>CP136058.1:430331271-431581271 GCA_032464435.1 Aegilops umbellulata | reverse complement strand
TCCATTTATTTTCTTTGGCTTGCCGATCATCGGGCAAATCCATCAAAGTCCATACTTTGTTCTCATACATGGATCATATCTCAGATTTCATGGCCTCTAACCATTTCGCGGAATCTGGGCTCATCATCGCTTCCTCATAGTTCGCAAGTTCGTCATGGTCTAGTAACATGACTTCCAGAACAGGATTACCGTACCACTCTGGTGCGGATCTCACTCTGGTTTACTTACGAGATTCGGTAGTAACTTGATCTTGAAGTTACATGATCATCATCATTAGCTTTCTTACTAATTGGTGTAGTAGTCACAAGAACAGATTTCTGTGATGAACTACTTTCCAATAAGGGAGAAGGTACAATTACCTTATCAAGTTTTCTACTTTACTCCCACTCACTTCTTTCGAGAGAAACTCCTTCTCTGGAAAGGATCCATTCTCAGCAATGAATATCTTGCCTTCGGATCTGTGATAGAAGGTGTACCCAACAGTCTCCTTTGGGTACCTATGAAGACACATTTCTCCGATTTGGGTTTGAGCTTATCAGGATGAAACTTTTTCACATAAGCATCATAACCCCAAACTTTAAGAAACGACAACTTTGGTTTCTTGCCAAACCATAGTTCATATTGTGTCGTCTCAATGGACTTAGATGGTGCCCTTTTTAACGTGAATGCAGCTGTCTCTAATGCATGATCCCAAAACGATATTGGTAAATCGGTAAGAAACATCATAGATTGTACTATATCCAATAAAGTACGGTTATGACGTTCGGACACACCATTATGCTGTGGTGTTCCAGGTGGCATGAGTTTGTGAAACTATTCCACATTGCTTTAACTAAAGACCAAACTCGTAACTCAAATACTCTTCTCCACGATCAGATCATAGAAACTTTATTTTCTTGTTACGATGATTTTCCACTTCACTCTGAAATTATATGAACTTTTCAAATGTTTCAGACTTCTTATTTCATTAAGCAGATATACCCATATCTGCTTAAATCATCTGTGAAGGTCAGAAAATAATGATACTTGCCGCGAGCATCAGTACTCATCGGATCGCATACATCAGTATGTATTATTTTCAATAAGCCAGTTGCTCGCTCCATTGTTCCGGAGAACGGAGTCTTAGTCATCTTGCCCATGATGCATGGTTCGCAAGCATCAAGTGATTCATAATCAAGTGATTCCTAAAATCCCATCAGCATGGAGTTTCTTCATGCGCTTTACACCAATATGACCTAAACTGCAGTGCCACAAATAAGTTGCACTATCATTATTAACTTTGCATCTTTTGGCTTCAATATTATGAATATGTGTATCACTATGATCGAGATCCAACAAACCATTTCGTTGGTGTGTATAACCATAGAAGGTTTTATTCATGTAAATAGAACAACAATTTATTCTCTTACTTAAATGAATAGCCGTATTGCAATAAACATGATCAAATCATATTTATGCTCAACGCAAATACCAAATAACACTTATTTAGGTTCAACACTAATCCCGAAAGTATAGTGAGTGTGCGATGATGATCATATCAATCTTGGAACCACTTCCAACACACATCGTCACCTTGCCCTTTAACTAGTCTTTGTTCATTCTGCAACTCCCGTTTCGAGTTACTAATTTTAGCAACTGAACTAGTACCAAATACTGAGGGGTTGCTATGAACACTAGTAAAGTACACATCAATAACATGTATATCAAATATACTTATGTTCACTTTGCCATCCTTCTTATCCGCCAATCACTTGGGGTAGTTCCGCTTCCAGTGACCAGTCCCTTTGCAGTAGAAGCACTTAGTCTCAGGCTTAGGACCAGACTTGGGCTTTTTCACTTGAGCAGCAACTTGCTTGCCGTTCTTCTTGAAGTTCCCCTTCTTTCCTTTTGCCCTTTTCTTGAAACTAGTGATCTTGTCAACCATCAACACTTGATGTTTTTTTTTGATTTCTACCTTCATCAATTTCATCATCATGAAAAACTCGGGAGTCGTTTTCGTCATCCCTTGCATACTATAGTTCATCACGAAGTTCTACTAACTTGGTGATGGTGACTAGAGAATTCTGTCAATCGCTATCTTATCTGGAAGATTTACTCCCACTTGATTCAAGCGATTGTAGTACCCAGACAATCTGAGCACATGCTCACTAGTTGAGCGATTCTCCTCCATCTTTTAGCTATAGAACTTGTTGGAGACTTCATATCTCTCAACTCGGGTATTTGCTTGAAATATTAACTTCAACTCCTGGAACATCTCATATGGTCCATGACGTTCAAAACGTCTTTGAAGTCCCGATTCTAAGCCGTTAAGCATGGTGCACTAAACTATTAAGTAGTCATTATATTGAGCTAGCAAAACGTTCATAACGTCTGCATCTGCTCCTGCAATAGGTCCGTCACCTAGCGGTGCATCAAGGACATAATTCTTCTGTGCAGCAATGAGGATAAACCTCAGAATACGGATCCAATCCGCATCATTGCTATTAACATTTTTCAACCCAATTTTCTCTAGGAACATATCAAAATAAACATATGAAAGCAACAACGCGAGCTATTGATCTACAACATAGATATGCTAATACTACCAGGACTAAGTTCATGATAAATTTAAGTTCAATTAATCATATTACTTAAGAACTCCCACTTAGATAGACATCCCTCTAATCATCTAAGTGATCACGTGATCCAAATCAAACTAAACCATAACCGATCATCACGTGAAATGGATTAGTTCTCAATGGTGAACATCATCATGTTGATCATATCTACTATATGATTCACGCTCGACCTTTCGGTCTCCGTGTTCCGAGGCCATATCTGCATATGCTAGGCTCGTCAAGTATAACCCGAGTATTCTGCGTGTGCAAAACTGGCTTGCACCCGTTGTAGATGGACGTAGAGCTTATCACACCCGATCATCACGTGGTGTCTGGGCACGACGAACTTTGGCAACGGTGCATACTCGGGGAGAACACTTCTTGATAATTTAGTGAGAGATCATCTTATAATGCTACCATCAATCAAAGCAAGATAAGATGCATAAAAGATAAACATCACATGCAAATCAATATAAGTGATATGATATGGTCATCATCATCTTGTGCTTCATGATCTCCATCTCTGCAGCACCATCATGATCACCATCGTCACCGGCGCGACACCTTGATCTCCATCGTAGCATCGTTGTCGTCTCGCCAATCTTATGCTTCCACGACTATCACTACCGCTTAGTAATAAAGTAAAGCATTACATCGCGATTGCATTGCATACAATAAAGCGACAACCATATGGCTCCTGCCAGTTGCCGATAACTCGGTTACAAAACATGATCATCTCATACAATAAAATTTAGCATCATGTCTTGACCATATCACATCACAACATTCCCTGCAAAAACAAGTTAGACGTCCTCTACTTTGTTTGTTGCAAGTTTTACGTGGCTGCTACGGGCTTAAGCAAGAACTCATCTTACCTACGCATCAAAACCACAATGATAGTTTGTCAAATAGACTCCGTTTTAACCTTCTCAAGGACCAGGCGTAGCCACACTTGGTTCAACTAAAGTTGGAGAGACAGTCTTCCGCAAGCCATCTATGTGCAAAGCACGTCGAGGGAACCGGTCTCGCGTAAGAGTACGCGTAAGGTTGGTCCGGATCGTCTCGTCCAACAATACCGCTGAACCAAAGTATGACATGCTGGTAGGCAGTATGACTTGTATCGTCCACAACTCACTTGTGTTCTACTCGTGCAAATAACATCAAACCATAAAAACCTAGGCTCGGATGCCACTGTTGGGGAACGTAGTAATTTCAAAATTTTCCTACGCACACGCAAGATCATGGTGATGCATAGCAACGAGAGGGGAGAGTGTTGTCTACGTACCCTCGTAGACCGAAGCGGAAGCGATCACAACGTAGAGGAAGTAGTCGTACGATCTCCTCGCGATCCAACCGATCACAGCACCGTTACTCCGGCACCTCCGAGTTCTTGGCACACGTTCAGCTCGATGACGATCCCCGGGCTCCGATCCAGCAAAGCGTTGGGGAAGAGTTCCGTCAGCACGACGGCGTGGTGACGATCTTGATGTGTTACCGGCGCAGGGCTTCGCCTAAGCACTGCAACGATATGACCGAGGTGGAATATGGTGGAGGGGGGCACCGCACACGGCTAAGGAACGATCACGTTGATCAATTGTGTGTCCAAGGGGTGCCCCTTGCCTCAGTATATAAAGGATGGAGGAGGAGGAGGCCGGCCAAGCCAATTGGTGCGGCCAAGATATGGAGTCCTACTAGGACTCCAAGTCCTAGTAGGAGTCCACCAAGAGGGGAGGAAGGGAGAAGGAATAGGAGGAGAAGGAGAGGTGGCCGGCCCCCTTTTCCCTAGTCCAATTCGGACTAGAGGGGAGGGGGGGCGCAGCAGCCTTTTTCCTTTTTCCACTAAAGCCCATCAAGGCCCATTACTTCTCCCGTAATCCCGTAACTCCCCGGTACCTCTGAAAATACCCGAACCACTCAGAACCCTTCCGATGTCCGAATATAGTCGTCCAATATATCGATCTTTACGTCTCGACCATTTCGAGACTCCTCGTCATGTCCCCGATCTCATCCGGGACTCCGAACTCCTTCGGTACATCAAAACTCATAAACTCATAATATAACTGTCATCGAAACCTTAAGCGTGCGGACCCTACGGTTCGAGAACAATGTAGACATGACCGAGACACGTCTCCGGTCAATAACCAATAGCGGGACCTGGATGCCCATATTGGCTCCTACATATTCTGCGAAGATCTTTATCGGTCAGACCGCATAACAACATACGTTGTTCCCTTTGTCCATCGGGATGTTACTTGCCTGAGATTCGACCGTCGGTATCCAATACCTAGTTCAATCTCGTTACCGGCAAGTCTCTTTACTCGTTCCGTAATACATCATCCCGCAACTAACTCATTAGTTGCAATGCTTGCAAGGCTTATGTGATGTGCATTACCGAGAAGGCCCTGAGATACCTCCCCGACAATCGGAGTGACAAATCCTAATCTCGAAATACGCCAACCCAATATGTACCTTTGGAGACACCTGTAGAGCACCTTTATAATCACCCAGTTACGTTGTGACGTTTGGTAGCACACAAAGTGTTCCTACGGTAAACGGGAGTTGCATAATCTCATAGTTAAAGGAACATGTATAAGTCATGGATAAAAAGCAATAGCAACATACTAAACGATCGAGTGCTATGCTAATGGAATGGGTCATGTCAATCAGATCATTCAACTAATGATGTGATCTCGTTAATCAAATAACAACTCTTTGTTCATGGCTAGGAAACATAACCATCTTTGATTAATGAGCTAGTCAAGTAGAGGCATACTAGTGACACTCTGTTTGTCTATGTATTCACACATGTATTATGTTTCCATTTAATACAATTCTAGCATGAATAATAAACATTTATCATGATATAAGGAAATAAATAATAACTTTATTATTGCCTCTAGGGCATATTTCCTTCAGTCTCCCACTTGCACTAGAGTCAATAATCTAGTTCACATCGCCATGTGATTTAATAGCAATAGTTCACATCACCATGTGACCGCATAACAACATACGTTTGTTCCCTTTGTCATCGGTATGTTACTTACCCGAGATTCGATCGTCGGTATCCAATACCTAGTTCAATCTCGTTACCGGTAAGTCTCTTTACTCGTTCCGTAATACATCATCTCACAACTAACTCATTAGTTGTAGTGCTTGCAAGGCTTATGTGATGTGCATTACCGAGAGGGCCCAGAGATACCTCTCCGACTATCGGAGTGACAAATCCTAATCTCGAAATACGCCAACCCAACATCTACCTTTGGAGACACCTGTAGTACTCCTTTATAATCACCCAGTTACGTTGTGACGTTTGGTAGCACCCAAAGTGTTCCTCCGGCAAACGGGAGTTGCATAATCTCATAGTCATAGGAACATGTATAAGTTATGGATGAAAGCAATAGCAACACACTAAACGATCAGGTGCTAAGCTAATGGAAATGGGTCATGTCAATCAGATCATTCAACCAATGATGTAACCTCGTTAATCAAATGACAACTCTTTTGTCTATGGTTAGGAAACTTAACCATCTTTGATTAACGAGCTAGTCAAGTAGAGGCATAGTAGTGACACTCTGTTTGTCTATGTATTCACACATGTATTATGTTTCCGGTTAATACAATTCTAGCATGAATAATAAACATATATCATGAAATAAAAAAATAAATAATAACTTTATTATTGCCTCTAGGGCATATTTCCTTCACGAAGGTCTGTGGTAAACTACTCACACATCATCGGAGAGGCTATAGTGTTGATGTAGAAGCCCATCCGTGATCGATTACCCCTCCGGCGGAGCGCCGGAAAAGGCCCCAAGATGGGATCTCACAGGTACAGAAGGTTGCGGCGGTGGAAATAGGATTTCGTGGTGCTCGTCGATGGTTTTTGGGTACATGGGTATATATAGGAGGAAGAAGTAGGTCGGTGGAGCCACGATGGGCCCACGAGGGTGGTGTTGGGGAACGTTGCAGAAAATTAAAATTTTTCCTACGGTTTCACCAAGATCCATCTATGAGTTCATCTAGCAACGAGTATTCAGATTAGATAGCATCTACATACCACTTTGTAGATCGCAACGGAAGCGTTCGAGTGAACGTGGATGAGGTAGTCGTACTTGCGGTGATCCAATTCACCGATGATCTAGTGCCGAACGGACAGCACCTCCGCGTTCAACACACGTACGGAAAGCGTGACGTCTCCTCCTTCTTGATCCAGCAAGGGGGAAGGAGAGGTTGAGGAAGAAGGCTCCAGCAGCAGCACGACGGCATGGTGATGGTGGAACTGCAGTACTCCGGCAGGGCTTCGCCGTGCTCAATGGAGGAGGAGGAGGTGTTGGAGAGGGAGAGGGAGGCGCCAGGGCATTGGGTGCGCAGCCCCCCTCCCCTGCCCCCCTTTATATAGGCTTCTTGGGGGGGGGGGGGGCGCCGGCCCTGGGAGATCTAATCTCCCAAGGGGGCGGCGGCCAGGGAGGTTTCCCTCCCCCCCAAGCCATCTAGGAGGTGCCTTCCACCACTAGGACTCCTCCTAGATGGAACCCTAGGCGCATGGGCCCTTTGGGGCTGGTTCCCCTTGGCCCAAGCAGGCCAAGGCGCACCCCATAAGGCCCATGTGGCCCACCGGGGTAGGTGGCCCCACCTGGTGGACCCCCGGGACCCCTCCGGTGGTCCCGGTACAATACCGATAACCCCGAAACTTGTCTCGATGGCCGAAACAGCACTTCCTATATATAATTCTTTACCTCCGGACCATTCCGGAACTCCTCGTGACGTCCGGGATCTCATCCGGGACTCCAAACAACATTCGGGTTACTGCACATACATATCCCTACAACCCTAGCGTCACCGAACCTTAAGTGTGTAGACCCTACGGGTTCGGGAAACATGCAGACATGACCGAGACGGCTCTCGGGCAATAACCAACAGCGAGATCTGGATACCCATGTTGGCTCCCACATGCTCCACGATGATCTCATCGGATGAACCACGATGTCAAGGATTGTAATCCCGTATACGATTCCCTTTGTCAATCGGTATTTTACTTGCCCGAGATTCGATCGTCGGTATCCCAATACCTCGTTCAATCTCGTTACTGGCAAGTCACTTTTCTCGTACCGTAATGCATGATCCCGTGATCAAACACTTTGATCACATTGAGCTCATTATGATGATGCATTACCGAGAGGGCCCGGTGATACCTCTCCGTCAAGCGGAGTGACAAATCCCAGTCTCGATCCATGTCAACCCAACAGACACTTTCAGAGATACCCGTAGTATACCTTTATAGTCACCCAGTTACGTTGTGACGTTTGGCACACCCAAAGCACTCCTACGGTATCCGGGAGTTACACGATCTCATGGTCTAAGGAAAGGATACTTGACATTGGAAAACTCCAGCAAACGAACTATGCGATCTTATGCTATGTTTAGGATTGGGTCTTGTCCATCACATCATTCTCCTAATGATGTGATCCCGTTATCGATGACATCCAATGTCCATAGTCAGGAAACCATGACTATCTGTCGATCAACAAGCTAGTCAACTAGAGGCTCATTAGGGACATGTTTGTTGTCTGTTATTCACACATGTATTACGATTTCCGGATAACACAATTATAGCACGAATAAAGACAATTATCATGAATAAGGAAATATAATAATAATGCTTTTATTATTGCCTCTAGGGCATATTTCCAACAGTCTCCCACTTGCACTAGAGTCAATAATCTAGTTACATTGTGATGAATCGAACACCCATAGAGTTCTGGTGCTGATCATGTTTTGCCTTAGGGAGAGGTTTAGTCAACGGATCTGCGGCATTCAGATCCGTGTGCACTTTACAAATTTCTATGTCTCCATCTTGAACATTTTCACGAATGGAGTTGAAGCGACGCTTGATGTGCCTGGTCTTCTTGTGAAACCTGGGCTCCTTTGCAAGTGCAATAGCTCCAGTGTTGTCACAGAAGAGCTTGATTGGCCCCGACGCATTGGGTATGACTCCGAGGTCGGTGATGAACTCCTTCACCCAAATTGCTTCATGTGCTGCCTCCGAGGCTACCATGTACTCCGCTTCACATGTAGATCCCGCCACGACGCTTTGCTTGCAACTGCACCAGCTTACTGCCCCACCATTCAAAATATACACGTATCCGGTTTGTGACTTAGAGTCATCCAGATCTGTGTCGAAGCTAGCGTCGACGTAACCTCTTACGACGAGCTCTTCGTCACCTCCATAAACGAGAAACATTTCCTTGGTCCTTTTCAGGTACTTCAGGATATTCTTGACCGATGTCCAGTGTTCCTTGCCGGGATTACTTTGGTATCTTCCTACCAAACTTACGGCAAGGTTTACATCAGGTCTGGTACACAGCATGGCATACATAATAGAACCTATGGCTGAGGCATAGGGGATGACGCTCATCTCTTCTATTTCTTCTGCCGTGGTCGGACATTGAGCTGAGCTCAGTTTCACACCCTGTAACACAGGTAAGAACCCTTTCTTAGATTGATCCATATTGAACTTCTTCAATATTTTATCAAGGTATGTGCTCTGTGAAAGACCTATGAGGCGTCTCGATCTATCTCTATAGATCTTGATGCCTAATATATATGCAGCTTCTCCAAGGTCCTTCATTGAAAAACTTTTATTCAAGTAGGCCTTAATGCTGTCCAAGAGCTCTATATCATTTCCCATCAAAAGTATGTCGTTTACATATAATATGAGAAATGCTACAGAGCTCCCACTCACTTTCTTGTAAACACATGCTTCTCCATAAGTCTGTGTAAACCCAAACGCTTTGATCATCTCATCAAAGCGAATGTTCCAACTCCGAGATGCTTGCACCAGCCCATAAATCGAGCGTTGGAGCTTGCACACCTTGTCAGCATTCTTAGGATCGACAAAACCTTCCGGCTGCATCATATACAATTCTTCCTTAAGGAAACCATTAAGGAATGCCGTTTTGACGTCCATTTGCCATATTTCATAATCATAGTATGCGGCAATTGCTAACATGGTTCTGACGGACTTCAGCTTCGCTACCGGTGAGAAAGTCTCATCGTAGTCAACCCCTTGAACTTGTCGATAACCCTTAGCGACAAGCCGAGCTTTATAGATGGTCACATTACCATCCGCGTCTGTCTTCTTCTTAAAGATCCATTTATTTTCTATGGCTCGCCGTTCAACGGGCAAGTCAGTCAAAGTCCATACTTCGTTTTCATACATGGATCCTATCTCGGATTTCATGGCTTCCAGCCATTTGTCGGAATCCGGGCCCGCCATTGCTTCCTCATAGCTCGAAGGTTCACCGTTGTCTAACAACATGATTTCCAAGACAGGGTTGCCGTACCACTCTGGTGCGGAACGTGTCCTTGTGGACCTTCGAATTTCAGTAGGAGCTTGATCAGAAGCATCTTGATCATCATCATTAATTTCCTCTCTAGTCGGTGCAGGCTCCTCAGAAACGTTTTCTTGAGTTTCGCCATTTTCTGGTTCAAGAGGTAACACTTCATCAAGTTCTACTTTCCTCCCACTTACTTCTTTCGAGAGAAACTCTTTCTCTAGAAAGGATCCATTCTTGGCAACAAAGATCTTGCCTTCGGATCTGAGGTAGAAGGTATACCCAACAGTTTCTTTAGGGTATCCTATGAAGACGCATTTTTCCGACTTGGGTTCGAGCTTTTCAGGTTGAAGTTTCTTCACATAAGCATCGCATCCCCAAACTTTTAGAAACGACAGCTTAGGTTTCTTCCCAAACCATAATTCATACGGTGTCGTCTCAACGGATTTCGACGGAGCCCTATTTAAAGTGAATGCGGTAGTCTCTAAAGCATAGCCCCAAAAAGATAGCGGTAAGTCGGTAAGAGACATCATAGATCGCACCATATCTAATAGAGTGCGATTACGACGTTCGGACACACCATTACACTGAGGTGTTCCAGGCGGCGTGAGTTGTGAAACTATTCCACATTTTCTTAAGTGTGTGCCAAATTCGTGACTCAAGTATTCTCCTCCACAATCTGATCGTAGAAACTTGATCTTTGTATCACGTTGATTTTCAACCTCACTCTGAAATTCCTTGAACTTTTCGAAGGTCTCAGACTTGTGTTTCATCAAGTAGATATACCCATATCTACTCAAGTCATCAGTGAGGGTGAGAACATAACGATAGCCACCGCGAGCCTCAACACTCATTGGACCGCACACATCGGTATGTATGATTTCCAATAAGTTGGTTGCTCGCTTCATTGTTCCTGAGAACGGAGTCTTGGTCATTTTACCCATGAGGCATGGTTCGCACGTGTCAAATGATTCATAATCAAGAGACTCTAAAAGTCCATCTGCATGGAGCTTCTTCATGCGTTTGACACCTATGTGACCAAGGCGGCAGTGCCACAAATATGTGGGACTATTGTTATCAACTTTAACTCTTTTGGTATTCACACTATGAATATGTGTATCATCACGTACGAGATTCATTAAGAATAAACCATTAACCATCGGAGCATGACCATAAAACATATCTCTCATATAAATAGAACAACCATTATTCTCGGATTTAAATGAGTAGCCATCTCGAATTAAGCGAGATCCAGATACAATGTTCATGCTCAAACTTGGCACTAAATAACAATTATTGAGGTTTAAAACTAATCCCGTAGGTAAATGTAGAGGTAGCATGCCGACGGCGATCACATCGACCTTGGAACCATTCCCGACGCGCATCGTCACCTCGTCCTTCGCCAGTCTTCGTTTATTCCGCAGCTCCTGCTTTGAGTTACAAATGTGAGCAACTGCACCGGTATCAAATACCCAAGAGCTACTACGAGTACTGGTAAGGTACACATCAATCACATGTATATCACATATACCTTTGGTTTTGCCGGCCTTCTTGTCCGCTAAGTATTTGGGGCAGTTCCGCTTCCAGTGACCACTTCCCTTGCAATAAAAGCACTCAGTTTCGGGCTTGGGTCCATTCTTTGGCTTCTTCCCGGCAACTTGCTTACCGGGCGCGACAACTTCCTTGCCGTCTTTCTTGAAGTTCTTTTTACCCTTGCCCTTCTTGAACTTAGTGGTTTTATTCACCATCAACACTTGATGCTCCTTCTTGATTTCTACCTCTGCTGATTTCAGCATAGCATATACCTCAGGAATGGTCTTTACCATCCCCTGCATATTGTAGTTCATCACAAAGCTCTTGTAGCTAGGTGGAAGCGACTGGAGGATTCTGTCAATGACCGCTTCAGCCGGGAGATTAACTTCCAGTTGAGTCAAGCGGTTGTGCAACCCAGACATTTTGAGTATGTGCTCACTGACAGAGCCATTTTCCTCCAGCTTACAGCTAAAGAATTTGTCGGAGACTTCATATCTCTCGACCCGGGCATGAGGTTGGAAAACCATTTTCAGCTCTTCGAACATCTCATATGCTCCATGTCTCTCAAAACGCTTTTGGAGCCCCGGCTCTAAGCTGTAAAGCATGCCGCACTGAACGAGGGAGTAATCATCGCAGCGTGACTGCCAAGCGTTCATAACGTCTTGTTCTGCAGGGAGAATAGGTGTGTCACCCAGCGGTGCTCGTAGGACATAATCTTTCTTGGCAGCTATGAGGATAATCCTCAGGTTCCGGACCCAGTCCGTATAGTTGCTACCATCGTCTTTCAGCTTGGTTTTCTCTAGGAACGCGTTGAAGTTGAGGACTACGTTGGCCATTTGATCTACAAGACATATTGTAAATATTTAGACTAAGTTCATGGTAATAAAGTTCATTTAATCAAATTATTTAATGAACTCCCATTTAGATAGACATCCCTCTACTAGTCATCTAAGTATTACATGATCCGAGTCAACTAGGCCGTGTCCGATCATCACGTGAGACGGACTAGCCAACATCGGTGAACATCTTCATGTTGATCGTATCTTCTATACGACTCATGCTCGACCTTTCGGTCTTCTGTGTTCCGAGGCCATGTCTGTACATGCTAGGCTCGTCAAGTCAACCTAAGTGTTTTGCGTGTGTAAATCTGTCTTACACCCGTTGTATGTGAACGTTAGAATCTATCACACCCAATCATCACGTGGTGCTTCGAAACAACGAACTGTCGCAACGGTGCACAGTTAGGGTCAACACTTTCTTGAAATTATTATGAGGGATCATCTTATTTACTACCGTCGTTCTAAGTAAACAAGATGCAAAACATGATAAACATCACATGCAATCAAATAATAAACGTGACATGATATGGCCAATATCACATAGCTCCTTCGATCTCCATCTTGGGGCTCCATGATCATCTTGTCACCGGCTTGACACCATGATCTTCATCATCATGATCTTCATCATCGTGTCTCCATGAAGTTGCTCGCCAACTATTACTTCTACTACTATGGCTAACGCGTTTAGCAATAAAGTAAAGTAATTTACATGGCAATTCTCAATGACACGCAGGTCATACAAAAAATAAAGACAACTCCTATGGCTCCTGCCGGTTGTCATACTCATCGACATGCAAGTCGTGATTCCTATTACAATAGCATGAACATCTCATACATCACATATAGATCATTCATCATACATCACAACTTTGGCCATATCATATCACAAAGCACTTGCTGCAAAAACAAGTTAGACGTCCTCTAATTGTTGTTGCAAGTTTTACGTGGCTGAATTAGGGTTCTAGCAAGAACGTTTTCTTACCTACGTTCAAACCACAACATGATTTGTCAATCTCTATTTACCCTTCATAAGGACCCTGTTCATCGAATCCGATCCAACTAAAGTAGGAGAGACAGACACCCGCCAGCCACCTTATGCAACTAGTGCATGTTAGTCGGTGGAACCGGTCTCACGTAAGCGTACGTGTAAGGTTGGTCCGGGCCGCTTCATCCCACAATACCGCTGAATCAAGATTGACTAGTAACGGCAAGAAGAATTGACAACATCTACGCCCACAACAAATTGTGTTCTACTCGCACAAGAAGAACTACGCATAGACCTAGCTCATGATGCCACTGTTGGGGAACGTTGCAGAAAATTAAAATTTTTCCTACGGTTTCACCAAGATCCATCTATGAGTTCATCTAGCAACGAGTATTCAGATTAGATAGCATCTACATACCACTTTGTAGATCGCAACGGAAGCGTTCGAGTGAACGTGGATGAGGTAGTCGTACTTGCCGTGATCCAATTCACCGATGATCTAGTGCCGAACGGACAGCACCTCCGCGTTCAACACACGTACGGAAAGCGTGACGTCTCCTCCTTCTTGATCCAGCAAGGGGGAAGGAGAGGTTGAGGAAGAAGGCTCCAGCAGCAGCACGACGGCGTGGTGATGGTGGAACTGCAGTACTCCGGCAGGGCTTCGCCGTGCTCAATGGAGGAGGAGGAGGTGTTGGAGAGGGAGAGGGAGGCGCCAGGGCATTGGGTGCGCAGCCCCCCTCCCCTGCCCCCCTTTATATAGGCTTCTTGGGGGGGCGCCAGACCTGGGAGATCTAATCTCCCAAGGAGGCGGCGGCCGGGGAGGTTTCCCTCCCCCCCAAGCCATCTAGGAGGTGCCTTCCACCACTAGGACTCCTCCTAGATGGAACCCTAGGCGCATGGGCCCTTTGGGGCTGGTTCCCCTTGGCCCAAGCAGGCCAAGGCGCACCTCCTAAGGCCCATGTGGCCCACCAGGGTAGGTGGCCCCACCCGGTGGACCCCCGGGACCCCTCCGGTGGTCCCGGTACAATACCGATAACCCCGAAACTTGTCCCGATGGCCGAAACAGCACTTCCTATATATAATTCTTTACCTCCGTACCATTCCGGAACTCCTCGTGACGTCCGGGATCTCATCCGGGACTCCGAACAACATTCGGGTTACTGCACATACATATCCCTACAACCCTAGCGTCACCGAACCTTAAGTGTGTAGACCCTACGGGTTCGGGAAACATGCAGACATGACCGAGACGGCTCTCGGGCAATAACCAACAGCGGGATCTGGATACCCATGTTGGCTCCCACATGCTCCACGATGATCTCATCGGATGAACCACGATGTCAAGGATTCAATTAATCCCGTATACGATTCCCTTTGTCAATCGGTATTTAATTGCCCGAGATTCGATCGTCGGTATCCCAATACCTCGTTCAATCTCGTTACTGGCAAGTCACTTTTCTCGTACCGTAATGCATGATCCCGTGATCAAACACTTTGATCACATTGAGCTCATTATGATGATGCATTACCGAGAGGGCCCGGTGATACCTCTCCGTCAAGCGGAGTGACAAATCCCAGTCTCGATCCATGTCAACCCAACAGACACTTTCAGAGATACCCGTAGTATACCTTTATAGTCACCCAGTTACGTTGTGACGTTTGGCACACCCAAAGCACTCCTACGGTATCCGGGAGTTACACGATCTCATGGTCTAAGGAAAGGATACTTGACATTGGAAAACTCCAACAAACGAACTATGCGATCTTATGCTATGTTTAGGATTGGGTCTTGTCCATCACATCATTCTCCTAATGATGTGATCCCGTTATCGATGACATCCAATGTCCATAGTCAGGAAACCATGACTATCTGTCGATCAACAAGCTAGTCAACTAGAGGCTCACTAGGGACATGTTTGTTGTCTGTTATTCACACATGTATTACGATTTCCGGATAACACAATTATAGCACGAATAAAGACAATTATCATGAATAAGGAAATATAATAATAATGCTTTTATTATTGCCTCTAGGGCATATTTCCAACAGGTGGGGGCGCGCCTCCCTGCCTCGTGGCCTCCTCGTTGATTTCTTGACGTCCACTCCAAGTCCTCTTGATCACGTTTGTTCCAAAAATTACGCTCCCGAAGGTTTCATTCCGTTTGGACTCCGTTTGGTATTCCTTTTCTGCGAAACACTGAAATAGGCAAAAAAACAGCAATTTGCACTGGGCCTTGGGTTAGTAGGTTAGTCCAAAAAATAATATAAAAGTGTATAACAAAGCCCATCAAACATCCAAAACAGAATATATAATAGCATGGAGCAACCAAAAATTATAGATACGTTGGAGACGTATCAAGCATCCCCAAGCTTAATTCCTGCTCGTCCTCGAGTAGGTAAATGATAAAAACAGAATTTTTGACATGGAATGCTACTTAGCATATTCTTCTATTTAATTCTCAGCAAAAGAAATGTAACATCCCGATTCTCGGAATGTTTAAGAAAAAGTTTTCCAAAAATTAGGGCGAGAAAATTTCTTTTGTTTTATTTGTTAACAAAGCTTAAATTGGACTTCTATAATTTAGAGGATTTAACTTGAACTAATGTGTACCTATATTAGAGATTTGATTTTACTTCTTTTCTTTTAGTCGGGTTTTATTTTCTCGTCTTCGGCATATTAATGTATGCGCATATGTATTTTGGAACTTCTTTCAATTTTTTTGAGCTTCTTTTCCTTTAATAGATTTTGCTTTAGGAAAATCTAATTAATTTCTTTCCCCAAACTCTTGCCAATATCCAATGGCCAATCTATCTTCTCTATTCGCTCTCACTGTTTCTTATTCCTCTCACGAGAATGGACCCAACCCATCTCTTTTATTTTCTTCCTCCATCTCTCCCATGGACCCAACCCAACAATCCCACTTTTCCTGGTCTCTACCTTCCTCATGGGCTGGCCAAACTGGCCCATCTCTCCCAGACCGAACGCCCCTTCTTCTCCTCTTCTCCTTACGTTCACAACCTACAGAAAAAGAAACGTCAACAGCCATGATTCCTCCTCTCCTTTTATTTCCCATAAACCCATCGGTTTCCAAAACTGAAAGGCCTCATCGTGCGCCTCCACCTCTTCTTCCACCTCGATCACTTCATCTCCTTCCTTCTCCCACGCTTACAGCGCACCGATCAGAAGAGAACCTACAGCCACCACACACTCCCCTCCTCCAATTCCTTTAACTCTCAACCGTTTCAAGTTCTCAAGATATGTAGAAGTGTGTCTTGATCTACTCTTCCAATCCCGCCACTTGTCCTGCCCTCTCCCTTCTCTTTCTCTACATAAACTCTCTCTCCAAAGAATGGTGCTCCATGGACGCCGGTGCTCGTTCCCGGTGACGTAGACCATCTCCATCAGCACCCTTGCGCCCCAAGGTCCATCTCCACACCATGAATCCATTCAGAGAAGAACGAACGCGTCTCCTAGACCACACGCGAAGAATTCAGCATGTTCGTCTACACTGTTCATCGAGTTTGTCAGATTGATTCGTCGCGCTCGGTGAGCTTCTATCCAATTCCTTTTGTGCATCTTTAAAATATCACTCAAGTTATCTCCTAGACATCATGGTTCCTCCTATTTTTAGCGTTGCTCGCGTTGATGCTATCCGTCGCATAAACCGTAGGTCATGGTCATATTTCCATCGCTTTTGTTCATCGTTTGATCTTGACCACAATAGAGAAAATCTTTTATATGGTTGTAGCAATTCCATAGTGGAGTTAGATTACTTGTTTGGTTAATCGAGTTTTATTATAGATTTTTGGTTGTTGATCGAACTATTTATTAATATGTTATTTTCTTGTGTTTTTTATACGGGTAGGAGTGAGTGCTAGCTATCTCATAATTTGTGTGTGTCATATGGTTTATTAGATTTAGTTTACTTTTGTTTAAGTTGCTAAAATAGTTGTACATTGTTTCGGCTCGATAATTTGTGGTAGCACGTATTTCCCTTTTATGCATGCGTACTAATATTTATGAATTATACTCATGTGTAGTATTTTGTGTTTTTAATATAGATTGATTTTGAGTTACTAAATATCATATAATTTTGTAGTCATGTGTTATGAGAGTGTACAAGTTTTTGTGAATGTTTACCACGCGTAGAAGTTGATTGGTGTATTTGATTATCATAGTTCGTACGTGCTTGGCGGGTGTTATTATTTCTATTAGATTTAGATCATTATTAGTGAAATATTTTATTTATTATTTTAGTAGTATTTGGTGCTGTTTATTGTTCTGTATTGAGAATGGGTACATTTTTGGTGATATCTCCATGCGTAGAACATTGTAGAATTATTGTCTTTGCCTGATTTCTTTAATTGTGAAATACTTAATTAGTGTCTTGACTATTTAATTTTGTTTAGCATGGCGTTATCATATATATGGTTTACATATTCATTTTCATCCATGTCACATGTTGGTTTTAAATCATGCCTTGTCAAAGATAGATGTTTAAATATTTTTGCATGTGTGTTGTATAGTTGTGATGCCATGCCATGTTGTAGGATATGATGCCTATTTTAATTGTGTGTGGTATCTAGTCGTTTATACTAGTAGTCGTAAATTGGTATAATAACTTAGAACATTGCCATTCTTGTGGTGAATTGCTTGGCGTGGAATTATTATTTTGTATGATATGAGAGTGACACATTATTGCATAGTGTTCCTCTTATTTTATAGATGTTTGGCATCCATTATAGTTCCCTGTGGCATAACACATTTTGTGTAGTTGTTCCTATGGTTTCTTACATGTCACCATTCTAGATTCATGGTTGGTTGCTTTATGACATGGTTCATATTTGTATTGCTATATAGAATTTATTCTTATGGCATATAACCTTGTTTATTACTTTTGATAATTGTTTGGTGTGTGTTTATTGATCTTAGTTCATTGCCATGCCATGTTAACAATTGCTTCAAGTAGAATGCTTGTTTACTTGTCTCCTACCATGTGTTATAGCACTACTAGTATGGACTACCGTGTGATTGCACATATGGTTAGCCTTCATTGAGATGATTCACATGATACTATTTTGTTGATCTCGTACTTTTTTTTATTAAATAACTTCTTGCTTGTTCAATAATGTGCCATGTTGTTGTGATTGCATAACTGGACAGCATCATGTGCGTGTACCAATTTTTATGTTGTATGATGCCTAGTTGTGTACTTTAGGTATTTGCAAGTGTTGGATGAGCTAAATATAGATACATGCCACTTTCTTACCCATGTGAGTATAATACATGTTGAATTGGTAGATGCCATGATCTAGTTATTTACTTGCCTAAATGCGGTATGGTATGCCCATATGCTTATATGACATAACTAGTATGTAAGTTTGTGTGCTCTTGCCATTCTGGATATTCATGTTAGTTGATACCAACTAAGTTATCCCATTGTTGTGAGTTGTATTCTATTAGCAATGTGAGTTGTATTCTATATATATTAGTATCATACTTTGGTATCTCGTGTGATGATGATTCATACTTATCATTATACATCTGTATCTACTTGTTGTATATTTAGATGTCGTCCATGCAAGTGATATTTCCTGTCTTGTGATGTTTCATGTGTTATACTTGCACTTGTGTTGCTCTTATATGTTTGACTTGTCTCACATTATTATTATGAGTGTTGTATACTTTTTGCAATAGTTCATCCCATGTTTAAGATAGTTTACCTTCCATGTTAGTTGAGTTGTGCCTTCCCCATATGCTTAATGCACATAGTTTACTCTGTTGTTTAAGCATGTGTGGGTAATTTTGCCTAGTGGTCAATGGATATATGTTCTTTCTTACATAAAGAGCATGTACTACTTTAGTATCTTCTCATGATCACTTGTATGTTTGATGCTTGTGGTTTTAGTTAAGATCTCTTTATGATTCTTTATTCACATGCCTTGTATGATACGTGCCATATTACTGTATTGTTTATTTTCTTCGTTGGTATTGTGTTGGCCTTTTGATATAAGAATACTTCTTAATAGTACTTATGGATGATGTTTATACTTTGCTTGTTGTTAACCATTATAAATATTTAGATTCATCCAGATATTTATTATTGGTTGATTACTACACTTAATCATATCATTGTCTAGGATAGTAGTTCCATGTGTTATATAGTTCTTGTTAATTGTTTTATAAATGAATTTGGTTTGATATAATGAGGTTGATCTTATTTCCTTTTAATAATGTTATAGGGTTAGACCTAGGTCGATTCAATTCATGTTGTTGAGTGATGTTTGATTTCTTAACTAGTATGGTTTGTAATGTTTGTTCGTTTGTCTTGCGGAACTATTGCCTTTCGAATTATTATGTAGTTGATGCAAATGTTTGGCTACTATTGACCATTATAAATATTTAGGTTCCATCTAAATATTTATTTGTGGTTATCTTTTACCTTTATAATGCCATGTTGTGATTGTGTAGTTAAAATGCATATGTTGGTTCCATTCAATGTGTGTTGTTGTCATTGTGTTTGTTATATAGTAGTTTCATATATAGTTAACCGATGTGTAGTGGGCACTACTAATGTTTAGTAGCATATTTCGTATCGGGACGTTAGTCTTGATCTCCAAGCCTTCCTTAGCCATGTCAACCTAAACCATGTCAATTCATTGAGTCCTCTGCTTACCTTCCAATCATGCTATCTCCTTTTGGAATCTCCATCTGATCAGTATATATCTTGCTATCCATCCACTCTTAATTGTTTTGGATGTTATTTGATTTACTTTTGCTTTGGTGTTTATTGTTTGTCTTTTGCTATCGTTATGACGAGTAGGGAGTGACGACGATGTTGGACATGGAGATAACAACTTACGAAGAAGGACTCAACGATGAAGGCATGCCTCCTTCTTTGATCATACTTATCCTATGGTTTACAAAATTGCATTGAGTTTTATTGTTACTATGTGCATGCTATTTTAATTCCCGTAGCTAGCGTGTTGATTGACACATTACCTTGATCCGCTTGTCGCCTAATTACTTGACACCTGAGTAGAAGTATATGATCCCGGTAGAGTAGAAATGCTTAGCCATGCTTATCACCCTATAGGTTCTTTGTTGAATGACCTCTGAGTCATTGACAGTTGAAACTTAACGCTGAGCTCGGCCTATTGGCCCTTGTTGACCTTCTCTATCCTCTTCTACTCTGGGTGAAACTTACCATCTAAATATTGGTGCGGGCGACAGCTGAATCAAGGATTGAAGGAGCGATTGGCTGCCCTTCACAAGTTGAAGGGGGCAATCAGTCGTCCGTGCCGCATGAGACCTAATAAGTTTTGGATTTGAAGATTGTGATAACAGTACAGCCACATGCTATATGGGCACTGGCTTGGTTAATTATAGTTCACTCTTATTGTCGTCATCTTCGTACCGCAGATGGGATAGCTGCCTTGCGAGGAGTATCCTCAGCACAAAAGGGGGCCCCGGACTATGAACTGCAGTTACTTCCGTGTTGAAACCTAGTGGGCTTGGCACAGTAAGTTTGGTCTAGTGAAAGACCTCGTCACAATCTCCCTGCCGGTATACCAAATGGTGTACTACGCTAGCGACGGCTAGTGGCAACAAGTTGAGATTGTGTCGTGTGGGTAAAGTGTACAACCTCTGCAGAGTGTAAAACTATTCGAATAGCCGTGTCCACGGTCATGGACGACACATGAATCTTTCTTGACGTACAGGACCTGTCTTGCTTATTCCCTCTTTGCCCCTATTCTTGAAACCTATGACGGATGTGAGTTGATCGAGGATCCTCACTTGATGAAAGTTGTTCTGGAGATAAACATGTTTTCATCTAAAATTTCTTTTATCCAACTACTTTATTTGTTAAACAAAATTAGCTTTACGCAAATGAACCATACAGCCTTCCTTTGAAGCCACATGTAGTTATTAGGTCCTTCCCCGTGGGAGGCATGTTGAGTACGTAATGTACTCATGGCAATACTTTTGTTGAACAACAGAGATCTATGAAGACAAGGGCGTCGACTACGACTATTATGATGATCCTGAGGAGTGAGGACACGTTGACTACATCGACTGCCTGTGGCTGAGATGGAGTCACTACGCATTTTACTTTCCGCTGTTTTCTGATTGTAAATGTCATGAGACATCTCACTAGGTATATCTTCTGACAAATATACTACTTGTAATGCTTTTACGTATTCTGCAATGATATCATTTCACTGTGTTGTCAACAATGATCCTGGGGTTGACAGTTAAACACAGGAGGATCTGGAAGATAATTCCGGGTTCTCACAAGAAACTAAGTGGGTGTGCATCCGACTTGCTTGCTCACAAAGACCTAGGGAAATTGAGGAAGCCCATTGTTGGAATATACAAGCCAAGTTCTATAATGTAAAATTTCCACTAGTATATGAAAGTGACAAAACACGAGACTCTCTATCATAAAGATCATGGTGCTACTTTGAAGCACAAGTGTGGAAAAAGGATAGTAGCATTGTCCCTTTTTATTTCCCCCTTTTTTTTCTTTTCTTCTTTCTTTTGGGCCTTTCTTTTTTTATTTGGCCTTTCTCTTTTTTGGGGACAATCCTCTATTAATGATGATCATCACACTTCTGTTTATTTACAACTCGATGATTACAACTCGATACTAGAACAAAGTATGACTCTATATGAATGCCTCCGGCGGTGTACCGGGATGGGCAATGAATCAAGAGTGACATGTATGAAATAATATGCATGGTGGCTTTGCCACAAATACGATGTCTACTACATGATTTTGCACGACAATATGACAATGATGAAGCGCGTCATAATAAACGGAATGGTGGAAAGTTGCATGACAATATATCTCGGAATGGCTATGGAAATGCCATAATAGGTAGGTATGGTGGCTGTTTTGAGGAAGATATAAGGAGGTTTATGTGTGATAGAGCGTATCGTATCACGGGGTTTGGATGCACCAGCGAAGTTTGCACCAACTCTCAAGGTGAGAAAGGGCAATGCACGGTACCGAAGAGGCTAGCAATGATGGAAGGTTGAGAGTGCGTATAGTCCATGGACTCAACATTAGTCATAAAGAACTCACATACTTATTGCAAAAATCTACAAGTCATCAAAAACCAAGCACTACGCGCATGCTCCTAGGGGGATAGATTGGTAGGAAAAGACCATCGCTCGTCCCCAACCGCCACTCATAAGGATGACAATCAAAGAACACCTCATGTTTCAAATTTGTTACACAACGTTTACCATACGTGCATGCTACGGAACTTGCAAACTTCGACACCAGTATTTCTCAAATTCACAACTACTCAACTAGCACAACTTTAATATCACCATCTCCATATCTCAAAACAATCATCAAGTATCAAACATCTCTTAGTATTCAACGCACTTATATGAAAGTTTTTATTATATCCATCCTGGATGCCTATCATATTAGGACTAATTTTATAGCCAAAGCAAATTACCATGCTGTTCTAAAATACTCTCAAAGTAATATAAGTGAAGCATGAGAGATCAATAATTTCTATAAAATAAAACCACCACCGTGCTCTAAAAGATATAAGTGAAGTACTAGAGCAAAATTGTTTAGCTCAAAAGATATAAGTGAAGCACAAATAGTATTCTAATAAATTCCGAATAATGTGTGCCTCTCCCAAAAGGTGTGTACAGCAAGGATGATTGTGGTGAACTAAAAAATAAAGACTCAAATCATACAAGATGCTACAAGCAAAACACATATCATGTGGTGAATAAAAATATAGCTCCAAGTAAAGTTACCGATGGACGAAGACAAAAGAGGGGATGCCTTCCGGGGCATCCCCAAGCTTAGTCTCTTGCCACTCCTTATTCCATAATCCATCAAATCTTTACCCAAAACTTGAAAACTTCACAACACAAAACATAACAGAAAATCCCGTGAGCTCCGTTAGCGAAAGAAAACAAAACACCACTTCAAGGTACTGTAATGAACTTATTATTTATTTATATTGGTGTTAAACCTAATGTATTCCAACTTCTCTATGGTTCATAACCTCCAATACTAGCCATAGATTCATCAAAATAAGCAAACAACACACGAAAAACAGAATCTGTCAAAAACAGAACATTTTGTAGTAATCTGTATCAAACGCATAATTATGGAACTTAAAAAATTCTAAAATAAATTGCGGGACGTGAAGAATTTATTTATTAATCATCTTCAAAAAGAATCAACTAAATAGAACTCACCAGTAAAAAGTTGTAGCTAATCTCGTGAGCGCTAAAGTTTCTATTTTTTATAGCAAGATCAAAAAGACTTCACCCAAGTCTTCCCAAAGGTTCTACTTGGCACAAACACTAATTAAAACACAAAAACACATCTAACCAGAGGCTAGATCAAATATTTATTCCTAAAAAGAACAAAAAAGCAAGAAACAAAAATAAAATTGGGTTACCTCCCAACAAGCGCTATCGTTTGACGCCCCTAGCTAGGCATATAGGCAAGGATAGATCTAGGTATTATCATCTTTGGCATGCAATCCATAAGTAGCTCTCATAATAGATTCATAAGGTAATTTAATTTTCTTTGTAGGAAAGTGTTCCGTACCTTTCCTTAACGGAAATTGGAATCTAATATTCCCTTCCTTCATATTAATAATTGCACCAATCGTTTTAAGGAAAGGTCTACCAAGAATAATATATAGGACATGAAGGATTGCAATCTATATCAAGGACAGTGAAATCTACAGTCACATAATTCCTATTTGCAACAATAAGAACATCATTAATTCTTCCCATATGTTTCTTAATGGTGGAATCCGCAAGGTGCAAGTTTAGAGAACAATCATCAAATTCACGGAAACCCAACATATCACACAAAGTTTTTGGAATCGTGGAAACACTAGCACCGAAATCACACAAAGCATAGCATTCATGATCTTTAATTTTAATTTTAATAGTAGGTTCCCACTCATCATAAAGTTTTCTAGGGATAGAAACTTCCAACTCAAGCTTTTCTCATAAGATTGCATTAAAGCATCAACGATATGTTTGGTAAAAGCCTTATTTTGGCTATAAGCATGCAGAGAATTTAGCACGAATTGCAACAAGGAAATACAATCTATTAAAGAATAATTATCATAATTAAATTCCTTGAAATCCAAAATAGTGGGTTCATTGCTATGCAAAATTTTGACCTCTTCAATCCCACTTTTAACAATTTTTGCATCAAGATCTAAAAACTCCGAATCATTGGGATGCCTTTTAACTAAAGTTGACTCATCTCCAGTCCCATCATTACCAAGATTCATATTGAAAAACAAAGATTTAATAAGAGACACATCAATCACTTTTAGATCTTCATCCTTATTATCATGAAAACTAGAAGAACACGCTTTTATAAAGCAATCTTTCTTAGCACGCCCTAGCGGTTCTTTCTTTGCACTCATCAATGGAAATTCTCATGGCTTTGAGAGACTCATTGATATCATGCTTAGGTGGAATAGATCTAAGTTTCAAAGAATCAACATCAAGAGAAGTTCTATCCACGTTCCTAGCCAATTCATCAATCTTAGGCAATTTTTCTTCAAGCAAAGCATTGAAATTATTTTGAGAAATCATAAATTCTTTAACACTAGTCTAAAAAATCAGAGGGCATCTTATTAAAATTTCCATAAGAGTTGTTGTAGGAATTACCATAATTATTAGAGGAATTACTAGGATACGACCTAGGATTAAAGTTTCCTCTATAAGCGTTGTTACCAAAATTATTCCTACCAACAAAATTCACGTCCATAGCACTACTAGGAAAAAGCCTATACACAGAATCTTACCAGCAGCGCGCTTCAAAATCAGGCGCTGCTGCTAAGTAGCAGTAGCGCGGGCCATAGAAACTCGCTGCTGAAACAAGTTTATCAGTAGCGCGTGCACCCCAAGAAGCGCTACTGCTAAAATTCCCACGACGCCGCCGTGAGGCTAGTTATAGCAGCAACACATTAAAATAAACAGCGCTACTGCTACGTAATGTAGCAGTAGTGCGTTTACCTATAGCGCGCTGCTGCTATGCCATTCCATCTCCCCCTCACTAGCCTCATCCACAGATCACACTCACACACACTCACGGTCTCCTCCTCACCCCCCGCGCCGCTGGTCCTCCCCCGTCGCCCCTAGCTCCCTCGATCTGCGCCGCTGTCGCCTCATCCTCCTCGCTGGACTCGGTATCGGCCTCCTCCTCCGTCCTCCCTCCACTTGCCGCTGGCCGCCCCCTCCTCGCTCCGCCTTCCTCCTCGATCCGTCCTCCCTCCACTTGCCGCCGGCCGGCCCCTCCTCGCTCCGCCTTCCTCCTCTGTCCTACTATCTTCTCCCTCCTCGAGTCGCCCCTCCTTGTCCCTCCTCCCTGATACATTTTGGTTTAGTTGATATGATTCAGTTGATTTAGTAGGCTAGTTGATTTAGTTGATTTAGAACATTTTGATTTAGTTTATTTAGTAGGCTAGTTGATTTAGTTGATTCAGTAGGCTCGTTGATTTAGAACATTTTGATTTAGTTGATTTAGTATGCTAGTGGATTTAGTATGCTAGTGGATTTAGTATGCTAGTTGATTTAGTTGATCTAGTATGATCTATTTAGTTTTTTTGTAATAAGTTATTTTTTTGGCAAAATGTAGGTGCCAATTTAGTTACATTTGCCACTTGTTTGTTTAAACAATTATCTTAGGCAATAGGGGCCAAATTAGGATTATAATTGTCCATAAAAAATTTTCTCGTGGAAGAATCAAAAATATCAGATGCTACTGTTTTTCTTTCCTGTGAAGTGAATCGTTAATCCTTTGCTCATATTGCTTTAGGAAAATGGCGCCACCACCAGCACCACTATGTCGACTGTGCAAGTCAAGGTGCGCCAGCAGCCTTGCAACTGGCAAGCTGTTCGACATCTACTTCCATCCGAGTTTTCGTCATGCAGCGGTAAGAAATTAGATGAAATGTAACAACTATTTTATTTTTAGTGTTGGCATTACTGCATTGTGTCATTTTGCTTTTCTTACACAGATCGTACCATGCAATGTGAGGTTGAAATTCAACAAGCTGACAGGAGAGACTGTGACATTTGAGGCTCCTCGGGGGCCGTACACTATGGAGGTCGAGAAAGGACGCAATATGTCGCAGATTGGAGGAGATGGATGGGCCCGTTTCCTCGCTCGCATGCGTCTTACTGGTGGTGAGTTGATCAGATTCTCCTTCAGAGCAGAAAGACCCAAGCTGGTTGTCATTTATACCAACCTGGTGGAAGATGATGAAGATGACGAAGATGATGAAGATAATGAGGACCCACTCAATGAAGATGATGAGAACCCACTTCATGAAGCCATCATAGCTCAAAGAATGAGGCTGAGCGAGGAGGAGGTGTGCAACCTATGGGACATAATTCCGCTACGTGATGACTTTGTCGGGGTGCCATTCGTGACCCACCTGACAAGTACCATGGTCGATCGGCATGAAATGGTATGTTATACGTACTGCATGTAGTAATTTGATGATATATATATATATATATATATATATATATATATGCTTTATTGTTATACTTACAAATGCAAATTATCCGATTATATGCTTAGTGAATCCGATGATATGCTTAGTGTAGAGTCCAATGATATGCTTTATGGAATCTAGTCGATGATATACTTTAGTGTAGAGTCTGATCACATGCTTGTTAGTGTAGAATCCAAGAAACTATTAATAGTGTAGATAATCCATATACACTTATTAGTAGAATTCATGATTAATTAGTACAAATGCGTAGTACTGTGTCTTTTGATAGTGTAGAAATCTAGACTTAATAGAAATATATTTGCAAGAGTATGTGTGAGGCTATTTATTAATTGATATGTTTTTCTTATTCAGAGATTGCCAAAGAACCTATCTGTGAGTTGTGGTATCGAGCCTGATGAAGAAGGCTCAGTTGGACTACGCCTTACCGCAAGGGGCTCCGTCACCACATGTACTTACCGCATGGACACAGATGGTCGCACACACTTGAACTCGGTTGGGTGGAAGAGATTCCTCGTTGGCAAGAATCTTCGTGTTGGACAGGTCATCCTAATTACTATCAGGAACACCCACCGCCCAGGCTTGAGGATGATGATCGTCGTCGATATCATCTAGAACTACATATGTGTGTGTGGCTATATCATCTAGAACTACATATGTGTGTGTGGCTATATCATCTAGAACTACATATGATGATCGTCGTCGATATCATGTAGAACTACATATGATGATCGTCGTCGATATCATGTAGAACTATATATGATGATCGTCGTCGATATCATCTAGAACTAAATATGATGATTGTCACCTTGTACTGCTTGAGGATGCATGTTGAGTATATATGAAATTGTTATCTAGTACTCCCTCGGTTCGAAATTACTCGTCGTGGTTTGAGTTCAAATTTGAACTAAAACCACGATCAGTAATTTCGAACCGAGGGAGTACTACCTAGTACCAATAATGCTTTATGAAATTGATATCTAGTAGTACCTAGTATCTGGAAATTGCAGTTCATCGAAGCTGGAATGGGGAAATGGTGAAAGATATAACAGTAGCGCGGGACTAGGAAATCGCTACAGCTAAATAATAGCAGCGCGTTCCTGAAAGCGCTGCTGCTATAGTCAATAGTGGTAGCGCGGGTACAGGCAGCGCTACTACTAAGAGTTAGCTGTAGCGCCTTATTGGTAGCGCGGGCACCCGCGCTGCTGATAGGCCTAAAACCCGCGCTGCTGCTAGCCTTTTCCATAGTAGTGTAGATTCATTATTATTCTCAATCAAAGTAGACAAAGGCATATCATTGGGATCAGAAGAAACACTCTTATTAGCAAATAATTTCATAAGTTCATCCATCTTTCCACTCAAAACATTAATTTCTTCAATTGCATGCACCTTTTTACTAGTAGATCTTTTAGTGTGCCATTGCGAATAATTAACCATAACATTATCTAGGAGTTTAGTAGCTTCTCCTAAAGTGATTTCCATAAAAGTGCCTCCTGAGGCCGAATCTAAAAGATTTCTAGAAGCAAAATTCAATCCGGCATAAATCTTTTTGTATAATCATCCATAGATTCAAACCATGTGTATGGAAATTATGTATCATTAATTTCATTCTCTCCCAAGCTTGTGCAACATGTTCATGATCAAGTTGCTTAAAATTCATAATATCGTTTCTAAGAGAGATGATCTTAGCGGAAGGAAAATACTTAGAGATAAAAGCATCTTTGCACTTATTCCAAGAATCAATACTACTTTTAGGCAAAGACGAAAACCAAGTTTTAGCACAATCTCTAAGCGAAAAAGGAAATACCTTCAATTTGACAATACCTTTGTCCACATCTTTCTTCTTTTGCATATCACAAATCAACAAAGCTATTTAGATGGGTAGCGGCATCTTCAGTAGGAAGGCCGGTGAATTGATCTTCCATGACAAGATTCAGCAAAGCAGCATTAATTTCACAAGATTCAGCATCGGTAAGAGGAGTAATCGGAGTGCTAAGAAAATCATTGTTGTTGGTATTGGCAAAGTCACACAATTTAGTATTATCTTGAGCCATCATGACAAGCAAGCAATCCAACACACAAGCAAACAAGAAGCAAGCGAAAAAGAGGCGAACGGAAAGAGAGGGTGAATAAAACGGCAAGGGTGAAGTGGGGGAGAGGAAAACGAGAGGCAAATGGCAAATAATGTAATGTGAGGGATAAGAGTTTGTGATGGGTACTTGGTATGTCTTGACTTGTGCGTAGACTCCCCGGCGGCAACGGCGCCCGAAATCCTTCTTGCTACCTCTTGAGCATGCGTTGGTTTTTCCCTTGAAGGGAAAGGGTGATGCAACAAAGTAGCGTAAGTATTTCCCTCAGTTTTTGAGAACCAAGGTATCAATCCAGTAGGAGGCCACACACAAGTCCCTCGTACCTACACAAACAAATAAGAACCTTGCAACCAACGCGATAAAGGGGTTGTCAATCCCTTCACGGCCACTTGCAAAAGTGAGATCTGATAGAGATGATAAGATAATATTTTTGGTATTTTTATGATAAAGATTGAAAGTAAAGATTGCAAAATAAATGGCGACAGAAATAGCTAGTTGACGGGAGATTAATATGATGGGAAATAGACCCGTGGGCCATAGGTTTCACTAGTGGCTTCTCTCAAGATAGCATAAGTATTACAGTTGGTGAACAAATTACTGTCGAGCAATTGATAAAAAAGTGCATAATTATGAGAATATCTAGGCATGATCATGTATATAGGCATCATCTCCGCAACAAGTAGACCGATTCCTGGCTGCATCTACTACTATTACTCCACACATCGACCGCTATCCAGCATGCATCTAGAGTATTAAGTTCATAAGAACAAAGTAATGCATTAGGCAAGATGACATGATGTAGAGGGATAAACTCAAGCAATATGATATAAACCCCATCTTTTTATCCTCGATGGCAATAATACAATAGGTGTCGTTTCCCCTGCTGTCACTGGGATCGAGCACCGCATGATTGAACCCAAAGCTAAGCACTTCTCTCATTGCAAAGAAAGATCAATCTAGTAGGCCAAACCAAACTGATAACTCGAAGAGACTTGCAAAGATAACCAATCATACATAAAATAATTCAGAGAAGATTCAAATATTGTTCATAGATAATCTTGATCATAAACCCGCAATTCATCGGATCTCGACAAACACACCGCAAAAACAGTTACATCAAATAGATCTCCAAGAAGATCAAGGAGAACTTTGTATTGAGATCCAAAGGGAGAGAAGAAGCCAGCTAGCTAATAACTATGGACCCGAAGGTCTGTGGTAAACTACTCACACATCATCGAAGAGGCTATGGTGTTGATGTAGAAGTCCTCCGTGATCGATTCCCCCTCCGGCGGAGCGCCGGAAAAGGCCTCAAGATGGGATCTCACAGGTACAGAAGGTTGCGGCGGTGGAAATAGGGTTTTGTGGTGCTCCTCGATGGTTTCGGGGTACATGGGTATATAGAAGGAAGAAGTAGGTCGCTGGAGCCACGAGGCGCCCACAAGGGTGGGGGCGCGCCCAGGGGGCAGGCGCGCCTCCCTGCCTCGTGGCCTCCTCGTTGATTTCTTGACGACCACTCCAAGTCCTATGGATCACGTTTGTTCCAAAAATCACGCTCCCGAAGGTTTCATTCCGTTTGGACTCCATTTGGTATTCCTTTTCTGCGAAACACTGAAATAGGCAAAAAACAGCAATTTGCACTGGGCCTTGGGTTAGTAGGTTAGTCCCAAAAATAATATAGAAGTGTATAATAAATCCCATTAAACATCCAAAACAGAATATATAATAGCATGGAGCAATAAAAAATTATAGATACGTTGGAGACGTATCGCCACACAAGTTCACTTTGACCATATTTTCATACCTATGCTTTATTGCATTTCGTGTCACCTTCAACATTCCTCCAGTAGTTATATTGAGCTTGAAACTTGAGGTAGTATTCATGAGGTAGGAGAAACCCAATACCCCTGTTACCATTGTCATGGAAGGGACGTTACCTTGCATTATTGCTACGCTCTAGTAGATGGGGTTTGGATGTGTGATACAAGAGTGTCACGAGGATTAATAATTCAAGACCTGCATGATGATCAAGACTTCAAGGACTCAATATACCTCTGGGTGGAATGGTATTGCATCTGGCAGCCTGATATCTATCATGGTTATGCTCAGGAATCCTGGTATCTACCTGTGATCATCCTGACATAATGCCACCAGGCTCAAAGAGATGGATTGATACTTCAAGGCCGGAAAGCTTATGTGTGCAGCCGCAAGTCATTATGGGCTATGGCTTGGTTGGCCTTAGTCGTGACTCTGGCTGGTCAGATTGCTAGCAGATGTAGAAGAACGATAGGATTGGATGGGCACCGACATCTGCAGAATGATCGCTCTGGAAGACCATGTTTCGATCATCCCGTTCTCAAACACCAGGCAGTGCGAGGACATAACAGGAGGGATCGAATCTTGCGGGTAAAGTGCGCAAACCTCTGCAGAGTGTTAAACTATTCGATTAGCCGTGTCCCCGGTTACAGACGGCATGAGCACCGGAGATGATACCATTAGTCAATCTCAACACAATTAATAATAACTAGTCATCAACCCGTGCATCTGCACGAGATAGTTATAATAATCATCAGATTACACATTCAGGTAACATGTATTTATTGTAAAATCTTTTACAGATTGGATAAGAAGAATTTTACGAATATGCAGAAGAGATATTACTTTTTCAAACATGTAATAACTGACACTATATTCTCCAAAAAAATGGTACTATAATTAGTAGACCAAAAGTCACATATAATTTTTATTAAGTTCCATTGTTCTCTAAAGATTTATTGGCACCATCATCTCACTAAAATTGATATGAATGTAACTACTGGTCTGGATTACTGTATTTATGTGTGTAGATACAAATATCAGTGGACAAACCACATACATTTTGTTTAGCACATGTAGTCCTAAATCTTAGGTTTTGAAGTAGAAATGATATGCTTACTTGGTAGAATTACATCGTTCCTTAAAAAATTGTTGTTCCAGCTAAATTCTTCCATTTGAATATTATCAAAAAGGTATATTATTAATTTGTAGTATTATGAAATATATGCATAACATCTTACTACCATTAATATAGAGTGAATCTGAAAAAATGATAGTGTTGCGCAAGGATTAGTCTGACTATCCAATGGCAAAATAGAAATAGGATGCTAAGCTTGGAGAGAATAATTTTGTACTGTAAACCTACAAATAAGAAGCATGCATGCACCACATTTTAAATTTTTCAATTATATACTCCCTCCGTCCTGAATTAGCTGTCTCAGATTTGTCTAGATACGAATGTATCTAGACAAATCTAAGTTAAGTAATTTAGGATGGAGGTTGTAGTTCCTATGCATGTTGGAACTAAGCTTTGCCCTTGTGACATGGATAATCGCGTACAATGGAAAAAGAAGAAACAATTTCATGCGTGGTAGAATCATGGAGAAAGCACTACATGTAAGGTATAAAATGTTTGTGATGGAACGGCCCCCATCAGATTTGGTCTGGTGACCTTAGTATGACAGGAAAGGAAGGGCATACTCTGCAATAGAACTGAAGATAGTACAACACCAGTACTGAACATATACACTCAAACAATTCTAAAAACAATGGTCGAAATAGCTCGAGCGTGCTCTGCTTACATCGCAACACAATAATGTCTTGATTTTGCAATCGAGAGGGTATGCAAATTAATTAAACTATGGATTCTAATTGAACCTGCCAATCCAAGCTAGCATATATCCAACTATTCCATTGCTGAGTCTTGTATCCCTAACAGTTATGGAATGATGATACTTGGCATGTCGAAGAATTAGAACAAATGATATAGAAGATATTTAATTTGAGACATGGTGCTAGGAGATCTTGGCTCAGAGGAACATCGCTGACCTAGACCTTTAGTTATATCGTTTGTTCGAGCATTACACTGAGATCCTTTGCATTCCTTTATTCAGAACCTTTTTTTTCACCCTTTGAGGCCCATAGCCCCCTCAAATATGCAAATATCTCTATTTTTAATATGGCATAGTAGGAGCCTATTGTTTCATAACAAAGAGCATACCCCATAACATGTAATGTGTAGTTGCTTTCCGATATTTCCTTTAGCCTGCAACATATAAATAAACATGATGTTTAGAAATTACTAGTAAGATGCCCGTGCTACATTACAAAATCATAAAAACACACGTAAATGCAATACTAAGGGGCTAGCGACACATTGATCAAACTGAAGTCATATATTTGATAGGTACACATAGAGAACAATCCAACATACGGCTTCCAGATAAATCCTTTATTCTACACCAAACTTTTTCCTCTCGATCTTAACCTTGCAAGAAGACTTGTTGCTCTCTCTGCCCTTTCCCACTGTCTGTTACGTCCTATATTGAGGGGCGGAGAGCATGTGGCAAAAGCAAATACTGCCACACATCTGCCAATTGCGAATTTGAGATGACACCTCTTAAATTCAAATCAGTCTTTGTCTTTGTTCCTCTTCACTTAGCATTTGCTTCACCTGCACATTATTTTCTGCTAGGAACGTTGACACATTAAGCACGTCACTTTGGCATAACCTTGATATCAATAACGAAAGAACGACAATGTCACAATTTCATTATCCATCCCCAATCTGCGGAATGGAGGTATGACGACAAGTCATTTCATCTTTTGGCTTCAATCCAATGGGCTCAACATGCTAGAGCATCTATCTTCTTTTAGTTGTTTGCTCAAAACATCTGCAACAACAATATTAGCTCTTGAGTTCTTTCTTCATCTATCTTCTCACCTAAAAGAAAGATATCAGATAATTAGTATTGCATGCATAACGGTCTGTAGTATATTTAGTCAAAGGAAAAAAACAATGAGCATGTAGTATTTAGGCAAAGGAATTTTTTTTTGACAAAAGTGTTAAACTGCAATATTTGTTTCACAAGTGACCAAAAGGACACATATTCCTTAAATTAAAAGACAACTACTCACGACCAAGACAAGGTATTCAAATACATAGAGCACTACACTAGGCGTCATGTTCCCAGGACATTCAACGGTGGGCTCTCTCCCCCGACCTCTCTCCCCCGAGGCGGCGGCGCCGCGCTGCCCCCGAGGAGTCCCCGTCCACACCGCCCTCAGCCCTCCCCCTCATCGCCCCCACTACCGCCGCCGTCGCTGAGGACGCCGCGGGGCGAAGCCCCTATGGTGAGGCGGCGGCGGCGTTGTCCTCGGCCGACGGTAACGCTTGGGGGCACCGGTATCCATCTCCCTCCTCCTCCAACGGCAGTGCGCAGCGGGTTGGCGGTGGCCAGGAGATGTCCGACAGCTATTGGCAAATGAGAATTTGGCTGCGATGAGATCTGATTTGGGCCGAGGGGTTTAGATCGAGATCCACTGCGCCTACGCCTCGTCTCGACAATGACAAGAGGAGATCCCCCTGGGTAATCTTCGCGACATGAGGACGTCCGGGTCTCTTGGCCCGGGCATGGTGGTGGTGGCTGCCTTCTCCACCGAAGGCGGTTGGCCAGGCTGGTAGTGACGGATCTTGGATCCCACTATTAGCACCGGTGGCGAGTTGGGGAGACATAGTCACCGGTGAAAACCAAGCCGACTCCGGTCATGGCGGGCGATGGCGGCGTCTATGTTGTTACCTTGATGATAACACTTTTAATAAAGGGAATCTCCCCTTTGTCCAACCGTCATGCGGTTGCAATCCGGGAGAGATGCGAGCAACCAATGCATCTCTTTGTAACATTGTGGTTGTCTCTTTGTAACGCCGCATATGTTCGGGATGCATATATATTATACCCAACCATTGATTGCTTGTATCTGTGTTGGTATTTTCCTGAAGAGGAGAGGATGATGCAGCACAACAACGGTAAGTATTTCCCTCAGTTATGAAACCAAGGTTATCAATCCAGTAGGAGAACCAAACAATACTATGTAAACGGTACCTGCACACAAAGAACAAATACTTGCAACCCAACGCGTAAGAGGGGTTGTCGTGGAATTGTCACGGCAGATGTCCTTAGTGTCAGGACTTAGTCGTGAGGCCAACGCATCTATGTGATAGCTTGAAGGGGTTGGTCGGAACCGATAGACGTGAGGTTTTACCCAGGTTCGGCCCCTCATGGTGGAGGTAAAATCCTACATCCTGCTTCATTGATATTGATGTTGATCAAGATTACAAGGGTGCTATATCTCAAGAGCTAATGACTTGTCTGTCTAAACCTAACTTGTAAAACTTGTCCCTCTTGGGGTGCCTTGGCCCTCCTTATATAAGTTGGAGGGGCGGGTTACATGACTAGTCCTAGTAGGATTAGGATTACTTTATTACAAGTGGAGTCCTAGTCTTGCTCCCTTTGTAAGGAAATATTCCTTATGCTTTCCTCTTAACCCGGCCCACCATTACGTGAGTCGGTCTTCCCATGAGCCGCCTTATGGGCCACCGGGTCTTGTCGCTCCTCTGACCCGCCTGCCGGGTCACCAATGAACCGCCAAGTCCGGGCGGGTTACTAGCCAATCGCCATGTCAGGGCAGGTCACCAGTGAGTCGCCAAGGGCCAGCCGGGTCATGCATCCGGCCGGGTTACACCATGGGGTATATCCCCGACAGGGGTTGTCAATCCCTCCCCGGTAAAAAAGATAGATAAAATTGTATGATATTGGATAAATAGATCTAGCAAAAACACAAAATAAAATAAGTAAATAAAAAGTGTAGCAAGGTATTTTTGGTTTTGGAATAAAATATCTGAAAACAATATGATAGAAAATAGACCCAGGGGCTGTAGATTTCACTAGTGACTTCTCTCGAGGAAATAGCATACGGTGGGTATACAAATTACTATTGGGCAATCGATAGAAGAGCAACTAATTATGACGATATCCAAGGCAATGATCGTGTATATAGGCATCACGCCGAAGATTAGTAGGCTGACTCCTACTTGCATCTACTACTATTACTCTGCACATCGACCATTATCTAGCATGCATCTAGTGTATTAAGTTCATAAAAAAATGGAGTAATGCAATAAGAACGATGACATGATGTAGACAAGATCTATTCATGTAGGAATATACCCCATCCTTTTATCCTTAATAGCAATGATACACGCATGCCTTGCTACCCCTTCTGTCACTGGGTGAGGGCACCGCAAGATCGAACCCATCACAAAGCACCTCTTTCCATTACAAGAAAAATCATTCTAGTTGGCCAAACCAAATCAAAGTTTCAGAGAAGAAATACGAGGCTATAATAATCATGCATATAAGAGATCAAAGAAGAATCAAATAATATTCATAGATAGAACCGATCATAAACTCGCAATTCATCGGATCCCAACAAACACACCGCAAAAAGTTATTACATCAAATAGATCTCCAAGAACATCGAGGAGAACATTGTATTGAGAATAAAAAAGAGAGAAGAAGCCATCTAGCTACTGCCTACAGACCCGTAGGTCTGTGTTTAACTACTCACGCATCATCGGAGGAGCACCAATGAGGATGATGAACCCCTCCGTGATCGTGTTCCCCTCCGGCAAGGTGCCGGAAAGGACCTATAGATTGGATGTCATGGTTTTGGGGTTTGTGGCGGCTGGAATTGTGTTTTGTCAACTCCCCTAGGGTTTTTGGAATATTTGGGAATTTATAGAGCTTAGAGGCAGTGGAAAGGAGCTCCATGGGCCCCACCACCCACCAGGGCGTGCCCTAGTGTCTCGTGGGCCCCACGGGCCTCCCCTCGGGCACTTCCTTGGCTCCCAAGTTGTCTTCTGGGCAGAAAAAATCTCCAAAAAGCTTCGCTGCGTTTGGGATCTGTTTGATATGGATATTCTGCATAGTAAAAACAAGCAAAAAACATCAACTGGCACTTGGCACTATGTCAATAGGTTAGCCCCAAAAAATGATATAAAGTTGCTATAAAATAAATATAAAACATCCAAGAATGATAATATAACAACATGGAACAATAAAAAATGATAGATACGTTGGAGACGTATCAACCATTGATCAATGACAAAGTTCACTCTTCATTCAAGACTAATCAAGACAAAGATGGTTTGTTTGGTAATTAGTAACCATAGACAAATATATAAGGAACAAGCCAATGATTCTAGATGGGCCTCCCCAACGTCTCTAATGACCATAAGTTGAACATCTCAAAGTACATTAACCAAATTGGACGCTCTTAAAGACCAAGAATGTGTTTTTACTCAAACAAAAGTTTGTTCAAGCAAGTACGCATGTAGTGTAATTTGTATCCCCGATGGCAAGAGGAGTCAGGACCCGTTCATTCGTTTTCCTTTTCCTTAGGTTTTGTTTCCCGGGCAACATCGGCGAGTTATCGACGGTGATAGCGTGTTGGGATAAGTTCTGTCTAGTCTCTCCTCACCTCAATGATGGCCGAATGACGCTGATGATGGACCTATTAGATTTTGTGTCTGTCGGTGGAAACGACACCTATGGGATCACAAGAATCCCTACTACGGTTGCGGGGCGCGGGGTTGTGAAAAGAGCGGATCAAACAGATAGCACGCGGTTCCTTTACCCAGGTTCGGGCCTCAGGGATGCGTAAAACCCTACTCCTGCTTTGGTGGATTGTATATCTGTGTTCTCGAGCTAGCTATGGGGCGTCGAGAGCTCCAAAAAGCCGAATCCCCCTCCTGGTCGCCTAGGGCCTCCTTTTATAGAGAAAGGGGTTGCCACAGTGGCACACAGAAGGTGGAAAGGGTACAGTGACGCGAGGTTATCCCTCGCATTACATGACAAGGCGCATTTAATGCGCCTTGCTTAGGTGTCCTTGCTTTATCGGGGGCGAGAGGGAGCCCCGTCTTGTCCGTAGCCGCCCCCTCTCGCGTCGACACGCGCCCTGGCCAGCAGTGCTCACGACGCCATGTAGGCAGGCAGGCAGCTGAAGTGGCGCAGCGGTGGGTCTCCACGAGGATTTGCATGCCGCCACGCAGGTGCCTGCCCAGCTGGCTGGGTTGGCAACTGCATGCGAGCGGTGGCGGAGGGGCGACTGGCGCGGGCCTGGTGGTGGCCCCACGGGTGTTCGTGGCAAGGGCCTTGCCGCGGCCCCGGCAAGGGTCTTGCCGTGGCGCCTGCGGTCATCCCCGGCAAGGCTCTTGCCGGGGGCCTTGTGGTCCTCCTTGGCTAGGATCCCGCCAAGGATCATCGTCTTCTAAAGTGTGCATCTGATCTTGAATGTCTTCACAAAGATTTGCATTCCACCACGGGGATGCCTCCCGAATCCTTGCCCCATGGGGGCAGTGGACTCAAGGGTGACCCGCTCCGTAGGTGTGGGGTGAGCTGCCTCGGCAAGGGTCTTGCCGGGTCTACAAAAACCGCCCTCCGGCAAGGATCTTGCCGGGGGGGCCTGCTACGCCCCCTTCGCTCTTTGTGGTCTTGGTCTTGGCGTTGTTCCGCTTCTCCTTAGCTTCGGCCTTACCTTGGCTTACCTCCCTTGTCGTGCTCAGCGTGGCGGCGCCCGTGGCTCAGACTGCCCGCGCACAGTTATAGGGGTACAAAAAGCGTGCCCCGCCTTTTTGTACACCGACAGGAGCCCCCGGGCCTGGGCCACACATAAGCGCAACGCGTTGTTTGGCTAGGCCCAGAAACGGTGCGCGGGCAGGCGGGGTGGTTTTTACCGCGGTAAGTTTTTCACGCGCTGCGCCTCCCACGATTCCCGCGCGTGGCGCGGTGTGGGGAGGCGTGTGTGACGTGGGTGGCATGCGCGGGGCTGAGCTCTGCATGCATGCGTCACGTCGCAGTAAAAGGGGCGGTTCGTGCCTTCCCCATAAACGGAGGGAGGCGTGGAGGCGCGACCCATTTACTGAATGGGGCCGAGGCGCGGTCTTCAAGGCGCCCACTCCCCATGATCACGGGGTGGGGAGAGGTCGCCTCACCTGTCGCCTCGGTCCTGCACGCCCGCCACGTGGCTTTCATGCGCTTGGGGTGGCGATCAGTGGAGGCGGGAAACCGGGCCACCGCTGGCCGGGGCGGCGGGTCGGTCCCAGTTCTCTGCGCCTTCCGCGTCTTGATTGGTTGAGCGGGGCGGCCAAGCCCCCACCATGTTCCTTTATAAAGAGCGGGAGGGGGGGATGGCGTCCTGCATTCTGTCATCTCCTCCTTCCTTTAGCTTCTGCCCCCCTTCCATCCACCATGGAGAAAGGGAATCCTGGTCCTTCGACGATGGCGACGAGGGTCGCCGCTCGACAACGCGTCCCTCCTGCTCCAACACCTGCGGTGGCGGAGTCAGCCGCGAGGGGGAGGGGGAGAGGGCGAGGCCGTGGGTGAGGCCGAGGTGCTCGGGGAAGAGGAGGACGGGGCGGCGCGCCGGCCTCGCCCCCGCCAGCAGTTCCTCCCCCCATGGAGGGCCACGTTGGGGACGACCCTTGCGAATTCTTCGTCAGGCTGCACTGGCCGCCTCGCCGTCGCCTTCGTCTCCCGACTCCATTTGCGCGGGAGATGGAGCTGGATCCGCCGGAGTCGCTGCGGCTGCACATGAGGGGCCGCGGGATCAGCGGCACGCGGGTTCACGTTGACTTCCCAGCTCCTCACGTGATGTATCTTCGACTGGGGTGGAAGTCGTTCGCCCGTATCCACCGCTTGACGGAGGGGCTCACTCTCCTTTTAAAGCTGATGGAGGGCGGCCTCCTCTCCGTCAAGGTCTTCGGATGCTTCGGGACCCGCGCAAGGTGCTGCGTGGAGAGCTCTTCTGATAGCGAAGACTCCTCCTCGAGCGGGAGTAACGAGGAGGACAGCGGCAGCGACGACGAGGGTAGTAGGCGGCAGGATGACGGGTCCGACTAGGTGTCCGGCGCCGCCTCGTGCAGCACCGGCGACCCCATCATCCGTGTCGCCGGCTCCCTGAACTCCTCGGGGTCGTCTCCTTGGGCGGCTGGCGTTGGGAGGCTGCGGAAGAGGAAGAGGGCGGGCGGCAAGGCCGTCAACTCGGAGTACGCGGGCACCGACGCCTTCGACGCGTGCTGACGTCCTGCTGCCTCGTCTTTGAGCCCTGCCTCCGGCGCCACCATCACCATCTAGCCTCCGGACGACCACCGAGGTGTTCTCTTGGTGTCTTCTGCCACCCATAGCTCGTCTAGGCGCCCCTTTTGCCCTTTTCGCCTCCTTGACCTGCCTCCTGAGGAGGGGGACAAGAAAGGGGTTACAGGCACCTTATCTCTTTTTAGATTGAAAGCCTTCGGGCCTTAGCTGAATTTAGAACTTGTAATCCCATCATTCATTTTTCATTCACTATGGACTGTACCTGAGTGGAATGTTTTTAATGAAAAAGGGATGCTTGCCGGGTTATTTGTTTGCGGGTAGAACCCACGTCAAGGAGTAAACCCCTGATATCTTTAAGATAAACATTTCCTTGCCCGGCAGCAGGCCTTGTCGTCTCCCCACGTCACTCGGCCTTTCTCACGCTTTCCGCGGAGGCAGGGATGAGGTGGGTTCAGGCTCCTCGTTTCATCCTTTCGCTGTCGCGACTACGACCAAACCTGGCCCCAGGGACGGGCCCCGGGGCCTAGAATTAGGGGAGCACAGTAGCTTTTAGGAAGAAACAAGGTTTCACATATCCCAGTCCATAGAAGAATGCATGATAAGGGATGAAGAACTTATCTGAAGCCATAACCCTTGGCAACTCTGGTTTGCTGTGGGTGAATCTCTGCTCTTGGAGCCCCCGGCAGTACCGGCTTGCCGGGGTCTAGATGCTGATCTGTCCCTCTTCTCCTTTTTGTCCTCAAGCGATCCGGCAAAGATTTCTGGGGGTCCTGCAAACCAACGAAGACAAAAGAACGACAAAGAGACGTACACTCGACCTCTAAGCTAGGGGTTAGTCGCCGCAAAGCACTATCAACCCTAACCAAGGACGAGACTTGACCTAGCGTGCATGCTACAACTTAGGGCGCCAGCGCTTCATTTATTTATGCTCAGGGTCTGCGCCTGGCTTTGTACCAAGGGTTACATGCATCATCGGCAATGCTTGTACAAAAGCTGGCTTGCTGGGGGGCCCGGCAAGCCGCGCCTCACGGGTAAAACTTGCGAAGATGCTCAATGTTCCAGGAGTTACTCACCGGAATGGCATCTTCGGTCTCCAGGCGGACTGCGCCGGGCCTGGTGACTCGTATTACCCGATAAGGGCCTTCCCACTTCGGCGTCAACTTGTTGGAATTCTTGGCCGATTGAACACATCGAAGAACAAGGTCGCCTTCCTCAAGGCTTCGGGCATGGACCTTGCGGCTATGGTAGCGGCGCAAGGCTTGCTGGTAGCGTGCTGCTCTCACAGCCGCCCGAAGACGATCTTCCTCAAGGAGCATTGCGTCCTCTTGCCGCAGTTGCTCTTGCTCAAGCTCATCATAAGCGAGCACTCGAGGTGACCCGTATATGAGTTCAATGAGGAGAACTGCTTCTGCCCCGTATACCAGGGCAAAGGGTGTTTGGACGGTGGCTCGATTTGGCGTCGTCCTGATCGACCAAAGAACCGCCGGTAACTCATCAATCCAGCGCCTTCCGCTCTTGTGCAGCTTGTCAAAGGTCTTGGTCTGTAGTCCTCGCATCACTTCAGCATTTGCCCTCTCAGCTTGACCATTGCTCCGCGGGTGAGCAACGGAAGCGAAACAGACTTTGCTGCCGAGGTCTTGGACATATTGCATGAAGGTGCGGCTCGTGAACTGTGTGCCGCTGTCAGTGATGACCCTGTTAGGCACACCAAAACGGCACACTAGCCCCTTGAATAACTTGACGACTGACTGAGCTGTGACCTTCCTCACTGCCTCCACCTCCGGCCACTTTGTGAACTTGTCGATTGCAACGCACAAGTACTCAAAGCCCCCGACAGCACGGGGGAAAGGGCACAGTATGTCGAGCCCCCAGACCGAGAAGGGCCAGGAGAGAGGAATGGTTTGAAGGGCTTGAGCTGGCTGATGAGGCTTCTTCGAATGGAACTGACACGCTTCACACTTGGTGACTAGTGTCGTCGCATCCTGGAGGGCGGTGGGCCAGAAGAAGCCTTGCCGAAATGCCTTGCCGGCAAGGGCCCTTGACCCAATGTGGGATCCACATATGCCTCCGTGTATCTCCGCCAACAGCTCCAGTCTGTCCTCTCGAGGGATACACTTCAATTTCACACCGTTCGGCCTCTTCCTGTATAGGACGTCATCGACGAACTGAAACATGGCAGAGCGACGGGCTACTTTTTCCGCTTCTTCCTGCTCCTCAGGAAGTTCTCCCGTTTGGAGGAATCGGACGGTATGTTGTGCCCATGCTGGAGCCTGGGGCTCGACGGCGAGGACTAAAGGCATTTCCTCCGCCAGAGGAGCGGTTGTCTCGACGGCAAGAGCTTGACACTCCGCTGGAGCCAGCCGTCTCGTGGCGGGCTCAGTGTTCCCAACAACATCCTTGCCGGCGGCTCCGGGGAGCTCGGCGGGAAAGTACTTGTCGGGCCCTGATTTCCTCCTCTTGTTCTGCTCTGTTCATGGATCAACGGATGGCTGAGTTAGCTGAAGCACAAAGGTACCTGGTTCCACAGGTAGCTTGAGGGCAGCGCGCTTTGACAGGTAATCGGCGATGTCGTTCTCCGCTCGGGGAACGTGTTCATCCTGTATCCTGTCGAAGCTCTCTTCCAGCTTTCTCACTTCATCAACGTAGGCCTTCATCAACGGGCTCTAGTAATCCTTGTTGACTTGCTTGACGACAAGCTGCGAGTCACCCCTGACGATGAGTTTCTTGATTCCGAGGTCCGCCACGATCCTGAGACCGGCAAGCAGCCCCTCGTACTCTGCTGTGTTGTTGGTCGACGCCTCCCTAGGGAAGTGCATCTGGACCACGTACTTGAGGTGCTCTCCGGTGGGCGCGACTAGCAGAACGCCAGCCCCGGCGCCTTGTAGGGAGAAAGCTCCATCAAAGTACATGATCCAATCGCAACTTGCCTCCTAGCCGGGGAGAGCAGTCTCTTGGGCTCCTTCGTCAGGCGTCGCGGTCCATTCTGCAATGAATTCCGCCAGGACTCGGCTCTGAATCGTTGAAGTGTTTTCAAACTTGAGGCCAAAGCTGGACAGCTCCAGTGCCCATTCCACAATCCTTCTCGTTGCATCCGGATTGTGCAATATCCGTTGCAGAGGGAGGCGAGTGACGACAGTGATCTCGTGCGCCTGGAAGTAATGACGCAGCTTCCTCGAGGCCATAAGAAGGCCGAAGAGCAGTTTCTGCACGCCGGAGTACCTTGATCTAGCCCCCTGCAGGAGGGAACTAACAAAGTAGACCGGGTGCTGCATCATTTTCTTCCTCGGCAACACTTCAACCGGCCGTGTCGTCTCTGCATTAGTGGTGTCAGGCTCTGTCGCTGCCATTGCCTCGTTGTCAACCTCTCTCTGCGCCACTAGTGCGGCGCTGACCACCTGGTTCGTTGCCGCTAAGTATAGCAGCAACGGCTCCTGGGGTCTAGGCGCAACTAGTGTTGGCGCGGAGGAGAGGTACCTTTTCAAATCTTGCAGTGCTGCTTCGGCTTCTCGCGTCCACTCCACCGGGCCCGTCTTTTTCAGGATTTTGAAAAAGGAGAGGGCACGCTCGACAGACTTGGAAATGAACCTGCCCATGGCGGCAACACAACCAGCAAGCCGACGCACATCCTTGATTCGCTTGGGTGCTTCAATCTGCTCTATAGCTTTGATCTTGTCCGGATTAGCCTCTATCCCACGCTGTGACACAAAGAACCCGAGAAGCTTGCCAGACGGGACGCCAAAGACGCACTTCTCGGGGTTTAGCTTGAGGTTAATCTTGCGCAGGTTTGCAAATGTTTCTCGCAAGTCTGTGATGAGGTTTGCCCTATTTTGGTTTTGACCACTATGTCATCCATAGAAGCTCCATATTTCTATGGAGCTGGGGTTCAAAACCAATCTGGACCGCCCTTGCAAATGTCGAACCAGCACTCTTCAACCCGAAAGGCATCTGTATGAAACAATACGTACCACATGGGGTGATGAATGATGTTTTCTCTTCGTCTTCTCTTGTCATGAAAATCTGGTGGTAGCCGGAGTAGGCATCGAGGAATGACAACATATCACACCCAGCCGTGGAGTCAACAATCTGGTCAATGCGCGGCAACGGGAAGGGGTCTTTAGGACAAGCCTTATTGATATATGTGTAATCAATACACAGCCTCCACTTCCCATTCGCCTTGCGCACTACGACCGGATTGGCCAACCACGTCGGATGGAGCACCCCTCTTACCAGACCCGCTGCCTCCAGTTTCCGGATCTCTTCTGTGATAAACTCTTGTCGTTCCAAAGCTTGCTTTTTGACCTTCTCCTTGACGGCCCGCGCATGAGGACAGACAGCAAGGTGGTGCTCAATCACCTCCCTGGGAACGCCGGGGATGTCGGAAGCTTGCCAGGCAAACACATCAACATTCGACCGCAGGAAGGTGACGAGCGCGTCCTCCTATTTGTCATCGAGGGTGGAGCTTATGGTGAAAGCTCCTCCCGTGCCGTCCTCATTGACAGAAACCTTCTTGGTTCCCGGCGGAATGGCCCTGGGCTTCTTGTCCCTGCCGAGGAGCTCTCTGGCACGTCCTCGACGGCGGCGCTACACTCCGAAGAGGAGCGCCTGCCGGAGTGGGTGTCCAAGGTCTCACCGGGCCTCTTCTTCTTCTTCCCAGCGGCAGGAGCAAGAGCCCTAGTGGCAGCAGCTGCTACAACTGCTTGCTGGTATAGCTGATCAGCGCAAATCAGCGCATCTTTCTTCTCGGAGGGGATGGTGATGATCGTCACAGGGCCTGGCATCTTCAGGGTGTTGTAGGCATAGTGTGACGCCGCCATGAACTTGGCCAGCGCTGGGCGGCCAAGGATCCCGTTGTAGGGCAAGGGGATCTTGGCAACATCGAACACGATCCTCTCCGTCCTTTAGTTCAGGTCACTTCCGAAGGTCACGGGCAGCATGAACTTTCCCTTGGGCTGGCTTCTTCCCGGGTTGACCCCCTGAAACGTGCCCGTCTCTTCGAGGTCTCCATCAGGAATCTGCAGTTTCTCGATCACGGCAGGCGAGATCAAGTTCAGACCGGCCCCGCCATCGACTAGCATCTTCGTCACCTTGAGGTTGCGTATTGTTGGCGAAACCAACAACGGCAAGCACCCGACCACAGTAGTGCGATCGGGGTGATCCTCGGTGTCGAAAATGATAGGTGTGCTGGACCACTTCAGCGACTTTTGGGCATCAAACAACGGCTCTGCCGCCGTAATCTCTCGCGCCCACTATTTAAGCTGGCGGTGAGAAGTATGCAGCGAGGCGCCGCCGTTGACGCACATGGCCTCCGTAGCTTTCTGAAACTCTTGGTCGCCGGACTCGTCGTCCTCTTCGTGATCGTCGTCTTCTAGCTTCTTGTCACGGCCCCGAGCGGGCCTCTCCTGCAGCTTATCCTTGCCACGACGGCTCGCCTAGCCGTCACGCTTCTTGACGGACCCCTCAGCACCGTCTTGGCCCTTCTCCTTGTCCCGCCTCTCATATTCAGCCCTCTGCTTCTCAGCGAGGAGCTCAACCTGTCGGCAGTCTTGGAGAGCGTGGCCTTTGGTGCGATGGATCTTGCAGTATCGCTTGTCAGAGTTTCCTGACTTCTTGGCAGCCGCCAAGGCCCGACAAACGACACATCCGGCAATCTCTCGTCTGCCTTGGTTTTCTTGGTGGAGCCGGTGTCATCAGATCCCTCGACGGCAAGCACTGCTTTTCCTTTGCGCTTCCGGTTGCGGCGCCGGCCTTTCTTCGCCGGGGTGGCAGTATCCTCATCCGAGGAGTCAGTTTCCACACCGGCATCTTCGCCGGGGTACTTCCTCCCTTCCTCAGCTTGGGCACATCTGTCGGCAAGAACATAGAGCTCTGCCACATCTTTCACCTTGTTCATCGCCAGCTCTTCGCGCATCTTGCGGTTACGCACGTTCTGATGGAACGCGCTGATGATGGCGGCAGGATGAACATCAGGGATGTTGTACTGTATCCGGCTGAACCTCTGAATATACTTGCGGAGACTCTCGCCTCCCTTCTGGGGAATGACGTGCAGATCGCTCGCTTGGCCATGAGCTTGGTGACCGCCAGTGAAGGCGCCCACGAACTCATGGCACAAATCCGACCAGGAGGAAATGGAGTCTACCGGCAAGTGCATCAACCATGACATGACGTTGGGTTTAAGAGCCAACGGGAAGTAATTCGCAAGCACCTTATCGTCGCGGGCTCCGGCAGCCTGCATCGCGATGGTGTAGATGCTGAGGACCTCGGACGGATGGGTCTTGCCGCCGTACTTCTCACCCACGTCAGGTTTGAAGGTGCGATGAGTGGGCCACTAGAACTGCCGTAGCTCACGGGTAAAAGCCGGACAACCCACCTCGTAAGGCAGGCCTCCAGGGCTCTCTAGTGTCGGGTGGTTCACAGCAGGCCCCGCTCGCCTGTCTGACTGGTGGCGCGCTCCGCGCTGGCGCTCGATAGTGGTTCGAGCGTCTTCATGTTCCCGATCTCGAAGGACCTGGCGCTGGTCACAGTGGGTCCGTGGGTCGGACGATGCTATGGAGATTTCGTCGCCCGTAACGTCACGACGGGCAGGCGTCCGCGGCACCGGGCGAGGAGGAGGTGAGTGCATCATGGTCGCGGCGCCGCCAGCTTTCCTGCCACTGGTACACGGGACTCCGTCGGAGCATCGACCCGGGGGCCCCGCCGGACTCGGTTCGTCTTTGTTGGCCACCGCTACAAGACTTCGGATGGTGGCTCTTCATTCGTCGAGTTTCCCCGTAGTGGGAGGAAAGTCGAGGAGCAACTGCGCGCGCGCCAGGGCTTCTGCTGGCGTCGGTGGCAGCGAAACCTGCATGGATCGCGACGCGCTTCGACTTCTGACCATGTCAGAAGGAGCTCTATCACGACCGCGCGGTCGCGCGCCATCTTCACCAGCGCCTCGGCGAGCGGGCAGGTCTTCTACATCCCGGGAGTGGCGCTCAGGGCTTTTCCCGCGGCGACGCCCGGGGTCTTCGGGGTGATCACGCCGCTCGTCACGCGCCGCTTGAGAGGAGCGCGCCGTCGGCGCCGGAGTGGGAGTCTTGGAGGCCCACGCGCCGCCAGCGGGAGGGGCAGCAGCGACCCTGGAAGGCCCCGCGCCACCTGCGGAGGGCCCGGCTCCGTCTTTGGATTTGGCGGCGTGCGTCCCGTTACGAGGCGCACGAACATCGCCGCCTCCCAAACTCCGGCTGCTGGGACGGTGCTGGTGTTCGCGAACAGCGCCCCGGGTCCTTTTTGCGACCGGTCCGCTGTTCGCCCGCGTCGGGACGGGATGCCCGGCTTCCGACGGGCCAACCGCCACCGTCGTCTTCTTCTTGGGCGCCATGACGATGAAGAAGCGTCGAACTAACTGCTAAAACCAATTCTCACAGCTGCGCCCCCTACCTGGCGCGCCAAAGATGTCGGTGGAAACGACACCTATGGGATCACAAGAATCCCTACTACGGTTGCGGGGCGTGGGGTTGTGAAAAGAGCGGATCAAACAGATAGCACGCGGTTCCTTTACCCAGGTTCGGGCCGCAGGGATGCGTAAAACCCTACTCCTGCTTTGGTGGATTGTATATCTGTGTTCTCGAGTTAGCTATGGGGCGTGGAGAGCTCCAAAAAGCCGAATCCCCCTCTTGGTCGCCTGGGGCCTCCTTTCATAGAGAAAGGGGTTGCCACAGTGGCACACAGGAGGTGGAAAGGGTACAGTGACGCGAGGTTATCCCTCGCATTACATGACAAGGCGCATTTAATGCGCCTTGCTTAGGTGTCCTTGCTTTATCGGGGGCGAGGGGGAGCCCCGTCTTGTCCGTCGCCGCCCCCTCTCGCGTCGACACGCGCCCTGGCCAGCAGTGCTCACGGCGCCATGTAGGCGGGCAGGCAGCTGAACTGGCGCAGCGGTGGGTCTCCACGAGGATTTACATGCCGCCACGCAGGTGCCTGCCCAGCTGGTGTTGGGGAACGTAGTAATTTCAAAATTTTCCTACGCACACGCAAGATCATGGTGATGCATAGCAACGAGAGGGGAGAGTGTTGTCTACGTACCCTCGTAGACCGAAGCGGAAGCGATCACAACGTAGATGAAGTAGTCGTACGATCTCCTCGCGATCCAACCGATCCCGGCGCCGTTACTCCGGCGCCCCCGAGTTCTTGGCACACGTACAGCTCGATGACGCTCCTCGGGCTCCGATCCAGCAAATCTCCGGGGAGAGAGTTCCGTCAGCACGACGGCGTGGTGACGATCTTGATGTTCTACTATCGCAGGGCTTCGCCTAAGCGCTGCAACAATACGACCGAGGTGGAATATGGTGGAGGGGGGCACCGCACACGGCTAAGGAACGATCTCAAGGATCAACTTGTGTGTCTAGAGGTGCCCCCCTGCCCCCGTATATAAAGGATCCAGGGGGAGGGGCGGCCGGCCAGGGCTAGGCGCGCCAAGGGGGGAGTCCTACTCCCACCGGGAGTAGGACTCCCTCTTTTCCTATTTGGATTAGGAGAAGGGGGGAAAGAGGTGGAGGGAGAGAAGGAAAGGGGGGGCGCCGCCCCCCTTCCCTTGTCCTATTCGGACTAGGAGGGGGAGGGGCGCGCGGCCCCTTCCTTCCCCTTTCTCCCTTCTCCCTTAAGGCCCATAGTGGCCCATTAACCCCCCGGGGGGTTCCGGTAACCCCCCCGGTACTCCGGTAAAATGCCGATTTCACTCGGAACCATTCCGATATCCAAATGTAGTCATCCAATATATCAATCTTTATGTCTCGACCATTTCGAGACTCCTCGTCATGTCCGTGATCACATCCGGGACTCCGAACTCCTTCGGTACATCAAAATACATAAACTCATAATAACCGTCATCGAAACCTTAAGCGTGCGGACCCTACGGTTCGAGAACAATGTAGACATGACCGAGACACATCTCCGGTCAATAACCAATAGCGGGACCTGGATGCCCATATTGGCTCCTACATATTCTACGAAGATCTTTATCGGTCAGACCGCATAACAACATACGTTTGTTCCCTTTGTCATCGGTATGTTACTTACCTGAGATTCGATCGTCGGTATCCAATACCTAGTTCAATCTCGTTACCGGTAAGTCTCTTTACTCGTTCCGTAATACATCATCTCACAACTAACTCATTAGTTGTAGTGCTTGCAAGGCTTATGTGATGTGCATTACCGAGAGGGCCCAGAGATACCTCTCCGACTATCGGAGTGACAAATCCTAATCTCGAAATACGCCAACCCAACATCTACCTTTGGAGACACCTGTAGTACTCCTTTATAATCACCCAGTTACGTTGTGACGTTTGGTAGCACCCAAAGTGTTCCTCCGGCAAACGGGAGTTGCATAATCTCATAGTCATAGGAACATGTATAAGTTATGGATGAAAGCAATAGCAACACACTAAACGATCAGGTGCTAAGCTAATGGAAATGGGTCATGTCAATCAGATCATTCAACCAATGATGTGACCTCGTTAATCAAATGACAACTCCTTTGTCTATGGTTAGGAAACTTAACCATCTTTGATTAATGAGCTAGTCAAGTAGAGGCATACTAGTGACACTCTGTTTGTCTATGTATTCACACATGTATTATGTTTCCGGTTAATACAATTCTAGCATGAATAATAAACATTTATCATGATATGTAAGGAAATAAATAATCACTTTATTATTGCCTCTAGGGCATGTTTCCTTCAGTCTCCCACTTGCACTAGAGTCAATAATCTAGTTCACATCGCCATGTGATTTACCAGCAATAGTTCACATCACCATGTGATTAACACCCATAGTTCACATCGATATGTGACCAACACCCAAAGGGTTTACTAAAGTCAGTAATCTAGTTCACATCGCTTATGTGATTAACACCCAAAGAGTACTAAGGTGTGATCATGTTTTGCTTGTGAGATAATTTTAGTCCATGGGTCTGTCGCATTCAGATCCGTAAGTATTTTGCAAATTTCTATGTCAACAATACTCTGCACGGAGCTACTTTAGCTAATTGCTCCCACTTTCAATATGTATCTAGATTGAGACTTAGAGTCATCTAGATTAGTGTCAAAACTTGCATCGACGTAATCTTTTACGACGAACCTTTTGTCACCTCCATAATCGAGAAACATATCCTTATTCCACTAAGGATAATTTTGACCGCTGTCAAGTGATCTACTCCTAGATCACTATTGTACTCCCTTGCCAAACTCAGTGGTAGGGTATGCAATAGATCTGGTACACAGCATGGCATACTTTATAGAACCTATGGCTGAGGCATAGGGAATGATTTTCATTCTCTTTCTATCTTCTGCCGTGGTTGGGCTTTGAGTCTTACTCAATTTCACACCTTATGACACAGGCAAGAACTCTTTCTTTGACTGTTCCATTTTGAACTACTTCAAAAACTTGTCAAGGTATGTACTCATTGAAAAAACTTATCAAGCGTCTTGATCTACCTCTATAGACCTTGATGCTCAATATGTAAGCAGCTTCACTGAAGTCTTTCTTTGAAAAACTCCTTTCAAACATTCCTTTATGCTTTACAGAATAATTCTACATTATTTCCGATCAACAATATGTCATTCACATATATTTATCAGAAATGTTGTAGTGCTCCCACTCACTTTCTTGTAAATACAGGCTTCACCGCAAGTCTGTAAAAACTATATGCTTTGATCAACTTATTAAAGCGTATATTCCAACTCCGAGATGCTTGCACCAGTCCATAGATGGATCGCTGGAGCTTGCATATTTTGTTAACACCTTTAGGATTGACAAAACCTTCTGGTTGCATCATATGCAACTCTTCTTTAATAAATCCATTAAGGAATGCAGTTTTGTTTTCCATTTGCCGGAGTTCACAAAATGCGGCAATTGCTAACATGATTCGAACAGACTTAAGCATAGATACGAGTGAGAAACTCTCATCGTAGTCAACACCTTGAACTTGTCGAAAACCCTTTTACGACAATTCTAGCTTTGTAGATAGTAACACTACTATCAGCGTCCGTCTTCCTCTTGAAGATCCATTTATTTTCTATGGCTTTGCCGATCATCGGGCAAATCCATCAAAGTCCATACTTTGTTCTCATACATGGATCATATCTCGGATTTCATGGCCTCAAACCATTTTGCGGAATCTGGGCTCATCATCGCTTCCTCATAGTTCGCAAGTTCGTCATGGTCTAGTAACATGACTTCCAGAACAAGATTACCGTACCACTCTGGTGCGGATCTCACTCTGGTTTACCTACGAGATTCGGTAGTTACTTGATCTGAAGTTACATGATCATCATCATTAGCTTCCTCACTAATTGGTGTAGTAGTCACAAGAACAGATTTTTGTGATGAACTACTTTCCAATAAGGGAGAAGGTACAATTACCTTATCAAGTTTTCTACTTTCCTCCCACTCACTTCTTTCGAGAGAAACTCCTTCTCTAGAAAGGATCCATTCTTAGCAACAAAAGTCTTGCATTCGGATCTGTGATAGAAGGTGTACCCAACAGTCTCCTTTGGGTATCCTATGAAGACACATTTTTCCGATTTGGGTTCGAGCTTATCAGGTTGAAGCTTTTTCACATAAGCATCGCAGCCCCAAACTTTAAGAAATGACAACTTTGGTTTCTTGCCAAACCATAGTTCATAAGGTGTCGTCTCAACGGACTTTAGATGGTGCCCCTTTTAACGTGAATGCAGCTGTCTCTAATGCATGATCCCAAAATGATATTGGTAAATCGGTAAGAAACATCATAGATTGTACTATATCCAATAAAGTACGGTTATGACGTTCGGACACACCATTATGCTGTGGTGTTCCAGGTGGCATGAATTTGTGAAACTATTCCACATTGTTTTAATTGAAGACCAAACTCGTAACTCAAATATTTGTCTCCGCGATCAGATCGTAGAAACCTTATTTTCTTGTCACGATGATTTTCCACTTCACTCTAAAATTCTTTGAACTTTTCAAACGTTTCAGACTTATGTTTCATCAAGTAGATATACCCATATCTGCTCAAATCATCTGTGAATGTTAGAAAATAATGATACTTGTCGCGAGCCTTAATATTCATCGGACCATATACATCAGTATGTATGATTTCCAACAAATCTGTTGCTTGCTCCATTGTTCCGGAGAACGGCGTTTTAGTCATCTTGCCCAAGAGGCATGGTTCGCAAGCATCAAGTGATTCATAATCAAGTGATTCCAAAATCCCATCAGCATGGAGTTTCTTCATGCGCTTTACACCAATATGACCTAAACGGCAGTGCCACAAATAGGTTGCACCATCATTATTAACTTCGCATCTTTTGGTTTCAATATTATGAATATGTGTATCACTACGATCGAGATCCAATGAACTATTTTCATTGGTGTGTATGACCATAGAAGGTTTTATTCATGTAAACAGAACAACAATTGTTCTCTAACTTAAATGAATAACTGTATTGCAATTAACATGATCAAATCATATTCCTGCTCAACGCAAACACCAAATAACACTTATTTAGTTTCAACACTAATCCCGAAAGTATAGGGAGTGTGTGATGATGATCATATCAATCTTGGAACCACCTCCAACACACATCGTCACCTTGCCCTTTAACTAGTCTTTGTTCATTCTGCAACTCCCGTTTCGAGTTACTAATCTTAGCAACTTGAACTAGTACCAAATACTGAGGGGTTGCTATGAACACTAGTAAAGTACACATCAATAACATGTATATCAAATATACTTATGTTCACTTTGCCATCCTTCTTATCCGCCAATCACTTGGGGTAGTTCCACTTCCAGTGACCAGTCCCTTTGCAGTAGAAGCACTTAGTCTCAGGCTTAGGACCAGACTTGGGCTTTTTCACTTGAGCAGCAACTTGCTTGCCGTTCTTCTTGAAGTTCCCCTTCTTTCCTTTTTGCCCTTTTCTTGAAACTAGTGATCTTGTCAACCATCAATACTTGATGTTTTTCTTTGATTTCTACCTTCGCCGATTTTAGCATCGCGAAGAGCTTGGGAATAATTTCCGTTATCCCTTGCATATTATAGTTCATCACGAAGTTCTACTAACTTGGTGATGGTGACTAGAGAATTCTGTCAATCACTATCTTATCTGGAAGATTAACTCCCACTTGATTCAAGCGATTGTAGTACCCAGACAATCTGAGCACATGCCCACTAGTTGAGCGATTCTCCTCCATATTTTAGCTATAGAACTTGTTGGAGACTTCATATCTCTCAACTCGGGTATTTGCTTGAAATATTAACTTCAACTCCTAGAACATCTCATATGCTCCATGACGTTCAAAACGTCTTTGAAGTCCCGATTCTAAGCAGTTAAGCATGGTGCACTAAACTATTAAGTAGTCATCATATTGAGCTAGCAAAACGTTCATAATGTCTGCATCTGCTCCTGCAATAGGTCCGTCACCTAGTGGTGCATCAAGGACATAATTCTTCTGTGCAGCAATGAGGATAAACCTCAGATCACGGATCCAATCCGCATCATTGCTACTAACATTTTTCAACACAATTTTCTCTAGCAACATACCAAAATAAACACAGGGAAGCAACAACGCGAGCTATTGATCTACAACATAGATATGCTAATACTACCAGGACTAATGTTCATGATAATATTAAAGTTCAATTAATCATATTACTTAAGAACTCCCACTTAGATAGACATCCCTCTAATATTCTAAGTGATCACGTGATCCAAATCAACTAAACCATAACCGATCATCACGTGAAATGGCTTAGTCTTCAATGGTGAACATCATTATGTTGATCATATCTACTATATGATTCACGCTCGACCTTTCGGTCTCCGTGTTCCGAGGCCATATCTGCATATGCTAGGCTCGTCAAGTATAACCCGAGTATTCTGCGTGTGCAAAACTGGCTTGCACCCGTTGTAGATGGACGTAGAGCTTATCACACCCGATCATCACGTGGTGTCTGGGCACGACGAACTTTGGCAACGGTGCATACTCGGGGAAAACACTTCTTGATAATTTTGTGAGAGATCATCTTATAATGCTACCGTCAATCAAAGCAAGATAAGATGCATAAAAGATAAACATCACATGCAAATCAATATAAGTGATATGATATGGTCATCATCATCTTGTGCTTCGTGATCTCCATCTCTGCAGCACCATCATGATCACCATCGTCACCGGCGCGACACCTTGTTCTCCATTGTAGCATCGTTGTCGTCTCGCCAATCTTATGCTTCTACGACTATCGCTACCGCTTAGTGATAAAGTAAAGCATTACAGGGCGATTGCATTGCATACAATAAAGCGACAACCATACGGCTCCTGCCGGTTGCCGATAACTCGGTTACAAAACATGATCATCTCATACAATAAAATATAGCATCATGTATTGACCATATCACATCACAACATGCCCTGCAAAAACAAGTTAGACGTCCTCTACTTTGTTTGTTGCAAGTTTTACGTGGCTGCTACGGGCTTAAGCAAGAACTCATCTTACCTACGCATCAAAACCACAACGATAGTTTGTCAAATAGACTCCGTTTTAACCTTCTCAAGGACCGGGCGTAGCCACACTTGGTTCAACTAAAGTTGGAGAGACAGTCTTCCGCAAGCCATCTATGTGCAAAGCACGTCGAGGGAACCGGTCTCGCGTAAGCGTACGCGTAAGGTTGGTCCGGATCGTCTCGTCCAACAATACCGCTGAACCAAAGTATGACATGCTGGTAGGCAGTATGACTTGTATCGTCTACAACTCACTTGTGTTCTACTCGTGCAAATAACATCAAACCATAAAAACCTAGGCTCGGATGCCACTATTGGGGAACGTAGTAATTTCAAAATTTTCCTACGCACACGCAAGATCATGGTGATGCATAGCAACGAGAGGGGAGAGTGTTGTCTACGTACCCTCGTAGACCGAAGCGGAAGCGATCACAACGTAGATGAAGTAGTCGTACGATCTCCTCGCGATCCAACCGATCCCGGCGCCGTTACTCCGGCGCCCCCGAGTTCTTGGCACACGTACAGCTCGATGACGCTCCTCGGGCTCCGATCCAGCAAATCTCCGGGGAGAGAGTTCCGTCAGCACGACGGCGTGGTGACGATCTTGATGTTCTACTATCGCAGGGCTTCGCCTAAGCGCTGCAACAATACGACCGAGGTGGAATATGGTGGAGGGGGGCACCGCACACGGCTAAGGAACGATCTCAAGGATCAACTTGTGTGTCTAGAGGTGCCCCCCTGCCCCCGTATATAAAGGATCCAGGGGGAGGGGCGGCCGGCCAGGGCTAGGCGCGCCAAGGGGGGAGTCCTACTCCCACCGGGAGTAGGACTCCCTCTTTTCCTATTTGGATTAGGAGAAGGGGGGAAAGAGGTGGAGGGAGAGAAGGAAAGGGGGGGCGCCGCCCCCCTTCCCTTGTCCTATTCGGACTAGGAGGGGGAGGGGCGCGCGGCCCCTTCCTTCCCCTTTCTCCCTTCTCCCTTAAGGCCCATAGTGGCCCATTAACCCCCCGGGGGGTTCCGGTAACCCCCCCGGTACTCCGGTAAAATGCCGATTTCACTCGGAACCATTCCGATATCCAAATGTAGTCATCCAATATATCAATCTTTATGTCTCGACCATTTCGAGACTCCTCGTCATGTCCGTGATCACATCCGGGACTCCGAACTCCTTCGGTACATCAAAATACATAAACTCATAATAACCGTCATCGAAACCTTAAGCGTGCGGACCCTACGGTTCGAGAACAATGTAGACATGACCGAGACACATCTCCGGTCAATAACCAATAGCGGGACCTGGATGCCCATATTGGCTCCTACATATTCTACGAAGATCTTTATCGGTCAGACCGCATAACAACATACGTTTGTTCCCTTTGTCATCGGTATGTTACTTACCTGAGATTCGATCGTCGGTATCCAATACCTAGTTCAATCTCGTTACCGGTAAGTCTCTTTACTCGTTCCGTAATACATCATCTCACAACTAACTCATTAGTTGTAGTGCTTGCAAGGCTTATGTGATGTGCATTACCGAGAGGGCCCAGAGATACCTCTCCGACTATCGGAGTGACAAATCCTAATCTCGAAATACGCCAACCCAACATCTACCTTTGGAGACACCTGTAGTACTCCTTTATAATCACCCAGTTACGTTGTGACGTTTGGTAGCACCCAAAGTGTTCCTCCGGCAAACGGGAGTTGCATAATCTCATAGTCATAGGAACATGTATAAGTTATGGATGAAAGCAATAGCAACACACTAAACGATCAGGTGCTAAGCTAATGGAAATGGGTCATGTCAATCAGATCATTCAACCAATGATGTGACCTCGTTAATCAAATGACAACTCCTTTGTCTATGGTTAGGAAACTTAACCATCTTTGATTAATGAGCTAGTCAAGTAGAGGCATACTAGTGACACTCTGTTTGTCTATGTATTCACACATGTATTATGTTTCCGGTTAATACAATTCTAGCATGAATAATAAACATTTATCATGATATGTAAGGAAATAAATAATCACTTTATTATTGCCTCTAGGGCATATTTCCTTCAGCTGGCTGGGTTGGCAGCTGCATGCGAGCGGTGGCGGAGGCGCGACTGGCGCGGGCCTGGTGGTGGCCCCACGGGTGTTCGTGGCAAGGGCCTTGCCGTGGCCCCGGCAAGGGTCTTGCCGTGGCGCCTGCGGTCATCCCCGGCATGGCTCTTGCCGGGGGCCTTGTGGTCCTCCTTGGCTGCGATCCCGCCAAGGATCATCGTCTTCTAAAGTGTGCATCTGTTCTTGAATGTCTTCACAAAGATCTACATTCCACCATGGGGATGCCTCCCGAATCCTTGCCCCATGGGGGCAGTGGACTCAAGGGTGACCCGCTCCGTAGGTGTGGGGTGAGCTGCCTCGGCAAGGGTCTTGCCGGGTCTGCAAAAACCGCCCTCCGGCAAGGATCTTGCCAGGGGGCCCTGCTTCGTCCCCTTCGCTCTTTGTGGTCTTGGTCTTGGCGCTGTTCCGCTTCTCCTTAGCTTCGGCCTTACCTTGGCTTACCTCCCTTGCCGTGCTCAGCGTGGCGGCGCCCGTGGCTCAGACTGCCCGCGCACAGTTATAGGGGTACAAAAAGCGTGCCCCCCTTTTTGTACACCGACAGTGTCCATAAATGTGTTGGCTCTGTTCAGATCTTTGTAGTTGGTGTGTCTATAAAGGAGAGCAATTGCCTTGTTATGGTGCAGCAACAACATCTTCTTTTGTCTTTGTTGTGCGGCATGGTCAAATTTCTCCAACTCTCTGGACTAGCGATGATGGATTGCATGCATGTACTGTCTGTGTGTGGGGGGGTGGGGGTGATGCTCCAATGCTTCTTCAGTGATTTCTAGATCTCGTCTCAAGGGGTGAATGACTATTGTTGTCTTTAAAGTATGGTATCGCGAGGATGCTTGCAGATGTCCATTTCCTTCACTATTGGTTCGGTGCATTTTTTAATCTCCGGACAGAGTACAATCGTAGGAAGAGGAAGGCTAGTATGATTTTCTGTGAATTTACTTTTTACCGGTCTTTATGTGTTCAGTTGTATTTTTTAGTGTAATCGCACTTTTTATAATTATCAAGTTTAAGATGCCCTTCAGGGAATTTTATTAAACAAAGTTGTTCCATAGGTTCAAGGGTTTTTAGGATGAATAAAAGATGGATTCAAGGCAAAAAAAAGTATATACTGAAAATAGGCTACCTTTAACAAAAAAACCCGCACCTAGCTCCCGCGGTCCCATCGCACCGCATCAAGGGTTTGGCCGCGACAGCATGAAGGAGCAGAGTTCTTGGATAGCCTCGCCGCCGGACCTATGACGATCCTCGAAATCGAAGCCCAAGCTTCCCCCATGCCGGATCAATGCAATGTGGGTCCATGCATCGCTGCGGTGTGCTCCACCACTAGTCACTCTAGGGCCACGCGCTCCATCATCGGTCGCTCCACCACGGCGTGCTCCTCTCTCCTGCACATGCATGTAAGTTTTTTATCTCTTCACTTGCTCCCTTTCTCTTTTTGCGAGATCCCAATCTGATTTCCTTCCCCAGTCACTTAACACCAGGGACCCGGCTTAGGTCGGTCCTCGTCCCAACCCCAAGTGTGCCCCCGACATGCCACCACCTACACCCGAGGAGCCACTTCCTAAGAAGCGTCCTGCAAAACTGGTTGAGTTCGGCGGCGTCGAGTGAATTGAAGATGAATGCGTTCGCATGGATATTGCCGATCTTCTGTACATTTGTGGGTTTCATGGCCGTCATTGTTGCGTGATGCCGTGTTTTTCAAGAACTCGCCAAGATGGGCTGCAAACTTGTTGTGGGGAAGTGAAATCTTCATTGTACTCCTTCTTGTATGCTACATCCTAGTCACCGCCTCGCTACCAAGGATAACGTTCAATTAATTTATCTATATATACTATATGCGAGAAGTCTGAGAATATCTAGAAATTTCTATCTCACTTCCTTGTTGTAGTGATTGCAATTTTTAAAAGTTTCAAGTGAGGATCCAATAAATGCATCCCACATTTGTTCTGGATTTGGGCTGCAGGAGGGCCTATGTTACAAGTCTAACTAGTAGAGTTTTTTGAATATATCCTAATTTTGTGATGTGCTTTGCATGGAAAAGGTTACTATAGATGGAATCAAGCTTGGGACATTGGGCATGGGGAAAATTAAAGTTGTAGTTTATTACAACATATGTCGTTTATACTAAACTTTTGTACTTATATGTAACTTATTCTTTCTAATGCTACAATCTTGTTAATTAATACCCCCTCTGTTAACTAATATATGCCGTTTTAAAGACTTACCATTAAAAAGAACTCGCGTTCCGATAAATTTGAATTATATTCTGTAAAAAAATCTCAAATTATTTGTGTGTTTGTGTGTTTGTGTGTGTGTGTGCGCGCGCGCGCGCGCGTGTTTTTTTATTGTTTTATATCTCAATATTCTTAAATGCCATGGTAGAAATCTTTGGAATGCATGATCAACCAAATATCTTAATAAAACTTTCTAGTATATAATTAGACAATCATAATATTGAAACTTCTAGAGTATAAGTTGAACCATTTTCTCTTCAATTTTGCACGTTTTTGACAGGCCTGGTGTAGTGGTGAGGTACTGCTCATTTGTGGCAAAGAGGTATTGCGTTCAATGTGACCACTATGTAGGTACATGGCTTGCCTCGTGTAATCCTTCTCAGGCCCTCCTTTTTTTACTTATTTTACGCAAGGGACATGACTTATTCACCCCACACTTTGAAAATTTGTAGAAGTTTTCTTTGAGTAGAAATGCCACGTGTTCATTGAAATCAAAGCCAGGTACAACACACGTAGTTTCTCTCAGGAACTGTCCAGAGAGACATCACACCACAGATAATTACAGAGAAAACCCCAGAAGAAAGAAATTCACAAACAAGCCCTTCTAGGTCCCTGCAACCACCAAATCCACGCTCGCTGAAACCAACCACCGCCGTCGCCGTAGCATCCACCGGAGGAGAAGAAGGCGAGCAACCATACACCCTGGATCCAAGAGAGTGCCATAGCAGTGTGAGCCAAGGCAAACGAACTGTGTTGCGGGCCTCAGAACAGGCGCCTCCGAAGACGACGGCGCACGTGCCGCTGTGGATCGTCGGCCGGGGATCCTCCCCACACTTCTTGGATCTGGAGCATGACATTCCCGAGCAGCAATGAAGCCGTCGGCGAACCACAACACCATCAGCCTTCTTCCACAAACCAGTCTGCAGAAGAGCCGTCTCTCGAATGGATCCAGCGTCGAAACGCCGGCTAACTCCTATACATCATCTCCCGACTCCTCGACGACGTTGGAGGAGATGCCGCCACGACGCGGATGGAACCGGAGAAAAAAATCCATGTGCGCGCCCTCCACCGACGCCTTGAGGGCGACACTAGGAAAACCTTACTCCGCCGACCCGGACAAGCGACAGAGAGACAGAACCCCGTCCCCTCGACAGCATCAAACATCACCAGCGAGGAGGAGGCCCAGAAAGCTTTATTTGCTGCGACGCCGGCATCAACCAATCAACGTCGCCCAACATACCTATCCTACCACTATCTATACGTACGCCGGGCGAGTGGATCCGTGGCTCCCCCCCTCTCTCCTGCCACCGCCGGAGCGACGAGGGGAGAGAAGGAGAGCCCACGGCCTTGCCGGCGGCGGACGAGGAAGACTTTTCCGCCCCCCGTTCGCCTCTGTGTGTTGGAGAGAGGAACCGTCTGGGGCTTGAAAATTTGTAGAAGTTAGATAACCTAGGTGATACTTAATCCGTTCTCATTATTTGCTTGAGCTGTAAAGAAAAGAGCGACTCCTAGTCATCTCTGCACCGGCTATATTTTTACCAGGCTATCGGTGAATCTTAGACCTAATAACAAAATTAAGTGAATACCAAAAATTATAGTCATTCTATTTCTATATTTCAAAGCATAACCAAATACTGAAAAGATTCCTCAAGGGTCTCGGGTCTCAGAAGTACGTGATGAATGTAATTGAAGCCCAACATCATGGAGAAAGTTAGGTGAAGTACGTCTGATACAAAGTACGAAAAAGTATCTAGAATTTCCCCCTGCCTAATAATGTACAGTTTAAGAACAAACTGAATTACTTTAATGTATTCTTCCCGTCTCATAATATAAGATGTTATTACATCTAATATGTGACGGACATATATTGACTGTAGGGTCTGTTTGAATAGGGACCACATAGGCAGCTCCTTACCCATGCAACAATCTCAATTCCAGTCTTGAGATATCCAACGCCTGAAATTCCTGCCTGAGTCAGGCAGCTTTTCCAGGAAGTAAACCAAACAGGCCCGTAATAATATCTTACTAGATCAATGATGGCGCGCGTTGCCGCGCCAATCTATTTTGACAATAGTTGATATTAAATTTTGTACATATATGGTGATACAAAAGATGAAAGTTAAATATCATAGTCTTCAATATTGAAGAGCGGACGCAGAAAATATTGAAACAAATTTGTACAAGAGCATCATACGTCCAGCTAAGTGATAGTACATGAAGATTTTCAAAATGTGGGGAGGATTATCTCACGCAGAACAAGAAGCACCTTGATATTTCTAACATGTGCAAAATTTTCTTCCAGGAATATAAGCATTCTTACACGACAAGAAAGCTATCTCTAGCACAAATATGGAATCTGATAGCATTCATTTAATATAATCTGAACAATTACAATTACCATATTTCAAGTGTAAAAGCATAGAGAAAGATAGCATCCATTTTCAAACCACAAGCACATCAACTGTATTCCAAGTGGAGATCTGGCACATGCAGAGAACCTGAAGACGAGCTCTACAATATCCAAAAAAAATGAGCTTCAAATATCTGCATATTCAGGAAAGGAAATGGGTTTCAAAAAATCGTAATAGGCCCATTACTTATAATCTCATTTGGCTGGCTATACGTTTATCTGACATTATACACACACTATGTTTACGGTCAACACTCATCAGCAACTGTGTACTACAGTCGGCATGCACCAAGGATATCATCAATTTAGCGTCATTAACCAGTTGTGCAAGTAATAAACTCTGTATATTTGCTTTCATTTAAATACATACATAGTTATGTGCAAACATAGTATAACCTGAAGTATTAGAAGAATGCCTAACATGTGGCCTATGAAACATCAGATTGACACTCATCCCATAAATAATATATGCATTGTAAAGTCACTATATAAGCATCTTCCATGAAAAATTAAAATTTATAGCAGTGAAAACTAACAAAACTCTTCATTTGGATTGCAACCTAAGTACCTTACTTTGAAACACGGGTTATATCTGATTCCAAAACATTGCATATTCTACACAACGGCATGCAGGCAGAGACAAATCAGGAACATCAATCATGGAGACCTCTAGTGGCTGGAGTGTATGACCGAAGCTGCACACAGGAAACTGTAATTTGAGAGAGTACTAAAAAAATGCATCCTGATGGAAAAGGTACTCTACATGGCAAAGTTTGCAGTGGTAATTGCTAGATATTAGATGAGAAGGTTAGAGAACATGTCCACTTATTCCTCGCCGTTCACGCCGCAACCTCGAACTGCAATGAAATAATTAAGCTAGGGAATTAAGGGGTGTACGGATGGGTTGTGAGCAAGGTGCTGGGTAACAGGAGTAGAGACGGCAGTGAAGAAAAAGTAGCAGACACAACCATGGCAGCTTTTGTTGTTGCCTGACTGATGGTTTCCGTGGGGGTGGATAACTGCAGCTTAGTTCACATTTTTCTGTCAAAATCTCTAGTTTATCCAAGAGAGAAGATTTCATGGAAGAATAGTATATGGTTACTAAGCCTATACTGGAGTGAATAATTATGTATTGTGAACGCACAAAGAAGAAACATGTTCCATAAACTGTAAGCCATGTAATCTGGATTCATGTATATGTTTACTATAATGTTTTCCCTTCACAGTGATGGCCAGTCACATATATGGAAGAGAGCAAATACATTGCAGCTAATGATATATTGTAATAAAAACTTTGTTAAACATGTACATTCAAGGAATTCGGAAACATAAAAGAATGAAAACTAATACTCCAGCCTCTCCGTTGCAATGTCCACCATCCTCTTCGTACATCGTTATAGTTTCTGCAAACATGTTAGGTGCTCTGAGGACTGTGTAGTTTACTTCAATTTCAGAAAAGATCGGGTGTGATGGGGCCAGAGGGAATTGATCTTTGATCAGAGGAATAAGTATTTTCATGAGAAAGAAGGAATCATGAGTGGTGTTATAAATACAAATAAGAAAATTCATGCTATTTGCACTGAGAACATTTATGCTGCAATGTAATCTACATGGTGAAGCACAACAATAAGCCATGACACTCAAAATTAGAATCTAAAAAGTAATGACCTCGAAGCTAGGTTATCTGTTCTTCCGAAAACGAGGAAATGCCGGAGGGAAAAAACTTCATCTGAACAACAAGATCATCCCAGGAGCACGAGGTCAATCATCACAGACCTGAACTGAAAGAATCATTCTTTAGGAAAAGCAGGGATGTGTCTTTTCGCATCAGTTATTATATCTAGCAAGAATTGTGCAATCCTACAACAAAATGGGAAAAATCGATTTTGAAGACACGTCAATACATCCTCCTACATGTATCTGAACTCCCTAAGATTCAATAATCAGACCCCGAAATCGTAAACACATCTGGTAGGCTAATAAATTTTATATATCATGATGTTTCACTTTCTTCAACCATGAAGTGAGTGTCCAGCGGAGAGATTAGAAGCATAAAGAGAAGAGAGCACTAGTAGAAAAGGGCCATTTGTCCCGGTTCATAAGGCCCATTTGTCCCGGTTCGGGAACCGGGACTAAAGGGTCGGTACTAAAGCCCTATACCTTTAGTCCCGGTTCTTATATCATCTGGGACAGATGGGGCTCCACGTGGCCGCTGCGGCTTGCCCTGGCAGGGGGCCTTTTGTCCCGGTTGGTAGCACCAACCGGGACCAATAAGCTACCACGCGTCAGCAGTTTAGGGGATAGGGTTTTTGTTTTTTTTCTGAAAGGGGGGGGGGATCTGGGTGGTTTTGGGGGGTTTTGTAGGGCTAATTTAGGTGTTTCATATATTGTGGTAGGTAGCTAATTAATAGAAAGAAGTGTCCTCTCTTATCTCAGTGCTTGGTCGACGCTACGTACTATCGCATAGAGAGGACTCGACACGCTAGCTAGTAAGCAAATGAAGGAAACCATTAAGTACAGAAGATCGTCATGAACATATGCATACAGAGGGAAGTGATATCGACCTCTCCTTTTCCGAGAGATTGGTCGAACAACAAGTTTTCGTATATCTATCCGACGTTACTGGCTACATATATACAATATAAGATCTCTTACAATCCCCTAACATTTGAACTCAACTTCCACATGGTATTCTCCGGCTTTATTGATGACGTGATCAAGAAAGAATCCCACCAATTCCTCTTGAATTGGTTTCGTGCGATCTTGTTCTAGGAGTTCATCCCGCATCTGCCACGTCTAATTTGAAGAAGGGGGTCAATAGGGAGCCGAGAACAGAGTTGAGGAAAAAAACATGGGATGCCATCCGCTACCTTAGATCCCAGGACGAGCTACCATGGTTGTGTGTGGGGGACTTCAATGAAATTTTGGTCAGATCCGAACAAATAGGTGGCAACCCGAGGATCTTTCCACAGATGCAAGCCTTCAGTGACTGCTTAACCAACTGCGGTTTGGCTGACTTGGGATCTTCGGGCTACCAGTACACATGGGATAACAAACAGAATAACAACGACAACATCCAGGTGAGGCTCGACAGGGCGACATGCACTGCTGACTTTATGGGGCTGTTTCCAGAAACGAGTGTGGAGAATATCGCCACAGAAGAATCAGACCACATAGCAGTGCTGGTGCGTGTGCCCGACATGGGAACAGATCGGCCAAGAGGGGACCGCCCCTTTTGGTTCGAAGAGATGTGGCTGCGGCACGAGGACTATGAGGCGATGTTTTTACGGACTTGGGGACAAGTACAGGGGTCAAACATGAGACCGGGGGCGGTATGTGATAGGTTACAAGGTATAACAAAAGCCCTACAAGGATGGGGCCGGGCTGTCTTTGGTTCAGTTCGGAGGCAGATTAAACAGCTAAAGGAGCAGCTTTTGGATGCCAAAGAGAGGGCGTTGGTCACTGGACTAACGGCCGAGGTAAGAGATATTGAAAGTCAACTCAGTGAAGTCTATGAAAGGGAAGAAATTATGCAAAAACAACGATCTCGAGTGGATTGGCTTAAAGCTGGGGACCGGAACACTCAATATTTTCAGAACTGGGCCTCCCATCGAAAGCGAAAGAACACGGTTAAGGCGTTACTAAGGGAGAACGGAACAAGATGCACGGACGACGATGACATGAGGGAGTTGGCGGCCTCTTTCTACGAGAGGTTGTTCAGGTCAGAAGGGTTAGCTCATGCAGAGAGACTTCTCACTCATTTGTCCCGGTTATTTCTGAGGAGATGAATAACAGGCTAACGGCTCCTATATCGGATGAGGAGATTCAACAGGCTCTCTTCCATATGGGACCAACAAAGGCGCCCGGCCTTGACGGCTTGCCAGCTCTCTTTTATCAGCGACACTGGTCACTGTTAAAAGCGGACGTGTGTTCGGTGGTTAGGGGGTTTCTTTCGGGCGAAGCTACTCCAGACTCTTTCAATGACACAGTGATTGTGATGATCCCTAAAGTGAGCTCACCTGAACTTCTTTCTCAGTTTTGTCCGATTAGTTTATGTAACGTGTTATATAAGATTGCCACCAAGGTGCTTGCTAACAGGCTCAAGGTGATTCTTCCTGTGCTGATTTCTGAGGAATAGAGTGCATTCGTTCCGGGGAGACTTATGACAGATAATGTGTTGGTGGCATATGAATGCACCCATGCAATTAGGATGAGGAGGAGGAAGACGCCGCTCTATGCGGTGAAGTTGGATATGATGAAGGCATATGACCGGGTGGAGTGGATTTTTTTGGAGCAAGTGCTAGCCAGATTTGGTTTTGCTCAACTGTGGATTCGCATGATTATGAGATGTGTCACTTCATTTAGGTTTTCTGTTAAACTAAATGGTGGTTTCTTGAGAAGCTTTCTTCCCTCTAGGGGCTTGCGCCAAGGTGATCCGCTCTCTCCATATCCGTTTTTGTTCTGTGTGGAAGGTTTTTCGGCGTTGTTGAAGGCGGCCTAGCAAGATAATAGTATTAAAGGAGTGTCATTTGGGAGCACTGGCCCCCATATCACACATCTCTTTTTTGCATACGACAATATTGTTTTCCTCGAAGGGAAGAGTTGTAACTTTGAGGCGCTAAGGGATATCTTGCAGGTATATGAGGAGGCCTCGGGACAGAAAGTTAACCTACAAAAATCATCGATATTCTTTGGGAAAGGATGTGGAAATGCACGCAAGACTGAACTTCAAGGTATCATTGGAATCAACTCTGAAGCGCTGAGTGAAAAATATCTAGGACTGCCAACACTGGTTGGTAGATCCAAAGATGGTACGTTTAGATATGTGAAAGAAAGTTCAGCGGGTAAGGTCTCTGGATGGAAAGGACAAGGGTTGTCTAAGGCGGCAAGAGAGGTTCTTGTTAAGTCAGGCCTACAATCCACACCAACTCTCACTATGAGCTGCTTCCAACTCACCAAGAACATGTGCCGGAACTTGACTTCGATCTCGTCTAACTTCTGGTGGGGAGAAGCAAATGGAGAGAGGAAGGTGCATTGGTTGGCTTGGAAGAAAATGTGAAAGGCAAAGAGAGAAGGAGGAATGGGCTTTCGGGATCCGGAGGTGTTCAACCAAGCTCTTCTTGCGAAGCAAGCATGGAGAATACTTCAGTACCCGAACTCTCTTTGCGTGCGTGTGCTTAAGGCAAGATATTTTCCGGAGGGATCAATCATGAATGCAACTTGCCCGACAGGTGGTTCCTTCACTTTCCGAAGTATTATACATGGCCGAGAGCTCTTAAGGGAGGGCATTGTGTGGAGAGTTGGGGACGGTTCATCCATCAAGGTCCACCACGATAACTGGATTCCGTGCCAAGGTAGCCTTCAACCGCTCGGACAACAATATATCCCAGGTATTACACATGTGCGCCATCTTGTGAATGAGCTTGGTGATGCATGGGATATGGAGAAGCTGGAGATGATGTTTCACCGAGGGACGTTGAGGATATCAAGCATATTGTGGTGGGTGGGCCGAACATGCAAGATTATATTGCATGGAACTTCACCAAGAACGGCCAGTTCACTGTCAAGTCCGCCTACCACTTCGGCATGAGCTTACAGGATGTGAAAACCGGACAGCCGGGATCGTCGATGCCTAGCAAGGAGCACAAGGCTTGGCTTGCTTTATGGGACACTAATGCGCCGGGGAAGGCCAAGATTCATACTTGGAGGTTGTTGAAGAATGGCCTAGCTGTCGGAACCGAACTACACTGTAGATGAATCAAACCGGGTGTGTTCTGCTGCGCTTGTGGCAGGGAAGAAACCTTATACCATCGCTTTTGGGCGTGCCCCCACTCCGAGCTCTTCTGGAAATATTTGTGCGAGAACAAGGCGGAGCCTGTTGTCAGGCCGCCGGCGATGGACGGTTCTCTGACTGTCCTGGTGGCGTGGCTCAAGGCCTGGTTTGCGGAAGCGTGCGGGGCTGAGCGCGAAATGATGGTCCAGGCTTTGTATGGTATTTGGTGTGCAAGAAAAGATGCTAGGGATGGGAAAAGGATCCAAGATGCTCGAGAGATGGCAGAGAAAGTTCACTGTTATATCCAGGAATGGCGTCTAGTTCACTCCAAGGAGGCGTCGATCAAGGAGCCAAGGCGACCGGAAAGGTGGCTTCCACTGGAGCCGGGATGGACCAATGCAAATGCGGATGGAGCGAGGGCCCGAACGGATGACAAGGGGGGAGGAGGAGTGGTTCTCAGGGATCACCATGGTGCTTTTAGTGGAGGAGCTGCGATCTGCTTCCCAGGTGCCGGCCACTCCCAGCTCTCGGAGATTCTGGCGGCGAAAAGCGTCGTGCAAATGGCAATTACTATGGACGTGCAACGACTCCACGTTGAGCTGGATAGTAAGGAGGTGGTGGCGATGCTTCAAGGCGAAGGCAGGAACCTTTCGACGTTTTGCCCGGTTGTGGAGGAGATTAAGGAGGTTTTGAGAACTCGGCAGGAGTTCAAAATCTCATGGGTTCGGCGCTCTGCAAATGGTGCGGCGCATGGTTTAGCTAGAGAGGGGGTGTGCAATGATACTACGATTTACTTTGATTTTCCTCCAGACTGCATTATTCATATTGTAGCAGACGAGGTCCCAACCTTTGCTTAATTTATATAAAGTTGCAAGTTCCCCTAAAAAAAGGAGATGTATATTTACCAGTCACACGCCAACCGCGAATCGTCATTTCCTTTCACTTCCCTCACTTCCTCCCACCTCCCGCTGCATCGTCGCCGCCACCCGCCTGCCCGCCCGTCCACCACGCACGTTGCAGTCGCCCAGTGCTAGATTTGGCCCCGCCGTCACCCCCGCTGCCGGTTTCGACGCTCCCTCGCTCGCCACCCGACGCCACGAATCAGTCCTTTGCTACAAAAAAGATTGAGCTACCTTGTTGCACCTTTTTTTAGGGAAGTGTCGTCATGGCGGTTTATATTTCATGTGCAAACATCGATACATCGTTTGTCAAGACATTTACTAGAAAAACCAGAGGCTCCGATTTCTAGACAATGGTTCTAGAGACCTCCGAATTTCTAGCCAATAAATCTGCCGCCATATTGGCCTCCCTAGGACAACAAGAAAAATCTATGAATATAAAATTACGAGCTAAAAAGAGCATTCTTCATAAATTGCCGTAGCCGGACCAAGTGAGTTTCCTCCATTCTGCATGATCTCAATAACTTCCATGCAATCACCTTCCACGCAAATTTTGTTACATTCAATTTCATTGGCAAGGAGGAGTCCATCTCGTAATCCTCGTGCTTCTACCATTGCTGCATCTTCTATGAATGGGATGTTGCTGCATGATGCTGCCACAAAGAAACCCGTATGGTCCCGCAGAATCGCACATGTCGCTCCAGTGCCGCTGTCACTATCGAAACTAGCATCAACATTCAGTTCAAGCATGCCCTCCGATGGCTTCTCCCGGCCACGTCTCTTTATTCTGCTCTTCTTTGAATTTGCCCTTGCGACATTTTTCACAAGTGTTGCTATTGCTTGCGTCGATCTAGTGGTTTCATATAGTTGCTCACCATGGGTACACCTGCATCACTCCCACCATAAATACCACACTGTCGTGGCAACAAGATCATTGTGTTGGACATCATTGACCGACGCCTTCGTTGGGTTCTTGGGCATAAACAGATCAACCATAACCGACCCGCCTCCCTTTCCATCATGCAAACCTCGTTAACCATTGATGCCAAACCAAGCAGGTGCTAAACCTGCTAAACACACGGGCACAAGAAGAGAGCACGTTTAATGCTCTCACAATCTGAGCTACAGAAAGGGCATTGAGAACTAGTTATAATGTGTCTATTTGCAAGTCTCCTTGACATGGGATCGCTCCAAGCAAAGTTTTCCACACGTGGATTTTTACTTTCGATGGCACATTCAATTTCCAAACGGTCCTCCAAACTGGACTAGTACTTGAGGCTTATTGAGTTTCTCATCCTCAACTTTCGTCCATGTTGGTGATCCCATTCTTCATGATAGGACGACTTCACCGTAAAAGATCCACTCCTATGTAAGTGCCAAGAAACAAAGTCCTCCATCATCCCTACAGCCAACGTGATATTTAGACTATATTGTGCATCAATTGGCCAAAACAACTCATGAATCAACTGTGCATCCCACACTCTGTTGTCCGCATCAATTAATTCAGACACCTTGGTGATCACAATGTTAGCTCTTGTGTCATAACATTTCAAGTGGGGTTGCTTGGTATCCATGTGTCCTCCCATATATTTATCTGTGACCCATCTCCTACTCGCCATATATTCCCTCTCTTGAAACTTTGAATGCCATACCGAAGACTTTTCCAAGTGTAAGAGCTACCCTTCTTAAGACCACAATTAAGTAGACCACTGTCAGGAAAAAAATTGTTCTCAAGACTGTGGCACATAAAGAATTTGGTTCACACAGAAGCCTCTAACATTGTTTTGCAAGGAGAGCCAAATTAAAGCAGTGTAAATCTCTGAAGCCCATACCACCTCTCTCCTTTGGTACACACATCTTCCATCAGGCAAAACAGTGCATATGCCTTTTTCACATCATCATCACCCCACCGGTATTTAGACATGGAACAAGTTATAGCATTGTGATGTCTACTACACAAGTTGTTCTTGTAGACTCATGTCGGGCCTCCAAGCGCAGAGTTTTATAGGACAGTAGCAAATTTCCCTCAAGTGGATGACCTAAGGTTTATCAATCCGTGGGAGGCGCAGGATGAAGATGGTCTCTCTCAAACAACCATGCAACCAAATAATAAAAAGTCTCTTGTGTCCCCAACACACCAAATACAATGGCAAATTGTATAGGTGCACTAGTTTGGCGAAGAGATGGTGATACAAGTGTAGTAATGATAGTAGATATTAATTTTTGTAATAGGAACAATAGAAAACAGCAAGGTAGCAATAGATAAAACGGAGCATAAACGGTATTGCAATGCTTGAATATGAAGCCTAGGGTCCGTACTTTCACTAGTGCAATCTGTCAACAATGCTAGTCTAATTGGATCATATAACCATCCCTTAACGTGTGATGAAGAATCACTCCAAAGTCCTTATCTAGCAGAGAACATAAGAAGAAATTGTTTGTAGGGTACGAAACCACCTCAAAGCTATTCTTTCCAATCAATCTATCCGAGTTCTTACTAAAATAACACCAAGCTATTCTTTCCGATCGATCTAACCAAGAGTTCGTACTGAAATAACACCATATGATACACATCAACCAACTCTAATGTCACCTAGATACTCCAATGTCACTGTGAGTATCCGTGAGTTGATTATACGATATGCATCAAACCATTTCAGATTCATAATACTCAATGTAACACAAAGAACCTCAAAGAGTGCCCCAATATTTCTACCGGAGAAACAAAGACGAGAACGTGCAGCAACCCCTATGCATAGATTACCCCAACGTCTCCTCGGGAATTCGCGAGTTGAGTGCCATTACACATATCAAGTGAATCAATATGATACCCCATTGTCACCACGGGTATTCATAGCAAGACATACATCAAGTGTTCTCAAATCCATAAAAGTATTCAATCCGATAAGAACAAAATCTCAAATGGAAAACTCAATTCACAACAAGATAGAGAGGGGGAAACACCATATGATCCAACTATATTAACAAAGCCTGCGATACATCAAGATCATGACATCTCAAGAACACGAGAGAGAGAGAGATTAAACACATAGCTACTAGTACAAACCCTCAACCCCGAGGGTGGACTACTCTCTCCTCATCATGGTGGCCATAGGGATGATGAAGATGGCCTCCGGTGATGATTTCCCCCTCCGGCAGGGTGCCGAAACAGGGTCTAGATTGGTTTTCATGGCTACAGAGGGTTGCGGTGGAGGAACTTCTGATCAAGGGTTATTTCTGATGGTTTCTCTATTTATAAGTTTTTTCAGTATTGGAATCACGCGAAGATGGGCCTCGAGGTGAGGACAACCCATCTGGGCGAGCCAGGCCCCTCTGGCGCACCCTGGTGGGTTTTGTCCACCTCGTGGCTCTTCTGACCTTCCCACGAAGCTTCTAGTGTCTCTTTTGTTCCAAAAAAGTCGTTAGAAAGTTTCGTTGCATTTGGAGAACTTTTATTTCTGCACAAAAAACAACACCACGGTAGTTTTGCTGAAAACAACGTCAGTCCGGGTTAGTTCCATCCAAATCATTCCAAAACCATATAAAATTATTGTAAACATGGCATGAATACTTCATAAAATATAGATACGTTGGAGACGTATCAGCATCCCCAAGCTTAATTCCTACTCGTCCTCGAGTAGGTAAATGATAAAAGAAATAATTTATGAAGTGTGAATGCTAGCAAAGTGCATATGTTTGATCAATGATAATTTCAATCACTTTTCCTAGCACCATAACGACAATTATTTCTCATAAAACTTCTCATGTTAAAGTAGCAACCAATTCACATGTTAAGGTTCAAACAATGAATTCTGTTGAAACTCAACAACCTATATTCTTAGTCACCAAACAATTGCAATTCAACTTATTCAACAGAGTTTAAGTAAGAGCTCGACATACTCAATCATCATATGGTCTTCTATGATTGCTAGTACTCAAAGCATATTTTTAGAACAAATGGCATCCATCAAACACAGAGAAAGATAGGGGCTTAATGTTTCGCCTCCCAACTCATTTATCATAGAGATAGTAGTCAACAATAAAATCATGATCAAATATATTTGACTGGCCATATGTGCCTAGATCTTTCCCTACCACATGATGCTTGCCAACTAGAGAATAATTGAGGTTGAAATGAGAATACATTCTATTGACTCTTGCATAAAAGTAAATACTAAAAAGTAAGAGAGAGGCCCTTCACAGAGGAAAGCAGAGGTTGTCATGCTTTTTTTATTGTTGGATGCCCAAGCTCTTAATGCAAAGGAACGTCACGTTATATTGCCCCCTATGATAGCAACCTTTATTATGCAGTCCGTCGCTTTTATTACTTTGCTAGCACAAGTTCGTACAACGCTCAATTTTCCCTTACAATAAAAGATCAAACATATTTAGGAGCAATTATTGCTTTACGCATCGATGAGAACTTACTTGAAGGATTGATAACCCACAAGTGTAGGGGATCATCTGTAGCCTTCTTCGATAAATAAGAGTGTTGAACGCAATGAGGAGCTAAAGGTAGAACAAATATTCCCTCAAGTTCTATCGACCACCGATACAACTCTACACACACTTGAAATTTGGTTTACCTAAAACAAGTATGAAACTATTTTGCAAGAATAAAACTACGAGTACTTTGCGAGAATAAAACTACGAATAAATTGCAAGCTAATAAAAGTGGATAGCTTTTGTCAACAAGAAAATCATTCGTCCCTAGGCAATCGATAACAAGTACCGGTAATCATTCTTGTAATTTTACATGAGGGAGAGGCATGAGCTAACATACTTTTCTCTACTTGGATCATATGCACTTATGATTGGACCCCTAGCAAGCATCCGCAACTACTAAAGATCATTAAGGTCGTGAAACCCAACCATAGCATTAAGTATCAAGCCCTCTTTATCCCATACGCAACAACCCACCTACTCAGGTTTAATCTTCTGTCACTCCCGCAACCCACCATAAGGGAATCATGAACGTATTACAACACCCTACAGCAAGGGCCCCTCACGTTTGCGCGAGACGGGGTGCACCATAGGACAGCACCATAAATAAAATATACAATAATACCAACCAAGATCAGGATTAACCCATAGGACAAAACGGATCTACTCAAACATCATAGGATAACCATAGATCACTGGGAAATAATATATGGAGTTGAGCACCATGTTTAAGTAGAGATTATAGCGGGGAGAAGGGGTGTTACACCATTGCATAGAGGGGGAGAAATTTGGTGTTGATGGTAGCAAGATTGTTGATGTAGATCGTCATCACGATCCTAGCCCCGGCGGCACTCCGGCGCCACCGGGAGAGAGGGGGAGAGAGCCCCCCTCCTTCTGCTTCTTCCTTGGCCTCCCCCATTACATGGGAGGAGAGTTCCCCCTCTGGTCCATGGCCTCCATGGCGGAGGAGGGGCAGGAGCCCCTCCGAGATTGGATCTCCCTCTTTGTTATCTTCTATTTCACGCTCCCCATATCTGGCCGAAAACCGTTTCTTATATTCTGGGAGATCCGTATCTCCGATTGCGCTGAGATTTTAACATGATTTTTTTTCTGGATATAAGCTTCCTTGCGCCCGAAGTGGAGCTCCAACCGACGTACGAAGTGAGCACAACCCACCACCACGCGCCTAGCCCCTGGGGCGCGCCCTGGTGTCTTGTCGGCACGGTGGGCCCCCATTTGCGATGATTCCAACTCCCAAAAATCACATATATTCTAAAATAATTCTCCGTAAAATATTATTGCATTTGGACTTCGTTTGATATGTATTTTCTGCGAAACAAAAACATGCAACAAACAGGAACTGGCACTGGGCACTGGATCAATAGGTTAGTCCAATAAATCATATAAAAAGTTACCAAAAATATGTGAAAGTTGTATAATATTGGCATTAAACAATCAAAAATTATAGATACAACGGAGACGTATCAGTATCCCAAGCTTAATTCCTACTCGTCCTCGAGCAGGTAAATGATAAAAAGATAATTTTTGATGTGGAATGCTACCTAGCATAAACTTGATCATATATCTAATCATGGCATGAATAGACATAAGTGATTCAAAGCAATAGTCTATAATTTGATATAAAGACATCAATACTGAGGCATCCCAACAAACAATAATGTCTTTCAAAACATCAACGCTAAAGAAAACTATCCCTACAAAATCATATAGTCTTGTCATGCTCTTTCTTCTTAACAAAAAGTATTTATCATGCACAACCCCGATGACAAGCTGAGCAATTGGTTCATACTTTTGAACGCGCTTCAGCTTTTTCTACCCTCACGCAATACATGAGCGCAAGCCATGGATATAGCACTATGGTGGATTAGAGTATGATGATAGGGGTAAATATAAAGAAGACAAAAGAGTAGAAAGTCTCAGACCGACACGGCTATAACCAACGGGCTATGGAGATGCCCATCAATTTATATCAATGCGAGGAGTAGGGATTGCCATGCAACGGATGCACTAAGAGCTATAAGTGTATGAAAGTTCAATATGAAAACTAAGTGGGTGTGCATCTAATCCTATAATGAAAAATTCCGACTAGTATATGAAAGTGACAACATAGGAGACTCTCCATATGAAAAACATGGTGCTACTTTGAAGCACAAGTGTGGAACTAGCATGCCCCTTCTCTCTTTGTTTTCTTTTATTTTCTTTTTATTTTATTTTTTCCTTTTCCTTTTTTCTTTTTCTTTTTTTCTTTTTTTCTTTTTTTCTCTCATTGTCCGAGGTCTCATCCTGACTTGTGGGGGAATCATAGTCTCCATCATCCTTTCCTCACTGGGGCAATGCTCTAAGAAATGAATAATGATGATCATCACACTTCCATTTACTTATAACTCAAAAAAATATAAATTACAACTCGATACCTATAACAAAGTATGACTGTATATGAATGCCTCTGGCAGTGTACCAGGATGTGCAATGATCTAGCATAACAACGATATAAAAAACGGACAAGCCATGGAAATATCATGCTAGCTATCTTACGATCATGCAAAGCAATATAACAATGAATGCTCAAGTCATCAAAATAGAAGCGGTGGAAGTTGCATGGCAATATATCTCGGAATGGCTATGGAAAGGCCATAATAGGTAGGTATGGTGGCTATTTTGAGGAAGATATAATAAGGCTTATGTGTGATAGAGCGTATCATATCATGGGGTTTTGATGCACCGGCGAAGTTTGCACTGACTCTCGAGGTGAGAAAGGGCAATGCACGGTACCGTAGAGGCTAGCAAATTGCGGAAAGGTAAGAGTGCGTATAATCCATGGACTCACACTAGTCATAAAGAACTCATACACTTATTGCAAAAGTTTATTCTCCCTTGAAGCAAAGTACTAATACGCATGCCCCTAGGGGGATAGATTGGTAGGAAAAGACCATCGCTCGTCCCCAACCGCCACTCATAAGGAAGACAATCAAAAATAAATCATGCTCCAACTTCATAGCATAACGAGAGACTATACGTGCATGATTCGGGAATCACAAACCTTAACACCAATATTCTTACTAACCACAACCGTTTACTAGTACCTCCCACATATTCCATCTCTATATCGCAAAACTATTGCAAGGAATCAAACATATCATATTCAGTGATCCATAAGTTTTATGTAGGATTTTATGACTAACCATGCAAATGACCAATTCCCGTTGACTCTCTAAATAGATATAAGTGAAGCATGAGAGATTAATTCTTTCTACAAAATATCATGCTCTAGTAAATATAAGTGAAGCAAAAGAGCATTCTACAAATAACGGTTTTCTATGTGAAGAGAAACAGGCAATCCAAACTTCAAATGATATAAGTGAAGCACATGAAGCATTCTATAAAGCCATACTCAAAAGATATAAGTGAAGTGCAATGAGCATTCTATAAATCAACCATGGACTATCTCATACCAGCATGGTGCATAAAATAAAAGTGAAAAATAAACACAAAATACGCTCCAAGATTGCACATATCACATGAACGAAACGAAGACGAAAACATACCGATAGTTGTTGAAGAAAGATGGATGCCTTCCGGGGCATCCCCAAGCTTAGACGCTTGAGTCTCCTTGAATATTTACTTGGGTGCCTTCGACATCCCCAAGCTTGAGCTCTTGCCTCTCCTCCTTCTCATATCAAGACCTCCTCGATCTTTGATCACTTCATACACACAAAACTCAATAGAAACCTCAGTAAGATCTGTTAGTATAATAAAGCAAATCACTACTGTAAGTATTGTTGAAAACCAATTCATATTTTGTTTTTGCATTGTAGCTACTATAATATAACTTCTTCATGGCTTATTCCACTAATAGAATCGATAGTTTCATCAAAACAAGCAAAACAATGCATCAAAAATAGAATCTGTCTTAAACAAGACAGTCTGTAGTAATCTGAACATTCACCATACTTTTGGTACTCCAAAAATTCTGAAAAAATAGGAAACAATAAACAATTTTTATAACAAGACTGTGCAAAAAGTTTCAAAAACTTTCAACGTTCCAGTAAAAAAATGTAAAATCACTCACTACAACTAAAGTTTCTGTTTTTGCACCACACATACCAACAAGCAATCTACTCATCTTAAAGGCAAATGTTGGCACATTAATTTTATAATACAATGGAATCGTACAAGGGGATAATTATTTTTGTGAGAATCTTCATGAAAAATTCTACATTGTTTCCATGAGCATGAACCCAAGTGTTGAAGGTCGACGCTCACTTCTCCAATGCATAACTTCCAATCGCTTCTGTTTTGTGAAAAAGTTTTTAAGTTCCCCTCTATATTTTTTTGTTTTTAAACTTTATAAAAGCACTCAACAGAAAGAAATGACTCTCTAAAACTTCCGGGTTGTCTCCCTGGCAGCGATTTCATTAAAGCCATTAAGCTAGGCATAAAGTGCTCAAGTAATGAATCCACCCGGATCCCAAGGTATATCAAGGCCAATTTTAATTAACAATGATTTGGCATTTAGTAATGAGCACAAAGCAACATATATCATGCAATGACGAAGTCTAACTCTCTTCCTATGCATCGGCATGCCATACAAGAAAAATTCATGCACATCAAGTAAAGGCCTATACGTAGCATAAGAAGTATCTTGCAATGTTATCGTATTGGAAACATAAAGAGGCGGAGATGTAGTTCCTCTCTCATAATAATTGCAAGTAGGAGCAGCAAGCACATGCATATACATTCATCAAAATTATCATGTGCAACGGTAAAAGGCAACCCATCAACATAATCCTTAATAAGAGCAAACTTCTCCGATATAGTGTAGTTTGGAGAATTCAAAAAGATAATAGGACTATCATGTGTGGGTGCAATAGCAACAATTTCATTATCAACATAAGGAAATATAGCAAGTTCATCTCCATAAACATAATTCATATTGGCATCTTGGCCACAAGCATAACAATCATCAAATCCATCAAAAAGGGATATTTCAAAAGAATCAACGGGATCATAGCAATTATCATAGAATTCAACCTTCAGTAAGAACGAAGGGACATTAAACAATGTATGAGTTGGAGGATTACTCTCATTAGAGGTGGGAACGGGTATCTAATCCGCTCTTCCTCCTTTTGTTCTTCGCTCTCCTCATCATCTTTTTCATCCAATGAGCTCACAGTTTCATCAATTTCTTCTTCAATAGACTCCTGCAAAATATTAGTCTCTTCTTGGACACCGGAGATTTTCTCAATAAATTCATCAATATTATAATTATATTTATACTTATCATAGCAATATTTAAGGATGGAAAAAAATTCAGGTCTATAAACATCATCATCAAAAGCTTCATACTTTAAAAACAAAGATTCAATTTCATAAGCACCCTTAAAAGCAACAAATTCTTGTATTCGTCCCACATCATAATAATCATATCTACCATTGGCATAAGAAGCCAATGTTTCATTGTCATTAAATTTGCATGAAAATGGAAGGTGTGGAGCATTCATTCTAGAGCAACAAGTATAATCATATCTCTGGCATAAATTCCAAGCATACCAATGCAACATATCAATTTGATCCCATAAAAGTTTTACTTTTTGAGTCAATCAATAATCCCTAAAGTATTCACGTTGATCCAACGTTACTCCCATTATTAAGTTGAATGGGGATTTCTCAGGATTATCAAAGTAGTGCATAATATTTTTCACATAATGAGCATCGATGGTTTTAGGAGGTTCCCCATCTCCGTAAGTAGGAAGTACAACTATTTTTTTGGTGTGTCATATTCCAAATCCATAACTAAAGATAGATAACAACTTAGAACAGGAAATAAAAACTACTTAGTGATAAAGCAATCAAGCACACACGAGAATATTCACCCCACGCTATTGCTCCCCGACAACGGCGCCATAAAAAGGTCTTGATAACCAACAAGTGTAGGGGATCGTTTGTAGCCTTCTTCGATAAATAAGAGTGTTGAACCCAACGAGGAGCTAAAGGTAGAAAAAATATTCCCTCAAGTTGTATCGACCACCGATATAACTCTACACACACTTGACGTTTGCTTTATCTAAAACAAGTATGAAACTATTTTGCAAGAATTAAACTACGAGTACTTTGCAAGAATAAAACTATGAATAAATTGCAAGGTAATAAAAGTGGATATCTTTTGTCAACAAGAAAATCATTTGTCCCTAGGAAATCGATAACAAGTACCGGTAATCATTCTTGTAATTTTACATGAGGGAGAGGCATGAGCTATCATACTTTCTCTACTAGGATCATATGCACTCATGATTGGACCCCTAGCAAGCATCCGCAACTACTAAAGATCATTAGGGTCATGAAACCCAACCATAGAATTAAGTACAAGTCCTCTTTGTCCCATATGTAACAACCCACCTACTCGGGTTTAAGCTTCTATCACTCTCGCAACCCACCATAAGCAAATCATGAATGTATTGCAACACCCTGCAACGGGGCCCCTCACATTTGTGCGAGACAGAGCGCACCATAAGATAGAACCCTAAATAAAATATACAATCATACCAACCAAGATCACGATTAGCCCACGGGACAAAATGGATCTACTCAAACATCATAGGATAACCATAGATCATTGGGAAATAATATATGGAGTTGAGCACCATGTTTAAGTAGAGATTATAGCGAGGAGAAGGGGTGTTACACCATTGCATAGAGGGGCAGAAAGTTAATGTTGATGGTAGCAAGATTGTTGATGTAGATCGTCATCACGATCCTAGCCCCGGCGGCACTCCGGCGCCACCGGGAGAGAGGGGGAGAGAGTCCCCCTCCTTCTACTTCTTCCTTGGCCTCCCCCATTACATGGGAGGAGAGTTCCCCCTCTGGTCCATGGACTCCATGGCGGCGGAGGGGCAGGAGCCCCTCCGATATTGGATCTCCCTCTTTGTTATCTTCTGTTTCACGCTCCCCATATCTGGCCGAAAACCGTTTCTTATATTCCGGGAGATCCGTAACTCCGATTGCGCTAAGATTTTAACATGATTTTTTTCTGGATATAAGCTTCCTTGCGCCCGAAGTGGAGCTCCAACCGACGTACGAAGTGGGCACAACCCACCACCACGCGCCTAGCCCCTGGGGCGCGCCCTGGTGTCTTGTGGGCACTGTGGGCCCCCGTTTGCGATGATTCTATTGGGGAACGTTGAACGGGAAACAGAAAAATCCTATGCTCACCAAGATCAATCTAGGAGATGGACATCTACGAGAGGACAGATTTCATCTACATACCCTTGTAGATCACTAAGCGGAAGCGTTAAGAAATGCGGTTGATGTAGTCGAACGTCTTCACGATTCAATCACGATCCGTCCCGCGAACTCCCAATCCAAGTGCCGAATGGAGGGCACCTCCGTGTTCAACACACGTATGGCTTGATGATGCCTTCACCTCCTCGATCCAGCGAGCGATGGTGAAGTAGTAGCTCGAGTCCTCCGGCAGCACGACAGTGTGGTGGCGGTGGTGGTGGCGGAATCTCAGGAGGGCTTCGCTAAGCACTACGGAGAGGAAGATGGCTACGAGGGAGAGGAGGGACAGTGCCGTGGTGTGGAGATGTGTTCTTTGGGGTGCGACTGCCCTCTATCTACCTCTATATATATAGGGGAAGGGAGGAGCGGGTGGCGCCCCTAGGGTTTCCCCTAGGGGCGGCGGCCAGGGCAGATGGGATCTCCTCTAGGGTGACTTGCCCCCAAGACGAGAGGTGGGAACCCTCCTGGTTACGTGAGATGGGGTGAGGGGGGCGCTCAGCCGGTGTGCTGTTTTGCCCCCTCCCCTTGGCCCATGCCCCTCCAACACTTGTCGGGGCCCCCCGAAACCCCTTTCGGGGATGCTAGTCATCACCCAGTACCCCTGGAACAATTCCAGACTCCAATACCCTTCATCCAATATATCAACCTTCACCTCCAGACCATCCCGGAGTTCCTCGTCATGTCCGGGATCTCTTCCGGGACTCCAAACAATCTTCGGTAACCACCATAATGACCCAACTATACTTCTATCGTCACCAAACGTTAAGTCTGTAGACCCTGCGGGTTTGAGAACTATGCAGACATGACCGAGACACCTCTACCGTCACTAACCAATAGCGGGACCTCGATGCCCATATTGGTTCCTGCATATTCTACAAAGATCTTATCGGTCGAACCTCGATGTCAAGGATTCAGCTAATCCTGTATGCAGTTCCCTTTGTCTATCGATATGTTACTTGCCCGAGATTCGATCGTTGGCATCTCCATACCTAGTTCAATCTCGTTACCGGCAAGTCTCTTTACTCGGTCCGCAATACAAGATCCCGTGACTAACTCATTAGTCACATTGCTTGCAAGCTTACTATGATGTTGTATTACCGAGTGGGCCCTGAGATACCTCTCCGTCATATGGAGTGACAAATCCCAGTCTTGATCCATGGCAACTCAACAGACACCCTCGGAGATACATGTAGATCGCCTTTATAGTCACCCAGTTACGTTGCGATGTTTGGTACACACAAGGCACTCCTCCGGTGTCAGTGAGTTGCATGATCTCATGGTCATAGGAACATATACTTGACATGTAGAAAAACGGTAGCAATAAACTTGATACGATCATATGCTGCGTTCATAGTTTAGGTCTTGTCCATCACATCATTCTCCTAATGATGTGATCCCATTATCAAATAATAACTCATGTCCATGGCTAGGAGACCATAGCCATCTTTGATCAACGAGCTAGTCTGGTAGAGGCTTACTAGGGACATGTTGTTGTCTATGTATCCACACATGTATTTGAGTTCTCGGTTAATACAATTATAGCATGGATAATAAACGATTATCGTGAACAAGGAAATATAATAATAACAACTTCATTATTGCCTCTAGGGTATATTTCCAACAGTCTCCCACTTGCACTAGAGTCAATAATCTAGCATTACATGGTAATGAATCTAACACCCATAGAGTTCTGGTGTTAACCGTGCTTTTCCCATGGAAGAGGTTTAGTCAATGGATCTGCAATATTCAGGTCCGTATGCACTTTGCAAATGTTTATGTCTTCCTCCTTGATGTAATCGTGGATGGGATTGAAGCGTCACTTTATGTGTCTGGTCCTCTTGTGAAACCTTGGTTCCTTTGCTAGAGCAATGGCACCAGTGTTGTCACAGAACAGAGTCATCGGGTCCAGTGCACTGGGCACAACTCCAAGATATGTCATGAATTGCTTCATCCACACACCTTCCTTTGCTGCCTCCTATGCAGCTATGTACTCCGCTTCACATGTAGAATTAGCTACCACGCTTTGCTTGGAACTGCACCAGCTTACTACTCCCCCATTTAGAATATATATGTATTCAGTTTGAGACTTAGAGTCATCTGGATCGGTGTCAAAGCTTGCATCGACGTAACCTTTTACGACAAGCTCTTGATCACCTCCACAAACGAAAAACATTTCCTTAGTCCTTTTTAGGTACTTAAGGATATTCTTCACCGCTGTCCAGTTATCCTCTCCTGGATTACTTTGAAACCTTTCAGACATACTTATGGCACGGCTGACATCCGGTCTGGTGCACAACATCGCATACATGATAGAGCCTATGGCAGAGGCATAGGGGATGGCACTCGTCTTTTCTCTATCCTCTTTAGTCGCTGGGCATTGAGTCTGACTCAACTTCACACCTTGCAAAACAAGTAAGAACCCCTTCTTGGACTGATCCATTTTGAACTTCTTCAAAATCTTATCAAGGTATGTGCTTTGTGAAAGTCCTATCAAGCGTCTTGATCTATCTCTATAGATCTTGATGCCTAATATGAAAGCAGCTTCTCCATCCTTCATTGAAAAACTCTTGTTCAAATATTCCTTCACCTTTTGCAAAAGTTCTATATTGTTTCCAATCAGTAATATGTCATCCACATATAATACTAGAAACTATAGAGCTCCCACTCACTTTCTTGTAAATACAAGCTTCTCCATAAACTTGTATAAACCCAAACGCTTTGATCACCTCATAAAAGCGAATATTCCAACTCCGAGATGGTTGCACCAGCCCATAAATGGATCGCTGAGCTTGCAACCTTGTTAGCATTCTGTGGATCGACAAAACCTTCCGGTTACATCATATACAACTCTTCCTTAAGGAAACCGTTAAGGAACGTTGTTTTGACATCCATCTGCCAGATTTCATAATCGAAAAATACAGCTATTGCCAACATAATTTCGACAGACTTAAGCATCGCTACAGGTGAGAAAGTCTCATCGTAGTCAACTCCTTGAACTTGTGAAAACCGCTTTGCCACAAGTCGAGCTTTATAGGTGGTGATATTACCATCCGCATCCATCTTCTTCTTGAAGATCCATTTATTCTGAATGGCCTTTTGCCCTTCAGGTAATACTTCCAAAGTCCACACTTTGTTTTCATACATGTATCTCACCTTGGATTTCATGGCCTCTAACCATTTGTCAGAATCCGGGCCCACCATCGCTTCTCCATAGCTCATAGGTTCATCATTGTTGTTGTTGTCCAACAACATGACCTCCAAGATAGGGTTATCGTACCACTCAGGAGCAATATGTATCCTTGTCGACCTACAAGGTTCGATAGCAACTTGATCTGAAGCTTCATGATCACTATCATAAGCTTCCTCTTCAACTGACATAGGTGTCACAGAAACATCTTTCTGCGCCACACTACTCATTGGATGAAGTAAAGGTTCCACAACCTCATCAAGTTATATCTTCCTCCTACTCAATTCTTTCGAGAGAAACTCTTTCTCGGGAAAGGACCTGTTCTTAGCAACAAACACTTTGCCCTCGGATCTGAGATAGAAGGTACACCCAACCGTCTCTTTTGGGCATCCTATGAAGACGCATTTGTCCTCTTTGGGTTCGTGCTTTTCCGGTTGAAGCCTTTTGCCATAAGCATCACAGCCCCAAACCTTAAGAAACGACAACTTAGGTTTCTTGCCAAACCACAGTTCATACGGTGTCGTCTCCACAGACTTTGATGATGCCCTATTTAAAGGGAATGCAAGTGTCTCTAACGCATAACCCCAAAATGATAGTGGCAGATCGGCAAGAGACATCATCGAACGCACCATATCCAATAAGGTTCGATTACGACGTTCGGACACACCATTACAATGTGGTGTTCCAGGTGGCGTCAACTGTGAAACGATTCCACATTGTCTTAAGTGATTGCCAAAATCATAACTCAGATATTCTCCCCCTCGATCGGATCATAGGAATTTAATCTTCTTGTTACGATGATTCTCAACTTCACTCTGAAATTGCTTGAACTTTTCAAACGTTTCAGACTTATGCTTCATTAAGTAAATATACCCATATCTACTCAAGTCATTGGTGAAGGCGAGAAAGTAACAATATCCACCGCGTGCGTCAACGCTCATCGGACCACACACATCAGTATGTATGATTTCCAACAAGTCACTTGCCCCTTCCATTGTTCCGGAAAACGGGGTTTTAGTCATCTTGCCCATGAGGCATGGTTTGCATGTGTCAAGTGACTCCAAAAGTCCATCAGCATGGATTTTCTTCATGCGCTTTACACCAATATGACCTAAGCGGCAGTGCCACAACAAAGTGGTACTATCATTATCAACTCTATGATGTCTACTACACAAATTTATCCTTGTAGACGTTGTTGGGGCTCCAAGTGCAGAGTTTTGTACGACAGTGGTACGTCCATTTTGCATCATGTTTTCCTACTGTCATTTATGATGTTTTTATACATAATAATGCTTTTTGGAGTAATTCTAATGCCTTTTCTCTCATAATTTGCAAGGTACACACAAAGAGGGAGAATTCCGGCAGCTGGAAATCTGGACCTGGAAAAGCTACGTCAGGCTACCTATTCTGCACAACTCCAAACAGGCTGAAACTTCACGGAGAATTTTAATGGAATATATGATGAATATTGGAGCAAATAAGTACCAGAGTAGGCCCACCAGGTGGGCACAATCCACCTGGGCGTGCCAGGGAGCTCATGTGCGCCCTGGTGGGTTGTGCCCACCCAGGCCCACCTCTGGTGCCCATATTCTGGTATATAAGTCATTTTGACCTAGAAAAAAATAAGGAGAGGACTTTCGGGACGGAGTGCCGCCATGCCGAGTCGGAACTTGGGCAGGAGCACTTTTGCCCTCCGGCGGAGCGATTCCACCGGGGGAACTTCCCTCCCAGAGGAGGGAATCGTCATCCTCATCATAACCAACAACTCTCCCATCTTGGGGAGGGCAATCTCCATCAACATCTTCAACAACACCATCTCATCTCAAACCCTAGTTCATCTCTTGTGTTCAATCTTGTTACCAGAACTATAGATTGGTGCTTGTGGGTGACTAGTAGTGTTGATTACATCTTGTAGTTGATTACTATATGGTTTATTTGGTGGAAGATTATATGTTCAGATCCAATATGCTATTTAATACCCCTATGATCTTGAGCATGACTATCATTTGTGAGTAGTTACTTTTGTTCTTGAGGTCACGGGAGAAATCATGTTGCAAGTAATCATGTGAACTTGATATATGTTCGATATTTTGATACTATGTATGTTGTGATTCCCTTAGTGGCGTCATGTGAACGTCGACTACATGATACTTCACCATATTTGGGCCTAAGGGGATGCATTGTGGAGTATCAATTAGATGATGCGTTGCGAGAGTGACAGAAGCTTAAACCACAATTTATGCGCTATTCCGTAAGGGACCGATTGGATCCAAAAGTTTAATGCTATGGTTAGAATTTATTCTTAATACTTTTCTCGTAGTTGCAGATGCTTGCGGGAGGGTTAATCATAAGTAGGAGGTTTGTTCAAGTAAGAACATCACCTAAGCACTGGTCCACCCACATATCAAATTATCAAAGTAGTGAACACAAATCGAACCAACATGGTGAAAGTGACTAGATGAAATTCCCGTGTACCCTCAAGAACGCTTTGCTTATCATAAGAGACCGTTTTGGCCTGTTGTTTGCCTCGATAGGATTGGGCTACCTTGCTGCACTTTTTTTACTACTACCATTACTTGCTCGTTACAAATTATCATGCTATCAAACTACTCTGCTACTTACAATTTCAGCACTTGCAGACATTACCTTGCTGAAAACCACTTGTCATTTCCTTCTGCTCCTCGTTGAGTTTGACACTCTTACTTATCGAAAAGAGCTACAATTGATCCCATATACTTGTGGGTATCAAGGCTATTTTCTGGAATTATATATATAATTTTTGGCCTTGTGAAGGACAAAGTATCGCTCTATCTTGGGGAGGCTTAAGTCAATGTTATATTCATGCCCCAATCATGAGCTCTCAAGAGAAATTATTATACATAATTTTTATGCTCGAATTTCTCATAATGATCGATCCATGCTCGATACTTCTTGTGCTGGTTCTTTTATAAATAAGACTATTGAATTCTGGTGGGATATTTTGGAAAGAATTAAACACAACTCTGAAGATTGGGAACTTGACGAAGGTAAAGAGTCAGGTATTAAGCTATAGTATGATTGTGTTAAATATTTTATGAATACCGATGCTTTTCAAAAGTTTAGCACTAAATATGGACTTGACTCTGAGATAGTAGCCTCCTTTTGTGAATCATTTTCTACTCATGTTGATATCCCTAAAGAGAAGTGGTTTAAATATCACCCACCTATTAAAGAAGAAACTAAAGAACCGGTACTAGCTAAAGAAGAAACTATACTTTATAATGTTGATCCAGTTGTTCCTATTGCTTATATTGAGAAACCACCTTTCCCTGTTAGGATAAAGGAACATGCTAAAGTTTCAACTGTGGTTAACAAAAGTTATATTAGAACACCTAAACCTGATGAACAAATCAAAGTAGAACCTAGTATTGCTATGTTTAAATATCTCCTAGAAGAAAATATAGATGGGCATGTTATTTACTTCTGTAATGAAGCTACTAGAATTGCTAAACCTGATAAAGAAGATAAACATAGACCCGTTGTTGGCATACATGTTGTCTGAGTTAAAATAGGAGATCACTGTTATCATGGTTTATGTGACATAGTTGCTAGCGTGAGTGCTATTCCCTTTACCCTTTATCAGGAAATTATGGATGACATAGCACCCGCTGAAATAGAAGAAATAGATGCCACTATTAAACTTGCTAATAGAGATACCATCACACCACTTGGGATTGTTAGAGATGTTGAAGTCTTGTGTGGAAAAATAAAATACCATACTGATTTTCTTGTTCTTGGTTCCCCACAAGATGACTTTTGTCCCATTATCTTTGGTAGACCTTTCTTGAACACCGTTAATGCTAAGATAGATTGTGAGAAACAAACTGTCAGTGTTAGTTTTGGTGATGAATCTCATGAGTTTAATTTTTCCAAGTTTAGTAGAAACCTTCATGAAAAATAATTACCTAGTGAGGATGAAATAATTGGTCTTGCTTCTATTGCTGTACCACCTACTGATCCTTTAGAACAGTATTTGCTAGACCATGAAAATGATTTACATATGCATGAAAGAAATGAAAAAGATAAAATTTTCTTTGAAAGCATCCTCTGCTTAAACACAATTTGCCTATTGAAACTCTAGGAGGTCCTCCTCCACCTAAAGGTGATCCTGTGTTTGAATTAAAACAATTGCCAAACTGTCACGACCGGTTTTTCCGGGCATTAATTTTCCAGAAAATGGCCGTTGCGCTCACCAGCCCCAGGATTACTGTTAGCTGATGAGACACCAACTTGATACAGAAATTCCAAGCAAAAGTACAAAATATGTAGTACAAGACCATTGTGGCCTATGAGTACAACAAAAGGTTTTCTAGTGGTTGAGGGCGGAAGCGTTTTGTGGATCACCACGGTAATGGGACTCCATTTCCCACGGGAACAACTGACCAGGTTAACTCCTATCTTCGCGAGGCTGCTATCACCGTTGCTCAGATTCCGAAGCGGTCGTCACAAGCTCCTCCCCAAGCAATCAATCTGGCCAAGACAATAGCCAGGGACAAGCCAGTGAGTACTTTGAATGTACTCACAAACATTAAGAACACAGGTATAATATAACCATTGATACTCATGCTTTGCAATATCCTTATACTCACTTAGTTAGTCATAAAAATAAATATCTTGATGCATGCAAACAGGTTATTCATATGCAACCGGAAATTTATGCAATGGCCAATTATAAATAAGGTGTGCCGATCGGATGTCTGAAGCGGCATCTCGAAAGGATAGTGAAAAAGAAAATGCCACAGTCGGGCGTCTGAGCGACACCACATAAAGGGCTTTAAAAGAAATGCCACAGTCGGGCGTTTGAGCGACACCACAGAAAGGGCTTTAAAAGAAATGCCACAGTCGGGCGTCTGAGCGACACCACAGAAACGGCTTTAAAAGAAATGCCACAGTCGGGCGTCTGAGCGACACCACAGAAAGGGCTTTAAAAGAAATAATCATAGTGAATATCCCGGAGGTAGAACCATCCCAGAGATATTCGATGATAACAATAATATCACGGGTTAGTCAACAATGGCAATAATCATAATCATCACAAGTCACAAGTAGTAATTCCCGTTCTGGTTTAACAATTTCACCTCCAAAGACCGACACTAAGACCGACGCTTGACCCATCCCAGACTGTAGTCCTTAACCATGGACACGGCTATTCGAATAGGTTTAATCCCTGCAGAGGGTGTACTCTTTACCCACGAGTAACGGATTCCTTTAGTCCATCGGGACTAATTCCGTCTACGGTCTTTTAGTTGAAAACACACCTGACTTGCACACACCAGCTTAACTCAGCGGTGTCTGGAATCACCCACGACACCTGTCAAGCAAACTCTAAGTGGGGAGGCTACAACCTCGACGTAGCATGGGATCACAAAATTTATACCGCGCGCAAACTGGGGGAGCTACCCCCTTCGGCTACAACCGAAACACCCATGCCCCCTGACCAGGTGGCATGCCTACCGGCTACAACCGATATCTTCCACCATGGCCTCTCTGTACGGTGTGTGCCAAGACAAGGGTTAACAACTTACTGAACCATACCCACCTATGGTAGGGACCTGTGGCAGTACGAAACAAGTATGGGGGTTACTGGCACAAGACTCGATCTACGGTCGACTTAGGAGGTAGTAATAATTCCTGCAAGTTTAGCATAACAATGTATATACTTCAACCAATAGATAGGAACACCACACGACATACTCCATCATGCCATACCGGACACGACCGTCTCAACGGAGGACTAGGGTCAAGACCGCGTCTACCCAAGACAGAGGCCTACCCGGCAATTCCTTCCGGTATGCATGAAAAGTGTATGGCGGTGATTTCCATCACAACACCTGTCAAATCCATATGCATGAACTTCACTAATATGCACTTAGGAAGAGGATCACATCCTCACATAAAATGACGCATGCACGTGTCGGGGTGGTGATGTTACCGAGTCAAACAACACACGAAAAAAAATAAAAAAATTCACACCAGGGTTCAGAATGCTTGCCTTTAGGTCATGGAAAAGAGGGGTGCATCCAAAACACCTTGAAACCTTCAAAAATCCTATTTAAAAGGATATGTATGAATTAACACATACAATCAAACAGCACAAAAATTTGTTTTGGAAAATTTTCAAATAAATCTTAAAATAAACTAGACAGAATTTAAGAGATGTAGGTAAAAGAATCAATTCATTTGGAGTTATATTTAAAGAGTTATAGTCAGTCCATGTTTAGTCAAATCTGTTATTAAAAATAAATATATAAAGGAAAACGATTCGGACGGAATACGCTTTCGGTGCAGAGGAGGCGTACTTGAGGTTTTACGCCTCCACTTATCCACGTGGATGGCGTGGGGTTTCACTGACAGTGGGCCCGCTTGGCCCACTGGTCAGGTTTGACCAGTCCCCACTCCCTCCTTTTTCTTTGCCCGAGCAGAGGCGGGACGTCCGGCGTTCGTCGCCGGCGAACGGCGGTCCTACGCAGGCATCCGAGTGCAGGGATGGATCCGCCACTCCTAGACGGTTCCCCCGGTGGTCGTAGGGTTGTCAGAGGTGAAGGAAATCGCCGGCGGCGAGCTCCGCGGCGGAGGGAAGCTTCGGTGGATTTCGGGATTCCGGCCCTGGTGGTTCCTGGCTGCGTCTGGGAGGCTAGGCAGCTCCGCGGGTTTAAGTGGAGTCGGACGGCGGCGTTTGGGAGGGCAGAGGAGGTCTTGGCGCGTCGGGGCTGACCGGGGCGAAGCGGCGGCCGAGCTGACCGGAGAGGTTGAAGACGACCTTCTCCTCTTCAATTGATGGCGATGGGGGCAGTAGTGGGACGGTGAGGGGTTGCCTGAGGGCTCGTAGGAGCTCGGGGCTTCCTTATATAGGCAATGGAGGTTGGTTTGAGGTGGCCGGAGATAAGAACGGCGGCGAACCGCCTCTCTGTGCCTGCAGGGCGACGTGGCGGCGACGGGCGCTAGCAGACGAAGTTGTGGATGAGCACGCACTGCTCCATGAGGCAGGTGGCGAGCGCTGGCGGCTTGGGCGGCGCTGGCTAGCGCAGGAGCGGTCGGGCGGCGGTTGCGGCCACGGGCGTGCCGCCAAGCGGCTCTGGCGGCGTCGCTGTAGGGCGCCAGGGGGGTGGTCGGGGCCTTTTGGCGGGATGCGTCGAGAAGGGGAGTGCTAGGTGAGGTTCTTCCGTGCGGGTCAAGCCAGGGGCGCGCGACGCGGCGGCTCGGGGCGCGGCTGCAGTTGGCGTGCTCTCGGCGCGCCCAGTGCACGCCCACCAGCTGCTCGGCGAAATGCCAGGGCGAGCTAGAGGTCTCGGGTGAGGCTGGGACTTAGCAGGCCTGAGCTAGGGGTAGTGAGGAGTCTATTGGACAAGGTAGCTAGGCAAGGGAAGCAAGATCACAGTGCAAACTAAAACTCATGTCAAAACTGGTCATGCCTACAGGGTTCTCGGCAGAATGCCACATGCACCTAGGCACCTCTTGGGGTGGCCAAAACTTCCAGAGTGGGGTCTCCATGGAAGTATGAGAGGGTTGTCTAGTTAGTTTGCAAAAAGGAGAAACTTGCTAGTGCAAGTTTTGCAAAACTACACTTCTGGACAGGAAGTAAATGGGAAGGTTGCAAGCACTTAGAGTCATCCAATGGTCCCAATCTCCTGGACTTAAGGGTTTAGCAGGATTGACTACAAGCATGAGAAAGCACAAGATCACTAGAGCAAGAAATAATAGGGTTGCTGTAGAAAACACAAGTCTAGCCCAGAATGAAGAAGAGGTTGGTTTACTCCAATTCTCCAAAGAACAACTCTATGTTTTTGCATAAAGTTGAAACATATGTTGCTGCCAACATCTCATAATTTTGGTGGGGACTAGAAAGAAATATTTAAATGGGTTGTAGTGCAAACATGCCCACTGGACCAGAGAAGAAAATTTGGTGTAGGGATCACTTTATTTCAAGAATAAAAGATATTTTTGCACAAAAGTGATTTAATAACACCACATGACATCTCCAAATTTTGGTGGGATTTATGAGATAATTTATGAAGAGGGTGTAGTTCAAAAAATGGCCTTATAATCTTGAAAAACCATTTTTCAAGAAAAATAAAGATCAAGCAAATTTAATTTTGTAATTAGCTCTACTAATACAAGAAAAGTTTTTCCTTGAGAGTTTAAACAAGTCCAAAAACATATTTGAAAAGTTTTCACTTTGGGGAAAAACTCCATAACAACCAAGTTCAAAAATCAAAAGGGGGCTCAGAAAATAAAAGTTTTAATTCCTGGCAAAGTTTTAATTAGTAAAACAAGGTCAAAATTTTTTTTGGGTGTCACAACACTACCCCCTTAAGAAAAATCTCGTCCTCGAGATTTGCTAAGGGTTGTTTTAAAAAAACACTCCGGGATTTTTCGCGAGGGAAAACGGTTAAAAAAATAAAGGAGCACAAGTCACAACAAAACCATACATATTAGTAGAAGCCAAATAACTTATTCGTCGCGCAAGCTCAGGTTATCACGCATAGGTCACAATACATAATTAAATGTTGCCATAATGATCACAGCAGCGACGTCTAAAATGGAAACGGTAACTGGATGGGGTCCTGCGAGAACGTTTCTGGTACTGAGACACATCCCTCTTCTATCGGGGAAAGGGGTTTAACCAGTCGATGAATGCGTCTCTCTTGGCCAGGCCTCAGTGATCTGCCGATGGCGATATGAGGATTTAAATCCGTGAGACTTTGGAGATAGCTCATCACATGATGGGTGAAGCGTTCTTGAGCGATGACGTACTGGACCAGGTTGGCTAGGACTGGGTCTCTCTCAATTCGTCCACCGGGAAAAGATGACACTCCACCGGGTGCTGCACGGCTCAGAAAGTAATAATACCCTCATTCGCTGGCATAGGGTACCGCGAATCGAAGGCGAGCAAGCGCTTCATATGCAGTAGCCTCTATGGCCATAAGCGGGGTCGGCATAGATTTCCCCACGAAGGAGACCTCTGTTGGGTCTTGGTCTGAGTTCACGGGGGGATGTGCACTGCTGCCCAGTGTCTCGAGGTGGAAGAGGTGATCCTCGATTTGAACAGCTCGTACTGGGGTGGCTGGGTAGCGCCCATGGTACTGCAGGTAAAATCCCACAATATCTTGACAAAACTACCCGGGGTTGCAACTGGGGTTCTTAGATGAATGCTGGGGCTCGGCATGGCGAGGAATGGTTGTGAGGGTGGTGCAGAAGGTGAGAGGTGCTTTGGCAAGGTCACGCGATGGCCTTTTATAGCACTGGAGCTGGGTCACTTTTACCATGGTGATTGGTAAGGAAACTTCCAGCTCCGCTCTACGGGTCGGAGTCAAGCCACAGATGCACATATTTCACCGAGGTGACGTGTTACTGTGGGAGTTATCGGGGGTCTTTGGCAAATGTGCCTAGGGGTAGAAAAGCCGGCATACCCATGCAGGGCTACAGGGGCTCAACGACAGGCGGCGTTTGTTTATAAGGTCACACGGTTACAAGCGAGAATACACCGGGACTCGATCCTTCTCGGGTGACTTAGTCTACCTCGTTTACATCCAAGCGGGCGTGCCTGGTGGATGTTGAGGCGTCTCCGCGGTTCTCACCGTCGGAATTAGCTGGAGTGGGCGGAGGGGCTGCAGGCTCGGGGTAGCGATGATGACCATCTCGGGGATTGCTGGCCACAACTCCGTTGGAGTGCGTTCCCAATATGCGACGAAGCGCTTCTGGGGTTATCGCAACACCTTGGCCGATGGCTGGGGTAGACCTCAGGGGCTCGATCGGTTGTCCAAACAACACGACTGGGTTGTCGGCGCTGGGCTCGTCCTCTTCTCTCGCCGGGGCTCGACGAACCAGCTCCCCACGAGCTGCGATAAGATCAATAGTGACCTGATCGCACAGTTCCTCCAGTGCACTTATGCAGCGCAGCAGGTGCAACAATGCAGGATCTGTTTCGTGATCTCCGTTGGCAACTTGGGGTGGTCTACCATATCCTTCCCGTCTGGGGTAGTAGTGGAACGAGCGACAGTCAACTCGGGGCGACAAGTGCCGGAGATGAACTATAGATTCTCGAGCGGCTAGTTGGATGGCTTGGGGCTCAAAGGAAGTCGTTCTTCCTGTGAACCTGTAGGGGCGTTCGGGTGCTAGACCCCTACCATAGACATGCACAGTGGCCCAGAATTGACGGCTCTCACCGCTCATGGATCCTTGGTACACGACATATTCTGGGGGCTCTTCTAACGCATAGGCTCGACGGGTGAGGTTTGTGAGTATGGTCACAAAACCTCCAAGGTTGGTTGCCGTAGTCTCAGTGTGCACGACAGGACCAGGCATTGGGGTTCGGTTTGGGATAGTGGCTGTGCTGTGCTGGTTGGGGCTAACGTGCCCTTTTTATAGGAAAAAGGGGACGGAGTCTTCCTTCGCACGCTTGCGAGAAAGACTATTCAGGATTCGATCACTGGCGCATGAGCGTCAGGCTAGGTTGATAGGTTGGGCACCGACTGCCAAAAGGTGTCGGGTCACTGTGGGGCTATCTTGCAGGAGAAGCTTGGCTGGGGTTTTGGTTATGGCTCGGTGGGTTGGTCTGCCTAGGTTTATTGGCCTGGCTAGGATAGGATTAGCCAATGGTCAGCCTGGCTCTGATACCAAGTCTCTCACGACCGGTTTTTCCGGGCATTAATTTTCCAGAAAATGGCCGTTGCGCTCACCAGCCCCAGGATTACTGTTAGCTGATGAGACACCAACTTGATACAGAAATTCCAAGCAAAAGTACAAAATATGTAGTACAAGACCATTGTGGCCTATGAGTACAACAAAAGGTTTTCTAGTGGTTGAGGGCGGAAGCGTTTTGTGGATCACCACGGTAATGGGACTCCATTTCCCACGGGAACAGCTGACCAGGTTAACTCCTATCTTTGCGAGGCTGCTATCACCGTTACTCAGATTTCGAAGCGGTCGTCACAAGCTCCTCCCCAAGCAATCAATCTGGCCAAGACAATAGCCAGGGACAAGCCAGTGAGTACTTTGAATGTACTCGCAAACATTAAGAACACAGGTATAATATAACCATTGATACTCATGCTTTGCAATATCCTTATACTCACTTAGTTAGTCATAAAAATAAATATCTTGATGCATGCAAACAGGTTATTCATATGCAAACGGAAATTTATGCAATGGCCAATTATAAATAAGGTGTGCCGATCGGATGTCTGAAGCGGCGTCTCGAAAGGATAGTGAAAAAGAAAATGCCACAGTCGGGCGTCTGAGCGACACCACATAAAGGGCTTTTAAAGAAATGCCACAGTCGGGCGTCTGAGCGACACCACAGAAAGGGCTTTAAAAGAAATGCCACAGTCGGGCGTCTGAGCGAGACCATAGAAAGGGCTTTAAAAGAAATGCCACAGTCGGGCGTCTGAGCGACACCACAGAGAGGGCTTTAAAAGAAATAATCATAGTGAATATCCCGGAGGTAGAACCATCCCAGAGATATTCGATGATAACAATAATATCACGGTTTAGTCAACAATGGTAATAATCATAATCATCACAAGTCACAAGTAGTAATTCCCGTTCTGGTTTAACAATTTCACCTTCGAAGACCGACACTAAGACCGACGCTTGACCCATCCCAGACTGTAGTCTTTAACCATGGACACGGCTATTCGAATAGGTTTAATCCCTGCAGAGGGTGTACTCTTTACCCACGAGTAACGGATTCCTTTAGTCCATCGGGACTAATTCCGTCTACGGTCTTTTAGTTGAAAGCACACCTGACTTGCACACACCAGCTTAACTCACCGGTGTCTGGAATCACCCACGACACCTGTCAAGCAAACTCTAAGTGGGGAGGCTACAACCTCGACGTAGCATGGGATCACAAAATTTATACCGCGCGCAAACTGGGGGAGCTACCCCCTTCGGCTACAACCGAAACACCCATGCCCCCTGACCAGGTGGCATGCCTACCGGCTACAACCGATATCTTCCACCATGGCCTCTCTATACGGTGTGTGCCAAGACAAGGGTTAACAACTTACTGAACCATACCCCACCTATGGTAGGGACCTGTGGCAGTACGAAACAAGTATGGGGGTTACTGGCACAAGACTCGATCTACGGTCGACTTAGGAGGTAGTAATAATTCCTGCAAGTTTAGCATAACAATGTATATACTTCAACCAACAGATAGGAACACCACACGACATACTCCATCATGCCATACCGGACACGACCGTCTCAACGGAGGACTAGGGTCAAGACCGCGTCTACCCAAGACAGAGGCCTACCCGGCAATTCCTTCCGGTATGCATGAAAAGTGTATGGCGGTGATTTCCATCACAACACCTGTCAAATCCATATGCATGAACTTCACTAATATGCACTTATGAAGAGGATCACATCCTCACATAAAATGATGCATGCACGTGTCGGGGTGGTGATGTTACCGAGTCAAACAACACACGAAAAAAAATAAAACAATTCACACCAGGGTTCAGAATGCTTGCCTTTAGGTCATGGAAAAGAGGGGTGCATCCAAAACACCTTGAAACCTTCAAAAATCCTATTTAAAAGGATATGTATGAATTAACACATACAATCAAACAGCACAAAAAGTTGTTTTGGAAAATTTTCAAATAAATCTTAAAATAAACTAGACAATATTTAAGAGATGTAGGAAAAAGAATCAATTCATTTGGAGTTATATTTAAAGAGTTATAGTCAGTCCAAGTTTAGTCAAATCTATTATTAAAAATAAATATATAAAGGAAAACGATTCGGACGGAATACGCTTTCGGTGCAGAGGAGGCGTACTTGAGGTTTTACGCCTCCACTTATCCACGTGGATGGCGTGGGGTTTCACTGACAGTGGGCCCGCCTGGCCCACTGGTCAGGTTTGACCAGTCCCCACTCCCTCCTTTTTCTTTGCCCGAGTAGAGGCGGGACGTCCGGCATTCGTCGCCGGCGAACGGCGGTCCTACGCGGGCATCCGAGTGCAGGGATGGATCCGCCACTCCTAGACGGTTCCCCCGGTGGTCGTAGGGTTGTCAGAGGTGAAGGAAATCGCTGGCAGCGAGCTCCGCGACGGAGGGAAGCTTCGGTGGATTTCGGGATTCCGGCCCTGGTGGTTCCTGGCTGCGTCTGGGAGGCTAGGCAGCTCCACGGGTTTAAGTGGAGTCGGACGGCGGCGTTTGGGAGGGCAGAGGAGGTCTTGGCGTGTCGGGGCTGACCGGGGCGAAGCGGCGGCCGAGCTGACCGGAGAGGTTGGAGACGACCTTCTCCTCTTCAATTGATGGCGATGGGGGCACTAGTGGGACGGTGAGGGGTTGCCTGAGAGCTCGTAGGAGCTCGGGGCTTCCTTATATAGGCAATGGAGGTCGGTTCGAGGTGGCCGGAGATAAGAACGGCGGCGAACCGCATCTCTGTGCCTGCAATGCGACGTGGCGGCGACAGGCGCTAGCGGATGAAGTTGTGGATGAGCACGCACTGCTCCATGAGGCAGGTGGCGAGCGCTGGCGGCTTGGGCGGCGCTGGCTAGCGCAGGAGCGGTCGGGCGGCGGTTGCGGCCACGGGCGTGCCGCCAAGCGGCTCTGGCGGCGGCGCTGTAGGGCGCCAGGGGGGGTGGTCGGGGCCTTTTGGCGGGATGCGTCGAGAAGGGGAGTGCTAGGTGAGGTTCTTCCGTGCGGGTCAAGCCAGGGGCGCGCGACGCGGCGGCTCGGGGCGCGACTGCAGTTGGCGTGCTCTGGGCGCGCCCAGTGCACGCCCACCAGCTGCTCGGCGAAATGCCAGGGTGAGCTAGAGGTCTCGGGTGAGGCTGGGACTTAGCAGGCCTAAGCTGGGGGTAGTGAGGAGTCTATTGGACAAGGTAGCTAGGCAAGGGAAGCAAGATCACAGTGCAAACTAAAACTCATGTCAAAACTGGTCATGCCTACAGGGTGCTCGACAGAATACCACATGCACCTAGGCACCTCTTGGTGTGGCCAAAACTTCCAGAGTGGGGTCTCCATGGAAGTATGAGAGGGTTGTGTAGTTAGTTTGCAAAAAGGAGAAACTTGCTAGTGCAAGTTTTGCAAAACTACACTACTGGACAGGAAGTAAATGGCAAGGTTGCAAGCACTTAGAGTCATCCAATGGGCCCAATCTCCTGGACTTAAGGGTTTAGCAGGATTGACTACAAGCATGAGAAAGCACAAGATCACTAGAGCAAGAAATAATAGGGTTGCTGTAGAAAACACAAGTCTGGCCCAGAATGAAGAAGAGGTTGGTTTACTCCAATTCTCCAAAGAACAACTCTATGTTTTTGCATAAAGTTGAAACATATGTTGCTGCCAACATCTCATAATTTTGGTGGGGACTAGAAAGAAATATTTAAATGGGTTGTAGTGCAAACATGCCCACTGGACCAGAGAAGAAAATTTGGTGTAGGGCTCACTTTATTTCAAGAATAAAAGATATTTTTGCACAGAAGTGATTTAATAACACCACATGACATCTCCAAATTTTGGTGGGATTTATGAGATAATTTATGAAGAGGGTGTAGTTCAAAAAATAGCCTTATAATCTTGAAAAACCATTTTTCAAGAAAAATAAAGATCAAGCAAATTTAATTTTGAAAATAGCTCTACTAATACAAGAAAAGTTTTTCCTTGAGAGTTTAAACAAGTCCAAAAACATATTTGAAAAGTTTTCACTTTGGGGAAAAACTCCATTACAACCAAGTTCAAAAATCAAAAGGGAGCTCAGAAAATAAAAGTTTTAATTCCTGGCAAAGTTTTAATTAGTAAAACAAGGTCAAACTTTTTTTTGGGTGTCACACGGACACTCTGAAATATGCTTATCTTGATGAAAATAAGATATATCCTGTTATTATTAGTGCTAACCTTTCAGAACATGAAGAAGAAAGATTATTGAAAGTTCTAAGGAAGCATCGAGCTGCTTTTGGATATACTCTTCATGATTTAAAGGGCATTAATCCCACTCTATGTCAACACAAGATTAATATGGAACCTGATGCTAAACCCATTGTTGATCACTGATAAGCCACAAGTATAGGGGATCGCAACAGTTTTCGAGGGTAGAGTATTCAACCCAAATTTATTGATTCGACACATGGGGAGCCAAAGAATATTCTCAAGTATTAGCAGTTGACTTGTAAATTCAGCCACACCTGGATAACTTAGTATCTGCAGCAAAGTATTTAGTAGCAAAGTAATATGGATGTAACAATAACGATAGCAAAAGTAATATTTTTGGGTTTTGTAGTGATTGTAACAATAGCAACGGAAAAGTAAATAAGCGAAGAACTATATGTGAAAAGCTCATAGGCATTGGACGGTGATGGAGAATTATGCCGGATGCGGTTCATCATGTAACAATCATAACATAGGGCGACACAGAACTAGCTCCAATTCATCAATGTAATGTAGGCATGTATGCTGAATATAGTCATACGTGCTCATGGAAAAGAACTTGCATGACATCTTTTGTCCTACCCTCCTGTGGCAGCGGGGTCCTAATGGAAACTAAGGGATATTAAGGCCTCCTTTTAATAGTGTACCAGACCAAAGCATTAACACATAGTGAATACATGAACTCCTCAAATTAAGGTCATCACTGGGAGTGGTCCTGATTATTGTCACTTCAGGGTTGCCGAATCATAACACATAGTAGGTGTCGTGGTTTTGTCACGGCAGATGTCCTCATGAAAGGACTTAGTCGTGGAGCCATCGAAACGGGTTAGCTTGCAGGGGTTAAAGCGTACATAGGGACGCAAGAGGGTTTATACTAGTTCGGCCCTTTCGGTGAAGGTAAAAGCCTACGTCTAGTTGTGATGGAATTGATGGGGTTTCGATGACTAGGGAGCAAACAAGCTTCGCCTAAGTCTCGAGTTATTGTCTGTTGTTCTTGAACCGCCGCCGGGTCGTCCCCTTATATACATGGGTGACGCCCGTCGGTTTACAGAGTCCCAACAGCGGCTCATAGACGTGTCCGGTTTGGTCTCTACTTACTCCTAACTTACAACACAAGTTTACATACCAACGCCGGTTTACGGCTACACGCTTTAAACCAACTGTAGGCTTTGAGCCCTGTTCTTCTTTTATGGGCTTCAACATATCTAACTACTGATGAAGTTAACCCGTCCTGTCCTGGCCGGTTTACGCCCAGTAGTAATATTCCCAACATTAGGCCCCATATTGATTTGAACGTGTTCATGTCAATCCTTAGCAAAAACTTCATTTTCAACATCTTCTCATAAATTGGTGAACTGCCATGATGTCATCTTCTCTGATTGCTGTAAACCGGAGTGACGTCATCTGTCATAACGAAGCTATCCATGATGCTTCCTTGTTTAATAGATCTACGATAATCGAGGCGATAGCTCCGTTTCGTGGCCCCTTGATTCTTGCGCCTGACACATATTATTTTCTTTATAAATAGGATCGAAGGGTCATTTCCTTTCTCTCCCCTTCGTGCCCTTCTGCTTCATCTTCCTCGCGTCGCCCAGCCTCGGAGCTCCGCCGCCACCGTCAACTTCTGCATCAACCTTGGCCGCTACATCAACCTGAGCGCACCAGAGCACCGCGGCGACCTTCCGCGTCTTCCTCATCTCCAGTAAGTCTTTTGTTCTTTTCAACACAGATCAATTCTAGGGTTTCCATGTTCCTCTAGTGTTCATCGTCTGCTTCGTGCTCATACAGGATAGATCTTTAAATGAATCTGTGAACCTTTGCTCTGCATAGCGGTAGTTTTTAGTATTCGCCTTCACTTTGATATGTTTGGACCGTAGATCTGATCCATAGCTTTGCTTCATTGACTCCACACTGCTCCTTCTAGGTCTTGAATATTTATCCCTTTTATGAACACGCTCCAGATCCAATGTTATAATAGAATCTTGTGAAATCTGTTTCTGCATAGTTACTCATCCGCAATCTCAACTGTTTCAATGTTTAGACTAGGCGGTTTAACTTTGTAGAAAAGAATTACCAAACCGGTATATACCATTAGTCCCCTTGTTGAACCGCCAGAATTCCTTAGCCAGGCACTGCCACTTCATCAAACTCCGGTTTAAAAATAACTGCCTCCGGGTTAACAATGCATGCACTAGTGTATATTTGTCCAACATATTCTTGATCCGGAATTACTGCTTTGTAGATTGCACCATGGCCAAACAAGTGTACGAGTGCAACTGGGTTCCCTCTCGCGTGACCGAGACTCAGTTGAATAATTTAGTCAAAACTGGCGCTTTAAGCAGTAAAGAGGTTATTCATTGGAGGGTCCCCGGTACAGAATGTCCTCCCACACCTCAAGAAGGAGAAGTTGTTGTTTTCACGGATCATCTAGCCCGGGGCTTCAATCCTCCCGGTTCAAAATTTTACCGGGATGTCTTAGCCAATTTCCAACTCCGTCCGCAAGACACTAGCCTTTACTCTGTAACCAACACATGCCACTTCCAAGTGCTCTGTGAGGTATTCTTTCAAGAGGAACCCACAGTTGAATTGTTCAGAGACTGCTTCCATCGAAACCGCCGTACTGAATTTACTGACGGTGCCAACACGGAGTTAGGAGGTGTGGCGATTCAAAAAAGGAAAGAAGTTACCTACCCTCACGCCAAACTGCACAGCCATCCCAAAGAGTGGAATCAAACATGGTTCTACTGCAAAGATACTTCCCCTACTGAAGAAAATCCTTTGCTTGGTTTTTGTCCGGAACGACTAAGCAACACACATCCTTTTCCATAGCGGTTGACTGCCACGGAGAGAAGCAACTATGCTCCCCAATTATCCAAGCTCAGGGCCTTCATGGCTAACGGTTTAACAGGGGTTGACCTTGCTCGCTGTTGGATATCTTGGAGCATACTGCCCCTCAGCCAGTGCTCTGGTTTGATGTGCGAGTATACTGGCAGTGTCAGCGACCCGCTGCGACACATTGACATCCAGCTCACAGATGACGAAGTCACAGAAGCTGTGAAGAAGATATTGAACGAACCGGAAGCCGTCTGTGCTCGAATCGGCTTGCTTCCCTTTTGTGCCACCAACAAGCCACCAGCTGTAAGGTTTATGCTATACTTTTTATTGAATCTGTCCTTGCTCAATTTACCCATTATTTAACATCAACATCTTTCAAACAGGGTGATGATCCGTTTTGGAGCAAGAAACTTCCACGGGAGAAACCGGAGAAACCAGAGAGGCCAACCCGGCCAAAGACAAAAGTCGTGAAGAGGCCTGCTCATAAGAAGAAAACCACTGCGTCTTCTGACCCGGCAGCAGATGATGATGTGGGTAATCCAGACCTTGAGGTAGAGCTTGATTCACTCGGCTTATTTTTCACACGCCTTATTGATAATGATTATTGCCAGGATGACGCCGAAGTCAGTCATGCTGATGCTGTAGAGGTAATTGCTCTCTCCTCCGATTCAAATCCTTTGCCTTCGCTAAAAATCCGTCGGGCAAACCGGAAAGTTAAATTTTCTCATCCTCTTGCTTATTTGGATCCAAACTTTCTTATGAAGACACAACAACACGAAGCTCGCTGCACAACCCGGCATAGCGGCCAGGTAGTTACCTCTGCCGATTTACCGAACAGTCCGGTTCGGAAACGCCATTCAGAGGTCTCTAACTCTCTTGTCAATGCTTGTCCTAAAGCGGGCTGTTTTCGTCAACCTCTTAATCCGTCTGACTCCGATTATTAGGGCACTTCTCATTCCTCGTCTGGCGAGTCATCAGCCACCCAGCTGCCACCACTCAAAACGGTGCTTGGGTGAGTCATATTTCTTATGATGTTTCTGATGTATCACATTATAATATATACTGTATTGATCCTTATTACTTCTTTCAGGGCCAAACCTAGGCCAAGCAAGAAGGCTCGCTTGGATAAAGCGGCCGAAGAAAACACCGTTCCTGAACCGGACAGAACACCAGACCCTGCAGCAGCTATCCGTGAAGATGAGCCAAACGACCCACCACCGCAAAATGATGACTTTATTGCTGAAGAGAGACATGTTGACACCTCCGGTCCTGTTGACCAGCCCACAAGCCCCATCCGGATTGAGAGATCCACCAGTCCATCAAAGCCTACTGATAAGCCGATGGTCCCAGTGCAAACCGGTGATGCCAAGGATGATGAAGTTGTTATTACTGGCATTGTCCGTACAGAGCCAAGCAATCCTGTCGCTTTATCTAGACACACTGCCAAAGAAGAATTTGCTGCCATTGGCAAAGGCAAATGGAATGCTGATCTGGCGACTTACGCTGCTCTGAACACCCAAGATCTCCATTCTGGCTATCTGAACCGGCTATACACCAGCCGTGACTATGAAGCCGGTCTGGTTAATATGATGAAAGAGAAATATGAGGTAATTTCCATATGCTTATCTGCTTTTTTACTTCAATCTGACAACTCCCCTAGCCCCCAAGGGCCGGTTTAAGATCTCAACCTAAATCAGGACTTGCCAATATAAACTTCCATGTTTTGTGAATTTGCTGATGTAGCCCCCAAGGGCCGGTTCAACTTAATATAGTTAAACCGGGACTTTAGGTAACCAAGATTGTATCATCAGTGCTGATTGATCAAATAGCCATTAGCCCCCAAGTGCCAAGTTGAATACTTGTATTGAGCTTGGGACTTTATAAACAATTGTAAGATGAAGAGCAAATATGCATTAGCCCCCAAGTACCAAGGGTATAATGTGTTATGTGGTTGGTACTTCGATTCTGTACTGCCATCTGAGTCATACCATGGTCTGTACGCAGGCCGAGCTGAGCAAAAGGGAAAGTCAAATCGCCGATCTGCAAGAAAATCTGAAGTCCCAGCAAGCTGAAACCTCCAGAGCCAAAGAGGAATTAACCAGCGCTTTAAGCGCCATGGAACAGCTTAAGGAGGGCTTCAAGAAGGAGCGGGCGGATTGGGCCATTGAAAAATCCGCTTTAACCAAACGAGCAGAAGATGCTGAGGCTGCACTGAAACCGGTAGTGGACGAACTGACCAGCATAAAGCGGCAAGTGCATGCCGTGACCGCTGCTATCTTTGGTAAGCCGGTTTGATTTCTGGATTGACTCGGTCGTCTTATAGAATTGCCGGTTTGTGAATCCTTTGTAATATTTCAGGGACACGCATTGGTCACCTGGGATCGGACGTGCGGAAGAAATTGAAAGCCGCCTACACATTGTTAGAGCAATTGTATACTGGTGCGCAGCGGATCATCTGTACTGTGTCCCATAACAACCTGACGCCCACCTTGATCCAGGACACTCTTAAGAGACTGTCGATGCTTCCTGCCCGAATTGAAGAGCTGAAGAAATCTGCTGCTCGAACCGGTGCTATCAATGCCTTAATCCGGGCAAAAGCGTGGGTGCCAGATTTTGATCCTGTTGAAGCGGCTCAAGGCTATCCCAGCTTGAAGGAAGATGGGTCAGAGTTCAGTGAGGAGGATCTACGAGCGATAAACCGGGAGGTGCGCGCTCTAGCTTGTCAATTGGTTGAAGAGGCAGATTTGTCTCACTATCAAGCTCAATATGATAACCAAAACAAACGAGTGGCTGCACCAATTCCTGAAGCGGAGAATCTTATCCCTCCTATCCGTAAGCATACTTATGCTCCTGATATTGAACCGTCGTTGCTGATCAGTGATGAAGCTGTCTTTCAATCATTAATGGGAATCGACTGGACAACTGTTGATTTCCAGCCGCTGGGTAGAGAAGCAGAGGTTGAAGCGGCGCGAGATGACCCACGACCATCAGGCCAGGCTGATGACCAAGCTTGAACCGGAAGCTGGTTTAAACTGCTACTCCTTTATGCTCTGTGAAAAAACAATGATCTTATTTGGGCAACGTGCTGCCTTGTAATAGGCTAGCCAATACTTTTGATTTTGATATGCCTTCGTGCATAATTACTGCAACTTGTGCTTCCTTTGGATGATCAATCTCCAAAGTATTTTCTGCAATCAAAAAATCTTAAAGTGCCGCCGCGGTTGTACCGTCAGGCGGGTTATGATGTCTGCATATATGAAATTAAAATATCTGAAATTTAAAGATAGGATCAAATCTTTGTGATACATAATACCTGCCATCGTTGGGCATGAAGTTGGCTTGGCCAATCTTGAAGCGGATGTTTATAAACCCACACTATTGGAGGAGACAGCAGCTCCTGTATATATAATGCCTGTTTACCATGTAAACCGTGCCGGGTTATGATAAACACCGTGTTACTCCGTAATAGGATGTTAACAAAAAATCAAACCGGGCAAATAGTCTCCGGATTAAGAATGGACCGTGTTCCGTCAATTGACAGTCGAACCGGATTGAGAATTTGTCGGTTTAAAATGCAACAAAAGAGATATTTATCAAAAGAAAGACAAGAGTCAATCAAAGGCAAATATAAGACCATTTGCAAAAAAGAGGTTGTTCAAGCCGATCAAGTGGTATTACCATGTTCGGACACGACCAAGCCCCCAGTAGGCGTAGCTAGGGTTCAACTCAGCCAGGTCCCCACATGACGCATTGGCATTATGCCGATCAAGAGGGGTGACGATGGTTCGGGTTCGACCAAAGCCCCCAAGTGATTCTGTGGTCTTAGGCCATTCAAGAGGCATGACTGGTTCAGACGTGACCAAGTCCCCAAGTGATCTGGTGGCTTTCGCCTATCAAAAGGTGTTGCATTGGTTCGGACACGACCAAGCCCCCAAGTGATATAACATGAAGCTTTGAAAAGCTAACTCAAGGGGTAAACCAGAGGTTGCTTCAAGACAGAACAACTCCGTGTAACCACACATGATGTAAAAAGAACAAAGACCCCGCTTTAGCGGAGGCTCCGGTTTTGTATTAATCATAATATATACATTGTCATAATATGTACATAAGTAGAGCCGATGGCTCAGGTATAATAAGGCCGAAGATGAGCTATGTTTCACGGCCTGTTGGTCTCCTCCTATGATGTAGGTGAGTCTTTATGCTCTCGAATATCGATCAGATAGTATGACCCGTTGTGCAGATTCTTGCTGACCACGAAAGGTCCCTCCCAAGGTGGGGATAACTTATGCATATCAGTCTGGTCTTGGATGAGCCGAAGCACCAAATCTCCTTCTTGAAAGGTTCTGGTTCTGACTCGGCGACTGTGATAACGATGAAGATCCTGCTGGTAAATCGCCGAGCGGGCAGCTGCTATGTCACGCTCTTCGTCCAATAGGTCCAAAGCATCTTGCCGTGCTGCCTCGTTGTCCGCTTCAACATAAGCCGCTACACGAGGTGAATCATGACGGATATCACTGGGGAGAACCGCCTCCGCTCCATAGACCATGAAGAACAGCGTATATCCTGTTGATCTGTTGGGTGTGGTGTTAATGCTCCATAATACATATGGTAATTCTTCAACCCAACAACCCGGCGTTCGTTGCAAAGGAACCATAAGCCGGGGCTTGATGCCTCACAAGATCTCTTGATTATCCCTCTCTGTTTGACCATTGGACTGGGGGTGAGCCACTGACGAAACGTCAAGCCGGATGTGCTCACGTTGACATAACTCCCTCATAGCACCCTTGGACAAGTTGGTACCATTATCAGTAATGATGCTGTGTGGAAAGCCAAACCGGAAAATCACCTTTTTGATGAATTGAACCGCCGTGGACGCATCACACTTGCTAACAGGTACTGCCTCCACCCACTTTGTAAATTTGTCAACCGCCACCAAAAGGTGGGTCTTCTTGTCCTTGGACCTTCTGAAAGGCCCAACCATATCCAGCCCCCAAGTCGCAAACGGCCAAGTGATTGGAATCATTCTCAATTCTTGAGCCGACACATGAGCACGTCTTGAGAACTTTTGGCAACCGTCACATCGTCTGACCAGATCTTCCGCATCAGCATGAGCAGTCAACCAATAAAAGCCGTGGCGAAACGCTTTAGCCACCAAAGATTTTGAACCGGCGTGGTGACCACAATCTCCTTCGTGGATATCACGCAAGATTTAACAGCCTTCTTCAGGGGACACACAACGTTGAAATGCCCCTGACACACTGCAATGATGCAACTCGCCATTGACAATAGTCATGGACTTCGATCGTCGGATTATCTGCCGGGCCAGAGTCTCATCCTCTGGTAACTCGCCCCGGTTCAAGTACGCAAGGTAAGGAAGCGTCCAATTTGGAATGACATGAAGAGCCGCCACCAATTGAGCCTCCGGATCAGGAACAGCTAAATCCTCTTCACCAGGGAGCTTGACAGACGGGTTGTGCAGCACATCTAGGAAAACATTGGGCGGGACCGGTTTGCGTTGAGAGCCCAACCGGCTTAAAGCGTCCGCCGCTTCATTCTTCCGGCGGTCCACGTGGTCCACCTGATAACCTTTGAAGTGACCTGCAACAATATCCACCTCACGACGATATGCTGCCATGAGTGGGTCCTTGGAATCCCAAGTGCCAGACACCTGCTGAGCCACCAAGTCCGAGTCACCAAAGCACTTAACTCGGCTTAGATTCATCTCCTTAGCCATCCGGAGACCATGGAGTAAGGCTTCATACTCAGCTGCATTGTTAGTACAAGGGAACATTAAGCGGAGAACGTAACAAAACTTATCACCTCGTGGGGAAGCTAACAGGACTCCAGCCCCCAAGCCCTCCAATTGCCTGGACCCATCAAAATGGATAGTCCAATATGTGTGATCCGGCTTCTCTTCAGGTGCTTGCAGTTCTGTCCAATCATTGATGAAATCGACAAGTGCTTGAGATTTGACCGCCGTCCGAGGCACGTATTTCAATCCGTGCGGCCCAAGCTCTATAGCCCACTTGGCAATCCGGCCAGTCGCTTCCCGGTTCTGGATTATATCTCCCAAGGGAGCAGAACTGACCACTGTGATGGGGTGTCCTTGGAAGTACTGCTTAAGCTTCCGGCTTGCCATAAAAACTCCATATACCAGCTTCTACCAATGCGGATACCTTTGCTTGGACTCAATGAGCACTCCGCTGATATGCTGAACCGGATGCTCCTTGCCTGCCTCCTTTCGCTCCACCACAATAGCCACACTGACTGCACGAGCATTAGCGGCGACATATAGCATCAATGGCTCCTTGTCAATTGGAGCGGTGAGCACAGGCGGATTGGCCAACTGCCGCTTTACATCCTCAAACGCTTTATCAGCAGCAGAACTCCAGACGAATTGATCCGTCTTCTTCAACATCTGATACAAAGGGATCGCCTGCTCACCAAGGCGGCTGATAAACCGGCTCAACGCGGCAATCCGGCCTGCCAAGCGTTGAACATCATTGATACACTTTGGTTTAGCCAGGGATGTGATTGCTGTGATCTTCTCCGGATTAGCCTCAATTCCCCTATTGGACACCAGAAAACCCAATAACTTGCCTGCCGGTACACCAAAGACACACTTGGCCGGGTTGAGCATCATCTTGTACATCCTCAGGTTATCAAAGGTTTCCTTCAAATCGTCAACCAGAGTCTCCTTCTCCCTTGACTTAACCACAATATCATCCACATAGGCATGTACATTACGGCCAATCTGTTTATGAAGGCAATTCTGCACACATCGTTGGTAAGTTTCCTGGGCACTCTTGAGCCCAAAGGGCATAGATACATAGCAGAAAGCTCCAAAGGGAGTTATGAACACTGTCTTCTCCTGGTCCTTCACCGCCATCTTGATCTGATGATAACCAGAATATGCATCCAAAAAACTCAAATGCTCACAACCCACCGTAGCATCAATAATTTGATCAATACGGGGGAGGACAAAAGGATCTGCTGGACAAGCCTTGTTAAGGTCTGTGTAATCCACACACATGCGCCAGGTGCCGTTTTTCTTAAGGACCAGCACCGGATTAGCTAGCCATTCAGGATGGAATACCTCAACGATAAAGCCAGCCGCTAAAAGCCTGGCTAGTTCTTCCCCAATAGCTTTGCGCCTTTCTTTGTTAAACCGGCGGAGGAACTGTTTCACCGGTTTGTACTTAGGATCCACATTAAGAGTGTGCTCAGCGAGTTGCCTCGGTACACCTGACATGTCAGAAGGCTTCCATGCAAAAATGTCCCGATTCTCAAGGATGAACTCGATGAGCGCGCTTTCCTATTTCGGATCCAAATTGGTACTGATGCTGAACTGCTTGGACGAATCGCCAGGTACGAAGTCAACAAGCTTAGTCTCAGCGGCCGATTTGAACTTCATGGCCGGATCATGCTTCGTAGTTGGCTTCTTCAACGGAGTCATGTCTGCCGGATCAACATTGTCCTTGTAATACTTCAGCTCCTCCGTGGCACAAACCGACTCTGTGTAAGCAGCATCACCTTCCTCACATTCCAAAGTGATCTTACGGCTTCTATGAACCGTTATTGTCCCCTTGTGACCCGGCATCTTGAGCTGCAAATACACATAACAGGGCCGTGCCATAAACTTGGCGTAAGCCGGCCGCCCAAACAGGGCATGATAAGGACACTGGATTTTTACCACCTTAAAAGTTAGTGTCTCCGACCTGGAGTCATGATCATCTCCAAAGGCCACTTCCAGAGCTATCTTGCCAACAGGATATGCTGACTTACCAGGTACCACCCCATGGAATACCGTATTGGACGGTTTAAGATTTTTATCTGTTAATCCCATACGACGGAAGGTCTCATAGTATAAGATGTTAATGCTGCTTCCTCCATCCATGAGTACCTTGGTGAACTTATAACCTCCCACCTGAGGTGCCACCACCAACACTAGCTGACCCAGATTATCAACCCGGGGAGGGTGATCCTCTCTGCTCCATAGGATTGGTTGTTCAGACCAGCGTAGATAACGGGGCACGGCCGGTTCAACGGAGTTTACTGCTCGCTTATGAAGCTTCTGATCTCGCTTGTCCAAGCTAGTGGTGAAGACATCATACTGCCCACTATTCAACTGCTTCGGTTGACTCTGGTAACCCGACTGCTGCTGCTGCTGCAGGTTGTAACCACCTTGGCTATTCTGATGACCTTGATTGTTATGTCCGCCCTGATTATCATTAAACCCTGAACCGGAATTTCCTCCACCGTAACCCGGCCCGGATCCTGAGCCACCACCTGATCCATGGTCATACCGGAAAGCATTAGAGTTCTTGAACTCCTGCATAATGTAACAATCCTTCCAAAGGTGATTGGCTGGCATCTCCTTCATCCCATGCTTTGGACAGGGCTGGTTCAACAGATAAGATAGGCGGTCTAGGTTAGGATTAGGCGCTTGAGGGAGTCCTGGATTAGGAGGTGTCCGGATGGCCGGACTATACCTTCAGCCGGACTCCCGAACTATGAAGATACAAGATTGAAGACTTCGTCCCGTGTCCGGGAGGGACTTTCCTTGGCGTGGAAGGCAAGCTTGGCGATGCGAATATTTAGATCTCCTGCCATTGTAACCGACTTCGTGTAACCCTAACCCTCTCCGCTGTCTATATAAACCGGAGGGCTTTTAGTCCGTAGGTCAACATATAACAATCATACCATAGGCTAGCTTCTAGGGTTTAGCCTCCTTGATCTCGTGGTAGATCTACTCTTGTACTACCCATATCATCAATATTAATCAAGCAGGACGTAGGGTTTTACCTCCATCAAGAGGGCCCGAACCTGGGTAAAACATTGTGTCCCTTGTCTCCTATTACCATCTGCCTAGACGCACAGTTCGGGACCCCCTACCCGAGATCCGCCGGTTTTGACACCGACATTGGTGCTTTCATTGAGAGTTCCTCTGTGCCGTCGCCATCAGGAAGGATGCCTCATCCCATCTTTAAAGACGGCACCGTTGCTAAGGGAGCTTTGGCTGTCGGCCAAACTCTCCGGCTAGGTGGTTTTCTTATGACCGCTTGTTCGGCTGCTGCGCCGACGATGACCTCTCGGGTCATCGAAAGCAATCTTCATGTCAGTTCGGAACTCGCCGAGCAGTTAGATCCAATGGAGCTCTCCTCCATAAACGAGCTCTTGGATCGCATCGCCGCCTTGGGGGTCGCTACGGATTACGACCAGGTTGGGCCTAAACCCGATCTAAGAGAGATTAACTCTCCCCAAGTCACACATCACGTTGCCGTGGTAGAGGGCAGTGCGGCGACCCTTCATCTATATTAAGGACTAACTATGTCCGGATTCCCGATCCCTCCAGGCCGGATACCCGCGGAGGGGAGGATATCACTCAAGACCTGAACTTAGAATCAGGCGATGGGTGGATTCATTGGACAACATCCAAGAATCCAAACTTTCGAGTTCGGAAACTTCTTGGCCACTGAGTCTCAGACTGGTGAGGTTTCGGATCTAATTCCACCCACCCACCCGAACATAAGCGATCTATCCCAAATCAGGCAAAAGCCCGAAGAAATAGTACATCATTACTGGGCCAGATTCCTCCTGGTTAGGAACAGGATAAAGGACTGCCGCGAGGAAGACGCACTCTCAATCTTCTGCAATAATTGCACGGACAAAGGAATCCTCAACGCCATAAGTCGCCGTGATATTACACGCTTCGCTGACTTGGCGTCCATAGTATGAAAGTACTGTGCAATGGAAAGCTCCTGGAAAACCGAAATAAAATTTTGGGACGATCCGTCTCTGAATACAAACCCAGTCCGAAATAAAAGGGTGCATCATCGCCAGACACCCGGGTTAAATACTAAAAAGCAAAAACCCTCTACAGGGCATGGAACCGTACTGGAAGGATGGCTTAATGGACCCTGTAAAATTCACAGTACAGAGGGCGCCACCCCAACTCATAGCCTTAGAGCATGTTGGATACTCCAGCAGGTGGCCAAAATTGGCGAAGATCTCCTAACTCCGGAGGCCATAGAAAGCCACCCCAGGGACGCCAATACGGTACTAACAGTCTTCGAGACTTTCGCATCAAATAATATGCGAAAAAGAACACTCCGCAGCCTTGCCGAAGTCTACCAAGTAGCAGCAATAAACCCATGGAGTGACACTGGTATTACTTTTAATGCCAGTGATGAACCTAAATTCCAAACAGCCCGAGCACCAGCCGCATTGGTCCTCAGTCCAGTAGTGGACGGCTTTCGCCTCACCAAAGTACTCATGGATGGAGGCAGCGGACTAAACCTCATTTATGAGGAAACCCTTCAAAAAATGGAAATAGACTGGAACCGCATTGAGCGAAGCAGCACAACCTTTAGAGGAATAATACCCATCCGGGAAGTGTGCTGTACAGGAAAAATCACACTAGATGTGGTGTTCGGCACGCCGGATAATTACAGGTCCGAAGAGGTCATGTTCCATTTGGCCCCGTTCAGTAGCGGATACCACGCTCTGCTTGGGCGGGAAGCATTTACAATCTTCCAAGCAATACCCCATTACGGGTACATGAAGCTCAAGATGCCCGGGCCGAACGGAATCATCACTCTCGCTAGTGATCCGGACATAGCACTCCGCGCCGAAAATAAGACAGCCGCACTGGCCCTTGAGGCACTATCCGAAGCCCTAGCGGCTGAGGAACTGACTGCGCTCCACGGTGAACAGGGACGATGTGATACTCGACAAGAGATCGAAGTCCACCTCCTTTAAACCAGAGGATGAAATATTCAAATTCTAGGTCCATCCAACGGACCTCAATAAAACAACTTCCATCGGGGCACAATTAAACCCTGATGTAGACGCCGCATTGTGAGAATTCCTACGTGAAAACTAGGACATCTTCGCCTGGCACCCTTCAGACATGCTAGGAATCCCACGCAGGCTGGCCGAACACAGCTTAAATATCCTAAAACGATTCAAACCTATCAATCAAGCTCTTCGGCGTTTTTCCGAACCTAAGAGACAGGCCATGGGAGAGGAGCTAGACAAGCTATTGGAGGCTGGATTCATCAGGGATATAAAACATCCGGACTGGCTAGCAAACCTGGTGATGGTACCAAAGAAGGACAAATCCTGGCGCATGTGCGTTGATTTTAAAGACCTTAACAAGGCTTGCCCAAAGGATCCCTTCCCCCTCCCCCGCATCGATCAAATTATCAACGCCACCGCAGGACACGATTCGTTGTGTTTCCTCGACGCATGCTCCGGCTACCATCAAATCAAGATGGCAGAGTCAGACCAAGCCACAACGGCATTCATCACACCATACGGCCCATTCTGCTTGAACACAATGCCCTTCGGGCTAAAAAACGTCGGCGCAACATATCAGCGCATGATTCAGACATGTCTGGCAAACCAGATCAGCAAAACAGTGGAGGCATACATGGATGATGTGGTCGTAAAAACAAGACATGTCGAATCTCTAGTAGACAACTTGAGGCTTAGATTTGATAACCTACGAACATACGACATCAAGCTCAACCCGGAAAAATGCGTTTTCGGCGTCCCAGCCGGAAAGCTCTTGGGCTTCATTGTATCCGGTAGAGGAATTGAAGAAAATCCAGCCAAGATCCGAGCTTTGTCACAATTGGATATCCAAAAGGACCTCAAAAAAATACAAAAAATAGCCGGATGCGTGGCGACTCTAAGCCACTTCATCCCCCGCTTGGGAGAAAAGGCACTACCCCTCCATCGCCTCCTTCGGCGCACCGAACACTTCGAGTGGACGGATGCCGCCACGGCCGGACTCGACGAAATAAAAGCCATATTGGCAACAAACCCAGTCCTAGCCGCGCCAAACATCGGCGAACCAATGCTATTGTACATTGCAGCAACCCATCAGGTTGTAAGCGCAGTGCTCGTCGTCGAGTGGGAAACGGATGGACACAAATTCCCCCTTCAAAAGCCGGTCTACTACGTGTCCACTGTCCTCACTCCATGCAAATCACGGTACCCGCATTATCAAAAGATTGCATACGCGGTATTCATGGCATCCCGGAAGCTACGACACTACTTTCAAGAGTGTTCGATAACAGTAGCCTCGGAAGTACTACTCAACGATATTATAAACAACCGCGACGCAACGGGCCGGATTGCAAAATGGGCCATCGAGCTCCTCCCGTTCGACATAACTTATAAGCCACGGCGAGCTATTAAGTCGCAAGTTTTGGCCGACTTCGTCGCAGAATGGACGGAGGCCGAACTCCCTAAAGAGTACGGCACATATTCAAACTGGATCATGCATTTCGACGGCTCCAAAATGTTAGCCGTACTAGGGGCTGGCGTCGTTTTGACGTCCCCCACAGGAGACACAGTTCAATATGTACTCCAGATTATGTACACAGACTCCAACAATGCAGCCGAATACGAGGCACTTTTACATGGTCTCCGGATGGCAGTATCCATGGGCATTCAACGCCTAGAGGTGCGCGGGGATTCGAATCTCGCGATATCCCAAATAAATGGAGAATTCGATGCCAAGGATCCAAAAATGGTAGCTTACCGCAACGTCGTCTTAAAAATGTCAGCTCGGTTCGAAGGACTTGAATTTCACCATATAGCCCGAGAAAACAATCAGGCGGCAGATGTCCTGGCACGCATCGGCGCAAAGTGCGATGCAGTCCCCACCCCAACATCTTCTTGGAAAGGCTGTTCAAGTCATCCGTAGTATGGGAAGGGGAACCTGGCAATAACAGCCCGGACCCAACCGCACTGCCCGACACCGAACAATCTGACATAATTGGAGGCTCCGCCAAGGAAATTACAACTTCAGCCCACGTAATAATGGCCGTCATCGCCCCGTGGACAGAACCATTCCTAGCCTACCTTACTAGGCAGGAACTCCTAGAGGACCAAAACGAGGCACGCTGCATAGTGCGGCGATCTAAAGCCTATAAAGTCCATGAGGGAGAACTTTATAGGAAAAGCACTACCGAAGTACTTCAAAGGTGCATCTTCGAAGAGGAAGGGCGGAACTTGCTGGCTGAAATTCATGCCGGACTCGGTGGTCATCACGCTGCAGCTCGGTCCCTTGTAAGCAAGGCTTTCCGTACAGGCTTTTATTGGCCGATGGCCCGGGCAGACGCTCAGGACTTGGTCCAACGATGCGTCGGTTGCCAGCTTTTTGCAAACCAAAGCCATATGCCACTCACCGCCCTCCAAACTATCCCCATCACTTGGCCCTTCGCGGTCTGGGGGCTTGACATGGTTGGACCCCTTAAAGGTGGAACCCACAAGAAAAAAAACTTACTGGTCATGGTGGATAAGTTCACGAAATGGATAGAAGCCAAGCCTGTTACGACGGCCGAATCCGGACCGGTGATAGACTTTATATCTGGTGTCTTACACCGTTACGGCGTCCCCCACAGCATCATCACTGATAACGGCACGAACTTTACGGCCGATGAGGTAAAACTTTGGTGCAAAAACATGGGCATCAAGCTCGATTATGCTTCCCTCTATCACCCACAAACTAACGGACAGGTCGAACGCGCAAATGGTCTTATCATGAGCGGCATCAAACCCAGATTAGTGCGGTCCCTTAAGGAATCTAATACGCACTGGGTAGAGGAGCTCAACTCCGTACTCTGGGGGCTGCAGACCACGCCGAATCGCACCACCGGATACACACCATTCTTTATGGTGTACGACGCAGAGGCAGTTTTGCCCTACGATATAATTCATGACTCACCTCGAGTGCGCATGTACGAAGAAAGAGAAGCCGAGCTCGATCGGCAGGACGGTTTGGACGCCTTGGAGGAGGAGCGTGACGTGGCAAAAGCCCGTTCTGCATTCTATCAACAGCAGGCTCAAAGATATCAAAGCAGAGAAGTACGGGCCAAAAATTACAACATTGGCGAATTAGTTCTACGCCTGCCGGACAAGAAAAAGGACAAACTCAAGCCCAGGTGGGAAGGTCCCTTTGTAATTGACCAGGTCCTGACTGGCGGAGCGTACCGCCTGCGTGATGCATCGGATAACCGACTTGAGCCGAACCCATGGAACGCAGCCCGTCTCCGAAGATTCTATGCCTAGCGCCGGACTATGTGTTCGTCTCCTTCCTCTGTCCATTTTTTATAATTATCCTACATTTCTCTCCTTCTCCCTCTCCTTTCTCTCATAGCCTTTAAAGGCTCATCAAGTGACGCGTCATCCACGTTCACTAAACCTGGGGGCTTCTTTAAACAGAAGCTTATTTATACGGGCTTCTTGCCCAACACATGTGTCATACTTCCACATGTACCTTTTATTCACCATTATATGCATCGATATGACTTAAGTTTTGGCCAAGCTGGGTTGCCTGGCTCCTGTGCTTACCCCTACGTTCTCGATTGTTTGGCTAGGTGGTAAAGGGAGCACCTCTGTGATTGTTACTGCCGGGTCAGCCGGAGGTGTACCTCAGACTGGGTGAAGCCGAAAGCTAGCGTTCTTAAGGGAATATTCGGTCGGTGAACTAAAGATGACTTTTACCTATTTATTTATGCGTCCCCAGAGGTTTTTACTGCGTCTCTTTTTCGCAGAATGGACATGCACTTTAGGGCATGCCTCCCAGGGAAAGGAACCCTTAACGAAACTATTCTCCCTGGAAGATGTTTCTTACTAACCATGTAATATAACATAACTAGTTGGGCACTTGTTTGTTCAATCACTAATGACCCCTATGCCTGATCTCCATGCATACCCCGGTTCTTATATAACCACAAGGGTATTCGGACACACTCCGGACCGTCAGGTCCCGAGGTCGAAGCGAAAAGGTCGGCCATGACAAACGATCTACAATCCGGCTAGAAGGCATTACATATGTCAATTAAAATTACATAGTCATTCTGACTGATTGTATTCCTCTTCAATACCATCTAACAGGCTGTCTAGTTTACAGTCCTGCTGGGAATACTTTGCGGCCAATTCTACTTGGCCGTATACCAAGCTTACAGGGATCTCCTTCCCATCGGGCCCTACAGGTCTGACCTCGGCCATGTGGTTTGGGTTAGCCTTCGTGTACCGCGTCTTCACCATAGCCCAGGCCTCCCTAGCGCCTTGACGGCAGACCGATATCTTCCACAATCGGAAGCGCCGCCACGCTCCCTTCAGCTTCTCTACAAGCTCTCCAAGGCCTTCGGGCATGGAGATGGATGGCCACAAGGCCTGGGCGACGCCTTGCATCACCCGCCGAACTCGCTCGTGCAGTTGCAACAGCTCGGGAAGCAGATCACCCGTTGAACCGGGCATCTCCTCTGCAGGTCGACCTGTTAGCATACCTACAGACATTACTCTATTAGTCAGCATGCCTACTAATAGATCAGTTATTCTAATTGTTTCAAGTCTCGGGGGCTACCGATATATATATATATATATATATATATATATATATATATATATATATATATATATATATATATATATATATATATATATATATAACCATCAAATTTTCTTACCCGTATGTCTTTCACATACTGCTCCGTGGCTCTGGCTAGACCATCTTGAGCGGCACAGAGGTACGCGTCTCCCGAATTGAAGGCATCCAATGCCTCCGGGGAGAAACAAGCATCACGAAGAACTGTCCGGCGGCGCCTGTGGTTCATGGCACTCTCCACCTCGGAATTGGTGGCGGACAGCCTGTCCGCATCCTCTGTTGGAGGAGCGTCCGGTACACGCCTCGTGTTCGCCTCCGCATCCGGACCAGGCTTTGGAGCCTGGCTGGTGGAGGCGCAATTGACAACCTCTCTGGATGTAGTCCGGCGAGGTCTCTTTGCCCTAAAGGGAGCACGAGTTTTAATACACCTGAAGGAATAACACCAGGGGATGAGGTGGCATGTTATACCTTTGTGCCGGCGTCTCAGTCCAGACCACACTCCTTTTCAGCCCCTGGGGCCTTGCGGCCCCTCATTGGCTAGTTGCCGCAGGCTCAGCCTCCCGCCTCAAGGACCTCCTCTGCAAAACGCGGTTGTTATACGGTAATCGAAAACACGCGAGGATGGGCCCCTTCTCGAAGTGTTGGGATTTCGGTCTCAGTTACCTGGGAAGCTGGGAGTAGCCCTGGGTAATCGGCCGTAATGGCCACCAAGGCATTGTCCTTGCTCAATTGATGAAACACCCCATCAATTAGCTCCACAGATATGTCCGGATCCTCTTGGAAGGCCAGATCGAGGGACCATCCCGGATCCTCGGTTTGTGGAGGGGGGTTGTTTATTTCTTTAATAGCCTGGCGCAGTTCCTGCGTTAAATTCGTTAGACTATATAGCGAGAATACAAAACGGGTGGACAAGTAAAAGTGTCCACTTACCCAGTTTGGAGGATTATACATGGTAAATCCACCCTGAGGGTTGACGCGGAGGAATTCCTCCTCTTCTCCCTTGTACAAAGCGGACAAGATCTTTATCAGAGCGGCAGCCGAGTCCGGCCCCTTACGGCCGTGACGGGTGGCGTCGTCCTCCCCATTGAAGTCCCACATAGGGTGGCCTCTATATTGAAGCGGCTGCACCCCCCGGATGATGCATATGGCCATGACTCCGATCATGGTTAGTCCGGAATGAGCTAATAATCTTATCCGGCCCATCAGGTAAAGGACGTCCTTGTCACTTTCCCTCTGAGGGCTCCGTGGACGCCAACTTAGGCGCCTCTTTAGGGGAGCATTGTTGAACTCAGGGAGGCCGCTCCGAATAGGGTCTGGGAGCGGGACGTCCTCTATATAAAACCATTCCGAAGGCCAATTCTCGGACGCCTTCTTTGGGGTTCCGGATAAGTATCCGGTCCCGACGATGCGCCACACTTCGGCTCCACCCACCTGATATATTGAACCCTCCTGAGAGCGGGGCACCAGGCAGAATAGCCTCTTCCACAGCGTGAAATGAGCCTCAACACCCAAGAACAGCTCACAAAGGGCAATGAAGCCCGTGATATGCAATATAGAGGCAGGCGTGAGGTTGTGCAGTTGGAGGCCATAGAACTCCAGAAGCCCCCAGAGAAACGCATGAATTGGAAATCCAAGTCCTCTTATTAGATAAGGGACAAGGCATACCTGCTCTCCTTTTGAGGGATTGGGGGTGCTCTCTGCTTGCTCTCCGCCATTATATGTGACGAGTCCGGCTTGAACCGGGACCATATAGGCCGGAGGGAGGAATCCCTTGGTCTGAAGCGATACTAGCTCGCTATGCGGGATGGAGCACCTCTCCCAGTCTCCAGGCTTAGGACTGGAAGGGCGAGAGGAGGAGTTGCGACGGCTGGCCATGGTGGAATGGACCTTTGCTGGATGCGCTCTGATGACTACTCGCGGAGGGGGGAAGGTGTGGTTTGGATCTAAATCCCCATCCCTTTAAATAGGCGGTTCATTTACGCAGCTAGGGGTGTGAATGTAAAAACACCCAGACTTTTCGTATTTGTTTGACACGTGGAAGGCGACCATTATTGGGCGTAGAAGCCAAGGAGCGCTGCATTCACAAAAAATAGGACATTATTCAACAGGTACACAGAATCTGGAAGAGAACCCGCCTTGCAATGCCGAAGACAATCTGCGCGCCGGACTCATCGTCATTGAAGCCTGGTTCGGGGGCTACTGAGGGAGTCCTGGATTAGGGGGTCTCCGGATGGCCGGACTATACCTTCAGCCGGACTCCGGACTATGAAGATACAAAATTGAAGACTTCGTCCCGTGTCCGGGAGGGACTTTCCTTGGCGTGGAAGGAAAGCTTGGCGATGCGGATATTTAGATCTCCTGCCATTGTAACCGACTTCTTGTAACCCTAACCCTCTCCGGTGTCTATATAAACCGGAGGGCTTTTAGTTGGTAGGTCAACATATAACAATCATACCATAGGCTAGCTTCTAGGGTTTAGCCTCCTTGATCTTGTGGTAGATCTACTCTTGTACTACCCATATCATCAATATTAATCAAGCAGGACGTAGGGTTTTACCTCCATCAAGAGGGCCCAAACCTGGGTAAAACATTGTGTCCCTTGTCTCCTGTTACCATCCGCCTAGACGCACAGTTCGGGACCCCCTACCCGAGATCCGCTGGTTTTGACACCGACAGCGCTCCACTGTGATTTGGCGTTTTACCCTTACGCCGCTAGCCCTTGTCCTGCGCGTTGGTATTGGCCACAAAGTCCATGCTGCCCTCCGCTTTACGCTTGCCTCCGTTTTCACGACCCGCCGGGTTATGCTGCTGTCCTTTGGAGTTGTTGTTCTTCTTTCCCTTCCCTGCTTTGTCGTCATCAGACTCGGGATCCTTGGTACTATTAGAGCCAGTATACTTCACTAATGCAGCCATGAGGGTCCCTATATCGTTGCAATGGCGCTTCATCCGCCCCAATTTTAACTTTAGAGGTCCAAACCGGCAGTTGCCTTCCAAGGTTATAACCGCGGTGTCAGCATTGATACGGTCTGACGAATGCAAAATTTGTGAGACCCGACGCACCCACCGAGTCGTTGATTCTCCTTCTTCCTAAACACAGGCTGCTAAGTCCACTATCGACATGGGTTGTTTACATGTATCCTTGGAGTTCTGGATGAACCAGGCTCGTAATTGGGCCCATGAACTGATAGAGTTGGCCGGTAAACTTTTTAACCAAGTACGGGCTGTTCCTTCGAGCATCATGGTGAAGTATTTTGCACACGCCGCATCACCCACATCCAGCATCTCCATGGCCATCTCATATCTCTCTATCCATGTCTCTGGAGGCTGATCAGCAGTGTAATTCGGCACCTTGCGCGGGCCCTTGAAATCTTTGGGCAGGCGCACGTTGTGTAAAGCGGGGACAAGACAAGGCACCCCCAAAGAGCTAGAAGAAATGCCAGGCTCGACTGAGGTAGTAGGACGAACCGGCGTAAGCTGGCGAGCCTCGTACTGTGCTCCTAACTCGGCCTCCCTGCACGCTCGGGCCCGGTCCACCACTTCCTGAGCATCACCAACACCACCCGCCGGGTTGTTACCACGGGGTACTTCACGGTTTCGTGCATTACTTGATATAGCCGGTTCATCCATACGCCTGCTATAGCTCCGGCTTGGACGAGGGGTGGAATGAATTCGGTCACGACTGTATGAGTATGCTTCCTGTTGGATCAAAGCTGTCCGAAGAAGCTCCTTAACCCGGCGCGTTTCCACCGCCTGCGGCGAATCACCTTGAACTGGGATGGCCTCCAGCCGTGCAGCAACAGCAACAAGGTTATCCATCGGGTTGGAATAGTGACCCGGAGGTGTCAGGATAGCCTGAGGTACAATAGCGTTTTGGCGAGGCGGATCCATCAAGCGAGGGTGAACCGGCGCACCCGTCCCTGGTGCTTCCGCCCGGTTTACCACCGGCGGGTTACTGGTTCCTGCTCCTGGGGTGTTGAAGAGATCTCTAGCTTCGAAAACCTGAGGCAAATGAGACCGGTACTTCCGCTTCAGGACCTCATGGGATGCATTCTGATCTAGCATAAGTCGGTAAGCTTGTGCATGCAAAGCGGCCCTCTCTGCACTCATCCTGGCATTCTCAACTGCTAGGTCGGCCTTGGCTTGAGTGATCTGATCCCTCACTTTCGCAATTTCCGCATCGTGGGCGTTCTGATCCGCCGGATTAGCCTCTGCCATGAGCGTTGCCAACGCATCAAACAGATCAGACAAAACTTGAGCCGGCGGGTGCGCAGGGCCTCCTGCCCCGGCTTCCGTCGCCGTTCCTGATCCGGAGATCATTGCTACTGCGGTCGAAGAGTGGATCGCCGCTTGTGTCCCGGCCATGAATATTCCGACCTGGTTTGGCAGATCAAAGGGGTCCGGAATGCTGTCGCCATCGGAACAGCCCCCAATCCGGCCATCTTGCAACTAATATAGCGATTCGGTTTCTCCGGTCGAGGATTCGTCGCCGGAATAAACGATGGTCTCGCCACCAGATTCGGAACCTCCCTCATATTCTCCTCCACGGATGACTCCCACGAAGGCACACTTCATGGCCGGTTTAACCAGGGCAGATCGTGCACACTGAGCCGTTTCGACGAGGTCGGTGCAGATGTCCGGCTCAGGGCCCGGTTCACCGATCTTGCCAATGAAGACGTGTATGCCACCAAAGGGGACCCGGTACCCGTACTCGATTGAGCCGGCCTTGGGGCCCCATCCTGTGTCGTCGATGTAGAGCTTGCTGCGACGACTCTTGGTCATCCGGGCCACAGCATAGCCCTTGATTCCTTTGAAGTTGCCCTCCAAGAACTTGAAACCATCGTGCGAGAGCCCCATGGTGGGCGCCAACTGTCGTGGTTTTGTCACGGCAGATGTCCTCATGAAAGGACTTAGTCGTGGAGCCATCGAAATGGGTTAGCTTGAAGGGGTTAAAGCGGACACAGGGACGCAAGAGGGTTTATACTAGTTCGGCCCCTTCGGTAAAGGTAAAAGCCTACGTCTAGTTGTGATGGAATTGATGGGGTTTCGATGACTAGGGAGCAAACAAGCTTCGCCTAAGTCTCAAGTTGTTGTCTGTTGTTCTTGAACCGCCGCCGGGTCGTCCCCTTATATACATGGGTGACGCCCGTTGGTTTACAGAGTCCCAACACCGGCTCATAGACGTGTCCGGTTTGTTCTCTACTTACTCCTAACTTACAACACAAGTTTACATACCAACGCCGGTTTACGGCTACAGGCTTTAAACCGACTGTAGGCCTTGAGCCCTGTTCTTCTTTTATGGGCTTCAACATATCTAACTACTGATGAAGTTAACCCGGCCTGTCCTGGCCAGTTTACGCCCAGTAGTAATATTCCCAACAGTAGGTGACTATAGACTTGCAAGATAGGATTGATCAAGAACTCACATATATTCATGAAAAATAATAGGTTCAGATCTGAAATCATGGCACTCGGGCCCTAGTGACAAGCATTAAGCATAGCAAAGTCATAGCAACATCAATCTCCAAACATAGTGGATACTAGGGATCAAACCCTAACAAAACTAACTCGATTACATGATAAATCTCATCCAACCCATCACCGTCCAGCAAGCCTACGATGGAATTACTCAAGCACGGCGGTGAGCATCATGAAATTGGTGATGGAGGATGGTTGATGATGACGACGATGACGGATTCCCCTCTCCGGAGCCCCGAACGGACTCCAGATCAGCCCTCCCGAGAGAGTTTAGGGCTTGGCGGGGGCTCTGTATCGTAAAACGCGATGAATCTTTCTCTCTGATTTTTTCTCCCCGAACACGAATATATGGAGTTGGAGTTCTGGTTGGTGGAGCTCCAGGGGGCCCACAAGGCAGGGGCGCGCCCCCACCCTCGTGGACAGGGTGTGGGCCCCCTGGCCTTGATTCTTTCGCCAATATTTTTTATTATTTCCAAAAAAATCTCTATGGAGTTTCAGGTTATTCCGAGAACTTTTGTTTCTGCACATAAATAACACCATGGCAATTCTGCTGAAAACAGCGTCAGTCTGGGTTAGTTCCATTCAAATCATGCAAGTTAGAGTCCAAAACAAGGGCAAAAGTGTTTGGAAAAGTAGATACGACGGAGACGTATCAACTCCCCCAAGCTTAAACCGTTGCTTGTCCTCAAGCAATTCAGTTGATAAACAGAAAGTGATAAAGAAAAACTTTTACAAACTCTGTTTGCTCTTGTTGTTGTAAATATGTAAAGCTAGGATTCAAGTTTTCAGCAAAGATTATGACCTAACCATATTCACAATAACATTTAGGTCTCATGTTTACTCATGTCAATGGCATAATCAACTAGCGAGCAATAATAATAAATCTTGGATGAGACACTTTCTCAAAACAATCATGATATGATATAACAAGATGGTATCTCACTAGCCCTTTCTGTGACCGCAAAACATAAATGCAGAGCACCTTTAAAGATCAAGGACTGACTAAACATTCTAATTCATGGTAAAAGAGATCCAGTCATAGTCATACCCAATATAAATTAATAGTAATGCATGCAAATGACAGCGGTGCTCTCCAGCTGGCTTTTTAATAAGAGGGTGATGACTCAACATAAAAGTAAATAGATAGGCCCTTCGCAGAGGGAAGCAGGGATTTGTAGAGGTGCCAGAGCTCGATTTTAAAGCAGAGACAAATAATATTTTGAGCGGCATACTTTCATTGTCAACATGACAACCGAGAGATGGCGATATCTTCCATGCTACACACATTATAGGCGGTTCCCAAAAAGAATGGTAAAGTTTATACTCCCCCTGCACCAACAAGTATCAATCCATGGCTTGCTCGAAACAACGAGTGCCTCCAACTAGCAACAACCCCGGGGGAGTTTTGTTTGCAATTATTTTGATTTGATTTGCATAAAGCATGGGACTGGGCATCCCGGTGACCAGCCATTTTCTCATGAGTGAGGAGCGGAGTCCACTCCTCTTGAGAATAACCCGCCTAACATGGAAGATAAGGACAACCCTAGTTGATACATGAGCTATTCGATCATACAAAACAGAATTTCATTTGAAGGTTTAGAATTTGGCACATACAAATTTACTTGGAACGGCAGGTAGATACTGCATATAGGAAGGTATAGTGGACTCATATGGAATAACTTTGGGGTTTAAGGGATTGGATGCACAAGAAGTATTCCCGCTTAGTACAAGTGAAGGCTAGCAAAAGACTGGGAAGCGACCAACTAGAGAGCGACAACAGTCATGAACATGCATTAAAATTAATGAACATTGAGTGCAAGCATGAGTAGGATATAGTCCACCATGAACATAAATATCGTGAAGGCTATGTTGATTTGTTTCAACTACATGCGTGAACATGTGCCAAGTCAAGTCACTTGAATCATTCAAAGGAGGATACCACCCCACTATACCACATCACAACCATTTTAATAGCATGTTGGCACGCAAGGTAAACCATTATAAACTCCTAGATAATTAAGCATGGCATAAGCAACTATAATCTCTAATTGTCATTGCAAACATGTTTATTCATAATAGGCTGAATCAGGAACGATGAACTAATCATATTTACAAAAACAAGAGAGATCGAGTTCATACCAGCTTCTCCCATCTCAGTCAGTTCATCATATATTGTCATAATTGCCTTTCACTTGCACGACCGAACGATGTGAATAATAATAATGGTGCACGTGCATTGGACTAAGCTGGAATCTGCGAGCATTCAATAAACAGGAGAAGACAAGGCAATATGGGCTCTTGGTTAAATCAACAATAATGCATATAAGAGTCACTTCAACAATTTAATCATGGTCTTCTCCTATCAACCCCCAAAGAAAAGAAAAGAAATAAAACTATTTACACGGGAAAGCTCCCAATAAGCAAAAGAAGAACATGAAATCTTTTTGGGTTTTCTTTTTAATTATTACTACTACAGCAAGAAAATAAACTAACTAAAAGCTACAACTATTTTTTTGGTTTTTCTTAAGGTTTATCAAACACACAAGAAGAAAGCAAGAAAAAGAAAAAAAACTAGCATGGATATTACAGTGAAAGAGTATGAGCACCAAAGTCTAGCAATGAGTGTGTGAACATGAATGTAATGTCGGTGAGCAATACGTACTCCCCCAAGCTTAGGCTTTTGGCCTAAGTTGGTCTAGTGCCACGGACGGCCTGGAGGGTATCCAAAATTGTAGTTGGGGTCGTACTGAGATGAAGAAGACTCTGATTGCCACTGGTTGGCAATCATCTCCGGATCCTACTGGTAATTAGACTGTCGTGGAGGATCAAATTGTGGTTCCGACTCTGGCTCTGTGGCTGATGTAGGGTTCCTGTAGGCGTGAATGGCCGCCAGCGGAACGAGGTACTGGCCTGCAGATAAATCAGACAAGGAAGGAGCAGGCAAGGTAATAGTCTCAGGGTGATGTTTATCGAAGAAAAATTTGTATTTAAGCTCCCTTTCCCTATTCTTAATAATAAAAGCATGCGCTATCATACTCTTATAATCTAAATAAACAGTGGGCAGCAATTTTTCTTCTTTTTCATAGTGCCTAATAGGTATGTTATAGTATGCAGCAAGGCGTGAAGCATAGACACCTCCAAAGATGGGGCCCTTTGTATGGTTCAGACTTAACCGTTTGGCAATAATACCGCCCATACTGACAGAGTCATCATGGAATAGACCATGGAACAAAATAATAATATTAGGAACACTAATGTTTCCACAGTTTCCGCGACTAATTAAGCAACGACTAGCAAATATTGCAAGGTTGCGTAAAACAGGAAAATGTATGCTAGTGATTCTTGCATCGGAAACCTTCCTAGTTTCCCCTACAGTAATAGTATCAATAAACCCGTCCACATCTTTATGGTGTGGTTCCTCTAAGCTACCCTCGAAAGGTATTTTGCAAACCCTGCAAAATTCATATAGTGACATCTTCTTAGCCACATCATATAAATGAAAATCTACTAAAGGAGGTGATTCCTTAGGATAATAGTAGAAGTTTTGCACAAAAGTATTGGTGAGTAGGAGATACTGTTCGCGTTGGTCGCGGAGGAAGTCGGTGAGGTCTGCATTCTCAGCCAATTCATAAAAATCATCATAAATCACGGCTGCTCTCAAGAAATCATCGGAAGGCCATTCACACGGCCGAACCTCCGTGGTGCGCGGCAGATTATATTTGGGCCTCTTTGCTTCTTCACTTTGCTTTTCCTTCGAGCTTCGGCTCGATGAGCCCCTAAAAAATCTCTTCATTATTTTCTGAAAAATTCTGAAATTTTTAGTAACTTCAAACAAAAGTGAACTAAACTCAACAAAATTGGTTGTAATTACTCCTACAAGTGCCTAGAGCCTATATCATGCATTAGAACTACTTGGAACCATATAAATTTGACATGCAAGCTCAAGAACATGGTCACCTAGGCAGCACAAATTTGCAATGAATAAAGCACTAGAACAAAAAACTAATTGGACCAATGGAGGAGTCACATACAAGGAACTATCCCCCAAAGCAGTTTTGTGAGAGGCGCTTTGAGCAAGGAGATCGAAAATCGCAGAAAAATGAGCTAGAACTCGTGCTTGAGCTGGATGGTGATTTTTTCGGGAGGAAGAAGAAGTGTGTGGTTGCAGGAATAAGTGGAGGGGAGCCACTGTGGGCCCACGAGGTAGGGGGGCGCGCCCTGGACCCTCGTGGCCAGGTGCTTGCAACCCTGCTGTGTTCTCAGTGCCAGATATTCTCAAATATTCCAGAAAAATCATATCTCATTTTCAGGACATTTGGAGAACTTTTATTTTTGGGGTATTCTTATATTGCACAGATAATTCAGAAAACGGACAGAAAAATACTATTTTTACTTTATTTCAACTAAATAACAGAAAGTAGAAGAAGGGTACAGAAGGTTGTGCCTTCTAACTTCGTCCATCTCATGCTCATCAAAAGGAATCCACTAACAAGGTTGATCAGGTCTTGTTAACAAACTCATTTCGAATAACATGAAACCGGAGAAATTTCGAATAACACTATGTTACCTCAACGGGGATATGCACATCCCCAATAATAAGAATATCATATCTCTTCTTGACAGTAGGAAGAGGAAATTCAAAACCTCCAAAAATAATCGATGAAAATTTTCTAATAGAGTTGATACTGCGGACTTGAGGTTGTTTCTCGAAAAGTGTACTGTATGCTCATTACCATTAACATGAGAAGTGACATTGCCTTTGTTGCAATCAATAACAGCCCCTGCAGTATTCAAAAAGGGTCTTCCAAGAATAATAGACATACTATCGTCCTCGGGAATATCAAGAATAACAAAGTCTGTTAAAATAGTAACGTTTGCAACCACAACAGGCACATCCTCACAAATCCGACAAGTATAGCAGTTGATTTATCAGCCATTTGCAAAGATATTTCAGTAGGTATCAACTTATTCAAATCAAGTCTACGATATAAAGAGAGAGGCATAACACTAACACCGGCTCCAAGATCACATAAAGCAGTTCTAGCATAGTTTCTTTTAATGGAGCATGGTATAGTGGGTACTCCTGGATCTCCTAACTTCTTAGGTATTCCACCCTTAAAAAGTGTAATTAGCAAGCATGGTGGAAATTTCAGCTTTCGGCATCTTTCTTTTTTTAGTAACAATTTCTTTCATGTACTTAGCATAAGGATTCATTTTGAGCATATCAGTCAAACGCATACGTAAAAAGATAGGTCTAATCATTTCAGCAAAGCGCTCAAAATCCTCATCATCCTTCTTCTTGGATGGTTTGGGAGGAAAAGGCATGGGTTTCTGAACCCATGGTTCTCTTTCTTTACCATGTTTCCTAGCAACAAAGTCTCTCTTATCATAATGTTGATTCTTTGATTGTGGGTTATCAAGATCAACATCGGTTCAATTTCTACATCATTATCATTACTAGGTTGAGCATAATCATGAAAATCACCATTAACATTATCACTAGGTTCATGTTCATTACCAGATTGTGTTTCAGCATCATAAATAGAAATATCATATGGATTCTCAGGTGGTTCAGCAATAGGTTCACTAGAAGTATGCAAAGTCCTATCATTTTTCCTTTTCTTCTTTTTAGAAGGACTAGGTGCATCTATATTATTTCTCTAAGAATCATGCTCAATTCTCCTAGGATGGCCTTCAAGATACAAAGGTTCCTAAGTCATTTTACCAGTTCTATTAGCCACTCTAACATCATAGTCATTATTCTTATTATTCAGTTCATTGAGCAAATCATTCTGAGCTTTAAGTACTTGTTCTACTTGAGTGGTAACCATAGAAGCATGTTTACTAATGAATTTTAGTTCACCTTCAACTCTAGACATATAATCACCCAAGTGTTCAAGCATATTTGAATTGTATTTCAATTGTCTACTAACGTAAGCACTGAAGTTCTCTTGTTTAACAATAAAATTATCAAACTCATCTAAGCATTGTCTAGCAGACTTGTAGTGAAGGATATCACCTTCATCAAATCTATAGAGAGAATTTACCTTTACTACCTGTGTCGGGTTATCAAGACCATGTGTTTCTTCAATAGGTGATGAATTAAGATTATATATTTCTTCAACATGCGGTAAATTAGACCATGTATTTCTTCAATAGGAGGTAAATTCTTAACGTCTTCAGCTTTATTACCCTTTTCTTTCATAGATTTGTTTGCCTCTTGCATATCTTCAGGACTGAGAAATAGAACACCCCTTTTCTTCAGAGTTGGTTTAGGAATAGGCTCAGGAGCTGGCTCAGGAAGTGTCCAATTATTTTCATTTGTCAACATATTATTCAATAGTATTTCAGCTTCATCCTGTGTTCTTTCCCTGAAAACAGAACCAACACAACTATCCAGGTGGTCCCTTGAAGCATCGGTTAGTCCATTATAAAAGATATCAAGTATTTCATTTTTCTTGAGAGGATGATCAGGCAAAGCATTAAGTAATTAGAGAAGCCTCCCCCAAGCTTGTGGGAGACTCTCTTCTTCAATTTGCACAAAATTATATAATTCCTTTAAAGCAACTTGTTTCTTATGAGCGGGGAAATATTTAGCTGAGAAGTAATAAATCATATCCTGGGGACTACGCACACAACCAGGATCAAGAGAATTAAACCATATCTTAGCATCACCCTTTAATGAGAACGGAAATATTTTAAGGATATAAAAGTAGCGAGTTCTATCATCATTAGTGAACAGGGTGGCTATATCATTTAATTTAGTAAGATGTGCCACAAGAGTTTCAGATTCATAGCCATAGAAAGGACCAGATTCAACCAAAGTAATTATATCAGGATCAATAGAGAATTCATAATCCTTATCACTAACAAAGATAGGTGAAGTAGCATAAGCAGGATCATATTTCATTCTAGCATTCAGAATTTTTTTGATTAAGCTTAGCTAATAATTTCTTAAGATCACTTCTATCATTGCAAGCAAGAAAGTCTCTTTTAGTTTTTTCATCCATAACATAGCCCTTAGGCACAACAGGCAATTCATATTTATTGAGAGAGCCTTCATCATCACTTTCATCAATAATATCAGTTTCAATAATTTCATTCTCTCTAGCCCTAGCAAGTTGTTCATCAAGAAATTCACCAAGTGGCACAGTAGTATCAAGCATAGAAGTAGTTTCATCATAAGTATCATGCATAGCAGAAGTGGCATCATCAATAACATGCGACATATCAGAATTAATAGCAGAAGCAGGTTTAGGTGTCGCAAGCTTACTCAAAACAGAAGGTGAATCAAGTGCAGAGCTAGATGGCAGTTCCTTACCTCCCCTCGTAGTTGAGGGATAAGTTTTTGTTTTTTCTTCTTTCAAGTTCTTCATAGTGACCAGCAGATATAAATCCCAAGTGACTCAAATAGAGCTATGCTCCCCGGCAACGGCGCCAGAAAATAGTCTTGATAACCCACAAGTATAGGGGATCGCAACAGTTTTCGAGGGTAGAGTATTCAACCCAAATTTATTGATTCGACACAAGGGGAGACAAAGAATATTCTCAAGTATTAGCAGTTGAGTTGCCAATTCAAACACACCTGGATAACTTAGTATCTACAGCAAAGTATTTAGTAGCAAAGTAATATGGAAGTAACGATAACGATAGCAAAAGTAATATTTTTGGGTTTTGTAGTGATTGTAACAATAGTAACGAAAAAGTAAATAAGCGAAGAACAATATGTGAAAAGCTCGTAGGCATTGGATCGGTGATGGAGAATTATGCCGGATGCGGTTCATCATGTAACAATCATAACATAGGGTGACACAGAACTAGCTCCAATTCATCAATGTAATGTATGCATGTATTCCGAATATAGTCATACGTGCTTATGGAAAAGAACTTGCATGACATCTTTTGGCCTACCCTCCCGTGGCAGCGGGGTCCTAATGGAAACTAAGGGATATTAAGGCCTCCTTTTAATAGAGTACCGGACCAAAGCATTAACACATAGTGAATACATGAACTCCTCAAGCTAAGGTCATCACCGGGAGTGGTCCCGATTATTGTCACTTCGGGGTTGCCGGATCATAACACATAGTAGGTGACCATAAACTTGCAAGATAGGATCAAGAACTCACATATATTCATGTAAATAAAATAAGTTCAGATCTAAAATCATGGCACTCGGGCCCTAGTGACAAGCATTAAGCATAGCAAAGTCATAGAAACATCAATCTCGGAACATAGTGGATACTAGGGATCAAACCCTAACAAAACTAACTCGATTACATGATAAATCTCATCCAACCCATCACCGTCCAGCAAGCCTATGATGGAATTACTCACGCACGGCGGTGAGCATCATGAAATTGGTGATGGAGGATGGTTGATGATGACGACGGCGACGGATTACCCTCTCCGGAGCCCCGAACGGACTCCAGATCAGCCCTCCCGAGAGAGTTTAGGGCTTGGCGGCGGCTCCGTATCATAAAACACGATGAATCTTTCTCTCTGATTTTTTTCTCCCCGAACACGAATATATGGAGTTGGAGTTGAGGTCGGTGGAGCTCCAGGGGGCCCATGAGGTAGGGGGCGCGCCCCACACCCTCGTTGATAGGGTGTGGGCCCCCTGTCCTTGATTCTTTCGCCAATATTTTTTATCATTTCCAAAAGTAATCTCTGTGGAGTTTCAGGTCATTCCGAGAACTTTTGTTTCTGCACATAAATAACAACATGGCAATTCTGCTGAAAACAGTGTCAGTCCAGGTTAGTTCCATTCAAATCATGCAAGTTAGAGTCCAAAACAAGGGCAAAAGTGTTTGGAAAAGTAGATACGACGGAGACGTATCAATCACCAATGTCGATTAAATCCAAAAATGAAGGAAGTGGTAAGAACAAAAAATTTAAAACTTCTGGAAGCAGGTATAATCTACCCTATAGCTGATAGTAGATGGGTAAGTCTTGTTCATTGTATCCCTAAGAAAGGAGGTATTACTGTTGTTCCTAATGATAAGAAAGAACTTATTCCACAAAGAATTGTTACAGGTTATAGAATGGTAATTGATTTTAGAAAGTTAAACAAAGAAACTAGAAAAGATCATTACCCTCTGCCCTTTATTGATCAAATGCTAGAAAGATTATCTAAACACACACATTTTTTCTTCCTTGATGGATATTCTGGTTTTTCACAAATACCTGTTTCTCAACCTGATCAAGAAAAGACCACTTTTACTTGTCCCTTTGGAAATTATGCTTATAGATCTATGCCTTTTGGTTGATGCAATGCACTTGCTACCTTTCAAAGATGTATGACTGCTATATTCTCTGACTTTTGTGAAAAGATTGTTGAGGTTTTCATGGATGATTTCTCTATTTATGTGAAGTCTTTTGATGACTGTTTAAGCAATCTTGATCGAGTTTTGTGGAGATGTGAACATACAGATCTTGTCTTGAATTGGGAGAAGTGCCACTTTATGGTTAATGAAGGCATTGTCTTGGGTCATAAAACTTCTGAAAGAGGTATTGAAGTGGACAAAGCTAAGGTTGATGCAATTGAGAAAATGCCAGCTCCTAAAGATATCAAAGGTATTCGTAGTTTCCTAGGTCATGCTGGTTTCTATAGGAGATTTATAAAGGACTTTTTGAAAATTTCTAGGCCTCTTACGAATCTTTTGCAAAAGGATGTTACTTTTGCTTTTGATGATGATTGTTTAGAAGCCTTCGAAACACTCAAGAAAGTCTTAATTTCTGCACCTATTGTTCAACCACCTGATTGGAACTTGCCTTCTGAAATTATGTGTGATGCTCGTGATTAAGCTATTGGCGCTATTCTAGGACAAAGAGTTGATAAGAAACTGAATGTTATTCATTATGCTAGTAAAACTCTAGACAGTGCTCAATGAAATTATGCAACTACTGAAAAAGAATTCTTAGCAGTGGTGTTTGCTTGTGATAAATTTTGATCTTACATTGTTGATTCAAAAGTATTTGTTCACACCAACCATGCTGCTATTAAATATCTTATGGAAAAGAAATATGCTAATCCTAGACTTATTCGATGGGTTCTCCTGCTACAAGAATTTAATTTACATATCACTAATAGAAAAGGAGCTAAGAACCCCGTAGCTGATAATTTGTCTAGGGTTGAATATGTGCTTGATGACCCACTACCTATTGATGATAGTTTTCCTGATGAGCAGTTAGCTGCAATAAATGTTGCTCATAATACTCCTTCGTATGCTGACTATGCTAATTACATTGTTGCTAAATATTTACCACCTAGTTTCACATACCAACAAAAGAAAAATTCTTCTATGATTTAAGTTATTACTTTTACGATGACCCACATCTTTATAAATAAGGAGTAGATGGTATTATCATATGCTGTGTACCTGAGCATGAATAGGGACAAATCCTACGGAGATGTCACTCTGAAGCTTATGGAGGGCATCATGCTGGAGATAGAACTGCTCGCAAGGTATTGCAATCTAGATTTTATTGGCCTACTCTCTTCAAGGAGGCTCGTAAGTTCGTCTTATCTTGTGATGAATGTCAAAGAATAGGTAATATCAGTAAGCGTCAAGAAATGCCTATGAATTATTCACTTGCTGTTGAACCATTTGATGTTTGGGGATTTGATAACATGGGACATTTTCCTTCCTCTAATGGGTATACACATATTTTGGTTGCTGTTGATTATGTTACTAAATGGGTAGAAGCTATTCCAACTAGTAGTGCTAACCACAACACCTCTATTAAAATGCTTAAAGAAGTTATTTTCCCAAGGTTTGGAGTCCCTAGATATCTAATGACTGATGGTGGTTCACACTTTATTCACGGTGCTTTTCGTAAAATTCTTGCCAAGTATGATGTTAACCATAGAATTGCATCACCTTATCATCCTCAGTCTAGTGGTCAAGTTAATCTTAGTAATAGAGAAATAAAATTAATCTTGCAAAAAACTGTCATTAGGTCCTGGAATAATTGGTCTAATAAATTAGATGGTGCACTTTGGGCTTATAGAACAACATATAAAAATCCTATGGGTATGTCTCCTTATAAAATGGTTTATGGAAAAGCTTGTCATTTGCCTCTTGAGTTAGAACATAAAGCATATTGGGCAATTGTCACGACCGGATTTCCAATAAAAATATTTATTGAAAGACTGATCTTTTGAGTCCAGTATGAGGAAAAATCCTCCTCACTGGTAGACAATCTCTTGATACAATAAGCCAGTAGCATAAAATATTTTACAGGGTCGAGCTAAGGGTGCTCAACAAATTATTACAAGCGCACCAATAATTATACATAATGGTGGATATAACACAATGCGGTGGTGGCATACTACTGACTCGAGAATAAAGTGATGGTGGAATAACATTGTGGGGAGTGGATAACATGACTCTTAAACTAGCATCTCATCGAGCGTCGAGGTGAGGCTCGATGAATTTATTCGGGTTGCGGAAGCAGATATAATACAGTGACCAAATCCAGGGTCGCACGAGACTGACTGGGATTCCTCTAGGCGTTGAACTCGCTATCGAACTCTTCATGCATGAGATCGCCTTCGTCAGCATCTGGCCAAATCAACAAGCTAGGTGAGTACTTGGAAAGTACTCGCAAGACAGTTCGGACGTAAGATATAACAAATGCATGCATGAATGCGTCATGATTAATTTACCAATGCACATTAAAAATTTAGCAAGCAAGGTAAGTAAAAAGGGAATCGGCGGTAGTCCGCCTGAAATCCCAACAAAAATAAATGGAAACCGATCGGGTGTCTAAAGAGACGCCTCGAAAGGTGAACAAATAAATAAAGATCATGCCACAGTCGGGCGTCTAAGAGACACCACGTAAAGGGCTTAAACTAAAAATAAAATACATGCGTGCCACAGTCGGACGTCGGGGCGACATCACAGAAAGGGCTTATATTGAAAGTAAATAATAGTACTACCGCAGTCGGACGTCTGAGCGACATCGCAGAGAGGGCTTATATTGAAAGTAAATAGTAACAATGCCACAGTCGGACGTCAGAGTGACATCGCAGACATGGCTTTTATTGAAAGTAAATAACATTACTGCCGCAATCGGATGTCTGAGCGACATCGCAGAAAGGTCTTTCTCCACAAGGAAAATAATACTAATAATAAATAATCAACTCATGATAATAAATGGGTTAGTCCATCCACCGGAATAAACAGTTAACCGGACTTAGCACTCATGTGATCCACCGGAGTCTCTGTCATCAAAACTGACACTTGTCAGGATAAGATAGTACCGAACTTGGACATGGAATTGATGATTTAAGGAATATATGACTCTGCAGAGTTTGTATGAAAATTTCCCACAGCCAACGGATTTCCGTAGTCACGAAGGACTAGTTCCGTTTACGGTATTTTGGAAGAAAACACAGCTAACCAGTACACACCCATCCTACCTCTCGATGCCAGGAATCACCCTAGACATCGTCCAAGAAAAACTTTTGAGACGGGGAGATCACAATCTCGAATAGCATGGGATCAAATTTATATACGCGCGCTCTAAGGGGTGCCCCCCTCTCGGTCCCAACCGGAAACACCCATGCCCCCTGACCGGATGACTGGCTTTAATCCAGGGCCATGGAACCATCATCATGGCCTCTCCTTTTGGTGTGTACCAGGAAAGCGGTTTGCAACTTACTAAGCCATATTCCTTGCGGAAAACATGTGGTAGTACAGGGATGAAAATGGGAGGAACTGGACCGATACTGTTTGACACTAAAGTCATATAGTTTGGCATAAGACTGGCATGCTACAACACTTCCATCTTACCCATCCTCATGCCAACACATGGCCATACATACTCACTTCCATCCACTTATGGATCCTCGATACTCACTTGCTTCAACGTTGCATGTAACATGACATTCGTCGGTATGTTCATGAACATGCCATGAAACTACTTATTGCAAACATGCCAAAACAATCATCATATCAAAAGTTCAAACATGCTTGCCTGGTTTAGAGTAGTCGGAGCCTAGCTCGGTGAAGTTCGCGGTTCCGTCACCTCCTTCGGTATCTACGGTATAAAGAAAACATACGCGCTAACGTAAATACCGAGAGGTGCACAACAATTATTCCAAATATTTTTCAAATAAATCTGATAAAAAACTAGACAAAATTCTAAAGAGGACAGAAAAAGAATCAATCAAAAATATATTTTTGTTTAAAAGTTATAAAGGTTTTTGTCCAGGGACTCATCTGTAATGAAACAGAAAGTTTCCAGGGGCTAACTTATAAAAACAGAAAACGCTTCGATAGAGAATACGCCGGCCCAGAGGGAAAAAGCATTTTGGCAAAAGACGCTTTCAGAAAACGGTTCGTTTAGAAAGGACAGAGAGGCTGACAAGCGGGTCCCGCCCGTCAGGTTTGAAATTTCAAAAGAGGCGGCAGAGCTCGACGGTGCCCGAGAGCCGCGGTGGTCGCCGGCGGCGATCCACGGTGAGGTAGAAGGATCGGAAGGTACCTCCGTGTTCAGGGCGTCATTCCGCGTCGGTTGGTGGTGGTGGTCGCCGGCGAGCACCACGTCGACGGCGGCTCCTGCTCCGGCGGACGACGGTTCGGGTGGTCGTGGGCCTCGTCGGAGAGTGCTGCGGAGGGCAAATTGAGGAGGGGGTTAGACCTCTGGTAGCTAGAGGGGGTAGCTGACGGGATTTGGGCGCCGAGGACAGCCTCACCGGAGTGAAACGAGGTGGAGGCCGAGGCGGAACGGGGCGGCCGGAGCTGGGGGAGGAGACCTCCTCTGTCACATCCCTAGCTAGGCCATGCATTAGAGTGTGCATCATGTTTAAATTCTATTAATTCTGAAATGGGAAATGCCAGAACTCCCAACACACACTTCCCCCCCCCCCCTGGAAATAACTAGGGTTTACTAAAATCTTTTTCAATGAACCTGAAATGCCCTTCTGAAATGTTCACCCCCTTTGTTTTGGGTTTAAACCTTTGACAAAAGTGGTGCACAATTTTCTAGGTCATCCTAAGGTTTCTGACTTAATTCATAAGTATTTGAATTTGGGCATTTAAAATTTATAAAAATATTTTAAATGTTCAAATATTCCCAAACCAAAATGTTTCATGTTGGAAATATTCCAACTAGGGGCCAGGTGCAGTTTGGTGATTTTTAGAGTGGTCTAGGTAATTTAATTAATCCCACAAAGTTGCAGAAGAAATAGAAAAGGAAATAAAATGCAGAAAGATCTTACCTGGCCGAACCCACCAGCCGGCCCACCTGGCGGCCCAGCGCTGTGCTGGCCCGAGCCAGCCAGCTGCTTCGTCCCCGCCAGGCAGGCAGGGTGGTGACGCCGGTGAGCGTGAGCTCGCCACGGCGTCACCTGCTCGCCGCTTCGCCGCCCGACGCGCTGGACGTCCTCCACGTCGCGCCCTCGACCCCGTGGACACCTCACTTCTCCCCCTGGTTCTCTCTCTCGCTCTCCAGCGCCATGGCCGCAGCACCCGTCGCCGCTCCGCCGTCGTAGCCATAGCCACCGCCCTCCTCGCGCCACGAGACCTTGCCCAAGAGCTTCGCCGCCGTCGACTCCGTCGAGCAGGCCGAGCCCCGAGCGCTCGCTTGCCCTGAAGCCGCTGCACCGACCTCGCCCGACTCCGCCACCGCCGGAGATCCCCTTCAACGCCGTCGCCACACCAGCTCGTCCCCGACCGCGCTGCTTGGCTCTACGAGATCTCTGTGAGCTTGGCCACCTCCCCATCCTCTCCTTTCTCTTCCTCGTGCACCACAGCGAGCGCATGAAGCTCACCCGCACGCACCGCCGCGGAGCTCGTCGCCGACGTGCTCCCGGCCTAACTCCGGCCACGCCACTGTGTCCACTCACTTCGCTGCATCACCAGGAGGCCAACGCCTCACTCCACGCACCTCGTCGTGCCCCGTAGCCTCGGGCGCACTTTCACCCGACTCCGGCGACCGCCAAAGTCGTCGTCGGCGATGTTTCCGGCCACCCCGAGCCCAGCTGTTGCCACCGAACGCCGCGGAAGGATCTCAGCTACCCGTAGATGGCCTCCGCGCCTTGTTTGGTGGCCAAAACGAGCAAAAACACTTTGCTCCGCCGCGTCTGACCTCGCCGGCGGCTAGACGCCGGCGAGTTGACCCTAACCGTTGACTTGTGGACCCAGTTTGACTCCCCTGGGTCTATGACATGTGGGCCCCGCCTGCTAACTAATCCAGAATTAGGATTAATCTAATCTGTTTAATTTAATAACCCTGACACGCGGGACCCACGCGTCAGGTTTGACCTGGACCGGGTCTGTTGACCTGCTGAGGTCAGCATGACCTCATGCTGACGCAATAACTAATTACTGGATTTATTCTTTTATACAGGAAAATCCAGAAAATAGTTCAAACTTCAAAAATTCATAGAAAATTATCTGTAACTCCAAATGCAAAGTTTTATATATGAAAAATTATCAGAAAAATCCAACCTATCCAATGGAACTGGTTTCATGCATGTTAAAACAAGTTAAACCCACTGTTTAGGCATTATAAGATATTACACTAATATGATCTTATAAATACACTACCATTTGAATCTTTGGTTCAAATGGGGTCATTTCCTTCTGGTTTAACTTGCACAAGACCAGGACACATTCATATTGCCATGTCATTGCATGCATCATATTGTTGCATATCGTCATGTATTGATTGTGTTGCAATGTGTTCATCGTGGTAGGTTCTGCCTCCGAGGATATCTCCGGGTATCCAACTGAAGGGCAGTATCCCACGACCACTCCATCAGGCAAGCAAACCATTGATCATTCCGATACAAACCCATGTTCTCGCTTCTGCTCTCGTTTACTGCATTAAGACAACGCGTTTCAAACTGCTGTGTGTCGCGGTAGTTGAACCCACTTCCTTTGCATGACCTGTCATTGCCACAGTAACTAGATGAAACCCACTAGCATGTGTAGGAGTTGATTGAGCCAATACATGTGTATGTGTGTTCCTACCATGCTATGCTTGCTATGCTTAGAGTTGTGTCAGGTCTGGCTCATCGGGATGATGATCCGGAGTGAAATGTTGTGTCGTTGTCAATAGTGTGGAAGTGTTGAACTCGATTTGGTAAAGGAATCCATGAGAGGCCATGTAGGAGTACATGGTGGGTTGTTTCATTGAGGCCGTTCTTAAGCACTGAGATCTGTGTGTGTGATTTAAGACTCAGCTACTACCACGCATTGGGCCCGAAACCAATGGACCCTCTCGGCTTCTTAATCACGCTTGTCCTCTGTCCAGGAGTTGCAAAGTAGTTTCTGGTGTTTGTAGCATGCTGGGGGCCGCACGCGGCGCTGACCATCGGGGTGGGCTGTGTTGCGGTAGGCACGTGGCCGGGTCAACCGGGCGCCCGTTTGGTGTCTCGGAACCCTGTTCACATCGTTCGGGGCCGTTAGTGGAAACCTCGGCCGGACTCCCTGCGGATGGAACCCGAATAGGCGATAAACCTGGACTAGAGACTTGAGTGTTTAGGTAGGCCGTGGCCGACACCCTCGTTGGGCTTCCGCTTGAAGGTTGCCGAGTACATGTCGTGTAAACGACGATAAGTGGTGAGAGCGTGTGTGAAGAAGTACACCCCTGCAGGGTATAAATCTATTCGAATAGCCGCGTCCGCGGTAAAGGACTACTTGGTCACCTATACAGTTCATAGATAAATGAAGTGGATACTACTAAAAATCTCAAGATAAGTGTGAGTACCGCGGATGGCCCTCTCGTAGGATGGCGAGAGAGGATCCACGGTGGAGTATTGTGTTGGTGATAGTGACTCGTGTGCGACAAATGTTTTACAAGTGGTGCCTTTCGTAGGATAGCTTAGCCAAGAGTCAAAGCTGGCTTGCTGCAATAACCCCACTACCTTCTTGAGAATGTGCATGTATAGTAGGTTCCTGTTGTAAGACTTGCTGAGTACCTCCGTACTCATGTTGCTTTAATCATGTTTTTCAGACGACTGCACCAACCCCTCTGATGGGTTCTATGTAGACCTCGACGTTGACGAGTGACTTATCACCCAGGTGGTGATCCAAGACTTGTGAAGGGTCGTTGTAGATAGACAGGCTTCGTCAAGCCTTCTTTCTTTCTAGTGTCTGTACTCAGACTACTTTGCTTCCGCATGTGCTTGTATGTTTGTATGACTTGAGTGTTGGGTCATGTGACCCCTATCTGTATGGATGATATGTATGGCTCCTCGGAGCCTTCTAAATAAAGTACTTGAGTCGTAGAGTACTGTTGTGGTGCCATGTTGTATTTACTCATATCGGGCATATTGTGTGTATGATTGAAATGCTTGGTATGAGTGGGATCCGACTATCTAGTTGTTTATCCTTGGCAGCCTTTCATATGGGGAAATGTAAGTCTTGTGCTTCTGAGCGATAGTAGTCCGCTACAGCCCGGATCACCAGAGTCCTGCTAGCCCAGCACTACTGCTTGGACACTTGACTGGCCGGCATGTGTTTCACGTCGTTCCTATGTCTGTCCCTTCGGGGAAATGTCACGCGCTGATATTCGGAGTCCTGCCTAGCCTGCTACAGCCCGGGTTACCGGAGTCCTGTTAGCCCAGTGCTACAGCCCGAATAGATACGTTGATGACCGACATGTTCGATGTGATTCATGTATGCCTGTCCTCATAGGCTAGCGCCGCTTTGGGTTCACGACTAGCCATGTCGGCCCGGGTTCTCTGTCATATGGATGCTAGCGACACTATCATATACGTGAGCCAAAAGGCGCAAACGGTCCCGGGCCAGGTAAGGTGGCACCCGTGGGAGTACCGTGCTTGAGGCCGCAAAGTGATATGATGTGTTACACGCTGGATCGATGTGGCTTAGGATCGGGGTCCTGACAGCGTTGGCATCAGAGCCGGACTGCCTGTAGGTTCGCTAAGCCAAACTGGTCGATGTGGAGTCTAGAAATGCTTTAGTTATATGTAGGGGAATTGATTGTGGGAGGGAACGTAAGGCTCTTTTACTCCTTTACCTTATGCCCTCTATTCTGAGTCATTCTCTTCTCATTCTACGTGGGTTAAGGACTAGGCTCTCTCCTCTCCATCAGGTTCACGTGTTACTAAATCCGTAGTAACTTATAGGATTGTTGGATACAACCCAGTTCAGTTCTACTAAAGTTTAGTATGTTGCCATTTGAACCAGAACCTTGATATGTTGTTGTTGAGTGGTTTCGCAAACTGTTGTGGATGTCTCAATTCCTTTTCTGAGCATTTACAGCTGTTATGCTGTCCAATTTCATCCAGAAATTCTAATGCCTTTGCACTAATTTGTGCTTTCAGATGGCTACCCGTCCCCAAAACCAAGTGGTTCGTCTGACCCGTTGCATCGGTGTATGTGGTCATACCGCCATGTTGGTTCGAGTGATGGTGGAGGCAGGATACCGATGGTACCCTGAATACACCGTCGAAGAGCAGTTTAGAGATTTCAACCAGAGCCAATATCTGTGCACGGTTAGGATATATCCATCTTATCCCGGAGCCACGGAACCACTCCACCGTTCTTATGGACTCGGGATCACTATTGGGATGTCCGTTCAAGATGCAGCCTACTCGATGATGACCATTATGCGAGCTAGAACTGCCTTGTTGAGCAACACTGAATTTCGCTACATGCCAGCATCCCTCCCTGGGGTGCATGGTTACCTTCAGGGCATGTACAGTGATGCATCCCATGAGGACTCACTCCTTTGCACCACTACTGAGATGTTGGAAGATAAGGACCGTGAAAACCGGGCCTTGCGTATGGAGCTCTTTAATGCTCGTGCTGATCATTGGGCCACCTTGACGAGGTTTGCACCTGCTGTGCAAGCTGGATACATGGACGCGAGAGACTTGTACCCTGTGCGGGCTAGTCTGCCAGACTTCATGGAATGGCGTGAGGTGGGAGGCATCACCCCTCCTCGTGGGCCTCTTCTGCCGCCATCTGTTGGACCGAGGCCGCACCCAAGTCCCTATGGTCCACAAGCACCGCGTGACCGTCTGTTCCCAGATGACCATGTTCCACTTCCAGGTCTGGGTGGTGACTTCTATGAGGACTTCTACGGAACCGCCTGAGCTAGTAGTAGTCTCGCTAGTATTGTAACAGTTGTATGTCCACCGTCCAGCGTGATTGTGGAATATAACTTAGTGTGTATCAATTCCGGAGGTGTAGAAAAATAATGTATAGGAGCTTGGAATGCCTCCGATGAGATGTAACGTCTGTCGTCTTAGCTGTACCTCAGCTTGAGCTTGTACTAAACTATGTATGATGTGTATGACTGTTGGTATATATATGGCAGTTTCTATATTACCATGTCATACGGATGATCATCTCTGCATTCCTTGTTACCCATTACATTCCGCACTTCCTTGGCCAGATTTTGCCATCCTGGTTTAAATCGCTGTTTTGTTTTCCCAGGATGGTCAACACCCGCAGCAACCCTGCTGCTTCGGAGCAGGGAGAAGCTAGTGCACCTAGAGAGGAAAGTCTGCCTCAACCACCTTCTCTGGCCGAAGTGATGCTGGAGGCAGAGCGCAACAGGCGCGACACCAATCGCTTGTTAGAGCGGATTGAGCAGAACACCGCACGCCAGCAGAGGATCAATTCGGTGTCCATCAATGACTTTGTCAAGCTGTACCCGCCAAAGTTCAATCATTCCATCGAGCCTCTCGATGCGGATGACTGGCTCCGCAGCATCGCCCACAAGCTACGTTCTGCCAACGTAGCTGAAGATGATAAGGTCACCTTTGCTGCCTATCACCTCGAAGGCCCTGCCAGCCTTTGGTGGGAGAATTATGAAGCTATGCGTCCGGTCGGCCAACTCACTACTTGGGCTGATTTCAGTGCCGCTTTTCGTGAGCATCATATTCCGGAAGGTCTCATGGATCGCAAAAGGGAGGAGTTCTGTAACTTCACCCAGGGGAAGCTGACTGTGGATGCATACAGTCGCGAGTTTGGAAAGCTTGCACGCTATGCTCCCGAAGAGGTATTCACCGATGCCAAGAAGCAGGCAAGGTTCCGCAAGGGACTTAGCCCTGAACTCCGCCGTGACCTTCGTCTGCATGAATGCACTTCTTTTCCAAGCTAGTCAATAAGGCCATCAGTGCCGAGACAGGGCAGAATGACTTCGAAGCTTCACGCAAGCACTCCCGCGACTATGGATCTTCATCCGGTTCTGGATCACAGAAGCGCCGGGTCTGGATCCCAAATTCTGCTATGCCACCCAGGTATACTCCGAGGCCATCCTTTGAGGCGCCTCGTCCCAACCAGCAGTATGTGCCGCCCAAGACTTTTGGTGGCCCCACTGCCAATACTGCTCCACGCCCCAATATGACAACTTGTTTCAAGTGTGGTGAGCCAGGACACTACATCCGTGAGTGTCCCCAGAACAACCCCAGCCAGTTCGGAAAATCTGTTGGCCGTGGTAAGTCAACAGCAAAAGTGCTTGTCGCCAAGCCAGCCACCACTGCTCGTGGCCATGTCAACTACGTTTCAGCTGAAGAGACTCAAGAGGACCCCAACGTCGTTCTCGGTACGCTCCTTGTTAATTGCCATCCGGCAACTGTTCTCTTTGATACTGGAGCATCTCATTCATTTATTTCTGAGAACTATGCTCGATTGCACAACACTACCTTTTGTGACATGCCCACCTCCATGGAAATTCAAACTCCTGGTTCTAGATGGCAAACCTCTAGGATCAGCCATGGAAATGAAATTCTTGTCGACAGATTGGTCTTCCTTGCGTCACTAATAGCTCTCAAGTCTTCAGACATAAACATCATCTTGGGTATGGACTGGATGTCAGCCCATTACGCCAAGATTGATTGCTCAACTAGAACTGTCCAACTTACCCATCCATCGGGCAAGACAGTCAATGTTTTGACCCGAGTATCGGAGCGTCAGCTCTACTCTCTAAATGCCAATCCCCTTCCAGACCTCGAAGATATTCCGGTAGTCCGTGACTTCCCGGATGTCTTTCCAGAGGAACTGCCAGGTGTTCCACCTGACAGAGATGTCGAGTTCGTGATAGACCTTGTCCCAGGAACCGTCCCAATCTCTAGGAGACCTTATAAGATGGCACCCCTAGAACTAGCAGAGCTTAAGAAACAACTCGATGAGTCCTTGCAAAAAGGTTTCATCCGTCCTAGTTCATCTCCATGGGCTTGCCCCGTCCTCTTCGTCAAGAAGAAGGATGGAACGGATCGGATGGTTGTAGATTACCGACCTGTCAATTTGGTCACTATCAAGAACAAGTATCCGCTCCCCAGGATCAACGACCTGTATGACCAGCTCGCTGGATCCTCAGTCTTTTCCAAGATGGATTTGAGGTTGGGCTACCATCAAATCAAGATCAAGAACGGGGACATTCCCAAAACGGCCTTTGTCACTCGTTACGGCCAATACGAGTACACTGTCATGTCCTTCGGTTTAACCAATGCTCCAGCCACCTTCTCTCGGTTAATGAACTCGATCTTCATGGAATACTTGGATAAATTCGTCGTGGTATACCTCGATGATATACTCATCTACTCCAAGAATGAGGAAGAACATGCCGAACATCTAAGGCTAGTATTGATGAAACTTCGAGAGCATCGCCTTTATGCCAAATTCTCCAAGTGCGAATTCTGGTTGCCAGAAGTGACCTATCTGGGCCATGTAATCTCTGGCAAGGGCATTGCTGTCAATCCCGAGCGAGTTCAAGCTGTCCTTGACTGGACTCCACCTGAAACGGTCAAGCAAGTTCGGAGTTTTCTTGGGTTAGCGAGCTATTGCCGCCGCTTCGTCGAGAATTTCTCCAGGGTTGCTAAGCCTCTAACTGAACTCCTCAAGAAAGATAAAAAGTTCGAGTGGACCCCACAGTGCGAGTTCAGCTTTCAGGAACTGAAAAGACGCCTGACATCTGCCCCCGTACTGGTACCACCAGATTTTTCTAAGGACTTTGTTATCTATTGCGACGCCTCGCGACAAGGACTAGGTTGCATACTCATGCAAGATCGTCATGTGATTGCTTACGCATCTCGACAGTTGCGTCCACATGAGGATAATTATCCTACTCATGACCTAGAGCTTGCAGCGGTAGTCCATGCACTCAAAACCTGGCGAAATTACCTTCTGGGTAATCGTTGCGAAATTTACACTGATCACCAAAGTTTGAAATATATCTTCACCCAACCGGATTTGAATCTCAGGCAAAGACGTTGGGTCGAGTTGATCTCGGATTACGACTTAGGAATAACTTACACCCCAGGCAAAGCCAATGTCATGGCTGATGCACTAAGTCGTAAATCTTATTGTAACAACTTGATGTTACAACAAGGTCAACCACTTCTCCACGAGGAATTTCGTAAGCTTAACCTTCATATTGCTCCTCGAGGATTCCTTTCCACCCTGGTGGCGAAACCTAACCTTACGGATCAGATCATCAAGGCACAAAAGGTGGATCCGGGAATTTCCTGTATCAAGAGAAACATCAAGAAGGGAGTTGCAGATTGTTTCTCCATTGATGATCAAGGTGTTGTGTTCTTCGGAAACCGTCTAGTGGTTCCCAAGGTACGCAACTTGAGGCGATTGATCCTTAAGGAAGCTCATGAATCCCCTCTCACCATTCATCCCGGTAGTACTAAGATGTATCAAGACCTACGCCAGAGGTTTTGGTGGACTAGGATGAAGAGAGAAATCGCTCAATACATTGCAACTTGCGACGTCTGTCGTCGTGTTAAAGCAGAGCATCAACGGCCTGCTGGCACCCTTCAGCCCTTGGATATTCCTGAATGGAAATGGGATAAAATCGGTATGGATTTCATCACCGGGTTTCCCAGAACCAAAAGAGGGAATAATGCTATCTTCGTTGTTGTCGATCGTCTTTCCAAAGTAGCCCACTTCTTACCTGTTCGCGAGAGTATAACCGCTAGCCAGCTAGCGGATTTGTACATCTCTCGAATAGTATCTCTCCATGGTGTTCCATTGGAAATTAATTCAGACCGTGGAAGTCTTTTCACCTCTTGATTTTGGGAAAGTTTCCAAAATGCTATGGGGACTCGTCTCTCCTTTAGCACCGCCTTCCATCCGCAATCAAGTGGTCAAGTGGAACGAGTCAATCAAATTCTGGAAGATATGCTCCGAGCTTCTGTCATCTCTTTCGGCATGAACTGGGAGAAGTGCCTTCCATTCGCCGAGTTCGCTTATAACAACAGTTATCAAGCTAGCTTGGGTAAAGCTCCTTTCGAAGTTCTTTATGGACGGAAATGTCGAACGCCTCTTAACTGGTCAGAAACCGGCGAGAGACAACTCTTTGGCCCGGACATGATCCAGGACGCAGAAGAGCAGGTTCGTATTATTCGTGAGAAGTTGAAAACCACCCAGTCTCGACAAAAGAGTCAGTATGACCGCAAGCATAAGCCCATGGCTTATGAAGTCGGTGAGATGGCTTACCTTCGGGTTACACCTTTAAAGGGAACCCATCGATTCGGTATCAAAGGTAAATTGGCTCCTCGTTACATTGGACCTTTTCGCATTCTTGCCAAACGAGGGGAAGTTGCCTACCAACTGGAACTACCTCCGCATCTCTCCAGAGTTCATGATGTCTTCCACGTTTCTCAACTCACGCGTTGCTTCTCGGATCCTATCCGCGGAGTGGACCACGAAACGCTTGATCTCCAAGATAACCTCACTTATCGGGAATACCCCGTTCGTATCCTTGATCAAGCCGAGCGTACCATTCGACGCCACAATATCAAGTTTCTCAAGGTTCAATGGTCACACCATTCCGAGCAAGAGGCTACATGGGAAAGGGAGGATCGTCTTCGACTTGAGTATCCCGCCTTCTTTCCGGAGGAACCTAAATCTCGGGACGAGATTCTTTTGAGTGGGGGTGAGTTGTCACATCCCTAGCTAGGCCATGCATTAGAGTGTGCATCATGTTTAAATTCTATTAATTCTGAAATGGGAAATGCCAGAACTCCCAACACACACTTTCCCCCCCCCCCTGGAAATAACTAGGGTTTACTAAAATCTTTTTCAATGAACCTGAAATGCCCTTCTGAAATGTTCACCCCCTTTGTTTTGGGTTTAAACCTTTGACAAAAGTGGTGCACAATTTTCTAGGTCATCCTAAGGTTTCTGACTTAATTCATAAGTATTTGAATTTGGGCATTTAAAATTTATAAAAATATTTTAAATGTTCAAATATTCCCAAACCAAAATGTTTCATGTTGGAAATATTCCAACTAGGGGCCAGGTGCAGTTTGGTGATTTTTAGAGTGGTCTAGGTAATTTAATTAATCTCACAAAGTTGCAGAAGAAATAGAAAAGGAAATAAAATGCAGAAAGATCTTACCTGGCCGAACCCACCAGCCGGCCCACCTGGCGGCCCAGCGCTGTGCTGGCCCGAGCCAGCCAGCTGCTTCGTCCCCGCCAGGCAGGCAGGGTGGTGACGCCGGCGAGCGCGAGCTCGCCACGGCGTCACCTGCTCGCCGCTTCGCCGCCCGATGCGCTGGACGTCCTCCACGTCGCGCCCTCGACCCCGTGGACACCTCACTTCTCCCCCTAGTTCTCTCTCTCGCTCTCCAGCACCATGGCCGCAGCACCCGTCGCCGCTCCGCCGTCGTAGCCATAGCCACCGCCCTCCTCGCGCCACGAGACCTTGCCCAAGAGCTTCGCCGCCGTCGACTCCGTCGAGCAGGCCGAGCCCCGAGCGCTCGCTTGCCCTGAAGCCGCTACACCGACCTCGCCCGACTCCGCCACCGCCGGAGATCCCCTTCAACGCCGTCGCCACACCAGCTCGTCCCCGACCGCGCTGCTTGGCTCTACGAGATATCTGTGAGCTTGGCCACCTCCCCATCCTCTCCTTTCTCTTCCTCGTGCACCACAGCGAGCGCATGAAGCTCACCCGCACGCACCGCCGCGGAGCTCGTCGCCGACGTGCTCCCGGCCTAACTCCGGCCACGCCACTGTGTCCACTCACTTCGCTGCATCACCAGGAGGCCAACGCCTCACTCCACGCACCTCGCCGTGCCCCGTAGCCTCGGGCGCACTTTCACCCGACTCCGGCGACCGCCAAAGTCGTCGTCGGCGATGTTTCCGGCCACCCCGAGCCCAGCTGTTGCCACCGAACGCCGCGGAAGGATCTCAGCTACCCGTAGATGGCCTCCGCGCCTTGTTTGGTGGCCAAAACGAGCAAAAACACTTTGCTCCGCCGCGTCTGACCTCGCCGGCGGCTAGACGCCGGCGAGTTGACCCTAACCGTTGACTTGTGGACCCAGTTTGACTCCCCTGGGTCTATGACATGTGGGCCCCGCCTGCTAACTAATCCAGAATTAGGATTAATCTAATCTGTTTAATTTAATAACCCTGACACGCGGGACCCACGCGTCAGGTTTGACCTGGACCGGGTCTGTTGACCTGCTGAGGTCAGCATGACCTCATGCTGACGCAATAACTAATTACTGGATTTATTCTTTTATACAGGAAAATCCAGAAAATAGTTCAAACTTCAAAAATTCATAGAAAATTATCTGTAACTCCAAATGCAAAGTTTTATATATGAAAAATTATCAGAAAAATCCAACCTATCCAATGGAACTGGTTTCATGCATGTTAAAACAAGTTAAACCCACTGTTTAGGCATTATAAGATATTACACTAATATGATCTTATAAATACACTACCATTTGAATCTTTGGTTCAAATGGGGTCATTTCCTTCTGGTTTAACTTGCACAAGACCAGGACACATTCATATTGCCATGTCATTGCATGCATCATATTGTTGCATATCGTCATGTATTGATTGTGTTGCAATGTGTTCATCGTGGTAGGTTCTGCCTCCGAGGATATCTCCGGGTATCCAACTGAAGGGCAGTATCCCACGACCACTCCATCAGGCAAGCAAACCATTGATCATTCCAATACAAACCCATGTTCTCGCTTCTGCTCTCGTTTACTGCATTAAGACAACGCGTTTCAAACTGCTGTGTGTCGCGGTAGTTGAACCCACTTCCTTTGCATGACCTGTCATTCCCACAGTAACTAGATGAAACCCACTAGCATGTGTAGGAGTTGATTGAGCCAATACATATGTATGTGTGTTCCTACCATGCTATGCTTGCTATGCTTAGAGTTGTGTCAGGTCTGGCTCATCGGGATGATGATCCGGAGTGAAATGTTGTGTCGTTGTCAATAGTGTGGAAGTGTTGAACTCGATTTGGTAAAGGAATCGATGAGAGGCCATGTAGGAGTACATGGTGGGTTGTTTCATTGAGGCCGTTCTTAAGCACTGAGATCTGTGTGTGTGATTTAAGACTCAGCTACTACCACGCATTGGGCCCGAAACCAATGGACCCTCTCGGCTTTTTAATCACGCTTGTCCTCTGTCCAGGAGTTGCAAAGTAGTTTCTGGTGTTTGTAGCATGCTGGGGGCCGCACGCGGCGCTGACCATCGGGGTGGGCTGTGTTGCGGTAGGCACGTGGCCTGGTCAACCAGGCGCCCGTTTGGTGTCTCGGAACCCTGTTCACATCGTTCGGGGCCGTTAGTGGAAACCTCGGCCGGACTCCCTGCGGATGGAACCCGAATAGGCGATAAACCTGGACTAGAGACTTGAGTGTTCAGGTAGGCCGTGGCCGACACCCTCGTTGGGCTTCCGCTTGAAGGTTGCCGAGTACATGTCGTGTAAACGACGATAAGTGGTGAGAGCATGTGTGAAGAAGTACACCCCTGCAGGGTATAAATCTATTCGAATAGCCGCGTCCGCGGTAAAGGACTACTTGGTCACCTATACAGTTCATAGATAAATGAAGTGGATACTACTAAAAATCTCAAGATAAGTGTGAGTACCGCGGATGGCCCTCTCGTAGGATGGCGAGAGAGGATCCACGGTGGAGTATTGTGTTGGTGATAGTGGACTCGTGTGCGACAAATGTTTTACAAGTGGTGTCTTTCGTAGGATAGCTTAGCCAAGAGTCAAAGCTGGCTTGCTGCAATAACCCCACTACCTTCTTGAGAATGTGCATGTATAGTAGGTTCCTGTTGTAAGACTTGCTGAGTACCTCCGTACTCATGTTGCTTTAATCATGTTTTTCAGACGACTGCACCAACCCCTCTGATGGGTTCTATGTAGACCTCGACGTTGACGAGTGACTTATCACCCAGGTGGTGATCCAAGACTTGTGAAGGGTCGTTGTAGATAGACAGGCTTCGTCAAGCCTTCTTTCTTTCTAGTGTCTGTACTCAGACTACTTTGCTTCCGCATGTGCTTGTATGTTTGTATGACTTGAGTGTTGGGTCATGTGACCCCTATCTATATGGATGATATGTATGGCTCCTCGGAGCCTTCTAAATAAAGTACTTGAGTCGTAGAGTACTGTTGTGGTGCCATGTTGTATTTACTCATATCGGGCATATTGTGTGTATGATTGAAATGCTTGGTATGAGTGGGATCCGACTATCTAGTTGTTTATCCTTGGCAGCCTTTCATATGGGGAAATGTAAGTCTTGTGCTTCTGAGCGATAGTAGTCCGCTACAGCCCGGATCACCGGAGTCCTACTAGCCCAGCACTACTGCTTGGACACTTGACTGGCCGGCATGTGTTTCACGTCGTTCCTATGTCTGTCCCTTCGGGGAAATGTCACGCGCTGATATTCGGAGTCCTGCCTAGCCTGCTACAGCCCGGGTTACCGGAGTCCTGTTAGCCCAGTGCTATAGCCCGAATAGATACGTTGATGACCGACATGTTCGATGTGATTCATGTATGCCTGTCCTCATAGGCTAGCGCCGCTTTGGGTTCACGACTAGCCATGTCGGCCCGGGTTCTCTGTCATATGGATGCTAGCGACACTATCATATACGTGAGCCAAAAGGCGCAAACGGTCCCGGGCCAGGTAAGGTGGCACCCGTGGGAGTACCGTGCGTGAGGCCGCAAAGTGATATGATGTGTTACACGCTGGATCGATGTGGCTTAGGATCGGGGTCCTGACATCCTCGAGGTCCCCCTGTTGGCCTGGCGGGGTGCTGGTGAGGTGCAGAGGGGGTGTGTGCTCGTGGGCGAGCTCGGGAGCCCTTTTTATAGGCGGTCCGAGGCGGTGGCCGAGAACGGGGTTCTCCGGCGACGTTTACGGCGGTGCAGGGCATAGCTCGGGGTGGTTTAGGAGTTGAGCGCCGTCTTGGGGTTTTACTGGTTCCTTTTAGGTGCTAAACGAGCTGGGACTTGAAGCTTTGGGTGGGCTCGACGGAACGGGGCGGCGCGGGCCCGTCAGCGGCAGGGAGCACGCCTTGTGCTTGCGGGGCTACGGCGACGGTGCAACAGGGGTGTGCTGGCATACCAAGGTCACGCAGAGAGCCAGGGAGCGATGGACGGCGCCGGGTGGCGTGGCGAACGGGCTCAGGCCCTCGCTGGCCGCCACGGGTGGCGCAGCCACCGCAGAAACCTCCAACGTCGGCGAGGCTCGTCGCCACCGACGCCAGGAATCGGCCAAGCGTGCGTGCGGGGTGCTGGCCAGGGAGAAGGGGCTGCGTGCAACGCGCCAGGGTGCACTGTGGCCGCGTGACCGAAGTCTGACGAAGAGAAGCGACATTGAACCCTGAAGTTTCTCTGAATTTCTGAATGTGCAAAGGAACAGTGCAGATCAGGTGTTCGACAGAATGTTTTTGGTATGAGGGAGGCTCTGCTTGAGCTGATTTTTGGGTGGAGTTGCTTCTCTATGCAACAGGGGGTTGCCTGAATTTTTGTGGAATTTTTGGAGCAGAGAAGATATGAATTTCACCAAATTTGGCAAATCTGGTCCAAACTTGCAGAGACTGAAATTTGAAATATTTGAAAAGAAGAGGAGTGAATCATGATGGTTCTAGGTTGTGGGTACCAAGGACTATCCAGGGGAGTTTGTCTGAGGTCAAAACTCAATTGCATCTTGGTACTTGCTTTGAAAATCACTTAGGCTCAAAATAAGTGACAGAAAAGATTTGTGAGAAAAAATAATTGAAATAAAATCCAAAAATGGTTTGGACTTGATGGGACAGAGAATTTAGATTGTTCCAAGGTGGGGGAAGGGATTTTTGAGGGGTTTTACCACATGGGACATGGTAAACCATGGGTGGTTTCAAAATGAGAGAAGTCCCAAAACTCCTATGTTTTCCTCTTTAAATGAAAGTAATTAAATTCAAATATATATTTGAGAGGGAAACAATCAGAAGAAAAGTTTTCATAATTCAAACACCAAATTTGAAAAGGATGAAAAATGAAAATCCTTGCCAAAGGTCAAAGTTTTTAAGAGAGAGGTTTTCTGGAAAAAAAATAAATGGCCTTTTTTTCAAAAACCAACAAAGTTTTTGCTGAAAACCAAAAGAATTTTTTTTGAAGTGTCACAACACCTACCCCCTTAGGAAAAATCTCGTCCCCGAGATTTCAGCTGATCCTTAAATAAGTGTGGATGCTCTGCCCGAAGAAAATCCTCTCTTTCCCAAGTTGCTTCACTTTCGGTGTGATTGCTTCACTGAACTTTGAAAAACTTGATGGTTTCTGTCGGGTCCTCCTTTCAGACTCCTCTAATATTTTTACTAGATGTTCCCGATAGGTGAGGTCTGGCTGTATGTCTATGTTCTCATGGGATACTTGTTTCTCTGGGTTGCTTACGCATTTCCTTAATTGCGAGACGTGGAATACGTCGTGGACATCGGATAATTCCTCGGGTAAGTCTAGCTGGTAGGCTACCGTGCCTCTTCGTGCCATTATACAGAATGGTCCGATGAATCTTGGTGCTAGCTTTCCTTTAATCTTGAATCGTTGCAATCCCCTCATAGGGGATACTCTTAGGTAAACGAACTCATCGGGTTCGAAACTGACCCCACGATGTTTCTGATCGTAATAACTCTTCTGTCGACTTTGAGCGGTCTTGAGTCGGTCTCTGATTAGCTTGACCTTTTCCTCGGCTTCTTTGAGCATGTCTGGGCCGAAAATGCGGCTGTCTCCGGTCTCTGACCAATTTAGCGGGGTACGACATCTCCGTCCGTATAAAGCTTCAAATGGTGCCATTTGCAGGCTGGCCTGGTAACTGTTGTTGTACGCGAACTCGGCATATGGCAGGCTTTCTTCCCAACTGGTTCCATAGGTGAGGACACATGCTCTCAGCATGTCCTCTAAAACTTGGTTTACGCGTTCCGTTTGTCCATCAGTCTGGGGGTGGTATGCTGTACTGAAGGCCAGTTGAGTTCCCAGAGCCTGTTGTAGATGATCCCAGAACCTCGATACGAACTGGGTTCCTGTGTTGGATATTATAGTCTTCGGGACACCGTGCAGACAAACTCTGCGGGAGAGATAAATCCTGGCAAGCCTATGAGTGGTGTGGGTCGTCTTTACTGGAATAAAGTGTGCCACCTTGGTTAACCTGTCGGTGATGACCCATATGGCATCATTCCCGTGTCGTGACCGAGCTAGTCCGACAATGAAATCCATTCCTATTTCATCCCATTTCCACTCAGGTATTTTGTTCGGTTGCAGTAGTCTGGCTGGTCTCTGATGCTCAGCTTTTTTTGCGTTGATAAGAGTCGCAACATGCAACGAATGTGGCTATGTCCCTCTTCATACCGTGCCACCAAAATCTTTCCTGAATATCCTTATACATTTTGGTTCCTGTAGGGTGGATCGAATATGGGGCGGTGTGCGCTTCAGCTAGAATTTGCTGTTTGAGGTCCTTTGTATTTGGCACGCAGAGTCTGTCTCCGTACCATAATGTTCCTCCATCGTCCATGACGAACTCCGAGGCCTTGCCCATACTCACCTTTCTTTTGATGCCTTCAATGCTGGGGTGACCAGGCTGAGCTTCTTTAATTCTCTCAACAAGGTCGGGTTGTATTTCCAAGTTTGTTATGGTGCCTTCTGCGACCATTAACAAGTTGAGTTTGGCAAATTCTTGTTGGAATTAGGGTCTCAAGCTTTGCAGACTGTTTTCGTCGGAGCTGGGGTTCTGACTAAGAGCATCGGCCACTACATTTGCTTTTCCTGGATGGTAGTGGATACCAACATCATAATCCTTTACCAATTCCAACCAGCGTCGTTGCCGTAAGTTTAGTTCTGGCTGCGTGAAAATATATTTGACTTTTATGGTCTGTATATATTTCACATCGATTTACAAGTAAGAAATGCCTCCATTCCTTGAGTGCATGAATGACAGCTGCCATTTCTAAGTCATGAGTGGGATAATTTTCCTCATGCTTGCGAAGTTGCCTTGAAGCGTATGCGACAACCTTGCCTTCTTGCATCAACACGCATCCGAGACCCTTTCTGGACGCGTCACAATACACTTCAAAATTCTTGTGTATGTCTGGCACAATTAATACCGGTGCTGTCGTTAATTTCCGTTTTAGCTCTTGGAAACTTTTCTCGCAGGCTTCTATCCATTCAAACTTCTTGTCTTTCTTGAGTAACTGCGTCATAGGCTTGGCTATGGTGGAGAATCCTTCAATAAATCTGCGGTAATATCCTGCCATTCCCAAGAAACTTCGTATGTCCGTTACGCTGGCTGGTGACTTCCAGCCAAGTACGGCCCTGACCTTCTCCGGGTCCACTGCGATACCATCTTGGGTCAGTACGTGGCCTAGAAAGCCTACTTGTCTTAGCCAAAATTCGCACTTGCTGAACTTGGCATACAATTGGTGTTTCCTGAGTTCTCCTAGCACAATCCTGAGATGTTTCGCGTGCTCTTCTAGTGTCTTGGAGTATACCAGAACATCGTCGATGAATACCACAACGAACTTGTCCATAAACTTCATAAATACTTTGTTCATGAGGTGAACAAAATATGCGGGGGCGTTTGTTAGTCCAAATGGCATTACTGTGAACTCATATAGTCCATATCTGGAGGTGAAGGCTGTTTTGGGGATATCTTCTGTTCGCACTTTTAATTGATGGTATCCTGACCTTAAGTCAATTTTTGAGAATACCTTGGCCTGAGCGAGTTGATCAAACAAATCGTTTATCCTTGGCATTGGGTATTTGTTCTGGTCTATGACCAAGTTAAGTGCTCGGTAGTCTATGCACAATCTCAGTGTTCCATCCTTCTTTTTGGCAAACAAAATTGGTGATCCCCAAGGTGAGGAGCTGGCTCGAATGTATCCTTTGTCCAGTAATTCCTTTATTTGTTTCTTCAACTCAACCAACTCAGATTGTGCCATTCGGTATGGTTTCTTGTATATGGGGGTGGTTCCTGGTGCTAGCTCAATGCTGAACTCTATCTCTCGGTCTGGTGGCATGCCTGGTAGCTCTTCGGGGAATACGTCTGGAAATTCACATACTACTGGAACCTTGTTTAGCTTAGAAACGTCCGCCTTATTCAATCTCGGTTGCCGGGGTATTTTTCTTTCCTTGGCGGATACCCTTATTGTCTTCCCGTGGTGGTGTGTGAGAATTACGGTCCGGTTGAAACAGTCAATAAAACCCTTGTTGGTGGTTAGCCAGTCCATCCCTAGGATGACATCCAGTCCTTTATTTTCCAACACAATAAGATTGGCGTGAAACTCCAATCCTTTAAACTCAATAACCACATCCTGACAGTAATTCTGAGTGACATGCTGAATCCCAGGGGACTTGATGATCATGGATTTCTCCAAAGGAAGCATCGAAAAATTATTTTGCAAAGCAAAACTTTTCGAAATGAAAGAGTGAGAAGCTCCAGAATCAAACAAAACCATTGCAGGTATTGTGTTGACAGGAAACGTACCAAGTACGATACCCGGAGCATTTTGTGCCTCCTCTTTGGTTACGTGGTTCAGATGACCCTTCTTGTGGTTGTTGTTGGGATTGAAATTGTTTCACTTGGGCGCTGAATTATTACCGCCGTTGTTCGGCTTTGGGGTTGAGTTCCTAGGCTTGGGGCACTGCTTGGCATAGTGCCCTTCCTCTCCACAGGCGTAACAAGTAATGCCTGGGCGATATGTGAACTCCTTGTCCCTTGCATGAAAATTCTTGATTGGGCGCGAGATGTTGGACGTGGATTTGTGTGTCCCACCCTTTTGAAAATCTATCTTGCTTCGGTGATTGCGAGCATGGTTAGTCTGGTCCCTTTTTCGCTTGCGGAAATCTTCCAAGATGCGTCTCTCATTTTCCAGAGTAATGGCTTTGTCCACCAGTGTTTTAAAATCTAGAAAAGTGTGCACGACCAGTTGGCATTTAAGCGCGGGCGCCAGACCATCAAGGAATTTCTCCATCTTCTTGCTTTCAGTCATACGCTCTTCATTGGCGTAGCGAGACAATAGGGTAAATTGACCGTTATAATCTGACACTGTCATGTTCCTTTGTTTGAGATCATCGAACTCTCTCTTCTTGATTTTCATGATACTCTTAGGAATGTGTGCACCACGGAAACCTTCCTTGAAATCATCCTAGGTTATATCATTTTCGTTGGGATGCATGTGCAGGAAATTCTCCCACCACGATGCGGCTGCTCCTGTGAGATAGTGCGGAGCATATAGTACCTTTTCGGGGTCCGAACATTTTGCAATAATTAACTTTCTCTCCATATCTCGAAGCCAGTCCTCGGCTTCAAGAGGCTTGTCAGTATGAGAAAATGTTTGGGGACGTGTCTTCTGTAGCTCAGATAACTTGCAATGCTGCTGATATTGCCCATGGTGATTTCCCATGTTGATGACTTGGTTCATCATTTCCCGATGTTGTTGCTGACTCTGTTCATAAAGGCGACACATTTAGGAAAGTGCCGTTTCACTGTCCTGTTGACTCGACTGCCCTTGTGTGAAATTGTTGCCTGGTTGAGTGTCATAATTTTCCTCTGGCGGAGTAGGCATGGAGCGAGTCCAAGGACGAGACATTTTTCACTCTGGGGATATATTTTGTAAAACTCATGAGAAAAGCGAAAATGGTATCAAAAACAAATCCATAAATGCACAAGGCTGGCAAGAAAATTAAATAGCCAAGATTACTTAAGGAAAACAAATCGATTTGCGCACGGAGAAGGATTGCTCATTACGTATCTTACACGTGGGAGATAATTATACAATACATCACTCAGGATATGCGTACATAATCCTGACATGTTATTTAGGCTAGTGCACTTCTCCAGTCCCTACATGATGCGCAAACAAGCTACTTCTCACAACCTATGTACATATCTTACAAGGCGGTACATCGCGTGACGGCTAAGCGTACTCAGTCGGAGATGTTGATGATCTCCTTGGCCCTGCCAAGGGTGAGGCGCAGCAAGGCGGGGGACTCAACTTCCTCCTCGCTAATAGGCTCCATACGCGTAGTGCTGCGTCGAGTAGATGGAGCGGGTGCCAGGGGTGGAACCACACGAACAGGAGTGGGCGCGAAGGGTGGTGCAGTGCGCGCTGGAGTGGGCGCAGTGACTTTGTTGAACTCTTCGGTAGAAGGCAGGCGGCGAGTAGGTGCATAAGATGGTGAGGACGAGACAAAAGTCAGTGGCGGTGGGCACGAGCTCCCTCCTGTTGGCGGCACAGCCATGGACTGAGTCCATGCGGGCAGCCACGAAGTCGTCCACCAGGTTGTCGAAGGCTGCCTCCAGGGCCCGGAGATACTCAATAAGCATCTCAAAAGCCTCGTCTCGTTCTCCTCTGGGACAGGAGAATGCGTAGTGACACGTGTAGGGCACATGGCATGGAAGATAGCGGTAACGACGAGCCTTCATCACGGGAAGGACATCCCTGAGACGAGCTATCGCCTCGCGGGCTGCCATCTCCATAGCATGCCTCTCCGCAGGCATGGCTCTTCCCACGAACCGGAAGCGGCGTAACTCACCACGCCCTCCCGTGAACTGCACCGCGGCCTGGTGCATGGTCAGACTGTGTTGACTCTGTGCTGGCAGAGTGTGAAGACTGGGCGCACAGATGGCCCCATCACGACCTGAACGATGAAGGAGAGAAGCTTGATGAACCCATCGGGCAGGTTGGCGAAGGTCTGAGACTCGCAGCTGTTGTCGGCCATCTACAAAAGTAGGCAAAAATCCTGAATGGTCAGATCATAAATTTATGCTGACTGTCAGAAAATGACTACAATTGCAAAAATATAAATTAGCTCTATCATGCTAATAACCGATTAGCGATCACACCTAGTGGCTTCCTACAGTCAGCCTGCCTCTGGAACCAAGCTTGTCACGACCGGTTTTCCAATAAAAATATTTATTGAAAGACTGATCTTTTGAGTCCAGTATGAGGAAAAATCCTCCTCACTGGTAGACAATCTCTTGATACAATAAGCCAGTAGCATAAAATATATTATAGGGTCGAGCTAAGGGTGCTCAACAAATTATTACAAGCACACCAATAATTATACATAATGGCGGATATAACACAATGGGGTGGTGGTATACTACTGACTCGAGAATAAAGTGATGGTGGAATAACATTGTGGGGAGTGGATAACATGACTCTTAAACTAGCATCTCATCGAGCGTCGAGGTGAGGCTCGATGAATTTATTCGGGTTGCGGAAGCGGATATAATACAGTGACCAAATCCAGGGTCGCACGAGACTGACTAGGATTCCTCTAGGTGTCGGACTCGCTATCAAACTCTTCATCCATGAGATCGCCTTCGTCAGCATCTGGCCAAATCAACAACCCAGGTGAGTACTTGGAAAGTACTCGCAAGACAGTTCGGACGTAGGATATAACAAATGCATGCATGAATGCGTCATGATTAATTTACCAATGCGCATTAAAAATTTAGCAAGCAAGGTAAGTAAAAAGGGAATCGGCGGTAGTCCACCTGAAATCCCAACAAAAATAAATGGAAACCGATCGGGTGTTTGAAGCAACGCCTCGAAAGGTGAACAAATAAATAAAGATCATGCCACAGTCGTGCGTCTAAGCGACACCACGTAAAGGGCCTAAACTGAAATTAAAAGACATGCGTGCCACAGTCGGACGTCGGGGCGATATCACAAAAAGGGCTTATATTGAAAGTAAATAACAGTACTACCGCAGTCGGACGTCTGAGCGACATCGCAGAGAGGGCTTATATTGAAAGTAAATAGTAACAATGCCACAGTCGGACGTCGGAGCGACATCGCAGAAAGGGCTTTTATTGAAAGTAAATAACAGTACTGCCGCAGTCGGACGTCTGAGCGACATCGCAGAAAGGGCTTTCTTCACAAGGAAAATAATACTCATAATAAATAATCAACTCATGATAATAAACGGGTTAGTCCATCCACCGGAATAAACAGTTAACCGGACTTAGCACTCATGTGATCCACCGGAGTCTCTGTCATCAAGACTGACACTTGTCAGGATAAGATAGTACCGAACTTGGACATGGAATTGATGATTTAAGGAATATATGACTCTGCAGAGTTTGTACGAAAATTTCCCACAGCCAACGGATTTCCGTAGTCACGAAGGACTAGTTCCGTTTACGGTATTTCGGAGGAAAACACAGATAACCAGTACACACCCATCCTACCTCTCGATGCCAGGAATCACCCTAGACATCGTCCAAGAAAAACTTTTGAGACGGGGAGATCACAATCTCGAATAGCATGGGATCAAATTTATATACGCGCGCTCTAAGGGGTGCCCCCCTCTCGGTCCCAACCGGAAACACCCATGCCCCCTGACCGGATGACTGGCTTTAATCCAGGGCCATGGAACCATCATCACGGCCTCTCCTTTTGGTGTGTACCAGGAAAGCGGTTTGCAACTTACTAAGCCATATTCCTTGCGGAAAACATGTGGTAGTACAGGGATGAAAATGGGAGGAACTGGACCGATACGGTTTGACACGGAAGTCATATAGTCTGGCATGCTACAACGCTGCCATCTTACCCATCCTCATGCCAACACATGGCCATACATACTCACTTCCGTCCACTTATGGATCCTCGATACTCACTTGCTTCAATGTTGCATGTAACATGACATTCGTCGGTATGTTCGTCAACATGCCATGAAACTACTTAATGCAAACATGCCAAAATAATCATCATATCAAAAGTTCAAACATGCTTGCCTGGTTCATAGTAGTCGGAGCCTAGCTCGGTGAAGTTCGCGGTTCCGTCACCTCCTTCGGTATCTACGGTATAAAGAAAACATACGCGCTAACGTAAATACCGAGAGGTGCACAAAAATTATTCCATATATTTTTCAAATAAATCTTATAAAAAACTAGACAAAATTCTAAAGAGGATAAAAAAAGAATCAATCAAAAATATATTTTTGTTTAAAAGTTATAAAGGTTTTCGTCCAGGGACTCATCTATAATGAAACAGAAAGTTTCCAGGGGCTAACTTATAAAAACAGAAAACGCTTCGATAGAGAATACGTCGGCCCAGAGGGAAAACGCATTTTGGCAGAAGACGCTTTCAGAAAACGGTTCGTTTAGAAAGGACAGAGAGGCTGACAGGCGGGTCCCGCCCGTCAGGTTTGAAATTTCAAAAGAGGCGGCAGAGCTCGACGGTGCCCGAGAGCCGCGGTGGTCGCCGGCGGCGATCCACGGTGAGGTAGAAGGATCGGAAGGTACCTCCATGTTCAGGGCGTCATTCCGCGTCGGTTAGTGGTGGTGGTGGTCGTCGGCGAGCACCACGTCGACGGCGTCTCCTGCTCCGGCGGACGGCGGTTCGGGTGGTCGTGGGCCTCGTCGGAGAGTGCTGCGGAGGGCAAATTGAGGAGGGGGTTAGACCTCTGGTAGCTAGAGGGGGTAGCTGACGGGATTTGGGTGCCAGGGACGGCCTCACCGGAGTGAAACAAGGTGGAGGCCGAGGCGGAACGGGGCGGCCGGAGCTGGGGGAGGAGACCTCCTCGAGGTCCCCCTGTTGGCCTGGCGGGGTGCTGGTGAGGTGCAGAGGGGGTGTGTGCTCAGGGCGAGCTCGGGAGCCCTTTTTATAGGCGGTCCGAGGCGGTGGCCGAAAATGGGGTTCTCCGGCGATGTTTACGGCGGTGCAGGGCATTGGTCGGGGTGGTTTAGGAGTTGAGCGTCGTCTTGGGGTTTTACTGGTTCCGTTTAGGTGCTAAACGAGCTGGGACTTGAAGCTTTGGGTGGGCTCGACGGAACAGGGTGGCGCGGGCCGATCGGCGGCAGGGAGCATGCCCTGTGCTTGCCAGGCCATGGCGACGGTGCAACGGGGGTGTGCTGGCATACCAGGGCCACGCGGAGAGCCAGGGAGCGATGGGCGGCGCCGGGTGGCGTGGCGAGCGGGCTCAGGCCCTCGCTGGCCGCCACGGGTGGCGCAGCCACCGCAGAAACCTCCAACGCCGTCGAGGCTCGTCGCCACCGACGCAAGGAATCGGCCAAGCGTGCGTGCGGGGTGCTGGCCAGGGAGAAGGGGCTGCGTGCAACGCGCCAGGGTGCACTGTGGCCGCGTGACCGAAGTCTGATGAAGAGAAGCGACACTGAACCCTGAAGTTTCTCTGAATTTCTGAATGTGCAAAGGAACAATGCAGATCAGGTGTTCGACCAAATGTTTTTGGTATGAGGGAGGCTCTGCTTGAGCTGATTTTTGGTGGAGTTGCTTCTCTATGCAACAGGGGGTTGCCTGAATTTTTGTGGAATTTTTGGAGCAAAGAAGATATGAATTTCACCAAATTTGGCAAATCTGGTCCAAACTTGCAGAGACTGAAATTTGAAATATTCGAAAAGAAGAGGAGTGAATCATGATGGTTCTAGGTTGTGGGTACCAAGGACTATCCAGGGGAGTTGGTTTGAGGTCAGAACTCAATTGCATCTTGGTACTTGCTTTGAAAATCACTTAGGCTCAAAATAAGTGACAGAAAAGATTTTTGAGAAAAAATAATTGAAATGAAATCCAAAAATGGTTTGGACTTGATGGGATAGAGAATTTAGATTGTTCCAATGTGGGGGTAGGGATTTTGGAGGGGTTTTACCACATGGGACATGGTAAACCTTGGGTGGTTTCAAAATGAGAGAAGTCCCAAAACTCCTATGTTTTCCTCTTTAAATGAAAGTAATTAAATTCAAAAATATATTTGAGAGGGAAACAATCAGAAGAAAAGTTTTCATAATTCAAACACCAAATTTGAAAAGGATGAAAAATGAAAATCCTTGCCAAAGGTGAAAATTTAAATGGCCTTTTTTCAAAAACCAACAAAGTTTTTGCTGAAAACCAAAAGAATTTTTTTTTGAAGTGTCACAGCAATCAAAGAACTCAACTATGATTTCAAACTTGCCGGTGAAAAGAGGTTATTTGATATTAGCTCATTAGATGAATGGAGAACCCAAGCTTATGAAAATGCCAAGTTGTTTAAAGAAAAAGTCAAAAGATGGCATGATAAGAGAATCCAAAATCATGAGTATAAAGTCGGAGAATATGTTCTTTTGTACAACTCTCGTTTCAGATTCTTTGCAGGAAAACTCCTCTTAAAATGGGAAGGACCCTATGTTATTGAGGAGGTTTATCGGTGTGGAGCCATCAAAATAAATAATGCCGAAGGTACTAACCCAAAGGTTGTTAACGGGCAATGAATAAAACATTATATCTCAGGTACGCCCATTAATGTTGAAAGTAATATTATCCAAACTTTGACACCAGAAGAACACATAAAAGAGTCCTTCCGGAACACTCCAGAATCGTGAAAATAAAGAGGTGTGTGATACGGTAAGTAAATGGACTCTGAAAAATCCGCAAAAATATTTTTTGTCAGTTTTGGCATATTTAGAAAATTAGGAAAATATGATACTTACAGGAAACGTACTCTGGTGCGCACGAGACACAGGGCGCGCCAGGTGGGTTGTGCCCACCTGGGGTACCTTCCGGACTCCATTTTTCTACATCTTTCTTGTTTCCCAAGATAAAAAATCTTTATATACCCCCCGAACCTATTGACCACCATATCACGGAGAAATCTTCTGTTTTCTTTTCTTGTTGTTTTCCTGATTGATCTGAAAATATGTCATCCCAAGACTCTGAGGGTGAGAACTATGTTGTTGATTTCATCTCAAACGCCAAGTCCTATGGGGATGTGGAGCACTATGGCTGGACCACGGAGGAAGAGAAAGACTATTATCCTAGGGAGAAGGGTGAGATGAGCTCAGATGAGGATGAACCTCCGTTGCCTCAACTAGGGGACATGCATGTGGAATTCAAGAAGTCAAGTCTCCCAAACAAACCAAAAAGGCCTAAGATTCAGTTCATACCCTTCCGCCTTTTGCAGGAAAATAAGCAAGATATTTGCAAAAAAGGTACTGGAGCTTGAGCAGTAAGTCGGTGAATTGAAGGAGGAAAATTCCATCCTCAAGCGTAAGCTAAGGGAGAAGGGAAAACCCTCTACTTCTTCGTCACCACCACCTTCTTCTTCATTGCCAAAAGAAAATTGAGTATCGGGTATGGGCACTCCCCTTGGCTTCTGCCAAGCTTGGGGGAGGTGCCCCGGTATCGTATCATCCCCACTATCTTTTTCCTTTACTTATTTTAGTTCCATATTTTGCTTTATATGAGTAAAAGTTTAGTTTGATCCTTTCTTTTTGAGGGTTTGCTTAGTTATCTATCTTTGTAATCATGTGCGAGATATATAACATAGTTTAGTTTGAGTTTTTGCTTTCTTTACTTTGAAGTTGTAATAAAAAGAAAGGAAATAAATAAGAAGAAAGGCAGTTAAATGAAAAGGATCATATGCTAATCTTATGGTAGGTGATGACACCACATAAGGAAAAGTATAAGTAGGAAATTTTATTAGAGATTGACAAACATAGCATTAGTCAATGATGCAACTCATGAAAGAATTAATAAGGGAAGAGAAGATTCACATATAAATATAGTATCGTAGAAATCTTTTGTGATTATGAGCCCCCATCAAAATATTATATGCCAAAATTGTTGACGTTGGACAAGGAAGACAACTTAGTGATTTATGTTTGTTCATATTCACATAGAAGTCATATTGTCATACTTTAACATGTGGTGCTTGCCCCCTATCTTTGCTAGCCAAAAATTCCGCACTAAGTAGAGATACTACTTGTGCATCCAAAAACCCTTAAACCCAAATCTTATTTTCAAGAGTCCACCATACCTACCTAGGGATTGAGCAAGATCCCTCAAGTAAGTTGTCATCGGTGCAATAAGGCAATAAAAATTGCTTCTAAAAATGTGAGATCATTTAGTGTAAGAGAAAATTGAGCGTTGTACGAACTTGTGATGGTGAATAATAAAAGTGAGAGACTGCATAATAAAGGTTGCCATCACAAGGGGCAATACAACGTGACATTCTTTTGCACTAAGGGGTTGAGCATACAAAAAAATAAGCGCATGGCAACCTCTGCTTCCCTCTGTGAAGGGCCTATCTTTTACTTTTATGAAAAGAGTCAAAGTTTTCTCTCTATTCCTTTTTTATTTTCTCCTTTGTCAAGAATCATGTGGTCAGGAAAGATCTAGGCACTTATGTCCAGTTGAATATGGGTAGCATGAGTTATTATTGTTGACATCACCCTTGAGGTGAATACGTTGGGAGGCAAAACTATAAGCCACAATCTTTCTATGTGTCCGATTGAAACATTTTGCTCATGTGTATGCGGTGAGTGTTAGCAATCATAGAAGACTATATGATAGTTGAGTATGTGGACTTGCCTAAAGGCTCCGATAAGTGACCCTTCCTAAAAAGATGATGAATAGTAGTTGCAAAGTTGACTGAGAACACAGTTTGTTGGTTTCTAATAGAGTTTTTGCTTTATACTTCAATAGTATTGTCAGGACCCCGATCCTAAGCCACATCGATCCAGCATGTAACACATCATATCACTTTGCGGCCTCACGCACTGTACTCCCATGGGTGCCACCTTACCTGGCCCGGGACCGTTTGCGCCTTTTGGCTCACGTATATGATAGTGTCGCTAGCATCCATATGACAGAGAACCCGGGCCGACATGGCTAGTCGTGAACCCAAGGCGGCACTAACCCATGAGGACAGGCATACATGAATCACATCGAGCATGTCGGTCAACAACGTATAAATCCGGGCTGTAGCACTGGGCTAACAGGACTCCGGTAACACCGCGTGACATTTCCCCGAAGGGACAGACATAGGGACAAAGTGAAACACATGCCGGCCCGTCATGTGTTCCGAGCAGTAGTGCTAGGCTAGCAGGACTCCGGTGAACCGGGCTGTAGCGGACTACTATCGCTCAGAAGCACTAGACTACATTTCCTCAAATGATAGGCTGCCAAGGATAAACAACTAGATAGTCGGATCCCACTCATACCAAGCATTTCAATCATACACACAATATGCCTGATATGAGTAAATACAACATTGCATCACAACAAAACTCTACAACTCAAGTACTTTATTTAAGAGGCTCCGAAGAGCCATACATAACATTCATACAGATAGGGGTCACATGACCCGACACTCAAGTCATACAATCATACAAGCACATGCGGAAGCAAAGTAGTCTGAGTACAACCACTAGAAAGAAAGAAGGCTTGACGAAGCCTGTCTATCTACATCGACCCTTCACAAGTCTTGGATCACCACCTGGGTGATAAGTTACTCGTCAAAGTCGAGGTCTACGTAGAACCCATCAGAGGGGTTGGCGTAGTCATCTGAAAACATTAATTAAAGCAACATGAGTACGAAGGTACTCAGCAAGTCTTACAACAGAATCCTACTATACATGCACATTCTCAAGAAGGTAGTGGAGTTATTGCAGCAAGCCAGCTTTGACTCTTGGCTAAGCTATCCTACGACAGACACAACTTGTAAAGCATTTGTCGCACACGAGTCCACTATCACCAACACAATACTCCACCGTGGATCCTCTCTCGTCAACCTACGAGAGGGCCATCCGCGGTACTCACACTTATCTTGAGACTTTTAGTAGTATCCATTTAATTGTCTATGAACTGTATAGGTGACCAAGTAGTCCTTTACCGCGGACGCGGCTATTCGAATAGTTTTATACCCTGCAGGGGTGTACTTCTTCACACATGTTTCCACCACTTAGCGTCTGCACACGTCATGTGCTCGGCAGACTTCAAGCGAAAGCCGACGTGGGTGTAAACCACGACCTAACCAACCACACTAGTCTCTAGTCCAGGTTTATCGCCTATTCGGGTTCCATCCGCAAGGAGATCCGGCCGGGGTGTCCTCAACGGCCCCAAACGATGTGTGGAGGGTTCCCGAGACACCAAACGGGCGAATCGGTACACCGTGCCACGTGCCTACCGCAACACAGCCCACCCCTATGGTCAGCGCTGTGTGCGGACCCCAGCAACTACAAACACCAGAAACTACTTGCAACTCCTGGACAGAGGACGAGAGAGGTCGGTAAGTCGAGCGGGGTCATATTTCAGGGCCCAATGTGTGGTAGTAGCTGAGTCTTAAATCACACACACATATCTCAGTTCTTAAGGACGGCCTCAATGAAACAACCCACCATGTACTCCTACATGGCCTCTCATCGATTCCTTTACCAAATCGTGTTCAACACTTTCACACTCTCGACAACGTCACAACCTTTCACTCTAGTTCATCATCCCGATGATCCAGACCTGACACAACTCTAAGCATAGCAAGCATAGCATGGTAGGAACACACACACATGGCTCAATCAACTCCTACACATGCTAGTGGGTTTCATCTAGTTACTGTGGCAATGACAGGTCATGCGAAGGAAGTGGGTTCAACTACCGCAACACACAGCAGTTTGAATCACATTGTCTTAATGCAGTAAAACAAGAGCAGAAGCGAGAACATGGGTTTGTATCGGAATGATCAATGGGTTGCTTGCCTGATGGAGTGGTAGTGGGATACTGCCCTTCAGTTGGATACTCGTGAATATCCTCAGAGGCAGAACCTACCACGAAGAACACATCGGAACACAATCAATACATGACGATATGCAACAATATGATGCATTCTATGACATGGCAATATGAATGTGTCTTGGCCTAATGCAAGCTAGCATAGAAGGGGATGAACTCATTTGAACCAAAGATTCAAATATTAGCTCATTAGACATGGCCTTAATAGTGCATTTCCTTATTCTGCTTAAACCGCAAGGTAAACTTGTTTTGTCATGCATGAAACCATTACAGATGGATAGATTGAATTTTTCTGATAATTTTTCATATATAAATTATTTCATTTGGAGTTATAGATTAATTTCTATGATTTTTTGAAGTTTGATACATTTTCTGGATTTTCCTGAATAAAAATAAATCCAGAAAAGGATTTACTGCGTTAGCCTGGCGTCAGTGTGACGTCAGCGGTCAACTGACCCGGTCCAGGTCAAACCTGACACGTGGGTCCCGCGTGTCAGTGTGGTTTAGTTTAACTAAAAACAATTAGTATTAATCCTAACTAATTAGCAGGGCTGGGCCCACCTCTCATTGACCCAGGGGGTCAAACTGGACCCACCCGTGGTCAAATGGGGTCAGCGGGGTCAACTCGCTGGCGTTGAGCCGCCGGCGACGACCAGACGCGGCGGGGCAGCACGGAATTCGCGCTCCGGCGACCAAAACGACGGCCGAGGCCATCTACGGGAAGCTGGGGCTCGTGCGCATCCAGCGCGGCATGCGGTGGTAGCGGGGACGGCGGGAGCTCGCCGGAGACGAGCTCAGGGCGGCGCCGGAGTTCGGGCGGGGTTGGCTTTGGCGCTACGGTGCACGGGAGGAGGATCTGGTGGTGGCTACGGGTTCCTAGTGTTGCACTGAGCACAGCAGTGAGGTTGGCTTCAAGCCATTGTGGCTCTAGCCACGACGGCGCCATGGCCGGCGGCGAGGAGCTATCGGCTCCGGTGGGACTAGGGCTACGCGACGCAAAAGAGGCGGGGAAGAGAGGGGTTCGGGGTAGAAGCTCACGGGGAGGTCGATGAGCAGCTCAGCGGGCTCGGGGGCGAATGGGGAGAGGCGAATCGACGAACGGCGGCCGGCGGGCACCGAGGTCGAAGACGATCTGCTGGCGGCAATGCAGGGCCTCCGGCGAGGCGTGGCTCGGTGGGGAGGGCGAGGGCGAAGTGGCGGAGCCTTTGGGCAGGTCAGAGAGGCGAGGGGGTGACGGAGGGCGCGGCTATGGCGATGAGACGGCGGCGGGTGCGTCGGCCATCGCGGGAGAGGGGGAGGGAGACGAGGGGGAGAGTGAGAGAGGACGAGAGGGGTACGCGGGGGGTCACGTGGCAACCCAGGACGGCTCGGGGCGTCGGCAGAAGCAGGAGGTGGCCGGCGTGTGGCCGCGGGCGCTGGCCACGCGCTCCGCGTCCTTCTGGCGCGAGGAGAACGACGACTGGCAGTGCCAGTCGGCTGGGCCGAGCCTGGTGGGCTGGCCAACACAGGTAAGGCCCAAGTGGGCTTCTCCCTCCTTTTTTTAATTTGTTCTGTTTTCTATTTAAACTGAAACTGTTGGGCTTTATTTAAAATACCAAAACATTTCCACAAATCCTAAAAATAAATGTGGGCTCTGTTTGGATTATTTCCAACAGCAAACATTTATTTCCAGAATTATTTGAGCATTTAAATTATTTAATAGCATTTAAATGCCCAAATTAAAATACTTATGATTCAAATCAATGACCTTCTGTTGACCTAGAAAATTGTGCACTATTTTGTCAGAGGTTCTATCCCAAGACAAAGAGGGTGAACATTTTAGAAGGGCATTTCAGGTTCATTGAAAATGCTTTTAGTAAACCCTAGTTGATTTCAGAAGGGGTGCTGGGGGTTCTGCCTTCCCCATTTCAAGTTTCTGATGAAAAGTAAACATGATGCAACACTCTAATGCATGACTAGCTAGGGTGTGACAACTCACCCCCACTCGAAAGAATCTCGTCCCGAGATTTAGGATCCGTCAGAAAGAAGGTGGGGGTACTCGAGTCGAAGGCGATCCTCCCTTTCCCAAGTAGCTTCTTGCTCGGAATGGTGTGACCATTGAACTTTGAGAAACTTGATATTCTGGCGTCGAGTGGTACGCTCGGCTTGATCAAGGATATGAACGGGGTGTTCTCGATAGGTGAGATTATCTTGGAGATCAAGTGTTTCGTGGTCCACTCCACGGATAGGATCCGAGAAGCAACACCTGAGTTGAGAAACGTGGAATACATCATGAACTTTGGAGAGATGCGAAGGTAGTTCCAGTTGGTAGGCAACTTCCCCTCGTTTGGCAAGAATGCGAAAGGGTCCAATGTAACGAGGAGCCAATTTGCCTTTGATACCGAATCGATGGGTTCCCTTTAAAGGTGTAACCCGAAGGTAAGCCTTCTCGCCAACTTCATAGGCCATCAGCTTATGCTTGCAGTCATACTGACTCTTTTGTCGAGATTGGGCGGTTTTCAACTTCTCACGAATAATGCGAACCTGCTCTTCTGCATCCTGGATCATGTCCGGGCCAAAGAGTTGTCTCTCGCCGGTTTCTGACAAGTTAAGAGGCGTTCGACATTTTCGTCCATAGAGAACTTCGAAAGGAGCCTTGCCCAAGCTAGCTTGATAACTGTTGTTATAAGCGAACTCGGCGAATGGAAGGCACTTCTCCAATTCATACCGAAAGAGATGACAGAAGCTCGGAGCATATCCTCCAGAATTTGATTGACTCGTTCTACTTGACCACTTGACTGAGGATGGAAGGCGGTGCTGAAGGAGAGACGAGTTCCCATAGCATTTTGGAAACTTTCCCAAAATCGCTAGGTGAAAAGACTTCCACGGTCTGAATTAATTTCCAAAGGAACACCATGGAGAGACACTATTCGAGAGATGTACAAATCAGCTAGCTGGCTAGCGGTTATACTCTCGCGAACAGGTAAGAAGTGGGCTACTTTGGAAAGACGATCGACAACAATGAAGATAGCATTATTCCCTCTTTTGGTTATGGGAAACCCGGTAATGAAATCCATACCGATTTTATCCCATTTCCATTCAGGAATTTCCAATGGTTGAAGGGTGCCAGCAGGCCGTTGATGCTCTGCTTTAACACGATGACAGACATCGCGATTAGCAATGTATTGAGCAATTTCTCTCTTCATCCTAGTCCACCAAAACCTCGGGCGTAGGTCTTGATACATTTTAGTACTATCGGGATGAATGGTGAGAGGGGATTCATGAGCTTTCTTAAGGATCAGTTGCCGTAGATGTTGTTTCTTGGGGACCACCAAACGGTTCTCGAAGAAGACAACACCTCGCTCATCCATGGGGAAACATTTAGCAACTCCGCTAGCAATGTTTTCCCTGATGCGGGATATGCCCTTATCGCATTTCTGGGCAGCTATGATTTGATCCGTAAGGTTAGGCTTCGCCACCAGGGTGGAAAGGAATCCTCGAGGAACAATGTGAAGGTTAAGCTTACGAAATTCCTCGTGGAGAAGTGGTTGACTTTGTTGTAACATCAGATTGTTACAATAAGACTTACGACTTAGCGCATCAGCCATGACATTGGCTTTGCCTGGGGTGTAAGTTATTCCTAAGTCGTAATCGATGATCAACTCGACCCAACGTCTTTGCCTGAGATTCAAATCCGGTTGGGTGAAGATGTATTTCTGACTTTGGTGATCAGTGTAGATTTCGCAACGATTACCAAGAAGGTAATGTCGCCAGGTTTTGAGTGCATGGACTACAGCTGCAAGTTCTAGATCATGTGTGGGATAGTTATCCTCTTGTGGACGCAACTGTCGAGAAGCGTAGGCAATCACATGACGATCTTGCATGAGAATGCAACCTAGTCCTTATCGCGAGGCGTCGCAATAGATAACAAAGTCCTTAGAAAAATCTGGTGGTACTAGTACGGGAGCAGATGTCAGGCGTCTTTTCAGTTCCTGAAAGCTGAACTCGCACTGTAGGGTCCACTCGAACTTTTTATCTTTCTTGAGGAGTTCAGTTAGAGGCTTAGCAACTTTGGAGAAGTTCTCGACGAAGCGGCGGCAATAGCTCGCTAAACCAAGAAAACTCCGAACTTGCTTGACCGTTTCAGGTGGAGTCCAGTCAAGGACGGCTTGAACTCGCTCGGGATTGACAGCAATGCCCTTACCAGAGATTACATGGCCCAGATAGGTCACTTCTGGCAACCAGAATTCACACTTGGAGAATTTGGCATAAAGGCGATGCTCTTGAAGTTTCATCAATACTAGCCTTAGATGTTCGGCATGTTCCTCCTCATTCTTGGAGTAGATGAGTATATCATCGAGGTAAACCACGATGAATTTATCCAAATACTCCATGAAGATCGAGTTCATTAACCGAGAGAAGGTGGCTGGAGCATTGGTTAAACCGAAGGACATGACGGTGTACTCGTATTGGCCATAACGAGTAACAAAATCCGTTTTGGGAATGTCCCCGTTCTTGATTTTGATTTGATGGTAGCCCAACCTCAAATCCATCTTGGAGAAGACTGAGGATCCGGTGAGCTGGTCATACAGGTCGTTGATCCTGGGGAGCGGATACTTGTTCTTGATAGTGACCAAATTGACAGGTCGGTAATCCACAACCATCCGATCCGTTCCATCCTTCTTCTTGACGAAGAGGACTGGGCAAGCCCATGGAGAAGAACTAGGACGGATGAAACCCTTTTGCAAGGACTCATCGAGTTGTTTCTTAAGCTCGGCTAGTTCTAGGGGTGCCATATTATAAGGTCTTCTAGAGATTGGGACAGTCCCTGGAACAAGGTCTATTATGAACTCGACATCTCTGTCAGGTGGGACACCTGGCAGTTCCTCTGGAAAGACATCCGGGAAGTCACGAACTACCGGAATATCTTCAAGGTCTGGAAGGGGGTTGGCATTTAGAGAGTAGAGCTGACGCTCCGACACTCGGGTCAAAACATGGACTGTCTTGCCCGATGGATGGGTGAGTTGAACGGTTCTAGTAGAGCAATCAATCTTAGCGTAATGGGCTGACATCCAATCCATACCCAAGATGATGTTTATGTCCGAGGACTTGAGAGCTATTAGTGACGCGAGGAAGACCAATCGGTCGACAAGAATTTCATTTCCATGGCTGATTCTAGAGGTTTGCCACTTAGAACCAGGGGTTTGAATTACCATGGAGGTGGGCATGTTACAAAATGTGGTGTTGTGCAAACGAGCATAGCTCTCAGAAATAAATGAATGAGATGCTCCAGTATCAAAGAGAACAGTTGCCGGATGGCAATTAACAAGGAGCGTACCGAGAACAACGTTGGGGTCCTCCTGAGTCTCCTCAGCTGAGACGTAGTTGACATGGCCACGAGCTAGGGTGGCCGGCTTGGCACGAGCACTTTTGCTGTTGGCTTACCACGGCCAACAGATTTTCCGAACTGGTTGGGGTTGTTCTGGGGACACTCACGGATGTAGTGGCCCGTCTCTCCACACTTGAAGCAAGTTATCATATTGGGGCGTGGAGCAGCATTAACAGCGGGACCACCATAAGTCTTGGGTGGTACATACTGCTGGTTGGGGCGAGGCGCCTCAAAGGATGGCCTCGGAGTGAACCTGGATGGCACATCAGTGTTTGGGATCCAGACCCGGCGCTTCTGATATCCAGAGCCGGATGAAGATCCAAAGTCACGGGAGTGCTTGCGTGAAGCTTCAAAGTCATTCTGCCCTGTCTCGGCACTGATGGCCTTGTTGACCAACTTCAGAAAGGAGGTGCAATCGTGCAGACGAAGATCACGGCGAAGCTCGAGGCTAAGTCCCTTGCGGAACCTTGCCTGCTTCTTGGCTTCGGTGGATACCTCTTTGGGAGCATAACGTGCTAACTTTCCAAACTCACGACTGTATGCATCCACAGTCAGTCTACCCTGGGTGAAGTTACAGAACTCCTCCTTCTTGCGATCCATGAGGCCATCCGGAATGTGATGCTCATGGCAAGCAGCACTGAAATCAGCCCAAGTAGTGATTTGGCCGACCGGGCGCATAGCCTCATAATTTTCCCACCAAAGGCTAGCAGGTACTTCGAGGTGGTAAGCAGCAAAGGTAACTTTATCATCTTCGGCTACATTGGCAGAACATAGCTTGTGGGCGATGCTGCGAAGCCAGTCATCCGCATCGAGAGGTTCGATGGAATGGTTAAACTTTGGTGGGTACAGCTTGACAAAGTCATTGATTGACACTGGGATGTTTCTCTGCTGGCGTGCAGTATTCTGCTCAATCCGCTCCAGCAAGTGGTTAGTCTCGCGCTTGTTTCGTTCTGCCTCCGGCATTACTTCGGCCAGAGAAGGCGGTTGAGGCAGATTCTCATCCCTAGCTGCGCTAGCTTCGCCCTGCTCTGGAGTAGTAGGGTTGCTGCGGGTGCTGACCATCCTAGGAAAAACAAACAACGATTTAGACCAGGATGACAAAATCTGGGCAAGGAAGTGCGGAATGTAATGGATAACAAGGAATGCAGAGATGTTCATCCGTATGACATGGTAATACAGAAACTGCCATACATTAACCAACGGTCATACACACCATACATAGTTTAGTACAAGCCCAAGCTAAGGTACAACTATGATGAAAGACGTTACATCTCGTCGGAGGCATTCCAAACTCCTATACATTATTTTTCTACACCTCCGGAATGGATACACACTAAGTCACATTCCACAAGTCACGCAGGACGGTGGACATACAACTGTTACAATACCAGCGAAACTACTACTAGCTCAGACAGCTCCGTAGTAATCCTCATAGAAATCACCACCCAAGCCTGGAAGCGGAACATGATCATCTGGGAACAGACGGTCCTGAGGAGCTTGCGGACCATAGGGACTTGGGTGTGGCCTTGGTCCAACAAATGGCGGCAGACGAGGTCCACGAGGAGGACTGATGCCTCCCACCTCACGCCACCCCATGAAATCTGGCAGGCTGGCACGCACAGGATACAGGTCCCTCATGTCCATGTATCCGGCTTGCACCGCAGGGGCAAACCGAGTCAAAGTGGCCCAGTGATCAGAACGAGCATTAAAGAGCTCCATACGCAAGGCCCGGTTTTCACGGTCCTTGTCTTCCAACATCTCAGTAGTGGTGCGGAGGAGTGAGTTCTCATGGGATGCATCGCTATACATACCCTGAAGGTAACCATTCGCCCCAGGAAGGGATGCTGGCATGTAGCGGAAATCAGTGTTGCTCAGCAAGGCAGTTCTGGCTCGAATAATAGTCATCATCGAGTAGGCTGCATCCTGCACGGACATTCCAATAGTGGTCCCAAGTCCATAAGAACAGTGGAGCGGTTCAGTAGCTCCGGGATAGGATGGATAAATCCTGACCGTGCACTGATATTGGCTTTGGTTAAAGTCTCTAAACTGCTCCTCGACGGTATATTCAGGATACCATCGGTATCCTGTCTCGACCATCACTCGAACCAACATAGTTGTGTGACCACATATATCGATGCAATGGGTCAGACGAACCACTTGGTTCTGCGAACGGGTGGCCATCTGAAAGCACAAAATAATGCAAAGGCATTAGAATTTTCTAGGAGAATTTGGACAGCCTAACGGTTGTAAATGCTCAGAAAAAGAGATGAGACATCCACAACAGTTTGCAAAACCACTCCACAACATCATATCAAGGTTCTGGTTCAACTGGCAACATACTAAAATTTAGTAGAAACTTAACTGGGTTGTAACCAACAATCCTATAAGTTACTACGGATTAGTAACACGTGAACCTGATAGCGAGAAGAGAGCCTAGTCCTCAACCCACGTAGAATGAGAAGGGAATGACTCAAGATAGAGGGAATAAGGTAAAGGAGTAAAAGAGCATTACGTTCCCTCCCACAATCAATTCCTCTACATATAACTAAAGCATTTCTAGACTCGACATCGACCAGTTTGGCTTAGCGAACCTACAGGCAGTCCGGCTCTGATGCCAACGCTGTCAGGACCCCGATCCTAAGCCACATCGATCCAGCATGTAACACATCATATCACTTTGTGGCCTCACGCACGGTACTCCCACGGGTGCGACCTTACCTGGCCCGGGACCGTTTGCGCCTTTTGGCTCACGTATATGATAGTGTCGCTAGCATCCATATGACAGAGAACCCGGGCTGACATGGCTAGTTGTGAACCCAAGGCGGCACTAACCCATGAGGACAGGCATACATGAATCACATCGAGCATGTCAGTCAACAACATATAAATCCGAGCTGTAGCACTGGGCTAACAGGACTCCGGTAACACCGCGTGACATTTCCCCGAAGGGACAGACATAGGGACGAAGTGAAACACATGCCGGCCATCATGTGTTCCGAGCAGTAGTGCTGGGCTAGCAGGACCCCAGTGAACCGGGCTGTAGCGGACTACTATCGCTCAGAAGCACTAGACTACATTTCCTCATATGATAGGCTGCCAAGGATAAACAATTAGATAGTCGGATCCCACTCATACCAAGCATTTCAATCATACACACAATATGCCCGATATGAGTAAATACAACATTGCATCACAACAAAACTCTACAACTCAAGTACTTTATTTAAGAGGCTCCGAAGAGCCATACATAACATTCATACAGATAGGGGTCACATGACCCGACACTCAAGTCATACAATCATACAAGCACATGCGGAAGCAAAGTAGTCTGAGTACAACCACTAGAAAGAAACAAGGCTTGACGAAGCCTGTCTATCTACATCGACCCTTCACAAGTCTTGGATCACCACCTGGGTGATAAGTCACTCGTCAACGTCGAGGTCTACGTAGAACCCATCAGAGGGGTTGGCGTAGTCGTCTGAAAACATTAATTAAAGCAACATGAGTACGAAGGTACTCAGCAAGTCTTACAACAAAATCCAACTATACATGCACATTCTCAAGAAGGTAGTGGAGTTATTGCAGCAAGCCAGCTTTGACTCTTGGCTAAGCTATCCTACGACAGACACAACTTGTAAAGCATTTGTCACACACGAGTCCACTATCACCAACACAATACTCCACCGTGGATCCTCTCTCGTCAACCTACGAGAGGGCCATCCGCGGTACTCACACTTATCTTGAGACTTTTAGTAGTATCCATTTAATTGTCTATGAACTGTATAGGTGACCAAGTAGTCCTTTACCGCGGACGCGGCTATTCGAATAGTTTTATACCCTGCAGGGGTGTACTTCTTCACACATGTTTCCACCACTTAGCGTTTGCACACGTCATGTGCTCAGCAGACTTCAAGCGAAAGCCGACGTGGGTGTAGACCACGACCTAACAAACCACACTAGTATCTAGTCCAGGTTTATCGCCTATTCGGGTTCCATCGCAAGGAGATCCGGCCGGGGTGTCCTCAACGGCCCCAAACAATGTGTGGAGGGTTCCCGAGACACCAAACGGGCGAATTGGTACACCGTGCCACGTGCCTACCGCAACACAGCCCACCCCTATGGTCAGCGCTGCGTGCGGCCCCCAGCAACTACAAACACCAGAAACTACTTGCAACTCCTGGACAGAGGACGAGAGAGGTCGGTAAGTCGAGCGGGGTCATATTTCAGGGCCCAATGTGTGGTAGTAGCTGAGTCTTAAATCACACACACAGATCTCAGTTCTTAAGGACGACCTCAATGAAACAACCCACCATGTACTCCTACATGGCCTCTCATCGATTCCTTTACCAAATCGTGTTCAACACTTTCACACTCTCGACAACGTCACAACCTTTCACTCTAGTTCATCATCCCGATGAGCCAGACCTGACACAACTCTAAGCATAGCAAGCATAGCATGGTAGGAACACACACACATGGCTCAATCAACTCCTACACATGCTAGTGGGTTTCATCTAGTTACTGTGGCAATGACAGGTCATGCGAAGGAAGTGGGTTCAACTACCGCAACACATAGCAGTTTGAATCGCATTGTCTTAATGCAATAAAACAAGAGCAGAAGCGAGAACATGGGTTTGTATCGGAATGATCAATGGGTTGCTTGCCTGATGGAGTGGTAGTGGGATACTGCCCTTTAGTTGGATACTCGTGAATATCCTCGGAGGCAGAACCTACCTTGAAGAACACATCGGAACACAATCAATACATTACGATATGCAACAATATGATGCATGCTATGACATGGCAATATGAATGTGTCTTGGCCTAATGCAATCTAGAATAGAAGGGGATGTACTCATTTGAACCAAAGATTCAAATATTAGCTCATTAGACATGGCCTTAATAGTGCATTTCCTTATTCTGCTTAAACCGCAAGGTAAACTTGTTTTGTCATGCACGAAACCATTACAGATGGATAGATTGAATTTTTCTGATAATTTTTCATATATAAATTATTTCATTTGGAGTTACAGATTAATTTCTACGATTTTTTGAAGTTTGATACATTTTCTGGATTTTCCTGAATAAAAATAAATCCAGAAAAGGATTTACTGCATCAGCCTGGCGTCAGTGTGACGTCAGCGGTCAACTGACCCGGTCCAGGTCAAACCTGACACGTGGGTCCCGCGTGTCAGTGTGGTTTAGTTTAACTAAAAACAATTAGTATTAATCCTAACTAATTAGCAGGGCTGGGCCCACCTGTCATTGACCGAGGGGGTCAAACTGGACCCACCCGTGGTCAAATGGGGTCAGCAGGGTCAACTCGCCGACGTTGAGCCGCCGGCGACGACCAGACGCGGCGGGGCAGCACGGAATTCGCGCTCCGGCGACCAAAACGACGGCCGAGGCCATCTACCGGAAGCTGGGGCTCGTGCGCATCCAGCGCGGCATGCGGCGGCAGCGGGGACGGCTGGAGCTCGCCGGAGACGAGCTCAGTGCGGTGCCGGAGTTCGGGCTGGGTCGGCTTTGGCGCTACGGTGCACGGGAGGAGGATCTGGTGGTGGCTACGAGTTCCTAGTGCTGCACTGAGCACAACAGTGAGGTTGGCTTCAAGCCATTGTGGCTCTAGCCACGACGGCGCCATGGCCGGCGGCGAGGAGCTATCGGCTCCGGTGGAACTAGGGCTACGCGATGCAAAAGAGGCGGGGAAGAGAGGGGTTCGGGGCGGAAGCTCACGGGGAGGTCGATGAGCAGCTCAGCGGGCTCGGGGGCGAACGGGGCGAGGCAATCGACGAACGGCGGCCGGCGGGCACCGAGGTCGAAGACGATCTGCTGGCGGCGATGCAGGGCCTCCGGCGAGGCGTGGCTCGGTGGGGAGGGCGAGGGCGAAGTGGCGGATCCTCTGGGCAGGTCAAAGAGGCGAGGGGGTGACGGAGGGCGCGACTATGGCGATGAGACGGCGGCGAGTGCGTCGGCCATCGCGGGAGAGGGGGAGGGAGACGAGGGGGAGAGCAAGAGAGGACGAGAGGGGTACGTGGGGGGTCACGTGGCAACCCAGCACGTCTCGGGGCGTCGGCGGAAGTAGGAGGTGGCCGGCGTGTGGCCGCGGACTCCGGCCACGCGCTCCGCGTCCTTCTGGCGCGAGGAGAACGACGACTAGCAGCGCCAGTCGGCTGGGCCGAGCCTGGTGGGCTGGCCAGCACAGGTAAGGCCCAAGTGGGCTTCTCCCTCCTTTTTTTAATTTGTTCAGTTTTCTATTTAAACTGAAACTGTTGGGCTTTATTTAAAATACCAAAACATTTCCAAAAATTCTAAAAATAAATGTGGGCTCTGTTTGGATTATTTCCAACAGCAAACATTTATTTCCAGAATTATTTGAGCGTTTAAATTATTTAATAGCATTTAAATGCCCAAATTCAAATACTTATGATTTAAATCAATGACCTTCTGTTGACCTAGAAAATTGTGCACCTATTTTGTCAGAGGTTCTATCCCAAGACAAAGAGGGTGAACATTTTAGAAGGGCATTTCAGGTTCATTGAAAATGCTTTTAGTAAACCCTAGTTGATTTCAGAAGGGGTGCTGGGGGTTCTGCCTTCCCCATTTCAAGTTTCTGATGAAAAGTAAACATGATGCAACACTCTAATGCATGACTAGCTAGGGTGTGACAACTCACCCCAACTCGAAAGAATCTCGTCCCGAGATTTAGGATCCGTCGGAAAGAAGGTGGGGTACTCGAGTCGAAGGCGAGCCTCCCTTTCCCAAGTAGCTTCTATGTCCGTATTTTGTTTTTATCGACACCTCTCTCTCTCTCTCTCTCTCTCTCTCTCTCTCTCTCTAAGCATGTGGACATGTTTTTCGATTTCGGTTTTTGCTTGAGGACAAGCGAGGTCTAAGCTTGGGGGAGTTGATACATCCATTTTGCATCATGTTTTCCTACTGTTATTTATGATGTTTTTATACACAATAATGCCTTTTGGAGTAATTCTAATGCCTTTTCTTTCATAATTTGCAAGGTACACACAAAGAGGGAGAATTCCGACAGCTGGAAATCTGGACCTGGAAAAGCTACGTCAGGCTACCTATTCTACACAACTCTAAACAGGCTGAAACTTCACAGAGAATTTTTATGGAATATATGATGAATATGGAATCAAATAAGTACCAGAGGAGGACCACCAGGTGGGCACAACCCACCTGGGCGGCCCAGGGAGCCCTGGCGTGCCCTGATGGGTTGTGCTCACCCAGGCCCACCTCCGGTGCCCATCTTCTGGTATATAAGTTATTTTGACCTAGAAAAAATGAGGAGAGGAATTTCGGTACGTAGTGCCACCGTCTCGAGGTGGAACTTGGGCAGGAGCATTTTTGCCCTCCGGCAGAGCGATTCTGCCGGGGGAACTTCCCTCCCAGAGGGGGAAATCATCGTCCTCATCATCACCAACAACTCTCCCATATTGGGGAGGGCAATCTCCATCAACATCTTCAATAGCACTGTCTCATCTCAAACCCTAGTTCATCTCTTGTGTTCAATCTTGTTACCGGAACTATAGATTGGTGCTTGTGGGTGACTAGTAGTGTTGATTACATCTTGTAGTTGATTACTATATGGTTTATTTGGTGGAAGACTATATGTTCAGATCCAATATGCTATTTAATACCCCTCTAATCTTGAGCATGCTTATCATTTGTGAGTAGTTACTTTTGTTCTTGAGGTCACGGGAGAAATCATGTTGCAAGTAATCATGTGAACTTGATATGTGTTCAATATTTTGATAGTATGTATGTTGTGATTCCCTTAGTGGTGTCATGTGAACGTTGACTACATGACACTTCACCATATTTGGGCCTAAGGGAATGCATTGTGGAGTAGCAACTAGATGATGGGTTGCAAGAGTGATAGAAGCTTAAACCCCAGTTTATGCTCTATTCCGTAAGGGACCAATTGGATCCAAAAGTTTAATGCTATGGTTAGAATTTATTCTTAATACTTTTCTCGTAGTTACGGATGCTTGCGGGAGGGTTAATCATAAGTAGGAGATTTGTTCAAGTAAGAACAACACCTAAGCACCGGTCCACCCACATATCCAATTATCAAAGTAGCGAACACACAAATCGAACCAACATGGTGAAAGTGACTAGATGAAATTCCCGTGTCCCCTCAAGAACTCTTTGCTTATCATAAGAGACCGTTTTGGCCCGTCCTTTGCTTGAAAAGGATTGGGCTACCTTGCTGCACTTTTGTTACTACTATCGTTACTTTCTCGTTCCAAATTATCTTGCTATCAAACTACTCTGCTACTTATAATTTCAGCACTTACAGACATGACCTTGCTGAAAACCGCTTGTCATTTCCTTCCGCTCCTCGTTGGGTTCGACACTCTTACTTATCGAAAAGAGCTACAATTGATCACATATAATTTTGGGTCATCAGACAGCAGCAAATTTCCCTCAAGTGGATGACCTAATGTTTATCAATCTGTGGGAGGCGTAGGATGAAGATGGTCTCTCTCAAACAACCCTGCAACCAAATAACAAAGACTCTCTTGTGTCCCCAACACACCCAATACAATGGTAAATTGTATAGGTGCACTAGTTCGGCAAAGATATGGTGATACAAGTGCAATATGGATGGTAGATATAGGTTTTTGTAATCTGAAAATATAAAAACAGCAAGGTAGCAAGTGGTAAAAATGAGCAAAAACGGTATCGCAATGCTTGGAAATAAGGCCTAGGGCTCATACTTTCACTAGTGCAAGTTCTCTCAACAATGATAACATAATTAGATCATATAAAAATCCCTCAACGTGCAACAAAGAGTAACTCCAAAGTCACTAATAGTGGAGAACAAACGAAGAGATTATTGTAGGGTATGAAACCACCTCAAAGTTATTCTTTCTGATCGATCTATTGGCTATTCCTATAAGTATCACAAATAGCCCTAGAGTTCATACTAAAATAACACCTTAAGACACACATCAACTGTCGGTGTCAAAACCGGCGGATCTCGAGTAGGGGGTCCCGAACTGTGCGTCTAGGCGGATGGTAATAGGAGACAAGGGACACGATGTTTTTACCCAAGTTCGGACCCTCTCGATGGAGGTAAAACCCTACTCCTGCTTGATTAATATTGATGATATGGGTAGTACAAGAGTAGATCTACCACGAGATCAAAGAGGCTAAACCCTAGAAGCTAGCCTATGGTATGATTGTTGTTCGTCCTACGGACTAAAACCCTCCGGTTTATATAGACACCGAAGAGGGCTAGGGTTACACCGAGTCGGTTACAATGGGAGGAGATCTACATATCCGTATAGCCAAGATTACCTTCCACGCCAAGGAAAGTCCCATCCGGACATGGGACGAAGTATTCAATCTTGTATCTTCATAGTCCAAGAGTCCAGCCGAAGGTTATAGTCTGGCTATCCAGACACCCCCTAATCCAGGACTCCCTCATCAACCAAAACCATAATGTCACCTAGATACTCCAATGTCACCACAAGTATCCGCGGGTTTGATTATATGATATGCATCACACAATCTCAGATTCATCTATTCGAACCAACACAAAGAACTTCATAGAGTGTCCCAAAGTTTCTACTGGAGAGTCAAGACGAAAATGTGTGCCAACCCCTATGCATAAGTTCACAGGGTCACAGAACCCGCAAGTTGATCACCAAAACATACATCAAGTAGATCACGTGAATATCCCATTGTCACCACAGATAAGCACATGCAAGACATACATCAAGTATTCTCAAATCCTTAAAGACACAATCTGATAAGATAACTGCAAAGGTAAAACTCAATCCGTTACAAGAAGGTAGAGGGGGAGAAACATCCTAAGATCCAACTATAATAGCAAAGCTCGTGGTACATCAAGATCGTGCCAAATCAAGAACACGGGAGAGAGAGAGAGAGACAGATCAAACACATAGCTACTGGTACATACCATCAGCCCTGAGGGTGAACTACTCCCTCCTCATCATGGAGAGCGCCGGGAATATGAAGATGGCCACCAGTGATGATTTCCCCCTCCGGCAGGGTGACGAAATAGGGTCCCGATTGGTTTTTGGTGCCTATAGAGGCTTGCGGCCGCGGAACTCCCGATCTAGGTTCTGTTCTGGGGTTTTGGGGATTCATAAGAGGCGTTGGCGTCGGGAACAAGTCAAGGGGGCCCATGAGGAGCCCACAAGGACGGAGGGCACACCCTAGGGGGTGGGGACGCCCTCCACCCTTGTGGATGCCTCGTGGCTCCTCTCTGATATCTTTCTGTTCCAGTATTTTTTTATATTTTCCAAAAATAATCTCCATAGATTTTTAGGTCAATTGGACTCCGTTTGATATTCCTTTTCTGCAAAATTCAAAAACAACGAAAAACAGAAACTGACATTGGGCTCTAGGTTAATAGGTTAGTCCCAAAAATGATATAAAATAGCATATAAATGCATATAAAACATCCAAGATAGATAATATAATATCATGGAACAATAAACAATTATAGATACATTGGAGACATATCAAGCATCCTCAATCTTAATTCATGCTCGTCCTCGAGTAAGTAAATGATAAAAACAGATTTTTTTGATGTGGAATGCGACCTAACATATTTATCCATGTAATTCTCTTTATTGTGGCATGAATTTTCAGATCTGTATGATTCAAAACAAAAGTTTAATGACATAAAAATAATAGTACTTCAAGCATACTAACAAAATAATTGTGTCTCCCCAAAATAACATGGCCAAAGAAAGCTTATCCCTACAAATTCATATAGTCTGGCTATGCTCCATACTCATCACACAAAATATTTAAATCATGCATGCTACATCTTGAGCATGCGTTGGTTTTCCTTTGAAGAGGAAAGGGTGATGCAGCAAAGTAGCGTAAGTATTTCCCTTAGTTTTTGAGAACCAAGGTATCAATCCAGTAGGAGACTACACACAAATCTCCTAGTACCTGCACAAACAATCAAGAACCTTGCAACCAACGCGATAAAGGGGTTGTCAATCCCTTCACGGCCACTTGCAAAAGTGAGATCTGATAAAGATAATAAGATAAATATTTTTGGTATTTTTGTTGTACAGATTGGAAAGTAAAGATTGCAAAATAAACGGCGACAGAAATAGCTAGTTGACGGGAAACTAATATGATGTAAAATAGACCCGGGGGCCATAGGTTTCACTAGTGGCTTCTCTCATGATAGCATATATTATGGTGGATGAACAAATTACTGCAGAGCAATTGATAGAAAAGCGCATAGTTATGAGAATATCTAGGCATGATCATGAACATAGGCATCACGTCCGTGTCAAGTAGACCGAAATGATTCTGCATCTACTAATATTACTCCACACATCGACCACTATCCACCATGCATCTAGAGTATTAAGTTCATAAGAACAGAGTAACACATTAGGCAAGATGACATGATGTAGAGGGATAAACTCAAGCAATATGATATAAAACCCATGCTTTTATCCTCGATCGCAACAATACAATATGTGCCTTGCTGCCCCTCTGTCACTTGGAAAGGACACCACAACATTGAACCCAAAGCTAAGCACTTCTCCCATTGCAGGAAAGATCAATCTAGTAGGCCAAACTAAACCGATAATTCGAAGAGACTTGCAAAGATATAAAATCATGCATATAAGAATTCAGAGAAGAACCAAATATTGTTCATAGATAAACTTGACCATAAACCCATAATTCATCGGATCTCGGCAAACACACCACAAAAAGTATTACATCGAATAGATCTCAAGAACATCGAGGAGAACTTTGTATTGAGAACCAAAGAGAGAGAAGAAGCCATCTAGCTAATAACTATGGACCCGAAGGTTTGTGGTAAACTACTCACACATCATCGGAGAGGCTGTGGTGTTGATGTAGAAGCCCTCCGTGATCGAATCCCCCTCCGACAAATCACCAGAAAAGGCCCCAAGATGGGATCTCACGGGTACAGAAGGTTGCGGCAGTGGAAAAGTGGTTTCGTGGCTCTCCTCGATGTTTTCAGGGTATAAGAGTATATATATGCGAAAGAAGTAGGTCGGTAGAGCTACGAGGGGACCACGAGGGTGGGGGCGCGCCTACCCCCTGGGAACGCCCTCCTGCCTCGTGGCCACCTCGTTGCATCTCTGACTTCCACTACAAGTCTCCTGGATTGTGTTTGTTCCAAGAAAGATCCCCGCGAAGGATTCGTTCCGTTTGGATTCCGTTTGATATTTCTTTCCTGCAAAACACTGAAATAGGCAAAAAAACAGAACTGGCACTCGGCCTCCGGTCAATAGGTTAGTCCCAAAAATAATATAAAAGAGCATATTAAAGCCCATTAAACATCCAAAACAGATAATATAATAGCATGGAACAATAAAAAATTATAGATACGTTGGAGACGTATCAGCATCCCCAAGCTTAATTCCTGCTTGTCCTCGAGTAGGTAAATGATAAAAACAGAATTTTTGATGTGGAATGCTACCTAACATAATTTTCAATGTAATTTTCTTTACTATGGCATGAATGTTCAGATCCGAAAGATTCAAGACAAAAGTTTAATATTGAGATAAAAATACTAATACTTCAAGCATACTAACCAAGCAATTATGTCTTCTCAAAATAACATAGCCAAAGAAAGCTCATCCCAACAAAATCATATAGTTTGGTCATGCTTCATTTTCCTCACGCAAAATGCTCCCATCATGCACAACCCCGATGACAAGCCAAGCAATTGTTTCATACTTTAGTATTCTCAAACTTTTCAACTTTTACGCAATATATGAGCGCGAGCCATGGGCATAGCACTATGGGTGGAATAGAATATGATGATGGAGGTTGTGTGGAGAATACCAAAAGGGAAAAAAGTCTCACATCGACGCGGCTAATCAATGGGCTATGGAGATGCCCATCAATTGATGTCAATGCGAGGAGTAGGGATTGCCATGCAACGAATGCTCTAGAGCTATAAATGTATGAAATCTTAACAAAAGAAACTAACTGGGTGTACATCCAACTTGCTTGGTCATGAAGACCTAGGGCATTTTGAGGAAGCCCATCATTGGAATATACAAGCCATGTTCTATAATGAAAAATTCCCACTAGTATATGAAAGTGACAAAATAAGAGACTCTCTATCATGAAGATCATGGTGCTACTTTGAAGCACAAGTGTGGAAAAAGGATAGTAACATTGTCCCTTCTCTCTTTTTCTCTCATCATTTTTTGGTGGGCTTCTTTGGCCCTTTTTTTTATTTCGGCTTCTTTCACCTCTTCTATTTTTTTGTCCGGAGTCTCATCCCGACTTATGGGGGAATCATAGTCTCCATCATCCTTTCCTCACTTGGGACAATGCTGTAATAATGAAGATCATCACACTTTTATTTACTTACAACTCAAGAATTACAATTCGATACTTAGAACAAAATATGACTCTATGTGAATGCCTCCGGCGGTGTACCAGGATATGCAATGAATCAAGAGTGACATGTATGAAAAATGAATGGTGGCCTTGCCACAAATACTATGTCAACTACATGATCATGCAAAGCAATATGACAATGATGGAGCGTGTCATAATAAACAGAACGGTGGAAAGTTGCATGGCAATATATCTCGGAATGGCTAGGGAAATGCTATAATAGGTAGGTATGTTGGCTGTTTTGAGGAAGATATAAGGAGGCTTATGTGTGATAGAGTGTATCATATTACGGGGTTTGGATGCACCGGCAAAGTTTGCACCAACTCTCGAGGTGAGAAAGGGCAATGCACGGTACCGAAGAGGCTAGCAATGATGGAAGGTTGAGAGTGCGTATAATCCATGGACTCAACATTAGTCATAAAGAACTCACATACTTATTGCAAAAATCTACAGGTCATCAAACCCAAAGCACTACGCGCATGCTCCTAGGGGGATAGATTCGTAGGAAAAGACCATCGCTCGTCCCCGACCGCCACTCATAAGGAAAGCAATCAAAGAACATCTCATGCTTCAAATTTGTCACACAATGGTTAACATACGTGCATGCTACGGGACTTACAAACCCCAACATAAGTATTTCTCAATTTCATAATTAATCAACTAGCACGACTCTAATATTACCATCTTTATATCTCAAAACAATTATCAAGTATCCAATTTCTCATAGTATTTAATGCACCGTATATGAACGTTTTTATTATACCCATCTTGGATGCCTATCATATTAGGACTAATTTTATAGCCAAAGCAAATTACCATGCTGTTCTAAAAGACTCTCAAAATAATATAACTGAAGTATGAGAGATCAATAATTTCTATAAAATAAAACCACCACCGTGCTCTAAAAGATATAAGTGAAGCACTAGAGCAAAATTATCTAGCTCAAAAGATATAAGTGAAGCACATGGAGGCTACAGCAAGGATGATTGTGTAAAATAAAAAGCAAAGACTCAAATCATACGAGAGGCTCCAAGCAAAATACATATCATGTGGTGAATAAAAATATAGCCTCAAGTAAAGTTACCGATAGAAGAAGACGAAAGAGGGGATGCCTTCCGGGGCATCCCCAAGCTTAGGCTTTTGTTTGTTCTTGAATTTTACCTTTGGGTGCCTTGGGCATCCCCAAGCTTAGGTTCTTGACACTCCTTAATCCAAAATCCATCAAATCTTTACTCAAAACATGAAAACTTCACAACACAAAACTCAAACAGAAAATCTCATGAGCTCCGTTAGTGTAAGAAAGAAAACCACCACTTTAAGGTACTGTAATGAAATCATTCTTTATTTATATTGGTGTTAAACCTACTGTATTTCAACTTATCTATGGTTCATACCTCCCGATACTAGCCATAGATTCATCAAAATAAGCAAACAACACAGGAAAAATAGAATTTGTCAAAAACAGAATAGTCTGTTGTAATTTGTATCAAACGAATACTTCTGAACTCATAATATTCTGAAATAAATTGGTGGACGTGAGGAATTTATCTATTAATCATCTTCAAAAAAATCAACCTAAAATCACTCTCCAGTAAAAAACATGGCAGCTAATCTCGTGAGTGCTAAAGTTCTGTTTTTACAGCAAGATCGCAAAGACTTCACCCAAGTCTTCCAAAAGGTTCTACTTGGCACAAACACTAATTAAAACATAAAACCACATCTAAACAGAGGATAGATGAATTATTTATTACTAAACAGGAACAAAAAGCAAGGAACAAAAATAAAATTGGGTTGCCTCCCAACAAGCACTATCGTTTAACGCCCCTAGCTAGGCATAAAGCAAGAATAGATCTAGATATTATCATATTTGGCATGGGGAAAGAAAAGTGAAAAATTCTTATCTATAGCATTTATCTTTCTATTTTGAGAAAGCACATGGCCATTAATGGTGGAAGAAAGATTAAGCATGCTACGAAAATTTGCATCTAAGCTAGCCTTCATCTCTTTGATAATTTCATTTTGATAAAAGCACAAAAGAGAGGTGGATTTAGCCTTCTCACTCATGGGGTGCCCAAATATAGTTTTCATGTTTTCATAGGTATCTATGGCATCCCCCTTAAGAAAACCTTCTTCAAAAATAGAATCTAAAACTTGCTTGAACGAAGAGGGTAAGCCAACATAAAAGCTATTTAGGTATATCTCAATTTGATATTGGGGCACATAGCTGGCTAGGATCCTTAATAGCCTATCCCAAGAATCCTTCAAAGACTCATCAAGCAAATAACAAAATATTCCGGGGTCTTCCTCATCAAAATTATTCAAACCCTCATCAATAACCCCAGTAGGTCTTTCCATAACATCATTATTTGTGAGCTTAGAAAGAATAGAGGAACTATCCAAAGTATTAAAACCCGGGAGAGAGCCCATAGGCCTTTTTGATTCAGCCATGGCGAAAGAAATGCAAACGGGAAAAAGGTGAATAAAACGGCAAAGGTGAATTGGGGGAGAGGAAAACGAGAGGCAAATGGCAAATAATGTAATGCGAGGGATAAGAGTTGGTGATGGGTACTTGGTATGTCTTGAGCGTAGATCTCCCCGGCAACGGCGCCAGAAATCCTTCTTGCTACCTCTTGAGCATGCGTTAGTTTTCCCTTGAAGAGGAAAGGGTGATGCAGCAAAGTAGCGTAAGTATTTCCCTCAGTTTTTGAGAACCAAGGTATCAATCCAGTAGGAGACTACACGCAAATAGCCTAGTACCTGCACAAACAATCAAGAACCTTGCAACCAACGCGATAAAGGGGTTGTCAATCCCTTCACGGCCACTTGCAAAAGTGAGATCTGATAAAGATAATAAGATAAATATTTTTGGTATTTTTTGTTGTACAGATTGGAAAGTAAAGATTGCAAAATAAATGGCGACAAAAATAGCTAGTTGACGAGAAACTAATATGATGTAAAATAGACCCGGGGGCCATAGGTTTCACTAGTGGCTTCTCTCATGATAGCATATATTACGGTGGGTGAACAAATTACTGCCGAGCAATTGATAGAAAACCGCATAGTTATGAGAATATCTAGGCATGATCATGAAGATAGGCATCATGTCCGTGTCAAGTAGACCGAAACGATTCTGCATCTACTACTATTACTCCACACATCGACCGCTATCCAGCATGCATCTAGAGTATTAAGTTCATAAGAACAGAATAACGCATTAGGCAAGATGACAAGATGTAGTGGGATAAACCCAAGCAATATGATATAAACCCCATCTTTTTATCCTCGATGGCAACAATACAATATGTGCCTTGCTACCCCTGCTGTCACTGGGAAAGGACACCGCAAGATTGAACCCAAAGCTAAGCACTTCTCCCATTGCAAGAAAGATCAATCTAGTAGGCCAAACTAAACCAATAATTCGAAGAGACTTGCAAAGATATCAAATCATGCATATAAGAATTCAGAGAAGAACCAAATATTGTTCATAGATAAACTTGATCATAAACCAACAATTCATCGGATCTCGACGAACACACTGCAAAAAGTATTACATCGAATAGACCTCCAAGAACATCGAGGAGAACTTTGTATTGAGAACCAAAGAGAGAGAAGAAGCCATCTAGCTAATAACTATGGACCCAAAGGTCTGTGGTAAACTACTCACACATCATCGGAGAGGCTATGGTGTTGACGTAGAAGCCCTCCGTGATCGAACCCCCCTATGGCAGATCGCCAGAAAAGGCCCCAAGATGGGATCTCACAGGTATAGAAGGTTGCGGCAGTGGAAAAGTGGTTTCGTGGCTCTCCTCGATGTTTTCAGGGTATAAGAGTATATATAGGCGAAAGAAGTAGGTCGGTGGAGCTACGTGGGGCCCACAAGGGTGGGGGCGCACCTACCCCCCTGGGCGCGCCCTCCTGCCTCATGGCCGGCTCGTTGCATCTCTGACTTCCACTCTGAGTCTCCTGGATTGCATTTGTTCCAAGAAAGATCCTCGCGAAGGTGTCGTTCCGTTTGGATTCCGTTTAATATTCCTTTTCTGTGAAACACTGAAATAGGCAAAAAACAGCAGCTGGCACTGGGCCTCCAGTTAATAGGTTAGTCCCAAAAATAATATAAAAGAGCATATTAAAGCCCATTAAACATCCAAAACAGATAATATAATAGCATGGAACGATAAAAAATTATAGATATGTTGGAGACGTATCAATGCACAACCCCGATGACAAGCCAAGCAATTGTTTCATACTTTTGATGTTCTCAAACTTTTTCAACTTTCACGCAATACATGAGCGTGAGCCATGGACATAGCACTGTAGGTGGAATAGAATATGGTGGTTGTGGAGAATACAAAAAGAGGGAGATAGTATCACATCAACTAGGCGTATCAATGGGCTATGGAGATGCCCATCAATATATATCAATGTGAATCAGTAGGGATTGCCATGCAACGGATGAACTAGAGCTATAATTTTATGAAAGCTCAAAAATAAAACTAAGTGGGTGTGCATCCAACTTGCTTGCTCAGGAAGACCTAGGGCAATTTGAGGAAGCCCATCATTGAAATATACAAGCCAAGTTCTATAATGAAAAATTCCCACTAGTACATGAAAGTGACGACATAGGAGACTCTCTATCATGAAGATCATGGTGCTACTTTGAAGCACAAGTGTGGTAAAAGGATAGTAGCATTGCCCCTTCTCTCTTTTCTTTCATTTTTTATTTTTTATTTGGGCCTTCTCTCATTTTTTGGCCTCTTTCTTTTCGTCCGGAGTCTCATCCCGACTTGTGGGGGAATCATAGTCTCCATCATCCTTTCCTCACATGGGACACTGCTCTAATAATGATGATCATCACAATTTTATTTACTTACAACTCAAGAATTACAACTCGATACTTAGAACAAAATATGACTCTATATGAATGCCTCGGGCGGTGTATCGGGATGTGCAATGAATCAAGAGTAACATGTATGAAAGAATTACGAATGGTGGCTTTGCCACAAATACGATGTCAACTACATGATCATGCAAAGCAATATGACAATGATAGAGCATGTCATAATAAATGAAACGGTGGAAAGTTGCATGGCAATATATCTCGGAATGGCTATAGAAATGCCATAATAGGTAGGTATGGTGGCTGTTTTGAGGAAGGTATATGGTGGGTTTACGGTACCATTATTCTTTGATTTAAATGAGTAACCGTCTCGCATTAAACAAGATGCAGATATAATGTTCATGCTCAACGCACACACTAAATACCAATTATTCAGGTTCATCACTAATCCTGATGGTAATCGAAGAGCGAGCGTGCCGATGGCGATCACATCAACCTTGGAACCATTTGCCACACGCATCGTCACTTCGTCCTTCACCGGCCTCCGTCTAATCTGTTGTTCCGGCTTTGAGTTGCAAATGTGAGCAACCAAACCGGTATCAAATACCCAGGCACTACAACGAGAGTTGGTAAGGTACACATCAATAACATGTATATCATATATACCTTTGTTGATGTTGGCCCCTTCTTGTCGGCCAGATACTTGGGGCAGTTCCGCTTCCAGTGGCTAGTTCCCTTGCAATAGAAGCACTCAGTCTCTGGCTTGGGTCCAGCCTTGGGTTTCTTCACGGGAGGAGCAACTGCTTTGCCACCTTTCTTGAAGTTTCCCTTCTTTCCCTTGCCTTTCTTGAAACTAGTGGTTTTATTCACCATCAACACTTGATGCTTGCTACCTCTTGAGTTTGCGTTGGTTTTTCCCTTGAAGAGGAAATGGTGATGCAGCAAAGTAGCGTAAGTATTCCCTTAGTTTTGAGAACCAAGGTATCAATCCAATAGGAGACTACGCAGCAAGCCATCGAATACCTGCACAAACAAGCACCGACGTGACAAAGGGTTTGTCAATCCCTTCACGGTTATTCACAAAGTGAGATCTGATAGAGATGGATAAATGGTAAAGTAATATTTTTGATATTTTTGGTTTATGGAACGGAAAGTAAAAGATTGAAAAGTAAGGGAACGACAGAAATTGGCAAGTTGATGGGAAACTAATATGATGTAAAATACACCCGGGGGCCATAGGTTTCACTAGAGGCTTCCCTCAAGATAGAAATTATTATGGTGGGTGAACAAATTAATACCGAGCAATTGATAGAAAAGTGCAAAGTTATGACGATATCTAAGGCAATGATCATGAATATAGGCATCACGTCCGTGTCAAGTAGACTGAAACGATTCTGCATCTACTACTATTACTCCACACATTGACCGCTATCAAGCATGCATCTAGAGTATTAAGTTCATAAGAACAGAGTAACGCCTTAAGCAAGATGACATGATGTAGAGGAATGAACTCAAGCAATATGATGAAAACCCCATCTTGTTATCCTCGATGGCAACAATACAATATGTGTCGGTTCCCCTTCTGTCACTAGGATCGAGCACCGCAAGATTGAACAAAAAGCTAAGCACTTCTCCCATTGCAAGAAAAACCAATCTAGTTGGCCAAACCAAATCGATAGTTCGAAGAGACTTGCAAAGATATCAAATCATGCATAAAAGAATTCAGAGGAGATTCAAATAATATTCATAGATAAGTTGATCATAAATCCACAATTCATCGGATCTCGGCAAACACACTGCAAAAGTGTATTACATCGAATAGATATCCAAGAACATCGAGGAGAACTTTGTATTGAGAATCAAAGAGAGAGAAGAAGCCATCAAGCTACTAGCTATGGACCCGTAGGTCTGAAGTAAACTACTCACGCTTCATCGGAGAGGCAATGGTGTTGATGTAGAAGCTCTTCGTGATCGAATCCCCTCCGACAGGACGCCAAAAAAGGCCCCAAGATGGGATCTCACGGGTACAGAAGGTTGCGGCGGTGGAAAAGTGGTTTCGTGGCTCCCCTGGATGTATTTGGGGTATAAGATTATATATATAGGAGGAAGAATTAGGTCAGGAAAGCGACGAGGGGCCCACAAGGTCGGGGAGCGCGCCATCCAACCTTGTGGCCGCCTCGAGGCTACTCTGACTTGCACTCCAAGTCTCCTAGTTGTCTTCTGGTCCAAGAAAAATCATCGCGGAAGTTTTATTCCGTTTGGTATTCCTTTTCTAAGAAACTCTAAAACAAGGAAAAAACATAAACTAGAAATGGGCTCTAGGTTAATAGGTTAGTCCCAAAAATCATATAAAATAGCATATTAATGAATATAAAACATCCAAAACAGATAATATAATAGCATGGAACAATCAAAAATAATAGATACGTTGGAGACGTATCAAGCATCCCCAAACTTAATTCCTGCTCGTCCTCGAGTAGGTAAATGATAAAAACAGAATTTTTGATGTGGAATGCTACCTAACATATTTATCCATGTAATTCTCTTTATTGTGGCTTGAATGTTCAGATCCGTAAGATTCAAAACAAAAGTTTAATATTGACATAAAAACAATAATACTTCAAGCATACTAACAAAATAATTATGCCTTCCCAAAATAACATGGCCAAAGGAAGCTTATCCCTACAAAATCATATAGTCTGGCTATGCTCCATCTTCATCATACAAAATGTTTAAATCATATTGTCCCTTCTCTCTTTTTCTCTCTCTTTTCGTTTGGGCCTTCTCTCATTTTTTTTCCCTCTTTTTTTTCGTCTGGAGTCTCATCCCGACTTGTGGGGGAATCATAGTGTCCATCATCCTTTCCTCACGTGAGACAATGCTCTAATAATAAAGATCATCACACTTTTATTTACTTACAACTCAAGAATTACAACTTGATACTTAGAACAAAATATGACTATGTGAATGCCTCCGACCGTGTACCGGGATGTGCAATGAATCAAGAGCGACATGTATAAAGATGATGAATGGTGGCTTTGTCACAAATACGATGTTAACTACATGATCATGCAAAGCAATATGACAATGATGGAGCATGTCATAGTAAACGAAACGGTGGAAAGTTGCATGGCAATATATCTCGAAATGGCTATGGAAATGCCATAATAGGTAGGTATGGTGGCTGTTCTGAGGGAGGATATGTGGTGGGTTTATGGTACCGGCGAAAGTTGTGCGGTACTAGAGAGGCTAGAAATGGTGGAAAGGTGAGAGTGCGTATAATCCATGGACTCAATATTAGTCATAAAGAACTCACATACTTATTGCAAAAATCTATTAGTCATCGAAAAAAGTACTACGCGCATGCTCCTAGGGGGATAGATTGGTAGGAAAAGACCATCGCTCGTCCCCGACCGCCACTCACAAGGAATACAATCAAAAAATAAATCATGCTTCGAGTTCATCACATAACGGTTCACCATACGTGCATGCTACGGGACTCATAAACTTTAACACAAGTATTTCTCAAATTCACAACTACTTACTAGCATGACTCGAATATCACCATCTTCATATCTCAAAACAATCATAAGGAATCAAACTTCTCATAGTATTCAATGCACTTTATATGAAAGTTTTTATTATATCCCTTTTGGATGCCTATCATATTAGGACTAATTTTATAACCAAAGCAAATGACCATGCTGTTTGGAGACTCTTAAAATAATATAAGTGAAATATGAGAGTTCATCAATTCCTATAAAATAAAACCACTGCCGTGCTCTAAAAAGATATAAGAGAAGCACTAGAGCATTCTAATAAATCACGATTCATGCGTGTCTCTCTCAAAAGGTGTGTACAGCAAGGATGATTGTGGCAAACTAAAAAGCAAAGAATCAAATCATACAAGACGCTCCAAGCAAAACACATATCATGCGGTGAATAAAAATATAGCCTCAAGTAAAATTAACCGATAGATGGAGATGAAAGAGGGGATGCCTTCCTGGGGCATCCCCAAGCTTAGGATTTTTGACATCCTTGAATATTAGTCTAGGGTGCCTTGGGAATCCCCAAGCTTAGGCTCTTGCCACTCCTTATTCCATAGTCCATCAAATTCTTACCCAAAACTTGAGAACTTCACAACACAAAACTCCAACAGAAAATCTCGTAAGCTCCTTAGTATAAGAAAGTAAATCACCACTTTTGGTACTGTTGTGAACTCATTGTTTATTTATATTGGTGTAATATCTACTGTATTCCAACTTTTCCATGGTTCATACCCCCCGATACTAGCCATAGATGCATCAAAATAAGCAAACAATACGCGAAAAACGGAATATGTCAAAAACAGAACAGTCCGTAGAAATTTGGAGATTTCGAATACTTCTGTAAATCCAAAAATTCATAGAAATTAGGAAGTCCTAGACAATTTGTTTATTAATCCTCTTTAAAAAATCAGTATTTTATAGCGCTTTTGTTAAAAATTAAAACTAATCTCTTGGGCACAAGAGTTTCTGTTTTTCAGCAGGATCAAATTAACTATCACCGTAGGCTATCCCAAAGGTCTTGGCACAAACACTAATTAAAACACAAAACCACATCTAACCAGAGGCTATATGATTTATTCAAAGCAAAACAGGACCTAAAAAGCAAGAACAAAAATAAAATTGGGTTGCCTCCCAACAAGCGCTATTGTTTAACGCCCCTAGCTAGGTATAAAAACACAAATACATCTAAGTATTCTCATCTTAGGTGTTCAATTCTTTTCTCATCAAGTCTTCCAAAAGTCGTCTAAGTAATTCTATTCTTTCTTCTATCTCCCTCCTAGTCAATGAACTTAGATCGTGAAAGGGACTTTGATTGGTAATCTTAACATTCATAAACCCGTACCCGGGATCATTCCCCGTAAATATCATCATATAAAATATGTAGCTCGTTTCTAACGGGTTCCTTCATCATTTTATTCAACCAATCCCTATTAAATCCTACATAAATTCCTCTAGTTATCCAATCAATTTTTCAAAAGTTTCAATATACAATGCTTGAGAGATCTCAGAATGGGGAACCCTTTTCCTAAGATTTCACTATAAGATTGATAATCCCTCGATTCCAAACTACGCATAGTTTCTTTATCATGAAGGATGTCTATGATTGGAGGGTGTTCAACAACCTTTTTATAGAAAGCAAACATATCCCTAGCCTCTTTGATAATAAAATTAAATTCACGCATAAGAATAATAGTGGCAATCTTTTTAGCTACAGGGTGATTGATTTTAGGGAGTTCATAAAACAATGTTTGCAAAGCAGGATGAAGATGCACAAATTTTATTTCTAATTTCTCAACAAGCATCACAATAGCATCAGCATAACAATTTGTCTTAAGAAGAATAGTTCTTTTATTAATAGGCAAGGATCCAATACAATCAAATAATTCTTGAATAATACTTTTCCCTATAATATTACTGTCTCCTATACGAACGATATTAGTTTTGTAATTAGGAGGCTTTTCAGCTCCGGGATCCAAAGAGCAAGTTTCAAGATTCTCCTCAAGATTTTCAGCGCTAACATCCCCAGTTTCAGACATAGTGGCGGCAAACGAGCAAACGAAGAAGACGAACCGAAGAGGGGCGAAGAAAAGGCGAATCTTTTTGAAAATTGTTTTAGAAGTGGGGGAGAGGAAAACGAGAGGCGAATGGTGAATAATGTAATGCGAGAGATGAGAGTTTATGATTGGTACTTGGAATGTCTTGGCTTGGTCTAGATCTCCCAAGCAATGGAGCCAGAAATCCTTCTTGCTACCTCTTGAGCTTGCGTTGATTTTTTCCTTGAAGAGGAAAGGGTGATGCAGCAAAGTAGCGTAAGTATTTCCCTCATTTTTGAGAACCAAGTTATCAATCCAGTAGGAAACTACGCAAAAAGCCACCGAATACCTGGAGAAACAAACACCAACTTGCAACCAACGCGACAAAGGGGTTGTCAATCCCTTCACGGTTATTCGCAAAGTGAGATCCGATAGAGATGGATAAATGGTAAAGTAATATTTTTGGTTTATGGAACGGAAAGTAAAAGATTGCAAAGTAAGGGAACGGCGACAGAAATTGGCAAGTTGACGGGAAACTACTATGATGTAAAATAGAACCGGGGGCCATAGGTTTCACTAGAGGCTTCTCTCAAGATAGAATTAATATGGTGGGTGAACAAATTACTGCCGAGCAATTGATAGAAAAGCGTAAAGTTATGATGAAATCTAAGGCAATGATCATGAATATAGGCATCATGTCCGTGTCAAATAGACTGAAAGGATTCTGCATCTACTACTATTACTCCACACATCGACAGCTATCCAGCATGCATCTAGAGTATTAAGTTCATAAGAACAGAGTAACGCCTTAAGCAAGATGACATGATGTAGAGGAATTAAATCAAGCAACATGATGAAAACCCCATCTTGTTATCCTCGATGGCAACAATACAATATGTGTCGGTTCCCCTTCTGTCACTAGGATCAAGCACCGCAAGATTGAACCCAAAGCTAAGCACTTCTCCCATTGCAAGAAAAGCCAATCTAGTTGGCCAACCAAATCGATAGTTTGAAGAGACCTGCAAAGATATCAAATCATGCATAAAAGAATTCATAGGAGATTCAAATAATATTCATAGATAAGCTGATCATAAATCAACAATTCAGCGGATCTCGGCAAACACGCCATAAAAGAGTATTACATCGAATAGATCTCCAAGAACATTGATGAGAACTTTCTATTGACAATCAAAGAGAGAGAAGCAGCCATCTAGCTACTAGCTATGGACCCGTAGGTCTGAAGTAAACTACTCACGCTTCATCGGAGAGGCAATGGTGTTGATGTAGAAGCCCTTCGTGATCGAATCCCCCTCTGGCAGGACGTCGGAAAAGGCCCCAAGATTGGATCTCCTGGGTACAGAAGGTTCCGGCAGTGGAAAAGTAGTTTCGTGGCTCCCCTGGATGTTTTGGGGGTATAAGAGTATATATAGGAGGAATAATTAGGTCACGAGAGCTACGAGGGGCCCACAAGGTCAGGGGGCGCGCCCTCCACCCTTGTGGCCACCTCGAGGCTCCTCTGACTTGCACTCCAAGTCTCCTGGGTGTCTTCTAGTCCAAGAAAAATCATGCAAGAAATTTATTCCATTTGGACTCCGTTTGGTATTCCTTTTCTGCGAAACTCTAAAACAAGGGGAAAGCAGAAACTGGCACTGGGCTCTAGGTTAATAGGTTAGTCCCAAAAATAATATAAAATAGCATATTAATGCATATAAAACATCCAAAACGGATAATATAATAGAATGGAACGATCAAAAATTATAGATACGTTGGAGACGTATCAATGCTCCTTTTGGATGTCTGACTCAGCGACTTTCAGCATCGCGAACAAGGAGATTGAGTTGTTCATCCCTTGCATGTTATAGTTCAACACAAAGCTCTTGTAGCTAGGTGGTAGCGATTGAAGAACTCTGTCAGTGACAGCCTCTGGCGGGAGATCAATTCCCAACTTAGCCACATGATTGTAGTACCCAGACATTCTAAGTATGTGCTCACTGACAGACCCGTTCTCCTCCATCTTGCAGGCATGGAATTAATCAGAGGTCTCATACCTCTCGATCCGGGCATTCTTCTCAAAGATAAAATTCAACTCTTGGAACATCTCATATGCTCCATGACGTTCAAAATGCCTTTGAAGTCCCGGCTCTAAGCCATACGGCATGGCGCACTGAACTATTGAGTAGTCATCAACACGCGACTACCAGGCGTTCACAACATCCACAGTCGCTGGAGGGGGTGGTGCACCAAGCGGTGCATCAAGGACATAAGACTTATGGGCAGCCATGAGGATAATCCTCAGATTACGGGCCCAGTCCACAAAGTTACTTCCATCATCTTTCAGCTTAGCTTTCTCTAGGAACGCACTGAAATTCAGGGGAGCTACTACACGAGCTATTGTTCTACAACATAAATTTTCAAAGGCTACTTCAGACTATTGTTCATGATAATGAGTTCAGTTAATCATATTACCTAAGAAATCCCACTCAAATCTACATCCCTCCGGTTGTTCGAGTGTAACACGATCCAAATTCACCAACCCAAGTCCGACCATCACGTGAGATGAGGTGGTTTCAATGGTGAACGTCTCCATGTTGATCATATCTACTATATGACTCGTGTTCAACTTTTCGGTCTCTTGTGTTCTGAGGCCATGTCTGTACATGCTAGGCTCGTCAAGTTTAACCCAAGTGTTCCGCATGTGCAACACTGGCTTGCACCCGTTGTATGTGAACGTAGAGTCTATCACACCCGATCATCACGTGGTGCTTCGAAACGATGAACTTTCGCAACAGTGCACACTTGGGGAGAACACAATTTTATCTTGAAATTTTAGTGAGGGATCACCTTATAATGCTACCGTCGTCCTAAGAAAAATAAGATGCATAAAAGGATTAACATCACATGCAAATCAACTTGTGCTTTTGATCTCCATCTCCAAAGCACCGGCATGATCTCCATCATCGCCGGCATGACACCATGATCTCTATCATCATGATCTCCATCATCGTGTCGCCATCGGGGTTGTTACGCCAACCATGCTTCTACTACTATTGCTACTGCTAAGCGCTAAAGTAAAGCATTACATAGCGCTTAATGATTGACACGCAGGTCATATAATAATTAAAGACAACCCTATGGCTCCTGCTGGTTGCCGTATGCATCGACATGCAAGTCGATATAAACTATTACAAACATGATCATCCCATACATCAGGTATATTTCACCATGTCTTTGGCCATATCATATCACAACATACCCTACAAGAACAAGTTAGACGTCCTCTACTTTGTTGTTGCATGTTTTACGTGGCTGCTATGGGCATCCAACAAGAACGATTCTTACCTACGCAAAGACACAAGGTGATATGCAAGTTGTTATTTAACCTTATACAAGGACCGCCTTTGTCGAATCCGATTCAACTAAGGTGGGAGAGACAGACACCCGCCAGCCATCTTTATGCAACAAAGTCACACGTCTGTCGATGGAACCGGTCTCATGTACGTGGACATGTATGGTTAGTCCGGGCCGCTTCATCCCACAATACCGCCAAATCAAGAAAAGACCAAGGAAGGAAAAAATCTGAATATCAACACCCACAAACTCCTTTGTGTTCTACTCGTGATGTCATCTACGCATACACCTAGATCTGATACCACTGTTCGGGAACGTTGCATTGGAAACAAAAAATTTCCTATGCTCACCAAGATCAATCTAGGAGATGGGCATCTAGGAGAGGATAGATTGCATCTATATACCCTTGTAGATTGCTAAGCGGAAGCGTTAAGAAACGCGGTTGATGTAGTCGAACGTCTTCGCGATCCAATCACGATCCGTCCCACGAACTCCCGATCCAAGTGTCGAACAGACCGCACCTCCGCGTTCAACACATGTACAACTTGATGACGCCTTCACCTCCTCGATCCAAAGAGCGATGGTGAACTAGTAGCTCAAGTCCTCCGGCAGCACGACGGTGTGGTGGCGGTGGTGGTGGAGGAATCTCAGCAGGGCTTCGCTAAGCACTACGGAGAGGAAGATGGGTACGAGGGAGAGGAGGGGCAGCGCTATGGCGTGGAGAAGTGTTCTCTGGGGTGTGGCTGCCCTCTCTCTACCTCTCTATATATAGGGGAAGGGAGGAGGGGTGGCGCCCCTAGGGTTTCCCCTAGGGGGGTGGCGGCCAGGGCAGATGAGATCTCCCCTAGGGTGACTTGCCCCCCAAGTCGGGAGGTGGGAAGCCCTAGGGGGCGCCCCCAACCCTCCTGGTTATGTGAGATGGGGTGAGGGGGCTGCTCAGCCCCTTAGTGGGCTGTTTTCCCCTCCCCTTGGCCCATGGGGCCCCCAACACTTGTCGGGCCCCCGAAACCCCTTTCGGTGATGCCGGTCATCACCCGGTACCCCCTGAACAATTCTGTACTCCAATACCCTTCGTCTAATATATCCATATTCACCTCCGGACCATTCCGGAGTTCCTCATCACGTCCAGGATCTCATCCAGGATTCCGATCAACCTTCGGTAACCAGCATAATGACTCAACTATACTTATATCATCACCAAAACGTTAAGTGTGTAGACCCTGCGGGTTCGAGAACTATGCAGACATGACCGAGACACCTCTATGATCAATAACCAATAGCGGGACCTGGATTCCCATATTGGTTCCTACATATTCTATGAAGATCTTATCGGTCGAAACTCGATGTCAAGGATTCAACTAATCTCGTATGCAGTTCCCTTTGTCTATCGGTATGTTACTTGCCCGAGATTTGATTGTTGCTATCTTCATACCTAGTTCAATCTCGTTACCGGTAAGTCTCTTTACTCATTCCGTAATACAAGATCCTGTAACTAACTCATTAGTCACACTGCTTTTAAGCTTACTGTGATGTTGTATTACTGAGTGGGCTCTGAGATACCTCTTCGTCATACGAAGTGACAAATCCCAGTCTTGATCCATGCTAACTCAACAGACACCCTCGGAGATACCTGTAGAGCACCGTTATAGTCACCTAGTTACATTGCAATGTTTGGTACACACAAGGCACTCCTCCGGTGTCAGTGAGTTGCATGATCTCATGGTCATAGGAACATGACATGCAGAAAAACGATAGCAATAAACTTGATACGATCATATGCTATGTTCATAGTTTGGGTCTTGTCCATCACATCATTCTCCTAATGATGTGATCCCGTTATCAAATGACAACTCATGTCCATGGCTAGGAAACCATAGCCATCTTTGATCAACGAGCTAGTCAGGTAGAGGCTTACTAGGGACGTATTGTTGCCTATGTATCCACACATGTATTTGAGTTTCCGGTTAATAGCATGGATAATAAACGATTATCATGAGCAAGGAAATATAAAAATAACAACTTTATTAATGCCTCTAGGTCATATTCCAATAGATTCCAACTCCCAAAAATTACATATATTCCAAAATAATTCTCCGTAAAATTTTATTGCATTTGGACTTCGTTTGATATGTATTTTTTGCGAAACAAAAAACATGCAACAAACAGGAACTGGCACTGGGCACTGGATCAATAGGTTAGTCCAATAAATCATACAAAAAGTTGCCAAAAATATGTGAAAATTGTATAATATTGGCATGAAACAATCAAAAATTATAAACACGACGGAGACGTATCAAGGATCTTATTCAATCCATACGTAGGTATGATGGACATTCATGGTAGGAAACTGGGTTTAAAAGTTTTTGGATGCACAAGTAGTATTGCTCCTTAGTACAAATTTTTGGCTAGCAAAAGATCCTAGGCAAACACCACATGTTGGAGGATCCATGACAATATAACTTCTATGCAAATATACACAACCATAACTCATTACGTTGTTTTCCATGTCCAACTTCAACTAATTTGCTCAAGTTTGAAAATAATTAATGGGTATTCACAATCATAGAATATGTCCAAGATAATGAATTTTCATGTGAAAGTTCTCTTCCTTATACTAATCATTCATGAATTGCTTGTATGACCAATATTGTGATTGTCAAGCTTCAAAATATTTCACTTTCTAAACCAAATGTGAAGCTACTACTAGGCATGATATGAATATATAATTTCAACTTCATGACATTCAATTCATTCAACAATTTACTCATAGTATATAAGTGAAGCACGAGAGTAAATGACAAACTACTCCAAAAAGATATAAGTGAAGATCAAACGAGTAGTCATGTAAATGGGTAGCTATTTGAGGAATCTCTTTTATTTAAAAACTTTTAGATCTAAGTATCTAATTAAAACAGCAAGTAAAACAAAATAGAATGACATGCCAAGAATAGCACGCATCATGTGAAGAAGCAAAAACTTAGGCTCAACCGAGGCTAACCGATAATTGTTGATGAAGAAAGGTGGGATGCCTACTAGGGCATCCCCAAGCTTAGATGCTTGAGACTTCTTGGAATATTAACTTGGGATGCCTTGGGCAGACCCAAGCTTTAGCTTTTGTGTCTCCTTAATTCCTTTTATATCATGGTTTCCCTAAATCTTAAAAACTTCATTCACACAAAACTCAACAAGAACTCGTGAGATAAGTTAGTATAAATCAATGCAGTAACCTTATCATTCTCTACTATAGCAAATCACTAAAATTATTATTTAACATTGCATAATAAATTCCTCTGCATATTTAATACTTATATCCTCAAATAGAATCATTAAACAAGCAAACATATGCAAACATAACAGCAATCTGCCAAAACAGGCAAGTCCGTAAAGGATGCAAGAATATCAATACTTATTTAACTCCAAAATTTCAGAAAATCTAGCACTCTATAAAAAATCTTCCATATCTTGTTTTGCAAAAAGTTTCAAAATTTTATCATATTCTGAATTTTCTCAGGAATTGACGCACTACCGTGCAGCTGTCTGTTTTCAAACAGCCACATATAGACTTGCAAAATAAGCATGGTAAAAGCTATACTTGACATTCTTATTGAAATGAAAGATGCAAAACATTAATATCAAGAAAATCAAGAAAATCCTAAAAAAATAAAATAATTCTCCAAGCAAAACTCATAACATGTGACGAATGAAAATATAGCTCCAAGTGAGGTTACCGATAATATTGTATACAAAAAGGGGATGCCTTTCGGGGCATCCCCAAGCTTAGTTGCTTGGGTATTCCTTGAATATTACCTTGGGATTCCTTGGGAATCCCCAAGCTTAGGATCTTGCCACTCCTTATTCTCCTCATATCGACATCTCACCCAAAACTTGAAAACTTCAATCACACAAAACTTAACGAAACGTCGTGAGATGCGTTAGTATGATAAAGAGCAAATCATTCAATTTGGTACTGTCAAGACAAGATTCATAATTGTTCTCACAATTCCTATCATACCTTATCATCTCCACAATTTAAATAGAGCAATATAAGCCATAGAAACTAGGAACAAGAAAACTACGCATTGAAAACATAATCTGTCAAAAACAGAACAACCTCTAATGATCTGAACAATGACCATACTTCTACTACTCCAAAAATTCTGAAAAATTAGGAGAACTTATAGAATTTATATATAAATCATTAGTAAAAAATTTAGATAAAAAGCACGTTCCAGTGAATTTCTAAAATTCATGCACTGAGTGCAAAATTTTCTATTTTTGCACAGAATCAATTCAACTATCATCCACACTATCCCAAAGGCTTTACTTGGCACTTTATTGAAACAAAAGCTATAAAACACGATTACTACAGTTGCCTAATCATGTGAACACACAAAAACAGTAGGTAAAAGTGTTGGGTTGTCTCCCAACACTAGTAGAAAAAGGACCTAATGTGAGACATATTAGTCTCGGTTCGATTTTTGCCCGGTACTAATGGTACCATTAGTGCCGATTCGAACGGCTATGCATTAATGCCGGTTCGTGTTGAACCTTTAGTGTCGGTTCGTGGCACGAACCGGTACTAAAGGGGTGGTGGCAGGCTGGCGTCAGGCCGGGGCCCCACGATCACCTTTAGTACCAGTTCGTGGCACAAACCGGTACTAAAGGGCCAACCTTTAGTACCGGTTCGTGCCATGAACCGGGACTAAAGGGGTCTGACCTATAGTCTCGGTTGGAGACACAAACCGGGACTATAGGGCAATTTTCAAGCTCTCCCCCCCCCCCCATGTATCACCATTTCAGCTTTGAAAAAACAAAAAAATGATACAAAATTCAAAAAATAAAATTCTTTGAGATGTAGTTATATTACTACATCTGCTAGTTAGGAAAATTAAAAAACTTAAATTTGGACATGTTTTGCAAAAAAGTGTTATGAAAAAGTAAAATGGCTATAACTTTTGCATACGATGTCGGAAAAAATACTAGACTCAACTTCGGCCAAGGAGTTGGAAAGGGGGTTCCTACAGGCAGTCGGCTCTGATACCAACTTGTGACGCCCCCGATTCGACCCTACACTAATCATACACGCAAATGTGTACGACCAAGATCAGGGACTCACGGGAAGATATCACAACACAACTCTAGACACAAATTAAAATAATACAAGCTTCATATTACAAGCCAGGGGCCTCGAGGGCTCGAATACAAGCTCGATACACAAGAGTCAGCGGAAGCAACAATATTTGAGTACAGACATAAGTTAGAGAAGGATGCCTTAAGAAGGCTAGCACAAAAGCAACACGATTGAAGAGGCAAGGCCTCCTGCCTGGGATCTCCTAACTACTCCTGGTCGTCGGCGGTCTCCACATAGTAGTATCCGTCGGTCGTGGCCTCTGGCTCCAAGGATCCACCATCTGGTTGCATCAACTGGAAAGACAAAGGAAGGGGGAAAAAGGGTAGCAAAGCAACCATGAGTACTCATCCAAAGTACTCGCAAGCATCAGATCTATACTAAGTATGCATTGGTATCAAATGGAAGGGTTGTATCTGTGGACTGAACTGCAGAATGCCAGAATAGAGGGGAAGGCCTAGCCTATCAAAGACTAGCATCTTCAAGCAGCTCCAATCATCTTGAGCATGTGGAAGAGTAAAGAATAGCAGTTTATAATAATCAAACATGTTGTAACATTAATGCCCAGAGATCCCTCCTCGACTCCCTGCGAGAAAGCAATCTCAGAGCCACATATCCATCACATATCTCAAGTATCCATTTCTAGTTATATAAGATCAGGATACAAGTCTGAACGTCCATTACCATGGACACGGTATTCGAACATATGTCTTCCCTGCAGGGGTGCACCACATTACCCAACACGCTCAATCACTCTGGTCGGACACACCTTTCTAGGGTCAATGCCCGGCCTCGGAAGATCAACACATCATAGCCCTACCTAGGCTTAGCAGACAGGTCCCCGCCGGTCTACCTCCTAAGCACTCCGGGGTCTGGGCCCATCGCCCGTTGCACTCTGGGTCGTTGCGAGCAGGGCGGACCAGGCTCCACCATTACAGGACGGTGCCGGCCCAGCCGTGCCGCAATGCTAAACTAGACGTCTGACAAAGCTTCGGCTGATACTGCGACGTCGAGGCCCATATCTATTCTCACGTGGTGGTTAGTGCGTAAAGGCCAGAGGCCAACTCAGAACAAATACCCAAACCTGTTAGTGCATTGGGGGCTCGCGGAGACGAGCAGAGACTCACGATAAAGTGACCCCGTCGCCCCGTCTCATGGACTTACGGCAAGGACCCAGACTGCGCGGCCGTGCCACATAGAAAACTCACGGGTGCTCCACGGGCCCGCCCGACTTTCACATCAACTCGTGGGTACCCCTCAGGGCCGACCCGACTTCAACAAAGGTCTCAAGTAAAGTCAAGGTAACCGTGTGTCCAAACATCAATGGGAAAACCCGAGGAATCACCCACGGAGGATTCCACTCGACGTAATCATCAAGGTGAATGTAAGAGGATCCACCCTCGAGGTTCACACTTGAGGTGTTGCACGACGGAGCCGAATCGGGAATGGTGAAAGAGGAACCACCCCCGTTGACCACGACCGAATAGCTACACTATAGAATTATCATCAGGAGTGCGTTATGAGGGATCACCCTCGGCACTCGATTGTAGCTCTGCAGAGTCGACCAACTAAAGGGGCGTGATGTGACGTGAGGTGTCAGGCTCTGGTCATCGATCACATTGATCGAGTCGTCGAAGATGAAGCAGGGGCAACAAGCACAAGGTGGGGGTCACTGATGGATCACTAACCAACCTATACTAAGAAGGTAAGGTACAATGAGCAGGTTACAAAAGCAGGCTATGCATCAGAATAGGAGAAAACAATAACAGTAGCAAAATATAATGCAAGCATGAGAGAATGGAATGGGCGATATCGGGATGATCAAAGGGGGGCTTGCTTGGAAGCTCCGCTGAAAGGAAGAAGCGGTCGCCGTCGACGTAGTCGATCACAGGGATAGCATCAGTCTCGGAGTCTACTGGAGAGAAGAGGGGGAAGAAATAGTAAATACAAAGCAAACAGATGCATGATAGGCAATAAGCAGCCTTAGGGGTGTTCTAACGCGGCACTACACGGTACCGACGAAGGGGAGGACATCCGGGAAAGTTTCCCCGAAGGTTGGCATTTTCGGACAGATGAAACGGAGGGGAAAGGTTGCATGTTTGCTATGCTAGAGGCAAGTGACAGATGAACGGAGAGCGTATTGGGATTCGCCTCATCGTTCTGAGCAACTTTCATGTATAAAACTTTTTCATCCAAGTTACGGATTATTTTATATTAATTTCTAAAGCTTTATAACAATATTCTGAAATTTAATATTAATTCTAAATAAACCAGAATATACCTATTGTACCCACTAGGATCTAGCCCTAGTGGATGACAAGTGGGGTCCATGGGTCTAGTCAGCATGCACAGTCAGCAGTTGACTATATCAACGTTGAGTGGTCAAACAGGGCAATGTGGCCTACTATCATAGACTAGTTTAATTAAGCAGGTTTAATTAGACTAAATATGTTCATTAGGCTAATTAATCAAATTTAATTAGGTAGTTAACTAAGCAAATTAATTAATTAATCAAATTACTAAGTAATTAAATTATTATTTCTATTTTTTCCATTTTTGTTTTCTTTTAAAAGGGGCATGGGGCCCCCTGGTCAGTGGCACAAGGCCAGGGGCTGTGTCGGTGTACTAGAGTAGGGGTACCCTAGTATCCCGAACTTGTGCACGGGCAGTCGCAGCGCCCCGCGGCAAGGCTTGTCGAGTGGCCGCCAAGGTCCTCCGTGGTTCCTTTGGAGCCATTCAAGAACAAAGTATTCAAGCCAAGGAGACAAAGCCCCGGCAAGAGGAGCTTGTCGGGAAGGCCACCCAAGGCACAAGACCCCGGCAAGAGGAGCTTGCCGGGAAGGCCAACCAAGGCATCTCAAGGAACTTGCCGCGACGCGCCACGCGTCCCGGCAAGGCCCGGTGAGCGACAAGCTTCCGGACGCGACAAGACAACGACCGCGGCAAGGCGCTTGCCGCGACGAGCTACCACTCTGTACCCGCGCTCCAGCACATCCACCAACATGTCGCTCTGGGACCCTTCCAGGCGTACGTGGCGGGAGGCTGTGCAGCCAGGGGTGCACTGTGGCAAGCGGCGCTGACAAGAGTGCCATCGTGGCGAACGGTGGCGTCCCTGACGGTCCCTTTTTGCACTGTTTGGGCGATGCAGATGGGCATTTAATGCCCTTGTCCCCTGCCGTCAGGGTTAGGTATGATACACTATACAGGTAGCTGTACCAACAGCAGCACCTTTCCATTTTTGCCCTTGTCTATGTTGCCACCTGTCGATGACCCCTTGAGCATATAAAAGGCGGCCCATGCGCAACGTAGAGGAGGGGAACACTCACGCTCGGTCTCGTTAGCGGCTTGTGTGTACTGTAGCACCCAGCGCTCCTGAGCAAGAACTCAATACACTCAGACATGCAACAGTAGGGTTTTACGCATCCGTGCGGCCCGAAGCTGGGTAAACTGCTCGTGTGCTTCGCCTCGATCTGCTCTTCGTGCGACCTCCGCCCCTCGCCGAACCGAAAGGGGCTCGGTCCCCATAGGTGCTCGTGGAAGCAGTTTCCCCGACATCTTTGGCGCGCCAGGTAGGGGGCGTCGAGGTTGTGTGAACCTGATCCGGCGTTCACACGAGCTAGATCTTCATCATCTTCATCGACATGCCACCGAAGAAGAAGGCTTAGGAGGCGGCTGATCCGTCCGCGTCGAACCCACCACGGCCGGAGCAAACAGTTGGTGGGGTAGACGCCGGCAGAAGAACGGGCGTCGGCGAGGGAGCTCACAATGCCACGGCGTCCAAACATGCACCGCACCCATCTCAGGAGGTGCGGGACCGGCAGCGTCATGGTACTCACGGTACCATACGTTCGCTGGACCCAGATCGAGCTGGCGGATCTCGGGATCCTCAAGACCAGCATGCGCGCCAACATGCTGGTGCAAGCGAGGTATGGTCGCCTGGACGGGATACTGCTCCTTCTAACTTAGTTAGAAGTCCGAGCGTATCCCGCTCCATGCACCGTTCGCCACCGCTACCCGCCACTCCAGCCGAAGCTTTGGCGTGAGCTCAACTGCTCCTAGACTTCCCTCCAACGGCGGACAAGATCGACGACTGGAGGGCCACCATTCAGAGTCTCATTGGCTTTGCCAACGGCGACACTCCAAGGCAGCCGAGTACATCGCAGCCACGGCGAGCCAGCCAGGCACGAGCCGATGGCGACAAGACCGGTGGGGGTGCAACCACCGTGCACTCTCCGCCTCGAAGGCCAAGATCGCCGACTCGCCGGATCCACCACGACAGCGACTCCACCGCGTCATCAGATCCGCGAGCTCGTCGCGATCAGAGCCAAGTTCTTCACGAACGAAAGCAAGAAGACGCTCGTACTCGCATCAAGCGCCGAAGAGAAGCGCGGCGTCAATCAGACCAGCGCGCTGGGCCCACTGTCGACATGCATGCGCCAGGGGAACCAGGCGACCTGCCGTACGCGGTAGGTTGCCCTGCGTTTACCCGTGAGCTGCGGCAAGTCCAGTGGCCCAGCACGAAGAATTTCAAGCCAGACGTACCAGAGAAGTATGACGGCAAGACGCATCCGTCGGAGTTCCTCAGCATCTACACCATCGCGGTGCAAGCTGCCGGGGGGGGGGGGACGAGAAGATCCTTGCCAACTACTTCCCGCTGGTGCTCAAACCCAATGTTAGGTCCTGGCTCATGCACTTGCCAGACGACTCCATATCTTCCTGGGCAGACCTATGCCATCAGTTTGTCGGCGCCTTTACAGGCGGCCACAAACCTCATGGCCAGGAGAGTGACCTTCATCTGCTCGCCCAGAACGAAGGAGAGCCCCTGCGCAAGTTCATCCAGAGATTCAGCCGTGTACAACGCGACATCCCACATGTCCACCCTGCCGCGGTCATCAGCGCGTTCCATCAGAACGTGCGTAACGGCAGGATGCGGGAGGAGATGGCGATGTGCAAGATCAGAGACGTCAGTGAGCTTTATGCCCTGGCCGACAAGTGTGCACGTGCTGAGGAAGGGAGGAGACTCCCCGGAGAGAATACAGGAGCAGGAGGATCTGACAGCGAGGACGCTGCCCCGGCAAAGAAAAACCGGCGGCAGAACAACAGGAAGAAGAAAGGCAAAGATGTGAAGAAGACCAAGTCCGGCAAGAGTTCTGATGCCCACTCCGGCAAGCGCACCTCTTCGGAGTGCTGCGCTACCGTCGAGGACGCACCATCGAGCTCCACCGGCAAGTGTAAGAAGACAATGGCAGCTCTGCCAGCGACCAAGAAGGTGTTCGCCAAGGAGGACGGCACTGGTGGTACCTTCACCATCAGTGCCACTCTCGACCCTAAATAGGAAAGCGCGCTCATTGCTTTCCTGCGGGCGAATGTCGATGTGTTTGCGTGGCAAGCGTCTGACATCCCCGGTGTTCCCAGGAAAGTAATTGAGAACCACCTTGTCGTCTGTCCTCATGCGCGGCCCGTCAAGCAGAAAGTCAGGAAGCAAGCAGTGGAGCGCCAAGAATTCATTGCAGAAGAAATCAAGAAGTTGGAAGCAGCAGGCCTTGTCATAGGAGTACTCCATCCTACGTGGTTGGCCAATCCTGTAGTCGTGCGCAAGGCAAATGGGAAATGGAGGCTTTGTATCGACTTTACCAATGTTAATAAATCTTGTCCCAAAGACCCATTTCCCTTGCCGCGCATTGACCAGATTGTTGACTCCACGGCCGGATGTGACTTGCTTTCATTTCTTGACGCATACTCAGGATACCATCAGATCTTGATGGCAGAAGAGGATGACGAGAAGACCGCATTCATCACTCCATGTGGCACGTACTGTTTCATACGGATGCCTTTTGGTTTAAAGAATGCTGGTTCAACATTCGCAAGGGTAGTCCATACCGCTTTTGAGCCACAAATACACAGAAATGTGGAAGCCTACATGGATGACATAGTGGTCAAGAGCAAGGACAAAGCAACTCTGATTCAAGATTTAGAAGAGACTTTTGCAAATCTGCGCAAGATCAGCCTTAAGCTCAACCCCGAGAAGTGTGCGTTTAGAGTCCCTTCCGACAAGCTTCTCGGGTTCTTCGTGTCTCAGCGGGGAATTGAAGCCAATCCCGGCAGGATCAAGGCCATTGAGCAGATTGAAGCACCAAAGCGCGTCAAGGATGTACGAAGACTTGCCGGTTGCATGGCAGCTCTCAGCAGGTTTATTTCTAAGTCTGCTGAGCGCGCCCTGCCATTTTTCAAAATATCGAAAAAGGCAGGTCCAATGAAATGGACTCCGGAAGCGGAGGCTGCGCTGCACGACTTGAAGAGATACCTGTCCTCCACTCCAATACTTGTCGCACCTAAGCCACAAGAGAAGTTGCTGTTGTATCTAGCGGCAACCAATCAAGTGGTTAGTGCTGCGTTAGTAGCGGAGAGGGAGGCAGATGATGAGCCAGCAACCACGGCAGGAGCATCCAGCGACAAGCAGGGGGCTTCCCCGACAAGCTCTGGTCCCGACAAGGATGGATCTGCGCAGGCGCGTGAGGAGATACAGAAGAGAATGGTGCAGCGCCCAGTTTACTTTGTTAGTTCCCTTCTGCAGGGGGCTAGGTCAAGGTACTGTGGTGTGCAGAAATTGCTTTTCGGCCTTCTCATGGCCTCGAGAAAGCTGCGCCATTACTTCCAAGCTCACGAGATCACAGTTGTCACTTGCTTTTCGCTGAAAAGGATACTGCAGAATCCAGAAGCAACAGCAGGATTGTCGAGTGGGCACTGGAACTGTCAAGCTTTGGCCTCAAGTTTGAGAGCACTTCAACTATCCAAAGCAGAGAATTGGCAGAATTCATAGTAGAGTGGACGCCAACACCAGATGAAGAAATTCCAGAAACGAGCATCCCCGTCAAGGAAGCAAGCAAAGAGTGGCTGATGTACTTTGATGGTGCCTTCTCGCTGCAAGGCGCCGGTGCTGCCGTGCTGCTTGTCGCACCCACCGGAGAGCACCTCAAGTACGTAGTCCAGATGCACTTTCCCAAGGATCAAGCAACAAACAATACTGCAGAGTATGAAGGTTTGCTTGCCGGTCTCAGGATCGCGGCATACCTTGGGATCAGGAAGCTCATTGTCAGGGGTGACTCGCAGCTTGTCGTCCGCCAAGTGAATAAGGATTATCAGAGTCCGTTGATGGAAGCTTACATTGATGAAGTGAGAAAGCTAGAAGAGCACTTTTACGGCCTCCAGATGGAACATGTTCCAAGAGCTCAGAACGACATTGCTGATGGCCTGTCAAAGTGTGCAGCAGTTAAGTTACCTGTGGAACCAGGGATTTTTGTGCTCAAGCTGACTCAACCGTCTGTAACGCCATCGACTAGACAGAGCAAGAAGAGGAAGTTTATTTCTGGTGACTATTTTCCGGCAGAGCTTCCCGAAGCCGCCGCCAAGAAGGTCCCCAAGATCAACGCCAAGAGTGCTGAGGAGCAGTCTGCTCCGGCAAACCCCAGGGTTTGTTTCGTTGAAGCAGACTCTCCCGACAAGTTTTGCTCCGGCAAGCTGGCCGGGGAACGTCAAGCTCCAGCTGAGCCACAGGTTCTCACCGTAGAAGCGGATGTTCCCGCAGCAGCAGATGTGCCTTTAGTCCTTGTTGTCGAGCCGCAAGCTCCAGCATGGGCACAACAGATTGTCTGTTTCCTTCAGACAGGAGAACTTCCCGAAGAGCAAGAAGAAGCGGAAAGAGTAGCCTGGCAGTCAAGTATGTACCAGTTTGTCGACAACACACTGTACAGAGGAAGACTCGACGGTGTGAAATTGAAGTGTATTCACCGGGAAGACGGACAAAAGCTGTTGGCAGAGATACATGGAGGCATATGTGGTCACCACATTGGCGCAAGAGCACTTGCCGGCAAAGCGTTCCAGCAAGGTTTCTTTTGGCCGACAGCCCTCCAGGATGCAACTGCACAAGTAACCAAGTGTGAAGCGTGCCAGTTCCATTCCAAGCAGATACACCAACCAGCTCAAGCTCTCCAGACGATCCCTTTATCCTGGCCATTTTCGGTCTGGGGGCTCGACATCCTCGGCCCCTTCCCCCGAGCAGTCGGAGGCTTTGAGTACTTGTACGTTGCAATCGACAAGTTCACAAAGTGGCCGGAAGTGGAAGCAGTGAGGAAGGTGACAGCACAGTCAGCAGTCAAGTTCTTCAGGTCGATTGTTTGCCGCTTCGGGATCCCTAACAGGATCATCACCGACAACAGTACGCAATTCACGAGCCGCACCTTCATGCAGTACGTCCAAGATCTTGGCGCCAAGGTCTGCTTCGCTTCTGTTGCTCACCCCAGAAGCAACGGTCAAGCGGAGAGGGCAAATGCTGAAGTGCTGCGTGGGCTCAAGACCAGGACTTTCGACAGGCTGCACAAGTGCGGAAGAAACTGGATTGAGGAGCTGTCGGTGGTTCTTTGGTCGATCAGGTCGAAGCCAAATCGAGCCACTGGCCAGACACCTTTCGCTCTAGTCTATGGAGCAGAGGCAGTTCTCCCCACGGAACTCGTATACGGGTCACCTCGAGTGCTCGCTTATGATGAGTCTGAGCAAGAGCAGCTGCGACAAGAGGACGCGCTGCTCCTTGAGGAAGACCATCTTCAGGCTGCTGTACGAGCTGCTCGCTACCAACAAGCTTTGCGCCGCTACCATAGCCGCAAAGTCAACGCCAGAAGTCTCGAGGAAGGCAACCTTGTTCTTCGGCGTGTTCAGTCCGCCAAGAATTCCAACAAGTTGGCGCCGAAGTGGGAAGGCCCTTACCGGGTGAAACGAGTCACTAGGTCTGGCGCTGTCCGCCTTGAGACCGAAGATGGCATTCCGGTGAGCAACTCCTGGAATATCGAGCATCTTCGTAAGTTTTACCCATAAGGCGCGGTTGTCCGACCCTGTTCCGGCAACCACCTTTTGTACAAGTCTTGCCGCTGTTGCATGTAATCCTTTGTACAAAGCCAGGCGCAGACCCTGTGCACAAATAAAGCTCATGTGCTCCGCACATCTTGTCAATTTCATGCTTTTTTTGCATGACTTACCTGACACTCTGTGCAGCGCCAAGCCCCGGTAAGCAATAACGAGCCATAAGGCTCCATATCTTTCTTTTCTCAAGGAAAGGAAGGTTCCCCTCGCCCACAAGTTTGCCAGGGGGGAAGGAGGAGATAATGGTGTGGACCAGGCGTCGTTCAAGAAAGTTTCGCCTTGCCGGAAAGCAAACAACAGAAAAGCTAAGTTGCCAAAGTTTGAGCAGTCAAATTTTTTAAATTTTTAAGTTATCTTCCTTGAACGACCATGCTTTGTATGGAAAACCTATGCGCGGAGGAACCAGCTCGTGGCTAGTTGCGCCCTTACTTTGTTTCGAGTCCGCTCAACAACTTAAGTGAGCTACGACTAGTTGCGACAAGGTTTCTTGTCGGTAACGGCACCGCCAGCAGGCTGCTGACGTCCCGCACTCAGCGCTCGCGGCTAAGGTGCCTGCGCCGGCAAGTTCCCTAAAAGCGTAGGGCAAAAACATACAAAGGAAGGAATCAAGTAAAGGAAATAACTTTGCAATCACTGCCCAAAATAGAGTTATATTACAAGATAGCTTGTCGTGGCTCTAATAGATTGTTTTCATAACATGGCCAGCAGCGACAAGAAAAGAAGAAAACGGACGGCCTAGTCTACACGATCGCCCTCAACCCTCTTGATCCCGCTCACCCTGTCCACAATGGGTGCGACAAGGGCCTTGAGCTCCTCCAGATCAGCATCCGGCGGCAGGGACTTGAGGACGTTGGTGAGGTTGAGGCCCGGGTTGCGAAAGGACACCTTCACCAACAACTTTTGAAGAGCTCCCGCGCAGATCTCGCGCGACTCGTCGGCCAGCTGCTTTGGGATCCTCTCCCGGAGTCGCTGAAGGGCCGTCGCCACGCCTTTGAAGAACAAGGTGAGCTTGGCGCTGGATGGGACGCTCTCATCGGAGGGATACCCGAGATCCTCCATCCCCAGCAGCGCCAGCTCCTTGTCGATGTCTGCGGCAGCATTCACAAGACCCTCTGTCCAGTGCTCCACGCCCTCCCTAAAAGTGTTCTGGGTGGCGGCAATACTCTCCAGCAGCGCCTTGTCGGCCTTGATCTCCTTCTTCAAGGCAACCTCCTGCTTCCTGGCGCCGTCCAGCATCTTGGTCAAAGCAGTCAGCTTCAACTCAAGATCGGCGTTGGAGTCCTTTGCGGCGCTAAGCTCCTTGACCTTCTCGGCGAGACGACCCTGCAGCTTGCCAAAAGTGTAGGCGTCCTTCTCCCGCTCATGCTTGAGCGCGGCAAGCTCCTCGCCGCTCGCCTTGAGGTCGGCCTCCAGTTGCACCACCTTCGTCTCCAGCTCCTTCTTGGCGGCCTCGGCAGCTGCGGCAACGTCCTTTGCTTCCTTGAGAGCTCCACCGAGTGTTTGCTCGCGCGCGGCAAGCTCCTCCTCGTGGTTATCGAGGTTGATCTTCCGCTGCGCCAGCTCGCCCTCCTGTGCAGACAGCTTCTCAGCGGCAAGCCGCTGCTGCTCTTCGACGTCAGCCTTCTCGAGGAGGAAGGCCTTCTGCGCCTCATCGAGCTGCACCCGCTCCTCCGCCAGCGGCCGTAGAGCTGCTTGGTTGAGACCTCGGAGCTCCTCCACGCGCTTCTCCATGTCCACCCCCGCCTTAGCGACAAGCGCTTCGCGGGACTCCATCTTGGCTTGCCGAGCGCGGTAGAGCGACAACAGCTTCCGCAGCAGCCGCTCCTCCTCGGGCTCGTCGCTGCTGCTGCTCGGCGCATCAACCAGCGTCAGCCCAGCGGAGGCGAGCACCTCTCCATCCAAGATTTCTCCTTCAACCGGCGCCCTGGAGCTTGACTCCCAGGGGAGCTTGATGAAGACACCATCGCCGGCCTTCAAGTAGGTGCCTGGCTGGGGCTCTTCGGGGCCTGACGCTGCGGCAGTGGCGGGAGGGTCGGCGGTCGGCGTAGCGCCTGTCGCTCCTGCGGCCTCGGGGTCGTCAGTGCGATCGCCAAACCCCTCGTCAGCTGCTGCGGCGACAGCCTTGGCGGCCTCTTTGCCGGCGGGATCATTAGCGCCGGCCGCTTCTTCGGTGGCAGCGGCGTCGTCAACAGTGACCACGATCTCCATCGGATCCGCAGCAGATGGATCTGGCGGCCGGAAAAGGAAGAAAAGTCAAGCAAATATCCAAAAAGAAGATCAAACGGAGAAGAGCCCAAGGGAAGTTTCGAAGCAAGAGGTTTACCTGTACCGTGCTCTGCGGTTGTGGTCTCCGCCGCCGAGGGGCCGCTGGTGCTGTCCCTTGCCAGAGACTGCTCCCTTGCCGGAGACTTCTCCCTTGCCGGAGGCTTCTCCCTTGCCGGAGAACTCCCTCTTGCCGGAGAGCTCTCCCTTGTCGGAGGATCCTCCCTTGCCGGAGGACTCTCCCTTGGCGGTGTAGTCGAAGCAGATGGCATGACAGGGGTGGTCCCAGGACGCTCCTGGTGGGACTGCTCTGCTCCTACACAAACCAACAGTCAGATGTCAGCAAACAAAGAGTATCCATGCGCGCCAAACAGCAGCAAGCAAACCATATACTTACGCTGGGGGCTGCGCTGGGGGCTGCTCTGAAGAACAGTTGCCGGGTCCGGCAATGATGTCTCGGGCGCACCCCCTGCTGTCACGGTGGGCTCGTCCTCGATGATAACCAACGGGACCTTAGCTCTCTTTGCCGCTCTCTGGGCCAGAGTCCTAAAATGGAATAAGTTCAGAGTAAAGCAAATGAGATACAAGACAAAACGGCAAGAATTGAAGAAATACAAGAATAACAAGGATCTTACTCTTCTTCTTCCTCGTCGGAGCTAAGCGCGGAGAAATCAAAGCCTGGCCCGCCTCCGGCGCGAAGAGGCGGAGGAGTAGGTTCCCTTGGTCGCTTGGCAGGAGAAGCGGCGGTCCGGGAAGACCCTGCTCCAGTTGCCGCAGCAGCGTGAGGTGCTCCCCTGGCACCAGAACTTGCCACGGTGGAGCGTGTCGCGCAGCGCGGCGGCTGTTGACTCATCTGCCGCTCCGCTACGTCTCCAGCCTTGCGGAGACGCCTTCTTGGTGGAGCCGGGGGCTCTGTTTGCGGCAAGCTGCTCGAAGGTGCGGAGGAAGAGGAGTCGATCTCCAACGAGCTGCCCATGCCTTCGGCGGGCTCGCCCAACTCGACGTCACGCCCGACAGGATCCTCCTCGCCGACAAGCCCCTCTCGCTCGGCAAGGCTTGCTGCCTCTGCCTCCTCCACCGTGAACCCAAACTCGCCCGCGGCTGCAGCTGCCGTCACCTCTTCCAGCCTAGTGGCGATGAGCTTCACCTCCTCGTCGTTGGTGTCGCGAATGAGGCCCTGCAGCTCGTCGGAGCGGATCGGCACTTCTACCAAGCTATCGAAGAACGCCTGCACGACGTCGTCTGCAGGCTCTTGCCAAGTTGGATCAATTCCGTGCGAATCGCACAGCGGCATCATTGCACGGATGCGGCTGAGCGAGGAATTGTTGCACAGTGGAACGACACCCTGCGGCAACCTGAACACTTCGGGATGATCAGGATCGTACTTGAACAGCTCTTGGAGCATCGCGTTATGCTCCAGAACAGTGAAGTTATAGTTGAGGCCCGGACGCAGCCTCATGATATGCGCCGCGTTCTTGAACTCCCAGGCGGGTCTCATCCTCTCCTGCAGGGGGGCGATGCGGCGGCGAAGGAAATCTGCGCCAACGGCACCTACAGTGAGTCCGGCAAGCCTGACGCGTTGGATCCGGGCGATGGCAATCTTCAGCTTGTCGTCTTCCGGAGCCACGTTGCTCCAATCGCTGCCGCGCACCACTGCAGTTTAGCGCAGGGCAGTAAACGGCTGCGGGTTCTCCTCGACAACCCAGCACCAGTCTGCTCTCCATTCCTCCCACTTGCTGCGGAACTCTCCCTCCAGATAAGCTTCCTTCTTGCCGCCCTTTGAGATCCAGGCGATTCCGCCGTATAAAGGCTCTCCTCTCTCAACTCGGGGCATAAAGAAGTGGCCAAAAAGGGCTACATTGGGATGGACTCCGACAAAGTTTTCGCAGAGATGTGCGAAAACTGCCATGGTCAGAACAGCATTGGGGGTGAAGTCAAGGAGGCGGAACCCGTAGGTGTTCATAATGTCACAGAAAAATTTAGAGAAAGGCGGGCAGAGCCCGCAGTAGAAGAACAACGCGAAGAAGGGATATCCATTTGGAGCCAGTCTCGAAGCAACGGCTGGGAGTACCTTCGTGCGCGGATGCGCTCGCGTCTCCGTCGACCAGAAGAGGTAGTAGTACTCCTTCAGCTCCTTCGCGGAAAGCTTAGGGGGGAAGATTGCCCGCTCCTTTCACTGCGCCGCAAGCCGCTGCGCCTCGGCCGACTTCACCTTCTCGGCTTTCGGAGCCATAGCGGAGGTGGTCAGGGAAGACGACGGTGTTGATGGTGCTGGTGGCGATGGGGGCGGGGCGCTGCTCTCTTTCGGTTTGGGAAGAAGGGAAGTGACAGAGATTCTTGAGGAAGGAATAGCAACAGGCAGATGGACGAACTGCCCCTGTTTCCCCTGCTTATAAGGAGAGAGGGGGCGGACGTTCCGCCTTTCCGAATAAAGAAACCACCCACGATCTCTCCCACGACGCCGCAATCGACGCGTGCCGTTCGGGGAGGGCGCGGTGGATACGGAGTGAGATACGGCGTGACCCAGGCCACGCGTGCCCGTGCCCTGTTTTGGGCCTGGCCCAACAGCGCTCGGCACCGTGTATGGCCCAGGACCGGGGGCTCCTGTCGGTGTACTAGAGTAGGGGTACCCTAGTATCCCAAACTTGTGCATGGGCAGTCGCAGCGCCCCGCGGCAAGGCTTGCCGGGTGGCCGCCAAGGTCCTCCGTGGTTCCTTTGGAGCCATTCAAGAACAAAGTATTCAAGCCAAGGAGACAAAGCCCCGGCAAGAGGAGCTTGTCGGGAAGGCCACCCAAGGCACAAGACCCCGGAAGAGGAGCTTGTCGGGAAGGCCAACCAAAGCATCTCAAGGAACTTGCCGTGACGCGCCACGCGTCCCGGCAAGGCCCGGTGAGTGACAAGCTTCCGGACGCGACATGACAACGACCGCGGCAAGGCGCTTGCCGCGACGAGCTACCACTCTGTACCCGCGCTCCAGCACATCCACCAACGTGTCGCTCTGGGACCCTTCCAGGCGTACGTGGCGGGAGGCTGTGCAGCCAGGGGTGCACTGTGGCAAGCGGCGCTGACAAGAGTGCCATCGTGGCGAACGGTGGCGTCCCTGATGGTCCCTTTTTGCACTGTTTGGGTGACGCAGATGGGCATTTAATCCCCTTGTCCCCTGCCGTCAGGGTTAGGTATGATACACTGTACAGGTAGCTGTACCAACCGCAGCACCTTTCCATTTTTGCCCTTGTCTACGTTGCCACCTGTCGGTGACCCCTTGAGCATATAAAAGGAGGCCCATGCGCAACATAGAGGAGGGGAACACTCACGCTCGGTCTCGTTAGCGGCTTGTGTGTACGGTAGCACCCAGCGCTCCCGAGCAAGAACTCAATACACTCAGACATGCAGCAGTAGGGTTCTATGCATCCGTGCGGCCCGAAGCTGGGTAAACTGCTCGTGTGCTTCACCTCGATCTGCTCTTCGTGCGACCTCCGCCCCCACCGAACCGAAAGGGGCTCGGTCCCCATAGGTGCTCGTGGAAGCAGTTTCCCCGACAGGCTGTGCAGCCACGGAGCGGGCACCGCGGTAGCCAGAGGGGCACCGGCGGGCATGGCTCTGATGGGGGAAGGGGCGAGGTCAGCCGGGGCAGCAGGGGCCGTTGCCGGACGGCGGCAGCCGAAGCGGGGGGCTGCGGGGCGGCACCGGATGCAGTAGCAGTTCGGAGCAGCAGCAGCGGCGACAGCGGGTGCGGGGGCAATGGGCGCGAGCAGGGCGAGCCCAGTGCACTGACGGAGTGCGGTGGTCGTACGCAGGCGTCGGGACGGCCGCGCTGAGTGCGAGGACGTGGGCCGGAGCGCACACACGCAATAGGGGCTTCAGGAGGGGAGTCGGACGGAGGGGGATCACAACGAAGCGTAGAGGGGTGGCAGTGGGCTCGGTGTGGCGATGTCGAGGGCGCCGGCGTCGGGTGGCGGCAACGTCGGGGCGGCCTCCCCTGATCCAGAAGGGATCGAGCAGAGGAGGGGCGGGGCGGTGCCGACGGTGACGGCGTTAGGGACGTTGGGGTCGGGGCGTAGCGGGGGCGGATGGCATCCAGGTCGGGGAGAGAACGGGGAAGACGACGAGGTTGGGGCGGCACCGATCGGGCGGCGCCGGTGAAGTCCACGGGCGGCGGGGGTGGTCGTTGGGGCGTAGTTGCCCCCTAACCAGATCCAGTCGTGGGAGAGGAGTGGGGGAAGTGGGGAGAGTGGCTAGGGTTTCATGGCCACCAGGGGGTTATAGCCGGGGGTGAGGGGGCGCGTGGTCCGGCCTGGGGGTTACCTGGGCCGAGGTCCAGTGAGGGACAGGGGCCTCTCCCCTTTTTCTGTTTTTTTTGTTTAACTTTTTAAATATTTGTTTTCAATAGATTAGGGCATTAAACCACTTTGCAAAAATGTTTGTTCACCACCATAATTGGTATGGAAAGTTTGCCACACTTTGAACATTTTGGTTTTCACATTTGACAAATTTGAATTTTGACTTTAAACTCAGTTTTGAATTTGAATCGTGATTTGGACCAAATGAAGATTAGCAACAGTAATGTAATGACATGGCATCATTAGCAGGGGATTAATGTAGCTTAATTATCCGGGCGTTACATGAAACCTCTTCCAAAATAGTGGATTCATCACTAAATAGAGTTATGACCGCTCCAAATCCACTTTCATAATTATTAGAATAAGATTTAACACCCTCCAAAATAGTGGGATCATCATTACCTAGAGTTGACACTCTTCCAAACACACTTTCATCATTATAATCATCATAAATAGGAGGATGCAATCATCATAATAAATATTCTCATCAAAACTTGAGGGACTAAAAATATCATCTTCATCAAACAAAGCATCCCAAGCTTATGGCTTTGCATATCATTAGCATCATGGATATTCAAAAAATTCATACTAACAACATTGCAATCATGCTCATCATTCAAATATTTTATGTCAACCATTTTATTGAATTCTTCTTCTATCAACTGAGCACAATTTCCTTTCCATCATTTTCAAGAAAGACATGACAAAGATGAATAATATGAGGCCACCTCAATTCTATTTTTTTGTAGTTTTCTTTTTATAAACCAAACTAGTGATAAAACAATAAACTAAAAGATTCAATTTCAAGATCTAAAGATATACCTTCAAGCACTCTCCTCCGCAGCAACGGTGCCAGAAAAGAGCTTGATGTCTACTACACAACTTGTTCTTGTAGACTCGTGTTGGGCCTCCAAGCGCAGAGTTTTGTAGGATAGTAGCAAATTTCCCTCAAGTGGATGACCTAAGGTTTATCAATCCGTGGGAGGCGTAGGATGAAGATGGTCTCTCTCAAACAACCCTGCAACCAAATAATAAAAAGTCTCTTGTGTCCCCAACACACCAAATACGATAGCAAATTGTATAGGTGCACTAGTTCGGCGAAGAGATGGTGATACAAGTGTAGTAATGATAGTAGATATTGAGTTTTGTAATAGGAACAATAGAAAACAGCAAGGTAGCAATTGATAAAATGGAGCACAAACGGCATTGCAATGCTTGAAAATGAGGCCTAGGGTCCGTACTTTCGCTAGTGCAATCTGTCAACAATGCTAATCTAAATGGATCATATGACCATCCCTCAACGTGTGATGGAGAATCACTCCAAATTTTAGCAGAGAACATAAGAAGAATTTTTGTAGGGTACAAAACCACCTCAAAGCTATTCTTTCCGATCAATCTATCCTAGAGTTCGTACTAAAATAACACCAAGCTATTCTTTCCGCTCGATCTAACCAAGCGTTCGTACTAAAATAACACCCTATGTTACACATCAACCAACTCCAATGTCACCTAGATACTCCAATGTCAACGCGAGTATCCATGAGTTGATTATACGATATGCATCAAACAAATTCAGATTCATAATACTCAATGCAACACAAAGAACCTCAAAGAGTGCCCAAAGATTTCTACCGGAGAAACAAAGACGAGAGCGTGCATCAACCCCTATGCATAGATTAACCCAATGTCACCTCGGGAATCCGCGAGTTGAGTGCCAAAACACATATCAAGTGAATCAATATGATACCCCATTGTCACCACGGGTATTCATAACAAGACATACATCAAGTTTTCTCAAATCCATAAAAGTATTCAATCTGATAAGAACAAAATCTCAAAGGGAAAACTCAATTCACAACAAGATAGAGAGGGGAAAATACCATATGATCAAACTATATTAACAAAGTCCGCGATACATCAAGATCGTGACATCTCATGAACAAGAGAGAGAGAGAGAGAGAGAGAGAGAGAGAGAGAGAGATTAAACACATAGCTACTGGTACCACTACAAAAAAGGACACTTCCGTGATGATACGTGTTTGTCACAGTAGGTCACGTTATCTGTCAAGCATGTACATCCATGACGATTTTATGACTGAATCAAGATAGTCATACATGTGTTCTCGTAGAAGTGTTGCATGACATTACCAAAAATATCATCACGGAAGTGTCCACTTCCATGACAATAAATCCTGCATCATAAAAGTGCTTTCGTCAAGGGTGACCGACACGTGGCATCCACCGTAACGGCTCGCCGTTACGCTATCGGGTCAGTTTTTGGATCCGATAACCCGTTAACAGCCCCGACCAATGGGGCTTTTCCATGTGTAAAATCATCATTGGCTGGAGGAAACATGTGTCGGCTCACCGTTGGGACAGATGTCATCCACTCATTGGACCGAAGGCGCCTATGATACATCGACACATGGCAGGGCCCAACAGAGGCCCATTCCTGTGAAAAGGTCGGCCCGTTTGACTTGGTCAAAAGGTAGCGGGCCGGCCCACGGAAAGCTTGTTAACGGCCTGTTTGCATATAGCCCATTTACAGCCCGCTAACCCAGGGCCCGTTATGACCTATCCGAATTAGGCCAGTAGCGTCATCTGGGTCGTCCAATATGATTCTAGCCTATTTTAACTTCCAGCCCACATATAGCCCATGAAGTCTTTCGGCCCATATGAGGCCCTTTGTAACTCTTGGCCCATTAACGGCCCATGGTGAAACTGGCCCGTAATGAACAGTGTCACTTTATACCCATTAACAGCCCATTATACCATTGGGTTGTTTCCTGCCCATGTTATCTTTCAGCCTTCTTAGGGCCCATTTATTCTTGGGCTCATTTCCAGCATTCGGTTACTTACGGCCCGTTACTGGCATTTTCTGCTTGTGGGCCAAATTCAGCCCGTGGTTACAGTTTGGCCCGTTTGTGGCCAGTTAATACGTTGGGCTATTTTCATAGCATCATTAAATACGACCGATTAACAACGTCCCATTATGGTCGGCCCATGAACGGACGATTCCAACTCTAGCCCGTTTACGGCCATAATGAGGTATGTTATTGGCCCATGTTTTGGCAATCGATCATATGGCTCGTAGAAGGCCCATCGATGATACAGCCCGTAGAAGGCCCATTGATGATACGGCCTGTAGAAGGCCCATTGATGATACGGCCCGTAGAAGGTCCATTGTTTCTATGCCCCGTAGAAGGCCCATTGTTTCTACGGCCCGTAGAAGGCCCAGTGTCACTACAGTAAATATATAGCCCATGGTTATTGTGGCCTAGTTTTAAAAAATAGGTTATTGCGACCATTAGCAAACCGCGGAAAAAGAACAGCACCGACTACAAGCAAACAAATAAACAAGACAACAAGGAAATAAATAAGCAAGCAACTTATGCTAGGCTATCACGGCTATTACACATATTACATCCACTGGGCATCAAAGTTCGCCACCAGTGCAAATATAGGGAACAAAGCAGCATATCATATACACTGGTTGTCAAAGTTGGCGACCAGTACAAATAAACGTCGCAGCAAAACAAGTCCAGAACTAAAACCACTTCAGAAGGTCTCAAGAAACAATATCTTGGGTACCCATAATGCTGGCAAGATGCTTAGCAAGCTTATTAACTTTCTCTTGTTTGGCGCTTAAATCCTCCAGCGCTTGTTGTTGCACCAGAAAGTATGCATCTGAATTCTGCATGGACTTCCTCAGTCCTTCAGCTTCCTGTCGCAGCACATCTGATCGATGTCTTTCAACTTGAAGCTGAGACTCAAGAAGACGAACTGATTCAGGCAGCGAGTTCGAAGAGCTTGTGCCAGTAGTAGTGGCCAATAACTCGAACACTACATCAAGATAGGACTTTTGGGTTCTCTCACTGTCATCAAGGTAGTTTTTATCAGCTTTCTTGGAGACCAACAGGGATGTCTCACTATCTTGAACCTTATCTGCATTACTTCCTTTACCATTTCATAACGGGGTATTGTTCTCCAATATTTTGTCCGCATTCTAAAAGAGAAACAAGCAGACACATCACAGGTTTACCATGTTGTATATGAAACTCATTTTGGTAAATCAGTTCAGTAGTAAAGTGCACAGGATAACAGCATGAAACAAACATATATCTATGTACCATGGTCACTTTATGGTCTATATCATTCTAGTTTTTCCTGCCAAATCAAGATAGAGACACGGTTCAAATAATATTTGTTCAAGACAAAGCAGAATAGACAGAATATAAGTGTGAGAAACTATAGAGAAATAACAACACTTGTAATGTGCATGACATGAGAACATAACTGTTTATTCAATTGAAACTGAAATCAACATAGAGAAACTTACAACAGCAAACCAGTTAAAGAAACAGGTTTAGAACATACCTGTTGCGCCATTGGACCTTCAATTCCATCCTTCAAATTTGAAAATAGTTGGTCTGAGTAAATACAGTGATGCAAGAGCAAAGGAGTATGAACCATAGCTACAGAACCTGACCTGAGAACAATTCTTCTTCTCCTTTAAGCGTTGAGTTGGGATTTGGAGTGGTGGTCCTCGTGCTTTGGGCACTGCAGTTCCCTTACTAACTGCTCGTGTTTGGGTGCTATGTGTTGGAGACGGTGTTGTGTCAACTAGAACTGGGTTACTATCTGTTGGGGTTGGGGTTAGAAGGGGTGTAGCTGGTTCTCTGTCCAACTGGGTAGGGGTACAATCTGCGAGAGTCTGGGTTATGTGTGGTGGGGCTGGTTCTTGGGCAAGTACAACCATGGTTCTATCTGCATCAACTGGTAGCACTATCTTTTCTGAAGACCGTCTTGTTACTCCCTTAGATACTGCCATCACCCTCTCCAATTCAAATGGCTGATAAACAAGAAAAGTAATTGAATGTATAGACATTCTATGATAGATAGGTGCAATGGATAGTGGGGAATAAAAGAGGGCGTGAAATAATTCACATTTATGTTGTCTAACCAAACAGGATAGCATGACACAATTTCACATATATGATGGCTAACTAAACAGGATATCATGACACGATTTCACATTATGATGGCTAACTAAAAAAGATGGAAAGACATGGTTCAAAATATGATTGCTATGTAAACAGGATGACATGATATAACTATATAATGTGTTTATTAAATAGGTTGGCATGCCATAATTCACATACATGCCGCCTATGGAAACATGATAGCATGATATAATTCCCAGATAGAATGACATAATTCAAAATATGATGACTGTAAACACTAAACAGGATGAGATGATATAACTATCTGATGTCTTTATTAAATGGGTTACCATGCCATAATTCAGATAGATGTTGTGTATGTAAACATGATGGCATGATATAATTCAAATATATGATTTATATAGTAAGCAAGTAAGCAGATGGCAATCCATATATGACGTAAAAACTAAGCAATGCAAGACAACATGCATGACATGGGTAATATAACCCTGCCAAGTTTGAGCATAGACCTCAGGGGGGGAATAGGACTGGTCATTAGTCTCTGAATCCTCCTCTGAGGAGCTCTCTGTATCCAGCAAGATGTCTGCTTCAGCAGGTAGCATTATCTGCTCTAAATACCTTGTTTTCACTCCAGATACTTCCATCACCGCTTCAAATGGCTGATGCACAGGAAGAGTAGTTGAATATACAAACGTTGTCGACAAATGGAACACGTAATACAAAAAAATGATAGCATGATATAATTCACATACATGATGATTGGCTCAACAGCATGGCATTGCATAGTTCACATATATAATGCCTTTGCAACAAGGTAGCATTGCATAATTCACATATATAATGTCTTGCAACAAGATGGCAATGCATAATTCACATATATGGTAATTAGACACTAAACAGGTGGAATTCACACAAAGCATGTCTAAACTAATCAAATGACATAGCAATGCAAGACACCATACACACGATATGAGCAACATAACCCTGCCAAGTTAGAGCATACACCTCTGGGGGAAATAGGACTGGTCATATGTCTCTGAATCCTCCTCTGAGGAGCTATCCGTAACCAGCGAGACATGCGCTTCGTCAGATAGCATAGTCTGCTTTGAAGACCTTGTTTTCACTCCAGAATTTTCCATCACCGTGTCAAATGGCTGATGCACACGAAGAGTAGTTGAATGTACTAACATTGTTGACAAATGTAATACGTAAGGGAAAAAAGTATGGCACTACTAGAAAAAGGGCTACTAATGGTGCACCTAATTTGGCCATTAATGGCGCATTAGTGGTGCGCCATTAGTAGCACGCCATTAGTAATACTTACTAATGGCGCACCACTGGTGCGCCATTAGTATCTGGTATACTAATGGCGCACCACAGGTGCGCCATTAGTATAGGAAATGGTGCGCCATTAGTATGCCTCCCAGGGCCATGTATAGCCAGGTGCTTTGGTATACTAATGGCGCACCACAGGGCGATGTGCCATTAGTAACCTCGGCATACTAATGGCGCACTGCATAAGGATGCGCCATTAGTATCCTCTGGAATACTAATGGCGCACTGTTATGTGATGCGCCATTAGTATGAATATTAGGTTTTTTTATTTTTTTATTTTCTGTTTTTTTGCACAGGTTACAAAATGTATAATTGGACAAAATATAGACAGCACACATCAACAACAGATTCATCGAATACAATAGAAGATTAGTCTCTGAATACATTTCATCATATTAGTCTCCAAATACAATTCATCACATTAGTCTCCGAATTGAAAAGACCGAACAAAGATAGAACATTATATTACAAGTCTCGAGATCGCGAGTAGCGAGTTTGTCTTCACATTACAAGTCGATATCGATCATCTAAACTACCATCACATAGAAGAGAGCTGCGGTCATCACGATGAGCATCATCACGATGAAACTCGTCTTCATCCGGTTCCTCCAACGCTCCCTCCCCTCTCATGCTAGATAGCGGGCGTATCTAGATTCGGCCTCGGCCCTAGTGGTGTACCCTTTGTAACTGTTTCCGCTGAATCGGTGAACCTGTCTCCGACACTCCTCCCAGTCGCCGTAGACTCCGGGAACCTTACCCTTGTACACGACATACGACGGCATCGCTATGCACTAGCGAAACGAAACGTTAGTACCAATTCACAGACAATACATAAGCAATATATAAGTATGCAATAGAACGATCGGAAGAGAAAAGCAAGACATTAATAGCATCAATTACATCTAAGTTGAACGACTCTCGAAACCAAAGAGACATACTACAAGTTCATTAAAGTTTAATTACAACATGAGCCAATCGATGTTTCAGAACTAGACACATCATCACTGCTTTCGACTCAACTCAAGGGACCGGAGCGTGGATGAAGCCGCCGTCTATCGTGGGAGTCATGAAATTACGGGCGTTGTCAGCCTGCATTTGTAGCATTCCGTCTATCTCACTGTTGGACGGTTGATTTCTGAGGTAGAACTGCCCCGAGGTACGAAGGACATCTTGATGGATGATTTCCGCAAACTCCGACTGGATGCGAAAGAATTCTTGTCTGATGTCCGCGTCCTGGATTGCCGACACGCTCGCGGCCCAATCTTTGAGTTTACTCGGTAGCAGAAGTTGATGATGGTCCCGTATGATCGCCCGCATGTGATGGATGGCGTAGTAGGCACCCTTCTGACCGCCAGGCGGCTGCTTGACGCAGCAGAACGTCGTATTGTGGGAGAACACGTGCTTGCCGTACTTACGAATAGGCCTGTTGAAGGTGCCTCCAGATTGGGCATAGCCGGGGAGAACATCATCAAGAACCTTCTTGGCATTTGTGTAGTCTACGTTCGACTGACGGTCTTGGTCGAAATACGTGGCCATGGAATATTTGGGGCTTAGGAGGATGAGCATGCAATGTGTGTCACTGCAGAAAACACGGAATGTTAAAAGAAAAACGATCGAAATCTAAGAATTCGTATGTTACGGGGCGGTTGAGGGGAGGACTTACTCGGGAAAGTAAGGCACGAGGAAGTTATCCTTATCTGGGTTTGCCAGAATGACGCCTTCGAGGTAAGAACTCGCGACTTGCCGGTCCCCAGCGCTGCCCAAGATCTAGGCACGCATGTAGAAGGGGTCGACTATCACAATGTCCGGGGTCTTGTCGCGAATGATCCGCATCTCCGTACTCAGCGAAAATAGCCGAACGAAGGTGTAGTGCAGCGGATGAAGGTTCAACATAGCGTGGATGTCATCAAACCGCAGGAAGATCGTACCCCCGATGTAGTTATCCACAAAGCCCTTGCCCTCTGGCACCTTGGCCACGAAAACCGGGTATGCCACATCCTTCTCTCTGAGACGCCGCTTCTCCAAAGAAAGAACACTGTCATGCAGACTCCGCATAGCACCGGCTGCAACATCGAGCATATTTCTCGGTAGCATCGGCCTACCCGCCACATGCACCCTCCTCATTAAATCCTCAGGTGAAGGTGGCCTGTCCTGAGCATGGATCGTACTCGGTGCCGGCTGGCCCGCACCCTTGTTAGTCTTTCTTTTGAGTGCCTTCTTCTTCTCCTGTAATGGGACCGAGTTGTCAGGACCCCGATTCAAGGTCACATCGATCCAGCATGTAACACATCATATCACTTTGCGGCCTCACGCACGGTACTCCCACGGGTGCCACCTTACCTGGCCCGGGACCGTTTGCGCCTTTTGGCTCACGTATGTGATAATGTCGCTAGCATCCATATGACAGAGAACCCGGGCCGACATGGCTAGTCGTGAACCCAAAGCGGCGCTAGCCTATGAGGACAGGCATACATGAATCACATCGAACATGTCGGTCATCAACGTATCTACTCGGGCTGTAGCACTGGGCTAACAGGACTCCGGTAACCCGGGCTGTAGCAGGCTAGGCAGGACTCCGAATATCAGCGCGTGACATTTCCCCGAAGGGACAGACATAGGAACGACGTGAAACACATGCCGGCCAGTCAAGTGTCCAAGCAGTAGTGCTGGGCTAGCAGGACTCCGGTGAACCGGGCTGTAGCGGACTACTATCGCTCAGAAGCACAAGACTTACGTTTCCCCATATGAAAGGCTGCCAAGGATAAACAACTAGATAGTCGGATCCCACTCATACCAAGCATTTCAATCATACACACAATATGCCCGATATGAGTAAATACAACATGGCAACACAACAGTACTCTACGACTCAAGTACTTTATTTAGAAGGCTCCGAGGAGCCATACATATCATCCATACAGATAGGGGTCACATGACCCAACACTCAAGTCATACAAACATACAAGCACATGCGGAAGCAAAGTAGTCTGAGTACAGACACTAGAAAGAAAGAAGGCTTGACGAAGCCTGTCTATCTACAACGACCCTTCACAAGTCTTGGATCACCACCTGGGTGATAAGTCACTCGTCAACGTCGAGGTCTACATAGAACCCATCAGAGGGGTTGGTGCAGTCGTCTGAAAAACATGATTAAAGCAACATGAGTACAGAAGTACTCAGCAAGTCTTACAACAGGAACCTACTATACATGCACATTCTCAAGAAGGTAGTGGGGTTATTGCAGCAAGCTAGCTTTGACTCTTGGCTAGGCTATCCTACGAAAGACACCACTTGTAAAACATTTGTCGCACACGAGTCCACTAACACCAACACAATACTCCACCGTGGATCCTCTCTCGACATCCTACGAGAGGGCCATCCGCGGTACTCACACTTATCTTGAGATTTTTAGTAGTATCCATTTAACTTATCTATGAACTGTATAGGTGACCAAGTAGTCCTTTACCGCGGACGCGGCTATTCGAATAGATTTATACCCTGCAGGGGTGTACTTCTTCACACACGCTCTCACCACTTATCGCCGTTTACACGACATGTACTCGGCAACCTTCAAGCGGAAGCCCAATGAGGCTGTCGGCCACGGCCTACCTAAACACTCAAGTCTCTAGTCCAGGTTTATCGCCTATTCGGGTTCCATCCGCAGGGAGTCCGGCCGAGGTTTCCACTAACGGCCCCGAACGATGTGAACAGGGTTCCCGAGACACCAAACGGGCGAGTCGGTACACCGTGCCACGTTCCTACCGCAACACAGCCCACCCCGATGGTCAGCGCTGCGTGCGGCCGCCAGCATACTACAAACACCAGAAACTACTTTGCAACTCCTGGACAGAGGACAAGCGTGATCAAGAAGCCGAGAGGGTCCATTGGTTTCGGGCCCAATGCGTGGTAGTAGCTGAGCCTTAAATCACACACACAGATCTCAGTTCTTAAGGACGGCCTCAATGAAACAACCCACCATGTACTCCTACATGGCCTTTCATCGATTCCTTTACCAAGTCATGTTCAACACTTCCACACTATTGACAACGATACAACATTTCACTCCAGATCATCATCCCGATGAGCCAGACCTGACACAACTCTAAGCATAGCAAGCATAGCATGGTAGGAACACACATACACATGTATTGGCTCAATCAACTCCTACACATGCTAGTGGGTTTCATCTAGTTACTGTGGCAATGACAGGTCATGCAAAGGAAGTGGGTTCAACTACCGCGACACACAGCAGTTTGAAACGCGTTGTCTTAATGCAGTAAACGAGAGCAGAAGCGAGAACATGGGTTGTATCGGAATGATCAATGGTTTGCTTGCCTGATGGAGTGGTCGTGGGATACTGCCCTTCAGTTGGATACTCGGAGATATCCTCGGAGGCAGAACCTACCACGATGAACACATTGCAACACAATCAATACATGACGATATGCAACAATATGATGCATGCAATGACATGGCAATATGAATGTGTCCTGGTCTTGTGCAAGTTAAACCAGAAGGGAATGACCCCATTTGAACCAAAGATTCAAATGGTGGTGCATTTATAAGATCATATTAGTGCAATATCTTATAATGCCTAGACAGTGGGTTTAACTTGTTTTAACATGCATGAAACCAGTACCAATGGATAGGTTGGATTTTTCTGATAATTTTTCATATATAAAACTTTGCATTTGGAGTTATAGATAACTTTCTATGAATTTTTGAAGTTTGAGCTATTTTCTGGATTTTCCTGTATAAAAAAAATAAATCCAGTAATTAGTTATTGCGTCAGCATGAGGTCATGCTGACCTCAGCAGGTCAACAGACCTGGTCCAGGTCAAACCTGACGCGTGGGTCCCGCGTGTCAGGGTTATTAGATTAAACAGATTAGTTTAATCCTAATTCTGGATTAGTTAGCGGGCGGGGCCCACATGTCATAGACCCAGGGGGTCAACGGGTCAACTCCGCCGGCGTTGAGCCGCCGGCGACGTCCAGACGCGGCGGAGGAAGTGCAGATTCGTGCTCCGGCGACCAAATCGACGGCGGAGCACGTCTACGTGATGCGGGAGCTGACCCGCAACTCTTGGTGGAGTTGGTTGGGGTCGGGGTGGCCGGAGTTGGCGCCGGCGACGAGTTTGGCGGCGCCGGGGCTCGGGCGAAGGTGGAACCGGGGCTGCGGGGCACGGCGAGGCGCGTGCGGTAATGCGTTGGGGCCCTGGGTGTGCGGTGAGGCTAGTGGACAGGGTGGCGCGGCCGTTGGGTGGCCGGAGCCTCGTCGGCGACGAGCTCCGCGGCGGCGCGTGCGGTTGAACTGCGTGCAGTCGCTGTGGTGCACGAGAGGAGGAAAGGAGAGGATGGGGAGGTGGCTATGCTCACAGCGAACTCGCAGAGCCAGACGGCGTGGTCGGGGACGAGCTGGTGTGGCGACGGCGTTGAAGGGGATCTCCGGCGACGGTGGACTCAGGCGGGGTCGGTGCGGTGGCTTCGGGGCACGCGAGCGCTCGGGGCTCGTCTTGATCGAAGGAGAAGAAGGTGGCGGAGCTCGTGGACACGGTCGGGTGGCACGGGGACGACGGCAGCTATGGCTACGGCGGCGGAGCGGCGACGATGGCGTCGGCCATGGCGGGGGAGAGCGAGGGAGAGAGACAAGGGGGAAATGGACGTGTCCAGGGCGTCGGGGGCACGACGTGGAGGCCGTCCAGGACAGCGGGGCGGCGAAGCGGCGAGCAGGTGGCGTCGTGGCGAGCTTGCGCTCGTCGGCGTCACCACCCTGCCTGCCTGGCGGGGACGAAGCAGCTGGCTGGCTCGGGCCAGCACAGTGCTGGGCCGCCAGGTGGGCCGGCTGGGGGGTTTGGCCAGGTAAGTCCTTTTCTGATTTTTGTTTCTTTTTCTATTTCTTTTGTAACTTTGTGGAATTATTTAAAGTACTTAGGCTCCTCCAAAATTTCACAAACTGCACATGCTTGCTATTTAAAATATAGACAACATGAAACATTTCTGTTTGAGAATATTTGAACATTTAAAATATTTTTATAAATTTTAAATGCCCAAATTCAAATACTTATGTGTTAAATCAATAACCTTCTGTTGACCTAGAAAAATGTGCACTATTTTTGCCAGGGGGTTTAATCCAAGACAAAGAGGGTGAACATTTTAGAAGGGCATTTCAGGTTCATTGAAAAAGATTTTAGTAAACCCTAGTTATTTCCAGGGGGGAAGTGTGTGTTGGGAGTTCTGGCATTTCCCATTTCAGAATTAATAGAATTTAAACATGATGCACACTCTAATGCATGGCCTAGCTAGGGATGTGACAACTCACCCCCACTCAAAAGAATCTCGTCCCGAGATTTAGGTTCCTCCGGAAAGAAGGCGGGATACTCAAGTCGAAGACGATCCTCCCTTTCCCATGTAGCCTCTTGCTCGGAATGGTGTGACCATTGAACCTTGGGAAACTTGATATTGTGGCGTCGAGTGGTACGCTCGGCTTGATCAAGGATACGAACGGGGTATTCCCGATAGGTGAGGTTATCTTGGAGATCAAGCGTTTCGTGGTCCACTCCACGGATAGGATCCGCGAAGCAACGCCTGAGTTGAGAAACATGGAAGGCATCATGAACTCTGGAGAGATGCGGAGGTAGTTCCAGTTGATAGGCAACTTCCCCTCGTTTGGCAAGAATGCGAAAGGGTCCAATGTAGCGAGGAGCCAATTTGCCTTTGATACCGAATCGATGGGTTCCCTTTAAAGGTGTAACCCGAAGATAAGCCATCTCGCCGACTTCATAAGCCATGGGCTTATGCTTGCGGTCATACTGACTCTTTTGTCGAGACTGGGCGGTTTTCAACTTCTCACGAATAATGCGAACCTGCTCTTCTGCATCCTGGATCATGTCCGGGCCAAAGAGTTGTCTCTCGCCGGTTTCTGACCAGTTAAGAGGCGTTCGACATTTTCGTCCATAAAGAACTTCAAAAGGAGCTTTGCCCAAGCTAGCTTGATAACTATTGTTATAAGCGAACTCGGCGAATGGTAGGCACTTCTCCCAATTCATACCGAAAGAGATGACAGAAGCTCGGAGCATATCCTCCAGAATTTGATTGACTCGTTCCACTTGACCACTTGATTGCGGATGGAAGGCGGTGCTAAAGGAGAGACGAGTCCCCATAGCATTTTGGAAACTTTCCCAAAATCGAGAGGTGAAAAGACTTCCACGGTCTGAATTAATTTCTAATGGAACACCATGAAGAGACACTATTCGAGAGATGTACAGATCAGCTAGCTGGCTAGCGGTTATACTCTCGCGAACAGGTAAGAAGTGGGCTACTTTGGAGAGACGATCGACAACAACGAAGATAGCATTATTCCCTCTTTTGGTCCTGGGAAACCCAGTGATGAAATCCATACCGATTTTATCCCATTTCCATTCAGGAATATCCAAGGGCTGAAGGGTGCCAGCAGGCCGTTGATGCTCTGCTTTAACACGACGACAGACGTCGCAAGTTGCAATGTATTGAGCGATTTCTCTCTTCATCCTGGTCCACCAAAACCTCTGGCGTAGGTCTTGATACATCTTAGTACTACCGGGATGAATGGTGAGAGGGGATTCATGAGCTTCCTTAAGGATCAATCGCCTCAAGTTGCGTACCTTGGGAACCACTAGACGGTTTCCGAAGAACACAACACCTTGATCATCAATGGAGAAACAATCTGCAACTCCCTTCTTGATGTTTCTCTTGATACGGGAAATTCCCGGATCCACCGTTTGTGCCTTGATGATCTGATCCGTAAGGTTAGGTTTCGCCACCAGGGTGGAAAGGAATCCTCGAGGAACAATGTGAAGGTTAAGCTTACGAAATTCCTCGTGGAGAAGTGGTTGACCTTGTTGTAACATCAAGTTGTTACAATAAGATTTACGACTTAGTGCATCAGCCATGACATTGGCTTTGCCTGGGGTGTAAGTTATTCCTAAGTCGTAATCCGAGATCAACTTGACCCAACGTCTTTGCCTGAGATTCAAGTCCGGTTGGGTGAAGATATATTTCAAACTTTGGTGATCAGTGTAAATTTCGCAACGATTACCCAGAAGGTAATGTCGCCAGGTTTTGAGTGCATGGACTACTGCTGCAAGCTCTAGATCATGTGTGGGATAATTATCCTCATGTGGACGCAGCTGTCGAGATGCGTAGGCAATCACATGACGATCTTGCATGAGTATGCAACCTAGTCCTTGTCGCGAGGCGTCGCAATAGATAACAAAGTCCTTAGAGAAATCTGGTGGTACCAGTACGGGAGCAGATGTCAGGCGTCTTTTCAGTTCCTGAAAGCTGAACTCGCACTGTGGGGTCCACTCGAACTTTTTATCTTTCTTGAGGAGTTCAGTTAGAGGCTTAGCAACCTTGGAGAAATTCTCGACGAAGCGGCGGCAATAGCTCGCTAAACCAAGAAAACTCCGAACTTGCTTGACCGTTTCAGGTGGAGTCCAGTCAAGGACAGCTTGAACTCGCTCGGGATTGACAGCAATGCCCTTGCCAGAGATTACATGGCCCAGATAGGTCACTTCTGGCAACCAGAATTCGCACTTGGAGAATTTGGCATAAAGGCGATGCTCTCGAAGTTTCATCAATACTAGCCTTAAATGTTTGGCATGTTCTTCCTCATTCTTGGAGTAGATGAGTATATCATCGAGATAAACCACGACGAATTTATCCAAGTACTCCATGAAGATCGAGTTCATTAACCGAGAGAAGGTGGCTGGAGCATTGGTTAAACCGAAAGACATGACGGTGTACTCGTATTGGCCGTAACGAGTAACGAAAGCCGTTTTGGGAATGTCTCCATTCTTGATTTTGATTTGATGGTAGCCCAACCTCAAATCCATTTTGGAAAAGACTGAGGATCCAGCGAGCTGGTCATACAGGTCGTTGATCCTGGGGAGCGGATACTTGTTCTTGATAGTGACCAAATTGACAGGTCGGTAATCTACAACCATCCGATCCGTTCCATCCTTCTTCTTGACGAAGAGGACGGGGCAAGCCCATGGAGATGAACTAGGACGGATGAAACCTTTTTGCAAGGACTCATCGAGTTGTTTCTTAAGCTCAGCTAGTTCTAGGGGTGCCATCTTATAAGGTCTCCTAGAGATTGGGACGGTTCCTGGAACAAGGTCTATTACGAACTCGACATCTCTGTCAGGTGGAACACCTGGCAGTTCCTCTGGAAAGACATCCGGGAAGTCACGGACTACCGGAATATCTTCGAGGTCTGGAAGGGGATTGGCATTTAGAGAGTAGAGCTGACGCTCCGATATTCGGGTCAAAACATTGACTGTCTTGCCCGATGGATGGGTAAGTTGGACAGTTCTAGTTGAGCAGTCAATCTTGGCGTAATGAGCTGACATCCAGTCCATACCCAAGATAATGTTTATGTCTGAAGACTTGAGAGCTATTAGTGACGCAAGGAAGACCAATCTGTCAACAAGAATTTCATTTCCATGGCTGATTCTAGAGGTTTGCCACTTAGAACCAGGGGTTTGAATTACCATGGAGGTAGGCATGTCACAAAAAGTGGTGTTGTGCAAACGAGCATAGCTCTCAGAAATAAATGAATGAGATGCTCCAGTATCAAAGAGAACAGTTGCCGGATGGCAATTAACAAGGAGCGTACCGAGAACGACGTTGGGGTCCTCTTGAGTCTCTTCAGCTGAAACGCAGTTGACATGGCCACGAGCAGTGGTGGCTGGCTTGGCGACAAGCACTTTTGCTGTTGACTTACCACGGCCAACAGACTTTCCGAACTGGCTGGGGTTGTTCTGGGGACACTCACGGATGTAGTGGCCTGGCTCACCACACTTGAAACAAGTTGTCATATTGGGGCGTGGAGCAGTATTGGCAGTGGAACCACCAAAAGTCTTGGGCGGCACATACTGCTGGTTGGGACGAGGCGCCTCAAAGGATGGCCTCGGGGTATACCTGGATGGTATAGCAGTGTTCGGGATCCAGACCCGGCGCTTCTGTGATCCAGAACCGGATGAAGATCCATAGTCACGGGAGTGCTTACGTGAAGCTTCAAAATTGTTCTGCCCTGTCTCGGCACTGATGGCCTTATTGACTAGCTTCAGAAAAGAAATGCATTCATGCAGACGAAGGTCACGTCGGAGCTCAGGGCTAAGTCCCTTGCGGAACCTTGCCTGCTTCTTGGCATCGGTGGACACCTCTTCGGGAGCATAGCGTGCAAGCTTTCCAAACTCGCGACTGTATGCATCCACAGTCAGCTTCCCCTGGGTGAAGTTACAGAACTCCTCCCTCTTGCGATCCATAAGACCTTCCGGAATATGATGCTCACGAAAAGCGGCACTGAAATCAGCCCAAGTAGTGAGTTGGCCGACTGGGCGCATAGCTTCATAATTCTCCCACCAAAGGCTGGCAGGGCCTTCGAGGTGATAGGCAGCAAAGGTGACTTTATCATCTTCAGCTACGTTGGCTGAACGTAGCTTGTGGGCGATGCTGCGGAGCCAGTCATCCGCATCGAGAGGCTCGATGGAATGATTGAACTTTGGCGGGTACAGCTTGACAAAGTCATTGATGGACACCGAATTGATCCTCTGCTGGCGTGCAGTGTTCTGCTCAATCCGCTCTAACAAGCGGTTGGTGTCGCGCCTGTTGCGCTCTGCCTCCAGCATCACTTCGGCCAGAGAAGGTGGTTGAGGCAGACTTCCCTCTCTAGGTGCACTAGCTTCTCCCTGCTCCGAAGCAGCAGGGTTGCTGCGGGTGTTGACCATCCTGGGAAAACAAAACAACGATTTAAACTAGGATGGCAAAATTTGGCCAAGGAAGTGCGGAATGTAATGGTAACAAGGAATGCAGAGATGATCATCCGTATGACATGGTAATATAGAAACTGCCATATATATACCAACGGTCATACACGTCATACATAGTTTAGTACAAGCTCAAGCTGAAGTACAACTAAGACGACAGACGTTACATCTCATCGGAGGCATTCCAAGCTCCTATACATTATTTTTCTACACCTCCGGAATTGATACACACTAAGTCATATTCCACGGGTCACGCAGGACGGTGGACATACAACTGTTACAATACTAGCGAGACTGCTACTAGCTCAGACAGCTCCGTAGAAGTCCTCATAGAAGTCACCACCCAGACCTGGAAGCGGAACATGGTCATCTGGGAACAGACGGTGTTGCGGTGCTTGTGGACCATAGGGACTTGGGTGCGGCCTCGGTCCAACAGATGGCGGTAGAAGAGGCCCACGAGGAGGGGTGATGCCTCCCACCTCACGCCATTCCATGAAGTCTGGCAGACTAGCCCGCACAGGGTACAAGTCTCTCGTGTCCATGTATCCGGCTTGCACAGCAGGTGCAAACCTCGTCAAGGTGGCCCAATGATCAGCACGAGCATTAAAGAGCTCCATACGCAAGGCCCGGTTTTCACGGTCCTTATCTTCCAACATCTCAGTAGTGGTGCAAAGGAGTGAGTCCTCATGGGATGCATCACTGTACATGCCCTGAAGGTAACCATGCGCCCCAGGGAGGGATGCTGGCATGTAGCGAAATTCAGTGTTGCTCAACAAGGCAGTTCTAGCTCGCATAATGGTCATCATCGAGTAGGCTGCATCTTGAACGGACATCCCAATAGTGATCCCGAGTCCATAAGAACGGTGGAGTGGTTCCGTGGCTCCGGGATAAGATGGATATATCCTAACCGTGCACAGATATTGGCTCTGGTTGAAATCTCTAAACTGCTCTTCGACGGTGTATTCAGGGTACCATCGGTATCCTGCCTCCACCATCACTCGAACCAACATGGCGGTATGTCCACATACACCGATGCAACAGGTCAGACGAACCACTTGGTTTTGGGGACGGGTAGCCATCTGAAAGCACAATTTAGTGCAAAGGCATTAGAATTTCTGAATGAAATTGGACAGCATAACGGCTGTAAATGCTCAGAAAAGGAATTGAGACATCCACAACAGTTTGCGAAACCACTCAACAACAATATATCAAGGTTCTGGTTCAAATGGCAACATACTAAACTTTAGTAGAACTGAACTGGGTTGTATCCAACAATCCTATAAGTTACTACGGATTTAGTAACACGTGAACCTGATAGAGAGAAGAGAGCCTAGTCCTTAACCCACGTAGAATGAGAAGAGAATGACTCAGAATAGAGGGCATAAGGTAAAGAAGTAAAAGAGCCTTACGTTCCCTCCCACAATCAATTCCCCTACATATAACTAAAGCATTTCTAGACTCGACATCGACCAGTTTGGCTTAGCGAACCTACAGGCAGTCCGGCTCTGATGCCAACGCTGTCAGGACCCCGATTCAAGGTCACATCGATCCAGCATGTAACACATCATATCACTTTGCGGCCTCACGCACGGTACTCCCACGGGTGCCACCTTACCTGGCCCGGGACCGTTTGCGCCTTTTGGCTCACGTATGTGATAATGTCGCTAGCATCCATATGACAGAGAACCCGGGCCGACATGGCTAGTCGTGAACCCAAAGCGGCGCTAGCCTATGAGGACAGGCATACATGAATCACATCGAACATGTCGGTCATCAACGTATCTACTCGGGCTGTAGCACTGGGCTAACAGGACTCCGGTAACCCGGGCTGTAGCAGGCTAGGCAGGACTCCGAATATCAGCGCGTGACATTTCCCCGAAGGGACAGACATAGGAACGACGTGAAACACATGCCGGCCAGTCAAGTGTCCAAGCAGTAGTGCTGGGCTAGCAGGACTCCGGTGAACCGGGCTGTAGCGGACTACTATCGCTCAGAAGCACAAGACTTACGTTTCCCCATATGAAAGGCTGCCAAGGATAAACAACTAGATAGTCGGATCCCACTCATACCAAGCATTTCAATCATACACACAATATGCCCGATATGAGTAAATACAACATGGCAACACAACAGTACTCTACGACTCAAGTACTTTATTTAGAAGGCTCCGAGGAGCCATACATATCATCCATACAGATAGGGGTCACATGACCCAACACTCAAGTCATACAAACATACAAGCACATGCGGAAGCAAAGTAGTCTGAGTACAGACACTAGAAAGAAAGAAGGCTTGACGAAGCCTGTCTATCTACAACGACCCTTCACAAGTCTTGGATCACCACCTGGGTGATAAGTCACTCGTCAACGTCGAGGTCTACATAGAACCCATCAGAGGGGTTGGTGCAGTCGTCTGAAAAACATGATTAAAGCAACATGAGTACAGAAGTACTCAGCAAGTCTTACAACAGGAACCTACTATACATGCACATTCTCAAGAAGGTAGTGGGGTTATTGCAGCAAGCCAGCTTTGACTCTTGGCTAGGCTATCCTACGAAAGACACCACTTGTAAAACATTTGTCGCACACGAGTCCACTAACACCAACACAATACTCCACCGTGGATCCTCTCTCGACATCCTACGAGAGGGCCATCCGCGGTACTCACACTTATCTTGAGATTTTTAGTAGTATCCATTTAACTTATCTATGAACTGTATAGGTGACCAAGTAGTCCTTTACCGCGGACGCGGCTATTCGAATAGATTTATACCCTGCAGGGGTGTACTTCTTCACACACGCTCTCACCACTTATCGCCGTTTACACGACATGTACTCGGCAACCTTCAAGCGGAAGCCCAACGAGGGTGTCGGCCACGGCCTACCTAAACACTCAAGTCTCTAGTCCAGGTTTATCGCCTATTCGGGTTCCATCCGCAGGGAGTCCGGCCGAGGTTTCCACTAACGGCCCCGAACGATGTGAACAGGGTTCCCGAGACACCAAACGGGCGAGTCGGTACACCGTGCCACGTGCCTACCGCAACACAGCCCACCCCGATGGTCAGCGCTGCGTGCGGCCCCCAGCATACTACAAACACCAGAAACTACTTTGCAACTCCTGGACAGAGGACAAGCGTGATCAAGAAGCTGAGAGGGTCCATTGGTTTCGGGCCCAATTCGTGGTAGTAGCTGAGCCTTAAATCACACACACAGATCTCAGTTCTTAAGGACGGCCTCAATGAAACAACCCACCATGTACTCCTACATGGCCTTTCATCGATTCCTTTACCAAGTCGTGTTCAACACTTCCACACTATTGACAACGATACAACATTTCACTCCAGATCATCATCCCGATGAGCCAGACCTGACACAACTCTAAGCATAGCAAGCATAGCATGGTAGGAACACACATACACATGTATTGGCTCAATCAACTCCTACACATGCTAGTGGGTTTCATCTAGTTACTGTGGCAATGACAGGTCATGCAAAGGAAGTGGGTTCAACTACCGCGACACACAGCAGTTTGAAATGCGTTGTCTTAATGCAGTAAACGAGAGCAGAAGCGAGAACATGGGTTGTATCGGAATGATCAATGGTTTGCTTGCCTGATGGAGTGGTCGTGGGATACTGCCCTTCAGTTGGATACTCGGAGATATCCTCGGAGGCAGAACCTACCACGATGAACACATTGCAACACAATCAATACATGACGATATGCAACAATATGATGCATGCAATGACATGGCAATATGAATGTGTCCTGGTCTTGTGCAAGTTAAACCAGAAGGGAATGACCCCATTTGAACCAAAGATTCAAATGGTGGTGCATTTATAAGATCATATTAGTGCAATATCTTATAATGCCTAGACAGTGGGTTTAACTTGTTTTAACATGCATGAAACCAGTACCAATGGATAGGTTGGATTTTTCTGATAATTTTTCATATATAAAACTTTGCATTTGGAGTTATAGATAACTTTCTATGAATTTTTGAAGTTTGAGCTATTTTCTGGATTTTCCTGTATAAAAAAAATAAATCCAGTAATTAGTTATTGCGTCAGCATGAGGTCATGCTGACCTCAGCAGGTCAACAGACCTGGTCCAGGTCAAACCTGACGCGTGGGTCCCGCGTGTCAGGGTTATTAGATTAAACAGATTAGTTTAATCCTAATTCTGGATTAGTTAGCGGGCGGGGCCCACATGTCATAGACCCAGGGGGTCAACGGGTCAACTCCGCCGGCGTTGAGCCGCCGGCGACGTCCAGACGCGGCGGAGGAAGTGCAGATTCGTGCTCCGGCGACCAAATCGACGGCGGAGCACGTCTACGTGATGCGGGAGCTGACCCGCAACTCTTGGTGGAGTTGGTTGGGGTCGGGGTGGCCGGAGTTGGCGCCGGCGACGAGTTTGGCGGCGCCGGGGCTCGGGCGAAGGTGGAACCGGGGCTGCGGGGCACGGCGAGGCGCGTGCGGTAGTGCGTTGGGGCCCTGGGTGTGCGGTGAGGCTAGTGGACAGGGTGGCGCGGCCGTTGGGTGGCCGGGGCCTCGTCGGCGACGAGCTCCGCGGCGGCGCGTGCGGTTGAACTGCGTGCAGTCGCTGTGGTGCACGAGAGGAGGAAAGGAGAGGATGGGGAGGTGGCTATGCTCACAGCGAACTCGCAGAGCCAGACGGCGTGGTCGGGGACGAGCTGGTGTGGCGACGGCGTTGAAGGGGATCTCCGGCGACGATGGACTCAGGCGGGGTCGGTGCGGTGGCTTCGGGGCACGCGAGCGCTCGGGGCTCGTCTTGATCGAAGGAGAAGAAGGTGGCGGAGCTCGTGGACACGGTCGGGTGGCACGGGGACGACGGCAGCTATGGCTACGGCGGCGGAGCGGCGACGATGGCGTCGGCCATGGCGGGGGAGAGCGAGGGAGAGAGACAAGGGGGAAATGGACGTGTCCAGGGCGTCGGGGGCACGACGTGGAGGCCGTCCAGGACAGCGGGGCGGCGAAGCGGCGAGCAGGTGGCGTCGTGGCGAGCTTGCGCTCGTCGGCGTCACCACCCTGCCTGCCTGGCGGGGACGAAGCAGCTGGCTGGCTCGGGCCAGCACAGTGCTGGGCCGCCAGGTGGGCCGGCTGGGGGGTTTGGCCAGGTAAGTCCTTTTCTGATTTTTGTTTCTTTTTCTATTTCTTTTGTAACTTTGTGGAATTATTTAAAGTACTTAGGCTCCTCCAAAATTTCACAAACTGCACATGCTTGCTATTTAAAATATAGACAACATGAAACATTTCTGTTTGAGAATATTTGAACATTTAAAATATTTTTATAAATTTTAAATGCCCAAATTCAAATACTTATGTGTTAAATCAATAACCTTCTGTTGACCTAGAAAAATGTGCACTATTTTTGCCAGGGGGTTTAATCCAAGACAAAGAGGGTGAACATTTTAGAAGGGCATTTCAGGTTCATTGAAAAAGATTTTAGTAAACCCTAGTTATTTCCAGGGGGGGGAAGTGTGTGTTGGGAGTTCTGGCATTTCCCATTTCAGAATTAATAGAATTTAAACATGATGCACACTCTAATGCATGGCCTAGCTAGGGATGTGACACGAGTTCTGCTCACAGACCGCCTTCTTGAGTGTGTTGGGGCTGAGAATATTTCGCACCTCGCCTATCTGAGGCTCGGTGAAGTCGGCAGCTGGAGGCGTCTCCTGAGAGCTGAACAGCAGACGACGCCTGTTGCAACTTGGCTTCTCCGCGGTACCAGCTAGATCGCGCACGTCTTTTGTTGGGTTGGGTTCTTGAGAAGGAGGCCCCATGAAGTCGCCATCGTACCCATGATCGGCAAAGTACCGATCGACGTTGGCAAATGTATCGTCGTCGTCGTCGTTCTGATCCTGTGCCATATGCATGTTTGGATCCAGTGGCATATGGATGTCCGGCACCGTTGCGGCGGTCTTGCCATGGGGCCGACTTGGCGCCGACACGACTGGCGGTGTTGTCTTTGGGGTGGTGTCCCCCGCCCCCAAACGAATCTGGCTCTTCGGCCAAAGCAGGGGCCAGCTCAGGCAGGCGCTGAGGGTCATCACGTCATCATCATCGGCCCCGACGGGTCGAATCGGAGGTAACAACTCGTCGCAGCCTGGCAGCACCCGAACCAGTTGAACCCTAAACACGTTGGGTGGCATCTGGGTACCGTGGAACAAGGGGTTGCCCGGTTGAACGATTTTGCCCTTGGCGACATCAACCAACTCATTGTTCACGAAGTGCAGGAGAGTGCACGGAACGTCGGCGGCGCCCTGCGAAAACATGTAGGGCGTCAGGGATGCCCAGTCAAAGGCAAGGAGATGAAGTCCTCAGCCGAGAGAGGATTAATTACTTACCGTGATGATGGCGTCGAGCTCGGCTGATGTCGAGGCACCGCCAACGGCGGGCGTGCAGTTGACGGAGGGGCCGCTTGCTGCAGAGGTGCCGGCCGGCGTACACCCGGGTGCATTAAGCTCCCGTGCCAGCGTCGGAGACACCAATGGCCCCGCCATCGCGTTCTGCGAGTTGCTGGCCGTGAAGCTAGGAATCGGGAACTCCAATCAAGCATATTAGGAGAGAAGATAAATTGGTTGAAATTGAACTGCAGCGAAGTTGCAACACAAGACCAAATTAGTACCAGCACACAGGCAGTGTGCTGACAAGAAAGGGACAACCTCAAATCTGATCCTAATCTATCCCTTGAGAAATATTATCACCTCAGATGTTATTTATTCTAAGCATGCAGCCAATCCTAACCCTAGCATGGCTTCGGGTCCCACCGGACCCATGTTGACAACAAAGTTTTGTGAACAGGTACATGACAGAGTTAAGTTTTATGCAAGGATGTGGCATATTGAAACTGAAAGTCTAATTAAAAGTCGTCAAGAGCAAAAAAAACAGTGAAATGTCTAGTCCCAGAGTTGCTTTTTTCGCAACAATCGGATTGGCTGTCCATAAGAAAGATGTCGGGACAAATAACATGTCGTGGAATAGCTAATTGATAATAGCAGCCCATGAGTGCTAGCCTAATAGCCAAATGCTCTCTATTCTATGAGATGTTGTATATTTTTTCTCCAGACCGAAGCGAGAGTATAGACCTTGTTATTTGTTTACTTTCTGAACTACTCTGTATGTTATGTATGTATGCGTTATCTGTGTATTCTTTACATAGTGTAGAGTGATAACAGTTAAGTTAGCAAAGATTGTCACATGTAGAATAAGTCTAAATATGAACAAGCAAGAGGGAGGGCAATCCCAAAATCTCTGGTGGGAAACCCCTCGATAATTTTGTTTCAATTGAACAGGGCACCAAATCGGAGAGGGGGAGGGGTCGGAATGGAGGATCACCTCGATGCTCTGCTCCTCGAGCTGGGCGCGGAGCAGCTCGGCGGGTGGGTGCCGGCGTCGAGAAGGCAGCGGGCGGCGGCGCGTCGAGAAGGCGGCGGGCGGCGGCGTTGAGGAGGCCGCGGTGCCTTCTTGCTTCCCCGAGCCCTTCCTCGAAGACGACGATGGGGGGCAGGGCAGGCGGCGGGGCAGCGGCGCCGGGGCGGCGTCGAGGCGGCGGGGCAGCGGCGTCGGGGCGGCGTCGAGAAGGCGGCGGGGCAGCGGCGTCGGGGAAGGGGATCGAGGGCGAGGGCGAGGGAGAGAGAGGGGATCGAGGGCGAGGGACAGAGGTGGGCCGCCGGGGAGGAACTATGGATGGGGGGCGGCACAATACTAATGGCGCACCACCCCTCGGTGCGCCATAAGTACATACACACTAATGGCGCACCTTACCCTGGTGCGCCATTAGTACTTTTTTTTTCTGCTCGAGCCAACAGGTTATATTCAACCTGACCTGAACCACATCAAGCTCACTCTACTAGCTTGACTGGTCAGGTGCCAGTTCTCACACCAGGAGGTCCTGGGTTCGATTCCTAGGCTCCACAAATTTTTTTTATGCATTTAAAATGATGTTTGATACTTATTTGTGTTTAAATATGTTCAAACTTGTTTAAATCATAACGGTATTTTTTTTATAAGACAGTAATTTTTTTATAAGACAGTAATATGGTCGGTGGCAGCGGTTGAGTAGGGGAGGGGTGCGGGGGGTCGGTGGTGGCGGTTGAGTAGGGGAGGGGTGCGGGGGGTCGGCGGCGGCGGTTGAATGGGGAATCGAGGGTGCGGGGGGTCGGTGGCGGCGGTTGAGTAGGGGAATCGATGGTGCGGGGGGTCGGCGGCGGCGGCCGGTGGACCGGGGGGTGCTCGGCGGCGAGGGGGACCGGATCTGGCGAGGTGGGATAGCGATCGAGATGGAGGGGGATCAAGATCGATTGTCCATGAAATTTAAAAATATTCATGATAGTTGAAAAAGTGCCCATGAAATACAATCGAGAAATGAAGGCTACGATTTAAATACAATCGATCTTAGCTAGCTATCTGTTAACAATCTTCTTGCCCTTCTTTTTCGCAAATGGAGTTCTTCTGTGGAACGGACGTCCTTTAGGTAGGGTGGTCCTGCTTCTTCTTGTGGTGTATGCTCCTACTTCATCATCGTCGTCATGTTCGATCCTCGGGTCACCGTACTTGTCGAAGTCTTGCTCATTGGCTACTCCATCCATTCCGATGATCTTCCTTTTGCCTCTCCTGACGACAACACGACTGGTCTTTGACGGGTCGGTAATGAAGAAGCATTGGTCCACTTGGGAAGCCAGTACCCATGGCTCATTTTTCGCGGTGATGTTTGCGCCCGCGGTCTTGGATTTGGCTTCGGGTATAACCATGGTGGTGAAATACCGGTCTTCTTTTAGGACGCTCTTGGCCCATCTGACACGGAACATCGGGACCTTCTCTCCAGCGTAGCTCAGCTCCCAGATCTCCTCGATCCTTCCATAGTATATGTCCTTGTCGTTACCGGTGTAGGATTCCATCGTTACCCCGGAGTTCTGATAACCATCGCTCTTCATGTCCTTGGCCTCGGTGTAGAATGTGTAGCCGTTGATATCGTACGCCTCATAGGTCATCAGGTTGTGCTCGGCGCCCTGTGACAAGGCGAATATGAGTTGTTCTTCCGCGAAAGAATCCTCATGTAAAGGGTACGACAGAAGCTTCTGCTTGAACCAACGCGTGAAACATGAGTTGTGCTCTTTGAGTATATCTCCGTCCGTCCTCTGTTGGCCTCGGTCATTGTACGTCTTCTTAATAAAGGTTTTGTGCAGTACCACCCAAGGATCGACCATGTCTATGTGTTGTAGCGCGACTAGGTTTGCTCTTTCAAAGTCGACGAGTCGACCCTCGAAGTCGACATGCATTTCGCGGCGACCCTCACGGTGACCCCATCCAGCGAGCCTGCCGAGGTGCCTGTTGACGGGCAGACCAACGGGGTTCTCGATGCCTAGATAATTCATGCAGTACGAAATGCACTCTTCGGTCAGAAAGCCCCTGGCTATGCTTCCCTCTGGACATGACATGTTGCGAACGTATCCTTTGATGACACCATTCATCCTTTCGAACGGCATCATGCTGTGCAGGAACGTCGGCCCGAGTTGGATGATATCCTCCACTATATGGACCAGCAGATGCACCATAACGTCGAAGAATGCGGGCGGGAAGTACATCTCAAGCTCACATAGTATCACCACGATCTCTTCCTGTAGCCTTCTGAGTTGCCTCACGCCAATCGACTTCCGAGAGATGACGTCGAAGAAGTTGCATAGGCCAAATAGCATTTCACGGACGTGCGCGTCCATGATCCCACGGATTGCAACTGGAAGTATCTGCGTCATCAGCACGTGACAGTCATGAGACTTCATCCTGCTGAACTTCTGCTTCGCTGGGTCTAGGTATCTTCTTATCTTCCCCGCGTAACCGTAAGGAAGTTTTACTCCTAGGAGGCAGGTGAAAAACTACTCGATCTCCTCCTGACTTAGAGTGAAGCACGCGGGAGGGTAGTCATTTCCGGTCTTCTTGGCCTTTTTGCCTTTGAGACGACTTTCTGTGTCCTGCTTCGCCTCATCATCATCATCATCATCATCATCATAATCATATATAGCGTGAAGCTCCTCCCTGATGCCCATTGATTTCAAGTCTGCCCTTGCTTTCGGCCTATCTTTGGTCCTCTCTGGCATGTTGAGCAGGGTACCAAGCAGACTCTCGCACACGTTCTTCGTGATATGCATGACATCAAGGATGTGAGGCACACGGTGGATCTTCCAGTACGGCAAGTCCCAGAAAACAGACCTCGTTTTCCATACCTTCAGCAGCGGCTCTGGCGCCTTTCGCTTTTTTCCCGGCTCTGGCGTCTTTTGCTTCTTTCCCGGCAGTGGGCAGTCTTTCCAATTTTTCAACAACTTGTCTATTTCCTCGCCGCTCCTCGTACAAGGGCGTTTTCGGGGTTCGGTTTCACCATCGAACAGATCCTTGCGTTTCCTCCACGGGTCATCGTCGAGAAGCCACCTTCGATGTCCCATGAACACGGTTTTCGAAGACCCGGGATCTCTATCTAGCTGGCGATACGTTGTGTCATCCATGCACCGTACGCATCCAGAAAATCCGTGGACTACCTGCCCCGTGAGATATCCGTAACCGAGATAGTCGTGCACCGTCGTGAGCAGTGCGACTCTCATAGGGAAATATTCTTTCTCTGCGGCATCCCACGTATTGGCTGGCGTTTTCCACAGCGTGTCTAGCTCCTCCTTCAGCAGCCCCAGATACAGATTGATGTCGTTCCCTGGTTGTTTCGGCCCTTCAATTAGCATACTCATGTGAATGTACTTCCTCTTCATGCACAACCAGGGGGGAAGGTTGTACATCCACACAAACACAGGCCAGGTGCTATGTGTGCTTCTCTGGCTGCCAAACGGATTGACTCCATCGGTGCTCGCGCCCAGCACGATGTTCCTTGGATCCTTCCCAAATTCTGGGTATTCAAAATTCAACGCTTGCCACTGGCTCGCATCCTTAGGGTGACTCAGCATCTTGTCTTTTTTATCTATCTCCGGATCATTTGCGTCATCTTCTCGCTTCTTCTCCTCCCTATCCGCGTGCCAACGCAGGAGCTTTTCTACCTTAGGATCCGCGAAATACCGCTGCAGACAAGGAGTGATCGGAAAGTACCACACCACTTTTCGAGGAGCTTTCTTCCTCTTCTTGTATCGAGTGACGCCGCACACCGGACATATGGTAGACTCCGCGTGCTCGTCCCGATAAATGATGCAATTGTTCATGCAGACATGGTATTTCACGTGCGGTAAATCCAGAGGACACACGATTTTCTTCGCCTCCTCCAAACTGGTCGGGCACTTGTTCCCCTTTGGAAGACATTCGTGCCAGAATGACATGTTCTCGTCGACGCATGCGTCGGTCATTTTGTGTTTTACCTTCATCTCCAGAGACATGAGCGTTACTTTCAGGCGGGTATCCTCGGGCCTGCATCCTTCATACAATGGAGTAACCGCGTCTAACTCAAGTTGATCCACCTTGGCTTTCTCTCGGGCGGCCACTCTTGCGTTATCCGTCTGCTTGAGAAGCAGCTCTTGAATATAAGGGTCCTGCACCCAGCCCATCGATGGTCCACCGTCGTATGCTCCGCCGGCATCATCATCTTCATGATCATGCCCGTCGTCTGCTCCGGCGCCATCTTCCTCATCATCATGTCCTGCATCTTCTACATGATGACTGTGTACAGCATCACCGTCGTGATCATCTCCTGGGGATTCTTCGCCTTCTCGCCCGCCCGAGCCGCGGTGGTTGCCTTGCTGCCCTTCCTCATTTCTTGCCCGGCCCCCATGGACAACTTCGTTGTCATCTTCATCACCTTGCCACCGATAGCCATCCATGAAACCACGCAAAAGCAGGTGGTCCCGCACCTGCCCGGAATCTGGGTCCGCAATAAGGCTCTCCAGCTTGCATCTTCGACACGGACATCTTATCTCCGTCCCATTCTTTTGAAGCATCTCGGCCTTCGCGGACCTCAAAAACCTATTCACGATGCCTTCGGTCATCGTGCGGACCATGGTTGCCTGCGGGGTAGAGCAAAACGATATTTTAGAACCAAGAAAAAATTTGGCATGACTTTCCCTAAAAATAGGACCAAAAAGAATGCTTAATGCCAAAATTATCGCCAAAACGGAAATGAATCAACATTCCGGCAAAATATTGGCAACTATTGCATTTCAAATACCGGTACACCTCCAAACACAAACACATATGCAACACCACAAACATATGCAACACCACGAACATACATAGATCTAGCTAGGCCATAAAAAGTGCATGTGCAAATTGTTGTAGGGAGAACAACATAAATATAGCTTCCCCCCTTACTTACCTATCAAAACAAGGTAATTTAACCACTTAATTTCAATGAATCTATGGTGGAAATGAGGTGAAAAAGAGGAGTCACCCGAGACAAGGAGAAGGTGGAGAGAATGGAGTGGGGAGAAAGTGAGTGTGGGTAGGAGAGGCTGCCCAAAATATCTTGTTGCTGACCACTTACTAATGGCGCACCAGCAGTAAATGCGCCATTAGTAATCCAGGTTACTAATGGCGCACCTCTATCTGATGCGCCATTAGTAGTTTTGCGAAAAAAAAAAGAAAAAAAATCATACTAATGGCGCACTCTCCAACGGTGCGCCATTAGTAGTTTGAACTAGTAATGGCGCACGGTGGGACAGTGCGCCATTAGTAGTTTTCCAACAAAAGGAATAAAAAATGTAATTAAAAAACAGCATTAGTGGCGCACTCTGGTACTAGTGCGCCATTACTAGTTACAACTAGTAATGGCGCACCGTGCCAGGATGCGCCATTAGTGTGTTTGGACAGACGCGCTAGTTCAAAAAAAATTAGGATACTAATGGCGCACCCTAGGCAAGGTGCGCCATTAGTACTTTCAACACTAATGGCGTACCAGATTGTGGTGCGCCATTAGTATATACTAATGGCGCACCACCTATCTGGTGCGCCATTAGTGTCAATCCCACCTATAGCCCTTTTTCTAGTAGTGTGGCCTGATATAATTCACATATAAGATGACTGGCTAAGCAGGATGGCATTGCAAAATTCACATATATGATGCCTGGCTAAACAAGATGGCATTGCATAATTCACATAAACGATGAATAAACTAAACAGATGGCATTCACACAAAGCATGTCTAAACTAAGCAGTTGACATATTTGATGTATAAAGTAAGCAATGCAAGGCACCATATGCATGATATAACCAACATCAGCATGCCAAGTTAGAGCAAAGACCTCAGGGGGTAAATAGGAGTGGTCTTCTCCTTCTGAATCCCCCTCAGAACAGATATCTTCCTCTCAATTACAATCCGAAATGGGTGGAGGGGGGCTACCTTTGCGCCAACCATGGAGCAACGTCTGCATGAAATTTTATTGCCACGCAAGGCTCGTCCCTTTTGCTCTACATGTTCAGTTCCATTGTGTACAATAACTGACATGCATAGGAATAAAACATAGTGAGACTATGTAAGGAGTGCATGCAGAAATCCAGAGTGATGGTAGCACCCTGTGGATAGACCCAAAACCAATGATAGCAGGCAGATAATGGCTTCTGTTAAAAAATACAGATAATGGCTTCTTTACTGTTTGTGTCCCACCCAACATGAAACTCATAGTAGACACCAGAGATTAACCAGATAGTAGATAGATACTATTGATTGCGGCCTCGATATTTACCCCACAACCATTTAAAAACTCTAGTTTGACCATTAGTTTGGAGCTGACTCAGAGTCTAATCGGTGAACAGGATGGTAAAGTAGCATGTAATATTAAGCGATGCATAACGTAAGCAGACACGAAAGAGTGCGACCTCTCTTACGGACCCGTGTAGTCCACGAGGTCATCTGCTCGGTAGATGATGGTAATGCAGTTGTCATGGCTGCCGGCGGCGGGGAAGAAGATCTGAGGCGGTGAAAGACAGTATGGAGGCCGGATCCCTACTGTGCTGGACCCTTCTATCGTTGGAGCAGCTGATCTTGGGTGGACGACAGCGCAGCAGGAGCGGGAAAAACCACACACGGTTTTCTTTGACAACTATCTGTAAGAGAAGTAAATCTGTAACGGCTCGTTTGAATTGGAGGATTCTAACAATGCAGGTGTCGGTGTCAAAACCGGCGGATCTCGGGTAGGGGGTCCCGAACTGTGTGTCTAGGCGGATGGTAACAGGAGACAAGGGACACAATGTTTTACCCAGGTTCGGGCCCTCTTGATGGAGGTAAAACCCTACGTCCTGCTTGATTAATATTGATGATATGGGTAGTACAAGAGTAGATCTACCACGAGATCAAGGAGGCTAAACCCTAGAAGCTAGCCTATGGTATGATTGTTGTATGTTGTCCTACGGACTAAAACCCTCCGGTTTATATAGACACCAGAGAGGGTTAGGGTTACACAAAGTCGGTTACAATGGTAGGAGATCTAAATATCCGCATCGCCAAGCTTGCGTTCCACGCCAAGGAAAGTCCCTTCCGGACACGGGACGTAGTCTTCAATCTTGTATCTTCATAGTCCGGGAGTCCAGTTGAAGGTACAGTCCGGCCATCCGGACACTCCCTAATCCAGGACTCCCTCAGTAGCCCCTGAACCAGGCTTCAATGACGACGAGTCCGGCGCGCAGATTGTCTTCGGCATTGCAAGGCAGGTTCCTCCTCCAAGCACTTCATAGAAGATTTTGAACACAAAAGACAGTGTCCGACTCTGCAAAATAAGTTTCCACATATTGCCATAGAGAGAATAACATTTACACAAATCTAATCTGCTGACGTATTCCGTAGCGTGACATCACACTACGCCCAAGCCTTTATTCGAATCGTTTTTACTCCCCCACCTCGGCGCATTTTGCGAGGTGGTTTCCTTGGCACGTCTTGTCAAAGCAGAGATCATGTCCCCTCATTTACGGGATTCTCATCAATACGGACGTGGGTAACCCAACCGCGCCATTTATCACGATGCTTGGGAGATAAGCGAGTTTTACCAGGCTAGTGGGGACGCTTAACCGCATCCGCCCATATAAGGGGATAAGGATCCACCTTTTTACCTACGCCTTCTTCCTCCTTTGCCTATCCATCTTCCGCGCACTCGAGCTCCAGCGCCCAAGCCCGCACTTCCCACCTCAACCTTCTCCAGCCATGTCCGGAGCGGGAGGCAAGTGGATGGTCTCCTCCGTCACGGAGGGCCACATCAAAAAACTGAGGAAAGCCGGATACTTATCTAACAACATCGCGCACCGGCTTCTCGAAAAGGGGCAGCTCATCCCCACCCCAAGGCCCCATGAGAGGGTAGTATTCCTTCCCCACTTCCTCCGCGGACTGGGTTTTCCTCTCCGCCCATTCGTCCGGGGGCTCATGTTCTACTATGGCCTGGATTTCCATGATCTGGCCCCGAACTTTGTCCTCAACATCTCGGCGTTTATCGTCGTGTGCAAGGCTTTCCTCTGCATCCGCCCCCATTTCGGCATATGGCTCAAGACTTTCAACGTCAAGCCAAAGGTGGTGCGCGGCAACCAGGCCGAGTGCGGAGGCGCCATGGCGGGCAAGATGGCCAACGTCCTATGGCTCAAGGGCTCCTTTGTGGAGACCCTGAAGGGGTGGCAGTCAGGGTGGTTTTACATCACCAAGCCGCGCGACCCTGAGTGGGTCGCAGCCCCCGAGTTCCGGTCCGGACCCCCTACGCGGCTCACGTCTTGGAAAGAGACGGGCCTGTCGTGGGGCAACAAAGGAGAAGTAACCGGACTGCAAAAATGCATCCAAACCCTGGCGAACAAGCAGATCAAGCTTGTCAATGTAGTCCAGGTTATGCTCGTCCGCCGGATCCTCCCGTGTCAACAACGTGATTTCAATCTGTGGGAGTTCGACCCGGCGCAGCACCCAACCCTGAGCAGGCTCTTCGACACGTCGTATGAAGACGCCTGGAAGGTGCTATTCAAAGGCGCCGAGGCTCCCGCATCCGCTTCCGAGGACCGCAGATTCAACATGCAGTGTCATGCTGGCGAGGTAAGCTATTTTTACCTTTTACAGGATGTTGGTTTTTCATAGTTTGACTCTATGCGGGATCTAAACTCCCTTTCCTTTGACAGGATTGGCAGGCGAAGTCCGGACAGATCGACTGTCCGGCCCCTTTGCCCGAAGACGCAGCCAATGCTCACTTAGCGAAGCTGCTGGCTCCGGCACCTTACGTGGTGCCGGAGAAGAAGGCCAAGAAGAAGGCCACAGGGACTCAAAAGAGATCTCGGCGCTTGGAGGTGTCGGATTCATCATCCGACGAATCCGAGACGCGCTCCTCCCGTGAAAACGAGGAGGAGGAAGAAGAACCCTCTCCCCCTCCAGTGGGGGGAGGAAAGAAGAGAAAGGCCGCCCCAACGGGGGAGGCCGAGGGGTCCAGGGAGGGGAGGACCCCTCCTCCGGACTACTCCGCCGACGCCGACGACGGCGAAGAGGAGTGGCCACACAGGGCCAAGCGCCTGGCGAGATCGTAAGTTATTCGGATGCCGGAGTAATTTCTGGTACTCTTTTATGGCACAGCCTTTCCTTATGTCGAATATGATCATGCAGTCCGCCCAGAGACGGGCTCGACGAGTCGTCGAGCGGCTCCCTGGATTCGTTGGATGTGAATTCCCTTCCAACGACTACCTCCCCCCGCCCTACGGACGATGCCGAAGTGTTGTCCCAACAGGTTCCAAGCCAGGAGGAGGTGGTCCTGGAGGCGCCACAAGGCGACCTCCCGGACTCCAGGAGTAAAGGGGATAAGACCCCCCAGGGCTCCAAGTTCGGCTTTGAGCTGGACACCGCGCCGGAATCGTCAACGGTTCCGGACCGCGGTAGGCGAAATCCTTCCAAGAGGAGCAAGCCTACTGAGCTGGCGGCCCCCGTCCAGCCGAAGGCGCCGGACAATCTACTGGAGGTGCTTAAAGGCGCCTCCATCGACGAGGAGCACCGCACTATTATGAGTGCGGTGATCCAGAAGGTTCAGTCCGCCAAAAGCGGACTGACTGAAGCTTGTGCCAGCCTTCTAACAGGCTTCGAGGTAAGTACAGAATGTGTAGAAAATATTACCGCATAGACAGTATCCCCTGATGCTCTGTTTGGCGTTCGGAAAGAAAAGCCGAATAGAGGATCTAATTAAATTCGCAGGAGTCTAACAGAAAAAGAGTCAATATCCGTATGCAGGCTTCTCTACTGGCGACCGCCGCACTGACTGCGGAGGTGGGCACATTAAAGCAGGGCCTCGAGCGGTCCGAGCAAGAGCTCGGCCTTGCCAAGCGTCAGCTCAAGGAGAAAGAAGGTAAGAGATACCTTATAGAAAGAAAAAAATATCAAAGTGCAATTGCAAAAATATGACAGGATTAACATGGCTATTGTAGGGGCCACAACTGAGGTGGCGACCCTGAAGCAAGCGCTGGCCGAGGCCAAGAAGAGAGCGGCCGTGGAGCGCACCGAGCGGGAGAAATATGAGGCGCAGGTTGGCGAGGTGCGGCAAGAGCTCCAGGATCTCATGGAAAAACATGAGAGTTTGGAGCTTGCCTCAAAGACGCGAGCCTCCGAGCTCGCGGCGGCTATTGAAAATGCCAAGTCTGCCAAGGCCGAATCCCAGAAGGCCCTCCAAGAGTTGGATGCGGTGAAAAAGATAGCGGCGGATAAGGCATTATTTATGCAAAGCAAACATGTAAAAGTGAGCTTCTTGTTACTTACCCGAATCCGGAGCTCTCCAGGAGCATTCGCAGATCTTCCCCGTAGCGTGTCCAATGCCGCCGCATTCTACCGAGCCGAGGAGGTCAGCTCGACGGAGAAGGTGTTCTGGTCTCAGTATGCTGAGGCCGGACACCCAGTGCCCCTGAGCGACCAGCTGAAGCAGCTGGTCGAGCTCCACAAGGTGGCCGAACAGGCCATGAAGGGCCTCATAGTTCGGTTGTGGCCCGGAGAGGCTCTGCCTGGGAGCTACTTTGGGCTGGTGCGGCGACTGGTGGAGGACTGTCCAAGGCTCGAAGTCATCAGCGCTCTGTCTGCATCGAAGGTGCCCGGAGGTCCCTTGCCCGCGCTAAGGTGCACTGGGGCAAGCTGGACGGTGAGAAGCTTGTGAAGGACGGGCCACCGCCGGGGAAAGAGCATCGCAAGCCCGAGAATTATTATAAGGACGTTCTGAAGGGTGCCCGCCTTATGGCGAATGAATGTTCCAGGGATGTAATTTTTGAGTAAACTTGCTCGTATTGTCCTGTGCGCTGAAAACTTGTTCATATGCGCTAAGCAATGCTTTTTGAATTTAAAATATTACTTTCTGTGCGGCTGTTTATCAAAATTGAGAGATGGCCAGTCGTCGGCTTCTGCCCCCGTGCCACTAGTGCTGGGGTGTTCGGGATAAACCTGAGTGCTCTTTTTCCCATGTTTGGGTCCTTCAAGGGAGGCGCTCAGCACAACGAACAAGGCAATCGGACTATAATGCTTGAACACTCTCACTTAGCCATAGAATTCTATAATTTTAAATTTCGGCGAAGCCCCTAGTATTCGGAAGACGGAGTTCGGGGCGCTATCCACGCCTTTGGCCGGACAAAGCCGACTCCTCGCTCTAAGCGGCATAAGTCTTTAGGGACTCGAAGAACCTCTCGAACAGCAACCAGTCTCTCGCTTCATCATGACAGTCAATTTTAGCTTTCTCTATTGAAGTGCTCCGCCCAGCTCAACTAGGGCACAATCGCAGTAGTTCTCCTAGTGCTACCTTAGCCGATAAAACGGAACGTAAGGCACCAAAACATAGGAGCCGGGCAAACCCAACTATTGACCCAAGATATGATTCGGAGCCGATGCATATAATGCTATAAGTTCGGGGTGACGCACTTGTTTAAAGTGTTCGGACTTCTCACACCATATTGGGGGGTACTGAAGCCCCTGGCGTATTGACCGTACCAAAGTGTACGGGTGTAACATGTCGTTAATGAACATATATTTGTAAAAAAAGAGTAATGCAAAAATAGACAGAAGCTATGCATTGTTTATAGAAAGGCTGTGATCGAAGCCGAACGATACAAAGAGTGCGATAAGCGAAAGCGGGACTATTTAACATGTCCTTTCCAGGGGCAGGTTGCAGAATAGTATGCAAAACAGGTATATTGCTCGTGATAAAGACCACCTGGGAGTTCTATAATGCAGTGTAGCTTTACTGCTTCCCTGGTTCTTGCATCGTTTGTACGGCAGTTGGATTGCCGAACAGGTCTTCCGAAGTATGGAGTCCTGAAAGTAAGAGAAAATAAAGAAATCGGCAGCCCCTAGTGTGGTTTAAGCCGTGTTTCGGGCGTGCCATTCTGGTGCCCCTCCCCCTGTGCCCACTGTATTTTGAGAGCGTAATTATGTACGCGAAGCACTGGTTTCGCTATTTCGCGAGGGCTGGGGTTGGGGCCGCGTTGCTACGCCTGCTCGGAACGTGCCAGGCGGTCTTGTTGTAGGTTACTCCGGGCGCGTTTGACAGTGTCCGTACGTTTAACAGCCAGACTAGAGAGCTGCCTTGAGAGGCTGCTTTGTACTTCCGCTGCGAGGGCCTCCGTGTGCTCCTCCGTTCGGAGGGAACGTTTGGTGTTTCCATTGACCGTGATTACTCCTCGAGGGCCTGGCATCTTGAGCTTAAGGTATGCTAGTGCGGCACCGCATTGAACTTTGCAAATGCGGTTCGCCCGAGCAGTGCGTGATAGCCACTACGGAACGGGACTATGTCGAAGATTAACTCCTCGCTTCGGAAATTATCCAGGGATCCGAAGACCACTTCAAGTGTGACTGAGCCTGTACAGTTGGCCTCGACACCTGGTATGACGCCTTTAAAGGTCGTTTTGGTGGGCTTAATCCTCGAGGGATCTATGCCCATTTTCCGCACTGTATCCAGGTAAAGCAGGTTCAGGCTGCTGCCGCCGTCCATAAGGACTCTTGTGAGATGAAATCCGTCAATAATTGGGTCTAGAACCAATGCAGCGAGTCCGCCATGACGGGTGCTAGTGGGGTGGTCCCTTCAATCGAAGGTGATCGGGCAGGAGGACCAAGGGTTGAACTTTCGGGCGACTGGCTCCATCGCATATACGTCCCTTAACGCACGCTTCCGCTCCCTCTTGGGGATGTGGGTTGTGTATATCATGTTCACCGTCCGCACTTGTGGGGGAAAACCCTTCTGTCCACTGTTGTTCGGCGGCCGGGGCTCCTCCTCGTCATCGCTATGCAGCCCCTTGTCTCTATTTTCGGCATTTAGCTTGCCTGCCTGCTTGAACACCCAGCAATCCTTGTTGGTGTGATTGGCTGGCTTTTCGGGGGTGCCATGTATCTGGCACAAGCGCTCGAGTATTCGGTCCAAACTGGACGGGCCCTGAGTATTTCTTTTGAATGGATTTTTCCGCTGACTGGATTTGTAGCCTCTGAATCCGGCATTGACTGTCGTATCCTCGTTGATGTCGCTGTTAACGCGGCGCTTTTGCTTGTTCTGGCGCGACCTGCCACTTTTGTCCTTGGTGTCCGAATTACCAAGGTCCTTGGTCAAGTTGTTGCTACGAGCTAGCCAACTGTCTTCTCCCGCGCAAAAGCGGGTCATGAGTGTCGTGAGGGCTGCCATAGATTTCGGCTTTTCCTGTCCAAGGTGCCGGGCAAGCCACTCGTCATGGATATTATGCTTGAAGGCTGCTAGGGCCTCTGCGTCCGGACAGTCGACTATTTGGTTTTTCTTTGTTAGGAATCGTGTCCAGAATTGCCTGGCCGATTCCTCTGGCTGCTGGATTATGTGGCTTAGGTCATCGGCGTCTGGTGGTCGCACATAGGTACCCTGGAAATTGTCGAGGAATGTGGCTTCCAGATCCTCCCAATAGCCGATTGATTCTGCCGGCAAGCTGTTAAGCCAATGCCGAGCTGGTCCCTTAAGTTTGAATGGAAGGTATTTGATGGCGTGTAGATCGTCGCCGCGGGCCATGTGGATATGAAGGAGATAATCCTCGATCCATACCGCGAGATCTGTTGTGCCATCATATGATTCGATGTTCACGGGTTTGAAACCCTCAGGGATTTGATGATCCATTACTTCATCTGTGAAGCATAGGGGGTGTGCGGCGCCTCTGTATTGGGCTATATCACGACTCAGCTCAAACGAGCTTTGCCTATTGTATTCGGCCCGGCCGGATTTATTATATCCGGAGTGACGATCACCGTCACGTGCCGTAGGGCGCCCGCGCGATCCGTAGATCGATCTTGTTTGCCTCGTCTTGTCCTCCAATATGTCTCGCAGGTCTGGCGCATTTTCCCGTGCCTTAGAATGTTTTGAGCGGCGCCGGGGTGCGGCTTGAGTGGAGGGTCGAGAGGCCTCTCTGTCGCGGCCATGAGGTGGCCGATCGGCCGTATGATGCGCTGGTGATGTACGTTTAGGTGCTTCCTCCTCTAATCGGGGTAGCAACCTGTGCTTTGGGTAGCTCTTGGAGGGGCGTTCGAGTTCATACTCTTCGGCCGCAAGGACTTCAGTCCATCTATCGGCTAGCAAATCTTGATCAGCTCTAAGCTGTTGCTGTTTTTTCTTGAGGCTGCTTGCCGTGGCCATGAGCCTGCGTTTGAAACGCTCTTGTTCGACGGGATCCTCTGGCACGACGAATTCGTCGTCGTCGAGGCTACCTCGTCTTCGGAGGGAGGCATATAATTATCATCCTCGACCTCTCTGTCTGCCGCTATCTCATGAGGGCTGGCTTCTCCATCCTCCTATGCTGAATCTTGCTGGAGGGGGTGTTCTTCGGCGCTATCCGGAGTATTATTATCTCCCGTGCCGGAATCACCGTTTTTGCTTTGGCGGGATTTAGAGCGGCGCCGCTGACGCCGGCGCTTAGGTTGTTTCTCGGAGGGGTCATCCCCCGCCGTTCCATCGCCATCTCCTTCTTTTGGGGTATCCACCATGTAGATGTCATACGACGAGGTGGCTTTCCAGTGACCTATAGGTGTTGGTTCTTGATCGTCTGCTGCGTCGGCGTCCATACCGTCGATGTCTTCGGAGTCAAAGTCGAGCATGTCGGTTAAATCATCGACAGTGGCTACAAAGTGGGTGGTGGGTGGGCTTTGAATTTCTTCATCCTCCGTATCCCAACCTTGCTGACCGCAGTCCGGCCAGGGCTCTCCTGATAAAGAGAGAGACTTTAATGACTTCAGAATATCGCCAAAGGGCGAGTGCTGAAAGATGTCTGCGGCGGTAAATTCCATGATCGGCGCACAATCAGATTCGATTGGCAGGGGCGTGGAGGGCTCGGAGTCCGGATAGGAGTCCGGCCCCTCGGAGTCACGGGCCTTGCGGAGTGCGGGGCTGGTGTTCGGCTCGATCGCCGTTGGGATCGCAGCCCCCGAGGCGGCGTCCAACCACTCATCCTCGGTCGGCGCAGTTGGTTCCGAATCGAGGGTTGGAACCGATGCGTGTACGGCCTCCAGGGCACTGTTCGGTAGCAGAGCTAGATCATGCCCATCGCGACAGTGCGGCGCGCTCGGCTGTGGCTCGAATCCGTTGAAGATCAAGTCCCCGCGGACGTCAGCCTTGTAGTTTAAACTTCCAAATCTGACCTGATGGCCAGGGGCGTAGCTTTCGATCTGCTCCAGATGGGTAAGCAAATTGGCCCGCAGTGCGAAGCCGCCGAAGACGAAGATCTGTCCGGGGAGAAAAGTCTCACCCTGGACTGCATCGTTATTGATGATCAAAGGGCCATCGGGCCTGAAAGCGACGACACAGAGGAACTCTCAATGAAAGCACCAATGTCGGTGTCAAAACCGGCGGATCTCGGGTAGGGGGTCCCGAACTGTGCGTCTAGGCGGATGGTAACAGGAGACAAGGGACGCAATGTTTTACCCAGGTTCGGGCCCTCTTGATGGAGGTAAAACCCTACGTCCTGCTTGATTAATATTGATGATATGGGTAGTACAAGAGTAGATCTACCACGAGATCAAGGAGGCTAAACCCTAGAAGCTAGCCTATGGTATGATTGTTGTATGTTGTCCTACGGACTAAAACCCTCCGGTTTATATAGACACCGGAGAGGGTTAGGGTTACACAAAGTCGGTTACAGTGGTAGGAGATCTAAATATCCGCATCGCCAAGCTTGCCTTCCACACCAAGGAAAGTCCCTTCCGGACACGGGACGTAGTCTTCAATCTTGTATCTTCATAGTCCGGGAGTCCGGCTGAAGGTACAGTCTGGCCATCCGGACACCCCCTAATCCAGGACTCCCTCAGCAGGGATAGGAAATACACAGTAATAGGATAGGAATGCATGTGCAAAACATAGAATTTAAAAACATAGGATTTCTGCCAATCTTGGTGTTTGGTTCACAAGAATTGGAAGATCACAGGATGCAAAGAAGCATGGTGAGATTAAGTCAAACCACAAGAAAATGTACGGTTATAATGCTATTATGCTACTATATCTTAGTCTTGTGCTTCATGAATAGGAATTTGAAAAGGAGGACAAGTGGAAATTAAAATCCGTACAGTTTTTCTTTCAAGGAGACACTAAAGGAACAAATCCTACAGTTTCCTTTGCTCCATTCCTTTGAACCAAATGCATGAATAGTAGTACCATAGGAAACTTTCCAATTCCTATGTTTTTCCTTCACTTTTCCTTTCAAGCACTGGCGATTCTAGTAGGCAGGCTTGAGCAAGGAAAAGCTACACTCAAAAAATGTTTTTGTGCTACTTTCCTACTTCTACTACTTTTGGACCCAGGCCACTGCCCTACTAGCTCAACTTCCAGGCCCATCGACAAATGCACAGCTCAAACACACAGAGATAAATAATGATGGCGTTCAAGAGAGTCCATCACGGATAGCTAAGTTTCCCGGTACCTCACTGCTTGTCATATAGTAGGAGAAACTAATTGTATTTCATGTTACTGCGTGTGCTCAGTAGACAATATATATAACATGTAGAGTAAAAAAGAGATGCAACAAGTGTACAACCTCTTTGGCGAAGCCATGTCGGTCTCAGCGTGATTGGGTTGGTCGGTGAGGATGATCCGGCTGACTTGGCTGTCGAAGGAGGGGAAGAAGATCTTAGGCATCTTGAGATGGAGCCCGGGGTACTGCTCCGTTGTGATGGAGGGTTTCGTCGTTGGAGCAGCTCTGGTGAGTTGTACGATGCCGAGGCTGAAGCAGGACAAGAGAGACAACGTTAACCTGAGTGGAATTCTAATAGCATCTCCAATAGATGACGTAAAATCCATAACCACAAAGTGCTAGATGTAAAATACATCAGCCGCTCATCTCTGAACTTAACCGTCGAAACTGAATTTAACTGTCGAAACTGAACTTAACTGTCGAAACTGAATTTTGCTGTCGAAACTGAATTTTACTATCGAAACTGAATGCACTAGCTAGTAGCAGAAAAGCAGTAGCAGTAGCAGCAGCAGCGCGTGCGAGAGCCAGTCGACTAAATTTTTCATCTCTGGTCAGTCGGTTTTCCAGCCGTTGGATACGAAATCAAGGGCCTGCAGTTCAACTTCAACCTCCACCCCCCTGAGCGGCCAGCCACCACCGACCAAACCGACGCCCTCCGCCGCCCGTGGCCGATGGTGCGCCGCCCTGCCCGCCCCGAAACCACTCCCCACCGCCGGTCCGCCGCCACCCTGGCCATCCCTCTAGCCCCCCCCCCCCCCGTGCCGAGCTTTTTCTCCGGCGATCCCCACACCACCGCCCCCACCCTGAACCCTAAGATAGATAGTGGGGTACCTCTCCAGCGAGCCCCCCTCCCCGCTGCGGCTGGTTCTTCCTTAACTCTAGCGAGCCCCCCCCCCCACCCCCTGAAAATTGACTGACCCAAAAGTTAATTCAGTCGACTGAAGTGTAGCTAAATCGGAGCAACATCGCAAGCAAGAGCAAGAGCGAGAGCAGCAGCACGAGCAAGAGCAAGAGGAATAGCAAGAGCAGACCAAGCAGGGGACCGAGAGCAAGAGCAGAGCAGCAGCGCGAGCGAGAGCTAAAGCAGCAGTAGCTCCTACTGATGTGGACGTCGCCGCCGAGGGAGTGACGCCGTGGAGGAAGTGGCCCCGACGCCGCCGTGGATGGAGCAGCGCCGTGGAGGCTCGAGACCGAGCGTCGGCAGCACCGTGAGATCGAATCAAGAAGAAAATGCGGCGACTAGTGTACAACCTCTTTGGTGGCGCCGATTAGGCCTCAGCTTCATCCGAGGAAACGATGATAATGATGCTCTTCCGGGGGTGCAGGTGAAGACGGCGGTGTGGGAATGGAGGTGGCGCGAAAGACGAGGGGAATGTCGGGGCAGCTCCTTGGAGGTGGGGGACGGGGTGGCTGAACCGGCGGGATGACGAGATCGATGACAGATCCTCATCCAGTACGGTGGATGAGGGACGTCGAGGTGTTGTTGTGGATGATGTCATCGGGGAAGAGGCTCCGGCAGGGTGGCGGACGGAGGAGGGTGTGGGGCTTTGCGGGTTTTCGCGGCCTCGGTGTACGAATGGGTGGGCGGATTGGATGGGAATGGGGAACCATGGCTCAGGGACGCGCTTGTCCGAAATGTGGGGTAAGTTACGAAATTACCCCCACCTATTTGAGCTAGGCGGTTCTTTCGGTTCAGGGGTATCACGGGCATTTCGCGTGTCGGGATTTCACAGGAGGTGGGAGTTTTCGCGCGGTTGTAATTTTGGAATAGCAAGGCGCGAGTTGAGATGGAGGGAGTTGTCGGAGCACAACGAGACAAAGATATATCTTAAATATTTCGGGGTAACAAGGTGCGGGTTGACATTTCCGGACAAGCCCAACGTGTACTATACCAAATCAATTCGCACTTACGTCGATGAAAAAACAAAAAGAAATCAATTCGCAGCACACAAGAGAGTCTAGTCCCGTGTACTATACCAAATCAATTTGCACTACAAATGTCATTCAAAACTTTGAATTCATGCTATGTTTAATTAAAATATTTCACTACGTGTATAATGCATGCAACCTGCTACTCAAATTAACATTTTAGTGCATTCCAAACGTATATACTACCGCTTCAATATGAACTAAATTTGAATTCGTTTCTCTAATTGAATAAGATCTACAATAATGATTGTTGTGAAGCCAAACCATTTGAATTCGTTTCTCTATTTTAATAAGATCTACAATCATCATTATTGTCAAGTTAAACCATCATTTGTGTATTATCTTCACAGCACACCACATGATTACTCTCGAGTTAGATATGAACTATGTGTACTATATGAACTCGAACTCGATTTTTAGAATCCACTTTATGTTGATTTCAAATCACAGTACATTTCAAGCTCTAGCTAGATCTTCATAATCTAAACCATGTCTCATCTATACTTATACTAATTATCGACTCCCAAAAAATTCCCACGTTAATTAGAAAATACTAACCGTTAATCTGGTGGGACCAAATTATTATGGTGTAGATTAACTCACGCGATAATTGACAAAAAAATACTCATAAGGCACACAAGAGATAAAAAACACGCTTACATCCTTTCACATGGGTCATGCATGCGGCAGCCCATAACAGAATCACGGAATCAAAAGTTGATTAACTTCCTAAACAAAAGCTAGGTTGATTAACTACATATGTATTTTTTTAGTGGTGATTAACTACGTATGTAACATGCCAATAAAAAATAAAGCGGCCAGGTTGTAATATGCCAATAAAAAAAGTGGCCATGTTGTTAAAAAAAGAACGTAATAAGACTAACACACAACAATCGGATCTCACACCATTGAACCTGCACTCATCTAAAGATTGCAAAGAAACTTTAAACACACAGACTCCCCAACCAGGTCTCGCCAAAGCTCCTACAGTACTGCCCAATCGATCGGTCATCTGAGGCTCTCCCCAATCTTCCTCCTTGCCATATGCACATGTTCTTCTGTAACATCTTCGTTTCTCGATATTCAGGCCCAATCTTTGTTTCTTTGCTTTTCTGCTTCATGTATATTGCGTATTTCATACGCTATCAACTCATCGCTCTGACCAAAATATTTTTGCACGTATATCTAAGATTGATCCATCAACATCACTTCCTGGCCGATGAATTTGGAAGTTTCAGCAGCGAAGAAAGATGTGGCAGGGTACAGTAACGTCAAGCTCCAGGTTCATTCGCGGAACATCCTAATTAGATTTTCGTTATTCTGTCCAAATATACCACAATTTGTTCTCTTTCTTAGCCACCTCTTGTCCTAATTTCTTTAATTGGCAATTTGTGCAGTGCTATTAACTGTGGAGCACCTGGAATTTGTAATTTCCACATGTATGTGCTTAATCCTAAAGAATTTGATCTGCTCTTCAATCATTGTACCAAGCTTAGATTATTTCTTCTTCTCTTGTTGAAGGTTTGATGCTAAGTTGCTAACACAATTCATACAATTTACCTCTTTGGTTATTAACCAGTATGATAGCTTTTCCAACATAAGGCCATGATCATGTTGGACCTATCTGGAACTTGACGTGGATGGAGAAAGTTGTATGACGAGAACCCAACAAACAACTAGTTTTTTTGGCGAGCACTGAGATAAGCTAGCATATCAACATTATCCTGATCTGCTCCTTTAGCGTATGAGAAGCGCACCGCGAGCAAGCCATGGTCTATTTCCAAGAAGGTGGCTATATATGATGTACCCAGCTTCAGGCCAGAGATCATTTCCTAAGTTTTCATTATCTACACCACATTGGGTAAGCCACCCATTTAAATCTTTTGTTCTAGGGATACAATACGCAATTGATGTTGCATAGATACAAAACTACATACATGAAAAACAGGGGAGTATCGTGATCTTTTGTCCCATATTGAATTCCGAAATTGTTAATTTTTTTATTGCATGAAACTGAATTTTTTTATTGTTAATTTTTTTATTGCATGAAAATGCAGTTAACCACGGAGGGAGTGCACTGATAGTAGATGGCAGACATAATACTTGAATTTCATACATCACGACTGTAGGATAACATGCTAAAGTGGTAGGCAGGGTGAGTAAGAGTAAATGGATTTACATTATGAAAGGATTATTGATGTTTTCTGTCATTTTGTACTCTAAGTTATGTGGGATTCTGGGTTCAATTTATTATTCACAAAACATGAAAAAAATCAAGCATGGTATATACGTGCAGTAGTTGCTCGAGCATCTGGAATACTTTTTTTCTTTTTTTATATAACCGAATCATTTGATCTTTCATTGTTGTTTGCATTGTGTACAATTGTAGGATGCTATTAAAAAACTTATGATTTATGTAAGACACACTTGGTATTTCATTCGTATTTTATACATTGTACTCCCTCCATTTTTATATACAAGGCCACTATGGAATATACGTTTTGCATCTATACAAGGCCACCAATAGTAATCGAGGCAAAGTTAATGATATTTTCTCGTACTAGCAACCTGTTTAATAGTTGCATGCATGCAGTCATAATGACAGTCAGCTACTTCCTCCACTCAGTTTTCTTGCATGCGTGTGAGGTATTAATGATCCCAGTAAACGAAAAGAAAAGCTGACTTTCAAAGCAGACATTAAATTTTACATTGGTACCTGTAATTTGAGTTTGTGGCCTTGTATATAAGAATGGAGGGAGTATCTATGTTTTTTAGATGTACAGGTGGCAGTTATGAGTTTGAATTTCTGTCGGTCGGTAGCCAAGTGAATGAACCTATTTTTATATAAAAATCGCATCCAACTATAGAAACATACACTTTAATTTGGTCAACTCTCAATACGTAATTCTACTCCTTATTGTCCTTTCAGTGTGGAAAATAATTTCTGTAATATGTGCTACTTTTATATTATTGGCTAACTAATTAGAAAGAAAACAATGGTTATTCGGCATAAACTGCACCTTTGCTTTTAAATATATCATGTGTTTTCAGTCTGAGTAATAATTTATAAACATCATGTTTATGTATATGTTGTAGGCTAAAGGAAATATCGGAAAGCAACTACACATTACATGTTATGGAGTATGCTCTTTGTTATGGTTCAATAGGCTCCTACTATTTGAGGGGGCCTCAAAGGGTGAAAACAAAAGTTTTGAATAAAGGAATGCAAAGGATCTCAGTGTAATGCTCGAACAGACGATATAACTGAAGGTCTAGGTTAGCGATGTTCCTCTGAGCCAAGATCTCCTAGCACCATGTCTCAAATTAAATATCTTCTGTATCATTTGTTCTAATTGTTCGACATGCCAAGTATCATCATTCCATAACTGTTAGGGATACAAGACTCAACAATGGAATAGTTGGATATATGCTAGCTTGGATTGGCAGGTTCAATTAGAATCCATAGTTTAATTAATTTTCCATACCCTCTCGATTGCAAAATCAAGACGTTATTGTGTTGCGATGTGAGCAGAGCACGCTCGAGCTATTTCGACCATTGTTTTTAGAATTGTTTGAGTGTATATGTTCAGTACTGCTGTTGTACTATCTTCTTTCTATTGCAGAGTATGCCCTTCCATTCCTGTCATACTAAGATCACCAGACCAAATCTGATGGGGACCGTTCCATCACAAACATTTTATACTTCACATGTAGTGCTTTCTCCATGATTCTACCACCCATGAAATTGTTTCTTCTCTTTCCATTGTACATGATTATCCATGTCACAAGGGCAAAGCTTAGTTCCAACATGCATAGGAACTACAACCTCCATCCTAAAGATTTGTCTACATACAGATGTATCTAGACACGTTTTTAGATACATCCGTATCTAGACAAATCTAAGACAACTAATTCAGGACGGAGGGAGTATATAATTGAAAAATTCAAAATGTGGTGCATGCATGCTTCTTATTTGTAGGTTTACAGTACAAAATTATTCTCTCCAAGCTTAGCATCCTATTTCTATTTTGCCATTGGATAGTCAGACTAATCCTTGCGCAACACTATCGTTTTTTCAGATTCACTCCATATTAATGGTAGTAAGATCTTATGCATATATTTCATAATACTACAAATCAATAATATACCTTTCTAATAATATTCAAATGGAAGAATTTAGCTGGAACAACAATTTTGTTAAGGAACGATGTAATTCTACCAAGTAAGCATATTATTTCTACTTCAAAACCTAAGATTTAGGACTACATGTGCTAAACAAAATGTATGTGGTTTGTCCACTGATATTTGTGTCAACACATATAAATATAGTAATCCATACCATTAGTTACATTCATATCAATTTTACTGAGATGATGGTGCCGATAAATCTTTAGAGAACAATGGAACTTAGTAAAAATTATATGTGACTTTTGGTCCTACTAATTATAGTACCCTTTTTTTGGAGAATATAGTGCCAGTTATTACATGTTCAAAAAAGTAATATCTCTTCTGCATATTCGTAAAATTCTTCTTATCCAATTTGTAAAAGATTTTACAATAAATAAATGTTACCTGAATGTGTAATCTGATGATTATTGTAACTAGCTCGTGCAGATGCACGGGTTGACGACTAGTATGTATAACGTGCCGCCCCTACAAGTATTTAGATGTGATTTGCAAACACCACACATTACCACAAATTCAAATAAAATGTGAGATTGTTCGATATATAGTATTGTTTAGATTGTTCGACATTCAGCTGTGAGTTGCAAACTCCATGCATTATCACATTATGGTATAACATGTGCAAAACCACAGCACGCGTATCACTGCTATATTCATGCATGCACATGTTTATAACACTATGATGATCTCCTATTCAAATATATGAATCCACTTTCATATCAAATTATGATCTTTGTTAGTATCTTACACCCACACAATCAGGGGCGGACCCAGGACAAAAATGACCCGGGGTCCCATCTCTATCACTCCTTAGATAGGTTTTGGTTGAATTCACATATTTAATGGCATTCTACAATGTACTAATTTTTCCGTTGTAGTGGCAATGATAATGTGTTTGTGATTACCAATATAGGGGACACAAGATATAAGTAGAATACAAAATCAAAAGACTGGAAATAAACAAGAAGATCACATGCTTGCTTTTTGTTCATGTCATCCCTGTCTTCTTCTTTCACATATTCTAGCACTTTGACAATTGTAGGGAACATATCAATCAAGCTCTTAGTCTTGTAGTGAGAACTCCATCAAGTGTCTGCAAAAGAAAGAAAAACTACAAATCATGTGTATATACATAATATGAATTGCAATTGCACGGCTGTAAAATAAACTTACTTGTCATGTTCCCGATGCTTCCAGCCATCCTCGTCTCATAGAGTATTACAATATTGTTCTCCACTGACCAATACAATAGTCCAATAGCCAATACAATCAAAATTTGTAGTTGTATCCAGTAGCCCTAATTTCCTAGGGTTAGAGAAACAAAGTACGATTCAGGACAGAATTAACAAATTGCAATAGAGGAAGACACACACCAAATTGGGGCCTGACGCAACGTACCTATTATTTCATTCTTCGCTAGTTCGGCGACTTGGGGCGATCTGGCGATTAGGCGGTGACTGCGAGCAGGACGTACGGGGCCACGAAGAGCTAGACGAACAGGCGAGGGGAACACATGTAACGATGAATCGATCCACTTATTGATCGATGTATGCACTGGGCCTTCACCACAGCTTCGTCCCCGCTAGTTGGTTGGGCCGTCTGGGGCTTAATCGGCTTGTTGTGGCCTTATGAACTGCACGGGGGTGTCCCTCTGGAAAATTTAGGGGTGTCCATGTCTACATGGGCTCTGCATGTATAAGCTAGGACATGCTTTTACCCGGTGTCATGGGCTACCTGCTGGGCCAACGTGGGCCCGCCCCTGCACACAATCCTCTAACCTTTTTAGCTAGCACTAACTTTCTCTCGTGCATGCACATGTCCTCCCCCTCCCTCAGCATTCTATCCATCACGCACATTCAATTTTTTCTTTAGGTCGTTCTCCTACAGTCTCCACAACTCCTTTCTGACACACACCGATTGATAAACCTCTCCAGCGTCTGCCTACAACATAGGTACACACGCACCTTCCATCTCCTCCTTTCTGTATCCATGCCTCATGTCTCTCATACGGTCCCACACACGTGTAAACTCTCACCCCTCTTTTCTTCGATCTCACCACCGCACACTCCTACCCCTATCTAGCTAGTAGCTCGGCCTCTCGCACCACCTCCTAGCTCCATTCTCTCTGTCTATCCGTCTCGCTGGGCCTTATTTGCCTCTAACAAATGGATGTACACCGATAGATCTCCCGCTATACATATAGCTAGCTAGGTCCTTATAACTCGTTTTTTCCCACGCGTCGATCGATCTACGTCATTAGTTATGTCTCTCCCTTCCTCCGACAAACAACAATTGATCTACCGATCTAGTTAGATTTGCTTAGCAAACACATGGTTCCCCTTCATCATCCATGGATGCGTCCCAACAAATCTATCACGCACAGGCACACACAGAAACACATCCCCACTCTTATTGATAATATTGCAGTTCTACCCTCAGTTTGTCTAGTAGGCCTCTCCCACCATCTTCGAGAAGCAACTCCATCACCCATCCAGCACTCTACCCCTCTCCCTCCCTCTCCTCTCTCTCTCTCTCTCTCTCTCTCTGTCCCAACCTATTTCCCGTCCTTCAGTTATGTATGGATGCCGACCCATCTCCCTCAAGACATAGCTGGGTCTCTCCTTCTCAACACATATATGAGTCATTCTACCTCTTTAGTTAGGCCTCTGCCTCCCCCTCCCCCCCCCCCACACACACACACCAATACATCGACCGCTCTAGTCATGTCTCCCTGCCACACACAAACTTGCCCTGTGCCCTCTGACATTCTGGTAGGTCAGTCGCCCTATATCTTTGACTTGCACACACACAATTTCTATGGCTCTCTTCATCCATATCGCACCCACCCACTTGATCCTCTCTTCGACTCTATCGATATCTATGACCCCTCCCTCTCTTCTCGTGGATCGCCCCCTCTGGCCCTCTCTATATGATATGGATATGCCTCTATTTCACACACATTGCATGCAAAATTTTGTTTGAGATATCATCGACACATATTCCCACAAATGCATTCACGAAATCACCACCCCCCCCCCCAAAAAAAACACAAAAAACACTCATGAATGCACACGCCATCTGTCTAGGTTTGTATCTCTTTCACACACACCCACGTAGGTGGGGGACGTGCACGAAGTGAAGAGGTGCACGCACGGCGCACGTGCTCCCGTCTCTTTCCCAACCACACCCGCGCGGGTACACGGTGGAGCTCATTTCTGTACGAAAATGCAGCCCACATGGTAATTTGACACGTGTACTAGTTTTCCACTTGATGGAGAATCGTCTACCATGGGTGAACAAACAAATTGTGACTTGACGCGTTATGTTAAAAAAGAGGCAAACCATGTGGGGCCTACCTTAGAGGCAAGGCTCTATACACTGGAGTACTTTTGATGTGTCCCGTCAACTTGCAGAATGAGGAGAAGCTTGCTTAGTACGCCGTCTCCCCTGCCCACGGGCGCGGTGGCTTGCAGGATGAGGTGAAGCTTGCTTACTAGTACACCTTATGCCCACTCCCTTGCCCACGCGCGCAATGGCTCGGAGGACAAGGAGAAAATTTTACTACTCCCTTCGTTTACTCCTCGTCCCTACCTTGGTTAGAGAGATTATCATATTGTTTGGAATATATGTCCTTTAGTAGATTTCAATATGAACTACTAGTACATACTCCAACACTAATGTATATAGACGTATTTTAGAGTGTAGATTCACTCATTTTGCTCCGTATGTAGTCCATATTGAAACAGACGTAATAGTACGCACTCTCCCTCGCCCCTCGACCCTCGCCCACGTGGTGGACATGCAGCAATTCATTTAGTCTCATATAGCCAGAACGATATATACTGCAATACCATTATTTCTCGACTTCCCGAAGAGGCGAAGAGCCAATCGCAAGGTTAATATTTTGGAGATGCCAAGCGCAAGGTTTATAGGAGAACGAGTAGTAGGTGCCGCGTCATTTATAAATAAAGTTTTTTTCTTCAGTGGCACGTACGCAATATAAATAGGTTCAAATGGAGAGAAAAGGAAACCCCTCCACTATATACATAGGCAGGACGAGCCTACACAGTTGCTTGCTAGGGTTGCTCTCTTCAGTCTTCACACTCTCTCGCACAAAACGACTGTGGCCACATCTCTAACATCCCGGCGGATCATGTCCGCCGGGGGAAGGGGTGGATGCTTAGTGTAGATGCGGTCACCGTCGCCGACGGTGAAAACCCACTATTGGCACGTCTCGATCATGGGTCCCCTCCGTTCTCTCTCACAAAGACGGTGAGGTTGCCTTTGTCCATTGCTCACTGCCGTGACGTGGGCAGTTGCCTCCTCCCGCCGCCCTCCTCTAGGTTGAGTTACGTCCCGACATCCCTCAGGTACAAGTCCCTTTACAGCCGGCTTGCACCACTGCTCCAGCTGCCCACATCACTCCATGTGGATATTTCTCTACTTCTTTGCCCCGCACATACCTCAACTGGCTTCTACGTAATGTATTTGTGATGAGTTTATGTCTCATCAACTAGTCCCAGTGATCTTATTCTAATCACACTTCTTCAATTTCTTTGCCACAGGGATGTCATCTCGATTTTGGTGAAACTGCACAAAATGATCCGATGGTCAAAGGGTTGCAAACTTCATTTCTTCGGAAGCTCCAACGTTGCCAGCAAATTAAAGCCTGGTTAGGGTTTACGGTTCAAGGGCTAGGGACTGCATGGATCATTTTTTTTCTTTAGATGTCTCTGTTCCAAAATAAGTGTCACCTTTAGTAGTAGTACAACTTTGTACTAAAGTTTGCATAAAGTTGAGACACTTATTTTGGAACGGAGGGAGTACATATTGGCTATGATCTGTCAATCATTGAGATGCAATAGCATGCATGTTAGAGCATCTTCAATAGATGGTCCAAATGTAAAAATAACTAACTTTTGGACCGTCTGAGGCCAAAAACGCAGCTCCTACAGAACCAGCCGCCGCCCGTGAACGCCCAACCGCCACTTCATTTCCTTTCCCGCCCGCCTGCCCGCGACCTCCCGCCCGTCCGCTGCCACCGCACTGCCGCCTCCACCCCCTGTCTGCCGCCGCCTCGACGCCACACGCATCAGATCCGGCGCCACCCCGCCCCCCGCCGTTGTTTCCACGCCGCCTCGCCGCCCGCCCGCCGCTGTTTCCACGCTGACCCGCTGCCCGCCCGCCGTAGCTCCATCCACCACTGCCCCGCACACCGCCACCGCCCCGTAGATCCGCCTCACTCGGCTCCGTCCGTCACCGCCTTGCCTGCCGTAGCTTCGTCCGCCACCGCCCCGCACGCCGCCGCCGCCCCGCAGCTCCGCCCCGCCCGGCTCCGTCTGCCACCGCCCCGCAGCTCCGCTCCGCCCGGCTCCGTCTGCCACCGCCCCGGCTGCACGCCGCCGCCGCTCCATCACTCTCCGATGGCGCCGAAGAAGACGCCGAAGGGCAAGTCGGGCTTCTTCGACGTGAGGCAGAAGACCGCTGGTAACTGGGGTGTGGAGTTCTCCGACGCCGGAAGGCGTTGGTGGATCGGCATGTACCCCTCCGCCCACGAGGCCGCGCATGCCTACGACATGGCAGTGTGGCGTGCCGAGAGGCCTCGGTCGCACCTCAACTTCCCATAGATCGAGACTCGAGCGGAAGCGGAGATGCTTGTGCCGCAGGGCATCAACACGAAGGAGATCACGACGAAGAAGAAGAAGACGAAGAAGCTGTCGGTTGTCGTCAGTGCTGGCGAGACAGACGAGGAGGCGATGGCGAGGTTTGCTCGGGAGCATCCCGGAGTACGTCCAGGCTGAGCTGGAGTACTACTAGAAGCGTGAGGCGAAGCAGAAGAAGAAGGGGCCAAAGAAGAAGGACGAGGCCGGTCCCTCGACGATGATCCCCATCGAGTCCTCTTCCGAGGAGAACTGGGCAGACTTCTCGGACGAGGAGGAGGAGGATGAGGGGTGCGACGACCCGACGAAGGAGGAGTTCTGGGCGCAGTTCCGCAGCTCCGACGATGAGGAGTAGTTTTATCTAGTAGTTTGAATGAGTAGTAGTTGAAGTTCATGTATGAAACTATGTTGAATTTGATGTTTGCACTATGTTGAATGGACTAGTAGTATGTCGTTTTAAGAAATTTACATCTTCGTTTTGGACCATCTATTGGAGTTGCCCTTTTGGACCATCTGTTGGAGTTGAGCTTTTTTCGGAGCTCCAAAACGCACTTTTTGGCGGTCCAAATTTTACATCTCCGGTTTTGGACCGCCAAATTTTGGACCATCTATTGGAGATGCTCTTAGTCTCCTTTGTATTTGATGAAATGTTGCAACGGGCAACCTTGGACGCAAGATACATGAAACGGAAGCTAGAAGCTTCATAGCATTGTACAAATTTATCTCGCTGATAAATTACAATACATACTATACTAGTACTATGTAAAGAGTTAGGTGTCGCATGGTGTCCAGAAAATATGGTGATAGTGTGAGGTGGGCCATGTAATCACTGAGCCTGCGTGTTTTCACTGCTCTCGCACTCCTCCGCTGAGAATGGAAAAATTGTAATCTAGTAGTACCTCCATTCGCCGAAAGCGTGGGAAATACAGCAATCCTACCACCTCAGTAATAATGACCAATGAGCCGTTAAATCACATAGACCCAGCAGTAAGTTGGACGGATGAAGCAACCATCACTCTTGAGTCCGCTTCTCCCTTCAATGCAGGCGCCAGTGAGAGGTCGCGTCCACTCTGCCCGGGCATGAATGCGGCACCGATTCTTTGGAGCGGCACTGACCGTTTCAGGCCGGAAGCGCGCGCGGGCGTTGGAGGGGCTTTGGGTGGGCCAGGCTGGTCAGGAGCGGGCGTGGCAGCTGTCCCGCCTGTCGACGCCCGGAAACGAGAGGATGCACCGACTCTCGCGGCTAAATCGTACACTACACACCATCTCTCTGTAGGAGTAGGTCGATGTGTCGCTCTCTCTAACACACACATGCTGTTAAACACACACACACACACACACACACACATCAAGGTAAAATGAGTCTATATCTCAATTAATGAAGACTTGCATGTTACCATCCGTATGTTACTACCTACTATGAAAGTAGTAACATAGACTAGTAACATATGCATGTTACTAGTCCAAGTTACTCACCACTATGACCAGCCTAGCAATGTAACCAAACGCTCCTTACTTTGCCTTGTTATCTCCCCCGAAAACCCAATGCATGGAGCGCAACTACGCGTTGATGCATGCGAGTTAATATGTGGCCCTGCATGGTAGCTAAACCGGCATCTCTTTGTTGTTGTGATTAATTGTTGCGTTTAGAGACAGAAATCAGGGCTTTGATTGGAGGAGGGACCGGTCAAGTTTCTCCTTCTCCTCCAATCTACTTGCACCTCATTTCGAAAAAAAATCTTCTTGCACCTTGGTCCCGCTGCACCTTCCTACGTGACTTATTACACCTAGACGGAGGGAGTAGTACGAGATACGTGGCACACTGACTTAGGTCGAATACAAGTGCCCAAACTTGTGTGCATGTTATAATACGGATTCACTTAAAATAGTACGTGAGCGAACAGAGGGATCAATTGGACAGTGTTCACGAGCAGTAGCGAGATGTGTGAGGTAAGATACACCGATGGCTCTTTTAATTTTTCTTATTAATTTATTTATTTCACCCTCTGACTGGTGGGAACCAACGTACTACATGGAGAAAAGTAAGGTGACTAGGGCTACATTATTTCTGTACTACCAACACTGCTTTAAATCCCAAAAGACCTTACCACCAAAGCCACATGACACGATTATGATTTAAATCCCAATGACTCCCACATAAGAAAAAACACGGCATGCTTGTCACGCGAAAGCAGGAATGTATTAAAGGTTATTTTCCTCTCGTTAAGCATAACGTGGGGGTGGTGTAGCTAGTTAGCCTGTTCGCTCATCAAACTTGAGGTCTCGAGTTCGATAACTACACTTGAGCATAATTTTGTTTTTGTTCAACTTATTTCTTCCACCCAATGACAGGTAGGCCCCGCGTGACAGAGAGAGAAAGTGATATCGTGTGGTGCCAGGAGGATTCTTTGACTGGTCAAAATGGATGGATACGGAGTTATACGATCTCGTAGTGAGTGTATAATCACCTCATCACATATACGATGCAGCCTCGGCGCTTGTTTTCTAGGGTTTGCACTCTTCACACTCTCTCTCCAGTATATATATACATGCTGGTGAAGGAAATATGCCCTAGAGGCAATAATAAAGTTATTATTTATTTCCTTATTTCATGATAAATGTTTATTATTCATGCTAGAATTGTATTAACCGAAAACATGATACATGTGTGAATACATAGACAAACAGAGTGTCACTAGTATGCCTCTACTTGACTAGCTCGTTGATCAAAGATGGTTATGTTTCCTAGCCATAGACATGAGTTGTCATTTGATTAACGGGATCACATCATTAGGAGAATGATGTGATTGACATGACCCATTCCGTTAGCTTAGCACCTGATTGTTTAGTATGTTGCTATTGCTTTCTTCATAACTTATACATGTTCCTATGACTATGAGATTATGCAACTCCCGTTTATCGGAGGAACACTTTGTGTGCTACCAAACGTCACAACGTAACTGGGTGATTATAAAGGAGCTCTACAGGTGTCTCCAAAGGTACATGTTGGGTTGGCGTATTTGGAGATTAGGATTTGTCACTCCGATTGTCGGAGAGGTATCTCTGGGCCCTCTCGGTAATGCACATCACATAAGCCTTGCAAGCATTGCAACTAATGAGTTAGTTGTGAGATGATGTATTACGGAACGAGTAAAGAGACTTGCCAGTAACGAGATTGAACTAGGTATTGAGATACCGACGGTCGAATCTCGGGCAAGTAACATACCGATGACAAAGGGAACAACGTATGTTGTTATGCGGTCTGACCGATAAAGATCTTCGTAGAATATGTTGGAGCCAATATGAGCATCCAGGTTCCGCTATTGGTTATTGACTAGATACGTGTCTCGGTCATGTCTACATTGTTCTCGAACCCGTAGGGTCCGCACGCTTAAGGTTTCGATGACAGTAATATTATGAGTTTATGAGTTTTGATGTACCGAACGAGTTCAGAGTCCCGTATGAGATCGGGGACATGACGAGGAGTCTCGAAATGGTCGAGGCATAAAGATCGATATATTGGACGACTATATTCGGACATCGGAAAGGTTCCGAGTGATTCGGGTATTTTCGGGGGTACCGGGGAGTTACGGGAATACGAGGAAGAAGTAATGGGCCTCATGGGCCAAGTGGTGGAAGAGAGGAGGCAGGGAGCGCGGCCCCCCTAGCCCAAACCGAATTGGACTAGGGGTCCGCCCCCCCCCCCCCTTTCCTCTTTTTCCTCCCTCCCCTTCCTTCTCCTTCTCCTTCCCTTCCTTCCCCTCTCCTCTTGGACTAGGAAAGAGGGGGGAATCCTACTTGGAGTACGATTGCCCCCCTTGGGCGCGCCTCCTCCCCTTGGCTGCCTATCCCCCCTTGCTCCTTTATATACGGGGGCAGGAGGGCACCTCTAGACACAACAATTGATCCTTGAGATCTCTTAGCCGTGTGCGGTGCCCCCCTCCACCATAATCCTCGATAATATTGTAGCGGTGCTTAGGCGAAGCCCTGCGACGGTAGAACATCAAGATCGTCACCACGCCGTCGTGCTGACAAAACTCTTCCCCGACACTTTGTTGGATCGGAGTCCGGGGATCGTCATCGAGCTGAACGTGTGCTAGAACTCGGAGGTGCCGTAGTTTCGGTGCTTGATCGGTCGGGCCGTGAAGACGTATGACTACATCAACCGCGTTGTTATAACGCTTCCGCTTTCGGTCTACGAGGGTACGTGGACTACACTCTCCCCTCTCGTTGCTATGCATCACAATGATCTTGCGTGTGCGTAGGATTTTTTTTTGAAATTACTACGTTCCCCAAAAGCTGGAGCCTCAGCGCTTGTAGTTGCTCTCTTCACACTCTCTCACCCTCTCCAGATCTAAACAAGAATTGTTGGCCTCTCTCTCTCCCCTCACTACTGGTCAAAGAGCCGGCAGGATCCGTCCGCCGGGAAGGGAAGGAGGCTTAATGTTGTCGCCGTCGGCGAGGGAGGGAATCCACTACCGGCGCAGCTATTCTCTTTCACCCAGCGGCGGCGCGGGTGGGCCTCCGACCCCTTCTTCCTCGCCACCGTACATAGTGTGGGCCGAACCTTCTTCGGTCGCCCACCGAACCACACCCCAAGAACCTTAAGGTATAATTTACTTATTCCACATGCATTGCTATAGCTGCATGTGGGCTTTTTCCGCTTCTGCACTCGAATCTAGGTGTTGGATCAAACAGGAAAGTAGTGGGCAAAGTTGTATAGCATGAATCTAGGACGTGGTTCAAAGAGGAAAGGACGGGGGGAAGTCCTAGTACAGACTGGCTATCCAGCACCTATGTTGGTCAAAAAGGGGAAACAATGACAAACGCAGTACGCACATCTGTAACGGACTAATCTTTTGTTTTGGGGGACAAGGTTGTAGAGTTTGAGCGGGACTAGATTTGTTGCGCTCACATAGGGAAAGGTGTCTAAAGATAACAAAACTGGGACCAACACAAATATGCTCCTTGGTTGTTTTTGTTCTTTGTTGCAACAGACTGTGCATCACCCCTTCATACATCGATAGATGCACATGGTACGGGTGCGTCCATTGTCCCGTGCAACTCTTTAGATGTTGTTAATCTAAGGCCCTATTTGGTTAAAAATTCCCTAGTCCCTACCTGCTTGGTTCCAGGGACTAAACATGGACTAGAGGTTATTAAATGACATGCTAAAAGACCATGTTACCCCTAGTAATGAACTAACAGAGACAAGCTGCGATGCGGGGCAGGGGCAACTGTTGGAAAAAGTCCCAAAAAGACTCTCCCTCGAGGTCTTATTTTTTAATCCCTAAAAGTCCCTCCTGTTTGGTTTAGATGGGACTGACACGGACTTTTTTAGTCCCTACACCAAAACGTCCCTGTAAACAAGCACCCTCTAATAATGCCGCTGGAAAATTGATGCAATGCCACAGTTAAAAGCAAATTACATGTTTAACGAATTTTATTGTTAATATAATCTCTCTGTTAATATTAATCAATGCCACCGTTTGAGAAATGCTACTGTCTTGCTTTCTTTCCCATTTAGATAAGTTAGATGCTTCTTTTTGTTGGCTTCTGTGTCATCCACCGTTATTGACCACTAGTTGTTTCCTTTGCACCTCTGTGTAAACAGGGTTATCTACTCACCTCGTTGCTATTGTGACCTTTTGTTGCACTGCACAAAACACTTTTGTTTTAAGAGTGTTTTGTGCAGTTCAACCAAAATGTCACACCGACAACATTGCTTGATTGCTTGATCTTAGTGGAACTGCACAAGAGGAGATCTTACTTCCTATCCGTGTTGGCAAATTTGGTTCATATCTTCTTCTTGTGAGTTGTTTGAATTCCGTGTCATGAGAGGTCAGTACTAGCCTTCTTTCACATGATTGTGCAGTGTGCTTTCATATGTTCTACTACTTGTACGCTAATGTTGCTTGATTTTACGGAACTGCACAAATGGAGACAAGACTTCCAATCTGTATGTGCATCGTAATATCCCATTGAGGCAAGTAAGGGTATTTCACAATTGTTGGCATGTATTTTGCCACTTTCATCTGAAAATTAACGTCGTTGTTTAGTGCTATACTTGTGCTCCCTAATTGACATGCCAAATCTTACATTGAAGGCGAAGCTTGTCTGTTATTGAACCAAGTGATGAAGGGGAAGAACAAGCGGAAGAAAAACAAAAATCAACTCCCAGTGCTGTGATGAAGCACTGGAACTATGATGACACAAGTAATGATATAGTTTTGCATCTTAATTTATTGCTATGGCTGGAACGAGCAATTGTTTTGCCACTGATTTGATGCCACTCTTAATGTAATATGTAATTATCTCTACCTGTGCAAAGAGGGATCTTCTTTGGAGATACCATATATTTTAGTGGAACTGCACAAGAAGATGTTGGAAACATTAAACTAATCAACGAGTATATAGTAAGCATGGCAACCACAGTAGATAACAACAGATGGTTCCGGAGAAGTGATTGATCTGTATGCTCTACACAATAAGCCTCCTGACAAAGGTTGGTACTCGCCCACGGATTTCATCCATATGATTGAGCTTTGTCATCTCTATTGGTGTTGTGCTACTGTTTAGATATTGTCATGAGAAAGTGGTATTGTCCTTGAGAAGTGCTTCATCTGTGTTGTTTTAAATATTTCCTTCCCTTTTTTTCGAGCAAACAGGGATGCTAGCATTTAGTTGTCCTCTTGTCTTTGCACAAAAGGATCATCCTCCTCTGAAAAAGAATATGGAGTACGTGAAGTGCCTAGTTCCGATTATGCCAGGATAAAGAAGCCAAGCCTCTCTTCTTAAGAAGGGAGTAGTTGAAGGATGGTTACATTATTGCCCATGAGAACAAACTAACTTCATCTCAGAAGGACTCACGAATCTCCGTCTTTGTTGCTGTGATGGCCGGTACAATGTTGTTTTACGATTCCTTCCGGTGAGTTCCAAATTTTTAAATGTGTGCTCTGCATGGATCATGTAGGTTGACTGTTTAAACTGTCAATTCATAGTACAGTTTTCTTTATACTAATCACTTTTTTTGTATTTATGCAAACAGGGGTGCTCAGCTTGATTTCAATGGGAACTGCATAAAATGTTCACGAATACATTGAATATTCTTAAATCATTCATTTCCACCACAAGAAAGGAGGTGTCGATATGCTCAAGGCGTTGCTACATATAAAGGCGAAATCATACAAGCTACGCACGAGTTTGGTTGATTTTGGTGGAACTGCACAAAAAAACAGCTAGTTTATTTAGCACGAGGTGCCATGTCAATGTCTGAACTGATGGCAAACCCTGCCCATTCCACAATCGTAGGCATTTGATATTTTGGAATGGGAAAACCTTGTCAAAGTTTGCTCATTGATGTACGCAAAACAACACGCATTTGACATTTTGGAATGGGACAACCTTGTCAAATTTGCTCACTGATGTTAGCAAGAAGACATGCGTTTGATATTTTAGAATGTTGACGCCCTTTGCTGTTAGCAGCATCAATCGATTTTTCTTTATTCTTTAGTTGTGAAGTAAATATTGGCTCTGACATGTGAATCGCTGAGATTCAGAATCATCGATTGTTTTGAATGTTCTCTATGAATTGCCAGGCATGTGTGTTGATTGCAATGTACAGGAACGCTAAATTTTGTACTCCCTCTGTTCCTTTTTACTTCGCATATTGGATTTCTTTCAAGTCAGTTGATTTTACATTGTGAATGTTGATACTTTTTTATATAAGATTGGTCAAAGTAGAGATACTTTAACTTCAGACAAAACTTATATGCAGACTAAAAAGGACCGGAGGGAGTACATGTGAAACTGCTGCAAACGAGGTGATCACCCAGGGAATAATGCTAGTACGTATTGTTTTGCGTGTTCATCCAATGCCAGTGATACAAGAATTCAAACAAATCGAACTAAATTCATTCATACACTGTTGGATTTCATATAAACACGCCGGATTTCATTACATTTCATACATTCTTCAACTAAAAAGGGGTGCACTCGAGGTATAATTAATTAACCGTAGCACCTGTGTCCGGCTGAGCCGAACAGAAGCTTCTTCTCCAGCGGACTGAGCTTTAGTGACATAACAGCAGGTGCAGTTGCGTCACTTACATGTGGGCCAGATGCCTCTTGGGCCCACATGCCAGTGACCCAACTGCACCTGCAGTTAAGTAACATAAGCAGGTTCCTTCTCCAACATAGCTATTCGACTCCACGTGGCCGCCAAGAAGCTAATCGGCCATCAATGGTCAACCTGCCTAGCTTGGCTTCAACCGGAGGGTAGCAGCGGTGCCCTTACTTGGACCCGAGCGGCGGCGACCTACCGTGTTCTACTCTTCCTCGTTTTTTATGTGGCGCGGCCTCGTTGGCAGTGGGGCGGGGACTCGACGGAGCCGGCGATGTCCTATGTCTCGTTGCCAGCGAGGCGGCACCTCAGCGGAGTGAGGGAAATCCTCCCCCTCGTTCCCGGCAGGGTGGGCCTCGGCTCAGCCGGGGATGTCCTCTACCTCGTTGTTGGCGGGGCGGAGCCGGCGGTATCCTTTGCCTCATTGTTGGCGCCGCGGGGCCTCGGCGGAGCCGGCGGTGTCATCTGCCTCGTTGTTGGCGCCACGGGGCCTCGGCGGAGCAGGGCCTCGTCGACGCCAGCGGAGCCGGGACTCGTCGGAGCCGGCATTGTCCTCTGCCTCATCCTCGGTCTCACCCAACAGCGCCTCGCCCGCTTCATCGCCCTCTTTGTAGGCGGCCGCAGCCTCCGCCACCCGCATGCGGTACCGCCAGCTCTCAAGGCGGCCCTCGCAGGCATAGCGGTACGAGTCGAGCAGCGCCTCCTGCTCCGCCCGCTCCATGGTGATCTGCTCCTTCGCCTGCAGGTGCTCCTGGAGGAGATGGTGGTTGTAGGCGGCGTTGGCCTGCGCCTCCCGGAACTGCTCCTGACGCTTCTGCCTCACCGTGTCCATGTATTGGGCACGGGCCTCGCCGATGGTCATGGTGCAATGCACCGGCGAGGATGACGCGGAGGAGGGGGTTGGCGCCGGATCATCGACTACCATTTTCTCCATTGGGACATCGTCGTCCTCCGGCTGCCTGCCAGCCAGCCAGTCGGCAGCAATAGCTGCCATCTCCTTGTGGTCCGTCGTCCGCCCGTCCCGAAGAGCATTGGAGCGCGAGGAAGCCATGGTGGGAGTAGTGGTGTGGACAGGAGAAAGGGAACGGAGGCGGATGACTGCGGCTATGGCCGGCGCAGCAGTTTATATAGCAATGGTGGGCGGCGGAGGGACGGACGTGTGGCACCGGAGTAGCCACCTCGGCAACCGCGTATCATTAATGTGGGCGGCAGACGGACGGACAGACGGCACTTGTGTCGTTTGAAGGCGAAACAATCGCCTGCATCGGGAAGCGGGGCGTGCAGCGCTGACTGTTTCGGGCGAAAAGCGCGCGCGAGTGAGGGAGGCGGTATGGGTGGGCCAGGGTAGTCAGACTCGTGCTTGGCAGCGGGTCAGTCCAGTAGCCGGACATGCTGGCTCGCCAACGAGCTCACCGAGCTGAGCGACGACAATCATACGATGGACGTAGCTTCCGACCAGGAGTCGGCGCCACTATCCAAGTCGGTTCATGTCGTGTTCACCATAGAGCAGGTGCGGCCCACTTCGACGCCATAATGGCGGAAGAGCTACGAGCGCAGGAGGACCTGTGCTGCAACCTCTGTCTCCTCAACGAGCACCGGTGAAGAAGCGAACGACAGTGCCGTCGTGGACATGTGGCCCTATGATCCTGGCTTCCCGAATGAGCAGCGAGCGATGTATCAGACCATCCGTAGGGCCCGCGAGGACCTCTCCATCGTCCTTCGAGTTGTTGCGCTCGCCGTGGCGCCGCCGTCTCGCGTTGTCAACATGGTCAACGACATGAGGAATGAGGAGATGACTTTACTTGGAGAGGATGACAGTGGGGACCCACCAGGACAATGGCCGCACGTACGCAAGTGCCTCCTTATTATATACAATTATAATATTTTTTGCTTCCTCCTGGTTTCCTGACATCACGGTCCCACACTATTGTCAACCTATGTAGTCAATAAACGAGAGAATTGCACAACAAGCGGCCGACAGTTGGGACCAAACAGCACGAGCAGTATTTGTCTTTTTGAGGTGTGAGCACTGCAGAGTTTTTCTTGAGCGATGCTTTCGTTGTTGTTCAGAGGAGAGCAGGGTATTAACTGGGCGGGCTATGGCCCATCTAGCTCAGGCCAGATATCCAGCCCAGATATTAATTTATTTCAAGCTGAAAATGGCTAGCCCAGCTATACTTTTCTTTTTAGGAATACCCAGGCAAGGTCAACTTGTTATTCTCCGCCCCACTGGGCTGCTAATCTTTTCTAGGAGGGATGCATTAGGCTTAATAAGAAAATGGGTTTTAAGAAATAATAAATGGGATGTAATTATAAAAATTGGGTAGTAACTATAAAAAATGCACCAAACACATAATTACTTTATAAAACATTATTTCTGAATTTTGAAAATTTTAATTTCATTAATTGTTGCGCGCGCAATGTTTCGTTGGATTTTTATCGTAATACCAATTTATATTAAAATTGTATTTAATCTAACTAGAAATTTCGGGATAAAAATATTTCGGATCCCATCAAAATGTGGGAAATTTTATTGAATTCTATTTTGAATGGTTGGTTGAAATTATTAATCGTTGTCCTAACTAGAAAATGGGATGTACTTTTAACAAACTGTAAATGGGATGTAGTAAATTCCATTAAAATTCAAAAATGGGTTGTACATTCTTACAAATCGCAAATGGGCTATAAATTCTCTGCCGCACACTTATGGGCCTACTAAGTTGACGTGTATGCAAGGCTTTGTCAACTTATAGTCAACACACAGTTCTAGCAGCAGTGCCCGTTGGATGTTCATCCAACGGATGTTGTGCTTCTTATTCAATCTCAGATATTCTAACTTCAGCCGCCCCAAAAATGATTCCTCCCCTGACATCTGGGGCGCACCGTTTCGGAGGCTGACATGTGGGCCTACTAAGTTGACGCGTACCAAGGGCTTCGTCAACTTAGTCAATATAAACAATTCTAGCTGCAGTGACCGTACGATATCCATCCAACGGCCGTTGTGATTCTTCAACCTCTGGTCTTCTTGCTCCAGCCGCCCAAAGCAGCGTCGATCGTGCCGCCTGCTCCTGTCTCCCATGGCCGGCTGTGCTGCCGCGGAGGCCTCACCTCCCCCTACCACTCCCACCGCTGGCCAGGCCCTACGGTGACGGCATCCTCACACCGCAGCCGAACCAGTAAACCCTCTTACTCCTCTCCGCATGGGCATCCACTGCCGCGTCTTCCCCGGCTCCGCGTCGTCCCCTTCCTAGACCTTGCCGTCGTCCACCGCCTTGGTGCTCTCGGCGCGGCATGGTCAATGTGGTCAATGACCGACTTCCATCGGAAGAGTACTGTACATGGAGAGGCTGACAGCTGGGTCCATGGCCGCAGCAAGGAAGTGCCTCCTTATTACGCGAAAAATAACTATTCCTCCACCTGACAGCAGGGACCCACCGAACGGGCCACCTTATTTCGCGAAAAAAACATTTCCCCCCTGACTGCTGGGACCCACCAGCTACATCTTCGCATGCAAGAAGTGCGTCCATATTACGGGCAAAAAAATGATTCGCCCCTGACTGTTGGGACCAACCAGCTACATCTTCGCACGCAAGGAAGTGCGTCCATATTACGGGCAAAAAAAATGATTCGCCCCCTGACTGCTAGGACCCACCAGCTACATCTTCGCACGCAAGGAAGTGCCTGACAGTCGGGACCCACCCGGTCGAAGCGTATGTAGCATTGTCATTCTGGTCGCGAACGTGTACGTACATACTAGTCGATGTAGAGGCGCGCACGTGTGGTAGTAGAGGTGTGCACGTAGCATGTACACGTACGTACAGCGGCCAGGGTGGAGGAAAGTAAATATGGCCACATACGTACATACCGGCGGGGTGTCGAATGCCTACTCGCGCATATGTACGGCTAGGGCTCGTGTACATGGCTGGGTCGGAACGGAGAAACTGCGTCGTCATCATGTTCATGGGGAGCAAACCGGCTGGGTCGGAACGGAATGCGTCGTCGTGTTCATCGGGAGCCAACCGGCTTGGAAGGAACAGGCTATGGAAATGAGGCCTGGCGTACCGCAGAACGTAGGAAACGGCCTTGTGTTCGACCGGTCACGATGGAAACGGGATCCTATTCATCGGGAGGGGTCTGGCGTACCGCAAAACGGAGGAAACGGACCTCCTACGATCGAAACGGGGTCCTGTTGATCGGGAGGGGTGTGGCTTACCGCAAAATGGAGGAAATGGACTTGTGCTGGAGCGCTACAGTCGAAACGGGGGTCCTGTTCATCGGGAGGGGTGTGGCGTACCGCAAGGACTCCATGGGATATTGTTCATCTCCACCGTTGAACTCCTCCAGCCTCAATGGACTACTGTTCATCCACCGTCGACCTCCTCCAGCCTCCACCGGCTACTGTTCAACCAGCCCTCTCCACGGGGTCCTGTTCAACCACCCCTCCACGGGCTACTGTTCATCTAGCCCTCCACCGGCTACTGTTCAACCAGCCCTCCACCGGCTACTGTTCAACCAGCCCTCCACAGGGTCCTATTCATCCAGCCCTCAACGGGGTCATGTTCATCCACCGGCTCGTTCGATTGGGGTACTGTTCATCCAGTGGCAACGGCCTCTACTACCATGGGGTCCTGTTCATCCAACCCCCACCGGGAACTGTTCATCCAAACCCCCCAACAACGCTCACTGTTCATCCAGAGGCAGTATCGATCGGCTTCAGTTAGCAGCAGTAGCGAAGGAATCACTCGGCTTCAGTTAATAGCAAGGGATCGATCGATCGCTCGGGTTCAATGTAACACGTAGCCTGCAGTGCAATCGCTCGGGTGCAGTTAGAGCCCAACGCCTCGCACCCACGCGCGTACATGTACGAGAGAAACGCGCATCGCTCGGCCCCCGACCACCCACCGTAACCGGGAACTCCCCGATATTTTCTGTGCCCTCGCTTCTACCACGGTTTTTTCCATCATGGACGGTCCAAAGAATGTCATGCAGCTGCGTCTCCGGCCCGCCCAGAACGAAAAGCCCATTTTCTGTCATGATTTTTTGTCATAGAAGTAGGACCCCACCACATCTATGATGATACCGGTTTTTGTCACAATTATTGTCATAGAAGTGTCATAAGTATGACAGGAAAAAAAAATCGTTTGGCCCAAAATGTCGCGGATGTGTCTTTTTTTGTAGTGTACACACTAGTACAACATGGTGCTATACAAATATTTTTTAACCTCTTTTCGCGACGGCGTTCTAAATCGTCGCCTAGTGAGTGACTGCGATAGGGGGGGTCCTTCCCACACGATCCAGAAACCGTCGGGGATATGCCTTCCCGCACGACCCAAAAACAGCAACTGGCACTAGCAATATGTCAATAGGTTAGTCCCAAAAAATGATATAAAGTTGCTATAAAATGATTGTAAAACATCCAATAATGATAATATAACAGCATGAAGACTTCATAAATTATAGATACGTTGGAGACGTATCAATGGCTTCATTTCCAACATGCTATTGGAGTGATAAATGGAACACACATTGAAGTGGTCGTGCCCAAGGAGTTGGAGCTCCAACACATGAATAAGAAATGTTACACAAGTGAAAATGTATGGCAGTGTGTGATTTTGATGTTAGGTTCACATTTTTGTTACTAGATGGCACAGATCTGTTCGTGACACATGTGTGTGGAGCGATGCTATAGTTTGTTATGATCGCTGTTCACAACCCCCCACAGGTAATCTCTTATATGTATGCATATTCTTATATATAGACTGGTTTGTTGTAAATTTCTAATGTCTTTTGATGTCTTTATGTAAATAGATACTAGATGATGCCATGCGCATTGCTGTGGAAACCTTGGTAGATGCATAAATAGATCCTAAAAAACCAAAATTATTGCAAAAAAAATTAAGAATGCTCATGCGATATATTTTAACAACAATAAAGTATATGAAGCATGTCACAAAATGTTGTATAAAAAGATAAATCTATTGGATTGAAGTCAAACGGAGTGCAAACTTTAACAAAAGGGTGTAACATGACCTACATATATTTGCTTCAAGTGTGCAATGTATAAATATATGTAGGTCATGCTACAAAAATGTGTAACATGATAATCTATGTTGCGCACAAAAATTAGTGAAACAAATTCATGCATGATTGCCAAGGTGGCATGGTTGCATGAATAGATTAGTGCACAACTGTTATAACCATATGCATGACTTGATGATGTGACATAGTTGCATGAAGAGGAAAAATAGGTAGTGGGTTGCAACTATTTAAGAATAGAGGATTACCCTTTGGACTCAGGACATCTAGCACCATACAAAGGGCAATGATACGATGTACCGGAGTTCCAACAACACGCAATGATGGGGAGACATGAGACATTTAACCATCGCCATTCATCTCTTCGACATGTCTTCAAAAGACATCTGGTGTTCCCAAGATGGAATGACGAACTGTTGGGGGCATACCATGGTACAAACCGGTGACCCAAAAGATGATTGTCACTACATGCATGTGTCTCCACGAATACGATTCATGATAGCAAGTTACACGATGAGCATTTTGACAAGTTGACAATGATGTGCATGTGCAACCTCCATTACCGTTGACAGGTGCCGATGCTCTACCATAAGAACATGATGGTACCATGACCGCAACACGTGAGACTATTGCTATCAGTCTCTTACCTTGAATTATTCCTTCTATTTGTAGTTGACCCCTTTTGTAACGAAACAAACTTTATAACCATTCTAATCATAATATTTAGCACTATGATATTTGTAAATCTTTTTTGTGTTCATATTCGACAAGAAACTAAGTGTTAGCAATTCAGCAGAGATTTTTAGTTCAGGGACATTGTAGACATTTCAGCACAAACTCATCGCACATTCTAAGATGACAATCTCGGAAAAGAACTCAACAACTGATTCTGTGGGCAGTTTCCAAGAATCCCATTCTAGAGAATCAAAAGATGAAAAGAACTTAGCCCGAGAAGGCCACCCGCAACTTCGGTGAGGCGCAGGTCATCATCATAGTGAACAACGATAGGTGAAATCTAGGTGATGATGTTATCATCATGATCAAGAAACAATTGCTTAAAATGATTACCATTTGTAACACATGACATCATGCTCTCTGTTATTGTATCATCCCCTCACTTAATCTTACCATTCATGTACATTATCATACCATGGCACACCAATTCTCTCTTATTCTCCCCTCGTATTCATACTCAATCTCCCCAAGCAAACTCTCAATCACACTGGGTGTCCAATTATCCATGTCATACAAATCATGTTGGATTGAGTGTCCACTGCAATATTCTCTATGGTTGCTAATTCCAGGAAAATAACCACCATGATTGATCTCAACTGAGAAGTGATTATCGCATTTTTCGTACAACAACAAACATTAACAACAAAAAATAGATAATTTATAGCCCTTTTGCATTTCCACAATCTAAAGCATTAACAACATTACTATCTAAAGCATGCATATTTCCCCGACAAGTGTAAATGCCAATGTGCCAAAAGCATAATGATATAACGAAACATGCTCATGTGTTTTTATGTATACAAAGCATCATTTTCCTTACCCCACTTGCTTTTAATCGGTACCACCATTTTCCAAGTCAGCAAACCCACAATTTTCCGAAAACCCTATATCTGAAAACTTAGATTTTCCCCAAATTAATGTGCATGATGGATCAGTACATATCACATGCCCAAAATCCATGAATCTCAAAACCTTAAACCCACCAAACCCCCAATTTGATGTCTTGCATAGCCCTCACCTCGAACACATCATTTGTGGCATGAATAGATAAGGCTGAAAAAGCCAATGACTCCCTCCCACCGCCGGGAAATTTTGTAAAAGAGGGGCCTTTGGAATCATACCATAAAGCCGCGATGAAGGTCCCTCCCTTCTTGGAGCAAGTGGCACATCACCAAGCCCTCTCCCAAACGACGCGTATAGGGGCGCATTGACATTTGAGGACAAACTCATCTCATTGTCGTTAGAGCAAGACGAGACGAGCTCCACCAACTTGATCGCGTCATGTTTCAACACCTCCCCGAGCAAAACGACAAAGGACATGGGTAGGAGTGGAATGGTTAATGTGCCAAGGGGACACTGGGTTTTATGCAAAACATTCACGCCATCCGGTCTCTGCCATGATGTATAGTCAAGCGTCGCCCCATGTAGCGGTTAAAATAGTCCATTTTATGCTAAATTAGCATAATATTGTAGACAAACGAGCGAAGTGACTATAGTGAACAACTTAGACTACCCATAGTGGGGAGTAATATAGAGAGTAACATAGATGACACCTAAGTAAAAAAAGATGATGTGGCGGCTAATTAATGAGAGAGACAAATTGAGTAACATAGGTAGTTACTCACACTATGAGTAACATCACATATACCAAGACAAGATGATTATACAGCCTAAAAAATAAAGTGTTGCATGATACCACACATATGTTACTCCTCACTATAAAGGTAGTAACATGGACTAGTAACATATGCATGTTAGTTCTAGTCTAAGTTACTCCTCACTATGACTAGTCTGAACCCCCTCTGTACCACGCCGAAAGAGGGCCTCTGTAATGGTATTTAGGTAAGTTAAAAGGAATCGAGCGACCAAAGTAAGACGAGCTAAATACACTACAGGTGCCCCAACTTGTCCGGCGCGGTCAGTTTGGTGCCTAAACTTGAAAAATACACAAAAGTGGTGTCGTAACTTGTCTGGGCGTTCAAATACGGTGTCTCTGAACGTATGCCGCCGTATCGAGTGCCCGCGTGTCATGTCAGCATGTAGCTGGGCCACATGTCATGTGGTTGCAGGCGCTGGACGCGTGTTATGAGCTAGGTGTGTAGTTTTTTTACAAGAATGCCCCTGGATTTTAATTAATTCTCACAAAAAATACCCCTTGATTTTAATTTTAATAATCTCAAAAAATACCAAGAAGCGAGCGTGCAGGAAATTTGAACCAGGCGGCAACACTTTGGTTTGCGCTTAATTATCAGCAAGCAGTTTATATAGATGATTGCGCGTGCCGCTTTGTATATGCTTTTACTGGAGCAATTTTCTTTTTATTTATTTCCAAGTTACTATGTTGTTTTTCTTCGAGTGAAGTTTCTGTTTAGTTTTCATGATACATAAAATTTTCCATATGAAAAAAGATAAAATAATTATAAATATGAAATTATTGTTTATTTTATACCTCTATTCTATTTTCATTATTGTGTACTTTGAAGAGACAAACATTCTAAAATTGATGTGGATTTAAAAGGTTGAACGTATATTAAAAGCACGGTGAGCATTTTTTGAAATACACGTTCAAATTCATTTTCATTTTTAGTTTTCATATTGTTTTAGAAAATGCTCACCATGTTTTTTGAAAATGTTGAATGTCTATTAAAAATTTACTGTGTAATATTATTTTTAAATTTCTACAAACAGCTTAACATGTTAGTACATTTCTAGAATTTACTATTGTCACACAATAATATTTAATGCACGTTGAACAGTTTTTAAAATACAATATTGTCAATTTTAAATAATTGTGCATTTTATAATAGAATGAAGATACACAATAATGTGCGTGCTTATGGTCTTCAATGAAGATGCATAAATTTACACAATAACTTTTAATATACGTTCAACTTTTTATGTCCACATAAATTTTAGAAAAAAATCATGTTTATCTCTTCAAGGTACATAATAATGACAATAGAATAAAGATATAAAATAAACAATAATTTCATATTGATAATTATTTTATTTTTTTTCATATGAGAAAACTTATGTATCATAAAAATTAAACAGAAACTTCACTCGAAAGAAAAACAAAGTAGTACTTCGAAAAAAACTGTAGAAATCATATGCAAAGCGATACGTGGAATTGTCCATATAAGTAGTTCAAAATCCCTCCATGCCAACTTGTGGTTACATTTTTGCGAGAATTAATTAAAGTACAAGCGTGTTCCCGTAAAAAAAGAGTGTGCGCCAGTGCCTGTAATGATTTTTTTGAGAATTAACTTAAGTCCAGGGGCATTTCTATAAAAAAGAACTACACGCATAGCCTACAACGCACCCGCAGCCACTGACATGTGGCCCAACGACACACTGTCATGCCACGTGGGCACTTGATAAAGCGGCATACCTTCAAGAGCATCGTATTTGGACGCCCAGACAAGTTACGGCACTATTTTTATATACTTTTTAAGTTTATGCGTTAAAATGACCATATCGGACAAGTTAGGGCACCTGACGTATTTAACTCAAGTAAGACACAAGCTCAAGTTAAGGTACCGTTGATCAATTTTACTCTTATTTATTCGGCCCGCAACGCCTATTGACCATTTCCGCACGCAGTGCGTTAAAAAAAGTTATATGATGTCAGATATTTCTCAACAAAAAAAAATTATGTCATGTCAGATAGACAGCTCCAGGCGAATAATGGTTGGATGTCTCGCCGTGTGCTCCCCGTCAACGAAGCTGCTGGTAAGGATGTGTCGTCCTTCCATTGCCGCTCTCCTGGTCTCTGCGTTTCTTTTCTTGAGATCTTCCGTCGATCACCAATCAATCGTGCTTTGCTCAGACGCCAAAGGCGGTTCATCCAGGCAGCTGCAGCTAAGAGCATTTCCAGCCGTTGGCCCCCCAGGCAGCGATTTTGCGCGCCCTCTCGGAACGAGCCAGCGCTAAAATCGGCGCGGGGGCAAGTGGGTTTCCAGCCGCTCGGCCCAGAGTCGTCCCCCAGACGCGCGTTTTTATTTTGAAAAAAAAACAAATTCGACAAAGTTCAGCTAAATTCGGTAAATTTGACATAATATTGGACATGTTCGGCGTTAAATAAGTTATTAAAAAACCACTACGGGACAAAGAAGTCGCTGAGTGCGGCGAAGTCACCTACGTCGCCGCCGTCCTCGTCGTCGGCCTTCTCCTTCTTGATGGCGCGGCCGCCCCTGCTGGACCCCTGCCCGGCGTCTCCATGGCGGACCGGTGGCGGCGGCACGTCGTCGTCGTCGCTGTCGTCGAGGACGACCACGCCTCCCTCATCCCGGCCCCGGCGCCGAGCTTCGAAGGCCTCAAAGGCGAGGCGCTGGCGCTGCAGCTTCGTCTGCGCTCAGTCGTCGCACGCCCACTTTAGGGCCGCCGCGTCGTCGAGCTCTTCCTCCTGGACGCCGCCGGCGAGTCCGAGCTCCATCTTCACGACGGGGAGCCCGGCTCCGTCTTTGGCTTGACGTAGCGCGGAGGAGCCGACGAGGGGGCGCGCCTGCCACCCTCGTTGATGATGATGCCGGCGTTGCGGGTGCGTCGACCGAGCGGCGTCTCCGCGGCGAGCTCGGCCTTGACGCGGAACAGCGTTGGCGAGCCGGAAGAGTGGGAGGAGGAGCGGGAGGATGACTGAGAGGAGGAAGAGTTGGAGGAGCCGAACCTCCTAGGCGTCCATGCCCCGGCGCTCCGGCGCGGGGGGCGGGGGGCAGGGCGGGGCGGCCGCGGCCGCCGCGGCAGGGTATGCGAGCGGCAGCTCATTGCCGCCCTCAAGGTACGCCAGCACCTCGTGGAGTGTGCGGCCGGGGACGCCCCACCAGACACGACGGCCGTCGCTGTTCTTGATGCCGCCCAGCACCGGCGCCTCGTTAGTGGACGCCAGCCGCTGCGCCTGCCGGCGCTGGAAGTAGTCCGCCCACGCCGCGCGGTTGTCAGTGATGTACTGGGGAAGGGCGCGCTGCGCGTCCGTCAGGGACAAACGCACGCGATCAACCTCGGCGGCGAAGATGCCGGGAAGCGCATCGGCGTTGGGCACCGGCGGGATGGGGACGCCCCCGTTGCTGAGCTTCCACCCCGTCTGCCCGGCGCGCATGTCCGGCAGCGCCGGGATATTGGCCTCGAACAGGAGCCATGCCTCCCACTCCTGGAGCGAGCGGCGGCCGACGGAGAGGGAAAGGGGAAGGGGAGTGCGGCAGAGCTCAGCGACGGACGGGATAGACGGCGGATGGTTTGGGCTCGGGGGCTTGGGCTGGTGTGGCCAGCGGCGAGGGGAAGCCTCTGGTTTTATAGCCCTAAGCCATGTGAACGCGTGGCGGAAGGGGAGGTGTCGCCGCGCCCGCCAGCTCGTGACGCGTCGTCCGTGAGGAATCAATGGCAAGGTTGACTGGCGGTAGCCTTGCCATTGATTCCCCGCGGGAAACCAAGGCGTTCTGGGGAAGACGAGGCGCGTGCCGCTGACTCGGCGGGCCCGTGGCGCTTTTGCGCCAAAACCGCTCGCCCCTGCGCCCCCGGGCGCCCCCAGCGCCCCGGGTTCGGCCTCGGGCCGCCGGCGCCGATTTCGGCCCAAGCCGATGAAAACGGGCTCCTGGGGGCGCGACTGGGCCGATTTTTTGGGCGCTGGCGCGGAAAAAACGCCTAGGGAGGGCCTGTTAGGGGCGCGGCTGGAGATGCTTTAAGCTTTGACTGCAGCAAGAATGACAATGTTTGCCGTTCTGCTGCTGCTGGCAGCGCCGCTGCTTCCACCTGCATCAGCGCAGCGGCCGCCGGGGTGTCGGCGGCAGTACGGCAACGTGACCATCCCCTACCCCTTCGGAACCGGAGCGCGCTGCCACCGTGGCGAGGACCGTGGGTTCCGGCTGGAGTGCGACGACACGCGCCACCCACCGTACCTGACCATGGCTGGCTACGGCCACGAGGACGTCGCCATCTCGCTTGTTGCCTCTGCCGAGGCCACCGTGCTGCTCAACGTGAGCCGCGCCTACTACGACCGCACCTCCGGCTCCGGCCGCGTTCTTGGCCAGCGGGAATACCCCATGGCCCTCAACAGCAGCGCCTTCCTCTTCTCCTCCATGAAGAGAAAGTTTGTGGCCATCGGCTGCCCAGACCTGGCCTACTTCGTGGACGACAGAGGGTACTACGTGACCGGGTCCATGTCGGTGTGCCGGCCGCCGGAGCGCGCGTTGCCCGGGTCATGCCGGGGCGGCGACGGGTGCTGCCAGAGCAACATCCTGTTGGGGCAGGCCTCCTACCGCCTGCACGTCCGCAGCTTCAGCCGGCGCCAGCAGCAGCAGGGAGGGACGTTCCTGGCCAACTCCACGGGCTGCGCCTACGCGTTCATGGTGGACGCTTGGTGGTTCTAGATATATCCTTTTTTATTTATTTTGATGACAAATATTTCCGGACGGATGGAGTACCTTACTAAAAAACCATAGCATAGAAGATCAATTACAACACTTAATAGCTTTGAAGATCCATTACAACACTTAATAGCATTGGAGATCCATTACAACATACATAAGAACATAGCAAATAAGGTTCTTACATAAGAAACTAAAGTTCAAATGCATGGCCAAACACCAGGTTAACTTCACATTCCCTCAAAATGTACACCCATATAATCACTTTAGACAGTTAGGCCACATCCTTATATATAGGCCTTGGATGTACTTACTTCACCAACATATCACAGCAACTTCATGACTCAAGGATGGCCTTGATTTGCTCTAACTTCTCCTTGCTGCCATACCCATCTTTCAGCAGCTCAGCAACAACTTGCTCAAGCTTTGCCTTCTCCTTCTTAAGAACATATCTGTCAACTTCAATATCCTTCATAGCCTTCCTGGTGTTCTTGATGATATCAGCTTGGCTCTGCAAAATGAACCTCTGCTCATTTGCAAGTTTAAACTTTTCCATCTGCACCTCCAACCTAGCTTTCTCCTCTACCTCCTTCTTCTTCTTCTCAAGTTCTTCCCCCTCCACTTGTTTCTGGTTCACCTTCTTCACCCTACCATCCTGCCAATCAAACATCTTGGATACATCATCAACAAGCTCGGTGTACTCAATGCAAAGCTTGTCATTTTCAATCTTAAGCTTGGCCAACTCCCTTTCATGTTCACTCTTAACCTTCGCCAACTCCTTCTCAAACTTCTCCTTGTCAAGTACCCTTCCTAGGTTCTGCTCATGGAACATTTCCCATAGCTTGCACAAACATCTCTGAAGAACAGGAGGCCAAGGCCCATCAACCCACTCTACAACACCACAATTCACACCATTTTCCTACATTTATAAATGTGATAAGTTATTACAAGTGGAGTAGTAGCTTATTTCAATGCCAATGCCATGATTAACTTGAAATTTTCTAACAATGAATAACATAAATTAGATATGATAAGTTATTACAATGTCATGATTAAGTTTGCAAAGTAACAAACAAAAACATAAGTGACTGTCATATCAGTAACAAACTGTTGCATCATGTGAGGCCAGTGAACATCCATATGTAACAAACTTAATTGACATCTAACCTGGACTGGGCAGCCATAGAAATGCCTTCCTGTTACAATGCCTTCAAAAGCAACACGCTTAATAGGCCTCATTTGGTGCAGAATGCACTTGGGTTCAGCAAGCTCAAGTTGGCCATAGTAAAAGGGCTCCACAATGGTGTTTGGTTCCTCCTGCAACCAAAATAACCAAAAGAACACTGGTTTCAATCACCACTCAAAACCACAATCAACTTGCACTATTCATTAACTCTAAACACTCAACAGATCCCCAAATCAGTATGAACCCTAACATTATACAGAGATGAACCCTAGGTTAGCTCAATCCTACAACCAAGCCCCACCCTCACTAATCAAGAACCATATCACAGAGACAACAACAACACTAAACTAAGCAAGATCCATGGCTGTAGCCTAGGCCTACTAGCATTTAACCCTAACCCTAGGTGGCAAGAAAAAAACTTACCATAAGTCCCATGACCATGCTTACGACCTCGCAGTCCTCATCGGAGCTCGTTTCCTCGTCATTCCAGGAAGGCATGGCGACAAGGAGGTCGACGGCGACCGGCCTCGAAGACGGCGACCGGCGGCGAGCTCGTACTAGAGCAGGGGAGTGAGAGCAGGGGAGTGAGCGAGCAGGAGAGTGAGCGAGCAGGGTGCAGCCCAACCGACGGAGGGGTATTTACCCTGGTTCCGACCGGACTGGTCGGGCTAACGGCCGTCAATGGCTGCATCGTGAGCGCGCGTGGCCACGTGGCCTGACCGGTGGGTCTAGCACGTCAGAATAACGGTTAAAACGCTAGTCACTGATGTTTTGGGTTTTTTGAAACAGCCAACCACGCGATTGGTAGTTTTCTGAGAGAACATAAAATGTGGTAGTTTTTTGGAAGCCTAGCCTGTGAACTAGTAGTTTTATGCTCTTTACTTGATTTTTTTTGGATGTTGGAGTGCATCTAGGTCTTAAAATTAGGAGCATAAACGGCACATTTTTGGAGAAAAGTCGATCTTTCGTCGAAGAAGATCATGGGTACACAACTTCACGGTTTGAAGTAGCGGTGATGTGAATTTAACATTGGTGTATTTCTACTAGGCATGCTATAGGGCCTATATGGGACATCTCCGTTCCATCAAAATCAGTTTCAGTTCACCAAATTCACTTAGGAGCAGTTCTATAGAGGAGTTGTGGCTTTACCAAAGATAATGTTTATATTCCATCTAGCTCCAGCTTCAAGAACGAATATTTGATTGGTATTCACTTATTGGTGGCAGTGATGGATAATTTTCCGCCAACTCCAACTTCTAGAGTTTTTAAGAGCACCCCTGAAGAGCTTCACAAAAAACAAGGAGTTGTACCCAGATTCTTGTTCTTTTACGGAGCGGCATATCATGGAGCTACCTCGTTTGGCTTGCGGTTTCTAGAGAGGGCATGTGATGATGCATGCGGGTGCCTTTTCATTGTAACAAAAAACTGTATATGATCCAGGTAACTTGGAAACCACCCTGAAATCAACGTACTTTTCATCAGAACAGCCTCTTAATAATATCAACTTTAGATGACATCATGTAAATAGTACAGATAGTACATAAGTTGAAATGAGGTTTATCGTCTCAAAATTAAAAACAGTTCATTTGTTTTCAAAGAATTGTCATGCATTCATCAAACTTAAAAGCAAATAATCATGTGGAAACCACCCTGTCCATGAGAAGTCGGTGGATCAGTATTTGGAAGATATGGAACTGACATGCGGTGAAAGAAATACTGCATTTGTCCTTGTGTTCGAATTTCATTTTCAGGTTTACAGAACACCTCCCCTACATCCGGCATTTAGTTTTTAACAAGAATGTTCATAACTTCTAAACCTGCCTTACATCAAGTTTTCACATAGAGGTCTCATAACAGACAACCCCTGAGGCTCATCTCCGGCCAAAAGAATCATCATATGGAGAAACGTAGCCAGGATACCACACAATCCTGAATATTTCTTTTATTCCGCCTCTCATTTTCAATAGATTAACAAAAGAAATCAGAACTCGCCTTCCATACTTCTTCAATCCCGCCACGTCGAACATGAATGTGCCAACGTACAGAAAGAAAAGTGGCAACCTACCATGAAATACCATTTTAGTTAGAGCACCAAGCACCACTAGATAAATCAAAATATGGCAACATGGGTAAGAACAGTGAGAGAATGTAAAAGAAAGGCTGTATAATTGCTACGAATTATTTAGGGAACATTGAAGTTAGTTCTAACTAAATCTTAGGTCCAATGTATATCATACTGATATTAGCGATAGCTGAACAATTGAATATAAAGACTTTGATTGGATGCTGCATGGTGTAGCAATTCTTATCTACCGAGGACTTCTAATATGATTTACAGTTCAAAACTGATCGGTGATTACCAGCCTCTAATAGATAAGATATCAATGGAGAACAGAAAACAGATATCTTTCTGGGGAAGGATTACAATTGCCAAGGATGTGCTACCACTAACAAGAACAGTGTACTATATATGTTCATGTAAGCTCCTACAACAGGTAATCAAGATAGTGAACTATAACTAGGAGAAAATCCATGGGCATTGTTCCTGTAGATGAGTGCCTGCTTCAATGATTCAATGATAGGTCAAAGCCAAAGTGCTAACAAGCCATTTTCCTCCAAAAGTCCCAGTGCTTCTTTTGGTCCCCATGCAGCCTGAACTGTGATGTTCTCTGAATTGATTCGAAATTCGGGAATAGGCCTTCAACACATCATTGCTATTTGACTAAGGTGATCAGACAAATCAAAGATGAAAATTCAAAAACGTGTTATAGCACCTTGGTCCTTTGTCTGCCATCATGAAGAGTACATCTTTTGGCCATTAATTATGACACTAGCTTCAGAACAGGCGTTCGGCATGGGATGTGATAGTTATGTCTCCCACTAGATGGTATGTATAACTGCAAAAATATTTCGGTAGCAGGTCTCTTACCAAACAACACAGACAAGTCACACTTTTAAATGAGATGGCCCAGGCTCAACAGTTGCAGCTTCAAGCCCTCTCATCAATGTGCCTATATCAAACCGCTGTAGATGTACCAACATGGATTTGGTGACAGCAATGAATGCTTGACAACCAGAATATTATGTTTTGAGCCAGATACAGTATGCATGGCCAAGGAGAAGCGATTGCTAACACAAAGCTCTCATCTGGTTAGCTTTGTATGGTAGGATTTTGACGGCAAATATTTTACATGAGGGACTGGCCATACATGAAAGCATGCCCTTACTTAAGATCTAGCTCCAGAGACAACATCCTTGTTCCCACTGCAACTATGCCAACATAATGTTAACATGCAGGCAGTTTCTTGTGCCTGTGTTGTGATCCTTTTTCAAACCAACATAAACCAGCCTTGTAGGGGATGCAGCTACCAGATGAAGAAATCATATAATGGTTAATGTATTTCAAGTTCTTTTCATCCTTATTAACCAGAATCTGCAATCTTATGTATTGAAAGGAGAAGCGACAGAGGAAAACAACATATTTCCAGAGCTCCTAGATTCTCGTGGTCAATACTGTTTCTGATAAACTTGTGTTCTCCTATTTTAGTACATCACTGTGAACTATCTCATTAACTAGTTCTATAACGGCAGTTCACAATTAGTAGAGGATACCAAACAATTTAAAGCTGGTGCACTTAATTACCAAACAAAGTAGTCTTACAATACTGACCTGATAATATCAAGAAGTACATATTTATTCTTGATATCCTTAAGGGCCATGAAAAGCAAGAACCCTGCATTGAAAAGTTTTCAATAAGCACCACATATGATGAGAAAAGGGCTTAAATCATTACAAACAACAAAGCAAAATGGCATGCGATCTGCAAAGGTGAAGATCTGTTCTGAATTTCGATAGACGCGATTAAAGGTCAAATTTGATACTTAATGTTGTTGTTATTTTCTGTGTGGGAAAGCTGTTGAACAAGGAATCCAGAAGGTCAAATGATGATTATAGAACTAATAACTGGTGACTTTTACAGTCGCAAGTTCTTAATCACGCTGTCTTATGGTACACCACACAGCTATCAGTTTGTTGTTTGGAAATTATTCATTAAATATAAGATCTTGAAGTGTTGTCTCTAGAAGTAGTAGGTAAGGATGGACATGCAAAAGTAATGGCACTATTTGAACCAATGATAGGATATGCATTATAATTTCAAAATGTTTGTACATTTGAGTTAATCGGATACTGATATATTCCATTATAGTGGCTACTGTTTGAAGAATCAAAATAAGCAGAAGTTACTATAGAACTTTTTGAACCATAAGCTTCAAATGTGGAGACCTAGCTTCAACAAGAAAGATTAATACAGTAGTATATTTTTTTCTTTCAGTTTGACTTTTGCTCACTGCAGGAATACCAGGAATCCATTCATGCTACGAAGGATAACATTCTGCTGGTGCTTCGTAATGGATCAAGTTGAGTAACCATGAGATCTTGGTATAATGATCCAGCTTCTTTCTACATGTAACTACATTAGTATTTGTAAGATTCTAGGAGACTTATTATGTATAACAATTGACTTCAGGATTTTACTTGCAGCACAAAACTACACTACATGAAAGATGTTACATTGCTGCATTTATGAATATTGTTATAGGTCCAAGAATGGCATAACACATCAGCTTATTCCCCACCCACCCCCACCACAAAATGAGTCAGACATGAGAAGGCAGAGAGCATTAGTTCAGTTAAAAGAGTAAATACCGAATTTCAGCCGGTTAATTAAACTATTGGATTTGCGCAGCCGATGCAGTTCTGATGATACGACACTGAGCTTATATATGATGTAGCCAAGAGCAGCATCAACAAAGATGTGAGGGGCTGCCCTCCACAGTTGGTAAACACCAACGAGTCCAGCAAAAGCACCTACAGGCAAAGATAACTCAGTATTCAGTAAGAAAAGCAGGGTACAGAGACAGCATATCAGAATCGCCTGTGGGAACAACTGAAGCACACCAAAGAGCATGCCAATCTGGTAGTCTTCGAGGTCGTAAACTGTGTTGAGAGAGCGCATGTCGGAAATGTTGAGGAGCAGGGGCCGGAACATGTCGGCAGTCGCCGCCTTCAGCGCCTCCCATCCCTCAGTCATTCCCCTATTCTGGAAGCAATGTCCCCCCGTACGACGACGACGAAAAACGGAGCAGCGCTGAAGAGTGGAGGCCGCAGTTTAGGAGCCATCCGAATTAGCAATTCTCATGGAATTAACCAAAGTGAATCAGGGGGGAAATAGTTACTGTACCACTGTCCGTGGAGACACCGAGGGCGGTGACAAGGAAGCCCTCAGGGGAAGCTCCCTGATCCCGGCACGCATGGGAAGAATGGCGCTGCGGGCATCTCCGTTCCGAGGCGCCGTTATTCTATGCGCCGCCATGTGTGCGGCGGCGCCTCCACTGCACCGTAGAGCCACCATGCTAGGGGAGGATGGATACAAACAATGGCGGCGGTGTGACGGCAATAAGCAGCTTCGATTGGGAGGATTTGTGGAGAATACGATGAAGGATAGGGTTGTGGAGGTCTGGGGAGGAGTGTGGGTGAAGGTTGCTGGGAGAAGCGGTGACGGCGCGCCGCCGCGGCGGGGAAGACGGGGGTGACGGGTTCGCTGCTCTCCCCTCTCCGTTCTTTACAGGATTCAGGAATCAGGATTGGGGAGCCTAGGAGAAGGATGGACGGGGCCGCGAGGTAGGGCGGGCTCGTGCGGGGAAGAGGGCGGCAGGGGACCGGCGATAACGGCGGGGGTGGCGGAGGAGCTCCGGCGGCGGAGGGACTGTCGGACGGGGACTCGGAGCTGGGCGAACGGGCCGAACAGGGCAGAGCGTGTCTTTTTAGGGTATTTTTGCCAGGGGCGATCCTGTCCTTTTATACATTTCCTAATTCCTGTAAAATTAACTAAAACTGGATTATTTTTTCGTCGGAGATTTCTTTTGCAAAAAGCATCAGATCTATTATAAAAGTTTACCTTTTTTTTCGAGAAAAACTTTTAATCTATTCATTTTCAATCATGGTAGTACAACGAACATTAGAAATAATAAAAATTACATCCAGATCTGTAGACCACCTAGTGACGACTACAAGCACTGAAGCGAGCCGAAGGCGCGCCGCTGTCATCGCCCCTCCCTCGCCGGAGCCGGGCAAATCTGGTTGTAGTAGACAGTCGGAAAGTCGTCGTGCTAAGGTCTCATAGAACCAACGCACCAGAACAGCAACCGCCGCTGATTAAATGTATAGATCAAAAGGATCAAACTTGAAAACATATGAACAAAGACGAACGACAAACAGATCCGAGCAAATCCATCAAAGACAGATCTGCCGGAGACACACGTCCACACGCCCACCGATGATGCTAGACGCATCACCAGAACGGGGGCTAGGCGGGGAGACCTTTATTCCATCTTCAGGGAGCCGCCGCCGTCTCGACTTCCTGAGCAGAACACAAACCCTAACAAAGCTCGAAAAAAGATCTAAAATGGAGCCCTCCCACCAGCAAGGGCCGAGATCCAATCCGCCTCCATGGCCCTAAGGCCACCGGAGACGGGACGGACCGGCGGCGCCGGCGGGAGGCAGAGAACGCTGGCTTTTTTACAGGCGGCGGCTGGCTAGGTTGCGAGCAGTTACTCCATGTACTCCATAAGTAACCCTATTATAAAAGTTTACCGAAAGTAAAAAACATCTCAAACATAATAAAATTTACATCGAGATTCTAAGACCACCGAAAAACCACTACTGCTGCCGCCACGGGCCGCCGACATGTCGCCGTTGCCGCTTCTATCGAATCCGGCTTGACCTTGTCTATGACGGTTGAGAAGTCTTCAGGCACATGCTCTTAAGGACTATCACTCTAGAGTCGTAGTCGTCCCAGTTGAACTCTTGCATAGATGTGAAGTACCTAACACCAAATCTCGCCACATGACGAGAAACGCTAACCTCACCGCCCCAAAGAGATGGCACGAATATACATCGGAGCTCCGTTGACTACGTCCAGACTGATGAACTCGAGAAGAATCGAAGCCCGGAAGACAAAGTCGAAGGAGAAGCTTTGCCATCCGCCCGAGCGCCACACCTGCGATGACTAAGAAAAGAAATCCTAACCTAGACTACTAACCAGATCGAAGACACCGGAATCCCCTCTTCGCCTCCGGCCGCCGGAGCGACGGGTAGAGGAGAGGCAAATCCAGGGCCTTTCAGGTGAAGTATGGAGGGGAGAGTTTACCCTAGCCGTCTAGGGTTAGGGGAGAAAAAAGAGAGGAAGCCACATTTGCGGGTTGGGTCAAGCTCAATACAAATGGATCATGGACAGACGAAGGTCGAGCAGGAATAGGCGTGGTTCTGCGCGATTGTCTTGGAATTTTTTTTGACAAATTTTAGCATGCTCTCTCTTACCTCCATTTTTCCATGAGAGGTAAGAGTACATAATAGATCTAAGCCATTGATATGATTAATTAGTGGTCTGATTAACTCTTACCTTCCTATCTTTCATGTGAAAAGAGAAGGTAAGAGGAAGCATGTTAAAATTACTCAAACATATTTTATCTTCCTGCAGGGATCTCTTCTCCTGTTGAGATGCACTTGAGGCCAAACTATGTGCTTTCTTACACCTGAAAAAAAACCTATGTGATTGTATGGAGGGTATTTCTCTTATTAAGGGCATATTTATCCCTATGGTGTTTTGGTGATTGATGACAATGCTTTTGCGGACTAATCATGTGCCTTGAGTTTCTCAGACGTTTCATCGCTAGGCACAAGATGGTTTAGTGCCCCTCGAAGACTATTGAAGACAACGTTTTTCTACGTTTCTTTTCGGTGGATTTGAGTCGTAGGAAAGCCCCACTATTAAGACGGGGTCCGCTTCGGAAAGGTTCGGGTGGAATCATCACGTACACATTTTCTTCCTCTGCACCACCTTTCTCCTTGTGCTTTGGAGCATCCTCCGTTTTCCTCATTTCTATGCAAAGAGAAGGATTCCTAAGTGTTGTTGTTCTGGGGCATGCGGTAGTACTGCTCTATGGAGCGGTAGTACCGCAAGCCACTGCGGTAGTACCGCAGGCCCTTGCGGTAGTACCGTAGGTGCCCGCGGTAGTACCGCTCCTACAGAGTCGTACTACCGTGGCCTCAGACCAGACTCAGGTGCTCGTGCGGCTGTAGGGGCGGACGTAATTTTTTACGTCCGCGCCCTACGCGGTAGTACCGCCCCATACGCGCGGTAGTACCGTGCGTCCTGGTTTGGCACAGTTACATGAGCGGAAGTAGGGGCAGATGTAATTTTTTACATCCACTCCCTGCGCGGTAGTACCGCATGCCATGTGCGGTAGTACCATGTCGGATTTTTGCATCGATTGATTTTTAGCGGAAGTAGGCACATATGTATTTTTATTCATCCGCGCCCTTCCCAAGCTAGGCCAATCCTGCCTTGCGGTAGTACCACAAGGGGGAGCGGTAGTACGGCGCCTGCGGCAGTACCGCCCTCAGCCTCTGTGCTTCAGGACTGTCCTAGTTCCTGCCGTAGCAGCGGTAGTACCGCGGTCACTTGCGGTAGTACCGTATGGCCTCGCGGTAGTACCGCTTGTCAGGGCCGGTAGTACCGCAGGTCGCAGGCTGGTTAAGTGGATAACGGTTGGATTTGGTTCTCCACTATATAAGGGGTGTCTTCTTCCTCTAGTAGACCACCTCTTCCAACCCTAAGCTCCATTGTTGCTCCAAGCTCCATTTTCGCCCGATCTCTCTCCCTAGCCAATCAAACTTGTTGATTTTCTCTGGATTGGTTGAGAAGGCCCCGATCTACACTTCCACCAAGAGAAATTTGATTCCCCCCACTAATCCCTTGCGGATCTTGTTACTCTTGGGTGTTTGAGCACCCTAGATAGTTGAGGTCACCGCGGAGCCATAGTCCATTGTGGTGAAGCTTCGTGGTGTCGTTGGGAGCCTCCAATTAAGTTGTGGAGATTGCCCAACCTTGTTTGTAAAGGTTCGATCGCCGCCTCCAAGGGCACCAATAGTGGAATCACGGCATCTCGCATTGTGTGAGAGCGTGAGAAGAATACGGTGGCCCTAGTGGCTTCTTGGGGAGCATTGTGCCTCCACACCGCTCCAACGGAGACGTACTTCCCCTCAAAGGGAAGGAACTTCGGTAACACATCCTCGTCTTCACCGGCTCCACTCTTGGTTATCTCGTGCCTTTACTTGTGCAAGCTTATTTGTGTTATATCTCTTGCTTGCTTGTGTGCTTGTTGTTGTTGTTGCATCATATAGGTTGCTCACCTAATTGCATATCTAGACAACCTACTTTGATGCAAAGTTTAAATTGGTAAAGAAAAGCTAAAAATTGTTAGTTGCCTATTCACCCCCCTCTAGTCAACTATATCGATCCTTTCATCTTACTATCCAGCGAACGGAGCCGGTGATTTGCGTGGAAATGGATTCTTTAGTGGCAGTGAATATGGTTAAGGACACATATAGGTCTATATTCGCCTCCTTGGCGAATGAGATCAAACATTTGATGTCCCTTTCGTACGACTAGTGTTATTCATATCAACTATAACCAAACATGTGGTTAGCGATTATTTAGCTAAAATTGCTAGAACTGAAGGTAGAATAGTAGTTTGGTTGGGCTCTGGTCCTGCGAAGATTGTGGACTTGTGTAAGCTAAATTGTAATTCCCTGGATCCTTGATTAATACAAGTCTCACCCACAAATAAAAGGATGAAGGAGGCACGGTCTAGGCAGAGGGATTGCGACCAATTTGATCTCATGATGGAAGCTATGACTCCTGTGGTGGTATTCTTTTTTTTTCTTTTATGTTTTTGGGCATGTTTGTGTCGATGCCGCAATAGACTATTTTTGTATGCACTTGAACTTCTTGTACGGAGTGGTTACTTCATAATGCTTTATCTCTACTCCTAATGTCTCAGTCCGTACGTCGTTCGTTGGTTTTGTTGGTATCCCCAAGCGATCGATGTATGCCCCACCAAGCGATCTCCCTCCCACCGATTTTCCCCCTCTCTCCGAATACCAACACCGGTTTTAATTCATCACCAGACCCACACGTCCCATGCAAAAAAAAACAAACCTTCCATCTTTCCATCGCACCCTTCCATATAAGACGTCAATCAAATCATATCGAAGGGTGGGTTTAAAACCTTCCATCCAAAATATATCGCATCACAAAAAACCTCCATAAACAACAATAAGGAAATCGCATCGCAATCAAATCTTTTTGCTATTTCCCATTGACCATCGATTTCTTTCCAAAGAAAAGCCACCTCCCGTCTGTTTTTTCTTGATTTGTGGGCACAAAAAAAATCCGGACGCATGATTAGGTTTGGCAAATCGCAATCCTCACCCCTGGGCTGTTGGTGTACAAAAGTAGGGGTCCATTTTTGTACCCCTTTTCTTGTGCATGGGCAGTCGCAGCCACACGCCTGCGGCCACGCTCGGCGGGGCAGAAGAAGCGAAGACACAAGACTACCGGAGCAGCACCAAGCCAGAGGCGCGAGGAGCGAAGGGACAAGGTGGGCTCTCCCCGGCAAGAGCCTTGCCGGGATGCCGAAAAATAATTTGCCCAGAATTTGTTCTAAGGACGACGGCAACACTCCATCGTCCATTTATATGTGCTTAGGGCAATAATTATATATCGTCCATGTATTTGCTTAGGGCGATAGTTATATATCGGCCACTTTGATTAGCAAAAAAACACAGCTAATCGAATGTATGGTGATGAGGTAAAACCCTTGCATGTTGTAAGAAGTTATATTGCGTCCATGGATAAAAAAAAGTCCATGGAGGGTAACCAGTCATACCTGAGGATGAATTCCATGTCATCAGCATCAATGGCATAGTTGGAGAATGTGTGCACCGAAGACGTTGAAACCTTCAAGTTGGTCATTCATAATTTTCACTCTTTTCCTTCTTTACCTTTGTCGCACTTCTTGCCATGGAACCTTGCACATCACTCTTGTTTTGATTATTCCTTTGGAAACCCATGTCGTGTTTCTCTTTTGGAGCTCTTGTGCACTAAGCTTTTGCAATTTCTTCTTTTGCCAATATGATAAGCCGAGTGAGCGCCCCGGCTGTGATTTTGTCTGAACTACTGACAATTTTTGTTTTACCTTGTGCACTTTCAACTTCTTTTCTTCAGATTTGGCACTTTGATTCTCGACAATTGATTGCTTCATCTCGTTGCCTTTAGTAGCCAATGTTAACACTTTAATTGGCTCTTTATCCTTTAAGATCAAATCTGAATTGGCACTCTTGCGACCATCTTTTTTAACTCGATATACTTTTTTGATCACCTCTTTCTTCTTTCTTGAGCTCCGGACCGATTCTTATTGAAACGGTCTTGAACATGTGACTGCTCACTGAACGTTGATCTTCTTGGAGCTGCATAATAATGGTTAGATGGTCTAAAATATAATGGAGAATGTGCCATTGTATCATACATGTCCCATGATGAATATGGATCTACATGAGCATAGCGATGCATCCACGGCATTGGCATCGACGACCCAAAATAAGGATATGAATATGTTGCATTAAATTCTCACTTTATCAATACTGATCGTCATATTTGCGCCTAGGGGGTGATCTTGATGCTTTTGCAGTACTTGGCCGATAAGCACTTTTTTCTTCACTTGCTTTTTGATATTTAGCTAATAACTCTGTGAAAGTGATTTTTGATCTCTTACCCTTGCGCTTATTTCGGCCTTCGTTTTCTTTGGTTGTGCTTGCATCGATCTCTGAATTTGCTTGCTGCCCCCCAGTCCTTGGTGTCTTCATTGTAGTTTCGATGGAGTTCTCACCCTCAAGTTTATGTTCATTATGCTCTTCAACAACTTCTTTACTTGAAAGCTTGATCCCATCACCTGCAGTTTTTACCTTCTCTTTAAATTGATCGGCTTGAAGCAGCCGATGCAAAAACTTTTTGCCATCGGGACCAATCGGAATAGACTGGTCATCTCTTGGTGTTTCAACAAAGTACAATCATCCTTTTTCAATGGCCGATTTAAATATTTGATGAAACATGTTGCAATCTTCAAAATTATGCTTGAACAAATCATGCAACTTACAATACATTCGTCCATGGATAGATGCACTACAAAAAAAGACACATCCGTGACATTTTGGGCCGAAAAAAAGTTTATGTCATACTTATGACACTTCTATGACAATAATTGTGAAAAAATCCGGTATCATCATAGATGTGGTGGGGTCCTACTTCTATGACAAAAAATCATGACAAAAAATGAGCTTTTCGTCCTGGGCGGGCCGGAGACGCAGCTGCATGACATTCTTTGGCCGCCCATGACGGAAAAAACCATGGTAGAAGCGAGGGCGAGGAAAATATCGGGGAGTTCCCGGTTACGGTGGCTGGTCTGGGGCCGAGCGATGCGCGTTTCTCTCGTACATACGCGTGTGTGTGCGAGGCATTGCGCTCTAACTGAACCCGAGTGAAGCATTGGGCTCTAACTGAACCCGAGCGATTGCACTGCAGGCTACGCGTTACTGAATCCGAGCGATCGATCGATCCCTTCGCTACTGCTGCTAACTAAAGCCGATCGAACACTACTGCCTCCTTCCCTTGATGAACAGTGAGCGTTGTTGGGGGATTTGGATGAACAGTTTCTGGTGGGGGGTTGGATGAACAGGACCCCGTGGTAGTAGAGGTTGTTGCCGCTGGATGAACAGGACCCCGATCGATCGAGCCGGTGGAGGAGCGCGCGGTGGAGGCTGGATGAACAGGAGCCCGTGGATGAACAGTCGCAGGTGGAGGCTGGAGGAGGTCGACGGTGGATGAACAGTAGCCCGTGGAGACTGGAGGAGGTCGACGGTAGAGATAGACAGTATCCCGTGGAGTCCCATTTTGCGGTACACCACACCCCTCCCGATGAACAGGACCCCGTTTCGACCGTAGCGCTCCAACACAAGTCTGTTTCCTCCGTTTTGCGGTACGCCACACCCCTCCCAATCAACAGGACCCCGTTTCCACCATAGGAGGTCCAACAGAAGTCCGTTTCCTCCATTTTGCGGTACGCCAGACCCCTCCCAATAAACAGGATCCCGTTTCGACCATGGCCAGTCGAACACAAGGTCGTTTCCTCCGTTCTGCGATACGCCAGGCCTCGTTTCCATCAGTTGTTCCGTCCAAGCCGGTTGACTCCCGATGAACACGACGACACATTCCGTTCTGACCCAGCCGGTTGGCTTCCCATGAACACGATGACGATGCAGCTTCTCCATTCCGACCCAGCCATGTACACGAGCCCTGGTCGTACGTATGCGCGAGTAGGCGTTCGAGACCCCGCCCGTATGTACGTACGTGGCCGTATTTACTTTCTTGCACCCTGGCCGATTTACGTACGTGTACATGCTACATGCGCGCCTCTACTACGACACGTGCGCGCCTCTACTACGACATGTGCCCTTCCTTACACGGCCACGGTTCATCGCTGCAGCCTGCAGACAGACCGATCATATGTATGTACACGTTCGCGACCACAATGACAATGCTGCGTACATTTCGACCGGGTGGGTCCCGACTGTCAGGCACTTTCTTGTGTGCGAAGATGTAGCTGGTGGGTCCCAGCAGTCAGGGGGCGAATCTTTTTTTGCCCGTAATATGGACGCACTTCCTTGCGTGCAAAAATGTAGCTGGTGGGTCCCAGCAGTCATGGGACGAATCATTTTTTTGCCCGTAATATGGACGCACTTCCTTGCGTACGAAGATGTAGCTGGTGGGTCCCAGCAGTCAGGGGGAAACATTTTTTTTGCGAAATATGATGGCCCGTTCGGTGGGTCCCTGCTGTCAGGTGAAGGAATAATTATTTTTCGCATAATAAGGAGCCACTTCCTTGCTGCGGCCGTGGACCCAACTATCAGCCTCTCCACGTACAGTACTCTTTCGATGGAAGTCGGTCGTTGACCACATTGACCATGCCGCTCCGAGAGCACCAAGGCAGTGGACGACGATAAGGCCTAGGAACGGGACGACGCGGAGCCGGGGAAGACGTGGCAGTGGATGCCCACGCGGAGAGGAGTACGAGGGTTCACTTGTTCGGCTGCGGTGTGTGGATGCCGTCGCTGCAGGGCCTGGCCAACGGTGGGAGTAGTAGGGGGAGGTGAGGCCTCCGCGGCAGCACAACCGGCCACGGGAGGCAGGAGCAGGCGGCACGCCCGGCGCTGCTTTGTGTGGCTGGACCAAGAAGACCAGAGGTTGAAGGATCATAATGGCCGTTGGATGGACATCGTACGGTCACTGCAGCTAGAATCGTTTATATTGACTAAGTTGACAAAGCCCTTGGTACGCGTCAACTTAGTAGGCCCACAGGTCAGCCTCCGAAACGATGCGCCCCAGATGTCAGGGGGAGGAATCATTTTTTGGGCGGCTGAAGCTAGAATATCCGAGATTGAAGAAGAAGCATGACATCCGTTGGATGAACATCCAACAGACACTGCTGCTAGAATCGTGTGTTGACTATAAGTTGACAAAGCCTTGCATACACATCAACTTAGTAGGCCCACAAGTGTGTGGCACAGAACTTATAGCCCATTTGCGATTTGTAAGAATGCACAACTCATTTTTGAATTCTAATGGAATTTACTACAGCCCATTTACAGTTTGTTAAAAGTAGAGCCCATTTTCTAGCTAGGACAACAATTAATAATTTCAACCAACCGTTCAAAACAGAATTCAATAAAATTTCCCACATTTTAATAGGATCCGAAATATTTTTGTCCCGAAATTTCTAGTCAGATTAAATACAATTTCAATATAAATTTGTATTACGTAAAAATCCAACGAAACATTGCACGCATAACAATTAATGAAATTAAAATTTTCAAAATCCAAAAGTAATATTTTATAAACTAATTACGTGTTTGGTGCATTTTTTATAGTTACTCCCCAGTTTTTATAATTACATCCCATTTATTATTTCTTAAAGCCTATTTTCTTGTTAAGCCTAATGCATCCCTCCTAGGAAAGATTTGCAGCCCAGCAGGGCGGAGAATAACAAGTTCACCCGGATTGTGTACAACTGTCAGCCAAATTGCATTGCTGATGTTGATAAAAAAGGACTGTGTAGTACAGTAAACCTTACATGGCTACTCAGCCCACATTCAGCTATGCCGGGAAGGCCCAAACAAGGTTTCTGTACAACTTTTTGAAGTCACTGAGCTCAATTAATAACTTAAGAAAAAAGTAGACTACAGTGGAACCTAATTAAAAGCTGTCACTAGCGAAGAAATAATTCAATGGGCCCCACTTGTGCGTGTGTATGTGTGTGTGTTTGTGTGTGTGTGTGTGTGTGAGAGAGAGAGAGACCCATCGGTCGATGCTCGTAAATACATCTTTCAGCCATATGCATTGATGATGCTCAGTAAAAACTTATATAGTTGACTCAATCATATAGAACATCATAGCACACTGAACTTGCATACAAAAATTTCACACAGGCGGCACAATTAGGGTGGAAGCAGTGGATCGCTACGGGTAGGGCTATGTTGAAACCAACGAACTCGTACATAACGGTTCATCGTCTTTATCAATGACGGGGAAATATATTAAATGCTGTGCAAAGAAAACAGACAGAAAACACAATATATAAGTTATTCTAGAACATTAAGTTGACGTACAACCCTTGTAAAAAAAGTTCAAGTAAAAAAATAGAACAGGCCATCTGACAAGATTCAGTTGTTACCTCAAATTAGAGCACATCCAGGCAGCCAGCCCTGCCTCTTCTCCCAAAGAAGCAGTGGCCTCCGCTGCGCGATGGAGTAGGCCCTATGCCATCCATCGTTCCGAGCAACACGGGGAAAGTCTGACGTTGACTCCTGTAATGGACGTCGTCGACGGACCCGGGCACCAGCGACGGCGATAGGACTTCGATTGATGGGTTGACCACTTCTTCGACATGCACAAACACTCGATACAGGTACATCCCTAATGTGGTCCGCGGCGGCCTTGGTGGCAACAAATAGTACAACCCCGGTTCCTGCACCGGTATCTTAACACCAATCACCTTCGGTATGGTGGCCGGCTTCTTCATCCATGCCATAACCGTCAGAGCCCAGCTGTCTGGAGGAACAAACATACTTACGAGCTCACCTCCAAGGTCGTTGATAAGCTCATTCATGGACTCACTGTTCCAAGCACGTCGAGGCATGCCGTGGAAGGTAAGCTTTGTTAAAAACTCAAGCTCAAAGGGCACCGAGCCCCATCCTGGGTGCCACCGATCAAAGCTCACCAGCACGCCATCACAGAACAAACGCCGGGAAGATTCGAACACACGACTGCAATTGAAAGTTGTCCGGAACTTGACGAAGAAATCAGCCGGTGGCGGACAGACTTCGACGAGCAAGTCACTTATTTGGATGCCGTGTGCAATGCCAAGAGCTTTGACAAGGTCGTCCGGCGAGACAGGAGGCCGGTCGCCATTGATGGTTACCCTCAGCACTTTGCCAGCAAACTGGTCGTCAAGCGCCGCCATGCCACTGTTGAGCGACAACACGCAGCGCCCGAAGGCAGGACGGACCTCAGGATCTCCGGCTCAGAGATCTGCGTTGATCGGCGACATGATAGTGCGCTTGAGTACATGGAGTACAGGAGGGGGATTTGGGGGAACTGGAGTAGGAATCGAGATTCAAGAGGTGGGGGAGGGGCGGTTGATTGGGGATGAAAAGGTAGCATGAATTTCGAACACACGCCAATATGCTCTCGGCGCGCAAGCGCACGAAAACACCGATGGCACCCACATGTCGGCCTAAGAGTCCCTATTCTTTGTTTTTTTGAGAGCCCGACCTTTTTTTGAGGATCTTTTGAGAGCCCGGACTGAGAGTCATAATTGACCTATTTGGCATTGTGTTTGTAACACCCCAGTAGTCAAGCTACAGTGATCTTCCCCTAATGTGCCATGTCATCATGTTTTGCTATGCTTATATTGCCCCTTGATTTAAACCCTAGTCAAATTTAATTTCAAATGCAAGTCAAAATTTTATTCCTTCAAACACAAAAAACAAAAGTGTTCAGAATATTGCACTAGGTAATTGTCATGTGTTAACCATTTTTAAAAACAAATTTAAAGTGGCCTTAAAATGTTCAAAACAGGACCAACCACTTTTATTTGAACCTTTTCCTTTTAAAACAAATGATTGTACATTTCCAAACCACATGAGACTTTGTGTGCCAAAATTCAACTTGCAGCCTGGTATTTATGTAACCAGTTTCAAGTCCAAAAAATTGAATGGTATTAAATTAAAATAAAAAACATTGGAGGAACTACAAAACAGTAAATAAAATAAATAACAAAAAGAAATGCAACTATGCACTAGGTCTGCTGCTGTAGTGACAAGGCCCAGCCCACAACAGGCCTTCCACTATCTCCTGCTACAGAGAGGAGGCCATTTGTAACACCCCAGTAGTCAAGTTACAGTGGTCTTCCCCTAATGTGCCATGTCATCATGTTTTGCTATGCTTATATTGCCCCTTGATTGAAACCCTAGTCAAATTTAATTTCAAATGCAAGTCAAAATTTTATTCCTTCAAACACAAAAAACAGGAGTGTTCAGAATATTGCACTAGGTAATTGTCATGTGTTAACCATTTTTTCTAAAATTTTAAAGTGGCCTTAAAATGTTCAAAATAGGACCAACCACCCGCTTGAAACTTCTCATGGTACCTTCTTACTTTACTCTCGATTTTTTTCTTAAGTTTCAGTTCGAGAGTTACTTTCCGCCACCTTCCCCGATGTTAGCTACCAGATAGTCAACCTTGCAGAGGTCCGTTCTCTCGGAATAACCCTGCCTTATTCTATCATAAGTACGATGGAGTTCCCGAACAAAGGATGTCGGCTTCCTCATTATGACCTAAAGCGTAGAAATGAAGACACCAATGAAAGGGATCGACCTCTTCGAGAAGACCAACCAAGACCGAGAAGACCCGTTAGAATTTCGTAACCAGAACTTTCACCCCTACCCGCCTCCTAAATCTCGGGACGAGATTTCTTGTAGTGGAAGAGATTTGTAACACCCCAATAGTCAAGCTATAGTGATCTTCCCCTAATGTGCCGTGTCATCATGTTTTGTTATGCTTATATTGCCCCTTGATTGGAACCCTAGTCAAATTTAATTTCAAATGCAAGTCAAAATTTTATTCCTTCAAACACAAAAAACAAAAGTGTTCAGAATATTGCACTAGGTAATTGTCATGTGTTAACCATTTAAAAAAATAAAGTGGCCTTAAAATGTTCAAAACAGGACCAACCACTTTTATTTGAACCTTTTCCTTTTAAAACAAATAATTGTACATTTCCAAACCACATGAGATTTGTGTGCCAAAACTCAACTTGCAGCCTGGTATTTATGTAACCAGTTTCAAGTCCAAAAAAATGAATGGTATTAAATTGAAATACAAAAGATTGGAGGAACTACAAAACAGTAAATAAAATAAAACAACAGAAAGAAATGCAACTATGCACTAGGCCTGCTGCTGTAGCGACAAGGCCCAGCCCACAGCAGTCCTTCCACTATCTCCTGCTACAGAGAGGAGGCCATGGCACACATCCAGCCGTCGTGGCAGCCGATGTCGCCGTGTCGACCATCCAACGAACCCCAGAGGTGTATAAAGACCTCCCCAACCGACTGGACAAACCCTAGCCTCCCCATTTTCTTTGTCTCGTTCATCCCGTTGATTTGTTCAACGCCCGAAGCACATGGCCATCATCGCCGCATCGATCCCGCGGCCACCGGCCTCCCCTCGGCGCGCCAAGATGTCCAGAAGAACCGTCGTGGTCTAGTTCGTCTACCCCGAGCATTGAATCGAGCAAGGACGACCCGTACACTCGCCATCGACCTCATCTTCAACGCATACATCGCCGATGTCCGGCGTCGATTGCCGCCACTCCGGTCCACCTCCGGCCACCCCTACCACGTCCCCGAGATCACTGTGAGCTCCTCTGCCCGCTCCCCCTGCTCGCCCCCTCGATCTATCGCCGTTTAGCCGCCCCGCACTTCAGACGGCATGGACGGAGCTTGCACTCGCCCCGCCCCTGCCTATCCCGGCCACAATCTGAGCCACCCACACGAGCGCGCTCGCAAGCCCTGCGTCGCGCCCTTGCCTCGCTCCTACGTGCCCGCGCGTGCGCGCCTGCACCTGCTGCTGTTGCTTGCTCTATGTACTGCCGGCGTTGCCGCTGTTTGTTGCTGTTGCGTTGCGGCTACCTGTCGCTGCTGCTTTGCCGCCGCTGCTGCTCGCCCTCTGCCTGCTGCTCTTGCACTGCTGTGCTGCTTGGCCGCTGCTTGACGCTTTGCCTTTTGCTGCTCTGCTTACCACTGCCGCTAGTTGCTGCAGCCAGCTACTGCTGATGCTTGGGCATGGTCGTGCATGTGTGGACAAGGTGCACACCTGACCGTGCCTCTGGCTGTCTTAATTAATTAGAGATAGATTAGTTTAGGATTAGATTAGTGGAATAAAAAGCCCAATGTGCAGATGACATGTGGCCCCACTAGTTTAAATTACTTTAGACTAATTAAATTGACCCTGTGACACTTACATATGGGCCACACCTCTCCTTTTGACTAGTCAAATTGACTTAATCAATTTGAATTAAGAGTAATTTAGAAAATCTATAATATTGATAAAACTTAAAGAAAAACATAGAAAATTATGCGTAACTTGGATGGGAAAACTTTGTACATGAAAGTTGCTCAGAACGACGAGATGAATCCGGATACGCAGCCCGTTCGTCTGCCACACATCCCTAGCATAGCGAGCATGCAACTTTCCCCCTCCGATTCATCTGTCCGAAAACGCGAAACTTCGGGGATACTTTCCCGGATGTTTTTCCCCTTCGCCGGTATCACTTACTACCACGTTTGGGCACCCCTAGCACCGCGTATTGCCATGTTACGCTTTGTGATGCTTTGATTGCTCTGTTATTTATTGTGTTCCCCCTCGGTTACTTCTTTCCGGTAGACCCCGAGGCTGCCGGCGACCCCCAGTTCGTCTACTGTGTTGACGACCCCTCCTTCTTGCCAGAGCAACCAGGCAAGCCCCCCTTGATCACCAGATATCGCCTATTCCTTCTCTCTACTGCTTGCATTAGATTAGTGTAGCATGTTACTGCTTTCGTTAATCCTATTCTCCTGCATAGTCTGTCATTGTTGCTACAATTGTTACCCTTACCCGCAATCCTAAATGCTTAGTATAGGATGCTAGTATTCCATCAGTGGCCCTACACTCTTGTCCGTCTGCCATGCTATACTACTGGGTCGTGATCACTTCGGGAGGTGATCACGGGCATATGCTATATACTTTATACTGTTACCTTACTTATGATACTGTTTGGAGATGGGGGCCGAAGGGGCAGGTGGCTCCATCCCGGTAGAGGTGGGCATGAGTTCTCGACGGCCCCCGACTGTTACTTTGTGGTGGAGCGACAGAGCAGGTTGAGACCACCTAGGAGAGAGGTGGACCTGGCCTTGGTCGGCGTTCGCGGATACTTCAATTAACACGCTTAATGAGATCTTGGTATTTGATCTGAGTCTGGCCACTGGCCTATACGCACTAACCAACTACGCGGGAATAGTTATGGGCACTCGACATCGTGGTATCAGCCGAAGCCTTCTTGACGTCAGCGACTGAGCGGCGCGCGCCGGATTGGACTGGAACACCTGCTCTTGTATTAGGGAGGCTAGGTCTGCTTACCGGCCGCGTACGCAACGTGCAGGTGTGCAATGGGCGATGAGCCCAGACCTCTGCGCGCATAGGATTTAGACCGCGTGCTGACCTCTCTGTTGTGCCTAGGTGGGGCTGCGACGTGTTGATCTTTCGAGGCCGGGCATGACCCAGGAAAGTGTGTCCGGCCAAATGGGATCGAGCGTGTTGGGTAACGTGGTGCACCCCTGCAGGGAAGTTTATATATTCGAATAGCCGTGATCCTCGGTAACAGGACGACCCGGAGTTGTACCTTGACCGTATGACAACTAGAACCGAATACTTAATAAAACACACCCTTCCAAGTGCCAGATGTAACCCGGTGATCGCTCTCACACAGGGCGACGAGGGGAGGATCGCCGGGTAGGTTTATGCTATGCGATGATACTTGGTGAACTTACCATCTACTCTCTTCTACATGCTGCAAGATGGAGGCTACCAGAAGCATAGTCTTCGACAGGACTAGCTATCCCCCTCTTATTCTGGCATTCTGCAGTTCAGTCCATCGATATTGCCCCTTTACATAGATACCCATGCATATGTAGTGTAGATCTTTGCTTGCGAGTACTTTGGATGAGCACTCACGGTTGCTTTTCTCCCTCTTTCCCCCTTTCCATTCTACCTGGTTGTCGCAACTAGATGCTGGAGCCTAGGAGAGCTTGACGCCACCGTCGACGACGACTCCTACTACATCGTGAAGGAAATATGCCCTAGAGGCAATAATAAAGTTATTATTTATTTCCTTATATCATGATAAATGTTTATTATTCATGCTAGAATTGTATTAACCGGAAACATAATACATGTGTGAATACATAGACAAACAAAGTGTCACTAGTATGCCTCTACTTGACTAGCTCGTTGATCAAAGATGGTTATGTTTCCTAACCATAGACATGAGTTGTCATTTGATTAACGGGATCACATCATTAGGAGAATGATGTGATTGACATGACCCATTCTGTTAGCTTAGCACTTGACCGTTTAGTATGTTGCTATTGCTTTCTTCCTGACTTATACATGTTCCTATGACTATGAGATTATGCAACTCCCGTTTACCAGAGGAACACTTTGTGTCCTACCAAATGTCACAACGTAACTGGGTGATTATAAATGTGCTCTACAGGTGTCTCCAAAGGTACTTGTTGGGTTAGCGTATTTCGAGATTAGGATTTGTCACTCCGATTGTCGGAGAGGTATCTCTGGGCCCACTCGGTAATGCACATCAGTATAAGCCTTGCAAGCATTGCAACTAATGAGTTAGTTGCAGGATGATGTATTACAGAACGAGTAAAGAGACTTGCTGGTAACGAGATTGAAGTAGGTATTGATATACCGACGATCGAATCTCGGGCAAGTAACATACCGATGACAAAGGGAACAACGTATGTTGTTATGCGGTCTGACCGATAGAAGATCTTCGTAGAATATGTGGGAGCCAATATGAGCATCCTGGTTCCGCTATTTGTTATTGTCTGGAGACGTGTCTCGGTCATGTCTACATAGTTCTCGAACCCGTAGGGTCCGCACGCTTAAAGTTTCGATGACAGTTATATTATGAGTTTATGTGTTTTGATGTACCGAAGGAGTTCGGAGTCCCGGATGAGATCGGTGACATGACGAGGAGTCTCGAAATGGTCGAGACGTAAAGATTGATATATTGGACGACTATATTCGGACATCGGAAAGGTTCTGAGTGATTCGGGTATTTTCGGGGGTACCAAAGAGTTATGGGAGTTCGTATTGGGCCTTTATGGGCCATACGGGAAAGGAGAGAAAGGCCCCAAAGGGTGGTCGCACCCCTCCCCATGGACTAGTCCTAATTGGACTAGGGAGGGGGGCGCCCCTTCCTTCCTTCTCCTTCTCCCTTCCCTTCTCCTACTCCAACAAGGAAAGGAGGAGTCCTACTCCCGATGGGAGTAGGACTCCCCTCTTGGCGCGCCTTCCTTGGCCGGCCGCCTCTTCCCCCTTGCTCCTTTATATACAGGGGCAGGGGCACCCCAGAGAGACAACAATTGATCGTTTGATCTTTTAGCCGTGTGCGGTGCCCCCTCCACCATAGTCCACCTCGATAATACTGTAGCGGTGCTTAGGCGAAGCCCTGCGTCGGTAGAACATCATCATCGTCACCACGCCGTCGTGCTGACGAAACTCTCCCTCAACACTCGGCTGGATCGGAGTTCGAGGGACATCATCGGGCTGAACGTGTGCTGAACTCGGAGGTGCCGTGCATTCGGTACTTGGATCGGTCGGATCGTGAAGACGTACGACTACATCAACCGCGTTGTGCTAACGCTTCCAATTTCGGTCTACGAGGGTACATAGACAACACTCACCCCTCTCGTTGCTGTGCATCACCATGATCTTGCGTGTGCGTAGGAATTTTTTTGAAATTACTACGTTCCCCAACAGTGGTATCAGAGCCTGGTTTTATGCGTTGATGTTATATGCACGAGTAGAACACAAGTGATTTGTGGGCGATACAAGTCATACTGCTTACCAGCATGTTACACTTTGGTTCGGCGGTATTATTGGATGAAGCGGCCCGGACCGACATTACGCGTACGCTTACGCGAGACTGGTTCTACCGACATGCTTTGCACACAGGTTGCTGGCGGGTGTCAGTTTCTCCAACTTTAGTTGAACCGAGTGTGGCTACGCCCGGTCCTTGCGAAGGTTAAAACATCACCAACTTGACAAACTATCGTTGTGGTTTTGATGCGTAGGTAAGAATGGTTCTTGCTCAGCCCGTAGCAGCCACGTAAAACTTGCAACAACAAAGTAGAGGACGTCTAACTAGTTTTTGCAGGGCATGTTGTGATGTGATATGGTCAAGACGTGATGAGATATAAGTTGTTGTATGAGATGATCATGTTTTGTTAAAGTTATCGGCAACTGGCAGAAGCCTTATGGTTGTCTCTTTATTTCATAAGATGCAAGCGCCAAATAATTGCTTTACTTTATTGCTATGCGATAGCAATAGTTGCAAGAGCAATAGTCGGCGAGACGACCATGTGACGACACATTGATATAGATCAAGATGATGGAGATCATGGTGTCATGCCGGTGACGATAGAGATCATGACGGTACTTTGGAGATGGAGATCAAAGGCGCAAGATGATCATGGCCATATGATGTCACATATTTTGATTGCATGTGATGTTTATATTTTATACATCTTATTTTGCTTAGTTCGATGGTAGCTTTATAAGATGATCTCTCACTAAATTTCAAGATAAAAGTGTTCTCCCTGAGTGTGCACCGTTGCCAAAGTTCGTCGTGCCCAGACACCACGTGATGATCGGGTGTGATAAGCTCTACGTCCATCTACAATGGGTGCAAGCCAGTTTTGCACACGCAGAATACTCGGGTTAAACTTGACGAGCTTAGCATATGCAGATATGGCCTCGGAAAATTGAGACCGAAAGGTCGAGCGTGAATCATATAGTAGATATGATCAACATAATGATGTTCACCATTGAAAACTACTCCATTTCACGTGATGATCGGTTATAGTTTAGTTGATTTGGATCACGTGATCACTTAGATGATTAGAGGGATGTCTATCTAAGTGGGAGTTCTTAAGTAATATGATTAATTGAACTTAAATTTATCATGAACTTAGTCCTGATAGTATTTGCATAACTATGTTGTAGATCAATAGCACGCGTTGTTGCTCCCTGTTTATTTTTTGATATGTTGCTAGAGAAAAACTATGTTGAAAGATGTTAGTAGCAATGATGCGGACTAACTCCGTAATGTGAGGTTTATCCTCATTGCTGCATAGAAGAATTATGTCCTTAATGCACCGCTAGGTGACAGACCGATTGCAGGAGCAAAAGCAAACGTTATGAATGTTTGACAAAGCTCGGTATGATGACTACTTGATAGTTTAGTGCACCATGCTTTACGGCTTAGAATCGGGACTTCAAAAACGTTTTAAACGTCATGGACCATATGAGATGTTCTAGGATTTGAAGTTAATATTTCAAGCAAATACTCGTATTGAGAGATATGAAGTCTCCAACAAGTTCTATAGCTAAAAGTTGGAGGAGAATAGCTCAAGCAGTGAGCATGTGCTCAGATTGTCTGGGTACTACAATCTCTTGAATCAAGTGGGAGTTAATCTTCCAGATAAAATAGTGATTGACAGAACTCTCTAGTCACTATCACCAAGTTACTCGAACTTCGTGATGAACTATAATATGCAAGGGATAACAGAAACGATTCCCAAGCTCTTCGTGATGCTGAAATCGACGAAGGTAGAAATCAAGAGAAGCATCAAGTGTTGATGGTTGACAAGACCACTAGTTTCAAGAAAAGGGCAAAGGAAAGAAGGGGAACTTCAAGAAGAACGGCAACAAGAAGCTGCTCAAGTGAAGAAGCCCAAGTCTGGACCTAAGCCTGAGACTAAGTGCTTCTACTGCAAAGGGACTGGTCACTGGAAGCGGAACTGCCCCAAGTATTTGGCGGATAAGAAGGATGGCAGAGTGAACAAAGGTATATTTGATATACATGTGATTGATGTGTACTTTACTAGTGTTTATAGCAACCCCTCGGTGTTTGATACTAGTTCAGTTGCTAAGAGTAGTAACTCGAAACGGGATTTGCAGAATGAAGAGAGACTAGTTAAGGGTGAAGTGACGATATGTGTTGGAAGTGGTTCCAAGATTGATATGATCATCATCGTACACTCCCTATACTTTCAGGATTAGTGTTGAACCTAAAATAAGTGTTATTTGGTGTTTGCGTTGAGCATGAATATGATTTGATCATGTTTATTGCAATACAGTTATTCATTTAAGTTAGAGAATAATTGTTGTTCTGTTTACATGAATAAAACCTTCTATGGTCATACACCCAATAAAATGGTTTGTTGGATCTCGATCGTGGTGATACACATTCATAATATTTAAACCAAAAGATGCAAAGTTAATAATGATAGTGCAACTTATTTGTGGCACTGCCGTTTAGGTCATATTGGTGTAAAGCGCATGAAGAAAGTCCATGATGATGGGATTTTGGAATCACTTGATTACGAATCACTTGATGCTTGCGAACCATGCCTCTTGGGAAAGATGACTAAAACGCCGTTCTCCGGAACAATGGTGCGAGCAACAGATTTGTTGGAAATCATACATACTGATGTATGTGGTCCGATGAATATTGAGGCTTGCGGCAGGTATCGTTATTTTCTGACATTCACAGATGATTTGAGCAGATATGGGTATATCTACTTGATGAAACATAAGTCTGAAACATTTGAAAAGTTCAAAGAATTTCAGAGTGAAGAGGAAAATCATCGTGACAAGAAAATAAGGTTTCTACGATCTGATCGCGGAGACAAATATTTGAGTTACGAGTTTGTTCTTCAATTAAAACAATGTGGAATAGTTTCACAAATTCGTGCCACCTGGAACACCACACCGTAATGGTGTGTCCGAACGTCATAACCGTACTTTATTGTATATAGTACAATCTATGATGTTTCTTACTGATTTACCACTATCGTTTTGGGGTCATGCATTAGAGACAGCTGCATTCACGTTAAAAAGGGGCACCATCTAAGTCCGTTGAGACGACACAATATGAACTGTGGTTTGGCAAGAAACCAAAGGTGTCGTTTCTTAAAAGTTTGGGGTTGCGATGCTTATCAGAAAAAGTTTCATCATGATAAAGCTCAAACCCAAATCGGAGAAATGTGTCTTCATAGGATACCCAAAGGAGACAGTTGGGTACACCTTCTATCACAGATACAAAGACAAGACATTCATTGCTGAGAATGGATACTTTCTAGAGAAGGAGTTTCTCTCGAAAGAAGTGAGTGGGAGGAAAGTAGAACTGAGAATGGATACTTTCTAGAGAAGGAGTTTCTCTCGAAAGAAGTGAGTGGGAGGAAAGTAGAACTTGATAAGGTAATTGTACCTTCTCCCTTATTGGAAAGTAGTTCATCACAGAAATCTGTTCCTGTGACTACTACACCAATTAGTGAGGAAGCTAATGATGATGATCATGTAACTTCAGATCAAGTTACTACCGAATCTCGTAGGTAAACCAGAGTGAGATCCGCACGAGAGTGGTACGGTAATCTTGTTCTGGAAGTCATGTTACTAGACCATGACGAACTTGCGAACTATGAGGAAGCGATGATGAGCCCAGATTCCACGAAATGGTTTGAGGCCATGAAATCTGAGATAGGATCCATGTATGAGAACAAAGTATGGACTTTGGTTGATTTGCCCGATGATCGGGAAGCCATAGAAAATAAATGGATCTTCAAGAGGAAGACGGACGCTGATAGTAGTGTTACTATCTACAAAGCTAGACTTGTCGAAAAAGGTTTTTGACAAAGTTCAAGGTATTGACTACGATGAGATTTTATCACTCGTATCGATGCTTAAAGTCTGTCCGAATCATGTTAGCAATTACCACATTTTATGAAATCTGGCAAATGGATAACAAACTGCAATCCTTAATGGATTTCCTAAAGAAGAGTTGTATATGATGCAACCAGAAGGTTTTGTCAATCCTAAAGGTGTTAACAAAAAATGCAAGCTCTAGCGATCCATCTATGGACTGGTGCAAGCATCTCGGAGTTGGAATATACACTTTGATAAGTTGATCAAAGCATATAGTTTTATACAGACTTGCGGTGAAGCCTGTATTTACAAGAAAGTGAGTGGGAGCACTACAACAATTCTGATAAGTATATGTGATTGACATATTGTTGATCGGAAATAATGTAGAATTATTCTGCAAAGCATAAAGGAGTGTTTGAAACGAGTTTTTCAAAGAAAGACCTCAATGAAGCTGCTTACATATTGAGCATCAAGATCTATAGAGATAGATCAAGACGCTTGATAAGTTTTTCAATGAGTACATACCTTGACAAGATTTTGAAGTAGTTCAAAATGGAACAGTCAAAGAAAGAGTTCTTGCCTGTGTTACAAGGTGTGAAATTGAGTAAGACTCAAAACCCGACCATGGCAGAAGATAGAAAGAGAATGAAAGTCATTCCCTATGCCTCAGCCATAGGTTCTATAAAGTATGCCATGCTGTGTACCAGATCTATTGTATACCCTACACTGATTTTGGCAAGGGAGTACAGTAGTGATCTAGGAGTAGATCACTGGACAGCGGTCAAAATTATCCTTAGAGGAATAAGGATATGTTTCTCGATTATGGAGGTGACAAAAGGTTCATCGTAAAGGGTTACGTCGATGCAAGTTTTTGACACTAATCCGGATGACTCTAAGTCTCAATCTGGATACATATTGAAAGTGGGAGCTATTAAGCTAGAAGTAGCTCCGTGCAGAGCATTGTGGACATAGAATTTGCAAAATACTTACGGATCTGTATGTGACAGACCCGTTGACTAAAATTATCTCACAAGCAAAACATGATCACACCTTAGTACTCTTTGGGTGTTAATCACATAAGCGATGTGAACTAGATTACTGACTCTAGTAAACCCTTTGGGTGTAGGTCACATGACGATGTGAACTATGAGTGTTAATCACATGGTGATGTGAACTATTAGTGTTGAATCACATGGCGGTGTGAACTAGATTATTGACTCTAGTGCAAGTGGGAGACTGAAGGAAATATGCCCTAGAGGCAATAATGAAGTTATTATTTATTTCCTTATATCATGATAAATGTTTATTATTCATGCTAGAATTGTATTAACCGGAAACATAATACATGTGTGAATACATAGACAAACAGAGTGTCACTAGTATGCCTCTACTTGACTAGCTCATTGATCAAAGATGGCTATGTTTCCTAACCATAGACATGAGTTGTCATATGATTAACGAGATCACATCATTAGGAGAATGATGTGATTGACATGACCCATTCCGTTAGCTTAGCACTTGATCGTTTAGTATGTTGCTATTGCTTTCTTCATGACTTATACATGTTCCTATGACTATGAGATTATGCAACTCCCGTTTACCAGAGGAACACTTTGTGTCGGGAATATAACTATTTGAGTAAGCCGGCCCAGGAGGGGCCGGGTTACGCAAAGAGTACTCATCATAAAGGAAGCCCAAGACCCAATGTCAGGATGGCGGTTCAATAAAGGGTCTAAGGCCCGTAGGCGATTCAAGGCCCATAGTAGTTAACCGCCATGACGGCGTGACTTGTATTATAAGGTAGAGTTAACTAGTCATCGAGCCGGACACTGTTTATGAGCCGGCCGGGACTCTGTAGGCCGCAGGGCGTCAACCCGTATATATAAGGGGGCGACCCGCCGGTGGCTTAGGGCAAGAAACAACACATCGAGAGCCAGACAAAGCATATCTCGCTCCCTGGTCATCGAAACCTCAAGCAATAACAGCCCAACTAGACGTAGGCCTTCCTTCACCGTAAGGGGCTGAACTAGTATAAACCCCTTGTGTCCTTTGTCCCGATTAACCCCTTTAAGCTTCCTAGTTGCGATGGCTCCACGACTAAGTCCTTGCAAGAGGACATCTGCCGTGACAATTCCACGATAGTTGGCGCCCATCGTGGGGCCAGCGCACGGTGGATTTGAGTTCTTGAAGGGCAGCTTCGAAGGGCTCAAGGGATACGCGGTTGGCCGGATGACCAAAAGTCATCGCGGCAAGATCTACATCGACGACGAAGGCTGGGGCCCCGATGCCGGCTCAGTTGAGTACGGGTACCGGGTCCCCTTTGGCGGAATTCACGTCTTCATCGGCCGGATTGGTGAGCCGGGCCCTGAGCCGGACAACTGCGCCGACCTTGTCGAGACGGCTCAGCGTGCGAGACCCGCCCGAGCTCAACCTGTCGTAAAGCATGCCTTTGTGGGTTGCATCCACGGAGGTGAACTTTCTGAAGGATCTGAAGAAGCTGGTGAGCCGGCCGTCCTCTCAGATGGTAATTCGTCCGCCGGTTCAACGTGTTCGCTGTATCAGGTCCAAGATGGTATGCTTGGGGGATGTTCCGATGGCAGCACTATTCCGGACCCCTCTGAGTCACCAAATTGGGCAGGAGTCTTCATGGCTGGTACTCAACCCGGCCAAAATTCTACGGCTTCAGCAGTAATAACGTCCGGGTTAGGAGCAGCCGGGGCGGGAGGCCCTGTGCGCTCACCGGCTCAGGTGTTGATGGATCTTATGGATAGGCTTATAGCCTTGTTGACTATTACGGTCATCCCTGCAAATCAAGATGAGCATAACGCAGGGGTGGCACGGGTTCGTGAAGAGATCGCTCAAGCCAAGGAGACCTTATCAGCTGAAGATACTAGATTGGCCATGGAGCGAGCGGCTTTGGACGCACGGGCGCAACAGCTTCAGGCACAGGCTTTTCAGCTCATGTTGAGCCTGAACGCATCTAACGAGGTGATGAGGAGGAGACATCAGAAGACTCAGTCCCGCTTACCTCAGATTTACGATCCCCGAAATCTCTTTGCTACGCCCGGCCCAAGTAACCCGCCAGGGGCAGATCAGTTTATGTCATCCGGAGCAGGAGGCCCGGTTCAGCCTCAGGTGACGGCGCCTCGTCATGGCAATATGGCACCGCCCCGTTACGTGCCAATACCACCGGGTCACTTCTCCAACCCCATGGAGAACCTAATTGCGGCATCAGCACGTTTGGCGGCTCTTCCAGTAGATGGTGATGATCCGACTGCGGTGGAAACCCGGAGGATCAGGGAACTTGTCCAAACAGCGCTGGCTCAGCAAGAGACCTACTCTTACAGCCGGGATATGATTCACTCAACTCCTCCGCCCTGGTTAGCTCCGCCTCGTAAGAACCGGAGCCCGAGTTACAGCAGACGCATGGAGTCGGAGGCCCTGTCAAGCAACGCTCAGTGACGGAACCAGCCCGGTGGATATAACCCGGTGCAGGATCGTATACGTCAGGAGGATGAACGAGCGGCTCAGCTAGCAGATCAGCAGGACATACCGGCTTATCCAACGACTTCAATGGAGGCAGGAGTTGCTACTAGAGCCGGAGGTGTTCCTTGTCTGGTACCGGCTCTACGCAATGTACGTCTGCCCAAGGATTTTAAGGGACCTCGAAAGGTGCCGAATTATACGGCCGATTTACAGCCTGGGGCGTGGATTGAAAGTTACGAGATGGCCATGGAGCTGCTGGAGGTTAGTGATGAAGCGATGGTTAAATACTTCACCATGATGTTGGATGGAACGGCCCGTTCTTGGTTAAAGGGTTTGCCACCCAATTCCATTAGCTCATGGGCAGAGCTGAAGGCCCGTTTCATCCAAAACTTCAAAGACACTTGCAAGCAGTCTATGTTGATTGTGGACTTGACAAATTGTAAGCAGGAGGAGGGTGAATGTACGACTCATTGGGTGCGCCGGGTCAAAGAGATAATACATTCGTCTGACAAGATCGATGCCGGCTCAGTAGTTCTTATGCTGGAGAAGAATTGCTGCTTCGAACCTCTGAGATAGAAGCTGGGGCGTCTTAAGCGCGATTGCAATGATATGGGGATGCTGATGGCGGCTTTAGTCAAATATGCCGATTCTAATAGTACCAAGGATCCCGCGTCTGATGAGGAAAAGACAGGGAAGGGAAAGAAGAACGGTAATGGAAAGGGTCAGCAGCATAACCCGGCAAATCAAGGAGGCAATAAGCGTAAGGCGGACGGTAACCCGGAATTTGTGGCTAATGCACAAGGTAACAATCAGAAACGCAAGGGGAAACCGCCCCCTCAGTCCGGCGTGTCAGGTCCATCTCTTGAACAACTACTCAATGAGCCTTGTCCAAGGCATGGCACCCGGGAAAGTCCAGCGACTCACTTATGGAAGGATTGTGCAATCATGAAGGCTTTCAAGAATTCCAACATGTTTAATGGTAACCAAGTCCCGGGTGGCGGTTCAGGAGCCGGCGGCTTTCATGGCCCGGGCGGCGGTTCAGGTCCCGGCTTTCCGGGAAACCAGGGTGGTTATAACCAACAGCAGTCTGGTCAAGGAGGTCAGCAGCAGCAGCAGCAGCAGTCAGGTTATCAGAGCCATCCAAAACAGCTAAACAGTGGACAATATCACATGTTCACCACATGTTTGTGTAAACATGATCAGAAGGTTCATAAGAGGGCTGTGAATTCTGTTGAACCGGCAGTCCCTCGTTACCTACGGTGGTCAGAGCAGCCCATTGTTTGGAGCAGGGAGGATCACCCCCTCCGGGTTGATAATCCGGGTCAACTGGCCCTGGTAGTAGCACCGCAGGTTGGTGGTTACAAATTCACTAAGGTGCTCATGGATGGAGGCAGCAGCATCAACATCCTCTATTACGAAACCTTTCGGCGCATGGGCCTAACTGACAAGAACTTAAAGACTTCCAACACCGTCTTCCATGGAGTGGTGCCTGGTAAGTCGGCGTATCCTGTGGGTAAGATTGAGCTGGAGGTAGCTTTAGGGGACGAGCATGATTCTAGGGCTGAGAAGTTAACCTTTGAGGTGGTCAAAATCAAGAGTCCGTATCACGCTTTGTTCGGGCGGCCGGCTTACGCCAAGTTCATGGCGCGACCGTGTTATGTTTATTTACAGCTCAAGATGCCGGGTTACAAGGGCACCATCACTGTGCATGGAAGCCGAAAGGTGGCCCTGGAATGCAAAGAAGGCGATGCGGCTTACGTCGAGTCTGTCTGTGCAGCAGAGGAGCTCAAATTTTATCAGGATAACGTTGACCCGGCGGATAGGACCTCCCTCAAGAAGCCGACGACGGAACATGACCCGGCAATGAAGTTTAAGTCAGCTGCAGAGACTAAGCTTGTTGATTTTACTCCGGGCGATTCGTCTAAGCAGTTTAGCATCAGTGCCAACTTGAATCCCAAATAGGAAAGCACGCTCATCGAGTTCATCCGTGAGAATCGGGACATCTTTGCATGGAAACCTTCTGACATGCCGGGTGTACCGAGAGGACTCACTGAGCACACTCTTAATATTGATCCGAAGTATAAGCCGGTCGGGCAGTTTCTGCGGCGATTCAATGAGGAGCGACGAAAAGATATTGGAGAGGAGGTCGCCCGGCTCTTGGCGGCTGGGTTCATTATTGAAGTCTTTCACCCGGAGTGGTTGGCTAACCCGGTGCTCGTGCTCAAGAAAAACGGCACCTGGCGGATGTGTTTGGATTGTACGGACTTGAACAAGGCTTGTCCAGCTGATCCTTTCGCTCTTCCCCATATCGATCAAATCACTGATGCTACGGCGGGTTGCGCATGTTTGAGTTTTCTGGATGCTTACTCTGGTTATCATCAGATCAAAATGGCAGTTAAGGACCAGGAGAAGACAGCTTTCATCACTCCGTTTGGGGCCTTCTGCTATGTGTCTATGACTTTTGGGCTCAAGAGTGCGCAGGCGACTTATCAGCGGTGTGTACAGAATTGTCTCCATAATCAGATTGGGCGCAATGTTCATGCTTATGTGGATGACATAGTGGTGAAGTCCAGAGAGACGGAAACCTTGATATCTGATCTCAAGGAAACCTTTGATAACCTCCGGGTTTACAAAATGATGCTTAACCCGGAGAAGTGTGTATTTGGTGTGCCTGTAGGTAAGCTTTTGGTATTCTTGGTCTCAAACAGGGGCATTGAAGCTAACCCAGAGAAGATCAAGGCAATCACCTCTTTGGCTAAGCTGGCGTGCATCAATGATGTTCAGCGACTAGCGGGCCGTGTTGCTGCTTTAAGCCGGTTCATAAGCCGGCTAGGTGAGAAGGATTTGCCGTTATATCAGATGATGAAGAAGGCGGACACCTTTGTCTGGAGTGATGTTGCTGACGCTGCTTTTGAGGATTTGAAGAGGCAGTTATCTGAGCCGCCGGTCCTGGCAGCTCCTATTGACAAAGAGCCTCTGCTGTTATAATGTGGCTGCTAATTCACGAGCCGTCAGCGTTGCAATTGTGGTGGAACGCAAGGAGGCCGGAAAGGAGCATCTGGTTCAACGGCCGGTTTATTATGTCAGTGAGGTGCTCATCGAGTCAAAACAAAGGTACCCTCATTGGCAGAAGCTGGTTTACGGAGTGTTCATGGCAAGCCGGAAGCTGAAATACTATTTCCAAGGTCACCCTATTACGGTGGTGAGTTCTGCCCCCTTGGGAGACATTATCCAGAACAGAGAGGCCACAGGACGAGTCGCCAAGTGGGCTATTGAGCTCGGGCCTCATGGTTTGAAGTATGTGCCACGTACTGCCATTAAGTCTCAAGTCTTGGTGGATTTTATCAATGACTGGACAGAGCTACAGGCACCTGAGGAGAAGCCCGATAACACATATTGGACGATTCCCTTCGATGGGTCCAGGCAGCTGGAAGGCTCGGGGGCTGGAGTCGTGTTAACTTCCCCTCGAGGTGACAAATTCTGTTATGTGCTCCGGCTTATGTTTCCTTGTACTAACAATGCAGCTGAGTATGAGGCCTTACTCCATGGTCTACGGATGGCTAAAGAGATGAACTTGAGCCGGGTAAGGTGCTTAGGAGACTCAGACCTTGTGGCCCAATAGGTGTCAGGCAAGTGGGATTCCAAAGATCCCCTTATGGCAGCTTATCGTCGTGAAGTTGACGTGGTGGCTGGGCACTTCAAGGGTTATGTGGTGGAGCACATTGATCAAAGGAAGAATGAGGCGGCTGATGCCTTAAGCCGGTTGGGATCTCAGCGTAAGCCGGTGCCGCCTAACACTTTTCTTGATGTTTTGCATAATCCTTCGGTTAAGTTACCTACAGAGGAAGATCTGGCAATACCAGACCCGGAGGCACAGCTGGTAGCGGCTCTCCACGTTATCCCGGAGGACAGTGCCTTATTTGGCTTACATGACCCGGGGAGAGTTGCCTGAAGATGAGACCTTGACAAGACAAATTGTCCGGCGGTCCAAGTCTATGACAATTGTCAATGGCGAGTTACATCACTTCAGCGTCACTGGAGCGGTCCAACATTGTGTGTCGCCTACAGAGGGTCAGGAGATCCTTCGTGAGATTCATGAAGGTGATTGTGGTCATCACGCCGGCTCAAAATCTCTTGTGGCCAAAGCTTTCCGTCATGGGTTTTATTGGCTGACGGCTCATGCTGATGCGGAAGATCTGGTCAGTAAATGCGACGGATGTCAGAAGTTCTCACGACGGGCTCATGTGCCGACTCAGGAATTGAGGATGATTCCAATTACTTGGCCGTTTGCAGTCTGGGGGCTTGACATGGTTGGACCTTTCAAAAGGTCTAAGGATAAAAAGACACACCTCTTGGTGGCAGTTGACAAGTTTACAAAGTGGGTTGAGGTGGAGCCAGTCAGTAAGTGTGATGCAGCCACGGCGGTCCAGTTCATGAAAAAGGTGATTTCCGGTTTCGGCTTTCCACATAGTATCATAACTGATAATGGCACTAACCTCTCCAAAGGAGCCATGGAAGAGTTCTGTCAACGAGAGCATATCCGGCTTGACGTTTCGGCTGTGGCTCATCCTCAGTCCAATGGTCAGGCGGAAAGAGCTAATCAAGAGATCTTGAAAGGTATCAAGCCCCGGCTCTTGGTCCCCTTACAGCGGACGCCGGGTTGTTGGGTGGAGGAGTTACCCTCTGTACTTTGGAGCATCAACACTACACCTAACAGATCCACGGGTTACACACCTTTCTTCATGGTGTACGGAGCTGAGGCGGTTCTGCCAAGTGACATCCGGCATGACTCACCTCGCGTGGCGGCTTACGTTGAGGCTGACAACGAAAAGGCTCATCAGGATGCACTTGACCTATTGGACGAAGAACGAGACTTGGCAATAGCCCGCTCGGCGATTTACCAACAAGACCTGCACCGCTACCACAGCCATCGGGTTAGGTCCAGAGCCTTTCAGGAAGGCGATTTAGTACCCCGGCTTATCCAGGATCAATCTGACATGCACAAGCTATCCCCTCCTTGGGAAGGACCCTTTGTGGTCAGCAAGAATCTGAACAACGGATCATACTACCTTATTGACGTTCGAGAGCACAGAGACTCACGTAAGTCGGAGGAGGAGACCCGTCGGCCGTGGAATATCGCTCATCTTCGGCCTTACTATACTTGAGCCATCGGCTGTAATGTGTATATATTTCTACTATGTATATATTACATAAAGCAATAAAGCAGGGCCTCTGTCCTTTTTTCCACTTCCCAGAAAGGTTTATGTGTCTTTTTTATCAGGTGGTGGAGATAACCAAGAGGAAGCGGGTCATATCTGAATCTGGCTTTTCCTTTGGTCTGGCTTATGATCATATCTGAATCTAGCCATGGTCACATGGGGGCTTCCTGTTCAAACATAGGTCGTATTCAAACCAAAGAGAACATAGCTGTCGATACCCACTTGATCGGCATACTGCCAAACCCACTTGGGGGCTTCTTGATCATATTTGAATCATAGCTTAACCCCTTTGGGTCTAACGTGGATCGTATTCGAATCAGCGTCATTAAACAACTCTTATGGTCACTTGGGGGCTTCCTGTTCAAACATAGGTCGTATTCGAACCAAAGAGAACATAGCTATCGATACCCACTTGATCGGCATCGCCACAGCCATTGGGGGCTATATGATCGTATCCGAATCTTATCTTAACCCCTTTGGAACGGTTCACTAATCATATTCGAATCAGAAGCCTTGTAAATTTTATTCATCATATTTGATTATCTCGAGAAACTCCTGAAAATGCAATGGAGTGTACTACTATCCTCCGGCTTAACATTGGTTACACCAGGTTGATATGTACCAGGTGAACTTCATGTGTCAATTTTCAGGAATTAAACTCAATCTCGGGGGTCGGGCTACATAAGCCGGAGAAATAATCGTAAGCATCACAGGTATATTATTATGCTTATGACGGCTAAGCTTAATCATAAGTTGTTTTTCCTGTAAGTATTCGGTATGTGCTCCGGGTTATCAAGGCTCACATGATCCTCATTGTGATAAGTCGCCAAGGGGTTTTTTGTTTGTCTTATGTGCAGGGCAATACAAGATATTTCTGCAAGGATATAACAGATTCATGTAAACTGCAAGTGCATAGTAGCGGCGGCTTATGCAAGCATTAAGTGCCATAAGCATGCACGAAGGCATGGCAAAGTCAAAGTGTTTTCTACTCTATTACAAGACCCCCGGGTCTGAATGACGAGGCATTGTTTTTTCTACCAAGGCATAAGCATGTGGCGCCTAGCGATTTACTCTTGGGGTTGACCTGAAGCTTCCGGGTTATCCTTCTCCGCCTCTTCGCCAGCTGCCTTGTCCTGGAAGGATGTTGATGCCCAGTCAATGCCACTCAAGGCTTCAAACTCAGCTTCATCATCTATTAAACCGGTTGGGTCTACTTCAGGGGCAAAGGTATGCTTACGAATTGGAGTGATTAGGCTGACATCACCATAATGCGGTGTGGGGATTCTCATATTTTCTTTGTCATAACCCGGCTGATACTTGGAGAGGTCAGTGTCATTCCCAATTTGAGTGGCCACAGGGCGTATGTCCCTCACGCAGCTGGTGAAGTCTTTCTGGTCAAACGCTGTGCCATCCTCCTTCAAACTTGGATACCCAAGTGCGATCTCGACCGGGTCTAGCTCCGGTAACCAGGCCTTGGCCCGGCTCAAGGCAGCTATTGCTCCGGCTCTTGCTTGGGCCCGTCTCAACTCCTGAATCCGCTGGGGGAGCACAGCAAGCCGACGTAACACATCTTGCAAAAGGTGGGGCACGTCATTTGATAAGGCCACAACAGCCAAGGCACGTTGTGACCCGGTGTATAACTGTTCCACCAGTGTGTAGACGGCTTTCAGCTTGACTACCATGTACTGCTGGAGGGTTTTACTTCTGGGGCCTGTATTATTAAACAAAGAGTAAGCCGGAAATGATAATTAGCTTGGTCGTCAAAGGCAGGATAATAATATTTGAGGAAACGTACCGAAGATCGCTGAGACCATTCGAGATATCTGACGTTTCAAGCCGGACAACTCGGTGTTTGCCTTTGCGAGGGTTGTTTCGGCTGCCTCGGCCCGGGTCACCAGAGAGGCCTTCTCATCAGCCCAGGATTTTTTCTCCGACGCAAAGTTCTTCTTCAACTTCTCTTGTTCAGAGACGCTGAGTTCAAACTTGGAGTTGGCATTTTGAGTTTCCAGTTCCTGGGCTGACAGGCGGCTTTTAAGGTCAGCAATCTCGGATTCAAATTGACTTATAGTAGCCTGCATTATCCCGGGTTACAGTCAGCATCATGATAAATAATTTCAAAGTCTCAAGCACTTTGCAAGCAAACATACTTGACACTTGGGGGCTAATGTGTACCGAAGTTTTCTACATTATTAAGCCGGTCCTGGATATTAAAGTCCCAAGCACTTTAGAAGCAAAGATGCTTGTCACTTGGGGGCTAATGTGTATCGCAAGTTAAAGGTATTGTGTTACATCTGGTTTAAGTATTTTTTTCTTTAAGACGGACAAGCAGTTCTAATAGTTTTTCTAAGTCTACATCATATTTCCTAATAAGCAATAGACTTGGGGGCTGGTACAGTAAGTATGATTGAAAATAAAGAAGCATAAGTCATACCTTAGATTTTTGCTGGATTTGCGTCACCATGTCAATTTCCAGGTCACGGCTGCTATGCACCTGGTTAATATAACCCGAGACAAGCTCTCCAATACTTAAATGAGTATAGTCAGTGAGGGCTGATTTGGCCTTACGACGCTCTAATAATTCCTCCTTAGCAGAACATTTGGCGAGCACAGTGGGTTGAGCTGGCTCAACAAATTGAGTCTTCAAAAACTCCACTTCCGGGTCATCTACCTTGGCAGGGCTAGGAGCCTCCGGGTTAATAGAATCATTGATGACTTGTTCAGCAGGCGGGTCAGAAAAGGTTGCAGGAGCATCATGAGATAATGAAGGTGGCGGCTCGTGAACAGAAGTATCAGGCGTAGCAGTTCCAAGCGCCGGCTCAGTTACAACCGGATCCTGGACCGGCGCATCTTTCTTCGTTTTCTTCCTGGGCTTAACTTGCATGCTATGGACAAAGCAGAAGAATGAGTACAGAAACATGAGGAAGAACAAACATAAGGTAAATAAATTGATATTACCCAGGAGCAGTCTTAAAAGCCGGCATGTTGGATTGCATGGATTCGCCGGATGAAGGAGATGTATCCTGATAATTGGAGTCAGAAGAATTGAGAGGTTGACGGATTTGACCCACCAAAGGTAAAAAAGGGAATAAGTCGGAGATAACCTCAGACCGACGCTTTCGGGTTGTATCAGGCAAGCCGTAGGAGAGCTCTGCATCCTTGCTCGTCCGGGTCTGCCTCCGGTTTTCAAATTGTTGTTGCTTCAAAAGAAAGTCAGGGTCTTGGTAAGCCAAACGATGTGAAAATCTTACTTTCCAGGTTACTCTTCGAATTTTTTGACGTGGCTGAAGCTCGGAGTCGGAGGAGATTATAGTTACCTCTTCCTCGGCGGGTTGGCTGTTGCCCGTGTCTTCCTGAAAGAAGGTAAAATATCAGTAAGGAAATGATAAAGGAGAAGAGAAAATTGAAAAGTTACCTCTTCCTCATTATCATCAGAGTCATCAAGCTGAAACATCTCCGAAGCGCTTGGCTTCCTTTTCCTTTAAGTGGTGGGCTTGGCGGTTTTCCTTTCGGCCCTCTTTGCTGCCCGGGCTTGTTTGGCCGCCTCATGGTCATACAGGACTTTCCAGAACTTGTCGTTTGCCTGTAAAGAGTTGTGGAAAGGTATGAGTAAGCCGGAGGTTAGTGTAATAAAAGGTGATCATTGAGACTAATGACTTACTGCGGGGGCCGGGTTTTGTTTGCAGAAAGGCAGTAACCCGAAGACATTGCTGGTGACTGTACCCTCCTTTAACAAAGATTGAGTGGTAGCTTCCACTATATCGTCTGGTAGGTCGTCAGGGCTATGACGTTGAGGGTCATCTTTCTCGCCTGAGTAATCGCACATTAAGCCAGGGCGGCGGCTTAATGGAATTATTCTCCAAGTAACCCAGACTCTGACCAGGTCAACGCCATCCAAGCCGTTCCCCAAGAGAGCTTTAATCTTCTTGATTTTGGGGGTGAGTGGCAGACGTTCAATGGCAGTCAACTTACCCGGCAGCGGGTGAGTGGATTCAAGGCGTAGCGCATGGAAGCCGGGCAGCGGGTTTTCACCTGTCGGAGAAGAATCCTGGCAGTAGAACCATGTCTGGTTCCAGTCCTTTCGATGACTCGGCAGTTCAGCGTAAGGGAACAGACAGTCTCTCCGCCTTTGAATCGATATGCCACGAAGTTCTAGACTGGGCCCGTTGGCGTGTTCATTTTGCTGGTTCAAATAAAACAGCTCTCTGAACAAGGTTAAACTTGGCTCTTCTCCAAGGTAGATCTCACAAAAACTTGAAAGTTGCAGATATTGGACACGGAATTGGGCCCGATGTCTTGTGGTCTTAGGTCAAAAAAGTGCAAAACGTCTCTGACGAATTTTGAGCCGGGAGGAGCAAATCCCCGACTCAAGTGATCGGTAAAAATGATCACCTCCCCTTCCTTGGGTTGAGGTTTCTCCTCAGATGGGTCAGGAGCACGATAAGACATGACATCCTTTTTGGGTAGATGGCCAGACTTTAAAAACTCGGATAGTTTGCTCTCTGTAACAATGGATGGGACCGAGTTGCAAATCACCGGAGGTTTGACGGCTTTGGGTGCCATTATGAAAATTGAAGCCTACAAACAAAGTAAAGGAAATTTTCCGGTTTATTATAACCCGGAGAATAAGCATTGTTGGGTTATCTAAGATGGCGGCTTAAGAAGGGGCCTAATGATATACAGGTAACTATGGTATAATGTTTAAACAGCTGCATGTGTTAAAAATGATTAAAGTTTTCTTAAGTCGCCAGAAGCAAATGGTGCTGACGGCCTGTGTTATTTTAAACCGGTTACTATGGCTGAAACAGAGACAACAGACGCCGTTTTTGGCTAAGTATGGAGCAAATAGGTTTCACAAGTTGCTGATATTATTTTGGATCAAACGGCGCTCTGGAAAGGGAAAAATTTCTAGACCTAAAGTAGTACAGGGAAGCTCATATACTCAAGAAGGGTTTCTAAATCAAGGAAATAAGATCTGTTTTCGGGCAGAATAAGCATGAAACATGTTCCACAGTAGTTCTATATTGTTTCATAATCTAAAAAGGGCATTGGAGGTGAGAACCAATGGAAGCTCGCGTCGGGCGGCAATGAACGCCGACAAACTCAACGATGGCTTTAATGCAGATGTGAGAAAGGGGAACAGAAGAACTCACGGATGCGGAAGAGCTGCGAAGGGTCGCCGTCGCTTTCTGGTCCGAATCAGGGTGATGCAGCGGCCTGAGTCGATGAAGACGAGGGTTTCGACGGAGGCGGCGGCGGAGCTCGAGCGGCAGAGAAGGGAGTGCGAGGAAGAAGGCGACTAGAGGAAATGGAAAAGACCTGGGTCGTGGTTATTTATAAGGAGGGGCCGACTGAGGCGGCACGAGAAACGAGGAGACCAAGACCTCGTTAACCAGCGGCCCCGATGCCTCGATTTTCAGGAAGGCCATTAAAGGCGGAGATCCGTTGAAGATATGATGGATTAAAATATAAGTCTTATTGAAGATGACGTCACGATGATTTAACCCGGATCTAGATGATGACATCACGGCGGGTTACAATTCTCACACAAGACAGAAGACTGAAGGCCAGCTCATAAGGTTTTTTGAAGATTGACATGAACCGGTTCAAATCAATCTGGGGCCTAATGTCGGGAATATAACTATTTGAGTAAGCCGGCCCAGGAGGGGCCGGGTTACGCAAAGAGTACTCATCATAAAGGAAGCCCAAGACCCAATGTCAGGATGGCGGTTCAATAAAGGGTCTAAGGCCCGTAGGCGATTCAAGGCCCATAGTAGTTAACCGCCATGACGGCGTGACTTGTATTATAAGGTAGAGTTAACTAGTCACCGAGCCGGACACTGTTTATGAGCCGGCCGGGACTCTGTAGGCCGCAGGGCGTCAACCCGTATATATAAGGGGGCGACCCGCCGACGGCTTAGGGAAAGAAACAACACATCGAGAGCCAGGCAAAGCGTATCTCGCTCCCTGGTCATCAAAACCTCAAGCAATACCAACCCAACTAGACGTAGGCCTTCCTTCACCATAAGGGGCTGAACTAGTATAAACCCCTCGTGTCCTATGTCCCGATTAACCCTTTAAGCTTCCTAGTTGCGATGGCTCCACGACTAAGTCCTTGCAAGAGGACATCTGCCATGACAATTCCACGACACTTTGTGTGCTACCAAATGTCACAACGTAACTGGGTGATTATAAAGGTGCTCTACAGGTGTCTCCAAAGGTACTTGTTGGGTTGGCGTATTTCATATTAGGATTTATCACTCCGATTGTCGGAGAGGTATCTCTAGGCCCACTAGGTAATGCACATCACTATAAGCCTTGCAAGCATTGCAACTAATGAGTTAGTTGCAGGATGATGTATTACAGAACGAGTAAAGAGACTTGTCGGTAACGAGATTGAACTAGGTATTGAGATACGGACGATCGAATCTCGGGCAAGTAACATACCGATGACAAAGGGAACAATGTATGTTGTTATGTGGTCTGACCGATAAAAGATCTTCGTCGAATATGTGGTAGCCAATATGAGCATCCAGGTTCCGCTATTGGTTATTGACCAGAGACGTGTCTCGGTCATGTCTACATAGTTCTCGAACCTGTAGGGTCCGCACGCTTAAAGTTTCGATGACAGTTATATTATGAGTTTATGTGTTTTGATGTACCGAAGGAGTTCGGAGTCCCGGATGAGATCGGGGACATGACGAGGAGTCTCGAAATAGTCGAGACCTAAAGATCGATATATTGGACGACTATTGAGGGAGTCCTGGATTAGGGGGTGTCCGGATGGCCGGACTATGACCTTTGGCCGGACTCCTGGACTATGAAGATACAATATTGAAGACTTCGTCCCGTGTCCGGATGGGACTTTCCTTGGCGTGGAAGGCAAGCTTGGCGATGCAGATATTCAGATCTCCTACCATTGTAACCGACTTTGTGTAACCCTAACCCTCTCCGGTGCCTATATAAACCGGAGGGTTTTAGTCCGTAGGACAACTTCAACATACAACAATCATACCATAGGCTAGCTTCTAGGGTTTAGCCTCCTTGATCTCGTGGTAGATCTACTCTTGTACTACCCATATCATCAATATTAATCAAGCAGGACGTAGGGTTTTACCTCCATCAAGAGGGCCCGAACCTGGGTAAAACATTGTGTCCCTCGTCTCCTGTTACCATCCGCCTAGACGCACAATTCGGGACCCCCTACCCGAGATCCGCCGGTTTTGACACCGACATTGGTGCTTTCATTGAGAGTTCCTCTGTGCCGTCGCGATCAGGAATGACGCCTCTTCCCGTCTTTAAAGACGACGCCATTACTAAGGGAGCCTTGGCTGTCGGCCAAACTCTCCGGCTAGGTGGTTTTCTTATGACCGCCTGTTCGGCTGTTGCGCCGACGGTGACCTCTCGGGTCATCAAAAGCAATCTTCACGTCAGCTCGGAACTCGTCCAGCAGTTAGATCCAATGGATCTCTCTTCTGTAAACGAGCTCTTGGATCGCATCGCCGCCCTGGGGGTCGCTACAGATTACGACCAAGTTGGGCTTAAACCCGATCTAAGAGAAATTAACTCTCCCCAGGCCACCCATCACGTTGCCGTGGTCGAGGCGCAGCGCGGCGATCCTTCATCTATCCTAAGGACTAGCTACACCCGAATTCCCGATCCCTCCAAGCCGGATACCCGCGGAGGGGAGGATGTAACTCAAGACCTGAACGTAGAATCAGGCAACGGGCTAGATTCATCGGACAACATCCAAGAATCCAAACGTCAGAGTTCGGAAACTCCTTGGCCTCTGAGTCTCAGATTGGGTGAGGTTTCGGATTTAACTCCACCCACCCACCCGAACATAAGCGATCTATCCCAAATTAGGCAAAAGCCCGAAGAAACAGTACATCATTACTAGGCGAGATTCCTCCTGGTTATGAACAGGATAAAGGACTGCCGCGAGGAAGACGCAATCTCAATTTTCTGCAATAATTGCACGGACAAGGGAATCCTCAACGCCATAAGTCGCCGTGATATTACACGCTTTGCTGACTTAGCGTCCATAGTACAAAAGTACTGTGCGATTGAGAGGGCCTGGAAAACTGAAATAAAATTTTGGGACAACCCAGCCGTGAATAGAAACCTCGTCCGAAATAAAAGGGTGCATCATCGGCAGACACCCGGGTTAAGAACCAAAAAACCAAAACCCTCTACAGGGCATGGAACCGTACTGGAAGGATGGCTTAATGCCCTGTAAAATTCATAGTACAGAGGACGCCACACCAACTCACAGCCTTAGAGCATGTTGGATACTCCGGCAGGTGGCCAAAATTGGCGAAGACCTCCTAATCCCGGAGGCCGCAGAAAACCACCCCAGGGACACCAGTATAGTCTTAACAGTCTTCGAGACTTTCGCATCAAATAATATGCGAAAAAGAACACTCCGCAGTCTTGCCGAAGTCTATCAAGTAGCAACAATAAACCCATGGAGTGACATGGCTATTACTTTTAATGCCAGTGATGAACCTAAATTCCGAACAGCCCGAGCACCAGCCACATTGGTCCTCAGCCCAATTGTGGATGGCTTTTGGCTCACCAAGGTACTCATGGATGGAGCCAGCGGATTGAACCTCATTTATGAGGAAACCCTTCAAAAAATGGAAATAGACTAGAACCGCATCGAGCGAAGTAGCACAACCTTTCGAGGAATAATCCCCAGTCGAGAAGCGCGCTGTACAGGAAAAATCACACTAGATGTGGTGTTCGGCACGCCGGATAATTACAGGTCCGAAGAGGTCACGTTCCAGGTGGCCCCGTGCAGTAGCGGATACCACGCTCTGCTAGGGCGGGAAGCGTTTACAATCTTCCAAGCAATACCCCATTACGGGTACATGAAGCTCAAGATGCCTGGGCCGAACGGAATTATCACTCTCGCTAGTGATCCGGACATAGCGCTCCGCGCCGAAAACGAGACAGCCGCATTAGCCCTCGAGGCACTATCCGAAGCCCTAGCGGCTGAGGAACTGACTATGCTTCGCTCCACGGTAAACAGGGATGATGTGATACTCGACAAAAGATCCAAGTCCACCTCCTTTAAACCAGCGGACGAAATAGTCAAATTCCAGGTCCATCCAACGGACCCCAATAAAACAGCTTCCATCGGGGTACAATTAAACCCTGATGTAGACGCCGCACTGCGAGAATTCCTACGTGAAAATTGGGACATCTTCGCCTGGCACCCTTCAGACATGCCGGGAATCCCACGCAGGCTGGCCGAACATAGGTTAAATATCCTAAAAGGATTCAAACCTGTCAAACAAGCCCTTCAGCGTTTCTCCGAACCCAAGAGACATGCTACGGGAGAGGAGCTAGCCAAGCTATTGGAGGCCGGATTCATCAGAGATATAAAACATCCGGACTGGCTAGCAAACTTGGTGATGGTACCAAAGAAGGACAAATGCTGGTGCGTCGATTTCAAAGACCTTAACAAGGCCTGCCCAAAGGATCCCTTCCCCCTCCCTCGCATCGATCAAATTATCGACGCCACTGCAGGACACGATTCATTGTGTTTCCTCGACGCATACTCCGGCTACCATCAAATAAAGATGGCAGAGTCCGACCAAGCCGCAACGTCATTCATCACACCATACGGCCCATTCTGCTTCAACACAATGCCCTTCGGGCTAAAAAACGCCGGCGCAACATATCAGCGCATGATTTAGACATGTCTGGCAAACCAGATTGGCTAAACAGTGGAGTCATACGTGGATGATGTGGTCGTAAAAACAAGACATGTCGAATCTCTAGTAGACGACTTGAGGCTTACATTCGATAACCTCGGAACATATGACATCAAGCTCAACCCGGAAAAATGCGTTTTCGGTGTTCCAGCCGGAAAGCTCTTTGGCTTCATCATATCCGGCAGAGGAATTGAAGCAAATCCAGCCAAGATCCGAGCTTTGTCGCAATTGGATATCCCAAAGTACCTCAAACAAAATACAAAAATTAACCGGATGCGTGGCGGCTCTAAGCCGGTTCATCTCCCGCTTGGGAGAAAAGGCACTACCCCTTTATCGCCTCCTTCGGCGCACCGAACACTTCGAGTGGATGGATGCCACCACGGACGGACTCAACGAAATAAAAGCCATATTGGCAACAAACCCAGTCCTGGCCGCGCCAAATATTGGCGAACCAATGCTATTGTACATTGCAGCAACACACCAGGTTGTTAGCGCAGTGCTCGTCGTCGAACGAGAAACGGGCGAACACAAATTCCCCCTTCAAAAGCCGGTCTACTATGTGTCCACTGTCCTCACTCCATGCAAATCACGGTACCTGCATTATCAAAAGATTGCAAACGCGGTATTCATGGCATTCTGGAAGCTGCGACACTACTTTCAAGAGTGTTTGATAACAGTAGCCTCCGAAGTACCACTTAATGATATTATAAACAACCGCGAAGCAACGGGCCGAATTGCAAAATGGGCCATCGAGCTCCTCCCATTCGACATAACTTATAAGCCACGACGAGCTATTAAGTCGCAAGTTTTGGCCGACTTCGTCGCAGAATGGACGGAGGCCGAACTCCCTAAAGAGCACGACACATATTCAAACTGGATCATGCATTTCGACGGCTCCAAAATGTTGGCCGGTCTGGGGGCTGGCGTCGTTTTGACGTCCCCCACGGGAGACACAGTTCAATACGTACTTCAGATTATGTACGCAGACTCCAACAATGCAGCCGAATACGAGGCCCTTTTACATGGTCTCCGGATGGCAGTATCCATGGGCATTCAACGCCTAGAGGTGCGCGGGGATTCGAACCTCGCGATATCCCAAATAAATGGAGACTTCGATGCCAAGGATCCGAAATGGCAGCCTACTGCAACGCCGTCTTAAAAATGTCAGCTCGGTTCGAGGGGCTCGAATTTCACCACATAGCCCGGGAAAACAATCAGGCGGCAGACTTCCTGGCACGCATCGGCACAAAACGCGATGCAGTCCCCCCCAACATCTTCTTGGAAAGGCAGTTCAAGCCATCCGTAGTATGGGAAGGGGAACCTGGCAATAATAGCCCGGACCCAACCGCACTATCCGGCACCGAACAATCTGACATAATCGGTGGCTCTGCCAATGAAATTACAACTTCAGCCCACGTAATAATGGCCGTCATCGCCCCGTGGACAGAACCATTCCTAGCCTACCTTACTAGGCAGGAGCTCCCAGAGGACCAAAATGAGGCACGCTGCATAGTGTGGTGATCTAAGGCCTACAAAGTCCATGAGGGAGAACTTTATAAGAAAAGCACTACCGGAGTCCTTCAAAGGTGCATCTCTGAAGAGAAAGGGCGGAACTTGCTGGCTGAAATTCATGCCGGACTGGGTGGTCATCACGCTGCAGCTCGGTCCCTTGTAAGCAATGCTTTCCGTGCAGGCTTTTATTGGCCGACGGCCCGGGCAGACGCTCAGGACTTGGTCCAACGATGCGTCGGTTGCCAGCTTTTCGCAAACCAAAGCCATATGCCACCCACCGCCCTCCAAACTATCCCCATCACTTGGCCTTTCGCGGTCTAGGGGCTTGACATGGTGGGACCCCTTAAAGGCGGAACCCACAAGAAAAAATACTTACTGGTCATGGTGGACAAGTTCACCAAATGGATAGAAGCCAAGCCTGTTAAGACGGCCGAATCCGGACCGGTGATAGACTTCATGTCCGGGGTCGTACACCGTTACGGTGTCCCCCACAGCATCATCACTGATAACGGCACGAACTTTACGGCCGACGAGGTAAAACTCTGGTGCAAAAACATGGGCATCAAGCTCGATTACGCATCCGTCTATCACCCACAAACTAACGGCCAGGTCGAACATGCAAACAGTCTTATTATGAGCGGCATTAAACCTAGATTAGTGCGATCCCTCAAGGAATCCAACACGCACTGGGTAGAGGAGCTCGACTCCGTACTCTGGGGGCTGCGGACCACGCCGAATCGCACCACCGGATACACACCATTCTTCATGGTGTACGACACAGAGGCTGTTTTGCCTTGCGACATCATTCATGACTCACCTCGAGTGCGCATGTACGAAGAAAGAGAAGCCGAACTCGATCGGCAGGACAGTTTGGATGCCTTGGAGGAGGAGCGTGACGTGGCAAAAGCCTGTTCCGCATTCTATCAACAGCAGGCTCGAAGATATCAAAGCAGAGAAGTACGGGCCAAAAATTACAGCGTTGGCGAACTAGTTCTACGCCTGCCGGACAAGAAAAAGGACAAACTGAAGCCCAAGTGGGAAGGTCCCTTCATAATCGACCAAGTCCTGACTGGCGGAGCGTACCGCCTGCGAGATGCGTCGGACAACCGACTCGAGCCGAACCCATGGAACGCAGCCCATCTCCGAAGATTCTATGCCTAGCGCCGGACTCCATGTTCGTCTCCTACCTCTGTCTATTTTTTATATTTTTTGTCTTACATTTCTCTCCTTCCCTTAAAAACTCATAAAGAGACGCGCCACCCGCGCTCACTATACCTGGGGGCTTCTTTAAACATAAGCTTATTTATACGGGCTTCACGCCCAACACATGTGTCAAACTTCCGCATGTACCTTTTCTTCACCATTATATGCATCGATATGACTTAAGTTTTGGCCAAGCTGGGTTGCCTGGCTCCTGTGCTTACCCCTACATTCCCGATTGTTCGGCTAGGTGGTAAAGGGAGCACCTCTGCGATTGTTACTGCCAGGTCAGTCGGATGTGTACCTCAGACTGGGTGAAGCCGAATGCTAGCGTTCTTAAGGGAATATTCGGTCGGTGAACTAAAGATGACCTTTTTTACTTATTTATGTGCCCCCAGATGTTTTTTCTGCATTCGCAGTCCGGACATGCACTTTAGGGCATGCCTCCCAGAGAAAGGAACCCCTAACGGAACTATTCTCTCTGGTAGATGTTTCTTACTAACCATGTAATATAACATAACTAGTTGGGCACTTGTCTGATAAAGCACTAATGACCCCTATGCCTGGTCTCCATGCATACCCCGGTTCTTATATAACCGCCAGGGTATTCGGACACACTCCGGACCGTCAGGTCCCGAGGTCGAAGCGAAAAGGTCGGCAACGACAAACGATCTACAATCCGGCTAGAAGGCATTACACATGTCAATTAAAATTACATAGTCACTCTCACTGATTGTATTCCTCTTCAATACCATCTAACAAGCTGTCTAATTTACAGTCCTGCTGGGAATACTTTGCGGCTAATTGTACTTGGCCTTATACTAATCTTACAGGGATCTCCTTCCCATCGGGCCCCACAGGTCCGACCTCGGCCATGTGGTTTGGGTCAGCCTTTGTATACCGCGTCTTCACCATGGCCTAGGCCTCCCTAGCGCCTTGACGGCAGGCTGATATCTTCCACAACCGGAAGCGCCGCCGCACTCCCTTTAGGTTCTCTGCAAGCTCTCCGAGGCCCTCGGGCATGGAGAGGGATGGCCATAAGGCTTGGTCAACGCCTTGCATCACCTGCCGAACTCGCTCGTGCAGTTGCGAGAGCTCGGGAAGAAGGCCACTCGTAGAATCGGGCATATCCTCTGCAGGACGACCTGTTAGCATACCTACAGACATAACTCTGTTAGTCGACTTCCTCGCCGAACTCCTTTTTTAGAGTTCGTTGAAGCACTTACTAAATATGCCGCGTCGAAGCCGCCGATTCTCCTTAACGGAGTCCGACAGCTGGGCACGAACATCTTTGAGTTCAACTTCCAGCTTGGTGTTGGCATCTTGAAGATCATTCTTCTCCCGCCCCACCTTTGTCAGCACGCTCTCACCTGTCTTTAGTCGGTGTAGGAGTTGTTGCCTTTCCTTATCTAGTCCGGCACCATCTGCAATTTTATTTGTTAGATTCGCACACACGCCGCATAATGCTTATCCTTTTGAAGCATATATTACCAGGGGGGTCTCCTTGGGCTCCCCTGTTGCGGCTAGTGCAGCCTCAAGTTGGGCTTTGCACTCTTTTAGCTCCTGGGACAGCTGGGTATTCCTCTCGGAAAGAACCTGCGTATTACATGATCCTTAAATCAGTTATTCTAACTGTTTCAAGTCTCGGGGGCTACTGATATATATAACCATTAAAATTCTTACCCGTATGTCTTTTACATATTGCTCCGTGGCTCTGGCTAGACCATTTTGAGCGGCACGGAGATACGTATCTCCCGAATCGAAGGCATCTAACGCCTCTTGGGAGAAACAAGCATCGCGGAGAACTGTCCGGCGGCGCCGGTGATTCATGGCACTCTCCACCTCGGAATGGGTGGCAGACAACCTGTCCGCATCCTCTGTTGGATGAGCGTCTGGTGCGTGCCTCGTGTTTGCCTCCGCCTCTAGACCGGGCTGTGGAGCCTGGCTGGTGGAGGCACGATTGGCAGCCTCTCCGGACATAGTCCGGCGAGGTCTGTTTGTCCTGCACAAGGGCACGAGTGTTAATATGCCTTACAGGAATAACACCTGGGAATAAGAAGGCGTGCTATACCTTTGCGCCGGCGCCTCAGTCCGGACTACATTCCTTTTTACCCCATGGGGCCCTGCGGCCCCTCGTTGGCTAGCCGCCGCAGGCTCGACCTCCCGCCTCAGGAACCTCCCCTGCAAAACACGGTTGTTGTCAGGAAAACTGAAATCACGTGGGGATGGATCCCTCCCCAAGGTGATGAGACTCCGGTCTCGGTTACCTGGGAGGCCGGGATTAACCCTGGGTAATCGGCCGTAATGGCCACCAAGGTATCGTCCTTGCTCAACTGATAAAACACCCCGTCAACCAGCTCCACCGAAATGTCCGGATCCTCTTAGGAGGCCGGATCAAGGGACCGTTCAGGATCCTCGGGCTGTGGAGGATGGCTGTTTATATCCTTTACTTCCTGACGCAGTTCCTGCGTAGGAGTCGTTAGACTATATATTTAATCATGGGAATATAAAACGGATGGGAAAGCAAGATTGTCCGCTTACCCAACTTGGAGGGTTGTACATAGTAAATCCACCCTGTGGGTTGACGCGGAGGAATCCCTCCTCTTCTCCCTTGTACAAAGAGGACAAGATCTTTACTAGAGCGGCAACTGAGTCCGGTCCCTTACGACCATAACAAGTGGCGTCGTCCTCCCCGTTAAAATCCCACATGGGATGGCTTCTATATTGAAGTGGTTGCACCCCCCGCATGATGCATATGGCCATGACTCCAGCCATGGTTAGTCCGGAATGAGCCAATAGTCTTATCCGACCCATCAGGTAGAGGACGTCCCTGTCACTTTCTCTCTGAGAGCTCCGTGGACGCCAGCTTAAGCGTTTCTTTAAGGGAGCACTCTTGAATTCAGGGAGGCCGATCCGGATAGGATCTAGTAGTGGGACATCCTCCATATAAAACCATTCTGAAGGCCAGTCCTCGGACGCCTTCTTTGGGGTTCCGGATAGATATCCGGTCCCGGCGATGCGCCAGATTTCGGCTTCGCCCACTTCATATATTAACCCCTCCTGAGAACGGGGCACCAGGCAGAACAACCTCTTCCATAGCGCAAAATGAGCCTCAACACCCAAGAACAGCTCGCAAAGGGCAATGAAGCCCGCGATATGCAATATAGAGGCAGGTGTGAGGTTGTGCAGCCGGAGGCCATAGAACTCCAGAAGCCCTCGGAGAAACAGATGAATTGGAAATCCGAGTCCCTTGATTAGATAAGGGACAAGGCATACCTGCTCTCCTTTGGAGGGAGTGGGAGCGCTCTCCGCTTGCTCTCCGCCGTTATAGGCGGCGAGTCCGGCTCGAACCGGGACCATGTAGGCCGGAGGGAGGAATCCCTTGGTCTGAAGCGATACTAGCTCGCTATGCGGGATGGAGCACCTCTCCCAGTCTCCGGGCTTAGGGCTGGAAGGGCGAGAGGAGTTGCGACGGCTGGCCATGGTGGAATGGACCTTTGTCGGATGCGCTCTGATGAACACTCACGGAGGGGAGAAGGTGTGGTTTGGATCTAAATCCCCATTCCTTTAAATAGGCAGCTCATTTACGCGGCTAGGGGTGTAAATGTAAAAACACCCAGACTTTTCGTATTCGTTTGACACGTGGAAGACGACCATTATTGGGCGTAGAAGCCAAGGAGCACTATATTACAAAAACCGGACATTATTCGACAGGTACACGGAATTTGGAGAAGAACCCGCCTTGCAATGCCGAAGACAATCTGCGCGCCGGACGCGTCGTCATTGAAGCCTAGTTCGGGGGCTACTGAGGGAGTCCTGGATTAGGGGGTGTCCGGATGGCCGGACTATGACCTTTGGCCGGACTCCTGGACTATGAAGATACAAGATTGAAGACTTCGTCCCGTGTCCGGATAGGACTTTCCTTGGCGTGGAAGGCAAGCTTGGCAATGCGGATATTCAGATCTCCTACCATTGTAACCGACTTTGTGTAACCCTAACCCTCTCCGGTGCTAATATAAACCGGAGGGTTTTAGTCCGTAGGACAACTTCAACATACAACAATCATACCATAGGCTAGCTTCTAGGGTTTAGCCTCCTTGATCTCGTGGTAGATCTACTCTTGTACTACCCATATCATCAATATTAATCAAGCAGGACGTAGGGTTTTACCTCCATCAAGAGGGCCCGAACTTGGGTAAAACATTGTGTCCCTCGTCTCCTGTTACCATCCGCCTAGATGCACAGTTCGGGACCCCTACTCGAGATCCACCGGTTTTGACACCGACAACTATATTCGGACATCGGAAAGGTTCTGAGTGATTCGGGTATTTTCAGGGGTACCGGAGAGTTACGGGAATTCGTATTGGGCCTTAATGGGCCATACGAGAAAGGAGAGAAAGGCCCAAAGGGTGGCCGCACCCCTCCCCATGGACTAGTCTAAATTGGACTAGGGAGGGGGGGCGCCCCCTTCCTTCCTTCTCCTTCTCCCTTCCCACTACCAGGGAAAACCTTATACACAGAATCTTAGCAGCAGCGCGGTCTAAAAATAGGCGCTACTGCTAATTAGCAGTAGCGAGCTTCAGAAAAGAGCGCTACTAATGACTAACTAGTAGTAGCGCTCTAGGTGAAAAGAGCGCTACTACTATAATTGCCACGGTGTTGCCTCCAGGCTAGATATAGTAGTAGCGCCCTTCCCGTGGACGCGCTACCGCTAAAGAACTTAGTAGCAGTGATTTTCTTCAAAACTCGCTGCTGCTAAGTATCACCGCAACTAATTAAGTTTAGTCCCATACTGCTAAGCGAACAAGGTGTTTACCACCTTAAATATGTTACTTCTCAACCTATCTCGAGCACTTGGTCTTCATTGAACTATACGTGTATGATTTGTGGTTGCAATATGAATCCTCGCCTGTACCTATACAGGTACAGTGAGGATTCATGTTGACTATTTAGATTATACACAAAAAGATCAATGATGACCAATGTATATATTTGATGTTTTTACATTGCTTAGACTTATAGCATTTTTTCAGGACAAAGCGTTACTGATATTGGGATAAACAAAAGAAATAATTGCTTCCATTAGCAGTAGCGGTTTTCTCTAAAACGCGCTATAGATAAGTTAGCTATAGCACGTTTTTGATATGGGTGCTACTGCTAGTTCTAGTTAACCACCCCCCCGAATCAAAATTTCGCTAAGTCCTCCTTTCCCCCCCACCCCGGCTGGTTCCCCTACTCCTGTCACCGCCGCTCTTGACCACACTGTCGCCACCCTCGACCTCACCGCCGCCGCCCTCGACCGAGCCCGCCGCCCTCGACCGAGCCCGACGCCCAGGACCGCCGCCTCCCGATCCCGAGCCCACCCTCGCCGCCCCTCCGTCGCCGAGCACCTCCCGGCCAACATCTCTCCCTCTGTAAGCCCCCCACCCCTCCCCCACCCCCTCTCTCTCTCTTTGCTTAGTTAGTATATGATTTTAGTAGTAGTAGATGTTAATTTAGGGTTCATAGATAATGATTTTTAGAAGTAGTGATGGTAAACTAGTTGTATAATTAGCAGTAGTAGATGTTAATTAGTAGTAGATGTAGTAGTTAGATGTTAATTAGTAGTAGTAGATGTGCTAGTTTCTTTCTATTTATAGTAAGTTTATATTTAGTAAGAACGAGTTGAATTAATAGAACTAGTTTAGTTTTAGTTGAACTAGTTAAGTTTTAGTTGAACGAATATAGTAAGTAAATTAATAACTAGTTGAACTACTTCATTTTTAGAAAGAACTAGTTTTTTTCTTTTTATACTAAGTTTATATTTAGTAAGAACTAGTTGAATTAATAGAACTAGTTGAACATGCCATATTTGTTGTTATTTTTTAGTTTAAGCAATTATTTCATGTTTTGGTTACACCTCCGAGTGGCCTATGTTTTGCCGGAGTGTTGATTAATTTTCGTTCCGGCAAATTTCAGGCGCTCGATATGTCCTTTTTCAGCAAAGGTCATGCCGGATTTTTCCGTAAATTCTGGCATGACTTGTGCTAGAATATGTACAAGTTTAATCTTTGAATTATGAACGTAGGAAATGTCGTACTCGGACGACGACAATCTCCCGGGGGAGTGCAGATGGTGCCACGATGATCGAGGTATGTGCGATAGGTTCGTTGAGCTGGATGAAGATCGGCGCTTCAGCATTAAGCTCGAAGAGACCTTCGATGTTGAAACGGTACGCAACAACGACAAGTGTTTTTTTTCATAATTAAGCATGACTTCAACTATTTCAACGTCTAATTTTCATCTTTTACAGTTCGACTAGCTTATCCCATGCCATGCAAGACGCTATGTCTTGGAGAGGATGGGTTTTAAAGACCATGAAAATTATGAAACAAAGAAAATACACCTAAGGACCCATCATGATATCGATTTTGAAGTAAATCTGTACAATTCTCAGAGCGTAACCCATTTTGGTTGCCAAAATTGGGAAGCACTTTGCAAAATGTATGGTTTTTATGAGGGTATGATTGTCACCATGGATCTTGGTAATCCTAACATCGAGCAAGACAATATGGACATTTGGGTCCTTGTTGATACGCTTCCGAGTCTACCGCAATGTGAGTTTCTCAAACATAGTTATTAACTAATTTATATTGTTTATTTCAAAATAGTTGACAACTTATTTCCATTGACAGCTTATTTTGAATCTTCAAAGAATGTGCAGAAGATGGTAGACAAAACCCACTACACTGATGGCTCCGAATTAACTTATAAGGAGAAAAATCATCTGATTGTTTATTGTACTTTTCTTGAGAATTACAATACCTATTATCGAACTCCTCCAAATTATGGTGAATATGTGCCATTAGTGCACGTGTTGAACCACGGTAACTTCTATGGAGATACCCTGGTAAGATTTTTTACTATTACGACATCCATGCATCTTTTGCATACTTATAAAACTAGTACATCATTGCTAACTACGAAGTTATTACTTTGTTTTTCAACAGGAAATGCCGATGGATTGTGTGCCTCATCTGATGTATCAGAATGGTCGCCTTGCAGTTATGAACATACAGCCAGGTGAATCTAAGGAGCTCACCTGTGCATATCGGATTTCTAAAAGCGGTGAACACATGCTAATCAAAGAATGGAAACAATGTTTGGACATTCGCAAGGAGGTTCTTGGAAGTAACATTAAGCGAAAGGCAAGAATTGGAGACAGGATAATCTCCATTCTCCATAATGGAGAGTCAGGGGCTATCTTGTTTTTTTGCTATTTTACCTTAGAGAATATATTAGGTCCTAAGAGAATGTAGTAGGTCCTATGAGGTACAATATATTTATTATGTGATACAATGTGTTAGAGTTGATGATGTGAGGAGTACTTGTGATTACGACCAGTGACCAATTTGCTATGTGATGTCTCATTGATGAAAATGATGATCTTGAGGAGGTGTTATATGACAATGATGTATTATGATGATACGTTGTTATTGATATGATGATGATATTTATTATATCATCGGGTGAAAGAATCGGGGATTAGTTTCAAGTGGATGTCCATCCACTTGAAACTAGTCCACACGGTTCTTTCACCCCGTGATGTAATAACTCATTATGATGTAAAAACAATTTCTAAATTCCTGTTGTACGAAAACTTGTGTAAAGGTGTACGAATAAAACATGAAATAAAAAAGAAATAAAATATGAAATAATAGTAGCAACGCGGGCAGGGAGAAGCGCTACTACTAATTACCAGTAGCGCTCCTCCTGGAACTCGCTACTACTAAGTCGATTTAGCAGTAGCGTGGGTGGAGGCACGCTACTGCTATTCGTTAGCTGTAGCGCCTTATCAGTAGCGCATAACCCTGCGCTACCGATAGGTCTAAAACCCGCGCTGCTGCTAGGGTTTTCCCTAGTAGTGTCCCTTCTCCTACTCCAACAAGGAAAGGAGGAGTCCTACTCCCGGTGGGAGTAGGACTCCCCTCTTGGCGCGCCCTCCTTGGCCGGCCGCCTCTCCCCCTTGCTCCTTTATATATAGGGGCAGGGGGGCACCCCAGAGAGACAACAATTGATCGTTTGATATTTTAGCCGTGTGCGGTGCCCCCTCCACCATAGTCCACCTCGATAACACTGTAGCGGTGCTTAGGCGAAGCCCTGGTAGAACATCATCATCGTCACCACGCCGTCGTGCTGACGAAACTGTCCCTCAACACTCAGCTGGATCGGAGTTCGAGGGACGTCATCGGGCTGAACGTGTGCTGAACTCGGAGGTGCCGTGCGTTCGGTACTTGGATCGGTCGGATCGTGAAGACGTACGACTACATCAACCGCGTTGTGCTAACGCTTCCGCTTTTGGTCTACGAGGGTACGTAGACAACACTCACCCCTCTCGTTGCTATGCATCACCATGATCTTGCGTGTACGTAGGATTTTTTTTGAAATTACTACATTCCCCAACACATCGGAGGTGCCTACTACTACGTGCAGGCCGCTGACGACGACCAGGAGTAGTTTAGGAGGATCCCAGGCAGGAGGCCTGCGCCTCTTTCGATCTATTTTCCCAGTTTGTGCTAGCCTTCTTAAGGCAAACTTGTTTAACGTATGTCTGTACTCAGATATTGTTGCTTTCGCTGACTTGTCTATGATCGAGCACTTGTATTTGAGCCCTCGAGGCCCCTGGCTTGTATTATGATGCTTGTATGACTTATTTTATTTTTAGAGTTGTGTTGTGATAAATCTTCTCGTGGGTCTCTGATCTTGATCGTACATGTTTGCGTGTATGATTAGTGTACGATTGAATCGAGGGCATCACAGTGTTACTACTCGGCCCATATTCAACGACACCTCACTGGCCCAAACAAGTGTACATCATCGAAAAGACACTGAGCTCAAATTATAACTTGAAAAAAGGAGATATACTCTGAACACTGGAGAATGGTGATGCCCTCATTTAGCCCACCAGCAGTTCGAGACAATAAACAGTTCGAAACAACGATATATACAACATTCAAACACTGACTAGTGACTACTACTGACATAAACAGCAACACATGATAGTTCATAAGAAGTCTTGCTACACCACCAAAACGCACCCATCTGCAGCGCTCAGACTCTCGTGATCCAGACGAGAATGCCATTCTAAATAGAGGCAACTATTACATAGTAAGAGTGACATAGACGAGGATGACCAAATGACAAGGAATATGCATAACAAAAGAGAGAACTACCCATCCAGAAAAAGCAGCAAAGACAACATGTCATTCGAAGAGGGATGATCCAACACCATCATAATTTGCTGCCCCGGTTCATCCACCAGTGATCCGGAGACACCCGTACTCCACCCTTTCGACTCAACAACCCAATTACCTATCATCGTGAAGGCTTGAACCACATCTCCGCCTGTCGGACTCGACACATCCAAGGATCAAAGTTAATCCAGATGCCTTTGTCATTCTCACCTTCTTTTGGCTGCAGGCTTTATTGTTGACAATCAGGGGAGTTTGCTCCCGAACTCCTAGGGCTCGCTGTGTAGACACAGTTTTCCATAGCAAACAAAGCCTCTCTGCCATCAAGGTCCGTGCCAATGGTGATCTCCTGGTTAATCGGATAATTGAGTCCGACAAATGGAGAGTATAAACCAAGGCTGTTTACCCGCCTCCAACTCAAAAATCCTGCAGGCCCCAACAAGCTGGTATCCTACTCATAGACGTAATAACCACTGTCCGGATACACACGTATTTCACGATGCTTGCATACAGTGGGGTTTTTGCAATATAACTTTTCCGGCTCATGTGTCCGAATGATCATCAGTCTTTTGCCGTCCTCTGATCGAGCGAGGAACCAGTTGTGCTTCCCTGTTTTTGGCAAAGGTGGTGTGATTACAAAGGGCAGTAACTGTAGGGACACTGCATCATATCAAAAAGGACATGCATTGTTAATGTAAGATCAACATTGTTCAGACTATGAGTAGGATAATGCAAGAAACAACATTGATATGTCCCTGTTGAAACTGGGAGGAAAATACAGGGAAATGTATACTGGGTTTGAAAATATAGAAGTGCCATGCATGGTTATACTCATGTTATCTCACAATCGATTTGTAACACCCCGGATGTAACTTGCCATAATTGTAACTCCAACTCTTGCCATTTTCGGCTATGTGATATGATATTCCTTCCGTGGTTGGGTTTTCTGTCGTTTTGAATTTTGTTCATGTCATGCATTTCATATCATGTCATCATGTGCATCGCATTCGCATACGTGTTCGTCTCTTGCATCCGAGCATTTTCCCCGTTGTCCGTTTTGCAATCGGGCGCTCCTATGTCCCCCGGCGTCCCCTTTTACCTTTTGCCGTTTGCGGGTTTTAAACTTTCTCAGAATGGACCGAGGTTTGTCAAGCGGCCTTGGTATAGCACCGGTAGACCGCCTGTCAAGTTTCGGGTCATTCGGAGGTCGTTTGATACTCCAACGGTTAACCGGGTAACAGTAAAGGCCTCGTGTGTGTTGCAGCCCAAAACCCCTCCCAAACAGCCCAATAACCCATGTAATACACTCCCATGTCCATCGCCGTTTGATCACGATCGCGTGGCCGAAAACCGCACTCCATTTGGAGCTCCCTAGCTCCTTCTACCTATAAATATGTGACCATCCCCGAAATTTTCGGGCAAACCCTAGTCTTCCCCTTCCTCCGCGCGCCGGACACGTCCGGTCCGCGCCGGACGAAACCCACGTGGCATGCCCGGAGTGGCTGGGGCACGGCAGCGGGTTTCGTCCGGCGCGGACCGGACGTGTCCGGCGCGCGGAGGAAGGGGAAGACTAGGGTTTGCCCGAAAATTTCGGGGATGGTCACATATTTATAGGTAGAAGGAGCTAGGGAGCTCCAAATGGAGTGCGGTTTTCGGCCACGCGATCGTGATCAAATGGCGATGGACATGGGAGTGTATTAGATGGGTTATTGGGCTGTTTTGGAGGGGTTTTGGGCTGCAACACACACGAGGCCTTTACGGTTACCCGGTTAACCGTTGGAGTATCAAACGACCTCCGAATGACCCGAAACATGACAGGCGGTCTACCGGTGCTATACCAAGGCCGCTTGACAAACCTCGGTCCATTCCGAGAAAGTTTAAAACCCTCACACGGCAAAAGGTAAAAGGGGACGTCGGGGGACATAGGAGCGCCGGATTGCAAAACGGACAACGGGGAAAATGCTCGGATGCAAGAGACAAACACGTATGTGAATGCGATGCACATGATGACATGATATGAAATGCATGACATGAACAAAATGCAAAACGACGGAAAACCCAACCACGGAGGGAATATCATATCACATAGCCGAAAATGGCAAGAGTTGGAGTTACAATTATGGCAAGTTACATCCGGGGTGTTACAACACTCCACCACTACGAGAGGATCTCATCCCGAGATCTAGGACTGAAAGAACTCCGGATACTCGGAACGTAGGTGATCCTCGCGCTCCCAGGTGGCTTCTCGGTCTGAATGGTGTGACCATTTCACTTTCAGGAATTTAATTGACTTGTTGCGAGTCTTGCGCTCAGTTTCTTCAAGAATAGCAACGGGATGCTCATGATAGGACAAATCTTCTTGAAGATCAATCTCTTCGAAGTTGATGGTGCGCTCAGGCGTCTTGAAGCACTTGCGAAGCTGTGACACGTGGAAGACATCGTGCACATTTGCAAAGTTGGAGGGAAGCTCAAGTTGATAGGCGAGATTGCCTCGTTTGCCGATGATCTTGAAAGGGCCCACGTATCTAGGGGCAAGTTTCCCCTTGATACCGAAGCGACGAGTTCCTTTCATAGGAGAGACGCGGAGGTAGACATGGTCTCCGATCTCGAATGCCAAATCACGATGTTTGCTATCGTAATAGCTCTTCTGGCGCGATTGCGCGGCTTTGAGGTTCTCACGTATGACCTTGCACATTGCCTCAGCCTCTGAGATCAAATCATTGCCAAGAAGTTGGCGTTCGCCCGTCTCAGACCAATTGAGAGGAGTACGACACTTTCTGCCATAGAGGATCTCGAATGGGGCTTTGCCCGAGCTGGCTTGAAAGCTGTTGTTGTAAGAGAACTCAGCATATGGAAGACAATCCTCCCACTTCATGCCGAAAGAGATAACACAAGCTCTGAGCATATCTTCAAGAATTTGGTTGACACGCTCGACTTGTCCACTAGTTTGAGGGTGGAAAGCTGTGCTGAAGCGAATATTTGTGCCCATGGCCTTCTGAAAAGAATCCCAAAACTTGGAGGTAAAGATGCTGCCACGGTCTGAAGAGATCAATTGTGGAATGCCATGCAAGGAGACAATTCTGGATGTGTAGAGCTCTGCCAGCTGCGCTGCTGTGATAGACTCTTTGATAGGGAGAAAATGAGCCACTTTGGTGAGCTTGTCAATGACGACGAAGATAGCATCATTTCCACGCTTGGACTTAGGAAAACCAATCATGAAGTCCATTTCGATATGATCAAACTTCCATTCTGGAATAGCAAGAGGTTGGAGAAGACCAGCTGGTCGTTGGTGTTCTGCTTTCACCCTTCTGCAGACATCACATTCATTCACGAATTGAGCAATCTCTCGCTTCATTCGAGTCCACCAATACGACTGTTTGAGATCATGGTACATCTTCGTACTTCTAGGATGAATTGACAGAAGAGAGTTGTGCGCTTCGTTCATAATGACTCTACGAAGATCACCCTTTGGAACCACAATCCGTTCCTTGAAGAAAAGAGTATCTCTGTCATCAACTCGATAGCACTTGTATTTGGAAATGCCCTTGTCAATACCACATTTCACCTTCTTCACCATGGTATCCAACAGTTGTGCCTCACGAATTTGATCTTCCAAGGTAGGAGAGACGATGAGGTTGGCAAGAAAACCTTGAGGGACAACTTGGAGATTCAACTTGCGGAAAGCTTCACAAAGATCCGGTTGAAAGGGCTTGAGGATTGAGCTGTTGCAATAAGTCTTCCTGCTCAATGCGTCTGCAATCACATTAGCCTTGCCTGGAGTATATTCAATACTCGAATTATACTCTTGAATCATTTTGACCCATCGAGTTTGCCTGAGGTTGAGGTTGGGCTGAGTGAAGATGTACTTGAGACTCTTGTGATCGGTGAAAATGTCCACTTTCCTTCCCAACAGGAGATGTCTCCATGTTATTAGTGCGTGGACAACTGCCGCCAACTCAAGATCGTGAGTGGGGTAGTTCTTTTCGTTGGGCTTCAACTGACGAGAGGTATAGGCCACAACCTTCTTCTCTTGCATTAAGACAGCACCGAGGCCCTGAAGAGAAGCATCACAGAAAACTTCATAAGGCTTGTCTTCGTCAGGAGGAGTCAGAACTGGAGCAGTGACGAGTTTCTCTTTGAGAGTGTTGAAAGCAACGTCACACTCAGGAGACCAGACATACTTCACATGCTTCTGGAGGAGGTTGGAAAGAGGTTTTGCAATCTTTGAGAAATTCTCAACGAATCTTCGGCAATAGCTTGCAAGTCCAAGAAAACTGCGAAGCTGCTTGACATTCTGAGGAGGTTCCCAATTCACAACTGCAGACACCTTCTCAGGATTAACAGCGATGCCTTTGGCAGAGATGATATGGCCAAGATAAAGAACTTCATCAAGCTAAAATTCACATTTGGAGAACTTCGCCAAAGGAGGATCACAAAAAGCAACTCCAACTCTAGGGGTGTTACTCCCCGAATCACCCCAACTGGGCTCCACTACTGATCGACTGAAACGAAACAACACAATGAACAAGATCTTCATCGAGCTCCTCCTTGAGCTCGGGTGCGTCACCTGCATGGTTTCATCGGCACCTGCAAACTAGTTCTGGAAGTATCTGTGAGTCACGGGGACTCAGCAATCTCACACCCGCGAGATCAAGGCTATTTAAGCTTAAAGGTAGGACAGGGTAGTGAGGTGGAGCTGCAGCAAGCGACTAGCATATCTGGTATCTAACATACGCAAATGAGAGCGAGAAGAGAAGGCAAAAGCACGGTCGAACAACTATGATCAAGAAGTGATCCTGAACTACTTACATCAAGCATAACTCCAACACCGTGTTAACTTCCCGGACTCCGCCGAGAAGAGACCATCACGGTTACACACGCGGTTAGTGTTGGGGATATTGCTATTTGGGGTAAACCGGCCTACAGGGCCCGGGTTAGCTCCGTCAATGGACCCGAGATGTTAAAGCCCAAGGAGAAATAGAAGGGCCCAAGGCCTATAATCGGTTTAGAGGTTTACGGCGTAAACTGGCCTGAGGTAAAACTTGCATTGTAAGTTAGGAATAGAGAGACCGACCCGGGCACGTTTATAAACCGGAGGTCGGGACTTTGCAGACCGACGGGCGTCACCCGTGTATATAAGGGGACGACCCGACGGCGGTTTAAGGACAGAGAACAAGAACTCGAGGTTTAGGCGAAGCTTATCGCTCCCTAGCCCTCGAAACCCATCAATCCCATCACAACTAGACGTAGGCTTTTACCTTCATCGAAGGGGCCGAACTAGTATAAACACCGTGTCCTTGCGTCCGCGTTTAACCCCTTCAAATTAACCCGTTGCGATGGCTCCACGACTAAGTCCTTACGCTAGGACATCTGCCGTGACAAATCCACGACAGTTGGCGCCCACCGTGGGGCTATCGCGAGATGGTTTCAAGTTTTTGGAGGGCCGCTTTGAAGGACTCGAGGGTTACGCTGTGGGTCGGATGACCAAGAGCCGTCGCGGAAAACTCTACATCGACAGCACAGGCTGGGGCCCCGACGCCGGCTCGATCGAGTACGGGTACCGGGTCCCCTTTGGCGGCATCCATGTTTTCATCGGCAAGATCGGTGAACCAGGCCCCGAGCTAGGCGTCTGCACCGACCTCGTCGAGACAGCTCAGTGCACGAGATCGACCCTGGCTAAACCGACCAGGAAGCGCGCCTTCGTGGGAGTCATCCACGGAGGAAGCTACGAGGAAGGATCCGAATCCGGTGACGAAACCGCCATCTACTCCGGCGATGAAACGTCGACCGGGGAAACCGAATCTCTTTACCAGCTGCAAGATGATCGGATTGGGGGCGGCACCGATGGCAACAGTATTCCGGACCCCTCTGATCTGCCCTATCGGGTTGGGATCTTCATGGCTGGAACACAGGCGGCGCCACGTTCATCAACTGCAGCAGCAGCGATCTCCGGATCGGCAGCGGCAACAGCTGCGCGGGCAGGAGGCCCTGCGGATTCACCAACCCAAGTTTTGTCAGACCTGTTTGACGCACTGGCAGCGCTCATGGCGGAAGCCAACCCGGTGGATCAGGAGGTTCACAATGCTGAGATTGCCAAAGTGAGAGAGCAGATCACTCAAGCTAAAGCGGAGCTGGCAGCAGAAGAGATCAGGATGACGGCGGAGCGCGCCGCTTTAGATGCACAGGCTTACAGGCTCATGATGGACCAGAATGCGTCTCAGGAAGTCCTGAAGAGGAAATTCCGGTCTCGATCGCCCGCAGCCCTCGACGCCCGAAATCTCTTCAACACCCCGGGGGTAAACCGTGCGGAGGCGACAGTCGGCGCCCCGGTTCAGCACCGTATAATAAACCTGCCTCGTCACAACACTGGTACACCACAGGCTGTGCCAACACCGTCAGGTCATTATTCCAACCCGATGGATAACCTCGTCGCGGCGACAGCTCGGTTGGAAGCCATTCCGATCGAAGGCGATTCACCGCAGGATGTAGAGACACGCCTGGTCAAGGAGCTCCTTAGGACCGCGTTGGCCCAACAAGAAGCATATTCGCAAAGCCGTGATCGGATTCACTCCACCCCTCGCCCCAGCGGGAGCTATAGTAGGCGCATGGAGGAGCCGGCTGTTTCAAGTAATGCCAGGCGTGAAGCGCTCCGCGGCAACAGTCCGGCGGGCGTCGACAATGCTCAGGAGAATGTGGATCGCACCCGTGCGCGGGAGGCCGGATTAGCAGCGCAGCATCATGCTCGTCAGCTTACACCTATCTTCCCAGCGGCTACGGTTGAACCGGGGGCGGTTTCCAGTTCTTTGGGAGTACCGTGCCTTGTTCCCGCTTTGCGCAACGTACGCCTGCCAAAAGACTTCAAAGGCCCCCGCAAGGTACCAAACTACACGGCAGATCAGCCTCCGGAGACATGGGTGGAGAGCTATGAGATGGCTATGGAGATGCTGGATGTGGATGACACGGCGTGTGCCAAGTATTTTACTATGATGTTAGAAGGAACGGCCCGGACTTGGCTAAAGAGCTTACCGCCTAATTCTATTAGTTCGTGGGCCCAATTGCGCGCCCGGTTTATCAAGAATTTCAAGGACACGTGCAAACAGCCAATGTCGATAGTTGACCTAGCAGCCTGCGTTCAGCAAGAAGGGGAATCAACTACCCATTGGGTACGGCGGGTATCAGAAGTTTTGCACTCGTCAGATCGCATCAACGCAGACACCGTCGTGGTGCTGTTGGAAAGTAACTGTCGGTTTGGCCCTTTGAAGCTAAAGTTAGGCCGGATGAAGCGTGATTGTACAGATATAGGAACGCTCATGACCGCTTTAGTAAAGTATGCGGATTCTGACAGTACCAAGGATCCTAACTCTGGTGATGACAAAGCAGGGAAGGGAAAGAAGAATAGCAACACCAAAGGCCAGCAACATCGACCGACAGGTAATGGAGGCGGAGGTAAGCGTAAACCGGACGGGAGCATGGATTTTGTGGCCAACACAAGTGCACAGAATAAGGGCCAGCGGCGTAAGGGGAAACAACCAAGTTTCCGCGCAAATCCCGGTCCTAATCCGGAGCGTTTGAACTTTTTCTTAAACCAGCCCTGTCCGAAGCACGACACAAAAGAGGAACCAGCAACCCATCTTTGGAAGGATTGTTATATCATGAAGGAATTCAAAAGCTCAAACACTTTCCAATATGATCACAGCTCTGGCGGCGGTTCAGGTTCCGGATCAGGATACGGTGGCGGAAATTCCGGTCCAGGGTTCCATGGTAATCCGGGCGGACAGGACAGCCAAAATAATCAAAGTAATCAAAGTGGTTACGGGCAGCAGCAATCAGGTTATCAGAGCAACCCGAAACAGTTGAGTGGTGGACAGTATCATGTCTTTACTACAGGCTTGGATAAACTGGATAGAAAGCTTCAGAGGCGGGCAGTTAGTGCTATCGAACCGGCCACGCCTCACTATCTGCGCTGGTCAGAACAGCCTATCATATGGAGCCGAGAGATCACCCTCCCATGGTTTATAATCCGGGTCAGCTAGCATTGGTGGTGGCGCCTCAGGTGGGAGGTTATAAGCTCACCAAGGTGCTCATGGACGGAGGGAGCAGCATTAACATCTTGTATTATGAGACCTTCCGTCGCATGGGACTGGTAGACAAGGATCTCAAACCGACCAATACAGTGTTCCATGGGGTGGTGCCTGGCAAGTCTGCATACCCGGTTGGTAAGATAGCCCTTGAAGTGGTCTTCGGTGATAGTCATGATTCCAGATCAGAGACACTGACGTTCGAAGTGGTTAAAATCCAAAGTCCGTACCACGCTTTGTTCGGACGGCCAGCCTATGCAAAATTTATGGCACGGCCCTGCTATGTATATCTGCAACTCAAGATGCCGGGTTACAAGGGCACTATAACGGTTCATGGGAGCCGTCGAATCGCTTTGGAATGTGAGGAAGGAGATGCGACTTATGCAGAATCGGTTTGTGCTACGGAGGAGCTAAAGCAGTACAAAGACAGTGTTGACCCGGAGGACATGACTTCGTTGAAGAAGCCAACTACGGACCACGATCCGGCCTTGAAGTTCAAATCGGCTGCCGAAACTAAGCTTGTTGACTTCGTACCTGGCGATTCGTCCAAGCAGTTCAGCATCAGTGCAAACCTGGATCCAAAATAGGAAAGCGCGCTCATCGAGTTCATCCGTGAGAATCGGGACATCTTTGCATGGAAGCCGTCTGACATGCCTGGTGTACCGAGGCGACTCGCTGAGCACACCCTTAATGTGGATCCTAAGTATAAACCGGTAAAACAGTTCTTACGGCGGTTTAACGAAGAAAGACGTAAAGCGATTGGTGAGGAAGTGGCCAGGCTCCTGGCAGCTGGGTTTATTATTGAGGTTTTTCATCCCGAGTGGCTTGCTAATCCGGTGCTGGTTCTTAAGAAAAACGGCACCTGGCGCATGTGTGTGGATTACACAGACTTGAATAAAGCTTGTCCGGCGGATCCTTTTGCTCTCCCCCGGATTGATCAAATCATTGATGCTACAGCAGGTTGCGAGCGTTTGAGTTTTTTGGATGCCTATTCGGGTTATCATTAGATCAAGATGGCAGTTAAGGACCAGGAGAAGACGGCGTTCATTACTCCCTTTGGAGCCTTCTGCTATGTGTCTATGCCCTTCGGGCTTAAGAGTGCGCAGGCTACTTATCAACGGTGTGTGCAAAATTGCCTCCACGAGCAGATTGGTCGTAATGTGCATGCTTATGTGGATGATATTGTGGTCAAGTCACGGAAGAAGGAGACCCTGGTTGACGATTTGAAGGAGACTTTCGATAACTTGAGAGCGTACCAAATGATGCTCAACCCAGCTAAATGTGTTTTTGGTGTGCCTGCAGGCAAGTTGTTGAGATTTTTAGTGTCCCATAGGGGAATTGAGGCCAATCCGGAAAAGATCACAGCCATCACCTCCCTGGCCAAACCGAAATGTGTCAATGATGTTCAGCGCATGGCCGGGCGGATTGCAGCGTTAAGCCGGTTTATCAGTCGCCTCGGTGAAAAGGCGATCCCCTTGTATCAAATGCTCAAGAAGACGGATCAATTTGTCTGGAGTCCGGAGGCTGATAAAGCGTTTGAGGACTTGAAGTGACAGCTAGTCAATCCGCCAGTGTTGGCAGCCCCTGTAGATAAAGAGCCACTCCTGTTATATGTTGCTGCGAATGCCAGAGCGGTTAGTGTGGCGATGGTGGTAGAGCGAAAGGAGGCTGGAAAGGAACATCCGGTTCAGCGGCCGGTTTACTATATCAGTGAAGTGCTTATCGAGTCCAAACAAAGGTATCCGCATTGGCAGAAGCTGGTATATGGTGTTTTTATGGCAAGCCGGAAGCTGAGGCAATATTTTCAAGGACACCCCATCACGGTGGTCAGTTCTGCTCCTTTGGGTGACATCATACAGAACCGGGAGGCGACCGGTCGGATTGCCAAGTGGGCTATCGAGCTCGGGCCGCACGATTTAAGATACGTACCCCGGACGGCCATAAAGTCACAAGCACTTGTCGACTTCATAAACGATTGGACAGAGTTACAAGCGCCTGAGGAGAAGCCAGATAACACCTATTGGACTATTCATTTTGACGGGTCCAGACAATTGGAAGGCTCGGGGGCTGGAGTCGTTTTAACTTCCCCACGAGGTGATAAGTTTTGTTATGTCCTCCGTTTAATGTTCCCCTGTACAAATAATGCGGCTGAGTATGAAGCTTTGCTTCATGGTCTTCGGATGGCTAAAGAGATGAATCTGAGCAGAGTTAGGTGCTTTGGTGATTCGGATCTGGTGGCTCAGCAGGTATCTGGCACCTGGGATTCTAAGGACCCGCTCATGGCTGCATACCGACGTGAAGTAGATATGGTGGCCGGGCATTTCAAAGGCTATCAAGTGGACCATGTGGACCGCAGAAAGAATGAGGCAGCGGACGCTTTAAGCCGCTTGGGCTCTCAGTGTAAACCGGTCCCACCCAATGTTTTCTTGGATGTATTGTATCACCCATCGGTACAGTTACCCGGTGAGCTGGAATTGGCTGTTCCTGATCCGGAGGCTCAATTAGTGGCGGCTCTTCACGTCACCCCGGATTGGACGCTCCCTTATCTGGCATATATGAACCGGGGTGAGTTGCCAGAAGACGAAAGCTTGGCTCGGCAGATAGTACGGCGGTCCAAGTCTATGACCATCCTCAAAGGGGAGCTACATCATCGCAGCGTGTCAGGAGCGCTGCAACGGTGCGTATCCCCTGAGGAGGGGTGCGAGATATTACGTGAAATACATGAAGGGGATTGCGGCCACCACGCCGGTTCAAAATCATTGGTGGCTAAAGCGTTCCGCCACGGTTTCTACTGGTTAACTGCTCATGCTGATGCAGAAGACCTGGTCAGGTTATGTGATGGTTGCCAGAAATTTTCCAGACGAGCGCACATACCGGCTCAAGAATTGAGGATGATTCCAATCACTTGGCCGTTTGCGACTTGGGGGCTCGATATGGTTGGGCCTTTTAAGCGTTCCAAGGATAAGAAGACCCACCTACTGGTGGCGGTTGACAAATTTACAAAGTGGGTGGAGGCAGAACCTGTCAGTAAATGTGATGCTGCCACGGCGGTTCGGTTTATAAAGAAGGTGATTTTCCGGTTTGGTTTTCCACACAGCATCATCACAGATAATGGTACCAATCTATCCAAGGGGGCCATGAAAGAGTTCTGCGCACGGGAGCATATACGGCTTGATGTTTCTTCGGTAGCTCACCCACAATCTAATGGTCAGGCAGAACGAGCGAATCAAGAGATCTTGAGAGGTATCAAACCCCGGCTTCTGGTCCCTTTGCAAAGGACGCCGGGTTGTTGGGTGGAGGAGCTACCGTCTGTATTATGGAGCATCAACACCACGCCTAACAGATCCACGGGGTTTACGCCGTTTTTTATGGTCTATGGAGCAGAGGCGGTTCTCCCAAGTGATATACGACATGACTCACCTCGTGTGGCAGCGTATGTTGAAGCGGACAACGAGCAGGCACGGCAGAACGCTCTTGACTTGTTGGATGAGGAACGTGACTTAGCAGCTGCCCGTTCAGCGATTTACCAGCAAGATCTTCGCCGCTACCACAGCCGTCGGGTTAGGACCAGAACCTTTCAGGAGGGGGATTTGGTGCTTCGGCTCATCCAGGATCAGTCTGATCAGCATAAATTATCCCCGCCTTGGGAGGGACCTTTTGTGGTCAGCAAGAATCTGAATAATGGGTCATACTACCTGATTGATATTCGAGAGCGCAAGGATTCACGCACATCAGAGGAGGAGACCAGCAGGCCGTGGAACATAGCTCATCTTCGACCTTATTATACATGAGCCTTGGGCTCTGTTTATGTACATATCATGACCATGTATATATTATGATTAATACAATAAAACCGGAGCCTCGAGTAAAGAGGGGTCTCTGCTGTTCTTCATATCATGCGTATTTACCCCTTGAAGTCGCTTCACAGAAGATAAAAGTGAAGATTCCGGTTTAAAAGCCGGTTCAAGGGAAGATGTCTCCCACAAAGCTGTGAAGCTCTTAATACCCGGTTCAAGAAAAATTTACCTCTTGCAGAAAGGTTAAAGGTTACTGAAGAGGACCTGCTGACACGATGCGCGGTTCAAACATGGGGTTTCCTGTTCAAACATAGGTCGTATTCGAACCAAAGAGAACATAGCTATCCTTATAAAGTCAGTTGGGGACCTAGTCGGCCTGAACCGTAGCCACACCTCCGGGGAGCTTGGTCATGTCTTGACGACGGTAATGCCTTCTGGCTGGCACATTTGCCACTGAATCAGTTGGGGACCTAATCGACTTGAACCGTAGTTACACCTTATGGGAGCTCGGTCATGTCTTGATGATGGTAATGCCTTCTGATCGGCTTTTTAGCCAATGAATCATTTGGGGGCTTGGTCGTGTCCGAACCAACGCAATGCCACTTGATCGGCCTTTGGCCACTGAGTCACTTGGGGGCTTGGTCGAATCCGAACCAATGCAATGCCATTTGACCGGCATATTTGCCACGATTCAGTTAGGAACCTAGTCGACCTGAACCGTAGCTACACCTCTTGGGGGCTTGGTTTCTTTTGTCTTGACGACGGTCACACCTTCTGAACGGTTCATAGCAACCACTATTTGCATGCGTTTTACTATCGCGTTGTCCTCTCGTATTTGGTTTTTGTTTCCTGCTTTTATTGTGGGGTTTTTTGTTCTTCGGAACGTCAAGTACTTTTAAACCGATTCAGCTGACACAGCCTGGTCCGTTTTTTAAACCCGGAGGCAAGTTGCCCGGTTTGGCAAAGGCGCAGCACGGTTCATATGGTCGAAAGATCGTCTTGTGTACTCAGTAAAGACAGGAAACATAAGTTGGAAAAGGTCATTGGAGAGGGCATCAGTACCCGTGCGCAAAGGCGCATTCAAACGCAGAGGTATTAAACTATCTTATTACAAGGCAGCGTAGTGCCTGAATATATAGTTTTTTGACGGATTAAACGTCACCAATTAAAGGTGAACCGGAGCGTTGATTACGCCTGTTCGCCGCCTCGGTTCGAAGGCTGTGGATCATCTTGCGCCGCTTCAGCTTTATCTTGGCTACCCATTGGCTGGAAATCAGCAGTGGTCCAGTCGATTCCCATTAGCGCTTGAAAGACAGCTTCTTCGTGAATCAGCAAAGACGGTTCAATGTCAGGGGCGTAGGTATGCTTACGGATTGGAGGAATAAGGTTTCCCGCTTCAGGGACCGGGGCAGCTACTCGCTTGTTCTGGTTATCATATTGGGCTTGGTAATGTGTCAGATCTGCTTCTTCAGCCAATTGACAAGCTAGGGGGCGCACCGCCCGGTTTATCGCCCTCAAATCATCTTCACCAAAGTCTGAACCATCTTCTTTCAAGCTGGGGTATCCTTGGGCCGCTTCGACAGGATCGAAATCTGGTACCCACGCTTTGGCCCGGATCAAGGCAGTGATGGCTCCAGTTCGAGCAGCTGATCTTTTCAACTCTTCAATCCGGGCTGGAAGCATGGATAGCCTCTTTAACGTGTCTTGAATCAGAGACGGTGCAGGGTTGTTGTGCGATGCAGTGGTGATAGCTCTCTGTGCTCCGGTGTACAACTGTTCAATCAGAGTATAGGCAGCTTTGAGTTTCATCCGCACATCAGAACCCAAGTGTCCAATACGTGTGCCTGCAGTGTTTCAAGATGGATTACAAACCGGACATAGGATATAACAGACAAGGTACAAATTGGAAGAAGGGCATCGAAAGAAATTTACCAAAGACGGCAGAGGTCATGGAGTGTATTTGTCGCTTCACGGTGGATAATTCATCAACCACCGGTTTGAGAGCAGCTTCGGCATTTTCAGCCCTCTTCGTCAAAAGAGCTTTTTCAGTAGCCCAAACAGCTTGTTCCTTTTTGCGGCTCTCTTTCAGCTGTTCCATAACGGTTAAGGCATTGGTCAAATCCTCCTTTGCTTTTGCAGTTTCGGCCTGTTGGGTTTTTAAGGTTTCCTGAAGGTCCGAGACTTGTTTCTCTTTGGTCTTCAGATCCACCTGCAGCAGATCATCAGCAGTGTTCAGAAAATATTGCACGGTTTGGAAGTATCAACCACACAAGCAAGTTATGTGCTCGATACTTGGGGGCTAATGCATACTTGATTTTAACGCATGTTTTCCATTACAAAAAGTCCCAGGATTAATACAAGTATTAAAACTTGGCACTTGGGGGCTAATGGTTATTTAACGATGTTTCTGGTTAAAGGCCTATGTTGAAGCCCTGGGTTTTTAAACCGGACCTTAGTGGTCAAGGCAGCATGATTCGGATTACCATCTCGGATTCGGATCAAATTGATAAGCTAGGTTGCAACAGAAGAAAGCACAAGAGAGTTACCTCGAGTTTTTCTTTCATCATCCTGATCATACCAGCTTCATAATCGCGACTGGTGTACAGTCGGTTCAGGTACCCAGAATAAAGATCTTGGGCGCTTAAAGCGGCGTACGTTGAGGAGTCAACGTCCCATTTGCCATTTATGGCCGAGATTTCGTCCTTGGCAGTATGCTTGGCTAAAGTAGCAGTGTTCCCCGGTTCAGAGCGACCAATGCCGGTAATCACAACATCATCATCCTTGGAGTCACTGCTCTGCATTGGCCCTGTCGGTTTATCAGCAGTTCCAGAAGGGGGGATGGATTCCTCAACCCGAACAGGACTGGCAGGCAGATCAGTACGGCTGGCAGGGTTGGTAGGCCTTTCTTCAGCACAGGTGTCATCTTGTGGAGATAGATAATTCTGAATATCTTCACGACCCAGAGCGTCAGCACCAGGAGTTTTCTCCGGTTCAGGAGCGGCAGTTCCTTCGGCCGGGTTATCCAGACGAGCCTTCTTGCTCGGTCTAGGTTTAGCCCTGGGAAAAACCCAAAGATTGAAAAAACGGTGTAAGATGGATTAAGAGACCCATACAGAAATATGTTGTGATCGGTCCAACTTACCCAATAACTGTCTTTAGCGGTGGCAGTTGAGTGGCTGAAGATTCACCAGAAGATGAATGGGAAGTGACCTGATAATCGGAGTCAGATGGATTAAGAGGCTGACGAGTTAAACCTGCTTTAGGAGGAAAGCTAGCGCATAAATCGGAGACCTCTGAGCGGCGTTTCCGAACCGGGCTGTTCGGTAAACCGGCGGAGGTAACTACCTGGCCGCTATGCCGGGTGGTGCGTCGAGCTTCATGTTGCTGGGTCTTCACAAGAAATTTGGGATCCAAGTAAGCAAGAGGATGAGAAAATTTAATTTTCTGGTTTGCTCGGCGAGGTTTTTTCAAAGGCAAAGGAACTGCATCAGAAGAAAGAATAGTTACCTCTGGGCCTTCAGCATTGCTCGCTTCAGCGTCGTCCTGACAAATATCATCATCAATAAGACGTATAAAAAGTAAGCCAACTGAATCGAGGTCTACCCCAAGGTCCGGATTACCCACATCATCCTCCTCTAAATCCGGGGTAGAGGAAGCGGTGTTCCTTTTCTTCTGAGCGGGCTTCTTCACCCTCGTTTTGGGTCGGGTTACCTTTTCGGTCGGCTCTTGAAACTTCTTGCTCCAAAACGGATCATCTCCCTGTCTCAGAAAGGACTGGAGTTAGCAATATGTGTATAAGGAAATCATAAATTCTATAACAAACAGAGGGGATATACTTACAGCAGGTGGTTTGTTTGTGGCACAAAATGGAAGCAGGCCGGTTCGGGCGCAAACATATTCCGGTTCATTCAGCATCTTTTTCACAGCTTCAGTGACTTCGTCTTCCGTCAGCTGAATGGTGCAGTGCCTCAAAGGATCATCAACCCGGCCCGTGTATTGGCACATTAAACCGGAGCGGATGCTAAGGGGCAGGATGCTCCATGAAATCCAGCAACGGGCAAGATCTACCCCCGTTAAACCGTTAGCCATGAAGGCTCTGAGCTTGGACAGCTGAGGGGCATACTTACTCCTCTCTTTGGCGGTTAGCCTTGGGGGGAAGGGGTGTGTATTGCTAAGTCTCTCTGGACGGAAGCCGGGCAGTGGATTTTCTTCAGCAGGGGAAGTATCCTTGCAATAGAACCAAGTGTGATTCCATTCTTGCGGATGACTATGCAACTTGGCGTGAGGATAAGTCACCTCTTTCCTCTTTTGAATCGCCATACCACCCAGTTCCATATTAGGGCCGTCGGTGAATTCAGTACGTCGGTTCAAATGAAAACAGTCCCGGAACAGCTCTACAGTAGGTTCCTCCTGGAAGTACACCTCACAAAGCACTTGAAAATGGCAGATATTCGTGACTGAGTTTGGGCCAACATCTTGTGGGCGCAACCTAAAATTGGCTAGGACGTCCCGATAAAATTTTGAACCGGGTGGATTAAAACCCCGGGCCAGGTGATCCGCAAACACCACCACTTCTCCCTCTTGTGGGGTAGGAGGACATTCATCCCCTGGAACCCTCCAATGGATGGCATTTTTGCTACTCAAAGCGCCAGTCAGAACTAAGTTGTTTAATTGGGTCTCAGTGATGCGAGAGGGAACCCAGTTGCATTCGTACACCTGTTTTGCCATGAGGAAATCTACAAGACAAAGGTATTCCGGTTTGAGAACAAGTGTGATTGTAAACCGAAGATGCTCTTATATAGAGTGAAGTTATCTACAATGATATCATCTAGCGGTTCATCAAGGGGACTAATGGATATATGGATTGGGTTGCTCACTCTGCTAGAAGTTAAACCGACCAGATTTAACAGTTGTGAATATGAAAGCAGAAACAGATCCCGTACGGATTCTTTCAAAACAATGGATCTACAGCTAGGGCGAAAAAGAAGTAAAAATATGAGGTTTGGCTCACAGCAGAACAACATAAGTTCGACAAGCAGGGAAATGAGTGGGATCTAAGGAGATGAGTACAGATTTATGGCGAATACTGAGAGGGACTACAAATCACAGTATAGGTATCATCATCTGTTCGCAAAAGCTGTTATGAAGATGAACAAGGAACAGTGGCAGGATGACGAACCCTAGAACAGATCTAAAGCAAGAAGAACAGGAGCCTTACCGGAATCCAAACGGATGTGGAAGGTCGCCGCGGTACTCTGGTCCGATCAGGGTGATGCGGCGGCCGGAGTTGATGCAGTAGCTGACGGCGGCGGCAGAGCTCCGAGGTCTGGGTCGCGAGGAAGACGAAGAAGGGGACGAAAGGGAGGAAAGGAAGATGGCCTTCAAGTCCTATTTATAAGGCGCGGCGCGCGTGCCAGGTGCGCGAATCCAGGGGCCGATGATTTCGGGAGCCCAGCCGTCGCCCTGATTATTGCGGATTAGGAAAAGGAGACGGTAACTTTGCGCTGACGTCATATCAGCTTACCGCAGCAAAAGGAGACGAAGAAACGACGGTTTAACAGTTACTGGAAGACATTTGAAGACAGAAATTCTTATTAAGGATTGACATGAACCTGTTCAAATCAATCTGGGGCCTAATGTTGGGGATATTGCTATTTGGGGTAAACCGGCCTACAGGGCCCGGGTTAGCTCTGTCAATGGACCCGAGATGTTAAAGCCCAAGGAGAAATAGAAGGGCCCAAGGCCTATAATCGGTTTAGAGGTTTACGGCGTAAACTGGCCTGAGGTAAAACTTGCATTGTAAGTTAGGAATAGAGAGACCGACCCGGGCACGTTTATAAACCGGAGGTCGGGACTTTGCAGACCGACGGGCGTCACCCGTGTATATAAGGGGACGACCCGACGGCGGTTTAAGGACAGAGAACAAGAACTCGAGGTTTAGGCGAAGCTTATCGCTCCCTAGCCCTCGAAACCCATCAATCCCATCACAACTAGACGTAGGCTTTTACCTTCATCGAAGGGGCCGAACTAGTATAAACACCGTGTCCTTGCGTCCGCGTTTAACCCCTTCAAATTAACCCGTTGCGATGGCTCCACGACTAAGTCCTTACGCTAGGACATCTGCCGTGACAAATCCACGACAGTTGGTGTATTTTAATTAAGACCAACTTCGGGTTTTCTACAACCGGACATTAACAAATTCCCATCTGCCACATAACCGCGGGCACGGCTTTCGAAAGTTCAAACCCTGCAGGGGTGTCCCAACTTAGCCCATGATAAGCTCTCGCGATCAATGAAGGATATTCCTTCTCCCCGGGAAGACCCGATCAATCTCGGAATCCCGGCTACAAGACATTTCGACAGTAATAAAACAAGTCCATCAAAGCCGCCCGATGCGCCGACATCCTTATAGGAGCTGCACATATCTCGTTCTCAGGGCAACACCGGATGAGCAGTCCGTACAGCTAAAACCAAGTCTCAAGTTGCCCCGAGGTGGCGCTGCAAAGGGCTCTAGTTCGGACCAACACTTAGACAAGCATTGGCCTGGGGGGGGGCTAAAATAAAGATGACCCTTGGGTTAATTACTCCCAAGGGAAAGTAGGTGGTGGTGAGGCAAATGGTAAAACCAAGGTTGGGCCTCGCTGGAAAAGTCTTATTCAAAGCGAACTGTCAAGGGGGTCCCATAAAACACCCGACCGCGTTAGGGACGCAAAATCCGGGAACATAACACCGATATGACGGAAACTAGGGCGGCAAGAGTGGAACAAAACACCATGCATAAGGCCGAGCCTTCCACCCTTTACCAAGTATATAGATGCATTAATTAAATAAGATATATTGTGATATCCCAACAAGTAAACATGTTCCAACAAGGAACAACATCTCCATGTTCCAACAAGGAACAAACTTCATCTTCACCTGCAACTAACAACGCTATAAGAGGGGCTGAGCAAAGCGATAACATAGCCAAACAACGGTTTGCTAGGACAAGGTGGGTTAGAGGCTTGGTTTAACAATATGGGAGGCATGATAAGCAAGTGGTAGGTATCGTAGCATAGGCATAGCAAAAGAGCGAGTAACTAGCAAGCAAAGATAGAAGTGATTTCGAGGGTATGGTCATCTTGCCTGAGATCCCGCAAGGAAGAAGAACGAGTCCATGAAGAAGACAAACGGACGTAGTCGAACGAAACCTCACAACTCCGGAACGAAACCGAAGCTAACGAGAGAAGCAACCCGGAAAGAAACAAACAACATAGTAAACAACCATCACGTAAACATGGCATGATGCACAATCAAGTATGATGCATGTCCGGTTTAATGAGGCATGGCATGGCAAAGTGCGACAAACAACACTACAAATTAAGTGGAGCTCAATATGCAACGAGTTGCATATTGACGGAACTTCACATCAACTATTTAGTTCTCTCTTGTTTATGTACCCAACAATGTTAAATGTTGATTAACATGGCAAGGGGTGAAGCAAAATAAAACTACCTATTTAGGCAAGTTTAAATGAGGCCGGAACAACAAACAACAATTCCGGAAAATCCTCATGTGCATATTTCGAATTTAGTACTGTTCTGCCTAAAATCATATTTTATTGTTATCAAACAAGCAATATGAGTGCACCATGTTAAACTAGGCATTTTTCTACCCCATTTACATATAAAGTTTATTAAATTCCGAGTAATGGTTAATTAGTTATGAAATAAATCATTTTAGCATGGCATTTGTGCAAATTAATGCAAACTGCAAGTTTAAGCATTTTTAACATGGATGAAAGTTGGAGATTATGAAACTAGACAAAATTCTAAGCATTTTACATATATATAGTATTTACATAAGATGCACGGTTAGTGAGATATTACATGCATGAACTCTAGGGGTTTTTCTGAAAAAAATTGGCGTTCTCTAGATTAAATGGCAAAACTCGCAGCGCATGGAAAAAAAATACTTGGGCCGAATCTGACTAGGCCAAGTGTATAGAAGAGGGCTGGAGGGGCTGCTCACATCGGGCCTTGGCCCAGGTCGGTGGAGGAGGCCCAAGAGGGGCCGGCTGGATCTGGTCCACGCTGGTCAACGCGCGTGCGAGCGGTCGAGCGAGGCACGGGTCGAGGTGCTCGTCCTCTGCTCGACAGAGAGAACAGCAGCGGCAGGGACTTGGCGGTAGGGACGTCGGCTGGCGACGCGGGGACTTGGGCAAGCGGGACTGGGCGTGCGGGCGGAGGCGGTGGGGTCGAGGGACTCGGGGCGGCCGGACCGAAGAAGGTGCGGCGGCGCAGCAGAGTTCGAACAGCTCCCTGGGCCACGGATCCGACGGAAGAGGGAGGCGCGGTCGACGAAGAAGAAGCAGAGGAGGCCGTTGTTGGGGCTTGGGGAGGTCGATCCGGGCCGGATCCGGTCGCCTCCGAGGCTTGGGCGCACCGGAGCTTCGAGCTGGAGGCGGCAGACGACAACCATGGCAATGGCGGCTCCCTGGATCAGAGAGAGAGAGATGTGAGAGGAGGGAGCAGTAGAGACGGAGGGCAGGGAAGAGGGACAGAAGGAGAGGGTCGCGAGGGGCTGGCCTGGAGGTGGTCATCGGCAGCGGCGTCGGTCGTCGAGGCGAGGCGGTGGCACGGGGTTCCGGGCGAGCACCTGCTCGAGGAGAGTAGGTGGTTGGCTGAGGGGATCGAGGGAGATCGGTGAGGGGATCCCGATGAAGAAAGTGGCGGCGGCCGAGACGGGATGGATGGGACAAGGGTCCTAAAGTCTAGGGTTGGACTAGTTTATATATAGCCTGTGGATTAGATTAGGGACTAATCCGGTCCGTCCGATCGAAATCGAGCGGTCGAGAATAAATAAATTAGGAGGCCCAAATAAGAAATCGGAGATGTTTTGTAGATGTTAGGGGATGATCCGGACACAACGGTAGCGACAGTCCGGGTCGGGTTCGGGACAGTTTTCGGACGCGCGCGCGAGGAGGGCTGCGGGCTGACGAGAGAGGTTAGGTTGGGTCTGGCGGATTGTGAAGAGCGGGTTGGTCTGAGAGAAGAGGGGAGAGATGCAGCCCGGCACGGTTTCCGGAGACCGAAAACGTCCGACGTTAGACCGGCTATACTGCCGCTATAGTTTAACGGTTGGGCTATCAGACGAACTCCGAATGCGATAAAACTTGACAGGCGGTCTATCTACACTATAATAAGACCACACGTCAACTCTCATCCCATTCCGAGAACATCTTCCGGCCACTTATCAAATAATATTTCAGACATGCCGCGGGCGCGTGCAAGTGTGTCTGGGCTCAGAACGGACAACGGAGAGAACAATAAGACCGGGACGGATGCAAGTTTTGAAAACATGATGATGCAATGCGGATGATGACATGGCAAGATGCAACACGCAAGCGAATGACAAAGCAACAACAGCGAATAACTAGAAGACATCTGGCGCATCGGTCTTGGGGCGTCACAACACTCCACCACTACGAGAGGATCTCGTCCCGAGATCTAGGATGGCACCGGTGAGAAATGGAAGAGGCAGAGGAGAGGTAAAACTAAGTTGCTTCTTCGACAAGCGAGTGAAACCATGAACCTTGAGATGTTGAGCAATATGAAAGAAAGAAACAACGAAGATGAACAAAGCTGAAAACACTCCGTTAGAAAAGAGGAACAAGTGATACGACGAGAACCAAGAGGTTTAGTGATAAGATAGATATTGAAACCACTCCGGTTAAAACAAGATAGAGAAGGAATAAGAATGAAATAATTTGGGCAGCACTCCGACTGAAAATGGAAGGAATTGAACATGAACTTGGGAAGATTGGGCGATACTTGATGAAATGAACAAGACACTGACTCCACAACAATTAAACGAATGACACAAGGGGTAAGAATGATTTCAGACAGCACTCCGGTTGTGAAGGGAGGCAAAATTTGATAGGGTGAAAAGAACTTGAAGAGATGATACAACACTCTGGTTGAGAAGGGAGGTAAACTTGGCAAAATGGGGAAAACTTGAAAAGAGGGCACGACACTCCGATTACATGGATAAGCACGAAGAGAACACAGTCCTCACAATTCGAGATGATGAGTGAAGAGAACAACATCGCAATGCCTCCGGAAGAAGGAATGGGATGAAATGAACGGAGAGAAACAAGATCTTGAGAGAGCATGCTTACACCAATTGCTAGAACGGAGTTGTTGGATTATCAACACGAAAGGATAAGCTTGATGTGGGCTTATGGAAGACAACTCAAAATTATGAGGTGAGCTTTTGCCACTAACGAAAAACAATTGCTTGCTTGAGAGCAACGAAGAGATGAAAACTTCTTTCGCCAAGAGGATAGGAGAAAAACTTGGATCATTGATAAGCAGCATAATAGCAACATTCCTTAGGGAAGGCTTTTGGTGAAATTTAAACCAAGATAACTCCAATTAAGAAGTTGGTGGATTTAATATACCTCATTCTTGACAACATGTGAATCATGAAGCATGAAGGAAAATTGTCAAGAATGGCATAACACCACCTCGAAAATATGATTGACAGAATTGCACTTTGGAATGCAAGATGAAGAATACTTGAACTCCTCAAGACAAAACATGTGTTGAAACACCATGTTTATTTTGAGTATAGCTTGGCGGATCATAACTTCGAGAGAAATCTTGAAGAACAATTGAAGAATGAAAAGAATCATTGGCGAACCACCATGTAGAGCCTCCATGAATAACTCCGGTAACAAAATGATGATAAAAGAAAGAGGAGATGAAAACACAAGGTGAAGCCTTGCGATGATTTAGATGGATCTTCGTGATGATGAGAGCTTGGAACTCCGAAAAAAGAAAGATGAGCAAATGAAACCAAGAATTCTCGATGAACCTCCGGAATAAGGAATAGAATTTACTCGATGAAACAAGAATAAGAATTACATTATGCTTATCCCTCATCAATTAAATTGATGACAAGCAATGGATTTGGCATGCCACTTATTCTCGTAGAAAGGATTAAGATAAATATGGCGCAAACTTGAGAGGGTCTTCAACGAACCACCGGTAGGATTGAAACAACGAATAACTCTATACGGTAACAAAGAAAGAGGAATCTTGAACGACCCACCGTAAGAATAGAAAATGAAAGTATCAAAGGCACAATTCACCGGGAAGAATTAAAAAAAAAACGAATAAAGATACTTGACAGAATTTAGATACATGAGAACGAAGAGATCATGAACTGATTAGAGGATATTTGAACGATGCACTGGTAAGATTTGGAGAACGAGAGATGAAAGCTTGAATGAATAATTCTGGGATGATGGGCTCCGGAGAATCAAACTGAAAAGACTCCTGAAATGCTCCGGATGGGTGAAAATTATTCTCACAATCGAAAACAATCATGAGAGGATGGCAACAAGCTAGAACCACGCATCCTTGGAAGAACGGGTAAGGATTTAAGAGGAACTCTTCTTCAGTCTTCAACTGTTGAGAATGATGATGAGAAACACCACCATGAATTGTTCAGGCACTCCAGAATGAAAATTAGAAAGGTTGAACCAACAATGAAAAGAATGTGAAAGATCTTGGAGAAAGACATATGACTGATGACAATTCATTCTTACGTCAAACTTTAAAAAGAATTTGGGAATAGCTCCGGGAAAATTAGAAGAGTCAGGTAAGATCCTGGGAAAAGACCTGTGGGTTAGGGCCCACTCAAAAGAAACACCGTTGAACGATTTAAAAGAGAGACGCGCCGGTTGAATTAAATGGCTTGAATGATATAGCATCCTCAAAAGAACTAGAGTGAATTGAGAATGGAAACTTGAATCTTCTGAGATATCTTCATCACTCTGGAACAATTGAATAGCGAGAAGTGGATGATTAAGAGGTGCACCGGTATGAGAAAAACATTAGAAACGAGGAAAAGATATGATCGACAAAGCTTGAATTGGAACCACCGGAGAAGAAAAGAATGACGAATGATGAACTTGAAGCTCCGTTAGTATCTTCATGGAAATCACCTGATAAGAACATTGACGGAAAAGAATGGAGAGACTTCCCATCTATAAGATGGATACTTGGTTAAGAAATCTGAGTCCTTGAAAAAAAAGGGTGGGAGGGTGGGAAAACAAAAACAACTTGGGTCGGATGAAACGAACACCGTTGAGAAAAAAGCTTAGAATTGATCTTGCGAATGTTGGAATGATCGGATTTACTTGAAGAGAAACACACTGGTTGGAAAAGAATTAACAAGACAGCCTTGATGATCAAGAAGGATTAGCATCCACATAGAAATATGAGAACACCGTTTAGAATAAGGTATGGAATCAACACTTGACTTCGAAGCAACTCGAATACCACAACTCAAAACAAAACAAAGGATTGGCTTGCAGAATAAGACAGAAACAAATACATATGATAGATCCCATATCGTATCATGTGTCTGTTGGAAAGATATTCTAGGAGCTACTTGAATTCCCACCTATAAACTCCCGAAACTTTCTGGTTATGCAATCAGGTGTTGGGGATACAGGGGACACAAAATATATCACCCAAACTAACAATACCTAGATCCAGCTGTATCCATCCTTCAACACATAACCAAGAAACCTTTGAAAATCGTTTACCTCAACCTTCGAAAAGCATCCGTTATATGAGTTATGGCAATACTCCCGCACTCGCCTCAGTACTGGGCTATCAGGGTTATCTCACCAACAACTGTACAAAAGAGATTTTTGATGTCGGCGTACTAAACTCAGGTATTCCAGAACTGCAACGATAAGATTATGATGACAACACCTCGGAGCTCAACTCCCCGGGACACCTCCACTAAACCCCTGCTGACGGGAGGCAACCAAGACAATGTTGTCATCATAAAACCATCGGAACGATTCTAAGATACCCGCGTGATCCTAAAAACTTTTTAGTGAAATTTGAGAAGAGAAGAGTCAAAACTCTACGTCAGGATGCTTTTCCAGAGCGATGAGGAGACTGGGAAGTAAAAAGAATTCCTAAACTCTCCGATACATAATTCCTAAATGACTCAAAACATTTTTCTAGACACAACTCGGCCGCTAAAAATGATCAATCAGTGGGGGCTCCTAAGGTCGGGAATGGCTCTGATTACCAACTTGTAACGCCCTCGATGCGGTTATATCTCCCACGTGTCGAAGCACGACTTAGAGGCATAACCGCATTGAAAGCAATGTCGCAAGTGAGGTAATCTTCACACAACCCATGTAATACATAAGGGAAAAAGATACATAGTTGGCTTACAATCGCCACTTCACACAATACATGAGTAAAGCATTACATCATACAGATACAATCAAGGTCCGACTACGGAACCAAAATAAAAGAAGACTACCCCAAATGCTACACAGATCCCCGAATCACCCCAACTGGGCTCCACTACTGATCGACTGAAACGAAACAACACAATGAACAAGATCTTCATCGAGCTCCTCCTTGAGCTCGGGTGCGTCACCTGCATGGTTTCATCGGCACCTGCAAACTGGTTTTGGAAGTATCTTTGAGTCACGGGGACTCAGCAATCTCACACCCGCAAGATCAAGACTATTTAAGCTTAAAGGTAGGACAGGGTAGTGAGGTGGAGCTGCAGCAAGCGACTAGCATATCTGGTGTCTAACATACGCAAATGAGAGAGAGAAGAGAAGGCAAAAGCACGGTCAAACAACTATGATCAAGAAGTGATCCTGAACTACTTACGTCAAGCATAACTCCAACACCGTGTTCACTTCCCGGACTCCGCCGAGAAGAGACCATCACGGTTACACACGCGGTTGGTGTATTTTAATTAAGATCAACTTCGGATTTTCTACAACCGGACATTAACAAATTCCCATCTGCCACATAACCGCGGGCACGGCTTTCGAAAGTTCAAACCCTGCAGGGGTGTCCCAACTTAGCCCATGATAAGCTCTCGCGATCAACGAAGGATATTCATTCTCCCCGGGAAGACCCGATCAGTCTCGGAATCCCGGCTACAAGACATTTCGACAGTAATAAAACAAGTCCAGCAAAACCGCCCGATGCGCCGACATCCTGATAGGAGCTGCACATATCTCGTTCTCAGGGCAACACCAGATGAGCAGTCCGTACAGCTAAAACCAAGTCTCAAGTTGCCCCGAGGTGGCGCTGCAAAGGGCTCTAGTTCGGACCAACACTTAGACAAGCATTGGCCCGGGGGGGCTAAAATAAAGCTGACCCTTGGGTTAATTACTCCCAAGGGAAAGTAGGTGGTGGTGAGGCAAATGGTAAAACCAAGGTTGGGCCTCGCTGGAAAAGTCTTATTCAAAGCGAACTGTCAAGGGGGTCCCATAAATCACCCGACCGCGTTAGGGACGCAAAATCCGGGAACATAACACCGACATGACGGAAACTAGGGCGGCAAGAGTGGAACAAAACACCAGGCATAAGGCCGAGCCTTCCACCCTTTACCAAGTATATAGATGCATTAATTAAATAAGATATATTGTGATATCCCAACAAGTAAACATGTTCCAACAAGGAACAACATCTCCATGTTCCAACAAGGAACAAACTTCATCTTCACCTGCAACTAACAACGCTATAAGAGGGGCTGAGCAAAGCGATAACATAGCCAAACAACGGTTGGCTAGGACAAGGTGGGTTAGAGGCTTGGTTTAACAATATGGGAGGCATGATAAGCAAGTGGTAGGTATCGTAGCATAGGCATAGCAAAAGAGCGAGTAACTAGCAAGCAAAGATAGAAGTGATTTCGAGGGTATGGTCATCTTGCCTGAGATCCCGCAAGGAAGAAGAACGAGTCCATGAAGAAGACAAACGGACGTAGTCGAACGAAACCTCACAACTCCGGAACGAAACCGAAGCTAACGAGAGAAGCAACCCGGAAAGAAACAAACAACATAGTAAACAACCATCACGTAAACATGGCTTGATGCACAATCAAGTATGATGCATGTCCGGTTTAATGAGGCATGGCATGGCAAAGTGCGACAAACAACACTACAAATTAAGTGGAGCTCAATATGCAACGAGTTGCATATTGACGGAACTTCACATCAACTATTTAGTTCTCTCTTGTTTATGTACCCAACAATGTTAAATGTTGATTAACATGGCAAGGGGTGAAGCAAAATAAAACTACCTATTTAGGCAAGTTTAAATGAGGCCGGAACAACAAACAACAATTCCGGAAAATCCTCATGTGCATATTTCGAATTTAGTACTGTTCTGCCTAAAATCATATTTTATTGTTATCAAACAAGCAATATGAGTGCACCATGTTAAACTAAGCATTTTTCTACCCCATTTACATATAAAGTTTATTAAATTCCGAGTAACGGTTAATTAGTTATGAAATAAATCATTTTAGCATGGCATTTGTGCAAATTAATGCAAACCGCAAGTTTAAGCATTTTTAACATGGATGAAAGTTGGAGATTATGAAACTAGACAAAATTCTAAGCATTTTACATATATATAGTATTTACATAAGATGCACGGTTAGTGAGATATTACATGCATGAACTCTAGGGGTTTTTCTGAAAAACCCCCCTAGAGTTCATGCATGTAACACCCCGGATGAATTTTGGCTCAGACCCAGACACTCTTGTTTATCGAGTTGTTTCTTCAATTCCTTTAACTCATCTGGTCCAAGCTTGTAGGGACGCTTGCAAACGGGTTCCGTGCCAGGCTCAAGATCGATAACGAATTCAACTGGCCGGCGGGGAGGCATACCCGGAAGCTCTTCTGGAAAGACATCTTGGTACTCACAAACGACTGGAATTTGAGAGATAGCATCCAATTCACCATTCTCATTGAGAGAAAACAACCGAATGGTATCATCACGAGCGGCATAGATGATCACATCGTCAGAAGAGTGAGTCAATGGAATTTCCCTGGCAGCACAATCAAGCTGAGCCTTGTGCTTAGAAAGCCAGTCCATCCCGAGAATAAGATCAATATCAGAGTCACCAAGAACAATTGGTTTAGCCAGAAATCTATAGTCGCCCATCTTGATACCGACATTCGGAACCAAAACTCGAGAAGTCATTTGCTTACCCGGGGACACAATGGACAAAGGTCTCGGCAAAACTTGAGTATCCAAATCATGCATAGCCACAAAAGGTCTTGAAATGAAAGAATGCGATGCTCCAGTATCAAATAAGACTTTTGCAGGAATATCATTAACTGAGAGATTACCCATTATCACATCAGAAGAATCCTCCGCTTGAGCTGCATTCATCATGTTCACCTTTGCAGACTGGGAATTATGCTTGACCACTGCATTGCTTGACGATTTCACAAGAGGAGGAGGCGGAAGGCGCCTTTGGTTGAAGCACTTGTCCGCATAGTGACCCTTTTGCTGACATTTCCTTCAAGTCACCTCTGAGAGCGGACGATAGTAAGGAGCATTTGGTCTTGGAGCTTTATTCTGAGACTTGTTCTGAAAACCAGGGTTGGGTGGGTGGGAAGATCCATGACCACCTGAGTTCTTCTGCTGATAAGGCTGACGGAACGGAGGAGGAGGAGGCAACCAGAACTTCTGTTGCTTAGCTGCCACCAGTGAGGAAGAAGAAGACTGAACTGCGTCTCTAACTCTCTTCTTAGATGCCTCACACCCGCGAGATCACAAGAGTCTCAAGTACATCTTCACTCAGCCCAACCTCAACCTCAGGCAAACTCGATGGGTCGAAATGATTCAAGAGTATAATCCGAGTATTGAATATAATCCAGGCAAGGCTAATGTGATTGCAGACGCATTGAGCAGGAAGGCTTATTGCAACAGCTTAATCCTCAAGCCCTTTCAACCGGATCTTTGTGAAGCTTTCCGCAAGTTGAATCTCCAAGTTGTCCCTGAAGGTTTTCTTGCCAACCTCATCGTCTCTCCTACCTTGGAAGATCAAATTCGTGAGGCACAACTGTTGGATACCATGGTGAAGAAGGTGAAACGTGGTATTGACAAGGGCATTTCCAAATACAAGTGCTATCGAGTTGATAACAGAGATACTCTTTTCTTCGAGGACCGGATTGTGGTTCCAAAGGGTGATCTTCGTAAAGTCATTATGAACGAAGTGCACAACTCTCTTTTGTCAATTCATCCTGGAAGTACGAAGATGTACCATGATCTCAAATAGTCGTATTGGTGGACTCGAATGAAGCGAGAGATTGCTCAATTCGTGAATGAATGTGATGTCTGCAGAAGGGTGAAAGCAGAACACCAACGACCAGCTGGTCTTCTCCAACCTCTTGCTATTCCAGAATGGAAGTTTGATCATATCGAAATGGACTTCGTGACTGGTTTTCCTAAGTCCAAGCGTGGAAATGATGCTATCTTCGTCGTCATCGACAAGCTCACCAAAGTGGCTCATTTTCTCCCTATCAAAGAGTCTATCACAGCAGCGTAGCTGGTAGAGCTCTACACATCCAGAATTGTCTCCTTGCATGGCATTCCACAATTGATCTCTTCAGACCGTGGCAGCATCTTTACCTCCAAGTTTTGGGATTCTTTTCAGAAGGCCATGGGCACAAATATTCGCTTCAGCACAGCTTTCCACCCTCAAACTAGTGGACAAGTCGAGCGTGTCAACCAAATTCTTGAAGATATGCTCAGAGCTTGTGTTATCTCTTTCGGCATGAAGTGGGAGGATTGTCTTCCATATGCTGAGTTCTCTTACAACAACAGCTTTCAAGCCAGCTCGGGCAAAGCCCCATTCGAGATCCTCTATGGCAGAAAGTGCCGTACTCCTCTCAATTGGTCTGAGATGGGCGAACGCCAACTTCTTGGCAATGATTTGATCTCAGAGGCTGAGGCAATGTGCAAGGTCATACGTGAGAACCTCAAAGCCGCGCAATCGCGCCAGAAGAGCTATTACGATAGCAAACATCGTGATTTGGCATTCGAGATCGCGCCCTCCTCCTCCAGATCCGGCCCGGGGACGGCCGGATCCGTCCTCCACCTCGTCGCCGGCGCCTTCCCCGTCCGCTCCGGCTCCATCTCCGGCGAGCCGCGCCGGCCATCCTCGATCTGCGCGCCTCGGTTGACTTTCTCCCCCTCTAAAATTCCACCAAGTCCCGAAATTGTCGCATAATTGTTGCATCTTCATCGCATCATAACTTTATGTATATTGCTTCGTTTCGTGCGTATAATATGTCAAATTGTTCGCCTCGATGAGTACATCATTTCATCTCATTGCATCGTTTTCAGTTGAGGTCATCTTGATGCCCGAAATGCTGTTGGAAGAGGGCTATGTGATGTTAGTTTCAGATCTGTTGCAGAACATGCACTTTTGTCATTTTTGCCATGATTGATGTGTGCATCCTATGAAGTTGAGTCCTACATGAGTTTTGTAATATGCCATGTTGTCTTTTCATAGGTTTATGCCATGTATTTTTTTGATCTTTGTGGTGACTAGCACAAGCATGCAAACTAGGGTACTTAATGTTGCTGATTTCAGAGACTTAGTAATTTCACTAAGTCCCTGCCTGCTGTTATTTTTGTGCCTTGTGTTCATGTTGTTTCAGAGATATCTATGCCTCTTTTGAGCATTATCAGTGAGAGTGTTTTGATAATATGGATTTTTTATATCCATCCATGTCTTTGTTTGTATTTATGGAGCGCTATAGGTTGTGTTAATTGAGCTCTACTTTTGCTATAAAATGTTGCTAGCAGATTGTTTACATGTTATTCGATTTTGCCAAGCTTGGTGTAGTTGATCCTTGCATGATATGATGTTATTCTTGCCATGTCTAGCTTCTATGCCATGTACTATTGATGGATTTATGCTTAGTTTATCATGAAATGCTCTGTAGTGAGTGCATCGAGCTCACGAACATGCCTACTTGTTATCTGTTTTTGACATGCCCAGTTTTTTGCGAAGTCTGAGATCTGTAACGAAACTTGCTTAATTGACATGGGCGTTATTAGGTTTTCTGATCCTTTTTGGCTTATGGTCAGTAAGGGACTTTTGTTAAGTGCTTTGAGTAGATTCATGCCATGGCTTATTTTGCTATGTCCTGTTCCTGTAGCATGTTGGTTCATTGCTCTAAACATGTCATCCTGATGTTAATTTCTGGCATGTTATTTTCACCAAGTCTGTGAACCTGTTATCTTTTGCACTTTTGCCATGATTGTTTGAACCTGTTGTGGTGTGTTTTAGCCGTAGCTCAGTGTTCATCTTTTGTCAAGCATCTTGAGTAGATTACTGTAATATGCTTTGTTGATATGTTTGGGTGCAGTAGCTTAATTTCTTGTTGCTTGCTAAGTAGCATCATGATGTTAATGGCAGATTATTGTCATTCTTGTTTTGCTTGTCATTTGCAAACCGTGCATCCGATTCCGGTGATCTTTATATCGATTTCAACCGAAATCACCTCACCTATCCAGGCATACTTGGTTTGCCAAGATTATGCCTTGTTCATCTTTTCCTTCCGGAGCACGCATATGCATTGCATATCACATCTCGCATATCATGCCATGTTTTGCATCATGTTGGTTGTGCATTGCATCGTGATTGATGTTTGTCCCCTTTGCTTGTGTTCTTGTTGTGGGTAGAGCCGGGAGACGAGTACGTGAACGAGGAACCTGTTGAGAACGCTTACGAGGACCAAGCTCTCGACAACTCTGAGAACCTTGCAGGCAAGATGACCATACCCTCGAAATCACTTCTATCTTTGCTTGCTAGATGCTCGCTCTTTTGCTATGCCTATGCTGTGATACCTACCACTTGCTATATCATGCCTCCTATATTGTCATGTCAGCCCCTAACCATCCATGTCCTAGCAAACCGTTGATTGGCTATGTTACCGCTTTGCTCAGCCCCTCTTATAGCGTTGTTAGTTGCAGGTGAAGATGAAGTTTGTTCCTTGTTGGAACATGGAGATGTTGTTCCTTGTTGGAACATGTTTACTTGTTGGGATATCACAATACCTCTTATTTTATTAATGCATCTATATACTTGGTAAAAGGTGGAAGGCTCGGCCTTATGCCTGGTGTTTTGTTCCACTCTTGCCACCCTAGTTTCCGTCATATCGGTATTATGTTCCCGGATTTTGCGTTCCATACACGGTTGGGTGATTTATGGGACCCCCTTGATAGTTCGCTTTGAATAAGACTCCTCCAGCAAGGCCCAACATTGGTTTTACCATTTGCCACCTAAGCCTTTTTCCCTTGGGTTATGCAGACTCAAGGGTCATCTTTATTTTTAAACCCCCGGGCCAGTTCTCCTTCGATTGCTGGTCCAAACTAGAGCCCTTTACAGCGCCACCTCGGGGCAACTCGAGACTTGGTTTTAGTTGTACGGACTACTCATCCGGATGTGCCCTGAGACCGAGATATGTGCAGCTCCTATCAGGATTTGTCGGCACAATCGGGCGGCTTTGCTGGATTTGTTTTATTACTGCCGAGATGTCTTGTAGTCCGGGATTCTGAGACTGATCGGGTCTTCCCGGTAGAAGGAATATCCTTCGTTGACCGTGAGAGCTTATAATGGGCTAAGTTGGGACACCCCTGCAGGGTAATATCTTTCGAAAGCCGTGCTCGCGGTTATGAGGCAGATGGGAATTTTTTAATGTCCGGTTGTAGAAAACCCGAAGTTGACTTAATTAAAACACATCAACCGCGTGTGTAACCGTGATGGTCTCTTCTCGGCGGGGTCCGGGAAGTGAACACGGTGTTGGAGTTATGTTTGACGTAGGTTGTTCTAGGATCACTTCTTGATCACTTCTAGCTTCACGACCGTGCTTTGCTTCTCTTCTCGCTCTCTTTTGCGTTGTAGCCACCATATATGCTAGTCGCTTGCTGCAGCTCCACCTCACAATCCTTTCCTACCTATAAGCTTAAATAGTCTTGATCTTGCGGGTGTGAGATTGCTGAGTCCCCGTGACTCACAGCTTCTACCACAATAGTTGCAGGTACCAACGATGCCAGTGCAGATGACGCGACCGAGCTCACTTGGGAGTTCGACGAGGAACGTGGTCGTTACTATGTTTCTTTTCCAGATGATCAGTAGTGGAGCCCAGTTGGGGTGATCGGGGATCTGTGTAGCATTTGGGGTAGTCTTCTTTCATTTTGGTACCGTAGTCGGACCTTGAGTGTAATTTGAATTGATGGATGTTTATTTATGTATTGTGTGAAGTGGCGACTGTAAGCCAACTATGTATCTTTTTCCCTTATGTATTACATGGGTTGTGTGAAGATTACCTCACTTGCGACATTGCATTCAATGCGGTTATGCCTCTAAGTCGTGCCTTGACACGTGGGAGATATAGCCGCATCGAGGGCGTTACAAGTTGGTATCAGAGCCGACCCTCGCGGTTACACGGATGTTTGCGGACAAGTGCGCGGTCATGTTGTTCATGACGTTTGTGACCCGTCGTGGCACCCGGCATGGCACATGTACCGGACTGGAAGCACAGATGTTTGTGCCAAGAGGGAACGTTCCTGTGGCCCGACGAGGACGTCGGTTCCTCTGAGTGGGGGTGTATGTGATAGCCTGGCTTATTAGGGACGATAGACTACTCATATCAATAAGGAATTCCTTCTTTTCCGGGAGCCCAATCGGACAGAACTCCAAAGTTAAGCGTGCTCAGCTTGGAGTAGTGTCAGGATGGGTGACCGACCGGGAAGTTGCTCCCGGGTGCGCACGAGTGAGGACAAAGTGTGCAGAAAAGACAAGTATTGATCTGTGGGGCCAGTCTAGATCCCGCCAGGAGTAACGACCACCGGCGGGTGTGTCCGGGGCGTTACACGATTCTTCACAGGAAACTACCATGTCATGCATGTTATGTAATCATGTTCTGTCCTCACAAACAAATTCTTCAAGGAAGCTAACAGACCATGCATTGTTATATACTCATGTTCTGTGGGCAAAATTTTTGTGAGCATATTATTCTAGCTATATATTGCTGAAGGGCGAACATAGGTATGTACACATGGTAAGCATTACAGGATTTCACTACTTCAAAATATAGAGTTCTCCATATGCACATTTACTTCCCTAATGTATGATTAGATGAAATCAACAGTGTGATGCATGTTTCTACATCATGAAAATGAGGAAACTAACATGGCCATTGATACACACTCATATTTAGTAGTATATAGATTACTATAAAATAAAGAGAATATCAATATCTTCCTAACAGTTTGATTATTCAGGGGTACAAATTGGCTGTAATGACATGGTCACAATCGCATGAATTAACTCATTCCAAATATAGCTGATTTATGGCGTCTCTAATACATTGCCATAGTTCTACTCAAATTCTGCTCAAACAGGGATATGTCAATCATCACAAAAAGTTCAAACAGTGTCATGGCGTCATCATTAACATCAGACGAAAACAAATCACACGCGCCGTCCTAGCAATACGTGGTGCCATCTTCTTTGTCAATCGCGTAGATGATGCCATTGTGTTCAATAGCATCACAGAAGTGTGTATCAGCTTTGACGACGATCCACTGCGAGCTGAGATGTCTCCAGCTAAAGAAGGCACCAACGGAAAGATAGGCGAGTCCCTTGTCGAACAACGCAATTAGCTTGAAGTCTGCGTAATCCGCATGTCGTGTGGGCACTTGGCATATTACAATCTTCTTCAAAACAAGGTGCGTCAGTTCAACTGATGACGTAATCTAGATGACTTGTACCACGCAGGTAAAACTCAATATCATCCAACTGAGGAAGGATAATCTCATGAGAGGTCTGGAAGTTCATGAGCACCAACTTTTCCCCGTCTTCTCTGACGGCATCCATCCAGTGGGAGTGCATGCCGACCCAGTACATACCTGCAAGAAGTTTCAGGCGATGGTGATCGGATCGAAGTCGTGGGAAACGATGTACGACGACCCACTACATACCTGCAAAGAAGTTTCAGCTAATGGAGGTCAGATTGAAGTCGAGGGGCATCATGTACGCCTCCGTATCATGAGAGCAAATCTCGCAAGACCAGATAGCAGCAAGTAGGGTGTCTTGAAAAGCTTAGCCTCGCTTTGATGATGGCCGTGTGCATGCCCCTCGAGCATGCAGCCTGCCGTAGGGCGCTCAACATATCCATACATGAACAACAGAGGTCGAGGACGTCACTAGGGAGATTGCTCCAATCGCGGCTCATATGGATGCTACGCGGTTCGCGTTCGGCCATGGTGGAGTTTGGAAGGTGGGTTTTTGGGGGGCTTTATTTACGGGGGAGAAGGCTCACGGTGCTGGAGTGGCTAGCGAGGGAATAGTGGTACCGGGGGAGGCGAGCGAGGCGAGGGTACGCGGGGGCACAGTGAGATGATGAAGAGTGACCTCAGGATCTCCGGCGAGACGGAGATGGAGATGGAGTGGTGCTAGGGGAGAGGGAGATGAGGCGAGGCATGCTATACAACGGCGATGACAGTGACTGCATAGTGCACAAGGTGAGGCTGACTTTGGTAACCCGGACACGTCGCCTGGACTGGTGTCACCTCGGGTGCAGGGTCTTGTCACTTCACTATGAGGACCGGATGAATAATAGTATTTTGACCATCAAGTGTACCACAGTTGTACTACTACTACTACTACTACTACTACTACTACTACTACTACTACTACTACTACTACTACTACTACTACTACTACTACTACTACTACTACTACTACTACTACTACTACTACTACTACTACTACTACTACTACTACTACTACTACTACTACTACTGCTAGTAGTAGTAGTAGGAGTAGTAGGAACATGAGTAGTACTCCCGTGCTAGCATGCCTCTAGGTTCACTTCATCCTCCAGGTATCATCCATATTGTGAGCAGAACCAATTTCTCGTGCATGCGGAAGCGCAAAGAAGGACTTTTCTTTTTTGAGGATAACCACATATTCCTTAACTAGAGAATGTTGTGTCTCCCACGCACGCGCCAATATCCATCCGAACCAGCTACGACACATTTTTTTATCCGTTTGCATAGGTCCCACCTGTCAAGAGGGATGCAGAAATAAAAAGGAATCATAAAATGTCTCGCCACGGTGATTGGAAAGAGTGACCTCAACTAGCCAGTGGCACATGTAGCACTGGAACGATGGGCACGTACAGGGACATGCCCCACTCCTCAGTCTACCGGCGTAGCCTTTTTGTTTAGTCTACCTAGCCGTCTAATCAACTGCCTGCAGGCCACTTCTCCCATTTACTTCTCCATCGGGAACCGATTTTCCTCGGCTTCTTCACTACTCCTTGATCTTCATTTGCATCCAAACCACACTACATTCACATTGTTTTAACCTCTTCACATCCTCCTGGAGTAATTCCGAAGCCCCTATAAATAATCATCTTCTTCAGTTAGACTAGCCATCTAATCCTAATTCTCCAAACCATAGCCCTCTGGTCCAGCGGTTCCAAATGGCGAAAGAGATCGAGATGCAGGTTTTTAGCGTCCAACATGTCCTTGTCAAAGGCTCGTTGAGCATAGTTGCCACAGTCACCGACCACCAGAGGGTTGTTCGGAAGTGGATAAACAATGTATCCAACTCCCTCCAAAAGGTGGAGATGAATGTCATCGGTCTCGACACAGAGTACATGGAGCGTGCCACTTGGAAGATCCAAGGCACCGCCGTCCTTCAGCTGTGCCTCGAAGATGATGTTTTGGTGTACCACATCATACACGCACCCTCCATATCAGGTGAGCTTCACGATTTCTTGTCTCGGGAGGACATATACTTCTGTGGGGCAGCCATTTCAGGGGACAAACAGAAGTTGGAGCCGTACAACCTTGATTTGAAAGCATCGCTGACGTACAAACCAAAATAAAAATTCCTGTAGAAGATTGTGATAAACCGACACCATCCCTATTCGACGTAGCAAATTTTGTGCTAGGAACAAATCTTCAGAAGGGTGACGAGACGCTGGCATTAAGGTCGTGTGGATGGGAGAATTATCCCTTGACGTACGAGCGAATAAAATATGTTGCCCTCGATGCCCGTGTGAGTTTCGAGATAGCTGCATGGTCCAAAGAGCTTGTTGCGAAGGCGTCTCAAGAAGAAGAAGAAGATGCTGCACCAGCAGCAGGGCATTATGGATGGATGAACTATTTCCTCTCTTGTAAAAAAAGTATTCCCTCTATGTGTATATCGATATAGATGGACTATTTCGATGGTGTGCATGTCTTTGGAACAAGTAGTAGCGTGGGTCCGCTTGACTATAAGGAACTATTTATCCACCTAGCTTTCTCTACTACTCCTTCCAGTGATCGGTATGCAATGCATGTGTCCATAGACATGACAACTTGTCCATGGAAGTTCAACTACGACGACCATCACGTTTCATCCACTGCCACTTGCGATTCCCATGACGCCGCTCCAACCCACGGCACCACGTCCCCCAACGTGCGCCTCACCTCTCTCGGCCGCACCGCCCCTCTGCCTTTGTGTGCATGACATGTGGGCCAACTGAAATGCGGCGAGCATCAAGTTTCTACCACAGCCACACGTGATTCCCACGACGCCACTCGAACCCATGACACCACACATCCCCCGATCTACGGCTCACCCCTCTCGGCCCCACTGCCCCTCTGCCTTCGGGAGAATTACACGTGGACCAGCCACCTATCGGGTCCACATGTAACTCCTGCGCCAGGCCTTGTGGTGCTACTGCTGCACGAACTCGTGGAAAACTTGAGATTTGTTTCTTTACTATACATGCACGCAATGATTTAATGGACATTGTAATCTCAACATGTGATGGGGAGCTCTAAATTTGAATTTGAAACTTATAAAACGAAAAAATTCAAAACAAATAAACTGGGAGAGAGGGAGTATACCGTTGGATATGTCCCATAGGAAACAAGTCCCCTGGTTTGTCACCGCGAAGATGCGGTTAGAAAGGAGCACAGCGTCTTCGTACTCGTACGACAACAAATCGGCCGCAGACAGCATCCTCCATCTTTGACCGCCATGTGCAAGGTTCTTGCTATCTTCTTCAATCTCACCGTGGTTCCATTGTACCAATTCAGGCGGTGGCCCTTTGCATGGCTGATCCCAAAGGTTCTACAGGAATGGTGTCACCGTTGTAAATGTTGTGCAAATTGATGTTGGTACCCTCCCGTACATATGCAAGCCAATCTCCACTCGCACCGAGCCTAACCTATGAAACAGTGGGCAGGGGGAGAATTAGGAAATGGACACAGAAGTAGTCTTTAGAATGCATTTACTACGTGATCAAACTCATCTTACCTGCTCATCAGAAAAAATTAGAGTGCCCCTCAACTTCCGCATCTCAAGGGGCGTCAACTTGAAACTATGGCCACGCCGTGCTGGAGAGACCCCCAAGGAAACATTCTCATGCATTGCACAGAACATCAAGATGCATTTGTATGAGTAGTTTATCTTGTGAGAGAAAAGGATGAACGAGGGAAGGCCTTATTTGCAAATGTGGAGAGGGGTGTAGGTTTCTTTTGCAAAATTGCCACAATTTTCTTCCTATCCATTAGATATAAATTGGACGGCCTATAAAAAAGCAGAGTTGGTGATGATGGTGTGCGTACCATCCTGCAATATGGGCCGTCTGATCTATATCTAACGGATAGGAAGGAAACTATGATAATTTACCCGCACTCCTCTCCACATTTGCAGATAAGGCCTTCCTTCGTTCATCCTTTTCTCCCACAAGATCTTGATGTTCCGTGCAACGCACGGGCATGTTGCTACTATAAGAGGGGTGTGGGTATTTTATTTTGCAAAATTGCCATAGTTTCTTTCCTCTCCGTCAGATATAAATCAGACTGCCTATACTGCAGGATGGCAGGCACACCATCATCAACAACTCTGTTTTTTATAAGAGTAGAGTAGATAGAGACTACTACTACCAATGTGCTGGCCCGTGCGTTGCAATGGATCCAAAGAGTAGAATAATACTTGTTCACCGGCTTGAAATATAAACACTCTAGTTTTGATATACATATATCAGTAAAACTAAATCATGCTTCACTCAAAATAGATTCCTCGGGCTGTTTTGATGGTTTGAGGATAACAGGTTCTAAAAAATTTGGAGCTGTTGTTTTACATTTTGTAGCGTGGCACGGCATCCGGTGCACCTAATCGTCTGAAAAAATTTGAGTTTGGGTCGGTGGCACACCCTGCGGCAAGATGCCTGTGTGGCCTTCTTCTATAACTAGCAAGATGCCCGTGCATTGCAGGGAACATCAAGATGCATTTTTTACAAAACACCTGTTGTGATTGACCCTTGAAGGAGTAATCCCATGTGTAAAAACTAATGATATCTCGAGAATTTTATCAGAAAAATGGTATCTTTGGAGCAAGTTTTCTCTACTACTGCTCCTTGCAGTGAGCGGTATGCAATGCATGTGTCAGCAAACATGACAGCTTGTCCATGGAAGTTGAACCACATCGACCATCACGTTTCTTGTTTCTACCACTGCCACACCCACACGCGATTCCCACGACGCCACTCCAACCCAAGACACGACATCCCCCGATGTGCGCCTCATCCCTCTCGGCCCCACCGCTCCTCTACCTTTGTGTGCATGACAAGCGGGCCAGCTGAACTGTGGCGACCATCAACTTTCTACCACAGCCACACCCGATTGGACGCGGTTTGCCTGCTCCGATCCGTACTCCCGCACCATCGAATTTTCATCCAGCGGCCGTGACACATTTCGTCCCGCGCATCAATCCTCAGGTGGAGTACTTATGTACTACAGGTAGTACCCGTCGGTGTGGCCATCTACGCCTCATAACGCCTTGACGCCCAGCTGTGGCACCCTCGCCACGACCACGCCACCACCGACCGGTTCATCTCGAACGAGTGAGTCGCGAACCACGCCACCGCCATGAGAATGAAATGTGGACCAGCCGCATTTAAGGTCCGCATGTCATTGACTCATAGGCCGGTGCACTAAGCCACTGAAGCTCGGTCCCGTGGGCCCCAAGAGGGAAATGTAACTCCTGCGGCAGGCCTTGTGGTGCTCCGTAGTACGAGCTCGTGCCAAACCCGGATGAGATTTGGTAACCAACTAGTAAGCTACACATGCATTGCACGCATGAGATTTGGTAACCAAATCTCTACTCTCTACTCTCTATATCTATACTCTTATAAAAAATAGAGTTGGTGATGATGGTGTGCCTGCCATCCTGCAATATAGACCGTCCGATTTATATCTTATGGATAGGAAGGAAACTATGGCAATTTTGCAAAAAGATGCCCACACCCCTCTCCACATTTGCAAATAAGGCCTTCTCTTGTTCATCCTTTTCTCCCACAACATAAACTACTCATACAAATGCATCTTGATTTTCTGTGCAACGCATGGGCATCTTGCTAGTTATAAATAAATAACACTCTATCAACGAGCCCCATCAGACATCAAATTTCTTGGCTTCCGTGCTACAGCTAGATCTTCCCCTCGTTTCTGTTTTCCAACCCGGCGGCGGGCGGGGTGCGGTTTGCTCAACGGCTGTCCCACATGAAAGTGAAAATGGTAGGCAACACGCCTTCCCTAGCTATGTGGCGTGCCAGACGGGCCGTGGAGTACGTACTCCCGATTCCCGGGCGTGTGGGGGTGCGACGCGAACGCGACAACCCTTTTCTTTTTACCGGCAACATGCCCGTGCGTTGCGACGGATCCAAAGTAGTAGAATAGTAGTACTTGTTCACAAACTTGAAATAAATCACTCTTGTTTTGATATACTCCTAATATATTACTTTTCACTCAAAATATATTTCTCAGGCTGTTTGATGAGGTGAGGGAGGGATGTGGTTGCTTTCAAGATAATAAGGGGTTTTCTGCAAATTGGAGCAGAGAAGGGGGCTATTGTTGCAAAAATTCCACAACTTACCTCACAGCCGTTAGATGCAGATCTAATGGTCAGAAACGACTGATGGCAGACACACCACCATCACCAACCGAGTCTTTTATAGGAGTAGGAGTAGAGAAAAATGTATAAATTGTAACATTTGGTTCTGCTCCTTGGCACGATCGATAGATAGAAATAACAATTGGAAACACTGGGGTGGGGCTATTTCCGCCAGATAAGCAGGGTACATAGTAGCTAGGTTGGCACATCATCGGTTTGGTCACATGCGGTCCGACATGTTCTAGTGTTTCTAGCAAGATGCATGTGCATTGCACGAAGTTGATGGAAAAGGTAAGCACAACTTATAAATTGACGGATGGAGTACTAGTTACAGTGATGCATATAATTAAGCAAAGGGATCGCACATGTCGGTATTGACTGGAACGAGAATGCAATAGCACAGTAAGAATTAAGGCCGCTATGATGCGATCGTAGTGGTGGTTACATGAGGCAAGAAGAAAGATGCATCCATCAACGTACGACCTCCTCCTCCTCAACTTAGTGCGTTGGGCCACCGACCGGTGGCTAAGGAGCAACGGCTTTTGTGGTGAGGTCAAGGTGCTTCTCAGCAAAGGCATCCAAGGCTTCCAGCTGGTTGAGGAAGGCCAACGTCGTAGTGTCCTCAATGGCCTTGTAGATACCTATGTACACGATTTTCTCGTACATGTGGATGTGTAGGTCGACGAATTCTTGCAGGGCGAGGTGCCTCACGGCGAGCGTGCCCTCCAGGTGGACATTCTTTGTGGCGTCGGCGGGCAGTCGCAGGGCCACCAGTGCTTGAAAGAGGTTTCGGCCATGGAGGCCGATTAGGGTGGATGGCAATGAGGAGCCCGGGTGCGCAGGCTGGAGGAGTACGGCGATGTCGTCCCCAAGATTCTTGAGGACGGTGAACTTGTTGGTGGTGGCAACTATCATGTGATCCAACTGAGAGTCGTAGTTGGCATCGACAACGGCCATCCACCAGCTGGTCGCAAACAACGTCTGGAGATGATCCTCGGCGCGATGCCGCAGGCCGGCGTCGTGGAGCATCTGGCACAACCGCTTGCCACTCGCGCGCATCACCGCCATGGGTCTGGAGTGAGCACTTTTGCGCTTAGTGTAGGTGCTTAGGCAAATGCTTAGGTGCGTACGATGTGGTAGATGCATTGGAATGGAGGGTGCCTTTATATGAGTGCAAACTGCGTTGCGTTCACATCGTGAATCGTCTTTTCCCAGTCCTCCTCCCATTACTCCCCTCATGCATGCACAATGCTAATTGAAGGAGGATGCATCATTGGTCGTTCAACATTTTGGGAACCGCTACCCATCCCTCGTCTGCATTAAAGCCGTATCGAGAACTGCACCGTCCACTGTCAAATCAAATAGTACCACGCCGCTCGCTGCACGCCCGGCTGAACACGCCTCCTCGCCTCCATCAAACCCCTCCGTTAAACCCACATGCAAACCGAGAAACCTACTCCGGCCACACGTCCGTTCATGAGCGGGCTGGAATTAAACGCAACACCGACCGAGCTCCTCCCGTCCGCCCTTAGTTTAAACTAGGCCAGACGCCGGCCAAGCTCCTACCGTCCGCCCTCTATTTAAACGAGGCCAGCCAGACAGCGGGCAAGAATCGCACCCCTCCGCCGCTCCCCCATCTCTTCCTTCACCATTTTCTCCACTCTTCCGATGGCTTCCCAGGAGCTGTTCTCCGGCATACTACCCCGCTGGGTGGCCCGCCAAGCCCTCCGGATACGAGCGAGGCCGCTCGGTGCTTCATCAACCTCGCTTGGCCCGACGGAGCCAGTTGCCGCCCCAATCCGGCGCGTGGTTCAGCAACTCACCGCTCCAGTTCAGCTCGATGATGAGTGGCGAGTTGCTCCACGCCGGCGCGATGTCGAGCACGCCGGTATGGGCGTCGTCGCTGCCGCGTCGTACCGCGCCACCAGTGTCTGCGGTGACCGCGCCTCCCGTGTCTGTGGTGCGCCTCCCGTGCTTGCGGTCGCGCCTCCCGTGCCTGCGGCAATGCCATGTAGGCAGAGACAGAAGCCGGGTGTGTGGAGACCGATGAGTCAGTGGCTAGCTTCTCCGTGTCCGCCGCCATCATCGAGGAGAAGTAGAACACGGGAGGCCGCCGCCACTTGGGTCCCATGAAGGCCACCGCCGAGGCGACGACTGCGCATTCAGGTGGTTTCTTTGCTGCTTCGTCTCTTTTGAGGACTTCCATCGACCCCGCAAGTGTCTACCGGACATGAGGAAGACAATGGGATCCGCGGGTGGCCATTTAGATTAGGTACTCCCTCTCCTACTGGCGAGAAATATTTGTTCTAAGAATGGATAAATTGGATGTGTCTATAACTAAAATAAGTCTAGATACATCCTTTTCTAGGACAAGTATTTCCGCACGGAGGGAGTACTAATTATACCAAGAGAGCCGGATTAGCACCGCTTAGTTCATGTAAATGTAATGAAATACATCATGTTTATATGAAGATCCGGCTTTTTTATACGAAATCCTGCATGTTTATATGAAAACAGTCCGTGTTTGCACGAATTTCATCTGGTTGGTTAGAGTTGCGAAAATGTATGCCGCTGGCGTTTGATGTCGTCCTCCGCGTAAGGAAGCGGTAGTAAATTTGCCGGCTGCCGTTGGAGATGCTCCTATGCTGGAAATAATAGAGTCACATCCAATCCATTTGAGTTAATTGCGTGTATGATTCTCCCTCTATAAAAAGTTAATTGCATGTACAGTGTACACGTGACTTGCAGGGTGGCTACAGCTTCATACAGAAAGTTAAAAAGAAACAAGTCCATCCTTAATCTTGTATTCTAAGTACTCTGTGGGTTCCACTGTCAGTACAATAGTGAAAGAAGTATATATTAAATAAGTAATATATAATAAAAAAAATCTAAAGTTAAAGACAGAATTTGAACTCAGGTCATCGCGTTGCGAGCATTCGACGCTAACCAGTCCAGCACATTTTTGTTGTAGACCATGCTGGAGATATATCTCCATGTCTACTCTTATACTCCATCCGTTCCTAAATATTTGTCTTTTTCAGATTTCAAATGGAGTACCACATATGGATGTGTATGTAGACATATTTTAGAGTGTAGATTCACTCATTTTGCACTGTATGTAGTCACTTGTTGAAATCTCTAAAAAGACAAATATTAAGGAACGGAGGGAGTAGAAAACAGAGTTGGTGATGATGGTGTGCGTGCCATCCTGCAATATAGGCCGTCGGATTTATATCTAACGGATAGGAAGGAAACTATCGCAATTTTGCAAAAAGATGACCACACCCCTCTCAACGTTTGCATATAAGGCCTTCCACTATTAGGGAAAACCCTAGCAGTAGCGCTGGTTTTGTGCTCACTAGTAGCGCGGGTAGGCGCGCTACTAATAAGGGGCTACATCTATTGCTTAGCAGTAACGCGTGCCCGCGCGCGCTATTGCTAGGACAAATAGTTGCAGCGTTTGTTCACTCCCACGCTACTGCTAATGTAACTACTGGCAGCGTGTTTTCTCTCCATCGCTACTAGTATTCTTTTTTTATTTTTTTATTTTTAGTGTATTTATGCGCCATCGTACAAATATTGGTACAATACCAGTTATGAGGTTTACATCATTATGTCCATAACAGTGTGTCAAATGAAGGTGGATTAGGTTCAAGTGGAGGCAATATGTGGTGCATGTCAAAAGTATACTACTAATCCAAACTTGATCTAGTTTGGACTAGTAGTACTTTCGATGTGCACCACATGTTGCCTCCACTTGAATCTAATCCGCCAGCACAAGCTATTTAATCATCATCATAGTCATTCCACCAACAGTATTTATTTAATCACCACTAACACTAGCTAATAATAATCATCATAGTCATTACCACCGACACTAGCTATTTTATCATCATAGTAATAGTGTAGCACATCATCATCATCAAACTCATTTCTAGCTAGCTAATCACTCCTGCTGCTCTCTCTTAGGTAAAATAACAAAAAACATGTGTAGCTCTCCTCCTTGATCAAGTTGGAGCATGCAGATGAACATGTCTCCTAATTGTGGGTAGCGCATCTGTTTGCTGCCCCCTAGTACTTCTCTGCGCTCCTCCATCACATATTTGGTCCAGTCTTGCACTATTAAGCATCCGTCGCTAATCTTGAATGCACTAAATTAAAATTTAGGATATCTTGGCCGTAAGCTAATAATACTCATGGTACCTTTAGTCTCGATCCCATAAGGCACAACATTGATCGGGAGTCCCTGTTGAAGAACATCGTATGGTAACATACTTAGCACTGAAGTTTAGCTTCATAAATAATGTATGGAAAAGATGCACTGAGGACAAATAGTGAAAATCTTACCATCCATCCTAAATAGATGTGACCGTAGTTCATTACGAACACTATTGGTCGCACGTTTTTAGTACTAACATTTCTAAGTGCAGGAAGAAAATTTGTCTTGATAGCATCAAGATCCTCAAGCCATGAAACATAATGACTTAGCTCCTCGCAGTTTAGTTCAGCCCCGGGACAGTAGTAGGTCCTGTCTACCAAGTGCTGGACATGTTTGCTTGCACTGAAATAAGCTGACAATACAAATTAGTTGTCAACTATTTTTTAATAAACAATATCAAAGACATAAATATGGCTGAGAAACTTACATAATGGTATAACTGGAGGCGTCTGCACATCGACCCGGATGTCGGTATTACCTTCAATATCATCTTCCGGACGAATATGAAAGGTGATAACCATATCAGGCTCAAATGCATAATTCTTGCATAGTGCTCGCCATGTTTTGCATCCAAAATAGGTGTAGTCGTCTGAATTGTATAATTTTGCGTGGAAAATATAACCATGCTCGGTCTTCAAGTAAACTTTCTTTACCTCCATAGTATGACTGAAACCTGTCTTATCCAATACAAAAACTCTTGCATGGCAGGGGATACGCTAGTAGAATAGTAAAAAAATATATAAGTTGAAGCAAATGAAGCGGATGTCATGCTTAATTACGAAAAAATACTTGTCGTTGTGACTTACTGTATCCACTTCGAAGTTCTCGTCTAGCTTGATGCTGAAGCGCCTATCATCATCTAGGAAGATTCCGTCGCACAGGCTGCGCTCGTCTTCACAGTATTTAAAAATACCGAAATCCTTTTCGTCGTCAGACATTTCCTATGTTCATAGTTAAAACATTAATTGAAAATCGATCGAAGACAACTACCAGGATACTCAACGCACAAATCCGGGGCACTCGATATTTCCTACATATTCTGGCACAAGTCATGCCAAAATTCACGGAAAAATCCGGCATGACCTTTGCTAAAGTAGGACATATCAAGCGCATGAAATTTGCCAGAACGGAAATGAATCAACACTCCGGCAAAACATAGGCCACTCGGAGGTGTAACCTGCAAACTTGACCGGCCACTTGGATATTGAGCAACACAAGATATACATTTCAAAATATCTTATAGGACTCAAATTAGCATGCATTCAATAAGCAAAAGTAAATCATCTCATGCGTCTGTACATCGTCGAATATTATCACTAATACATCCCGTATAGTGTCATACATATAACATCACTAATACAACTAAAACCCTAGCACACGACGGGTATCGGCGCGGGCGGTGGACACCCACAGAGAAGGAACCATCACGGGATCATGGCTCCAGTGAGATCCCTGGAGAACCTGCCAGGTATTGGAGAACCTGTGCTCCAACGCAAATAAGTACCGTTGGACGTGCGCGTCCTCCTCAGTGACACGGTGACGCACCACCTCCGCGGAGTCCTCGAGCCTCTGGACCGTCACTGGCCCACGCGACCGCCACCAAAGAAGGTTCGGGTCAACGACAGGCTGGCTCCTCACCAACGTACGCCCCCCGGTAGGTAGTGCCTCCCAGTACCACCCCGGCGGAGCCCAGTCCCGGACATGGCCCATCTGGTCAAGCAGGTGTCGTGCTCCACCGACTCGACAACGAGGATGCGGGATAGGCATCGTCCACGTCAATGCGGGAAAAATTGCTTTAACTAAAAAAATAGCAACAAGTTCTTACTAACTAGTTCTATTAATTCAACTAGTTATTACTAAAAATAAACTTACTATAAATAAAAATAGCAACAAGTTCTTACTAACTAGTTCTATTAATTCAACAAGTTCTTACTAACGAGTTCTATTATCCAACTATAAAGTGAAATAAGTGGTCAAATTTTACTCATTTTATGATTCATCTTAGAAATTTGATTCGTTCGCATCCTTACATGAACCCTAACTCATTTGAGCCGCATCCGCATCCTATTTGTTTCCACCCTTACATGAACCCTAACTAATTTGATGCAACTAAAATATAAAGAAACCCTAGGCAAAGGTAGGGGAGAGGGAGGAGCAGGCGTGCTCACCTTGGGTGCCTGCGACGAGGGAGGGGCCGGCGGCGTCGAGGTCGGGGTCGGGGCTCGGGCGCGCGGCGGATGGCAGCGTCGAGGTCAGGGTCGGGGGCTGCGTCCGGGGCGGCGTTGAGGTTGGGGGCGGGGGCGGCGTTGAATCTGGGGTCGGGGGTGGCGTAGAGGGTGTGCGGAGAGCGCGCGGCGGCCGACGGCCAACGGCGGCGGCGAGAGTGGAGAGTTGGATTTGGGGGAAGTGGCCGTGGGGAAGGACGAACCCCGTGGTTAAGTCAGAAGTAGCAGTAGCGCGTTCCAGAAAGGGCGCTACTGCTACGTTAGCTACAACGCGTTCTGGGATACACGCTACTTATACTCCTTTCTCTTTTTCCCCCTTTTCATTTAGTTTTCTTCACATTTTATTTTTTTCCTTTCACCTTATTCTATTTCTTTCATTTTCAATTACCTTTCTATTTGCTTTCCATTTAATTTTATATCCTTTAGCAGTAGCGAGTTTAGACTAAAACGCGCTGCTACAAAGAAAGTAGCGGTAGCGCGGTTCGTTATAGGTCGCTACTACTATGTGTATCCTATCGTCTAAGCCGTGGGAATTTTAGTAGTAACATGTTTAGAAAAAGACGCGCTACTGCTAGAACTTTATCTGCAACGCGGTTTGCACAGGCTCGCTACTGCTACTTAGCACCAGCGTGCTTTTTTGACCCTCGCTACTGCTGAAGTTCTGTGTATAAGGTTTTCCCTAGTAGTGTTCCCTCGTTCATCCTTTTCTCTACTCTTACTAGCAATGTGCCCATGCATTGCAACGGATCCAAAATAGAATAATACATGTTCACAAACTTGAAAGAAAAACACTCTAGTTTGGTGTATATATCACTAAAAATATACTCGTATTAGGTTTCACTCAAAATATATTCCTTGTGGCTGTTTTGATGAGGTGGGGGAGGGATGTGGTTGGTTTCAAGATACTAAGGGGTTTCTACAAATTGGAGCAGAGAAGTGGGGTCTTGTTGCAGAAATGCCACGACTTACATCATAGTCGTTAGATGCAGATCTCATGGTCAGAAATGACGGATGGCAGACACACCATCATCACCAACTGAGTCTTTTATAGGAGTTAGAGATAAAAAATAGAGTTGGTGATGATGGTGTGCCTGCCATCCTGCAATATAGGCCATCTGATTTATATCTGATGGATAGGAAGGAAACTATGGCAATTTTGCAAAAAGATACCCACACCCCTCTCCATATTTGCAAATAAGGCCTTCCCTCGTTCATCCTTTTCTCTCACAAGATAAACTACTCATATAAATGCATCTTGATGTTCCATGCAACGCATGGGCATCTTGCTAGTCTCTCACAAGATAAACTACTCATACAAATGCATCTTGATGTTCCATGCAACGCACGAGCATCTAGCTAGTTTCTTTTAAAATAGTTACTGTGATAATTGGGTTGAAGTGATATATTATATGACTACCTCGAATGGTTTCATATTCACTAGTAGTAACAAAGAAAAGGTTGTCTTGTTAATTAACAGAAAACATGATGAAAACTATCACATGAGGCCGGTGAAAACAAGGCACATTGTGTTTAGCATCATCGTCACTACAGCTGTGCGCGCGCGAGAAGTCTACATATCGAGGGGGCTACGGAGAAAAAGACGTATCTCATGTGTTTGAGCGAGGCACAGAGACACAATGTTTGAGAGAGAAACCGATTGACAGATTATGATCAGATCGAGTGGTCACCCTTCTGCTGTCATTGTTGGGGTTGGGGGGCGGGGTGGGGAAGGGGAGGGAGAGAAAGACGTATCGAGAGTGTGCATGGTAGGCACAGAGGCACAACTAGCGAGTGTGTGTGTGTGTGTGTATCTGTGTGTGTTTGAAAGAGGAGTAGATAGATTACTATAAAGATCGAGGTGCCACCCTACTCCTTCGGTGTCGGGTTGTGTGTGTGTGTTTGAGAGATAAGCCAGTCGATAGATTAGTATCAAGATTGAGGTGTCATACTACTCCTTCGGTGTCGGGAAGTGTGTGTGTGTGTGTGTGTGGGTGGGGGGGGGGGCAGTGACACTTACATATCTCTACTCTTACAAAAAACAGTGTTGGTGATGATGGTGTCCTGCCATCGTGCAATATAGGCCATCCGATTTATATCTGACGGATAGGAAGGAAACTATGGAAATTTTGCAAAAAGATACCCACACCCCTCTCCACATTTGCAAATAATGCATTCCCTCGTTCATCTTTTTCTTCCACAAGATAAACTAATCATACAAATGCATCTTGATGTTCCGTGCAACGCATGGGCATCTTGCTAGTATGGAGAAGGAGTTTGCATGACCCATATCTATATTAAGGGATAGGTAGATAGGATGTGTGCGAGGCCTACTTAAAGCATCATGGAGATAAACAAACGGTGTGCATGCAAGTGCCGAAAAAAATGAAGCGATAAAAAATGTCTACGCACATGTGTGTGTGTGTGTGTGTGAGAGAGAGAGAGAGAGAGAGAGAGAGATAGAGAGGGAGAGAGAGAGCGAAATCTCAAAACAAAAGGTTCTCTGTTGGAATCCCTTTGTATGTATTCATATGGTTCCGGTACTCGGGTTAACCTTAGGCATATGTGGGAGAGACATAATTATCCTTTGAGACATTAGTGGCTATGGGTGGGTGGAATTAAAGGGGTGGGCATGTTCGACAGAGAGAGCGTGTGTGTTTTTGTGTGAGAGACTTGTAGAACGGGGTAGAAAGACATATTCTAACCTTGACGGAGGGAGAGAAATACACGAAGTGCGCGTGCGTGATTCCGATGCCCACGGGGAAATGAGATATGTATGCGTGTGAGAGAGATTGCACAATTCATTCACGTATCACTATCTAGCGATCGTGGACGTGCATCACTTTAACATAAATCAATATCTACTTCGTATCGTGGCCAAAGGTACAATATCGATTCAACCCTATAAAGATTGGACACTCCCATGTCACATTTTTTTCTATCTAAATAAACCTTTACAATTGTGCATGCCAAAGTTACAGTGATGTTTCTTCAAACATCCAATGTAGCTATCATGTACATGCACCATTGTTACTCTTGCATTCAAATTCATTAGTCTTGTATGATTTAAGGTTCTATTATGAAGTAATATATGTAATATTCATATATGAATTCAACGGGTATGCAATTTATGAAATGGAGGCTATGTAATCATATGAGGTAACACTTTTAAGTAGCGGACTACAATATCCATTTCTTTTGTGGGACTACAATATCCATTTCCTTTTGTGCGCCTATACACTAACACGTCAATGCATTATGTTTAAAGTAAATAACCAATGGCACTAAATTATCTATTTACACGAGAAATACATAGGCTGAGCGTTTGATCCCTTTTTTTGTGAACGCGCCTCTACACCCGTATGATTGGCCGCGCCCGTGTGAACGTCCAAGTTATCGGCGCATCATCCCGAGTTATTGTCTTTCTTTCTGGGGTGGACTTCACACCAGTTATTAACTGCTGACGCGTGCCCCGTGTACGTAGTCTCGCATGACCTTCCCGCTAGCACGGTCCAAAATTAGTTGAAACTGGATACGAACGATCCCGCGGGCGGCAAAATCTCCTGCCTCCTTCTAAAATTTCCGCCACCTAGTCTTTAGCATGCGAAATCCCCCTTTTGTCCTTGGTGGACGGAGAACAACAGTAACAATACAACCCTCATCTACATAATAGGTCGGGGCTGCTTTGGTAACTTCCGGTTCCCCCCACCACACGGCACCCCCATTTCCTCTCCCCCTCCCTCAAAAACGACAAACTCCACATCACTAGAGCATCTTACATCACGCCGTCCATACTTCATCGGTCTTTCTACCCCTCCCCTCTTGAAACCCTAGACTGCTCATCCACCCGCGTACCAGAGCCCATTCACTGCCAGCGACGTCCACCTCACCGGATCTGCTTCTGCGGCCGCATCTACCCCTCCCACCTCCACTAGAAACAAGTAGACTGCTCATCCACCACTGTACCACAGCCCATTCAGTGCCGGCCTTGTCCACGGCGCCAAATCTGATTCGCCAGTACTCTCGTCAACCGCAGCGCATATGCAGTGGCTCATTCGTACTCCCCACCGGAGACGCTTCATCCACACCCCCCGGAGCCGCCCCACCAACGGCCTATGATCCTCTTTGCTGACACCTTCCTCAACCCTACCAGAGCCGCTTCGCCGACACCATTGTCAACCCTAGCGGAGTAGCTTCGCCTATACCATTCTCAACCCTACCGGGGCCGCTTTGCCAACTCACAAGTCCACGGCCACAGATCCGCTTCGTCGCACCCTCATCCAACCTACCGGAGCAGCTTCTGAAGCCCCGTCCATGGGCGCAGATCCGCATCGTCGACACCATCCTTAACCCAACCACCGTAGCAGCTTCACCGACGCCCTCGTCCACGGCCACAGATCCGCTTTGCCCACACCGTAGTCCACCCTACCGGAGCTGCTCCACAAACACACTACTCGACGGTTCTAGATCTCCTTACCGGACCCCGACAGCCAGCGCGGCGTCATCACCCTTGACGTTTCTAACCTGATTCCCACCGTCTGGCAAGATGCCAATCACGCGCCACGGCCTAGGTATTTTGTTGGGGAACGTAGTAATTTCCAAAAATTTCCTACCCACATGCAAGATCATGGTGATGCATAGCAACGAAAGGGGAGAGTGTTGTCCACATACCCTCGTAGACCGAAAGTGGAAGCGTTATGACAACGCGGTTGATGTAGTCGTATGTCTTCATGATCTGACCGATTAAGTACCGAACGCACGGCACCTCCGAGTTCAACACACGTTCATCTCGATGACGTCCCTCGAACTCACGATCCACCAGAGCTTCGACGGTGAGTTCCGTCAGCACGACGGCGTGATGACGGTGATGATGATGCTAACGATGCAGGGCTTCGCCTAAGCATCGCTACAATATGACCGAGGTGGATTATTGTGGAGGGGGGCACCGCACACGGCTAAAAGATCAACTGATTAACTTGTGTGTCTATGGGGTGCCCCCTACCCCGTATATAAAGGAGTGGAGGAGGGGGAGGGGCCGGCCCTCCTAGGCGCGCCCCAAGGGGAGTCCTACTCCCACTGGGAGTAGGACTCCAACCCTTCCAAGAGTAGGAGTAGGAGAGAGGGAAGGAGGAGAGGGGGAAGGAAAGGGGGGCGCCGCCCCTCCTTGTCCAATTCGGACTAGAGGGGGAGGGGGCGCGCGGCCTCCCTTGGCTGCCCCTCCTCTTCTCCACTAAGGCCCAATAGGCCCATTAGACTCCCCCCGGGGGGGGGGGGGTTCCGGTAACCCCCCCGGTACTCCGGTATTTGTCCGAACTTGCCCGGAACCCTTCCGAAGTCCAAACATAGTTATCCTATATATCGATCTTTATGTCTCGACCATTTCGAGACTCCTCGTCATGTCCATGATCATATCCGGGACTCCGAACTACCTTCGGCTCATCAAAACACATAAACTCATAGTACCGATCGTCACCGAACGTTAAGCGTGCGGACCCTACGGGTTTGAGAACTATGTAGACATTACCGAGACTCGTTTCCGGTCAATAACCAATAGAGGAAACTGGATGCTCATATTGTCCCCCACATATTCTACGAAGATCTTTATCGGTCAAATCGCATAACAACATACGTTGTTCCCTTTGTCATCGGTATGTTACTTGCCCGAGATTCGATCGTCGGTATCTCAATACCTAGTTCAATCTCGTTACTGGTAAGTCTCTTTACTCGTTCCGTAAGGCATCATCCCGTAACTAACTCATTAGTCACATTGCTTGCTAGGCTTATAGTGATGTGCATTACCGAGAGGTCCTAGAGATACCTCTCCGACAATCGGTGTGACAAATCCTAATCTTGATCTATGCCAACTCAACAAACACCATCGGAGACACCTGTAGTGCACCTTTATAATCACCCAGTTATGTTGTGACGTTTGGTAGCACAAAAAGTGTTCCTCCGGTGTTCGGGAGTTGCATAGTCTCATAGTCAAAGGAACATGTATAAGTCATGAAGAAAGCAATAGCAACATACTAAATGATCAAGTGCTAAGCTAACGGAATGGGTCAAGTCAATCACATCATTCTCTGATGATGTGATCCCGTTATCAACTGACAACTCATGTCTATGGCTAGGAAACTTAACCATCTTTGATTAACGAGCTAGTCAAGTAGATGCATACAAGTGACACTCTATTTGTCTATGTATTCACACATGTACTAAGTTTCCGCTTAATACAATTCTAGCATGAATAATAAACATTTATCATGATATAAGGAAATATAAATAACAACTTTATTATTGCCTCTAGGGCATATTTTCTTCAGTCTCCCACTTGCACTAGAGTCAATAATCTAGATTACATTGTAATGATTCTAACACCCATGGAGTATTGGCGCTGATCATGTTTTACTCGTGAGAGAGGTTAGTCAATGGGTCTACAACATTCAGATCCGTATGTATCTTGCAAATCTATACGTCCCCTTCCGACACTAGATGACGGATGGAATTGAAGCGTCTCTTGATGTGCTTGGTTCTCCTGTGAAATCTGGATTCCTTCGCTAAGGCAATGGCTCCAGTATTGTCACAAAAGACTTTCATTGGACCCGATGCACTAGGTATGACACCTAGATCGGATATGAACTCCTTCATCCAGACTCCTTCATTTGCTGCTTCCGAAGTAGCTATGTACTCCGCTTCACACGTAGATCCCGCCACGACGCTTTGCTTAGAACTGTACCAACTTACAGCTCCACCGTTTAATATAAATATGTATCTGGTTTGTCACTTAGAGTCATCCGGATCAGTGTCAAAGATTGCATCGATGTAACCATTTACGACGAGCTCTTTGTCACCTCCATAAACGAGAAACATATCCTTCGTCCTTTTCAGGTATTTAAGGATGTTCTTGACCGTTGTCCAGTGATCCACTCCTGGATTACTTTGGTACCTCCCTGCTAAACTAATAACAAGGCACACATCAGGTCTGGTACACAGCATTGTATACATGATAGAGCCTATGGCTAAAGCATAGGGAACATCTTTCATTTTCTCTCTATCTTCTGTAGTGGTCGGGCATTGAGTCTGACTCAATTTCACACCTTGTAATACAGGCAAGAACCCTTTCTTTGCTTGATCCATTTTGAACTTCTTCAAAACTTTATCAAGGTATGTGCTTTGTGAAAGTCCAATTAAGCGTCTTGATCTATCTCTATAGATCTTGATGCCCAATATATAAGCAGCTTCACCGAGGTCTTTCATTGAACAACTCTTATTCAAGTATCCTTTTATGCTATCCAGAAATTCTATATCATTTCCAATCAATAATATGTCATCCACATATAATATTATAAATGCTACAGAGCTCCCACTCACTTTCTTGTAAATACAGGCTTCTCCAAAAGTCTGTATAAAACCATATGCTTTGATCACACTATCAAAACGTTTATTCCAACTCCGAGATGCTTGCACCAGTCCATAAATGGATCGCTGGAGCTTGCACACTTTGTTAGCATCCTTTGGATCGATAAAACCTTCGGGTTGCATCATATACAACTCTTCTTCTAGAAATCCATTCAGGAATGCAGTCTTTAGATCCATTTGCCAAATTTCATAATCATAAAATGCAGCAATTGCTAACATGATTCGGACAGACTTAAGCATCACTATGAGTGAGAAGGTCTCATCGTATTCAACTCCTTGAACTTGTCGAAAACCTTTCGCAACAAGTCGAGCTTTGTAGACAGTAACATTACCGGCAGCGTCAGTCTTCTTCTTGAAGATCCATTTATTCTCGATGGCTTGCCGATCATCGGGCAAGTAAAGCGAAGTCCACACTTTGTTCTCATACATGGATCCCATCTCAGACTTCATGGCTTCAAGCCATTTTGTGGAATCTGGGCTCATCATCGATTCCTCATAGTTCGTAGGTTCGTCATGGTCAAGTAACATGACTTCCAGAACAGGATTACCGTACCACTCTGGTGCGGATCTTACTCTGGTTGACCTACGAGGTTCGGTAGTAACTTGATTTGAAGTTTCATGATCATTATCATCAGCTTCCTCACTAATTGGTGTAGGGATCACAAGAACTGATTTCTATGATGAACTACTTTCCGATAAGGGAGCAGGTACAGTTACCTCATCAAGTTCTACTTTCCTCCCACTCACTTCTTTCGAGAGAAACTCCTTCTCTAGAAAGTATCCATTCTTAGCAACGAATGTCTTGCCTTCGGATCTGTGATAGAAGGTGTACCCAATGGTTTCCTTTGGGTATCGTATGAAGACACATTTCTCCGATTTGGGTTCGAGCTTATCAGGTTGAAGCTTTTTCACATAAGCATCGCAACCCCAAACTTTCAGAAACGACAACTTTGGTTTCTTGCCAAACCACAGTTCATAAGGCGTCGTCTCAACGGATTTAGATGGTGCCCTATTTAATGTGAATGCAGCTGTCTCTAAAGCATTACCCCAAAACGATTGCGGTAAATCAGTAAGAGACATCATAGATCACACCATATCTAATGAAGTGCGGTTACGATGTTCGGACACACCATTACGCTGTGGTGTTCTGGGTGGCCTGAGTTGTGAAACTATTCCGCATTGTTTCAAATGAAGACCAAACTCGTAAATCAAATATTCTCCTCCACGATCAGATCGTAGAAACTTCATTTTCTTGTTACGATGATTTTCCACTTCACTCTGAAATTCTTTGAACTTTTCAAATGTTTCAGACTTATGTTTCATCAAGTAGATATACCCATATCTGCTCAAATCATCTGTGAAAGTGAGAAAATAACGATACCCACCGCGAGCCTCAATATTCATCAGACCACATACATTAGTATGTATGATTTCCAACAAATCTGTTGCTCGCTCCATTGTTCCGGAGAAAGGAGTTTTAGTCATCTTGCCCATGAGGCATGGTTCACAAGTACCAAGTGATTCATAATCAAGTGATTCCAAAAGTCCATCAGAATGGAGTTTCTTCATGTGCTTTACACCAATATGACCTAAACGGCAGTGCCACAAATAAGTTGCACTATCATTATCAACTCTGCATCTTTTGGCTTCAATATTATGAATATGTGTATCACTACTATCGAGATTCAATATAAATAGACCACTGTTCAAGGGTGCATGACCATAAAAGATATTACTCATATAAATAGAACAACAATTATTATCAGATTTAAATGAATAACCGTCTCGCATCAAACAGGATCCAGATATAATGTTCATGCTCAACGCTGGCACCAAATAACAATTATTCAAGTCTAAAACTAATCCCGAAGGTAGATGTAGAGGTAGCATGCCGACGACGATCACATCAACTTTGGAACCATTTCCCACGCGCATCGTCACCTCGTCCTTAGCCAATCTTCGCTTAATCCGTAGCCCCTGTTTTGAGTTGCAAATATTAGCAACAGAACCAATATTAAATACCCAGGTGCTACTGCGAGCATTAGTAAGGTACACATCAATAGCATTTATATCACATATATGTTTGTTCACCTTGCCATCCTTCTTATCCACCAAATACTTGGGGCAGTTTCGCTTCCAGTGACCAGGCTGTTTGCAGTAGAAGCACTCAGTCTCAGGCTTAGGTCCAGACTTGGGTTTCTTCACTTGAGCAGCAACTTGCTTGCCATTCTTCTTGAAGTTCCCCTTCTTCCCTTTACCCTTTTTCTTGAAACTGGTGGTCTTGTTGACCATCAACACTTGATGCTCCTTCTTGATTTCTACCTCCGCAGCCTTTAGCATTGCGAAGAGCTCGGGAATTGTCTTATCCATCCCTTGCATATTATAGTTCATCACGAAGCTCTTGTAGCTTGGTGGCAGTGATTGAAGAATTCTGTCAATGACACTATCATCCGGAAGATTAACTCCCAGTTGAATCAAGTGATTATTATACCCAGACATTTTGAGTATATGTTCAGTCACAGAACTATTCTCCTCCATCTTGCAGCTGTAGAACTTATTGGAGACTTCATATCTCTCAATCCTGTGACACCCAATATTTTTGACCTTGTTTTATTAATTAAAAATTTGGCCAGGAATTAAAACTTTTATTTTCTAGGCTCCCTTTTTATTTCTGAATCATTTTCCCCCTAGTTATTATGGAGTTTTCCCCAAAATGAAAACTTTTCAAACACGTTATTGGACTTGTTTAACCTCTCAAGAAAAACTTTTCTTTTATTAGTAGAACCAATTTCATAATTAATTTACTTGGTCTTTACCTTCTTCAAAAAATGATTTTTCCATGAATATATGGCCATATTTGAACTACAACCTCTTTAAAAATTTATTCAAAAATCCCACCAAAATTTGGAGATGTCACGTGATGTTTTTAAATCACTTTTGTACAAAAATATCTTTTGTTCTTTAAATATTTTGAGCTATATACCCAATTCTCTTCTCTGGTCCAGAGTGCAAATTTGCACTATAGCCCATTTAAATATTTCTTTCTAGCCTCCACCAAAATTATGGGATGTTGGTAGTAGCATGTGATTCAACTTTTATGCAAAAACCCAGTGATGTTCTTTGAAAAAAATGAGTGGATCAACCTCATCCCCATTCTGGCCCAACTTGCTGGTTTGTACAGCAACCACATTTTTAGTTGCTCCTTTACCCATGATTCCTTTTTCTACTTGTAGACCACCCTACCAAACCTCTATGTCCAGGAGCATGCAACCATTGGATCATTTTTGGTTCAAGAAGTGATGCCATTTACTCGCTGTCCAGAATTGTAGTTTGGCAAAACATGCACTAGCAAGTTCCTCCTTTTGGCAAACTAACTTCACCACCCTCTCATACATCCATAGAGATCCCACTCTGGAAGTTTTGGCCACTCCAAGAACTTCCTAAATGCCTCTGGCATTTTGACAAACACCCTGAGTGCATAGCCAGATTTGACATGATTTCAAGTTTACATTGTGAACTTAGTCCCCCGACCTAGCCACCTTGTCCGTTGAACTCCCCACTATCCCAGACCTGGCCCTGTTTCTTGCCAGCCTCACCCGCGACCGTTAACGTGCTCTGGCATTGTGTCGAACACATCCCGTGCGTGCTCTGGGCGCGCCCAGAGCGTGCGTTTGGCACGCACGTGCGCCCGAGCCGCCGCGTCGTGCCCCTGGTCTTTACCCACCCTGCAGAGCCGCGCTACGCGCTCCCCTACTCGCCGCATCACGCCAAAGGCCCCGACCGCCTCTGCAGCGTTGCCAGCAAGCCTTTTGGCAGCACGCCAGCGTCGGCAGTGCACCTCTGCCGCGGGCAGCGCCGCCCAAGCTACCCCGGCTCGCCACCTGTCCCCTGGAGCTTCGCAAGCTCATCCACGAGGGTGTCGCCTAGCTCTCGTCGCCGCCATGCCACCGTGAAGCTACAAAACATCGGTTCGCCGGCGATCTTATCCCCACCGCCGCGGAACCGCCTTGCCTCACCTATTTAAGGAGGCCCGAGCTCATCTGGACACGGAAGACACCTCAGGCCACCCCAATGATGCTTCCCCAGCTCGCAAATCGATCCAGGGAGGCTTTCTTCCCCGTCTCCGGCAACTCCAGCCGCCGCCACTGCCCCGGCAGTTCTGGCACCACCAAGGCCTCCCCCTCTCCGTTCTATCCACCAGGAACTTCCCCTTCCTCCCACGAACCCAACCCCCTACTCGATGTTGATCGGGAACCACCGCCGCCTCAAAACCACTTTACCACCGAAGCTTCCCTCCGCCGTGGGGCTCGCCGCCGATGATTTCCTCCGCCTCCGACGACCCTACGACCACCGGAGTGACCACCTCGGCCCCCTGAATCTGCTGGTGGTCTCAGCTTTCCGAACGGAGCCACCGTTCGCCGGCGACGATCGCCGGAGCCCCGCTCCTCTCGGGCAGAGGAGGGAGACGACGCGGGCGACTGGTCAAACCTGACCAGTGGGCCAGGCGGGCCCACCGTCAGAGACCCAGCGCCGGTCCACGTGGATAAGTGGAGGCGTAAAACCTCAAGTACGCCTCCTCTGACCGAAATCGTAATCTCGTTTGAAACGTTTTCTTTTTCTGTTTTTATTAAAAACAGTTTTTTGACCAAATGTTTGACTGACTATAACTCTTTAAATATAACTCCAAATGAATTGATTCTTTTTCCTACATCTCTCAAATTCTTCCTAGTTTATTTTAAGATTTTTTTTGAAAATTTTCCAAACAACGTTTTGTACTGTTTTTGAAATATGTGTTATTTGCATATTTTGAAAATAGGATTTTTGGAGAGAGGAAGAAAGCTTTCAAAAGTTTTGGAGAGCACCCCCACCTCTCCACACCTTTAAGCCAAGCATTCTGAACCCCGGGATAATAATTTTGGTGTGTTAAGTTGACACGTTTATTACACCTACTTATTTCGGAGTAATGTTATTTCATGTGATATGATCATTTGCATGGATGCATTTTTGTGATCCCCTTGCTATTGGAAATGAACATACGTGTGATGGTAATCATCCTCATGTGCCTTACATGCATGCCGGTAAGGAATCCGGGGAAGCCTCTGCCTTGGGTAGGTGTGAGCTTGTCGCCGGTCTCCGTCGGGACGGTTATATCTGGTATGGCATGGCAAGGTATAATGAGTGTTGATTTGTTGGTTGAAATAATTTTGTAACACATGTCATGCAGGAAACTCATAAGCCTCTTGAGTCGGCCATAGATCGAGTCTTGTTCCGGTAACCCCCATACTTGTTTCGTACTGCCACTGGTCCCTACCATAGGTGGGGTATGGTTCAGTAAGTTGTTAACCCTTGTCTTGGCACACACCGTACAGATAGGCCATGGTGGAAGATACCGGCTGCATCCGGTAGGCATGCCACCTGGTCCGGGGGCATGGGTGTATCCGGCTGGGACCGAGAGGGGGATACCCCTTAGAGCGCGCGAGAGAAATTTGATCCCATGCTACGCGAGGTTGTAGCCTCCCCACTTAGAGTTTGCTTGACAGGTGTTGTGGGTGATTCCAGACACCGGTAAGTTAAGCTGGTGTGTGCAAGTCAGGTGTGTTTTCAATTAAAAGACCATAGACGGAATTAGTCCCGATGGACTGAAGGAATCCGTTACTCGTGGGTAAAGAGTACACCCTCTGCAAAGATTAAAACCTATTCGAATAGCCGTGTCCACGGTCAAGGATTACAGTCTGGGATGGGTCAAGTGTCGGTCTTAGTGTCGGTCTTCGGAGGTGAAACTGTTAAATAAGAATAGGAATCACAACTTGTGACTTGTGACAATTATGATTATTACTATTGTTGACTAACCCATGATATTATTGGCATTATCGAATATACCTAGGATGGTTCTACCTCCTGGATATTTACTGTGATTTCTTTTAAAGCCCTTTATGTGGTATCGCTAAGACGCCCGATTGCGGCATTTCTTTTAAAGCCCTTTTTGTGGTGTCGCTAAGACGCCTGATTGCGGCATTTCTTTTAAAGCCCTTTATGTGGTGTCGCTAAGACGCCCGATTGCGGCATTTCTTTTAAAGCTCTTTATGTGGTGTCGCTAAGACGCCCGATTGCAGCATTTCTTTTAAAGCCCTTTATGTGGTGTCGCTAAGACGCCCGATTGCGGCATTTCTTTTAAAGCCCTTTATGTGGTGTCGCTAAGACGCCCGACTGTGGCATTTCTTTTAAAGCCCTTTCTATGGTGTCGCTAAGACGCCTGACTGTGGCATGCTTGTTGATTATTTCATAAATTTTTATACTATTATGATATTACTTTTTCATAAATAACATGCTTGCACGCATCATAGTTTTATTTACCTTTGTGACTAACGCCATGAGCATAAAATTTTTCCAGCACATCATCGTTATATTATACCTATGTTCATAATGTTTGCGAGTACATTCAAAGTACTCACTGGCTTGTCCCTGGCTATTGTCTTGGCCAGATTGCTTGCTTGGAGAGGAGCGTTGTGACGATAGTCCCGGAACCTAAGCAGCGGTGATAGCAGCCTCACGAAGATAGGAGTTAACCTGGTCAGCTGTTCCCGTGGGAAATGGAGCCCCACAGACCGTGGTGATCCACAAACCGCTTCCGCCCTCAACCACTAGAAACCATTTGATGTACTCATAGGCCACAATGGTATTGTACTATATATTTTGTACTCTTGCTTGGAATTTCTGTATCAAGTTGATGCCTCATCAGCTAACAGTAATCCTGGGGCTGATGAGCTCGACGGCCATTTTCTGGAAATTAATGTCCGGAAAACCGGTCGCGACAGACCTGGTATAAGAGCCAGGCTGACCATTGGCTAATCCTATCTTAGCCAGGTCAGGAAACCTAGGCAGACCAACCCACCAAGCCATAACCGAACCCCAGCCAGGCTTCTCATGCAAGATAGCCACACAGTAACCCGGCACCTTTTGGCAGTCGGTGCCCAACCTACCAACCTAGCCGTCAATCACGCGCCAGTGACCGGCCCCCTAAATAGTCCTTCTCGCAAGCGTGCGAAGGAAGACTCCGCCCCCTTTTCCTATAAAAAGGGCATGCTAGCCTCAACCCAGCACAGCACAACCGCTATCCCAAACCGAGCCACAATGCCTGGTCCTGTCGTGCACAATGAGACCATGACAACCAACCTTGGAGGTATTGTGACCATACTCGCAAACCTCACCCGTCGAGCTTATGCGTTAGAAGAGCCCCCAGAATATGTTGTGTACCAAGGACCATTAAGCGGTGAAAGCCGTCAATTCTGGGCCACTGTACACATCTATGGTAGGGGTCTAGCACCCGAGCGCCCCTACAGGTTCACGGGAAGGACGACTTCCTTTGAGCCACAAGCCATCCAACTAGATGCTCGAGAAGCTATAGTTCATCTCCGGCACTTGTCACCCAGAGTTAACTGTCGCTCTTTCCACTACTACCCCAGACGTGAAGGGTATGGTAGACCACCCCAAGTTGCCAACGGAGATCACGAGACAGATCCTGCATTGTTGCACCTGGTGCTCTATGTAAGTGCACTAGAGGAACTGTGCGATCAAGTCACTATAGATCTTATCGCAGCTCGTGGAGAGCTGGTTCGTCGAGCCCCGGCAAGAGAAGAGGACGAGCCCAACGCCGACAACCTAGTCGTGCTGTTTGGACACCCGATCGAGCCCCTGAGGTCTACCCCAGCCATCGGCCGAGGTGCTGCGATAACCCCAGAAGTGCTTCGTCGCATATTTGGAACACACTCCAACGGGGTTGTGGCCAACAATCCCCGTGATGGTCATCATCGCTACCCCAAGCCTGCAGCCCCTCAACCCACTCCAGTTAATTCCGATGGCGAGACCCGTGAAGGAGCCTCAACATCCACAAGGCACGCCCGCATGGATGTAAACGAGGTAGACTAAGTCACCCGAGTAGTATCGAATCCCAGTGTATTCTCGCTTGTAATCGTGTGACCTTGTATATAAACGCCGCCTGTCGTTGAGCCCCTGTAGCCTTGCATGGATATGCCAGCATTTCTATCCCAGGCACAGATACCGGAAACCTCCCCGACAACCCCCACAGTAACACGTCACTTTGCTGAGATATGTGTAAATCTGTGGCTTGACTCCGACCCTTGGAGCAGAGCTGGAAGTTTCTTTATCATTCACCACGGTAAAAGTGACCCAGCTCCAGTGCTATAAAGAGGCCACCGCGTGACCTTGCCAAAGCACTCCTCACCTTGTGCACCATCCACACAACCATTTCTTGCCATGCCGAGCCCCAACATTCAACTGAGAACCCCAGATGCAACCCCGGGTAGTTTTGTCAAAATATTGTGGGATTTTACCTGCAGTACCATGGGCGCTACCCAGCCACCCCAGTACGAGCTGTTAAAGTCAAGGATCACCCCTTCCACCTCAAGATACTGGGCAGCAGTGCACATCCCTCCCGTGAACTCAGACCAAGACCCAACGGAGGTCTGCTTCGTGGGGAAATCTATGCCAACCCCACTCATGGCAATAGAAGCTGCTGCATGCGAAGCGCTTGCTCGCCTTCGATTCGCGGTACCCTATGCCAGCGAACGAGGGTATTATTACTTTCCGAGCCGTGCAGCACCCGGAGGAGTAACATCTTTTCCCGGTGGACGAATTGAGAGAGACCCAGTCCTAGCCAACCTGGTCCAGTACGTCATCGCTCAAGAACGTTTAACCCAACATGTGATGGGTTATCTCCAGAGCCTCGCGGATTTAAATCCCCAAATCGCCATCGGCAGATCACTGAGGCCCGACCAAGAGAGACGCATTCATCGACTGGTCAATCCCCTTCCCCCGATAGAAGAGGAATGTGTCCCAGTACCAGAGACGTTTTCTCAGGACCCCATCCAGTTACCATTTCCATTTTAGACGTCGCTGCTGTGTTCATTATTGCAACATTTAATTGTGTGTTGTAACTTGTGCATGGTCACCTGAGCTTGCGCGACGAATAAATTATCTAGCTTCTACTAACATGTATAGTTTTGTTGGGACTTATGCTCCTTTATTTTTAACCGTTTTTCCTCGCGAAAAGTCCCGGAGAGTTTTTGTTTTTCAAAACAACCCTTAGCAAATCTTGGGGATGAGATTTTTCTTAAGAGGGGTAGTGTTGTGACACCCAATATTTTTGACCTTGTTTTATTAATTAAAAATTTGGCCAGGAATTAAAACTTTTATTTTCTGGGCTCCCTTTTTATTTCTGAATCATTTTCCCCCTAGTTATTATGGAGTTTTTCCCCAAAATGAAAACTTTTCAAACACGTTATTGGACTTGTTTAACCTCTCAAGAAAAACTTTTCTTTTATTAGTAGAACCAATTTCATAATTAATTTACTTGGTCTTTACCTTCTTAAAAAAATGATTTTTCCATGAATATATGGCCATATTTGAACTACAACCTCTTTAAAAATTTATTCAAAAATCCCACCAAAATTTGGAGATGTCATGTGGTGTTTTTAAATCACTTCTGTACAAAAATATCTTTTGTTCTTTAAATATTTTGAGCTCTATACCCAATTATCTTCTCTGGTCCAGAGTGCAAATTTGCACTACAGCCCATTTAACTATTTCTTTCTAGCCTCCACCAAAATTATGGGATGTTGGTAGTAGCATGTGATTCAACTTTATGCAAAAACCCAGTGATGTTCTTTGAAAAAATGAGTGGATCAACCTCATCCCCATTCTGGCCGAACTTGCTGGTTTGTACAGCAACCACATTTTTAGTTGCTCCTTTACCCATGATTCCTTTTTCTACTTGTAGACCACCCTACCAAACCTCTATGTCCAGGAGCATGCAACCATTGGATCATTTTTGGTTCAAGAAGTGATGCCATTTACTCGCTGTTCAGAATTGTAGTTTGGCAAAACTTGCACTAGCAAGTTCCTCCTTTTGGCAAACTAACTTCACCACCCTCTCATACATCCATAGAGATCCCACTCTGGAAGTTTTGGCCACTCCAAGAACTTCCTAAATGCCTCTGGCATTTTGACAAACACCCTGAGTGCATAGCCAGATTTGACATGATTTCAAGTTTACATTGTGAACTTAGTCCCCCGACCTAGCCACCTTGTCCGTTGAACTCCCCACTATCCCAGACCTGGCCCTGTTTCTTGCCAGCCTCACCCGCGACCGTTAACGTGCTCTGGCATTGTGTCGAACACATCCCGTGCGTGCTCTGGGCGCGCCCAGAGCGTGCGTTTGGCACGCACGTGCGCCCGAGCCGCCGCGTCGCGCCCCTGGTCTTTACCCACCCTGCAGAGCCGCGCCACACGCTCCCCTACTCGCCGCGTCACGCCAAAGGCCCCGACCGCCTCTGCAGCGCTGCCAGCAAGCCTTTTGGCGGCACACCGGCGTCGACAGTGCACCTCTGCCGCGGGCAGCGCCTCCCAAGCCACCCCGGCTCGCCACCTGTCCCCTGGAGCTTCACAAGCTCATCCACAAGGGTGTCGCCTAGCTCTCGTCGCCGCCACGCCACCGTGAAGCCACAGAACGTCGGTTCGTCGGCGATCTTATCCCCACCGCCGCGGAACCACCTTGCCTCACCTATTTAAGGAGGCCTGAGCTCATCTGGGCACGGAGGACACCTCAGGCCACCCCAATAACGCTTCCCCAGCTCGCAAATCGACCCAGGGAGGCTTTCTTCCCCGTCTCCGGCAACTCCAACTTCCGCCACTGCCCCGGCCGTTCCGGCACCACCAAGGCCTCCCCCTCTCCGTTCTCTCCACCAGGAACTTCCCCTTCCTCCCACGAACCCAACCCCCTACTCGATGTTGATCGGGAACCACCGCCGCCTCAAAACCACTTTACCACCGAAGCTTCCCTCCGCCGCGAAGCTCGCCGCCGGCGATTTCCTCCGCCTCCGACGACCCTACGACCACCGGAGTGACCACCTCGGCCCCCTGAATCCGCTGGTGGTCTCAGCTTTCCGAACGGAGCCACCGTTCGCCGGCGACGATCGCCGGAGCCCCGCTCCTCTCAGGCAGAGGCGGGAGATGACGCGGGCGACTGGTCAAACCTGACCAGTGGGCCAGGCGGGCCCACCGTCAGAGACCCAGCGCCGGTCCACGTGGATAAGTGGAGGCGTAAAACCTCAAGTACGCCTCCTCTGACCGAAAGCGTAATCTTGTTTGAAACGTTTTCTTTTTCTGTTTTTATTAAAAACAGTTTTTGATGACTGACTATAACTCTTTAAATACAACTCCAAATGAATTGATTCTTTTTCCTACATCTCTCAAATTCTGCCAAGTTTATTTTAAGTTTTTTTTTGAAAATTTTCCAAACAAATTTTTTGTACTATTTTTGAAATATGTGTTATTTGCATATTTTGAAAATAGTATTTTTGGAGAGAGGAAGAAAGCTTTCAAAAGTTTTGGAGAGCACCCCCACCTCTCCACACCTTTAAGGCAAGCATTCTGAACCCCGGGCTAATAATTTTGGTGTGTTAAGTTGACACGTTTATTACACCTCTTATTTCGGAGTAATGTTATTTCATGTGATATGATCATTTGCATGGATGCATTTTTGTGATCCCCTTGCTATTGGAAATGAACACACGTGTGATGGTAATCATCCTCATGTGCCTTACATGCATGCCGGTAAGGAATCCGGGAAAGCCTCTGCCTTGGGTAGGCATGAGCTTGTCGCCGGTCTCCGTCGGGACGGTTATATCCGGTATGGCATGGCAAGGTATAATGAGTGTTGATTTGTTGGTTGAAATAATTTTGTTACACATGTCATGCAGGAAACTCATAAGCCTCCTGAGTCGGCCATAGATCAAGTCTTGTTCTGGTACCCCATACTTGTTTCGTACTGCCACTGGTCCCTACCGTAGGTGGGGTATGGTTCAGTAAGTTGTTAACCCTTGTCTTGGCACACACCATACAGAGAGGCCATGGTGGAAGATACCGGCTGCATCCGGTAGGCATGCCACCTGGTCCAGGGGCATGGGTGTATCCGGTTGGGACCGAGAGGGGGATACCCCTTAGAGCGCGCGAGAGAAATTTGATCCCATGCTACGCGAGGTTGTAGCCTCCCCACTTAGAGTTTGTTTGACAGGTGTCGTGGGTGATTCCAGACACCGGTAAGTTAAGCTGGTGTGTGCAAGTCAGGCGTGTTTTCAATTAAAAGACCGTAGACGGAATTAGTCCCGATGGACTAAAGGAATCCGTTACTCGTGGGTAAAGAGTACACCCTCTGCCGAGATTAAAACCTATTCGAATAGCCGTGTCCACGGTCAAGGATTACAGTCTGGGATGGGTCAAGTGTCGGTCTTAGTGTCGGTCTTCGGAGGTGAAACTGTTAAATCAGAACAGGAATCACAACTTGTGACTTGTGACAATTATGATTATTACTATTGTTGACTAACCAGTGATATTATTGGCATTATCGAATATCCCTGGGATGGTTCTACCTCCTGGATATTTACTGTGATTTCTTTTAAAGCCCTTTATGTGGTATCGCTAAGACGCCCGATTGCGGCATTTCTTTTAAAGCCCTTTTTGTGGTGTCGCTAAGACGCCCGATTGCGGCATTTCTTTTAAAGCCCTGTATGTGGTGTCGCTAAGACGCCCGATTATGGCATTTCTTTTAAAGCCCTTTATGTGGTGTTGCTAAGACGCCCGATTGCGGCATTTCTTTTAAAGCCCTTTATGTGGTGTCGCTAAGATGCCCGATTGCGGCATTTCTTTTAAAGCCCTTTATGTGGTGTCGCTAAGACGCCCGACTGTGGCATTTCTTTTAAAGCCCTTTCTGTGGTGTCGCTAAGACGCCCGACTATGGCATGCTTGTTGATTATTTCATAAATTTTTATACTATTATGATATTACTTTTTCATAAATAACATGCTTGCACGCATCATAGTTTTATTTACCTTTGTGACTAACGCCATGAGCATAAAATTTTTCCAGCACATCATCGTTATATTATACCTATGTTCATAATGTTTGCGAGCACATTCAAAGTACTCACTGGCTTGTCCCTGGCTATTGTCTTGGCCAGATTGGTTGCTTGGAGAGGAGAGTTGTGACGACAGCCCCGGAACCTAAGCAGCAGTGATAGCAGCCTCGCGAAGATAGGAGTTAACCTGGTCAGCTGTTCCCGTGGGAAATGGAGCCCCACAGACCGTGGTGATCCACAAACCGCTTCCGCCCTCAACCACTAGAAACCATTTGATGTACTCATAGGCCACAATGGTCTTGTACTATATATTTTGTACTCTTGCTTGGAATTTCTGTATCAAGTTGATGCCTCATCAGCTAACAGTAATCCTGGGGCTGATGAGCTCGACGGCCATTTTCTAGAAATTAATGTCCGGAAAACCGGTCGCGACAAATCCGGGCATTTGCTTGAAATATTAACTTCAACTCCTAGAACATATCATATGCTCCATGACATTCAAAACATCGTTGAAGTCCCGGTTCTAAGCCGTAAGGCATGGCACACTAAACTATCGAGTAGTCATCAGCTTTGCTCTGCCAGACGTTCTTAACGCCATCAGTAGCTGATACGTCTCCAACGTATCCATAATTTTTTATTGTTCCATGCTATTATATTATCTGTTTTGGATGTTTAATGGGCTTTACCATACACTTTTATATTATTTTTGGGACTAACCTATTAACCGGAGGCCCAACCCAAATTGCTGTCTTTTTGTCTATTTCAGTGTTTCGCAGAAAAGGAATATCAAACGAAGTCCAAACGGACCGAAACCTTCGGGAACGTGATTTTTGGAACAAACATGATCCGGAGGACTTGGAGTGGACGTCAAGCAATCAACAAGGAGGCCATGAGGCAGGGAGGCGTGCCCCCACCATCGTGGGCCCCTCGTAGCTCCATCGACCTACTTCTTCCTCCTATATATACCTACATACCCCGAAAACATCCAGGAGCACCACGAAACCCTATTTCCACCGCCGCAACCTTCTGTACCCGTGAGATACCATCTTGGGGCCTTTTCCGGCGCTCCGCCAGAGGGGGCATTGATCATGGAGTGCTTCTACATCAACACCATAGCCTCTCCAATGATGTGTGAGTAGTTTACCTTAGATCTTCAGGTCCATAGTTATTAGCTAGATGGCTTCTTCTCTCTCTTTGGATCTCAATACAATGTTATCCTTGATTCTCTTGGAGATCTATTCGATGTAATCTTCTTTTGCGGTGTATTTGTCGAGATCCGATGAATTGTGGGTTTATGATCAAGATTATCTATGGACAATATTTGAATATCCTCTGAATTCTTTTATGTATGATTGGTTATCTTTGCAAGTCTCTTCGAACTGTCAGTTTGGTTTGGCCTACTAGATTTGTAACGCCCCGGATTCGATGCGGCAGGTGTCCGCCAGTTATTCGCCGTCATTGCCATGTCAGCTGCTTGCGTGTTGCATTTTGCCATGTCATCATGTGCATCTCATTCTGCATACGTGTTCGTCTCATGCATCCGAGCATTTTCCTCGTTGTCCGTTTTGCAATCCGACACTCCTATGTCCTCCGGCGTCCCCCTTTTGTCTCTTGTTGTGAGCGGGTGTTAAACATTCTCGGAATGGACCGAGATTTGTCAAGCAGCCTTGGTATACCATTGGTAGACCGCCTGTCAAGTTTCGTGCCATTTGGAGACCGTTTGATACTCCAACGGTTAACCGGGTAGCCGCAAAAGCCTCTTTTGTGTGCAGCCCTACAGCCCTTCAAAGTGGACCAATAACCCATCCTAACCCCCTCCATCCTCTCGGTCGTTCGATCACGATCGCGTGGCCGAAAACCGCTCCTCTTTTGGAGTCTCCTAGCTCCCTCTACCTATAAATAGACCCTCTCCCCTGAAATTTGCAGATAAATCCACCCAGCTTTTCCCCCTCTCCGCCGCCAGACGAAAACCTCGCCGCCCGGACATGTCCGCCCGCTGTCGTCCGCCCAATTCCCCGCCGCCACGCCAGCTCGGGCCGCCCCTTCGCCGTGAGCCATCGCGCGGGCCCGCCGGGGCCCGACCGCGGCCCTCCCGGCCCGGCACCTGCCGCCCGACGCCGCCTGCACCGCGCCCCCGCGCCGCTCGCCGAGTCGCCTCCTGCGCCGCCCGCCGGAGCTCCTCCCCGCCGCCTTCGCTCCATCGCCGCCCTTCGCCGCCGACCACCTCCGCCATCTCCGCCGCCGCGCCGATCCTCGCCGGCGCCGCGCCTCGCTGCCTTCAGCCCAGCCGCGTCGAGCCCCGCCACCGCGCGACCTCGCCGCCGGTCCCCGGTCGTGGTCCTCATCGCAGGAGCTTGCCGCCGCACCTGCCATGGCCTCCCGCCTTGCCTCCGACGCCGGATCCGGGATCCCCGTCCCCGGATCTCCCCGTTCCGGCCGCCCTCCCCTAGATCTGCATGCCGCCATCCCGGACGGCCCGAGTCCTCCAAGCAAACCCCTCCGCTCGAACCACACCACTTCGTCCCGGTTCAACCCCGTCTAGTTTTCCGGAGGTTGGTTTTTCACCAAGTCCTTGAGTTTCCTACATTCTGATTCTATGTTTGTCCTGCCATATCTCCTAGCATACTGCTCCGTTTTGCATGTATGATATATCGAAATGTTCATCGCGTTGTGATACTCACTCTGTTCCATTGTGCCATGTTCATTAGAGTTCATATGTATGCCCTAATAATCGTTGCAAGAGTGATATATAATGTTATTTGCTGCCTATTATCAGAACGTGCTCATTTGTCTTTTTTTGCATCTTTTTGTGTGATTTTCTTTTGAGCATGAAGTCTACATGTGTTATGAGCTACAACATGCCTTCTTGGTGTAATCCACTCTTCATGATATGACATGTGTTGATTGATACAAGCATGCAAACTAGGCATCATGATGTTGCTGATTTCAGAGACTTCGAATTTCACCGTCATTTCCCTGCTGTTATTTTCATGCCATGTATTCATGTTGCTACAGTGAGATCAATGCCTCTTTTGAGTATGGTCAGTAAGGATGTTTTGTTCATATGGTTATGCCCTATCCACCCATGCTCCTTTTTGCATTTATAGAGTGCTATAGCATGTCCCAATCTTGCTCTACTTTTGCTATAAAATGTTCCTGGCAGATTGTTTACATGTTAATCAATTTTGCCAAGGTTGTTATAGTTGATCCAAGCATGCTATGAACTTGCCCTTGCCATGCTTAGCTTCATGAACATGTCTTATTGCTGTAGGTATGCTTGTCTTATCATGCAATGCTTTGTGATGAGTGATTCGAGCTCGCAAAGATGCCTTCATAATTCTGTTTATGCCATGCTTTGTTTTTCTATCAAGTCTGAATCTGTTTATGAAACTTGCTATATTTACATGGGTGCCATCATATATTCTGTGACTTTTTGGCTCATGATCAGTAAGGGACTTTTGTCATATGCAATTAGTAGATTCATTCCGTGCTTTTGGTTGCCATGATAAGTCCTGTAGCATGTTGTTTGATAGCTCCAAACATTGCAACCTGATGTTATTATTGCCATGTCCAGTGATTTCCACCAAGTCTGTGAACCTGTTATTATTTGCAATCTTGTCATGTTCTTTTGAGCATGTTCTAGTAGTTTTTGGAGATAGCTCAGTGGTCATGTTTTGTTATGCTTTACCTGTACACCATGCCCATGCCTTTTGTTTTCATGTTGAGATCCTGTAGCATGTTGTTTTGATGCTTGTAAGACGCCTAGTTGCTGTTTTGGACAGCTTGTCCTTTAAACTTGTATAGTGTGTATGTGTTGAACCGTTGCTCCGTTTTGAGTGTGCTCTATATGAAACTTGCTTAGTTTTGCATGTAGCTTTATATTACCTTGTTGCATCCATGTTTTGAGGTGTGTACTTGATGTTTGAATGCTTTTTGCGCCAATGACATGATTAACTTGTTTTGCTCATATCTTCTAGGCCGTAGCTCCGAATCAATTGAACTTTATGTGTAACTTGACTAGAATTTCGTGTAGATCATCATGGTGCATCTTAACTTGCTTCTTAACAACTTGAACATAAGGTTTATTCAGATCAGTGCCAATTTCGAAATTTGCATATGAAGACTTACCGGACTTGTAATATGTTGTTTCCGCCCTCATTTAAACTTGCTTTGAGTAGCTTCATGTAGCTTTGCCATGCATCATACTTGGTTGAGCATCATGCCTTGTTCATGTGTGGTGTGTTTACCATGTTGTGTGCTTCTTCTCGATAGTTTCTGTTTCGTTGCAATCGTGAGGATTCGTTCGTCTATGCTTGGTTCGTCTTCGTGGCTTCATCTTCATGGACTCGTTCTTCTTCCTTGCAGGATTTCAGGCAAGATGACCGTCACCTTGGATCTCACTACTATCATTGCTATGCTAGTTGCTTCGTTCTATCGTTATGCTGCGTTACCTACCACTTGCTTATCCAACCTCCCAAATTGCCATGAACCACTAACCTTTGTCACCCTTCCTAGCAAACCGTTGTTTGGCTATGTTACCACTTTTGCTCAGCCCCTCTTATAGCGTTGCTAGTTGCAGGTGAAGATGAAGATTGCTCCATGTTGGTTTATGTTTATGTTGGGATATCACAATATCTCTTATATTATTAATGCATCTATATACTTGGTAAAGGGTGGAAGGCTCGGCCTTATGCCTGGTGTTTTGTTCGACTCTTGCCGCCCTAGTTTCCATCATATCGGTATTATGCATAGCTAACGCGGTTGGGTTATTTATGTGACCCCCTTGACAGTTCGCCTTGAATAAAACTCTTCCAGCAAGGCCCAACCTTGGTTTTACATTTGCCTAACGACCTATCACCCCTTCCCTTGGGTCGGCCAACCCAAGGGTCATCTTTATTTAGCCCCCCTAGGCCAGTGCTTCTCTAAGTGCTGGTCCGAACCGAGTAGACTACGGGGCCACCTCGGGGAAACTTGAGGGCTGATTTTACTCGTAGGATGTCTCATCCGATGTTGCCCTGAGAACGAGATATGTGCAGCTCCTATCGGGATTGTCGGCGCATCGAGCGGTCTTGCTGCTCTTATTTTACCATTGCCGAAATGTCTTGTAAACGGGATTCCGAGTCTGATCGGGTCTTCCCGGGAGAAGGAATATCCTTCATTGACCGTGAGAGCTTGTGATGGGCTAAGTTGGGACACCCCTGCAGGGTAAAAACTTTCGAGAGCCGTGCCTGCGGTTATGTGGCAGATGGGAATTTGTTAATGTCCGGTTGTAGTAAACTTGAAGTAAACTCTTCTAAAATACACCAACCATGTGTGTAACCGTGATTGTCTCTTTTTGGGGTTGTTCGAGAGGAGAACACGGTTTTGGGTTATGTTTGACGTAAGTAGGAGTTCAGGATCACTTCTTGATCATCACTAGTTGATGACCGCTTGCTCTGCTTCTCTTCTCGCTCTTATTTGCGTAAGTTAGCCACCATACATGCTTAGTCGCTGCTGCAACCTCACCACTTTACCCTTTTCCTTACCCATTAAGCTTTGCTAGTCTTGATACCCATGGTAATGGGATTGCCGAGTCCTCGTGGCTCACAGATTACTACACCAACAGTTGCATGTACAGGTTATGCGATGATCATGACATGAGAGCGATGTTACTTGTGTTGGAGTTCTTCTTCTTCTTCGATCTTGGGTTAGGTTCCTGGTCGGCAGCCTAGGCTAGCAGGGTGGATATTGTTTGCGTTTCTGTTTATGTTTCATCCGTAGTCAAATGTTGTTTTTGTATATGATGTATTGATGTATCCTTGCGGCAGTGGTATGTCTTGGTTGTATCCCCACTATTATGTAATGTTGATGTAATGATATCCACCTTGCAAAAGCGTCTCCAAGATGCGCTTCTATCCTTGGTGGGACCTTCGAGTTCCTTTAGGATAGGGTCGCATGTTGGGCGTCACAAGATTGATCTTTCTTGCAATGGGAGAAGTGCTTAGCTTTGGGTTCAATCTTGCGGTGCCCGATCCCAGTGACAGTAGGGGAAACGACACATATTGTATTGTTGCCATCGAGGATAAAAAGATGGGATTTATATCATATCATCATGTCATCTTTCTTAATGCGTTACTCCGTTCTTATGAACTTAATACTCTAGATGCATGCTAGATAGCGGTCGATGTGTGGAGTAATAGTAGTAGATGCAGGCAGGAGTCGGTCTACTTGTCACGGACGTGATGCCTATATACATGATCATGCCTAGATATTCTCATAACTATGCTCAATTCTATCAATTGCTCGACAGTAATTTATTCACCCACCGTAAAGCCACTAGTGAAACCTATGGCCCCCGGGTCTATTCTCTATCATATTAATCTACCGTTATTTATATTACCGTTTATTTTGCTTTCTTTACTTTTAGTCTTTATCATAAAAATACCAAAAATATTATCTTATCATCTCTATCAGATCTCACTTTTGCAAGTGGCCGTGAAGGGCTTGACAACCCCTTTATCGCGTTGGTTGCAAGGTTCTTATTTGTTTGTGTAGGTACGAGGGACTTGAGTGTGGCCTCCTACTGGATTGATACCTTGGTTCTCAAAAACCGAGGGAAATACTTACGCTACTTTACTGCATCAGCCTTTCCTCTTCAAGGGAAAACCAACGCAATGCTCAAGAGGTAGCAGTAGCATCTGCAGCAGGATTGGCACCCGGCGGTGCTTCAAGGACATAATTCTTCTGTGCAGCAATGAGGATAATCCTCAGGTTACGGACATAGTCCGTGTAATTGCTACCATCATCTTTCAACTTTGCTTTCTCAAGGAACACATTAAAATTCAACGAAACAACAACACGGGCCATCTATCTACAACAACATAGACATGCAAAATTCTATTAGGTACTAAGTTCATGATAAATTAAAGTTCAGTTAATCATATTACTTAAGAACTCCCACTTAGATAGACATCCGTCTAATCATCTAAGTGATCACGTGATCCATATCAACTAAACCATGTCTGATCGTCACGTGAGATGGAGTAGTTTTCAATGGTGAACATCACTATGTTGATCATATCTACTATATGATTCATGCTCGACCTTTCGGTCTCAGTGTTTCGAGGCCATATCTGCATATGCTAGGCTCGTCAAGTTTAACTCGAGTATTCTGCGTGTGCAAAACTGGCTTGCACCCGTTGTATGTGAACGTAGAGCTTATCACACCCGATCATCATGTGGTGTCTCGGCACGATGAACTTTTGCAATGGTGCATACTCAGGGAGAACACTTGTACCTTGAAATTTAGTGAGAGATGATCTTACAATGCTACCGTTGAACTAAGCAAAATAAGATGCATAAAGGATAAACATCACATGCAATCAATATAAGTGATATGATATGGCCATCATCATCTTGTGCCTTTGATCTCCATCTCCAAAGCACCGTCATGATCACCATCGTCATCGGCGCGACACCTTGATCTCCATCTAGCATCGTTGTCATCTCGCCAACTATTGTTTCTACGACTATCGCTACCGCTTAGTGATAAACTAAAAACAATTACAGGGCGATTGCATTGCATACAATAAAGTGACAACCATATGGCTCCTACCAGTTGCCGATAACTCCGTTACAAAACATGATCATCTCATACAATAAAGTTTAGCATCATGTCTTGACCATATCACATCACAGCATGCCCTGCAAAACCAAGTTAGACGTCCTCTACTTTGTTGTTGCAAGTTTTACGTTGCTGCTACGGGCTGAGCAAGAACCGTTCTTACCTACGCATCAAAACCACAATGATACTTCATCAAGTATGTGATGTTTTGACCTTCACAAGGACCGGGCGTAGCCACACTCGATTCAACTAAAGTTGGAGAAACTGACACCCGCCAGCCACCTGTGTGCGAAGCACGTCGGTAGTACGAGTCTCGCGCAAGCATACGCGTAATGTCGGTCCGGGCCGCTTCATCCAACAATACCGCTGAATCAAAGTATGACATGCTGGTAAGCAGTATGACTAGTATCGCCCATAACTCACTTGTGTTCTACTCATGCATATAACATCTACGCATAAACCAGGCTCGGATGCCACTGTTGGGGAATGTAGTAATTTCAAAAAAAAATCCCACGCACACGCAAGATCATGGTGATGCATAGCAATGAGAGGGGGGAGTGTTGTCCACATACCCTCATAGACCGAAAGCGGAAGCGTTATGACAACGCGGTTGATGTAGTCATACGTCTTCACGATCTGACCGATCAAGTACCAAATGCACGGCACCTCCGAGTTTAGCACATGTTCAGCTCGATGACGTCCCTCGAACTCACAATCCAGCAGAGCTTCGAGGGTGAGTTCCATCAGCACGACGGCGTGATGACGGTGATGATGATGCTATCGACGCAGGGCTTCACCTAAGCAATGCTACGATATGACCGATGTGGATTATTGTGGAGGGGGGCACCGCACATGGCTAAAAGATCAACTGATCAACTTCCGTGTCTATGGGGTGCCCCCTCCCCCGTATATAAAGGAGTGGAGGAGGGGGAGGGGCCGGCCCTCCTAGGCGCGCCCCAAGGGGAGCCCTACTCCCGACTCCAACCCTTCCAAGAGTAGGAGTAGGAGAGAGGGAAGGAGGAGAGAGGGGGGAGGAAAGGGGGGGCCGCCCCCTCCTTGTCCAATTCGGACTAGAGGGGAGGGAGCGCGCGGCCTGCCCTGGCCGCCACTTCTCTTCTCCACTAAGGCCCAATAGGCCCATTACACTCCGGTAACACCCCAGGTACTTCGGTATTTGTCCGAACTTGCCCGGAACCCTTCCGAAGTCCAAACATAGTCATCCAATATATCGATCCTTACGTCTCGACCATTTCGAGACTCGTCGTCATGTCCATGATCATATTCGGGGCTCCGAACTATCTTCGGTACATCAAAACACATAAACTCATAATACCGATAGTCACCGAATGTTAAGCGTGCAGACCCTACGGGTTCGAGAACTATGTAGACATGACCAAGACTCGTTTTCGGTCAATAACCAATAGCGGAACCTGGATGCTCATATTGGCTCCCACATATTCTACGAAGATCTTTATCGGTCAAACCGCATAACAGCATACGTTGTTCCCTTTGTCATCGATATGTCACTTGCCCGAGATTCGATCGTCGGTATCTCAATACCTAGTTCAATCTCGTTACCGTCAAGTCTCTTTACTCGTTCCGTAATGCATCATCCCGTAATTAACTCATTAGTTACATTGCTTGCAAGGCTTATCACTACAAAAAAAGACACTTCCGTGATGATACGTGTTTGTCACAGTAGGTCGCGTCTTCTGTCATGCATGTACATCCATGACAAATTATGACATAATCAAGATAGTCATACCTGTGTTGTCGTATAACTGGTATAAGTGTTCCATGACATTGCCAAAATTATCATCACGGAAGTGTCCACTTCCATGACGATAAATCGCGCGTCATAGAATAATGGGCCACCATTTTGGCCACAAAATTTAGCGGACCATAATGGGCTGGCCCAGCTAAAGGCCCACACGATTTTGCAGACCATAATGGGCCGGTCCAGCTAAAGGCCCACAAAATTTTGCGGACCACAATGGGCCGACCCAGCTAAAGGCCCACAAGATTCTGCCGACCATAATGGGCCAGCCCAGCTAAAGGCCCAACATTCTCTATCAAATCGGCCCGTCAATGGCCTGTCCTAAACTTGTCATCAACGCGGCCCATGGTCACTTCTGGCCCGTTAACAGTCCGCCAAGTAATTGGGCTGAATTACGGCCTGGTGTATTTCCGGCCTGTTAAAGGTCCGGCTTCATTTGGGCCCATTTACAGGCCATCAAAACTTTCGACCCATAAACGACCGTGAAGGATTTGGGTCATATTCGGCCATGTCTGACATTAGGCCTGTTAGAGGCCCACTATAGCTTTGGGCCACTTTCGGCCTGTTGTCATTTTCGGCCAGTTAACGCCGGACGTAAACCATGAGCCATATGTGGCCCAACATCATATCGGCCCCATTAATGACCCATATAAAAATGACAATAATCTAGCTCGACCGAAGTTCCGGCCTGTTAATGGCCCGTGTATTAAGTCGGTGCATTTATGGCCCGTCCGAATTTCGGCCTGTCAGATCCGCATCGTAAATGGGCCACCATTTCGGCCTGGTAAGTCCAGTGGGTTATTTGGCATAATCAGGGCCCAATCTCACTTTCGTTCTATTAAAGGCCCATGTTTTTTATGGGCTCGAGATATTTACACCTGTAAACGGCCTATTTTTACTGAGGGCCCAAATTATGTTTAGGCTTGTTAAAGGCCCACTATGGGCACAGACCTACCAGAAAAATATGAAAGCTTATGCTGATTTAGGCCTAGATATTTTTAGTGGGTTACATGCCAATTTCGGCCCGTAATCGTTTTTAGCCCAATTGGAATGGGCCCGACGAATGTTGGCATGTTGGGCTCCTACGAAGCTTTCGGCTGAATACATTACTAAGATAAACCTACACTATACAAAAATAGCGTCGTAATTACTGCAGCCTGAGGCAGCATCATAAATGTTGTATCACAACAAAATAAATTCCAACCATACAACAAAAGGCCTGTTGGCATAAAGTTTATAGTCCTTCCAGTTAAAAGCACCATCAGATGTATAGAAGCACATATCATTTGACCTGAGTGCTAATGTTTCAGGCTGTAGAATCTGATGGAGCAGCATGATCTCCACCTTTTTTCCGCCATTGCTCTTGAACAACGAAGCGAATGTCTGATAGTCTGGTTTCAAAACCATTCATATCTTGACGACATTTCTCAACCACTATTCTTGTTTCAGAAACAACGTCCATTAGGGATTGGACTTGTGTCTGGAGAACAGATATATCACTCTGTCTACCAGGAAGATTTTGTTCAGTAGGTGATTTGGGCGAGGTTACCTTGATAACCAACACAGAATTATGCAGGAAGGTGCTTTTTGCACTGTTAGTGGAGAGATACTGACGCACTGCAGCAAGAGGTGACATTGTGCCTATAGTAGCCTCGTCACCTTCAGGTGGTTGTGGCTGTTCAATCATTTGTTCCATAGCTTCCTGAAAGTCTGAACTTGTAGATTAGTGTACCAGATAAATTACTAATGAGACAAAAACAAACAAAGTAGGTTAAACGTTTATACATAACTTATTTTGGTGAACTATTGTAATACATTAGCATGTATTGTAGTGCCAACTACATAATAAAATCACTTTCGGAACATATGTCCATGTAGCATGCCTACTGTATTGTCTATTTCCTCACATTCGTTGACATCTAAGGATAAAAAGACATGGTTTAAAGTACGATGAACATAGTATGGCATCATTCATATCATGGGCAAATAGATATAAAACAAACAGGCTATTTTATCATTGTGTGCGCACGTGAACATAACAACTAGATTGCAAATCAAGACCAAAAGAATATCCTTCATCTCTTTTAAACCATGTAAGGTGAAATGATACGTTAAGACAACTGTGAATAAAAGTGAACAGCTTAACTGACATTGGCTGCAAACCAAGTAGTTAAATGAACACATCACAGTACCAATCAGTTCAAGGCAGGAGGAGTAAGGACCTACAACATCGGCTTGAACTGGTGTGCTCATGCCCTTCATCTTGCTGGTGTGGCAATCCTTGAAGATTTGCACTACATTCGGTTCAGGTTCTTTTTGGTCCACACGGGATTTTCTCTGTATTTGGAACAAGTCAATATAGATACGATAATATGGCACAAAAAAAAGAAGGAATTAGCAGCTATTTACAAGAGCCTCGCAGCGTGCAATATAGCTACGAGATCCTGTTGTCTGTTGGAATTTCACTTTAGAACGGTTGGTTTTGTTCTTCAAACAGTTAGCCTAGAAGAAGATACACTTGTAAGGCACATACATAAATACAAGTTCAATATGTGGTCTGATCAAATACATATAGCCTACCTGATACTTTGGATCAGACCAGTGTTTAACGAGGGCTGTCTAGTCTTCATCTCTAATATATTCCACTGGAGATGTTTGGGCGATTTCATTGTTAGCCTTGCCTTCATAGTGAGATTTTCTAAGGTGGTACCGATACTGTCGCAGACCAGACTAAAAACATGAGTGCATGCTTGACTAGTTGCATCATCTTTTGGATCCAACTTGAACCTCATCTATTGAAAAAAGAATGTGAGTCTTATTAGGAGGAAGCTAGAAAGTATGGGACAGAGCAAGACAATATTACTAATTGCGATGAATAAGATTACTTACGGATAAATGGTGAAGGAAGGTGTTAAACTGGGTATTGTCTTTCTCATTCCTGTACTGGATCCACGTTGGGAGGATACGTGCATGACACCTAACGGCTGCCTCTGATACTAACTTGGCTGACTCTGTAGCATCACGTGGCCTTTTTAAACCCGCCTCAAAATGGATCTCCATTATTCCTCCTTTATATTTTGTTAATCCGCCAAGCATTATCCCTGATGTCTATTTCTTCTTGCGCCGTGGTGCTAGTTCAACAACGAATATGGAAAGTGTTAGTGTACATCAAACTCTGAGAGTACATATAAAGGAGCATGCAACTGCAACTTGACTCGGTCAGGTACCGTCTTGGTGTTGATGCTCATGAGGTTCATCTGATCTTGCCAAGTCCTGTTGTGTCAGCAGTGCTTCGGAAGTAGTGTTAGGTGTGAAGGCAGCTTGGGAACTGGCCAGTTTCGGAGCAAACGAACGAGTAACTGGTTGAGATGCTGGTACAATTGAAGCGGATGCTGCAGCTGGTGGAGCAGGTGATACTGTGTTTATAGATTTAGCCGGTGGACTTGGACCTTCTAATACACTATAAGTACCTGCAGAATCTCGACGACAGAACCTTTTCCGTTTCACCCGACGAGTAACATCACTCCCTACTATATTATTTTCCTTGCTCTTTTTTGACTTTGCCATGTCAAGCTGTACCCACAACACAAATGAATAAAATCACTCTTCAGAACTCATTGATGCATGATACACACAAGAAATACTTTGATGTAAGACAACCGTAAGAGGATGGAATATGTAAGAAAAATAGGACGGCATGACATATTCATAGCTACGATGTGCAAACTAAGCAGAAGGATTTTCAAGAAAATAGAAGTAATGCAAGCTAGACACCATATGAAAGATGCAACCAATATTACTCTGCCAAGTGAAAAGTGTCTTGTCATAAGTGGCAATTTGAAAAATTAGAAGCAGTACAACGTAGAAATCAATGCAAGATGCAACCACTATCAAACTACCATGTTAAAAGCGTCCAATCATGAGTGACTGATGCGGGATATACAACAACAGTACTTTGATGTAAGAACATGGTATGATAGATAGATGAAGTGTATTCTAGACACAGAAAGCCATGTCATAACCACATGTATAACGTATAAACTCAGCAGGTGCAATTTAATCAAAATAGAAGAAATACAGGCTAGACAACATATGCAACATGAAACCAATTATCACACTGTGAACTTAGAGCAAGCACCTGCGATGGTGGAGTACGGGAGATGAACTCATCATGTAGACTTGGGACTTCAACTTCATTAGCAGTAGCAGTGGCAAATCTAGAGAGTCTCTGTTTGCGTCGGTATGGAGGACCGCCAACATCCCTAACTTACTCTTTTCCTTCCTATTTTCTGATATTGCCTTATGAAGTCAAAACCACAAGAAGATGAATAAAATTAGCTCTGCATAACTGGTTGATGCATGATACAGACGAACACTACTTTGATATAAGGCAAGCGCAGGATAGGAGGATGGAATATATACAAACAAAGACAGTGTTTCATAGTCACACGTACGATAGGAGGATGGAATATGTATGAAAAAACAGTAAGCGGAAGGAATTTCAACAAAATTAGAAGAAATGAAAGCTAGGCACCATATGAACATGCAACTAATATCACTCTATCAGGTAAAAAGTGTCTCGTCGTAAGTGCCATTTCAAGAAATTAGAAGCAGTACAAGCTAGAAGACAATGCAAGATGCAACCTACATCACAGTCCCAAGTTAAATATGTCTTATGGGTAATTGATCATTGCAGGTATAAGTTGTAAGCTACGCAGATGCAATTCAACATAATCAGAAGCAATACAAACTAGACATCGTACGGAAAACGCAACCACGTATAATAGTTCCAAGCAAGAGCAAGCACATGTGATGGTGGAGTAGGGGAGATGTGCTCATCATGTACACGTATGTTCTAGAAATAGGAACATGGGTCATATTCACAGGCATTATGTGTAAGGTAAGAAGATGCAATTCAAGTTAGAAGCAATACAAGCTAGACATCATACGCAACACGCAACTACATATAATAGTGTCAAGTTAGAGCAAGCACCTGTGATGGTGGAGTAGGGGAGATGTGCTCATCATCTACACAACTACGTTGACTGTCCAACCTTGTGTTGTCTTGCGAATCTTGTTGGTAGGATGGCGGAGTAGAATCTGTAGAGACCCCCTGTTTGAGTTGCTCCGAAGGACCACCATCATCCACTGCCGGACTAATTTCCTTCAGCTGTAATGATTTTGCATTGTGAAGTCAAACCAATAAGAAAAAGGAATAAAATTCGCTCTTCAGAACTCATTCATGCATGATACTGACGAACACTACACGGATGAAAGGCAAACACATGATGCGAGGATGGAATATGTATGAAAAACAAGATGGTGTGATATATTCACACCTATGATGTGGTAACTAAGCAGAAGGTATTTCAACAAATTGGAAGCACTGCAAGCTAGACGCCATATGAAAGATGCAACCAATATCACTCTGCCAAGTTCAAAATGTATGGCATTTCAACAAATTAGAAGCGGTACATGCTAGAAATCATATGCAAGATGTCGGTGTACAAAAAGGGGGGGTACACTTTTTGTACCCCTATAACTGTGCACGGGCAGTCCGAGCCACCGGCACCGCCGCGCCAAGCACGGCAAGGGAGGTAAGCTAAGGTAAGGCCGGAGCTCAAGAGAAGGAGAATGACGCCAATACCAAGACCACAAAGAGCAAAGGGGACAGAGCAGACCCCCCGGCAAGATCCTTGCCGGGGGGCAGCATTAGCTAACCCGGCAAGATCCTTGCCGTGGCAGCTCGCCCCACACCTACGGAGCGAAGTCACCCTCGAGTCCACTGCCCCCATGGGGCAAGGATTCGGGAGACATCCCCGTGGTGGCATGCAGATCTTTGTGAAGACATTCAAGATCAGATACACACTTTAGAAGATGATGATCCTTGGCGGGATCCCAGCCAAGGAGGACCACAAGGCCCCCGGCAAGAGCCTTGCCGGGGATGACAGCAGGCGCCACGGCAAGCTCCTTGCCGGGGCCGCGGCAAGACCTTTGCCGGGGCCGCAGCAAGGCCCTTGCCATGGACCCCCGTGGGGCCACCATCAGGCCCATGCCAATCAAGCCTCCACCGCCGTTCGCATGCAGCTGCCGACCCAACCAGCTGGGCAGGCACCTGCGTGGCGGCAAGTAGATATTCGTGGAGACCCATCACTGCGCCACCTCAGCTACCTGCCTGCCTACATGGCACCACGGGCACCGCTGGCCAGGGCGCGTGTCGACGCAAGAGGGAGCGGCGACGGACGAGGTAGGGCTCTCCCCCGTCCCCGACGAAGCAAGGACACCTAAGCAAGGTGCATTAAATGCGCCTTGTCATGTAATGCGAGGGATAGCCTCGCATTACTGTACCCTTTCCACCTCCTGTGTGCCACTATGGCAACCCCTTTCCTATAAAAGGAGGCCCGAGGCGACCAGGAGGAGGATTCGGCGTTTTGCAGCTCTTGACGCCCATTGCTAGCTCAAGAACACAGATAAACAATCCACCAAAGCAGGAGTAGGGTTTTACGCATCCTCGTGGCCCGAACCTGGATAAAGGAACCGTGTACTATCTGCTTGATCCTCTCTTCTCGCGACCCCGCGCCCCGCAACCGTAGTAGGGATTCTTGTGATCCCATAGGTGTCGTTTCCCACCGACATCTTTGGCGCGTCAGGCACGGGGACAGCGCAGTTGTGAGAATCGGCTTTGGCAGTCAGCCCGACGCTTCTTCGTCTTCGTGACCCATGAAGAAGTAAGGAGGCCAGGAGATCGACACTCGAGCGATCGCAAACAGAAGCTAAGTTGCACTGAACCCTTGCTTATACTACTGTCGGTGTCAAAACCGGTGGATCTCGGGTAGGGGGTCCCGAACTGTGCGTCTAGGCGGATGGTAACAGGAAACAAGGGACACAATGTTTTACCTAGGTTCGGGCCCTCTTGATGAAGGTAAAACCCTACGTCCTGCTTGATTAATATTGATGATATGGGTAGTACGAGAGTAGATCTACCACGAGATCAAGGAGGCTAAACCCTAGAAGCTAGCCTATGGTATGATTGTTATATGTTGGGATTCTTGTCCTACGGACTAAAACCCTCCGGTTTATATAGACACCGGAGAGGGTTGTTGGGGAACGTGGCAGAATACAAAAATTTTCCTACGGTTTCACCAAGATCCATCTATGAGTTCATCTAGCAACGAGTGATCGGATGCATCTACATACCTTTGTAAATCGCGAGCGGAAGCGTTCACTAGAACATGGATGATGGAGTCGTACTCGCCGTGATCCAAATCACCGATGACCAAGCGCCGGATGGACGGCACCTCCGCGTTCAACACACGTGCGGAGCGGATGACGTCTCCTCCTTCTTGATCCATCAAGGGGGAAAGAGAGGTTGATGGAGATCCAGCAGCACGATGGCGTGGTGGTGGATGCAGTTGTCACCTGCAGCAGGGCTTCGCCGAGTGTCTACGCGAGAGGGAGAGGTGTGACAGGGGAGAGGGAGGCGCCAGGGGTCAAGGGTGCGGCTGCCCCTCCCTCCCCCTTTATTTAGGCCCCCTGGGGGGCGCTGGCCCTGGAGATCCAATCTCCCAGGGGGGCGGCGGCCAAGGGGGGTGGAGTGCCCCCCAAGGCAAGTGGGGCACCCCCCCACCCTAGGGTTCCAAACCTAGGAACAGGGGGTGGGCCTAGGGGGGCGCACCAGCCCACTAAGGGCTGGTCCCCCTTCCCACTTCAGCCCATGGGGCCCTCTGGGATGGGTGGCCCCACCCGGTGGACCCCCGGGACCCATCTGGTGGTCCCGGTACAATACCGGTGACCCCCGAATCACTCCCGATGGCCGAAACTGCACATCCTATATATAATTCTTCACCTCCGGACCATTCCGGAACTCCTCGTGACGTCCATGATCTCATCCGGGACTCCGAACAACTTTCGGATTACTGCATACTCATATCTCTACGACCCTAGCGTCACCGAACCTTAAGTGTGTAGACCCTACGGGTTCGGGAGACATGCAAACATGACCGAGACACCTCTCTGGCCAATAACCAACAGCGGGATCTGGATACCCATGTTGGCTCCCACATACTCCTCGATGATCTCATCGGATGAACCATGATGTCGAGGATTCAATCAATCCCGTATGCAATTCCCTTTGTCAATCGGTATTTTACTTGCCCGAGATTCGATCGTCGGTATCCCAATACCTCGTTCAATATCGTTACCGGCAAGTCACTTTACTCGTACCGTAATGCATGATCCCGTGATCAAACACTTTGATTACATTGAGCTCATTATGATGATGCATTACCGAGTGGGCCCGGTGATACCTCTCCGTCATACGGAGTGACAAATCCCAGTCTCGATCCGTGTCAACCCAACAGACACTTTCGGAGATACCCATAGTATACCTTTATATTCACCCAGTTACGTTGTGACGTTTGGCACACCCAAAGCACTCCTACGGTATCCGGGAGTTACACGATCTCATGGTCTAAGGAAAAGATACTTGACATTGGAAAAGCTCTAGCAAACGAATTATACGATCTTGTGCTTATGCTTAGGATTGGGTCTTGTCCATCACATCATTCTCCTAATGATGTGATATCGTTATCAATGACATGCGATGTCCATAGTCAGGAAACCATGACTATCAGTTGATCAACGAGCTAGTCAACTAGAGGCTTACTAGGGACATATTGGTGTCTATGTATTCACACATGTATTACGATTTCCGGATAACACAATTATAGCATGAATAAAAGACAATTATCAAGAACAAGGAAATATAATAACAATGCTTTTATTATTGCCTCTAGGGCATATTTCCAACAGTCTCCCACTTGCACTAGAGTCGATAATCTAATTACATTGTGATGAATCGAACACCCATAGAGTTCTGGTGTTGATCATGCTTTGCTCTAGAGAGAGGTTTAGTCAATGGATTTGCGACATTCAGATACGTATGCACTTTACAAATTTCTATGTCTCCATCTTGAACATTTTCACGAATGGAGTTGAAGCAACGCTTGATGTGCCTGGTCTTCTTGTGAAACCTGGGCTCCTTGGTGCAATAGCTCCAGTGTTGTCACAGAAGAGTTTGATCGGCCCCGATGCATTGGGTATGACTCCTAGGTCGGTGATGAACTCCTTCACCCAAATTTCTTCATGCGCTGCCTCCGAGGCTGCCATGTACTCCGCTTCACATGTAGATCCCGCCACGATGCTCTGCTTGCAGCTGCACCAGCTTACTGCTCCACCATTGCAACATATACACGTATCCGGTTTGTGACTTAGAGTCATCCAGATCTGTGTCGAAGCTAGCGTTGACGTAACCCTTTACGACGAGCTCTTCGTCACCTGCATAAACGAGAAACATGTCCTTAGTCATTTTCAGGTACTTCAGGATATTCTTGACTGCTGTCCAGTGTTCCTTGCCGGGATTGCTTTGGTACCTTCCTACCAAACTTACGGCAAGGTTTACATCAGGTCTGGTACACAGCATGGCATACATAATAGACCCTATGGCTGAGGCATAGGGGATGACACTCATCTCTTCTATATCTTTTGCCGTGGTCGGTCATTGAGCTGAGCTCAATTTCACACCTTGCAACACAGGCAAGAACCCCTTCTTGGACTGATCCATATTGAACTTCTTCAATATCTTTCCAAGGTATGTGCTTTGTGAAAGACCTATGAGGCGTCTTGATCTATCTCTATAGATCTTGATGCCTAATATATAAGCAGCTTCTCCAAGGTCCTTCATTGAAAAACTCTTATTCAAGTAGGCCTTAATGCTGTCCAAAAGTTCTATATCATTTCCCATCAAAAGTATGTCATCTACATATAATATGAGAAATGCTACAGAGCTCCCACTCACTTTCTTGTAAACGCAGGCTTCTCCATAAGTCTGCATAAACCCAAACGCTTTGATCATCTCATCAAAGCGAATGTTCCAACTCCGAGATGCTTGCACCAGCCCATAAATGGATCGCTGGAGCTTGCATACCTTGTTAGCATTCTTAGGGTCGACAAAACCTTCCGGCTGCATCATATACAGTTCTTCCTTAAGATAACCATTAAGGAATGCCGTTTTGACGTCCATTTGCCATATCTCATAATCATAGTATGCGGCAATTGCTAACATGATTCCGACGGACTTCAGCTTCGCTACGGGAGAGAAAGTCTCATCGTAGTCAACCCCTTGAACTTGCCGATAACCCTTAGCGACAAGTCGAGCTTTATAGATGGTAACATTACCATCCGCGTCCGTCTTCTTCTTAAAGATCCATTTGTTTTCTATCGCTCGCTGATCATCGGGCAAGTCTATCAAAGTCCATACTTTGTTTTCATACATGGATCCTATCTCGGATTGCATGGCCTCTAGCCATTTGTTGGAATCTGGTCCCGCCATCGCTTCTTCATAGTTCGAAGGTTCACCGTTGTCTAACAACATGATTTCCAAGACAGGGTTGCCGTACCACTCTGGTGCGGAACGTGTCCTTGTGGACCTACGAAGTTCAGTAGTAACTTGATCCGTAGTTTCATGATCATCATCATTAACCTCCTCTCTAACCGGTGGAGGCACCACAGAAACATTTTCTTGAGCTGCGCTACTTTCCGGTTCAAGAGGTGATACTTCATCAAGTTCCACTTTCCTCCCACTTACTTCTTTTGAGAGAAACTCTTTCTCTAGAAAGGATCCGTTCTTGGCAACAAAGATCTTGCCTTCGGATCTTAGGTAGAAGGTATACCCAATGGTTTCCTTAGGGTATCCTATGAAGACGCATTTTTCCGACTTGGGTTCGAGCTTTTTAGGTTGAAGTTTCTTGACATAAGCATCGCATCCCCAAACTTTTAGAAACGACAGCTTAGGTTTCTTCCCAAACCATAATTCATACGGTGTCGTCTCAACAGATTTAGACGGTGCCTATTTAAAGTGAATGTACCTGTCTCTAGAGCGTATCCCCAAAATGATAGCGGTAAATCAGCAAGAGATATCATAGATCGCACCATATCCAATAGAGTGCGATTACGACGTTCGGGCACACCATTACGTTGAGGTGTTCCAGGCGGCGTGAGTTGTGAAACGATTCCACATTTCCTTAAGTGTGTGCCAAATTCGTGACTTAAATATTCTCCTCCACGATCTGATCGTAAGAACTTTATTTTTCGGTCACGTTGATTCTCTACCTCATTCTGAAATTCCTTGAACTTTTCAAAGGTTTCAGACTTGTGTTTCATTAAGTCGACATAGCCATATCTACTTAAGTCATCAGTGAGGGTGAGGACATAACGATAGCCACCGTGAGCCCTAAAGCTCATTGGACCACATACATCAATATGTATTATTTCCAACAAGTTGGTTGCTCACTCCATTGTTCCGGAGAATGGAGTCTTGGTCATTTTGCCCATGAGGCATGGTTCGCACGTGTCAAATGATTAATAATCAAGTCATCCGTGAGAGTGAGAACATAACGATATCCTCCGCGAGCCTCAACACTCATTGGACCGCATACATCGGTATGTATGATTTCCAATAAGTTGGTTGCTCGCTCCATTGTTCTGGAGAACGGAGTCTTGGTCATTTTGCCCATGAGGCATGGTTCGCATGTGTCAAATGATTCATAATCCAGAGACTCTAAAAGTCCATCAGCATGGAGCTTCTCCATGCGCTTGACACCAATGTGACCAAGGCGGCAGTGCCACAAGTATGTGGGACTATCGTTATCAACTTTACACCTTTTGGTATTGACACTATGAATATGTGTATTATCACGCACGAGATTCATTAAGAATAAACCATTGACCATCGGAGCATGACCACAAAACATATCACTCATATAAATAGAACAACCATTATTCTTGGATTTAAATGAGTAGCCATCTCACATTAAACGAGATCCAGATACAATGTTCATGCTCAAACTTGGCACTAAATAACAATTATTGAGGTTTAAAACTAATCCGTAGGTAAATGTAGAGGTAGCGTGCCGACGACGATCACATCGACCTTGGAACCATTCCCGACGCGCATCGTCACCTCGTCCTTCGCCAGTCTCCGCTTATTCCGCAGCTCCTGCTTTGAGTTACAAATATGAGAAACAGCACCGGCATCAAATACCCAGGAGCTACTACGAGCACTGGTAAGGTACACATCAATTACATGTATATCACATATACCTTTAGTGTTGCCGGCCTTCTTGTCCGTTAAGTATTTGGGGCAGTTCCGCTTCCAGTGGCCCTTCCCTTTGCAATAAAAGCACTCAGTCTCAGGCTTGGGTCCATGCTTTGACTTCTTCCGGCAACTGGCTTACCAGGCGCGGCAACATCCTTGCCGTCCTTCTTGAAGTTCTTCTTACCCTTGCCTTTCTTGAACTTAGTGGTTTTATTGACCATCAACACTTGATGTTCCTTTTTTATTTCAACCTCTGCTGATTTTAGCATAGCAAATACCTCAGGAATGGTCTTTACCATCCCCTGCATATTGTAGTTCATCACGAAGCTCTTATATCTAGGTGGGAGCGACTGAAGGATTCTGTCAATGACCACCTCGTCTAGGAGGTTAATCTCCAGCTGAGTCAAGCGTTTGTGCAAACCAGACATCTTGAGTATGTGTTCACTGACAGAACTATTTTCCTCCATCTTACAACTGTAGAACTTGTCGGAGACTTCATATCTCTCGACCCGGGCTTGAGCTTGGAAAACTAGTTTCAGCTCCTCGAACATCTCATATGCTCCGTGATGCTCAAAACGCTTTTGGAGCCCCGATTCTAAGCTGTAAAGCATGCCGCACTGAACGAGGGAGTAATCATCAGCACGAGACTGCCAAGCATTCATAATGTCTTGGTTCTCTAGGATGGGTGCTTCACCTAGCGGTGCTTCTAGGACATATTGTTTCCTGGCAGCTATGAGGATGATCCTCAGGTTCCAGACCCAGTCCGTATAGTTGCTGCCATCATCTTTCAGCTTGGTTTTCTCTAGGAACGCGTTGAAGTTCATGTTGACATTAGCTTGGGCCATTTGATCTACAAGACATATTGCAAGGTTTATTTAGACTAAGTTCATGATAATTAAGTTCATCTAATCAAATTATTTAATGAACTCCCACTTAGATTAGACATCCCTCTAGTCATCTAAGTGTAACATGATCCTACTCGACTAGGCCGTGTCCAATCATCACGTGAGACGGACTAGTCATCATCGGTGAACATCTCCATGTTGATCGTATCTTCCATACGACTCATGTTCGACCTTTCGGTCTCTTGTGTTCCGAGGCCATGTCTGTACATGCTAGGCTCATCAAGTTAACCTAAGTGTTTGCATGTGTAAATCTGTCTTACACCCGTTGTATGTGAACATTGGAATCTATCACACCCGATCATCACGTGGTGCTTCGAAACAACGAACTGTCGCAACGACGCACAGTTAGGGGGAACACTTTCTTGAAATTTATTACGAGGGATCATCTTATTTACTACCGTCGTTCTAAGTAAGCAAGATGCAAAACATGATAAACATCACATGCAATCAAATAATAATAGTGACATGATATGGCCAATATCATATAGCTCCTTTGATCTCCATCTTGGGGCTCCATGATCATCTTGTCACCGGCATGACACCATGATCTCCATCATCGTGTCTCCATGAAGTTGCTCGCCAACTATTACTTCTACTACTAAGGCTAACACGTTTAGCAATAAAGTAAAGTAATTTACATGGCGTTTCCATTGACACGCAGGTCATAAAAAATAATGACAACTCCTATGGCTCCTGCCGGTTGTCATACTCATCGACATGCAAGTCATGATTCCTATTACATGAACATGATCTCATACATCACATATATATCATTCATCATTCATCACAACTTTGTCCATATCATATCACAAAGCACTTGCTGCAAAAACAAGTTAGACGTCCTCTAATTGTTGTTGCAAGTTTTACGTGGCTGCATTAGGGTTCTAGCAAGAACGTTTTCTTACCTACGTAAAAGCCACAACGTGATTTGTCCACTTCTATTTACCCTTCATAAGGACCCTTTTCGTCGAATCCGCTCCAACTAAAGTGGGAGAGACAGACACCCGCCAGCCACCTTATGCAACTAGTGCATGTTAGTCGGTGGAACCGGTCTCACGTAAGCGTACGTGTAAGGTTGGTCCGGGACGCTTCATCCCACAATACCGCTGAACCAAAATAAGACTAGTAGCGGCAAGAAAGTTGACAACATCTACGCCCACAACAAATTGTGTTCTACTCGTGCAAAAAGAACTACGCATAGACCTAGCTCATGATGCCACTGTTGGGGAACGTTGCAGAAAACACAAAATTTCCTATGGTTTCACCAAGATCCATCTATGAGTTCATCTAGCAACGAGTGATCAGATGCATCTACATACCTTTGTAGATCGCGAGCGGAAGCGTTCACTAGAACGTGGATGATGGAGTCATACTCGCCGTGATCCAAATCACCGATGACCAAGCGCCGAACAAACGACACTTCCGCGTTCAACACACGTACGGAGCGGATGACGTCTCCTCCTTGTTGATCCAGCAAGGGGGAAGGAGAGGTTGATGGATATCCAGCAGCACGACGGCGTGGTGCTGGATGCAGTTGTTACCTGCAGCAGGGCTTCGCCGAGCGTCTGCGCGAGAGGGAGAGGTGTGACAGGGGAGAGGGAGGCGCCAGGGGTCAAGGGTGCGGCTGCCCCTCCCTCCCCCCCCTTTATATAGGCCCCCTGGGGGGGGCGCCGGCCCTGGAGATCCAATCTCCTAGGGGGGCGGCGGCCAAGGGGGGTGGAGTGCCCCTCAAGGCAAGTGGGGCGCCCCCCCTCACCCTAGGGTTCCAACCCTAGGCGCAGGGGGTGAGCCTAGGGGGGCGCACCAGCCCACTAAGGGCTGGTACCCCTTCCCACTTCAGCCCATGGGGCCCTCTGGGATGGGTGGCCCCACCCGGTGGACCCCCGGGACCCATCTGGTGGTCCCGGTACAATACCGGTGACCCCCAAATCACTCCCGATGGCCGAAACCCCCAAATCTCCTCGTGACGTTCGGGATCTCATCCGGGACTCCGAACAACTTTAGGATTACTGCATACTCATATCTCTACAACCCTAGCGTCACCGAACCTTAAGTGTGTAGACCCTACTGGTTCGGGAGACACGCAGACATGACCGAGACACTTCTCTGGCCAATAACCAACAGCAGGATATGGATACCCATGTTGGCTCCCACATACTCCTCGATGATCTCATCGGATGAACCACGATGTCGAGGATTCAATCAATCCCGTATGCAATTCCCTTTGTCAATCGGTATTTTACTTGCCCGAGATTCGATCGTCGGTATCCCAATACCTCGTTCAATCTCGTTACCGGCAAGTCACTTTACTCGTACCGTAATGCATGATTCCGTGATCAAACACTTTGATTACATTGAGCTCATTATGATGATGCATTACCGAGTGGGCCCGGTGATACCTCTCCGTCATACGGAGTGACAAATCCCAGTCTCGATCCGTGTCAACCCAACAAACACTTTCGGAGATACCTGTAGTATACCTTTATAGTCACCCAGTTACGTTGTGACGTTTGGCACACCCAAAGCACTCCTACGGTATCCGGGAGTTACATGATCTCATGGTCTAAGGAAAAGATACTTGACATTGGAAAAGCTCTAGCAAACGAATTATACGATCTTGTGCTTATTCTTAGGATTGGGTCTTGTCCATCACATCATTCTCCTAATGATGTGATATCGTTATCAATGACATCCAATGTCCATAGTCAGGAAACCATGTCTATCAGTTGATCAACGAGCTAGTCAACTAGAGGCTTACTAGGGACATATTGGTGTCTATGTATTCACACATGTATTACGATTTCCGGATAACACAATTATAGCATGAATAAAAGATAATTATCATGAACAAGGAAATATAATAATAATGCTTTTATTATTGCCTCTAGGGAATATTTCCAACAAGGGTTAGGGTTACACAAAGTCGGTTACAATGGTAGGAGATCTAAATATCCGCATCGCCAAGCTTGCCTTCCACGCCAAGCAAAGTCCCATCCGGACACGGGACGAAGTCTTCAATCATGTATCTTCATAGTCCAGGAGTCCGGCTGAAGGTATAGTCCGGCCATCCGGACACCCCCTAATCCAGGACTCCCTCAGTAGCCCCTGAACCAGGCTTCAATGACGACGAGTCCGGCGCGCAGATTGTCTTCGGCATTGCAACGCGGGTTCCTCCTCCAAGTTCTTCATAAAAGATTTTAAACACCAAGGATAGTGTTCGGCTCTGCAAAATAAGTTTCCACATATTGCCATAGAGAGAATAATATTAACACAAATCTAATCTGCTGACGTATTCCGCAGCGTGACATCACACTACGGCCAAGCCTTTATTCGAATCGTTTTTACTTCCCCACCTCAGCGCGTCTTGCGAGGCGGTTTTCTTGGCACGTCTTGTCAAAGTAGAGATCGTGTCCCCTTTATTGACGGGATTCTCATCAAAACGGACGTGGGTAACCCAATCGTGCCCGTTTAGCATGTTTTCTCTATTAAAGGCGAGTCCCAAACGGTCACGGGGAGGGCTCTTGGTATTCAACCTCTTATAAAGAGACCAAGGCCTTACTCCTTTTTTTCTAATCTCAAACGAGTTCGCCCGTCGCCTCGAGTTCCAACACCCTAGGCCCCAGATTCCAGGCGCTTCGGACCTTCGACAATGTCCGGTTCCGACCTTCAAGGCTGATGGAGACGGAGGAGGACGTGCTAAAGTTGGGAGAGTCTAAGTTCTTGACCGGCAAAATTTCGCATAGGTTGCCTGCTCAAGGGCAGGCAGTTCCCAGTCCCCAGCCTGGTGAGAGCGTGGTGTTCATATCTCACTTCCTTTGGGGGTTAGGCTTCCCAATGGATCCCTTTGTGAGGGGGCTGCTGTTCTATTATGGGATGGAATTTCACGACTTGGCTCCGGAGTCCATCCTCCATATTTCCTCATTCATCGTCATGTGTGAAGCGTTCCTCCGTGTTACCCCTCACTTCGGATTATGGCTCAAGACCTTTAAAGTGGAGCCGAAGATGATCGAGGGACGGCTCACAGAGTGCGGAAGTGCTGTTATAAGTAAGAATGCTGATGCTCCATGGCCCGAGGGCTCTTTTCAAGAGGAGCTCAGCTTATGGCAACGGGAGTGGTTCTATATCACCGCTCCCAGGGGCACCAAATGGGTGGCGTCGCCTGCCTTTCGCTCGGGTCCCTCACAGCAGCTAGTGTCATGGGTCAATAAAGGCCTAGACTGGGGGCCATCCCAGGACGTGCCTTTGTTGCAGGGCCGCATCAGGGATCTCTTGGAAAGAGACCTCAGCCTGGTCAAAGTGACACAAGTCATGCTGATCCGCTGAACCCTGCCCGGCAAACGTCGCTCCCTTCGTTTGTGGGAGTTTAATCCGGAGGGACCACGAGCTCTCCAGCATTTTATGGGCGCAACGCCCGTGGAGATGTATAAGCTGTTCTTCGGATCACAAGCAATATGTCCGGATTTGACCGAGGATGCAGGTCTAAGCTGCAATCGCCCAGATACTCAAGTAAGTAATCTTGTGCCCGGACTCGCTACCCGTATAATTGTCATAAACTCGCCCCTAAAAGAGTTGTCCTTTTAAACAAGAGTGGATAGCGAAAGCAAAGCTGATCAGGTGTCCGGCTCCCTTCCTGAGACCAGGCCGGATCCCGTGCTAGTCAGGATGTTGAAGATTGTGCCTCTGGAGGGAAGTGAGGGAGAGGACAAGGAAACTATGGCCTCCTCAAAGGAGGTTGTTCCGAAGGGAGGAACCGACAATTCCTCTCCTAAGGGGAAGAAGAGGGCCGCCTCTGACGACCCGGAGACCATGGCCTCAAAGCGGGGGGGGGGGGGAGGGGAAATCCTCATCAGAGGGTCCGACGCCGGGGGTTCCTCGGCCGAACTATGCCCTCAAAGGGATCAGCCCTCCAGCGAGCCGTAAGTAGAGAAAGATTATATTTTTCGAGATAAAGATCCTTGCTTTAAACCTGAGAAGATTTACCGAAATTTTACCTTGTAGTTCGGACCTCAGCCCTTCTCAGCAGAGCTCGTATTCGGGGGACCTTCGTCCGGAGATGATGATGAGGTGTCGTCGTGGAGGGTTTCTCTGAATCCTGCAGGGGCGGAAGACTATGAGGCCCCCCAAGGTTCTCTGCGTCCGGCCTTCGAAAGAGGCCATAGGACAAGTCCGGCACCGTCTGGTGTTCGACCGGAGGAGCTAAAGAATCTTCTGGGGCGAGCTTCTATCTCGGAGGAGCACTGTTCATTGATGGGCACGGTGATTGAAAGGATTTCATCCGTGAAAAGCGGATTGCATGAGGCCGTCAGAAGCTTACTGACAGGGTTTTGAGGTACCTCAGATAATGTACACTTTTGTCAGTTGCGCATAAATAAGATGCGCCCTGTGTAGATAGTAGCCCCTAAGACTCTGTACGTTGTCAGAAGTGACAGCGTGCAGAGGATCATAATCCCAGGTCTAAAATGTCGCCTTTAAATGTAGGTGGTGAGGTGTCCGGAATCGAGCCGAACTGATGATTTTGCCGAACTAAAGCGGCAACTGGATGTGGCAGATGCGGACATCACGCTCGTCAACAAGCGGCTTGATGAGGCTCAAGGTATGTAATTCCTTGGGCGACACCTGGTAAGAGGAGCTTTATGCCAATATCTTACAATGTGTGTGCTTGACGCAGATGGTGCAGCCGCCGTGGAGAGTCTTCGGGCGGGACTTGCCCGGGCTAAGGAACAAGCCAGAGAAAGGGATGCGGCTGCCGAGAAGGCCCTTGAAGAGCTGAGAGCCGAACAGGTTGCTCACTGCCGAAGAAAGAAGGAGATGGACGAGATGGCCGTGAAGTTAAAGAGCGCTGCTGACCGTTGCAAGCTTCTTGAGAAAGAAGACCGGGCGAGGCAGACGGACTTAGAGAAGGCCGTAGCTGATGCCAAGGACGCTCGCTCTGCGATGAGAACTGCGAAGGAGGAGCTGCGTCAGGCCGGACAGATTGCGGCTGGAAAGCCCTTTATGCTGCGGAGGAAGTTTTGCGATCCGAAGTTTGCTCCGTTGGACCGGATGTGGAGTGTGGAGGACACCTATCTGGATTTGGCAGCGAGTGCTGCTGATGCGACCGAACACTTTCGAGATCAAGAAGATCGCGAAGTGGAAAAACTTTTCTGGTCACAGTTTCACGATCCAGAGCGTCCACTGGTGGTGGACGATCGTCTGGCTCAATGGGCCGAACTGAATAGGTTGTCCCGACTCGCCATGAAGTGCGTCATGGGTCATTTGTGGCCGGGGAGATCGGAGCCGAAGAGTAATTTCAGCATGCATAGAGGGCGCACAGATGGCTCTTGCCCGTGTCAAGACATACTGGGCGGAGATGGAGACCATCGTTGTTGCATCCCGAGATTCGAACAAAAGCCGAGTACCCTCCGAGCACTATTTTCAGGAAGTCCTTGAAGGCGCTCGTGTAATAGAGACGCAATGCCCGAAGGATGCTATGTTCTGATCGCATATTTAACTATAAAGCAGTATTTTGATGAATTGTAGTGGCCTTTTATACTTGTGCCTTCAAGTATGTTGAACACCTCCTATGCGGCCGTTTTAAGATATATATATATAATCTGAAAGATGGCAGTCGTTGGCTTCAGCCCCCACGCACATAGTGCGGGGGTGCTCGTAGAAGGCGCATTTTCACACTTAATCCAACGTCTTGGTCCTACAAAGGAGGTGATGGCGCAGCGAGCTAGGTAACCGGACTATAATGCTTTAACACTTTCACTTAGCCATAGGAGCTTGACAGTGGGACTCTTTAGATAGTCCTTGGTGGCGACTGCGCTCGCCCGAATTCGGGGCGCGTATGTGCCTAGCCGGGAAATGGACCTTCGTTAATGCGGAGGAATCCTATAGATTCCGGAGAGTCGTCGAGTGGTTGACCAGTCTCATGCAATATCATGACAGTCGGTTTTTGGCTTTCTCTACTGAGGTGCTCGCCTGGGCCGAACCGGGGCACAATCGCAGTAGTTCTCCTGGTGCCGCCTTAGCCGATAGAGCGGAACGTAAGGCGGCCGAACACAGGAGCCGGGTAACCCAACATTTGACCAAAATCATGATTCGGAGCTGATGCATATAAGTCCAAACTCGCGACGCCAAACACTACCTAAGGTATTCGGTCTTTATGAGAGCGGGCGAAGTAACGCTCTTAGGTATAAGCCCCTAGTGTCCAGGTACGCGCAGGAATTCTGACGTGGCCACATGCCAAGACGCCAGCCTCCTCCTTGGTTATAGAACCAGGGGATGTGTATCAACAAGACACAGAAAAAAGGTTTACGTAGGGTCTTAATCTGAAAAGAATCCTTGGAACGGGTCCCTACTGCACGTCTGCGCCTGTGTCTCCGTTGTGCCATATCCTGGACGGGCGCAGCACGATGTTCATCTGTAAAAGAGAGGAACTAAGTTGAAAAAAGGGTCATGCCGAACAAAAGTTATATTAAATAAACAAAGTATAAAGTAAAATATCTAAGATTGAGCTTTATTGTCTCTCATATGTGCGGAGCCCCTAGGGCAGGGGTATGTGGCCACTAAGCCATTAGCAAAGATACTTTTATGCCGGGCTCGTCTATCCGTGTCTGTGGTCTTAATGACCTATTCGGATGTTCTGGCTGGTGAAGCCATTGTATTGTGGGGCTATTAAAGCGGCCGCGCAATCCTCCGCTCGGGGGAGGCGCACTCAATGCTTCCCCTTCAAGGAGATGATGCCTCGTGGACCAGGCATCTTAAGCGTGAGAGATGCATAATGCGGTATTGCGTTAAAGCGGGCGAAAGCTTTGCGTCCCAGCAGTGCTTGATAGCGACTTGAGAATGGGACGATGTGGAAAGTCAGCTTTTCGCGGCGGAAGTTATCGGTAGAGCCGAATATAACTTCGAGCCGGAGAAAACCCATGCAATGGGTGTCCGGACCAGGCGTTACCCCTTGAAAGGAGGTTTTGCTGTGGTGAATTCTTGTTGGGTCTATCCCCATGTGATGGATTGTGTCCTGATATATCAGGTTTAGTCCACTGCCGCCGTCCATGAGGATGTTTGAAAACTGGAGTCCGCCAATTATTGGATCGAGTACCAAGGCAGTCCAGCCTGCGTTCCTGATACTTATAGAATAATCCAGGTGATCGAAGATGATTGGTTTTGACAACCAGTGGCAGGACCCCTTTGGGATAGGTCGTGTGGCGCGTACCTTTATGGGTGTCGTACGTTTTGTTATGTGAAGTAAGTTTACTGTTTTTACTTCTTGTGGGAAATTCTTTTGTTTCCTGGTGCTCTGCTTTTGGGGTTCGTCCTCATCCTCGCTTGGTGTGTCGAGCCCCTTGTGTTCGGCGTTGAGTCTGCCGGATTGTTTGCAAACCCAACAATCTCTGTGGGTATGGTTAGCAGGCTTTCCGGGAGTACTGTGTATTTGACATATCCTGTCCAGGATTTTGTTTAGGTTGGATAAATCATCTCTGTTATCCTGGAGGGGCGGCTTTTTCTAATTCTGCCGTGAGCTTTTGAATCCGGCGTTGATTGCCGTGCTCATCGGATTGTTTTCCTTAGTCCGGCGACGATCCTTGTTGCGTCGCGGTTTTTCGTTTCCATCCCTAGTTTTGTATGTACTTGGGTCGCTGGTGCTACATCTTGCCAACCAGCTGTCTTCTCCTACGCAAAAGCGGGTCATGAGGCTTGTTAATGCGGCCATTGTTCTTGGCTTTTCTTGGCCGAGGTGTCTGGCGAGCCACTCGTCTCGGACATTGTGCCTGAAAGCTGCTAGGGCTTCGGCGTCCGGACAGTCGACTATCTGATTCTTCTTAGTAAGATAAATCTATTCCAGAACTGCCGAGCTGACTCTCCGGGCTGTTGCATGATGTGACTGAGATCGTCTGCATCCGGAGGGCGGACATAGGTCCATTGAAAATTTGCTCGGAAAGCGTCCTCGAGCTCCTCCCAACTTCCAATTGTGTTTTCAGGAAGGCTTTTAAGCCAATGCCGGGCTGGTCCTTTAAGCTTGAGGGGTAAATATTTGATGGCGTGGAGGTCATATCCTCTATTCATATGTATGTGGAGGATGTAATCCTCGATCCAGACTCCGGGATCTGTTGTTCCATCATATGCCTCTATGTTTACGGGTTTGAATCCCGCTGCAAATACATAATCCAGGACTTCATTGGTGAAACATAGGGGGGTGCGGCGCCCCTGTATTTGGGTGTGCCGGATTCTGATAATGGCTTTATTGCATTGCTTACGAGAGCTTGCTTTCTTGGCCCGTAAATGGACCTGGCTGGGCCATCTTTTTGATGCGAATCCGTAAGTGGGTCGCGTGCCGGCTTGAGTGCGGCGCCGCTTGCCGCTTTATGTTGGCCATGGGGTCATCTATCCGACTGTGTGGCTTTCTTACTTTTTGAGTGCGAGGGCTCTAAGGCCTCTTCGTCGAATTCAGGCAGTAGCTTTCGCTTCGGATAGCTTTTAGCACGGCGCCTCTCGCCGTATTTGTCTGCGGTATTGATTACTTTACTCCATCTGATTCTGAGTGCATCTTCCGCAGTTTTTAGCTTCTGCTTCTACTTTTTCAAGCTGCGTGCTGTTGCAACGAGCCTTTTGTGGAGGTTCTTCTGCTCCATGAGCTTGTCCGGCGTAAGGTCGTCCGGAATGCCGTTTTCGCCGGGGACGGGTTGTTCGGTTTCTTTATCCGAGCTGCCCTGTTCGGACAGTTGCTCTAAGGCACGCTCGTCGTCTGCCGGCTCATCCTGCTCTATGGCCAGGTCTGTATCGAGGCGGGGTTTGGAGCGGCGTTTACGCTGCCGCTTTGTTTGCTTTTCGAGAGATTGATCCCTCGTTGCATCCATGTGTTCCTCGTTGTCGCTTCCTTTAGGGGTGTCCACCATGTCCACATCATGAGATGAGGTGGCTGTCCAATGCTCTGAAGGCGTTGGTTAAGATGCAGCTCCTGCATCGCCGTCCATGCCGTCGATGTTTTCGGAGTCGAAGTTGAGCACGTCGTATAAATTATCGACGGTGGCTACCAAATGGGTGGTGGGTGGGTTTTGAATTTCTTCATCGTCCGTATCCCAACCTTGCTGACCATAATCCGGCCAGGGCTCTCCCGATAAAGAGAGAGACTTTAGTGACTTCAGGATGTCGCCAAAGGGCGAGTGCTGAAAGATGTCCGCGGCGGTGAACTCCATAATAGGCGCCCAATCGGATCCGATTGGCAGGCGAGCGGAGGGCTCGGAGTCCGGAGAGGAGTCCGGCAACTCGGAGTCATGGGCCATGCAGAGTGCGGGGCTGGTGTTCGGCTCGATCGCCTTTGGGATCACAGCCCCCGAGGCGGGGTCCAACCGCTCGTCCTCGACCGGTGCAACCGGTTCCGAATTAAAGGTCGGAACCGATGCATGTGCGGCCTCCAGGGCATTGTTCGGTGGCAGAGTTAGATCGTGCCCATCGAGACAATGCGGCGCGCTTGGCTGTGGCTCGAATCCATCGAAGATCAAGTCCACGCGGATGTCGGCCGTGTAGTTTAAACTTCCAAACCTGACCTAATGGCCAGGGGCGTAGCTTTCGATCTGCTCCAGGTGGCCAAGCGAATTGGCCCGCAGTGCGAAGCCGCCGAAGACGAAGATCTGTCCAGGGAGAAAAGTCTCACTCGGGACTGCATCGTTGTTGATGATCGAAGGAGCCATCGGGCCTAAAAGTGACGACACAGAGGAACTCTCAATGAAAGCACCAATGTCGGTGTCAAAACCGGCGGATCTCGGGTAGGGGTCCCGAACTGAGCGTCTAGGTGGATGGTAACAGGAAACAAGGGATACAATGTTTTACCCAGGTTTGGGCCCTCTTGATGGAGGTAAAACCCTACGTCTTGCTTGATTAATATTGATGATATGGGTAGTACAAGAGTAGATCTATCACGAGATCAAGGAGGCTAAACCCTAGAAGCTAGCCTATGGTATGATTGTTGTATGTTGGGGTTCTTGTCCTACGGACTAAAACCCTCCGGTTTATATAGACACCAGAGAGGGTTAGGGTTACACAAAGTCGGTTACAATTGTAGGAGATCTAAATATCCGCATCGCCAAGCTTGCCTTCCACGCCAAGGAAAGTCCCATCCGGACACGGGACGAAGTCTTCAATCTTGTATCTTCATAGTCCAGGAGTCCGGCTGAAGGTATAGTCCGTCCATCCGGACACCCCCTAATCCAGGACTCCCTCAACTACCATTTCTATTTGAGGTTATCCCCCCCCCGGAGATGTCGCGCCTTTGTATGAAAAACCTGCACGCCAGGGGGCTCTACCACGATCGGCAACGCCCTTGCCCTGTTTCGAGTCCACTGAACAGCTCAAGCGGCTGCGTCGAGAGTGGCAGAGTAGCCTTCCACGATCAAGAACACCCTCGATTCTGACTCGAGTCAAGCTCGATAGTTCGAGCGGCCGCGTTTGGAACGGGGAGGTGGCTCGTCCGGCAGCACGCGTACGGGGATGGTGGAGTAGGGGAGTGGAGACTTGGACCTTGTAATGCACTATCAGTACAAGGAGAATCGGTACAGATGCTCCGTTTACGTTGCTGCAGAGGACCACCATCATCGCCTTCCTTACTCTTTTCCTTCCTCTTTCTTGATTTTGCCTTGTCAAGTCAAACCCACAAGAGGAAGGAATACAATTTGCTCTTCAGAACTCATTGATGCATGATACTGACGAACACTACTTTCATGTAAGGCAGCCGCATGATAGGAGGATGGAATATGTATGAAAAACAGGACGGCGTGACATATTGACATGTATGATGTATAAAGTGTAAACTAAGCACAAGGTGCTTGAACTTGTTAGAATCGATGCAAGCTAGAAACCATATGAAAGATGAAACTAATATCACTCTGCCAAATTAAAAGGGTTCCCTAACAAATGTATTTGACCAAATTAGAAGCAATACATGGCAACATGCTAGAAATAATATGCAATATGCAACGAATAAAGGTGACTCATCATAAGTGATTTATGCAGGATACAGAAGAGAGGTAGTTTCATGTAAGAACATGGTTAACACATAGATGTAGTGCGTACCAAAAATAGGAAGGCATGTCATATTCACAGGTATAGTGTGTAAACTAAGCAGATGCAAGCATTACAAGCTAGACACCGTATGCAACATACAACCACATATCCCACTGCGAAGTTAGAGCAAGCACCTGTGATGGTGGTGTAGGGGAAGTGCGGTCTTCAGGTACAGAGCTACATTTAATATCTTCATTTAGGCTTGATGTTTCTTGAGAATCATGTGAAGAGGATGAAATTGCATTCTTTATAAGAGTATTGCGTCTCATATTAACCAACGCGCGTGATTGTATCATCATAAGCGATAGACGCAGGATACACAAGAACATTAGTTTGATGTAAGAACATGGTGTGATAGGCAGATGTAGTATGTACCAAAAACAGGAAGGCGTGTCATATTCACATGTATAATGTGTAAGCTAAGGAGATGCAATTTAACAAATTAGGAGCATTGATGAGGGATACACAAGAAAAGTAGTTTGATGTAAGAACATGGTTAATAGAAAGACGTAGTATGTACCGAAAACAGGAAGGCATGTCATATTCACAGGTATAATGTGTTAACTAAGCAGATGCAATTTACCCTAATTAGAAGCATTACAAGGTAGACACCATATGCAACATGCAACCACATATCACACTGCCAAGTAAGAGCAAGCACCTGCGATGGTGGTGTGGGGGAATTGTGGTGATCAACTAGAGAGCTACGTTGACTATCTTCATTTAGCCTTGCTGTTTCTTGAGAATCATGTGGGGAGGATGACACTGCACTCTTTAAAGGAGTATGACGTCTCACAGTAACCCACCCAGGTGACTGTCTCATCATAAGTGATTGACGAGGGATACAAAAGAGCATTAGTTTGATGTACAAACATGGTTAATAGACATATGTAGTATGTATCGAAAACAGGAAGGAATGTCATTATCAAAGGTATAATGTGTAAAGTAAGCAGATGCAATTTAACCAAATTGGAAGCAATACAAGCTATACACCGTATGCAACATGCAACCACATTTGACAGCGCGAAGTTAAAGCAAGCACTTGGGATGGTTGTGTGTGGCAATTAAGATCATCAACTGCAGAGCTACGTTTACTGTCTCCAACTGCTGACACTGTACCCGTCAGAGCACTGGAACGCTTAGTGCTTATCTTCCAATTACACCGGAGCAACTTCTGTCTTTCCTTTTCTGCATTCATCAACACCACGTCAGAGTCTGAAATACCCATGCATAAAAAACAATAGTGTGAGTATGGGTGAAGTGTGTGCACAATTAGTACAGTGTAAAGGTAGCAGATAGTAGGTCGGTGAGAAATAAATGACGGGAGACATATGATAGCTCTACAACATGCATGGCACACTAAATTACTACATGATTCTATGAAAATAACAGTCGACTGAAAGCAAATAGGTCAGTCCATTTTTTCTGCACCGTTCGATGTACAAAGAATGGGCCGATCGCCTTTATCTACCTCCAGCCAGTCAATGTTGACGATCTTCCTCGAAACGCCAGCGACCACCGACCCAGTATTCCTCCCCTGCCTGCGCCCTCCCTTTGAGCCCACCGCACCTCCGTGCTTGGCACCGCCCCCCGGCCATCCATTCAAGCCCCACCGACCTCCAGATCGGGCGCAAGCAGCTCCTGCACCCCACACCCCTCTTCCCCGGGGAACAGGCGGACTAGGTGCTCCGCGCGCCTAAGCGGGTGCTGCTTCTTTTAATTGCGGTTCGACTGACCCTGAATTGAAATCCAGGCGGGCTACTGACCTCTAGCAAAGGTGAAATAGTAAAAGGGAGGAAACCTTGTGCATTTAGTATCACAAATAAGATGCAGTAAGAAGCGCTCAACTACTTTCTTTCGTGGGATGAATACGGTGTGAGCGGAGACGTAAGATTTGCACGAATAAGGGAAGAGGAGTACCTCTTTCTGTTGGCAGTGTTGTGTCCTCCTTCTGTTTTTCTGACGATCTTCTTGTTGTTCGTCGGAAACCAGAAGTTGTGGAGGACGGTGCAGCCTTGGATGAACCCATGGCCAAGTTGTTGAGTGTGGTGCGGTGGCCGTCTGTCAGCGGCGGGGAAGCAGATCCGAGGCGGCGAACAACGGCATAGCGGGAACAACTCCGCTGCGGTGGACGGTTGCGACAATGGAGCCGCAACAGTGAGGCGCAGGACGGCGTGGTTGGAGTGGTTCTGGTACGGCGCATGTCGGCGTCAGCGTCGTGGAGGCAGCTCTGCCTCGGCTTCAGCTGCTAAGTCCTTGAGGGCGTTGCCGTTGCGGTTGCGTTGGACGACGACGTCGGGGTACCGGCTCCGGCGTGATGGAGGAGGGCGGCGGTGGATTGGCCGCTATGGGGTGAAGGACGGAGGAGGCTGGGGTTTCGCGGCTGGTGGAGAGGGCGTTTTCGCGCCCACGGAGTATGAATGGGGAAACGGAGGGAGGCGGGGAACTAAGGGGGAACAATGTTTCGGTTCAAGACGCGCTTGATTGAAATTTCGGGAAAGTTACATACTTTCCCCCCATCTAAAATTTCGGACATATTGCGGGTTGGGGGTAGGACAGTCATGTCAGGTGTCCCAAATGTGGGCGGGATAGATTTCGGCCGAGCGCATGGGTAGGCGCCCACGGCGTATGAATCATTCTCTGGCGTCTTGGTGAAGTTACAAACCTACCCCGGTTTAGACCTTTGGACATCGGGCCGATAGGCTACATGGGCCAGAGTCAGGACAGTAATTTCCTACCACCAAAACATTAGTCTCGCGCGGTTTCCGGTGACCAGAGGCCTATTTGGCGCTTCGTTCAATATTTGGGAGCAGAAGCATTAACGTTTTCGGTTCTCTTGAATTGAACTTTCAGGATTCGTCGAACTTCACAAATCTTTACTCTTGAAAATCCTAAAGCTACGATTATTTTGGAATGGAGGGGCTACATTTGAATATGCATTGTACACGAGTATATATTAAAAAATATGCAACTTACCTCAGTTCATGCATGGTTCCAGATATAATCTCCTTGGTTGCAAAAAAAGTTAGATATGCGTATGAATATATATAGCATGTTCAAACTCACAACAAAGATTGATGCCCCCTTTTACATATGATTTACAAATGCCATTATCTCGGGTTCAAATAGATGAATGCACTTCCTATGAATTCGAATCTTCGAAACCCCCTTTATGTTGAATTCGACATGTATTCTATTTCGTAGCTAGCAATTTGGAATGTATCCATGCAAGTGACAAATGTATAAAGTGCTTCACACTAACAACATGGACTGCAATAATTAATGTTTATATATGAATTGCAAAAGCATCCATTGCCTGTATTTCAAACCGCTCTCACTCTATGGATCGATAATATGAAATAAACACATGCACATGCTAGAATTCAATTGCAGTTGAAGAAAGAGCCTACTCCTGGTACTGTATATTAGTGATAAGGGTGTGTACAAAGTACATGTGAATACCAGGCATTGTGCGTGTGTGTATACTATTGACGAACTAGCCCCAAGCTTGTATAACATACTAAGGGCCTAGGGTTACAAATCATATATAGTCGGTTTATCACCAGTGGGGATAGAGTCCTCCGCGACTCTAGTAGCTTCGTGTTGTACGCCGAGTCCTCCACGTGGGGTCTTCGTATAACACGTCTCGGTCCAACCTATATGTGGCGCAGGATGGAACCGACCTATCGTGGTTTGGTCACGGCAGATGTCCTCATGAAAGGACTTAGTCATGGAGCCATCGCTACGAGTTAGCTTGAAGGGGTTAAAGCGAACACAGGGACGCAAGAGAGTTTATACTAGTTCGGCCCCTTCGATGAAGGTAAAAGCCTACGTCTAGTTGTGATGGAGTTGATGGGGTTTCGATGACTAGGGAGCAAATAACCTTCACTTAAGTCTCGAGTTGTTGTCTGTCGTCCTTGAACCGCTGCCGGGTCGTCCCCTTACATACACGGGTGACGCCCGTCGGTTTACAGAGTCCCGAGACTGGCTCATACACGTGTCCGGTTCGGTCTCCACTATTTCTAACTTACCATACAAGTTACATACCGACGCCAGTTTACATGTCCGGTTCGGTCCCGAGACTGGCTATGGGCTTTAAACCGATTGTGGGCCTAAGCCCTTACATACCATCCTCATCTGCCTACATGGGCTTTAACATACTTAACTATAGATGAAGTTAACCCGGCTTGTCTGAGCCGGTATACGCCAGGTAGTAATATCCCTAACATTAGGCCCCAGATTGATTTGAACAGGTTCATGTCAATCCTTAGCAAAAAACATCATCTTCAACATCTTCTTGCAATTTTGGTAAACCGTCGTGACATCATCTTCTCAGCTCATTGTAAACCGGCGTGACATCATCTGTTATAAAGAAACTGCACATGGTACCTCTTTATTTAATAGACCTGCGACAATCGAGGCGACAACTCTGTTTTCCAAGCTTGCGGCCCCTTTATTTTCGCGCCTGACACATTTCCCTTGCTTTATAAATAGGACTGAGGGGTCATCTTATTTTCCCCTTCGTGCCCCTTCTGCTTCGTCTTCCTTGCGTTGCTCAACCTCGGAGCTCCGCCGCTGCCGTCGACCTCTACTCTGACCTTGGCCGCTTCATCACCCTGAGCGTACCAGAACATCACGGCGGCTTTCCGTACTTCCTCAGCTCCGGTAAGTCTCATAACCTTTCCATCATAGATTTGTTCTAGGGTTTCCGAGTTCTTCAGTGTTCATCGTCTGGTTCTTGCTCATACGATAGATCTCAGATGAACTTCTAAATCTCTGCTCTGTGTAGTGGTAGTTTTCCGTCTTCACTTTACTCATCTCCAGACCATAGATCTTACTTGTACCTTTGCTCATAGATTCGGTACTGCTCCTTTTAGGCTTTGAATATTTATCTCTTTTCTGAACATGCTCCAGATCCAAAACTGTAATATAACTTTGTGAAATCTGTTTTTCGTTTACTTATTCATCTGCAATCTTGACTCTTCAATGTTCAGACCAGGCGGTTTAATTTTGTAGAAAATTGACAAACCAGTATATACCATTAGTCCCCTTGTTGAACCGCCAGAATCCTTTAATAAGGCACTGTCTCTTTGTAGAACTCCGGTTTATAAATAACTGCCTCCAGTTTAGCAAAGTATGCATCAGTGTATACCTTTCTGACATATTCTTGAACCGGTAATTACTGCCTTGTAGATCTTGCCATGGCCAAACAAGCATATGAGTGCAACTAGGTCCCTTCTCGAGTGACCGAAGTTCAACTGAACAATTTGCTCAGAACTGGCGCTTTAAGTAAGCAAGACGTCATTCACTGGAGGGCTCCTGGCCTGGAATGTCCTCCAAAACCTCAAGAAGGGGAAGTTGTAGTTTTTGTTGATCACTTAGCCCGGGGCTTCAACCCTCCCGGTTCAAAGTTTTATTGGGATGTGTCGTGGGTTTGTCACGGCAGATGTCCTAGCGAAAGGACTTAGTCGTGGAGCCATCGCAACGGGTTAGCTCGAAGGGGTTAAAGCGGACACAGGGACACAGAGAGTTTATACTAGTTCGGCCCCTTCGATGAAGGTAAAAGCCTACGTCTAGTTTGTGATGGAATTGATGAAGTCTCGATGACTAGGGAGCAGATATGCTTCGCCTAGACCTCGAGTTGTGGTTGTCTGTCTTGAACCACTATCGGGTCGTCCCCTTATATACACGGGTGACGCCCGTCGGTTCATAGAGTCCCAACCTCTGGTTCATACTCGTGCCCGGGTTGGTCTCTCCTTATGACTAACTTACAGTACAAGTCTATACGAGCCGGTTTACGGCTACAGATACTAAACCGACTACGGCCTTGGGCCTGTACAAGCTTCTTGGGCTTTAATATTCTTGAACTACTGACAAAGTTAACCCGGCCCAGGTAGACCGGTTTACGCCCAGTAGTAATATCCCCAACATTAGGCCCCAGATTGATTTGAACGAGTTCATGTCAGTCCTTAGCAAAAATCTTCATCTTCAGCATCTTCTCATAATCGCTGAACCGCCATGCCATCATCTTCTTTGGTTGCTGTAAACTGGCATGTCGTCATCATGAAGCTGATTTTATGATGCCTTCTTTGTTTAACAGATCCGCAATAATCGAGGCGACAGCTCTGCTTCCGAAATTTGTGGCTCCTGGATTCGCGCGCCTGACACATGTCTTTTGCCTCATAAATAGGGACGAAGGGCCATTTCCTTTTCTCCCCTTCATCCCCTTTCTCTTCGTCTTCTTCGCATCACCAACTCCGGAGCTCCGCCGCCGTTGCTGACCTCTGCGTCATCTTGGGCCGCTGCATCAACCTGACCGTTCTAGAATACTGCGGCGTCCTTCCGCATCTCCCCAAGCTCCGGTAAGACCTTTGCCTTCTCAGCTTAGATCTGTTTTTAGGGTTTCCTGTGTTCTTGGTGTTCTTCGTCCGCCTCGAGCTTCGAATGAGATGCATCTTTAGATGATCCCGTAACCTTTGCTCCGTACAACGATAGTTTTTAGCATCTGCTTTTACTGCGATATACCTGGACTGTAGATCTGATCCATGGCTTTACTTCACTGTTCTTGCACAACTTCTTTTAAATCTTGAATATTTACCCCTTTTACGAACTCGCCCCAGATCCACTGCTATAATAGAACCTTGTGAAACCTGTTTCTGCACACTTTTTCATCTGTAATCCCCACTGCATCACGGTTTTTTAGATCCAGCGGTTTAACCTTGCGGAAGAGAATTACCAAATCAGTGTATACCATTAGTCCCCTTGTTGAACCGCCAGAATCCCTTGGTCAACCGCATCGCTTTACGTATATCGATTAGCTTTCTCTGGTTTAAATTTGATAATATCAGCATGTAAACTGTGCCCAACACAATCTTGAACCGGAATCATTTCGTTCTGTAGACTCCATCATGGCTAAACAAGTGTACGAGTGCAACTGGGCTCCTTCTCGGGTTACAGAAACGCAACTGAACAACTTGGTTCTGACCGGCGCTTTAAGCAGTAAACAGACCATCCACTGGAGGGTCCCAGGCAAAGAGTGTCCTCCCACACCTCGAGACGGAGAAGTTGTAGTCTTTGCGGATCACCTAGCTCGCGGTTTTAATCCGCCCGGTTCAAAATTCTACCGGGATGTCTTGGCCAACTTCCAACTTCATCCACAAGATATTGGTCCCAACTCTGTCACCAATATATGTCATTTCCAAGTGCTCTGCGAGGTGTTCTTTCAAGAGGAACCTATAGTGGAGTTGTTCCGAGACTGTTTTCACCTAAACCGCTGTACAGAATTTCCTGACGGTTCCAATATGGAGCTGGGCGGCGTGGCAATCCAAAAGAGGAAAGAGGTCACTTATCCTCATGCAAAATTGCACAGTCATCCTCAGGAGTGGAATAATACTTGGTTTTATTGCAAAGATACCTCCCCTACCAATGAGAATCTCTTGCCCGGTTTTCGTCCGGAATGGCTTAGCAACACACACCCCTTTCCTCAGAGGCTGACTGGCAAAGAGAGGATGAAGTACGCTCCTCAACTGTCCAAGCTCAGAGCCTTTATGGCCAACGGTTTAACAGGAGTCGATCTTGCCCGTTGTTGGATATCTTGGAGTATACTGCCCCTCAGCCAATGCTCCGGTCTGATGTGCGAATATACGGGCAGCATTGACGACCCGCTGCGTCACGTAAACATCCAGCTTACTAATGAAGAGGTCACAGAAGCTATGAAGAAAATTCTGAATGAACCGGAACACGCTTGTGCCCGAACCGGCCTTCTTCCTTTCTGCACCATCAACAAACCGCCAGCGGTAAATCCGAATTATCTTTTCGCTAAGTCTTACAGTATTGTACTTGCGTATTACTGATACCAATATCTGTTGGTGCAGGGTGATGATCCATTCTGGAGTAAGAAGCTCCCGCAAGAGAAAGCGGATAAACCGGAAAGATCAATCCGGCCTAAGACACGGGTCGTTAAAAGGCCTGCTCACAAGAGGAAAACTACCGCCTCCTCTGATCCGCCTGCTGCTGATGATGTGGGTAATCCGGACCTTGAGGCAGACCTTGATTCCCTCGGTTTACTATTTATACAAATTATTGATGATACTATTTGCCAGGACGATGCCGAAGCTAGCCATGCTGATGATGCAGAGGTAATTACTCTTTCTTCTGATTCAAGCCTTCCACCTTCACACAAAATCCGTCAGGCAAACCGAAAAGTTAAATTTTCTCATCCTCTTGCTTACTTGGATCCCAACTTTCTTATGAAGACCCAACAGCATGAGGTGCGCCGCACGACTCGACACAGCGGCCAGGTAGTTACCTCCGCTGGTTTACCGAACAATCCGGTTCAGAAACGTCGTTCAGAGGTCTCTAAATTGCTTGTCAATATTTGTCCTAAAGCGGGCTATTTTCGTCAACCGCTTAATCCGTCTGACTCCGATTATCAGGTCACCTCGCACTCATCTTCTGGCGAGTCAACTGGTACCCAGCTGCCTCCACTTAAAACCGTGCTTGGGTAAGTTTGTACTTATCACAACATTGTCGATTTTTGCAACTTTCAATATGTACTGTCTTTGATTTTGATGCTCCTCTTAGGGCCAAACCGAGGCCAAGTAAGAAAGCTCGCCAGGATAAAACAGCTAAGGAGGACGCTGCTCCTGAACCGGACACCACCCCAAATGTTGAAGCAGTTATCCATGAAGATGTGGTTAATGACCCGCTAGCGCAAAATGAAGTTGTTACTGCTGAAGAGGGTTTTGTTGACACCTCCGGTCCTGCTGATCAGCCTGCCAGTCCCATCTGGATTGAGGAAACCACCAGTCCCTCAAAACCTGATGATAAACCGACTCCGCCAGTTCAAACCGGCGAGTCTAAAGATGATGAAGTCGTAATCACTGGTATTTGTCGTTCTGAACCGGGAAATCCCGTCGCTTTAGCCAAGCACACTACCAAAGAAGAATTTTCTACCATGAGCAAAGGCAAATGGGATGTTGATCTGGCAACATATACTGCTCTCAGCGCTCAAGATATTCATTCTGGCTACTTGAACCAGCTATATACTAGCCGTGATTATGAAGCCAATCTGGTAAAGATGATGAAAGAAAAATTTGAGGTAATCTCCATGTACTTGCTCCTGTTTATCACCACTGTAGCCCCCAAGGGTCGGTTCAACTTAATAAAGTTGAAACCGAGACTTTAATCTTCATATAGTAACATCCGAAATATTATCAAAGCAAACGGCCATTAGCCCCCAAGTGCCAAGTTGAATACTTGTATTGAGCTTGGGACTTTGATTAATTTAATCAATAGTTGTAGATCAAATAGGCATTAGCCCCCAAGTACAAAGCGCATAACTTGTTATGTGGTTAGTACTTTATTTGTTAAACCGTTGATCTGTCGGATTTGCAGGCTGAACTGAAGGTCAAAGAGAACCAAGTCGCCGACCTTCAAGAAAACTTGAAATCCCAACGAGCTGAAACCTCCAAGGCCAAGGAGGAGTTAACCAGCGCTTTAAGCACCATGGAGCAGCTGAAGGAGGGCTTCAAGAAGGAACGGGCTGACTGGGCCACAGAAAAGGCCGCTTTAATCAAGAAGGTTGGAGATGCGGAGGCTGCCCTTAAACCGGTAACTGACGAATTAACCAGCGTAAAGCGACAAGTGCACGCAATGACTGCCGCCATCTTCGGTAAGTTTCCTGTGACTTGTATAATAATCGTGATTCTCTTATAAACAGCCCGGTTTGTAAACTGCTGATCATGTTACAGGCACCCGCATTACCCACTTGGGGTCGGATGTGCGGATGAAACTGAAGGCTGCCTACACTTTAATCGAGCAGTTGTATACCGGCGCGCAGCGGATTATCACAACTGCATCACACAATAATCCAGCACCCACTTCGATCCAGGATACGCTGAAGAGACTGTCAATGCTCCCTGCTCGGATTGATGAGCTAAAAAAGTCTGCTGCTCGAACCGGAGCCATCAATGCCTTAATCCGGGCCAAAGCATGGGTGCCCGATTTTGATCCTGTTGAAGCGGCTCAAGGCTATCCCAGCTTGAAGGAGGACGGCTCAGAATTCAATGAAGAGGATTTAAGAGAGATAAACCGGGCGGTGCGTCCTCTGGCCTGCCAATTGGTAGAGGAAGCAGATTTGTCGCATTATCATGCTCAGTATAATGACCAGAACAAACGAATAGTTGCACCAATCCCTGAAGCGGAAAATCTGATCCCTCCAATCCGTAAGCACACTTATGCCCCTGATATTGAACCGTCTTCCCTGATCCATGAAGAGGCTGTCTTTCAAGCATTAATGGGAATCGACTGGACCACTGTTGACTTCCAGCCGCTGGGTAGAGACGAGGAGGCTGAAGTGGCGCAGGATGATCCAGAACAATCAAACCGAGGCGGCAAGCAGGCGTGAACCGAAGGCAGCTTTAACTAGCTTCCTTGCTATATTTGTCCAGAAAACAATGATCTTATTTGAGCACCAAGCTGCCTTGTAATAGATAGACAATACTTTTTGCTTCTTGAGATGCCTTCGTGCATCTGTGCTGATACCTTTATTTGGAAGGTCAATATTGCCAACTTATATCTCCTGCAATCCTGAAATCTATAACTACCAGGGCGGTTGTACCGCCATCCGGTTTATGAATCTTTATATAGATATATAAGGAGACTTGCAAATATGACCAAATTTGTGATACGAAATACCTGCCATTTTTTGGGCATGAAGTAGGCATTTAGCCAATCTTGAAACGGGGGTTTGGTAACCCTAAACCGTTATAGGAGAAAAACAGCTCCTGTATGTATAAGGCCGGCTTACTGTGTAAACCGTGCTTTGATCATAATACCCTTTTGGTACTCCAAAAGAGGATGTTTTTAAAATCAAACCGAGCAAATAATCTCCGGTTTAAAAATGGACCGTGTTCCGCCAATTTAGCTGTTTTGAACCGGTATAAAACACTGTTGGTTTAAAAAACGCAACCAAATAAAATAGCAACTCCTCAAGAAAGGCTATTACAGCAAAAAGCAATGATAAAAACTTTTTGCAAAAAGAGAGGCTTTACTGAGCCGGCCAGATGGTGTTACCATGGTCAGACGCAACCAAGCTCCCCAAAGGTGTAGCGATGGTGCCAGTCGGCCAGGTCCCCAAATGACTCGTGGCATTACGCCGGCCAAGTGGCATGGCAATGGTTCGGGTTTGACCAAGCCCCCAAGTGACTCTAAGGCCTATAGGCCGACCAAGAGGCGTGACCGGTTCAGACTTGACCGTGTCCCCAAGTGATCTGGTGGCTTTCGCCGATCAAGAGGTGTTACATCGGTTCAGACACGACCGAGCCCCCAAGTGATCTGGTGGCTTTCGCCGATCAAGAGGTGTTGCATCGGTTCGGACACGACCGAGCCCCCAAGTGATCTGGTGGCTTGCGCCTATCAAAAGGTATTGCATCGGTTCAGATATGACCGAGCCCCCAAGTGATTTTTATAAGTGTTGCAAGGGGTAGACCGGAGGCCGTCTTAAAAAAGAACAACTCCATGTAACCACACATGATGTAAAAGAACAGATACCCCGCTTTAGCTGAGGATCCGGTTTATTATAATATATACATTGTCATAATATGTACATAAGCAGAGCCAATGGCTCAAGTATAGTAAGGCCGAAGATGAGCTATGTTCCACGGCCTGCTGGTCTCCTCTTCTGACTTACGTGAGTCCTTATGCTCTCGAATATCAATCAGATAGTATGACCCGTTATGCAAATTCTTGCTGACGACAAAAGGTCCCTCCCAAGGTGGGGAAAATTTATGCATATCGGTTTGATCTTGAATGAGTCGAAGCACTAAATCTCCTTCTTGAAAGGTTCTGGTTCTGACCCGACGACTGTGATAGAGACGAAGATCCTGTTGGTAAATCGCCAAGCGGGCAGCCGCAATGTCTCGCTCTTCATCCAACCAGTCCAAAGCGTCCTGTCGAGCCGTCTCGTTGTCCGCTTCAACATAAGCCGCAACACGGGGTGAATCATGACGGATATCACTAGGGAGAACCGCCTCTGCCCCATAAACCATGAAGAACGGCGTGTATCCAGTTGATCTGTTGGGTGTGGTATTGATGCTCCATAACACAGAGGGCAACTCTTCGACCCAACAACCCGGCGTCCTCTGCAAGGGAACCATAAGCCGGGGTTTGATGCCTCTCAAGATCTCCTGATTAGCTCTTTCTGCTTGACCATTGGACTGTGGATGCGCCACTGATGAAACGTCAAGGCGGATGTGTTCTCGTTCGTAGAACTCTTTCATGGCACCCTTAGATAAATTGGTACCATTATCTGTGATGATACTGTGTGGAAAGCCAAACCGGAAAATCACCTTTTTGATGAACTGAACCGCGGTGGCTGCATCACACTTGCTAACAGGCTCTGCCTCCACCCACTTTGTAAATTTATCAACCGCCACCAGGAGGTGGGTCTTCTTGTCTTTGGAACTTTTGAAAGGCCCAACCATATCCAGCCCCCAGGTTGCAAACGGCCAAGTAATTGGAATCATCCTCAATTCTTGAGCCGGAACATGAGCGCGTCTTGAGAATTGTTGGCAACCATCACATCGCCTGACCAGATCCTACGCATCAGCATGGGCAGTCAGCCAATAGAAACCGTGGCGAAACGCCTTAGCCACCAAAGACTTTGAACCGGCGTGGTGACCACAATCCCCTTCATGGATCTCGCGCAAAATTTCACAGCCTTCCTCAGGAGACACACAGCGTTGAAATGCTCCTGATACACTGCAATGATGCAACTCGCCATTGAAGATTGTCATGGACTTGGACCGCCGAACAATTTGTCTGGCCAGGGTCTCATCCTCTGGTAACTCGCCCCGGTTCATGTACGCCAGGTAAGGAAACGTCCAATCCGGGATGACGTGTAGCGCTGCCACCAACTGAGCTTCCGGATCAGGAACCGCCAAATCCTCTTCACCAGGTAGTTGAACCGATGGGTTGTACAGCACATCGAGGAAAACATTAGGCGGCACCGGCTTATGCTGTGAACCCAGCCGGCTTAAAGCGTCCGTCGCCTCGTTCTTCCGACGGTCCACGTGGTCCACCTGATAATCCTTGAAGTGACCTGCAACCATGTCAACCTCACGACGATATGCAGCCATGAGTGGGTCTTTAGAATCCCAAGTACCAGACACCTGTTGAGCCACCAAATCCGAGTCACCGAAGCACTTAACCCGGCTTAAGTTCATCTCTTTAGCCATCCAGAGACCATGGAGCAAGGCTTCGTACTCAGCTGAATTGTTAGTACAAGGGAACATTAAACGGAGAACATAACAGAACTTGTCACCTCGTGGGGAAGTTAATATGACTCCAGCCCCCGAGCCCTCCAATTGTCGTGATCCATCAAAATGAGTGGTCCAATATGTGTGATCCGGCTTCTCTTCAGGGACTTGTAACTCCGTCCAATCATTGATGAAATCAACAAGTGCCTGGGACTTCACCGCCATGCGAGGCACATACTTTAAACCGTGCGGCCCCAGCTCTATAGCCCACTTGGCAATCCGACCCGTTGCTTCTCGGTTCTGGATGATATCACCTAAGGGGGCAGAGCTGACCACGGTGATAGGATGCCCTTGGAAATACTGCTTCAACTTCCGGCTTGCCATCAAAACCCCATATACCAGCTTCTGCCAATGTGGGTATCTTTGCTTGGATTCAATAAGCACGTCACTGATATAATAAACCAGACGCTGAACCGGGTACTCCTTGCCAGCCTCTTTCCGCTCTACCACAATAGCTACACTAACCGCGCGAGCATTAGCAGCAACATATAGTAGCAACGGTTCCCTATCAATGGGAGCGGCGAGCACGGGCGGATTGGCCAATTGCCGCTTTAAGTCCACCAACGCCTGATCAGCAGCAGAACTCCAGACAAACTGATTCTTCTTCTTCAATATCTGATACAACGGGATCGCTTTCTCCCCAAGGCGGCTGATAAACCGACTCAGTGCAGCAATCCGACCTGCCAGTCGTTGAACATCATTAATACACTTTGGTTTAGCCAGAGAGGTGATAGCCGTGATTTTCTTCGGATTAGCCTCAATTCCCCTGTTGGACACCAGAAAACCCAACAACTTGCCAGCTGGTACACCAAAAACACATTTGGCCGGATTGAGCATCATCTTGTACGTCCTTAGGTTATCAAAGGTCTCCTTCAAATCATCGACCAAAGACTCCTTCTTCCTTGACTTAACCACAATATCATCCACATAAGCATGCACATTACGGCCAATTTGTTTGTGGAGACAATTTTGCACACACCGTTGATAAGTTGCCTGGGCACTTTTGAGCCCAAAAGGCATAGAAACATAGCAGAAGGCTCCAAAGGGAGTTATGAACGCCGTTTTCTCCTGGTCCTTAACTGCCATCTTAATCTGATGATAGCCGGAGTATGCATCCAAAAAACATAAACGCTCACAACCCGCCGTAGCATCAATGATTTGATCAATACGGGGAAGGGCAAAAGGATCCGCCGGGCAGGCCTTATTGAGATCAGTATAATCCACACACATGCGCTAGGTGCCGTTTTTCTTAAGGTCCAGCACCGGATTAGCAAGCCACTCAGGGTGGAAAACTTCAACGATGAAACCAGCTGCTAAGAGCCTGGCCACTTCCTCTCCAATAGCTTTTCTCCTCTCCTTGTTGAACCGGCGGAGGAACTGTTTCACCGGTTTGTACTTAGGATCCACATTAAGGGTGTGCTCAGCGAGTCGCCTCGGTACACCTGGCATGTTAGAAGGCTTCCATGCAAAGATGTCCTGATTCTCACGGATGAACTCGATGAGCGCGCCTTCCTATTTCGGATCCAGATTGGTACTGATGCTGAATTGCTTGGACGAATCGCCAAGCACGAAGTCAACAAGTTTGGTCTCAGCTGCTGATGTAAACTTCAGCGTCGGATCATGCTCTGTAGTAGGCTTCTTTAATGGAGTCATATCCGTCGGATCAACATTGTCTTTATAATACTTGAGCTCCTCGGTAGCGCAAACCGATTCTGCGTACACCGCGTCTCCTTCCTCGCACTCCAAAGCGATCTTGCGGCTTCCGTGAACCGTGATGGTCCCCTTATGACCCGGCATCTTGAGCTGCAGATACACATAGCAGGGCCGCGCCATGAACTTGGCATAAGCCGGTCGACCAAACAGGGCATGGTACGGGCTTTGGATTTTCACCACCTCGAACGTCAGTGTCTCTGATCGGGAATCGTGATCATCTCCGAAGGCCACTTCCAATGCTATCTTGCCCATGGGGTAAGCTGACTTTCCAGGCACCACGTCATGGAAAACCGTGTTCGAAGGTCGGAGATCTTTATCTTTTAGCCCCAAGCGTCGAAAGGTATCATAGTATAGGATATTGATGCTGCTACCCCCATCCATGAGCACCTTGGTGAACTTATAACCTCCCACCTGAGGCGCCACCACTAAAGCCAGCTGGCCCGGATTGTCAACCCGGGGAGGGTGATCCTCTCTACTCCATGTGATTGGCTGCTCTGACCAGCGCAGATACCGTGGTACGGCCGGTTCAACAGAGTTAACTGCCCGCTTCTGGACCTTTCGGTCTCGCTTGTCCAAGCTAGTGGTGAACACATGATATTGCCCACTATTTAGCTGCTTTGGATTGCTCTGGTAACCCGACTGCTGCTGTTGCTGATTGTAACCACCTTGGTTATTCTGATTATGATGATTGCCATGTCCGCCCGGATTACCATGAAATCCTGAACCGGAATTTCCTCCACCGTGACTCGGTCCGCTACCAGAGCTGGGGTCATACCGGAAAGCATTGGAGCTCTTGAACTCTTGCATGATATAACAATCCTTCCAAAGGTGGTTTGCTGGCTCCTCCCTTGTGCCATGCTTAGGACAGGGCTGATTCAACAGATAGTTTAAGCGCTCCGGATTGGGGCTGGGCCCTCCATTGCGGTTTTTTCCCTTACGTCGCCGGCCCCTGTCTTGCACATTAGTATTAGCCACAATCCATGTTGCTGTCCGCTTTACGCTTGCCGCCACCATCGTTTCCTGCTGAGTTATGATGCTGACCTTTGGGATTGCCGTTCTTCCTTCCCTTCCCTGTCTTTTCATCGTCAGACTCGAGATCCTTGGTACTATCAGAATCAGCGTACTTCACCAAAACGGTCATGAGAGTTCCCATGTCGGTACAATCGCGCTTCATCCGCCCTAACTTTAGCTTCAAGGGTCCGAATCGGCAATTGCCTTCCAGAGTTATAACCGCGATGTCCGCATTGATGTGGTCCGATGAATGCAGAATTTTTGAGACTCTGCGCACCCAATGAGTCATTGATTCTCCTTCCTCCTGGACACAAGCTGCTAGGTCTACTACCGACATGGGCTGCATACATGTGTCCTTGAAATTACTGATGAACCGGGCTCGCAGCTGGGCCCATGAACCGATAGAATTGGGCGGCAGGCACTTCAACCAAGTACGGGCTGTCCCTTCAAGCATCATGGTGAAATATTTTGCACACGCCGCTTCGTCCACGTCCAGCATCTCCATGGCCATCTCATAACTCTCCACCCACGATTCTGGGGTTGATCCGCCGTATAGTTCGGTACCTTGCGCGGGCCCTTAAAATCCTTAGGCAGGCGCACGTTGCGTAAAGCGGGGACAAGGCAAGGCACACCTAATGCACTGGAAGTGAGTCCTGGTTCAACCGAAGTAGTGGGACGAACCGGCGTAAGGTGACGGGCCTGATGCTGTGTTGCTAACTCGGCTTCCCTGCAGAAACGGGCCCGGTCTACCACCTCCTGGGCGTCGGGGACCGGATTGTTGCCGCGGGGCACTCCACGCCGAGCATTACTTGACTCAGCTGGCTCCTCTATATCTCTGCTGTAACTCCGGTTTGGACGTGGTGTAGAATGAATCCTCTCACGGCTGTACGAATATGCTTCCTATTGGACCAACGCCGTCCTGAGGAGCTCCTTGACCCGGCGTGTCTCTATCGCCTGCAATGAATCTCCCTCGACCGGAATAGCATCCAACCTTGCCGCCGCCGCAACAAGGTTATCCAGCGGATTGAAATAGTGATCCGGAGGTATGGGCACAACCCGTGGCTCTCCCGTGTTATGACGGGGCAGATCTATTACACGGGGCTGAACCGGCGCGCCCGTCCTGGGCGCCTCCGCCCGGTTTACCACCGGTTGATTACTGGTCCCCGCTCCAGGGGTATTGAAAAGATCCCTTCCTTCGAAAACCGAGGGCAAACGAGATTGGTACTTCCTCCTCATGACTTCCTGTGAAGCGTTCTGATCCAGCATGAGTTTATAGGCTTGTGCGTCCAGAGCGGCCCGCTCCGCGGTCATCCTGACCTCTTCAGCTGCTAGATCCGCCTTGGCCTGGTTAATCTGTTCTCTCACCTTTGCGATCTCTACATTATGAGCCTCCTGATCCGTCGGATTGGCCTCTGCCATGAGCGCAGTCAATGCATCGAACAGATCGGATAACACCTGAGCCGGCTGGCGCACTGAGCCTCCTGCTCCGGCAGCCGTTGCCGTCGCTGAACCGGAAACCATTGCTGCGGCCGTCGATGAGTGAGGCGCTGCTTGTGTACCGGCCATGAATATACCGACCCGGCTAGGAAGATCAGAGGGGTCCGGAATACTGTCGCCATCAGAACAGCCCCCAATCCGACCATCTTGTACTTGATACAAGGACTCAGTTTTTCCGGTTGACGACTCGTCGCCAGAATAAACGACGGTTTCGCCACCAGATCCTGATCCGTCCTCATAGCTTCCTCCATGGATGACTCCTACGAAGGCACGCTTCACGGCTGGCTTAACCCGGGCAGGTCGCGCACGCTGAGCTGTCTCGATGAGGTCGGAGCAGGTGTCCAGCTCAGGGCCCGGTTCACCAATTTTGCCGATGAAGACGTGTATACCGGCAAAGGGGACCCGGTACCCGTACTCAATTGAGCCGGCCTCGGGGCCCCAGCCTGCGTCGTCGATGTAGATCTTGCCGCGATGACTCTTGGTCATCCGGCCCACAGCATATCCCTTGAGTCCTTCAAAGCGGCCCTCCAAGAACTTGAAACCATCGTGCGATAGCCCCACGGTGGGCGCCAACTGTCATGGGTTTGTCACGACAGATGTCCTAGCGAAAGGACTTAGTCGTGGAGCCATCGCAACGGGTTAGCTCAAAGGGGTTAAAGCGGACACAGGGACACAAAGAGTTTATACTAGTTCGGCCCCTTCGATGAAGGTAAAAGCCTACGTCTAGTTTGTGATGGAATTGATGAAGTCTCGATGACTAGGGAGCAGATACGCTTCGCCTAGACCTCGAGTTGTGGTTGTCTGTCTTGAACCGCTATCGGGTCGTCCCCTTATATACACGGGTGACGCCCGTCGGTTCATAGAGTCCCAATCTCCGGTTCATACTCGTGCCCGGGTTGGTCTCTCCTTATGACTAACTTACAGTACAAGTCTATACGAGCCGGTTTACGGCTACAGATACTAAACCGACTACGGCCTTGGGCCTGTACAAGCTTCTTGGGCTTTAATATTCTTGAACTACTGATAAAGTTAACCCGGCCCAGGTAGACCAGTTTACGCCCAGTAGTAATATCCCCAACAGGATGTCTTAGCCAACTCCCAATTGCATCCACAAGATACGGGTCCCAACTGTGTCCACAAGATACGTGTCCCAACTCCGTAACCAACATCTGTCATTTTCAAGTGTTCTGTGAGGCGTACCTTCAAGAGGAACCTACCGTAGAGTTATTCCGTGATTGCTTTCACCTGAACCGCCGTACTGAATTCACAGACGGACCCAATACGGAGTTGGGCGCTATGGCAATTCAAAAGAGGAAAGAAGTCACCTTCCCTCACGCCAAACTTCACAGCCACCCCAAAGAGTGGAACCAAACATGGTTGTACTGCAAAGACACTTCTCCTGAAGAAGAAAATCCCCTTCCGGGTTATCGTCCGGAACGTCTGAGCAATACACACCCTTTCCGACAGAGGCTGACTGCTAAGGAAAGACTCAAGTATTCTCCTCAATTATCCAAGTCGAGGGCCTTCATGGCAAACGGGTTGACCGGAGTTGACTTTGCTCGCTGCTGGATATCTTGGAGCATACTACCCCTTAGCCAGCGCCCCGGTTTGATGTGCGAATATACCGGAGATGTAAAAGACCCTCAACGGCACATTGATATCCAGCTCACAGATGACAAAGTTACTGAGGCTGTGAAAAAGATATTAAATGAACCGGAAGCTGTTTGTGCTCAAACTGGCCTACCTCCTTTCTGCGCCATTAACAAACCGCTAGCTGTAAGACTCATACCTTATGTGTTTACTGAATCTGCTTTTTTGGAAATATCCTCTGACCATGTTAATATCTTTTAAAACAGGGCAATGATCCGTTTTGGAGCAAGAAGCCTTCGCAAGAGAAACCGGAGAAGCCAACCCGGCCAAAAAACAGAGTTGTGAAGAAACCTGCTAACAGAAAAAGAACCACTGCATCTTCCGATCCACCAGTTGATGATGATGTGGGTAACCCGGATCTTGAGGTAGATCTTGACTCACTTGGTTTATATTTCATACGTCTTATTGATGATGATTATTTTCAGGATGACGCTTAAGTCAGTCATGCTGGTGCTGTAGAGGTAATCGTTCTTTCTTCCGATTCAAACCCTTTGCCTTCACTAAAAATCCATCGGGCAAACCAGAAAGTTAAATTTTCTCATCCTCTTGCTTATTTGGACCCACACTTTCTTGTGAAGACACAACAGCACGAAGCTCGCCGCACAACCCGGCACAGCGGCCAAGTAGTTACCTCCGCCGGTTTACCAAACAGTCCGGTTCGGAAACGCCGTTCTGAGGTCTCTAACTCTCTTGTCAATGCTTGCCCTAAAGCGGGTTGTTTTCGGCAACCTCTTAATCCGTCTGACTCCGATTATCAGGGCACTTCTCATTCATCCTCTGGCGAGTCATCGGCCACCAAGCTTCCACCACTTAAACGGTGCTTGGGTAAGTTATATTTCATCTTGTGTCTTTGATATATTACCTTTGATAAAAAATTATATTGATCCTTGTTAACTTCCTTTCTCAGGGCCAAGCCCAGACCAAGCAAGAAGGCTCGCCTGAACAATACGACAGAGGAAAATGCCGCTGTTGAACCGGATAAAGTACCAGATCCTGAAGAAGCCAACCGTGATGATGTGCTGAATGACCCACCACTTCAAGACCATGATTTTGTCGCTCAAGAGGCAAATGTTGATACCATAGGCCCTACTGATCAACCAACAAGCCTTATCCGGACTGACAGAACAGCTAGTCCAACAAAGAATAGTGACAAATCGGTGACACTGGTTCAAACTGGTGAAGAGAAAGATGATGAGGTCCTTATCACTGGCATTGGCCGTACCGAGCCAAGTAATCCTATCGCTTTATCCAGGCACACTGCCAAAGATGAATTTGCTGTAATTGGTAAAGGCAAGTGGAATGCTGACTTATCGACTTATGCCGCTCTGAACGCCCAAGATCTCCATTCCGATTATCTGAACCGGTTGTACACCAGCCGTGATTATGAAGCTGGTCTGGTCAACATGATGAAGGACAAATATGAGGTAATTTCTTATACGCTTCTCTGCTTGTATGTTATACTGTTCCAACTCCAATAGCCCCCAAGTGACAGTTTAAGATATCAGCTTAAACCGGGGCTTTCCAATGTAAACTTCAACTCATCTGTACTTTGCTATCGTAGCCCCCAAGGGCCGGTTCAACTTAATGCAGTTAAACCGGGACTTTTAGATAATAAAAATTCCAGTATCAGTAGTTATTGAGCAAATAGCCATTAGCCCCCAAGTGCCAAGTTGAATACTTGTATTGATCTTGGGACTTTGTAGAAATTGTATGATGAAGAGCGAAATATGCATTAGCCCCCCAAGCACCAAGGGCATAACTTGTTATGTGGTTGGTACTTCAAATCTGTACCGTCATTTTCATCATATAATCATCTGTTTGCAAGCTGAGCTGAGCAAAAGAGAAAGTCAAACCGCCGACCTGCAGGAAAACCCGAAGTCCCAACAAGCCGAAACCTCTAAGGCAAAAGAGGAATTAACCAGCGCTTTAGGCGTCATGGAGCAACTTAAGGAGGGCTTCAACAAAGAGCGGGCGGACAGGGCCACTGAAAAAGCCGCTTTAACGCAAAGGGCTGAGAAAGTCGAAGCCGCTCTCAAACCGGTGGTTGATGAACTAACCAGTGTGAAGCGACAGGTTCATGCCATGATTGCTGCTATCTTTGGTAAGTATCCGTGTTCTTCTGATTTGAGCAGACCTTGATATGTATCTGCCGGTTTAATAATCCTTACAACAATGTAGGAACTCGCATTGGCCACTTGGGATCGGATGTGCGGAGAACTGTATACTTTGCTAGAGCAACTGTATACAGGTGCTCAACGGATCATCTACACATCGTCCCACAACAATCCGCCGCCCACTTTGATCAAAGACACCCTTGAAAGGCTATCCATGCTCCCTGCCCGGGTTGACGAGCTGAAGAGATCCGCTGCTAGAACAGGTGCTATAAATGCCTTAATCCGGGCCAAGGCATGGGTGCCTGATTTTGATCCTGTTGAAGCGGCCCAAGGCTATCCCATTCTGAAAGAAGATGGGATAGAGTTTAATCAAGATGATCTCCGAGCCATATACCGAGAAGTGTGCCCTTTGGCTTGTCAGCTGGTGGAAGAAGCGGATTTGTCCCACTATCAAGCCAATTATGATGATCAGAACAAGCGGGTTGCTGCACCAATCCCTGAAGCGGAGAATCTTGTCCCGCCAATCCGTAAGCATACTTACGCTCTTGACATTGAACCGTCGTTGCTGATCAGTGATGAAGCTGTCTTCCAAGCATTAACTGGAATCGACTGGGCAACTGTTGATTTCCAGCCGCTGGGTAGGGAAGAAGAGACTAAACTAGCGCGAGATGACCCGCAACGATCAGGTCAAGCTGGTGGTCAAGCATGAACCGGAAGCCGGTTTAAAGCACTGGACTTTGTGATATGCAAGAAACAATGATTTTATTTGGGCACTGTGTTGCCTTGTAATAGGCTAGATGATACACTTGGTCTTGATATGCCTTCATGCATATATATTGCAACTGCTGCTTCTTTTGAATTATCTATGCCAAAACTATTTTCTGCAGCCAAAAAACTTAAAGCGCCTTGCCGGTTTACCACCAGGTGGGTCATGATATCGATGTATGTGGAACCAAAGATAATAGCTTAGGTTTAAACATATGACCAAATATGGAGATACATAATACCTGCCATCGTTAGGCATGAAGTTGGCTGGCCAGTCTTGAAGCGGGGTTAAAAAACCCACACTGTTGGAGGAGAAAACAGCTCCTGCTAATACAAGGCCGGTTTACATTGTAAACCGTTCTGGGTTATAATAAACACCGGTTTCACTCCATAATAGGATGGCAATAAAAAAATCAAACCGGGCAGTTAGTCTCCGGATTAAGATTTGACCGTGTTCCGTCAATTTGTAATTGACAGTTGAACCGGTTTAACAATGTCGGTTTAAAAACGCAAAAAAGTTCTTTTAGCAAAAAAGAACATAATTCAAGCAAAGGCAAAGATAAAACCATTTGCAAGTGTTGCTTTTGAGCTGATCAAGAGGCATTACCAAGGTCGGACACGACCAAGCCCCCAACAGGCGTCGCTATGGTTTGAGTCAGCCAGGTCCCCAAATGATGCATTGGCATTACGCCGATCAAGAGGTGTAGCGATGGTTCGGGTTCGACCAAAGCCCCCAAGTGATGCTGTGGCACTAGTCCGATCAAGAGGCGTGACTATGGTTCAGACTTGACCAAGTCCCCAAGTGATGTTGTGGCTTTCGCCTACCAAATGGCGTTGCTATAGTTCGGACACGACCAAGCCCCCAAGTGATATAACATAGAGCTTTTTAAAAGCTAACTCAAGGGGTAAACCAGAGACCACTTTAAGACAGAAACTCCGTGTAACCACACATGATGTAAAAAGAACAGAGACCCCGCTTTAGCCGAGGCTCGGTTTATTATATTGATCATAATATATACATTGTCATAATATGTACATAAGCAGAGCCAATGCCTCAAGTATAGTAAGGCCGGAGATGAGCTATGTTCCACGGCCTGTTGGTCTCCTCCTCTGACGTACGTGAGTCTTTGTGCTCTCGAATATCGATCAGGTAGTATGACTCGTTGTGCAAATTCTTGCTGACCACAAAAGGTCCCTCCCAAGGTGGGGATAACTTGTGCATATCAGTCTGATCTTGGATGAGCCGAAGCACCAAATATCCTTCTTGAAAGGCTCTGGTTCTAACTCGGCGATTGTGATAGCGACGGAGATGTTGCTGATAAATTGCCGAACAGGCAGCCGCTATGCCCCGCTCCTCATCGAACAGGTCCAGAGCATCTTGTCGTGCTGCCTTGTTGTCCGCTTCAACATATGCCGCTACACGAGGTGAGTCATGACGGATGTCACTGGGGAGAACCGCCTCCGATCCATAGACCATGAAGAACGGTGTGTATCCTGTCGATCTGTTGGGTGTGGTGTTGATGCTCCATAATACAGATGGTAACTCTTCAACCCAACAACCCGGCGTCCGCTTCAAAGGAACAATAAGCCAGGGTTTGATGCCTCACAAGATCACTTGATTAGCCCTCTCTGCCTGGCCATTGGACTGTGGGTGAGCCACTGATGAGACGTCAAGCCGGATGTACTCACGCTGACAGAACTCCTTCATAGCACCCTTGGATAGGTTAGTACCATTATCAGTGATGATGCTGTGTGGAAAGCCAAACCGGAAAATAACCTTTTTGATGAATTGAACCGCCGTGGCTGCGTCACACTTGGTAACGGGCTCTGCCTCCACCCACTTTGTGAACTTGTCAACCGCCACCAAGAGGTGGGTTTTCTTGTCTTTGGACCTTTTGAAAGGCCCAACCATATCCAGCCCCCAAGTTGCAAACGGCCAATTAATTGGAATCATCCGCAATTCTTGAGCCGGCACATGGGCACGTCTTGAGAACTTCTGACAGCCATCACATCGTCTGACCAGGTCCTCCGCATCAGCATGAGCAGTCAACCAATAGAAACCGTGGCGGAACGCTTTAGCCACCAAAGATTTTGAACTGGCGTGGTGACCACAATCTCCTTCATGGATTTCTCATAAAATTTCACAGCCCTCCTCAGGAGACACACAGTGTTGAAACGCCCCTATCACACTGCAACGATGCAACTCGACATGGACGATAGTCATGGACTTGGATCGCCGGATTATCTGCCTGGCCAGGACCTCATCCTCTGGTAACTCGCCCCAGTTTAAGTACGCGAGATAGGGAACCGTCCAGTCCGGAATGACATGAAGAGCCGCCACCAATTGAGCCTCCGGATCAGGAATAGCTAAATCCTCTTCACCAGGGAGCTTGACTGACGGATTATGCAGAACGTCCAAAAAGACATTAGGCAGAACCGGTTTATGTTGAGAACCTAACCAACTCAAAGCGTCTGCCGCTTCATTCTTCCGTCGATCCACATGATCCACCTGATAACCTTTGAAGTGACCTGCGACAATATCCACCTCACAACGATATGCTGCCATGAGTGGGTCCTTGGAATCCCAGGTGCCAGATACTTGTTGGGCCACCAGGTCCGAGTGACCAAAGCACTTAACTCGGCTTAGATTCATCTCCTTAGCCATCCGGAGACCATGGAGTAAAGCTTCGTACTCAGCTGCATTGTTAGTACAAGGGAACATTAAGCGGAGAATGTAACAGAACTTATCACCTCGTGGGGAAGTTAACAGGAATCCAGCCCCCGAGCCTTCCAATTGCCTGGACCCATCGAAATGAATAGTCCAATAGGTGTGATCCGGCTTCTCTTCAGGTGCTTGCAGTTCCGTCCAATCATTGATGAAATCCACAAGTGCTTGAGACTTGACCGTCGTCTGAGGCATGTATTTCAACCCATGAGGTCCAAGCTCTACAACCCACTTGGCAATCCGGCCAGTTGCCTCCCTATTCTGGATTTTATCTCCCAAAGGGGCAGAGCTGACCACTGTGATGGGATGACCTTGGAAGTATTGTTTAAGTTTCCGGCTTGCCATGAAAACTCCGTATACCAATTTCTGCCAATGCGGGTACCTTTGCTTGGATTCAATAAGTACCTCACTGATATAGTAAACTGGACGTTGAACTAGATATTCCTTGCCTGCCTCTTTACGCTCCACCACAATAGCTACGCTGACTGCATGAGCATTAGCTGCCACATATAACAGCAATGGTTCCTTGTCAACTGGAGCAGCCAGAACAGGCGGATTGGCGAGTTGCCGCTTTAATTCCTCAAATGCTTCATCAGCGGCAGAACTCCAGACAAAGTTATATGTTTTCTTCAGCATCTGATACAAAGGAATCACCTTCTCTCCAAGGCGGCTGATAAACCGGCTCAACACGGCAATCCGGCCTGCCAAACATTGAACTTCATTGATACACTTTGGTTTAGCCAAGGAGGTGATAGCTATGATCTTCTCCGGATTAGCCTCAATTCCCTGTTGGACACCAGAAAACCCAATAACTTGCCTGCCGGTACACCAAAAACGCACTTGGCCGGGTTGAGCATCATCTTGTATGTCCTTAGGTTATCAAAGGTTTCCATCAAATCGTCAACCAGAGTTTCCTTCTTCCTTGACTTAACTACAATATCATCCACATAGGCAAGCACATTACGGCCAATTTGCTTATGAAGGCAATTCTGTACACACCGTTGATAGGTCGCCTGAGCACTCTTGAGCCCAAAGGGCATAGACACATAGCAGAAGGCTTCAAAGGGAGTTATGAACGCCGTCTTCTCCTGGTCCTTAACTGCCATCTTGATCTGATGATAACCAGAATATGCATCCAAAAAGCTCAAACGCTCACAACCCGCCGTAGCATCAATAATTTGATCAATACGGGGGAGGGCAAAAGGATTGTCGGATCACGGGTTCCGGCAGACCCTTAAGGTTTGAACTCTGGGGTGCGTGCGGAGATTATGCCCTCTACCTCTCCGTCTCACAAGGATCTAAACTACAGAAAGAACAGCACAAGAGACACAGAGTTTATACTGGTTCGGGCCACCGATGTGGTGTAATACCCTACTCCAGTGTGGTGTGTGGATTGCCTCTTGGGCTGATGATGATGATGAACAGTACAAGGGAGAACGGCCTCGCGAGGGCCTGTTCTTGGCTAGGACGATGAACTGCTAGGAGGAGTTCAGCCGCCCTTCTCTCTCTTTCTCTACTTGTTCACTGCTTGCTCGGATTCTAGGTTCTGCTGGCCTGATTGCCCGATGCTAACTTGCTAGACTCCTCGATCTCTAGATGCCTCTACCCTAGGGGTGGCTAGTCCTATTTATAGGCAAAGGCCGTGGGCCTCTTCCTAGATATTGAGCGGGAAGGGCACCAACAATTGGCCAATTCAAAGGGGAACATCTGGTACTCTTATCCTGACTAAAGTTGGTCCTTGCCTGCCAAAGGCCCTGTGGTGACGCCATTATGGGCTCCATGGTGACCTCCTTCCCACCGTTGGACTGGTCTTGCTCTCGTTGCACCGAAATAGGTGCCTTTGCTTGATCCTCTCGCCTGCGCTTGCCCCCTTTGCACCAAAGAGGAAAGGGGGGACACTGCGCGGTCTGGCGCCCGCCTAGCACCCTTGGTCGTCATGGCTTGCGTCATGGGCACCTCGTGAGGTACCCTACCTTGATCTCTCTGCCTCCTCGTGAGCCAGCCTGACGAGGCCGCGCCTGAGGAAGCGCTGTGTCGTCCGCCCCGCGAGGCTTGGCCCCTCGTGAGGGTCTTGAGTCTTATGTTGATGAAGATGGGCCGCGCTGGGCCCCCATTTGAGCCACGCCACAGGCCGCAGGCAAGCAAGTCTGGGGACCCCCGTTCCCAGAATGCCGACAGTAGCCCCCGGGCCCAAGGCGTGCCTGGACATGGCCGTGCCGAGAGGCGAAAGGGCAAGGGCGAAGCGCCGCGGTCCCTAATAGCCTGCGGCCTCGGGCGCCGCGTGGCGGTTGACTGGGTGTGGGCGTCTCCGCTTCCCCATGACGCCACGACGATCGCCCGGATTGGACAAGTCCCTGCATGCAAATCGTGTCATGATTACCTGTGATCGTGGAGGCCGACGATTGGCCTCCGCCGGCTATAAGTACGGCACCGCGCGTGCCCTTCCAGTCCATCTCTTCTCGTTTTCTCCTTTGCCCCAATTCTTGCTCTGTCTTGCCGTGATGGCTCCGATTCACCGGTTCTCTGCAGCGGAGAAGGGAAAAGCTCCTCGGGAGGGACCAGACCCGCTCCCGCTGAAGAAGCGGCCTGTCTTTCGCGGCCGAGACGAGGAAGACCGCCTTGCGGTGCTGAGGCCTTGGTACGAGCGGCCTCCGCCGGGGTTCCCGCTTCCCCTGTATGCTCACGCCGAGGGCCTTGGAAGAGGAGATGCAAAACCTCTCGGCCAGCACCGTCGCCGGCGCTGAAGGGTCACAAAGGTGTTGATCGTTACTCCTGGGGTCCACGCCGAGGGCTCCTCCCGCGAGCTCGTGCTCCACGCCGCCATGCCTCCGCGAACTTGGATTCGCTTCCCTTCCTTCTTCGCCTCCATCTTCCCGCAGGGAGGACTCCTGGAGTTATGGCTGCAGCACGCCGACTACAGCACCCCCGCGACCGAGGCAGAAGTCGCGGTCCTTGCCTCGGGTGAGGTCTTCATGACTCGCGGCTAGGGCGAGATCGCTCGGGGTTGCAGAGCAAGGGGCGCCCTCACGATCCACCTGGAGTACGATGGCGCTTCGGTGATGTTCTTCAAGGTCTTCGACGCGAGCGGGCGCCGGCTGGAGTGCTGCCCCGGGGGAGGCGGCCAGGACCTTGCTATGGCGACAGCTGGGCCCGCCGACCGCCCCCTGGACAGCTCCACAAGCGACGGGAGCGCCGGAGGATCCAGCGACCCCAGCGAGGTCTTCGCGACTCCGGAGACGAGCGACGACAGCTACGAGCCCGTGAGCCAGCGCCGCTCCCGGAGCAGGGCGGGCTCACTCGGCCGTCGCCAACTCTGATCTGGATGGGGTTGGCACCGGTGCTTGATGGCCCACCGTTGATGATGGCGTCTTTTGCTGGGGCACGTGTAGTTAGCGTCCTTTGGGATCTGTTTCCTGCAAGGAGTCATACTGCGCCCAATGGGGGCTTGTAAGGTGTTTGTGATCCCTTTGTTAATATATGACCTTTGCTACGGAACCGTGCGAGTCGTCAATTCCGTCGTAGCTAAGTCCTCCCTTTCACACCTCGCGAGGGCTTGGTGCACTGCGTCGACAGGTCCCAGTCCCAAGGCGGCGTCAGCCGTCGCTGGTATGCCAGGTCGCGATGCCGTGGTCAAGGCCAGGAGGTGAGCGACCCGGGGTCCGGTAAGAGCCCCTGAGTCGCGATGCTCAGGAGGTCCCCTTTGGCGCCCAAGCAGTCGCCGCTTGGTGAGAAAGGGAAGCGACGTCGCTAGTACGGAATTGCATTAGGTGCGGGAGTAGCGCCATGGTAGCCAATGCTTTGGATGGTGACTTATCTGGAGAATCGGGGGTCGCCCCCAGCGCATCGTCGGGTCCGTGGGGTAGTTAGAACGGAGTTGCTCGGCGTGGTCCTCGCGCGCCTCTTCTCCCTCGCCTCTGCTCCCCTTTTTGCTCTACGTTCTCGGGTCCCGGCCCTCGAGCCGGTCTCAGCCGTCGCTGGTATGCCAGGTCACGATGCCGTGGACAAGGCCAGAGGGTGAGGGCTGGAGAGCCAGTAAGAGCCCTAAGTCGCGATGCTCAGGCGCCCCCCCTTTAACGTGCAAGCGGTTTGCGTGGGCGAGGGTGAAGGGGACTCCGTGAGGGCCTCGGCTGGCGCAATTCCCTCCAAGGATCCTGCAGACTCATCACAGAAAGAAGAAGGGGCTGCCATGACAGTCATTAGTCGACCGTTAGTCGCTCAAGAGCTCGCTGGTTGGGGCAGGTGAGGTGTATCTGGGCACCAGTGAGCCAGCGCGGGACTCACGAGGCCCTACCTCTAGGCGGGTTGCGCCTGGAACTGGGTCGTATCTTGAGATGTGTTCCTGCAAAATTCGGTTAGATGCCGGCACTCTACGTCCTCGGGTCCCGGCCCTCGAGCTTGTCTCAGCCGTCGCTGGTATGCCAGGTCGCGATGCCGTGGACAAGGCCAGAGGGTGAGGGCTGGAGAGCCAGTAAGAGCCCTGAGTCGCAATGCTCAGGCACCCACCCTTTAACGTGCAAGTGGTCGGCATGGAGAAGAAGAGGTGTAGTGGACAGACATCAGGTGATCAAGCATGATAGGCGAATGCTTAGTTGGAAATAAACGCGAGGGAGATACACGCCGCTAGGCCTAGCCCGAGCGGCTTGGGGATGATGCAGCCCGAGGGGCGCCCCCAACAAGGCAGACTAACGACCGAAAAATAAAAAGGGATACACGCCGCAGGGACGGACCCATGCGGCCTAGGAGTGATGCAACCCTGGGAGGGCGCTCCCAGCTGGGAATGAAGCTTGAAAGATGTCACCTGAAGATGTCGACGGCGAAGTGTCGTTGGCGCGGCAGACTCGGTGGGCTGTGGAAGCCGATCCTCACGATCCCCCAGGCCCTGGGGCCTCGGGAGGCTCCGGAGGCACTGGTGGCTCCTCGCGAGCTGTATCCATCTCCGCCAGGGCCGCGGAACACCTGTCTTCCTGAGCCTCCATGATGCTCCTCATGAGGCGCCGGTACGCCGCAGCCATGTTCGGCAAGCCGTAAGGCATGCGAACATAGCTGTGGGGTGGACCCCCGTAGCGCCCCACTTGCAAGGGCCAGAGGCGCTCTATCGTGGCGATCTGATTGAGCCCTGGTATGTCGACGCAGACGCGCAGCCCTCCATCCTCGCCTGGATGTGGAGCCACAGCTGGTGGACGACGGCAACCTCTCATGATCCTTGACTCCTGTACCTCTTGAGTGACCTTGTTAACGAACTCCTGCTGGTCTGACCTTCCTTGCCTGGCTCCTTCTCGAGGGAAAGGTGCTTCGAAACACGCCTCCACATGGTGCCCAAGCGCCTCCCTCGTGACCCTGGCTAGGTCGGTGGCACTCAAGGTGAGAGCCCCCGAGCCCTGCCTAAGGAGGGCGCCAGGCGCGCTTTCCTATGTGATGGAAGGAGGGTCCCCCTGGGCAGGCATGGGCCCTGAGGGGCCTGCCTCCTGAGGGGCTGAGCCTGACGACGTCTTCTTCTTCTTGGGGGTGGTCTCGGGAAGCCTCCTGCTTCCGCGATCTGGGTCTTCTAGCGACGCGGCCTGAAAGGCTCGCTCCAGGGAACACACTGCATCCTTCTCTTCACATGGCACCGTGATGACGCGGCCACTCCCTGGCATCTTGAGGACATTGTAGCCGTGGTGAGTTACGGCCATGAACTTGGCCCGCGCTGGGTACCCGAGGATGGCATTGTACGGCAGGAGGATGTGGGCGACGTCAAAGTCGATGAGCTCGGTGCGGTAGTTGCTGCGGGCCCCGAAGGTGACAGGGAGGCGGACCTGCCCGATCGGGATCGTGGAACCGTCGGTGACTCCGGAGAAAGGCTTGGTTGGCTGAAGCTGGTCATAGGGCACCTGGAGGTTGTTGAATGTTTCCACGGACAGGACGTTGAGCCCTGCTCCACCATCGATGAGGGTCCTAGTGACCAGTATGTTGCGGATGACTGGGGAGCAAAGCATCGGGAGGACCTCGGTTGTGGCCGCGCACTTGAGCTGATCTGCAGAGCTGAACATGATCGCGCACGTCGACCACCTGAGGGGGCGTGTTGCTTCGAGCTTGGGGAGGACTGCATTCACTTCACAGGCAAACTGCTTGAAGATGCGTTGAGAGGCTGGGGCTTGAGCTCCGCCCAGGATGCACGCGATTGCGTGCGGCTCTTGGAAGCCCCAAGCCCCCTCGTCTTGATGGCGGTCTTCGTTCCTCCTCGGCTGAGGCGGCAGCAGAGGAAGGCCTGCGTTGCCATGAGGGAGATCCTCACGAGGCTAATCCCTCTAGTCCCCCTCGCGAGGCAGGTCCCGCCAGCGGTCCTCGCGAGGTTGGTCGCCACACCCTTAGCGCGGGCCGCGATCTTCCCAGCGTCCTGTGTTTCTTCCTCCTAGTCGACCGTAGCCCCGGTCAGCGCGGTCAGGGCGACGGCCGATCCTTCCTTCTCGCACGGCGCGGAGTTCTTGACATTCGTTGGTGCTGTGGGTGTGGAGGTCGTGGTACACACAGTACCGGCTGCCCCTGGAGGATTCGGGCAGATCCTTGCCCCGCTTGGTGTCCGGTTCTGCTGCGAGTACGGCAGCCCCCTTGCGCTTCACGTCCTTGGCCTTGGGCTTCTTCTCTTTTGGGTCTGCGGCGGGCAGCTCGAGGAGGGAGAGACGTCCCTCCTCAGCCCTGGCACACTTGGTCGCCAAGTTCAACAGCTCCAGGGAGGTGCAGAGGTCTTCATGCATCGCCAGCTCCTCCTTCATCTTGACGTCGCGCACGCCATCGGAGAAGGCCGAGATGATGGCTTCCTCGGACACCTTGGGGATCTTGAGGCACGCACTGTTGAAGCGCTGGATGTACTTTTGCAGGGTCTCCCCAGGTTACTGCTTGATGCGGCGCATGTCGCTCACGGCGGGCGGCCGGTCGCGAGTACCTTGGAAGTTGGCGATGAAGCGGGTGCGCATCTGGTCCCAGGAGGAGATCATGCCTGGAGCCAGATTCGGGAGCCAGGTTTGAGCTCCTTCCTTCAGCGCCATGGGGAACCAGTTCGCCATGACCTTTTCATCCCCGCTGGTAGCTTCGATGCCCAGCTCGTAGAGCTGGAGGAACTCTGTGGGATCAGTTGTGCCGTCGTAGCGAGGAGGCAGGTCTGGCTTGAACTTGTCGGGCCACGCGACGCTACGCAGCTCGGTGGTGTAGGCGCGGCAGCCTGCGGTGGCCACGAGAGGCTTCGGTTGAGGGAGAGCTTGGCCTTGCGGGTCCCCTTGCGCTGCAGCTAGGAGTAGCGCGGGGTCTTGACGTGCCAGAGCTGGAGCAGGGTCACGGCGAGCCGGTGCAGGAAGCGCCCGGGCAGCCTCTTGCGGTCGAGGGACTTCTTGGCAGCTCCGATCTTGCCGGGCTGGCGCCTGACGGAGTGGGTTCCGCCCAGGGGCCGCGCGCCTTGGAGCCATGGCGTCTTCTTGGAGAGGAGGTGGTTGGTACGCCCCCGGAGCTTCATTGCCCGCGCGGGGCGGGGTGCGGCGCAGCGGAGCGGACGGCGCAGGAGAGCCCCCTGCGGCGCGGACGAGCTCGGCGACGCGGTCGAGCCACTCTTCGTAGACGTCGTCGACGGGACAGTAGCGCAGCAGCTTGTTTGCTGCGATGAGAGTAGCTCGAGCCTCCAAGGGTGCGCGGAGCGCGCGGGATGAAGAGCCGGCGGGGGTGAGCGATGGAGTAGCGGTGTCGACGGGTGCTGAGACGATGCCTGCTGCTCGTTCCCCGCCGGGCCGGTGGTGGCGTTGACGGCGGGCGACGGGGAACGACGAGGACGCCCACCGACGGGAGCCGTCTGGGCGACGCGGGAAGCGATGGCGGCCCGGCGCTCGGCGCGGGCCCGACGAGCGTCAAACATGGATGCGATGGTCGGAGGAGAGCGGAGCGGTGGAAGACAGATTCCGGCGCACCCCTACCTGGCGCGCCAAATGTCGGATCACAGGTTCCGGCAGATCCTTAAGGTTCGAACTCTGGGGTGCGCGCCGAGATTATGCCCTCTACCTCTCCGTCTCGTATGGATCTAAAGTACAGAAAGAACAGCATAAGAGACACAGAGTTTATACTGGTCCGGGCCATCGATGTGGTGTAATACCCTACTCCAGTGTGGTGTGTGGATTGCCTCTTGGGCTGATGATGATGATGAACAGTACAAGGGAGAACGGCCTCGCGAGGGCCTGTTCTTGGCTAGGACGATGAACTGCTAGTAGGAGTTCAGCCGCCCTTCTCTCTCTTTCTCTACTAGTTCTCTGCTTGCTCGGATTCTAGGTTCTGCTGGCCTGATTGCCCGATGCTAACTTGCTAGACTCCTGGATCTCTAGATGCCGCTACCCTGGGGGTGGCTAGTCCTATTTATAGGCAAAGGCCGTGGGCCTCTTCCCAAATATTGAGCGGGAAGGGCGCCAACAATTGGCCAATTCAAAGGGGAACATCTGGTACTCTTATCCTGACTAAAGTTGGTCCTCGCCTGCCAAAGGCCCTGTGGTGACGCCGTTATGGGCTCCATGGTGACCTCCTTCCCACCGTTGGACTGGTCTTGGTCTCGTTGCATCGAAATAGGTGCCTTTGCTTGATCCTCTCGCCTGCGCTTGCCCCCATTGCACCAAAGAGGAAAGGGGGGACACTGCGCGGTCTCGCGCCCGCCTGGCACCCTTGGTCGTCATGGCTTGCGTCATGGGCACCTCGTGAGGTACCCTGCCTTGATCTCTCTGCCTCCTCATGAGCCAGCCTGACGAGGCCGCGCCTGAGGAAGCGTTGTGTCGTCAGCCCCGCGAGGCTTGGCCACTCGCGAGGGTCTTGAGTCTTATGTTGATGAAGATGGGCCGCGTTGGGCCCCCATTTGAGTCACGCCGTAGGCCGCAGGCAGGCAAGTCTGGGGACCCCCGTTCCCAGAACACCGACAAGGATCTGCTGGACAAGCCTTGTTAAGGTCTGTGTAATCCACACACATACGCCAGGTGCTGTTTTTCTTAAGAACCAGCACCGAATTGGCTAACCACTCAGTATGGAAAACTTCAGCGATAAATCCAGCTGCTAAGAGCCTAGCCACTTCCTCTCCAATAGCTGTGCATCTTTCTTCGTTAAACCGGCGGAGAAACTGCTTCACCGGTTTGTACTTGGGATCAATATTAAGGGTGTGATCAGCGAGTTCCCTCTGTACACCTGGCATGTCAAAAGGCTTCCACGCAAAGATGTCCCGGTTCTCAAGGATGAACTCCATGAGCGCGCTTTCCTATTTCGGATCCAAGTTAGCACTAATACTGAACTGCTTGGACGAATCGCCTGGTACGAAGTCAACAAGCTTAGTCTCAGCAGCCGATTTAAACTTCAGGGCCGGATCATGCTCCGTAGTTGGCTTTTTCAATGGAGTCATGTCTGCCGGATCAACATTGTCTTTGTAGAATTTCAACTCCTCCGTGGCACAAACCGACTCAGCATAGGCCGCATCACCTTCTTCACACTCCAAAGCGATCTTGCGGCTCCCATGAACAGTTATTGTTCCTTTGTGACCCGACATTTTGAGCTGTAAGTAGACATAGCAGGGTCATGCCATGAATTTAGCATAAGCCGGCCATCCAAACAGGGCGTGATATGGACTCTAAATCTTCACCACCTCAAAGGTCAATACTTCTGATCTGGAATCATAATCATCCCCCAAGGCCACCTCCAGAGCTATTTTGCCAACGGGATATGCCGATTTACGAGGTAGCACGCCGTGAAACACCGTACTGGACAGTTTAAGATTTTTATCTGTTAGCCCCATACGGCGGAAGGTCTCATAGTATAGGATGTTAATACTGCTACCTCCGTCCATGAGCACCTTGATGAACTTATAACCTCCCACCTGAGGCGCCACCACCAACGCTAGCTGACCCGGATTGTCAACCCGGGGGAGGGTGATCTTCTCTGCTCCATATGATTGGCTGCTCAGACCAGCGTAAGTAACGGGGCACCGCCGGTTCAACAGAATTTACTGCCCGCTTATGAACCTTTTGGTCACGCTTGTCCAAACTAGTGGTGAAAACATGATATTGCCCACTATTTAACTGCTTCGGGTGGCTCTGATAACCCGACTGTTGCTGCTGCTGGTTGTAACCACCCTAACTGTTCTGGTTACCTTGATTGTTTTGTCCTCCTTGATTACCATTGAAACCTGAACCGGAATTTCCTCCTCTGTATCCCGGTCCATGGCATCCGAACCCTGAACCGCCACCTGATCCGTGATCATACCGGAAAGTATTAGAATTTTTGAACTCTTGCATGATGTAGCAATCCTTCCAAAGGTGGTTGGCCCGCATCTCCTTCGTCCCATGCTTTGGACAGGGCTGGTTTAACAGGTAAGTCAAGCGGTCTGGGTTGGGATTGGGCGCTCTGCTACGATAAAGTGGTTTACCCTTTCGTCGCTGACCTTTGTCCTGCGCATTGGTATTAGCCACAAAGTCCATGCCGCTATCGGCTTTACGCTTGCCGCCGTTTCCATGACCCGTCGTGTTGTGCTGCTGCCCTTTGGAGTTGCTGCTCTTCTTTCCCTTCCCTGTCTTGTCATCGTCGGACTCGGGATCCTTGGTACTATCAGAGTCAGCATACTTCACTAACGCAGCCATGAGGGTCCCCATATCATTGCAATGGCGCTTCAACCGTTCCAATTTCAACTTCAGAGGCTCAAACCGGCAGTTGCCTTCCAAGGTTATAACAGTTGTATCAGCATTGATGCGGTCTGACGAGTGCAAGATCTTTGAGACCCGGCGCACCCAATGGGTCATCGAATCTCCTTCTTCCTGGACACAGGCCGCTAAGTCCACTATCGACATAGGCTGCTTACATGTATCCTTAAAATTCTGGATAAACCGGGATCTCAACTCGGCCCATGAGCTGATAGAATTGGTCGGTAAACTTTTTAACCAAGTACGGGCCGTCCTTTCTAGCATCATGGTGAAATACTTCGCACACGCCGCATCATCCACATCAAGCATGTCCATGGCCATCTCATAGCTCTCCACCCATGTTTCTAGAGACAAATCGGCAGTGTAACTCGGCACCTTGCGCGGGCCCTTGAAATCCTTGGGCAGGCGCACATTGCGTAAGGCGGGGACAAGGCATGGTACCCCCAAAGAACTAGAGGTAACCCTTGGATCGACCGAGGTGGTTGGGCAAACCGGTGTAAGCTGACGAGCCTCATATTGTGCCGCTAACTCGGCCTCCCTGCGTGCTCGGTCCCGATCTACCACTTCCTGAGCATCACCGACACCACCTGCCGGGTTGTTGCTACGGGGCGCTTCACGGTTTCGTGCGTTGCTTGACACGGACGGTTCATCAATGCGCCTGTTGTAGCTCCGGCTCGAAAGAGGGGTGGAGTGAAGTCGGTCACGGCTGTATGAATATGCTTCCTGTTAAATCAAGGTTGTCCGAAGAAGTTCCTTAACCCGGCGCGTCTCCACCGCCTGTGGGGAATCACCTTCAATTGGGATGGCCTCCAGTCGTGAAGCGGCAGCGACAAGGTTGTCCATCGGATTAGAATAGTGACCCGGAGGTGTTGGGACAGGTTGAGGCACGATATTGTTCTGACGGGGCGGATCCACCAAACGAGGCTAAACCGGCGCGCCCGTCCCTAGCGCTTCCGCCCGGTTTACCACCGGCGGGTTACTGGTCCCTGCTCCCGGGGCGTTAAAGAGGTCTCTGGCCTCAAAAACCGGAGGTAAGCGAGACCGGTGCTTCCTTTTCAGGACTCCATGTTACGCATTCTGATCTAGCATAAGCCGATAAGCCTGTGCATCCAAAGCGGCCCGTTCTACGGCCATCCTGGCATTGTCAGCTGCTAAATCGGCTTTGGCCTGAGTAATTTGATCTTTCACTTTTGCGATTGCCGCGTTGTGGGCGTCCTGATCCACCAGGTTAGCCTCTGCCATGAGCGTAGCCAACGCATCAAACAGATCAGATAGAACTTGAGCCGGTGGGCGCACAGGGCCTCCTGCCCCGGCTGCCGTCGTCGTTACTGACCCGGAGATCATTGCCGCCGCGGTCGAAGAGTGGATCGCCGCTTGTGTAACGGCCATGAATATTCCGACCCGGTTTGGCAGATCAGGGGGGTTCGGAATACTGTCGCCATTGGAACAGCCCCCAATCCGGCCATCTTGTAATTGATATAACGACTCGGTCTCTCCGGTCAAGGACTCGTCGCCCGAATAAACGACGGTCTCATCACCAGATTCCGATCTATCCTCGTATTTCCCTCCATGGATGACTCCCACGAAGGCACGCTTCACGGCCGGTTTAGCCTGGGCGGATCATGCACGCTGAGCCATTTCGATGAGGTCGGTGTAGATGTCCAGCTCAGGGCCCGGTTCACCAATCTTGCCAATGAAGACGTGTATGCCACCAAAGGGGACCCAGTACCCGTACTCAATTGAGTCGGCCTCGGGGCCCCATCCTGCATCGTCGATGTAGAGCTGGCCATGATGACTCTTGGTCATCCGGCCCACGACGTAACCCTTGAGTCCTTCAAAGTTGCCCTCCAAGAACTTTAAACCATCGTGCGATAGCCCCACGGTGGGCGCCAACTGTCGTGGTTTTGTCACGGCAGATGTCCTCATGAAAGGGCTTAGTCGTGGAGCCATCACTACGGGTTAGCTTGAAGGGGTTAGAGAGGACATAGGGACGCAAGAGAGTTTATACTAGTTTGGCCCCTTCGATGAAGGTAAAAGCCTACGTCTGGTTGTGATGGAATTGATGGGGTTTCGATTGCTAGGGAGCAAATAAGCTTCGCCTAAGTCTCGAGTTGTTGTCTGTCGTCCTTGAACCGCTGACGGGTCGTCCCCTTATATACACGGGTGACGCCCGTCGGTTTACAGAGTCCCGAGACCGGCTCATCCACGTGTCCGGTTTGGTCTCCACTATTTCTAACTTACCATACAAGTTACATACCGACGCCGGTTTACGGCTATGGGCTTTAAACCGATTGTGGGCCTAAACCCTTACATACCATCCTCATCTGCCAAAATGGGCTTTAACATACTTAACTATTGATGAAGTTAACCTGGCCTGTCTGAGCCGGTTTACGCCAGGTAGTAATATCCCCAACACGACCCATGAGTCTTCATGTTGACCCACCACAACTAGAAATGATGTGCCCACCACACCACACACGCAATTGTCCACTAAGAAAATAAGCATATACAATAGTACAACGGTATCTAGCTCACGATACGTCTCCATATTTTATTGATGACACTGACGGACTTTGCATTTGATGCATGCTCCGTATTTTGTTGACGACACTTACGGTCATTATATTTGAAGCGAAAGCACGATATAGTCACTGGACTTCAGAATAAGCTCATCACGGTCACCACATACATTTTGTCGTGCTAACCAACATGTGGTTGGATGGTTAGAGGACAGTGGTTTCTCGAGCCCACCAAGGTTAAAGTCCTGGTGCTCGCATTCATCTCGTGTTAATTTCAGTATTTTCCGGCGATATACGTTCAGTGGGAGGAGACGTTCCACTCGACTACGAGGCAACTATGGTGACTTCGTAAAATCTCAATATCATATATGCTGGCCCACTCTCTCGAAGGTGCTCATAGGGGTAGGGTTCGCGTGTGTGCGCTTATAATGGTGAGTGCTTACGCGTATATATGAGCCCTTGCGTCTATACCATGTTAAACAAATACATATCATGATTATACGGTTACTGGCTCACCCGTACAACTCTGTATTTTGTTGATGACACAATCAATTGACCAGTCAAACGTTCCACGCGGTGCAACTAGTGTTGCACCATTGGGGCGCGTAACAGTGGGGCCCACTGCTACCTCTTGAGCACTGCGGTGGATTTCCCCGAAGAGGAGAGGATGATGCAGCAAAGTAGCGTAAGTATTTCCCTCAATTTTTGAGAACCAAGCTATCAATCCAGTAGGAGGCTACGCTCAACTTCCTCGTACCTGCACAAAACGATAGCTACTCGCAACCAACGCGATTAGGGGTTGTCAATCCCTTCACGGTCACTTACGAGAGTGAGATCTGATAGAGATGATATTTTTGGTATTTTTGGTATAGAGATGCAAAGTGAAAAGTAAAAAAAGCAAAGTAAAAAAGCAAAGCAAGATTAAAGTGATGGAGATTGATATGATGAGAATAGACCCGGGGGCCATAGGTTTCACTAGTGGCTTCTCTCAAGAGCATAAGTATTCTACGGTGGGTGAACAAATTACTGTTGAGCAATTGACAGAATTGAGCATAGTTATGAGAATATCTAGGTATGATCATGTATATAGGCATCACGTCCGAGACAAGTAGACCGACTCCTGCCTACATCTACTACTATTAATCCACTCATCGACTGCAATCCAGCATGCATCTAGAATATTAAGTTAAAAACAGAGTAACGCTTTAAGCAAGATGACATGATGTAGAAGGATAGTTTCATGCAATATGATAAAATCTCCATCTTGTTATCCTCGATGGCAACAATACAATACGTGCCTTGCTGCCCCTTCTGTCACTGGGAAAGGACACCGCAAGATTGAACCCAAAGCTAAGCACTTCTCCCATGGCAAGAAAAACCAATCTAGTAGGCCAAGCCAAACTGATAATTCGAAGAGACTTGCAAAGATAACCAATCATACATCAAAAAATTCAGAGAAGATTCAAATATTATTCATAGATAGACTTGATCATAAACCCACAATTCATCGGTCTCAACAAACACACCACAAAAGAAGATTACATCGTATAGATCAACACGAGAGAGGGGGAGAACATTGTATTGAGATCCAAAGAGAGAGAAGAAGCCAACTAGCTAATAACTATGGACCCGTAGGTTTGAGGTGAACTACTCACACTTCATCGGAGAGGCTATGATGATGTAGAAGCCCTCGTGATGACGACCCTCTCCGGCGGAGCTCCGGAATAGGCCCCAAGATGGGATCTCGTGGATACAGAAAGTTGCGGCGGTGGAATTAGGTTTTTGGCTCCGTATCTGATCGTTTTGGGGTACGTAGGTATATATAGGAGGAAGGAGTACGTCGGTGGAGCAACAAGGGGCCCACGAGGCAGGGGGCGCGCCCTAGGAGGGGGGGCGCGCCCCCCACCCTCGTGACCGCCTCTCTTGTCCCTTGGAGTAGGGTACAAGTCTCCTGGATCACGTTCGGTAAGAAAATCACGTTCCCGAAGGTTTTATTCCGTTTGGACTCCGTTTGATATTCTGTTTCTCCGAAACTCTGAAATAGGCAAAAAAATAGCAATTCTGGGCTGGGCCTCCGGTTAATAGGTTAGTCCCAAAAATAATATAAAAGTGGAAAATAAAGCCCAATATAGTCCAAAACAGTAGATAATATAGCATGGAGCAATCAAAAATTATAGATACGTTGGAGACGTATCAGGCATCCCCAAGCTTAATTCCTGCTCGTCGTTGAGTAGGTAAATGATAAAAAGAGAAATTTTGATGCAGAATGCTACTTGGAATAATTTCAATGTAAATCTTATTAATTGTGGTATGAATATTCAGATCCAAAAGATTCAAGACAAAAGTTTATATTGACATAAAAATAATAATACTTCAAGCATACTAACAAAGCAATCATGTCTTCTCAAAATAACATGGCCAAAGAAAGTTATCCCTACAAAATCATATAGTCTGGCTATGCTCTATCTTCACCACACGAGTATTTAAATCATGCACAACCCCAATGACAAGCCAAGCAATTGTTTCATACTTTAACATTTTCAGAACTTTTTCAATCTTCACACAATACATGAGCGTGAGCCATGGATATAGCACTATATATGGAATAGAATGGTGGTTGTGGAGAAGACAAAAAGAGGGGAAGATAGTCTCACATCAACTAGGCGTATCAACGGGCTATGGAGATGCCCATTAATAGATATCAATGTGAGTGAGTAGGGATTGCCATGCAACGGATGCACTAGAGCTATAAGTATATGAAAGCTCAACAAAAGAAACTAAGTGGGTGTGCATCCAACTCGCTTGCTCACGAAGACCTAGGGCAATTTGAGGAAGCCCATCATTGGAATATACAAGCCAAGTTCTATAATGAAAATTCCCACTAGTATATGAAAGTGATACCATAGGAGACTCTCTATCATGAAGATCATGGTGCTACTTTGAAGCACAAGTGTGGTAAAAGGATAGTAACATTGTCACTTCTCTCTTTTTCTCTTTTTTTTATTTGGGCCTTTTCCTTTTTTGGCCTCTTTTCTTTTTTTTCGTCCGGAGTTTCATCCCGGCTTGTGGGGGGATCATAGTCTCCATCATCCTTTCCTCACATGGGACAATGCTCTAAAAATGATGATCATCACGCTTTTATTTTTCTTAAAACTCAAGAATTACAACTCGATACTTAGAACAAAATATGACTCTATATGAATGCCTCCGGTGGTGTACCGGGATATGCAATGAATCAAGAGTGACATGTATGAAAGAATTATGAATGGTGACTTTGCCACAAATACGATGTCAACTACATGATCATGCTAGCAATATGAAAATGATGGAGCGTGTCATAATAAACGGTATGGTGGAAAGTTGCATGGCAATATATCTCGGAATGGCTATGGAAATACCATGATAGGTAGGTGTGGTGGCTGTTTTGAGGAAGGTATATGGTGGGTGTATGATACCGGCGAAAAGTGCGCCGTATTAGAGAGCCTAGCAATGGTGGAAGGATGGAAAAAACTGCATATAATCCATGGACTCAACATTAGTCATATAGAACTCATATACTTATTGCAAAAATTTAGAAGTTATCAAAGAAAAGTATTACGCGCATGCTCCTAGGGGGATAGATTGGTAGGAAAAGACCATCGCTCGTCCCCGACCTCCACTCATAAGGAAGACAATCAATAAATAAATCATGCTCTGACTTCATCACATAACGGTTCACCATATGTGCATGCTACGGGAATCACAAACTTCAAAGCAAGTATTCTTTAAATTCACAACTACTCAACTAGCATGACTCTAATATCACCATCTTCATATCTCAAAACAATTATCATGCTTCAATCTTTTCTTAGTATTCAACGCACTCAAAAGAAAGTTTCACAAATCTTGAATACCAAGCATATTATTATTAAGCAATTTACCATGCTATTAAGACTCTCAAAATGATCTAAGTGAAGCATGAGAGATCAATAGTTTCTTTAAAACAAATCCACCACCGTGCTCTAAAAGATCTAAGTGAAGAACATAGAGCAAAATTATAACGCTCAAAAGATATAAATGAAGCACATAGAGCAAAACTACATAGCTCAAAAGATATAAGTGAAGCACATAGAGTATTCTATCAAATTTTAATTCATATACGGCTCTCTCAAAAGGTGTGTACAGCAAGGATGATTGTGGAACACTAACAAACAAAGACACAAATAATACAAGACGCTCCAAGCAAAACACATATCATGTGGTGAATAAAAATATAGCTCCAAGTAAAATTACCGATGGAAGTAGACGAAAGAGGGGATGCCTTCTAGGGCATCCCCAAGCTTTGACTTTTTGGTGTCCTTAGATTATCTTGGGGGTGCCATGGGCATCCCCAAGCTTAGGCTCGTGCCACTCCTTGCTCCATAATCCATCAAAAGAATTTACCCAAAACTTGAAAACTTCACAACACAAAACTCAATAGAAATCTCGTGAGCTCCGTTAGAGAAAGAAAACAAAAAACCACTTCAAGGTACTGTAATGAACTCATTCTTTATTTATATTGGTGTTAAACCTACTTTATTCCAACTTCTCTATGGATTATAAACTATTTTACTAGCCATAGATTCATCAAAATAAGCAAACAACACATGAAAAACAGAATCTGTCAAAAACAGAACAGTCTGTAGTAATCTGTAATTAACGCAAACTTATGGAACTCCAAAAAATCTACCAAAATAGGAAGACCTATACAATTTGTTTATTGATCAGCAGCAATTGGAATAAGTATTTTATCACGTTCTGGTGATTTTTAACAATTTTGTTCGTGAACATAAAGTTTCTGGAAATTACAGCAAGATAAAATAACTATCATCCAAGAAGATCCTATAGGTCTAACTTGGCACAAACACTAACTAAAACACAAAACCACATCTAAACAGAAGGTAGATACATTATTTATAACTAAGCAGCAAAGAAAAATATTGGGTTGTCTCCCAACAAGCGCTTTTCTTTAAAGCCTTTTTAGCTAGGCATTGAGATTCAATGATGCTCACAAGAAAGACAAGAATTGAGGCACAAAGAGAGCATCATAAAACATGTGACAAACTGTAGCGACCCGACCTCAGATGGTCAAGTCTCTGTGCTCCGGTGTCATCCCTGGATCAGTAATGCTGACACCACACAGTACTTCGAAGGATTTATAACAGAGTAGCAATCACACACTTATTACATCAGTATCTCAAAGAGATCTTATTACAATAAATATGGCTTAAGGCCATCTAATAACGATAACAGCGGAAGGCTCGGAAGATAAGTGAGTCCATCAACTCCAACGGCATCACTGAGTATAGAACCACGACCTAAAAGCACCTTACTCGTCGTCTGAAAAGTCTGCAACATGAAAGTTGCAGCCCGAAAACGGGTCAGCACATGGAATATGCTGGCAATGTAACACATAGAGAATAATGAATGATAAGCCTATACTACGTGCATATATGGCTGGTGGAAAAGCTCTATGGTTACAATTTTGCGTAAAGCCAATTTTTCCCTACTGCAAAGGAATAGATTTTTATTTAACTATCATGGTGGTTGAAACATCGAGAATGGTTGACAGTATTCCGATCCCAATTAAGTGAACAATTAAAACCCAGCAATATTAATTAGAAGTAACATGATGAGATTCACATGATATTCAAGTACTAGATACTCAAGATGTCCATAACCGGGGACACGGCTAATCATGATTAGTTTGTACACTCTGCAGAGGTTTGCGCACTTTTCCCCACAAGACTCGATCGCCTCCGTTGATTCCCCGCACTACATGATGTTTGAGAAACGGATGACCGAGACATAGTCTTTCAGAAGCGCTAGCACCTTACGTTTGGATAGACCGGTACACCTACTTTCCCCTACATCTGCTAGTCTACCCTGTAAGAGTTCGCACGACTTAGTCAACTATGCCAGAGCCCATAATGGCTTGTGGCTGCACACTGAAGTTACTAGCATGAATGATCTTATGATCCCTTTGAGCCTGGGTGGCGGTCCAAAGAAAAACAGGCACGTCCTGATAGAAACCAGGTGCCTCAATCTACCCAGATGTGTATTTAAGTTGCCACCTTAGATAAACCATTAATTAACAATACTCACATCTGTCATGGATATCACTCACCCAATCCACGTCTACTAGCATAGCATTGCATAATAAGCAAACGTAGAGTAACTCCCAAAGGTTTCATAATAAAACAGGTAATAGGTAATACCTCAACTACTTCCCATCCCACAGTTTAATCAGATCCTACTCATGCAATGTGTGAGGATTGGTCTAATGCAATAAAAACTGGGCAATGAGAAGGTATGATCAAAGTGTCACTTGCCTTGCTGAGGATCCGCGAAACCTAGAGCTTCGAAATAACAGGCGGCGCACTCCGGGTGATCTATCGCAGACAAACAACAAGCATACAATAAGTACTCATCTAATGCACTGGTAAAACGCAAACGAAAAATCAAACCAGAAAGTTCAACTTAAGAACTCCGGTTGCAAAGAGAAACGAACCGAACAAAGCAACGGAAAACAAACGGCGGAAGAAAACAACTCGGTTCTAGCAATTTGAAACTAGGTCAAATTTTACTGTAGCAAAATCTTGTTTAAGTTGATTAGTCGGAACGGTGGTTTTGAAACGAAACTCCAGGCGCTTGAATCACCTGATTCCGATAAACGAGCGAGTAGATAAACTAAAACAAAGATCAGATCTGAAATCGCGATCAGAAAAATCGCAGAATAAATCCGACGAAAAAGAAAACGACGAACGGTTAAACGAACGGACGTTCATTAACCGAGACTAACCGGTGATCGCGTTCGTTAAGACGAACGGTCCGGCGAACGCTCGCTAAATAATTAAACCAAAAGAAAACGAAAAACCGATCTAGGTTTTGAAAAAAAAACGAAACGAAAAATAAACCGGAACGATTTTTAAAAAAAACGAACCGGGGGGGGGGGGAAGGTGGCGCGGCGCGGCTACCTCGTCGGCGAGGGGCTCCGGCGGGCGGCGGGGCTTGGCGGCGGGCGGCGCTGGCGCGGGGCGACGGCGAGCGGCGGCGGCGGCGGGGCTGCGCTGCTGCTGTTGCTTGCTGCGGGGCGGGCGGCGGCGGCTTGGGGAGGAGAGGGGGTGTGGGGGTATATAAAGAGGGGGGAGGAGACTTGGGGGAGGGGGCAAGAAACGGAGTCCGATTCGGACTCGGCGACGGCGGCGGCGGCAGGCGCGGCGACGGCGCGGTGCGCGCGCGCGAGGGGAGGGCGCGGGCGGCTGGGCCGGCGGGGCCTTTGGCCCAGGTGGGCGCGACGCATTTTTAAAAAAAAATGTGCGCGCAGAAAAAATAAATAAAAGAAAATCTAAACGAGCTCCAAAATTTATGAAGTAAAATTTCCCCGACTCCTAAAAATGAGTCGAACAAAATGAACTTTTCTAGGGCCTAGATGCAAATTTTGAAAACACGCATTTTTTCCTAATCCAAATAAAATGCAAATAAACTCCGGAAAAATCCAAAATTTGATTTATTTATTAAATCTTCATTTTTCCTAAATTTTGGGATAGTCATATTATTCCCTCTCATATTTTTGATATTGGAAAAATAATTGAGGATAAAATAAATAAAATCAAATGATCCTCTTTTTTAAAAAAAAATTTGAGAAAACTCAAATAAGAAAATAACGAAATCTCCAACTCTCTCCGGGGGTCCTTGAGTTGCGTGAAATTTCTAGGGTCGACCAAAATGCAAGAAAATATGATATGCAAGATGATCTAATGTATAACATTCCAAATTGAAAATTTGGGATGTTACACAAACACACTTAAGTCTAACATACTTCCTATGCATGGGCATATTATAGGCAAACAAATTATCATAGCAAGCAAAAACTAACATATGCAAGGAAGCGGAAAGGAACAATAGCAATCTCAACATAACGAGAGGTAATTTAGTAACATGAAAATTTCTATAACCATATTTTCCTCTCTCATAATAATTACATGTAGGATCATAAGAAAATTCAACAATATAGCTATCACATAACATATTCTCAACACGATCCACATGCATGCGAAGTTGACACTCTTCCAAAATAGTGGGATTATCATTAACTAAAGTCATGGTTTCTCCAAGCCCACTTTCAATATTATTGCAAACACTATTATCAATCTTATATTCATCATGGGGCTTAAATAAATTTTCAAGATCATAAGAAGAATCTCCCCAATCATGACTATTGGACATAGCAAAACTAGCATCCCCAAGCTTAGGGTTTTGCATATTATTAGCATAATTTACATCAATAGAATTTATAATAAAATCATTGCAATCATGCTTTTTATTCAAAGATCTATCGTGAAGCACTTCATCACAATTTTCAGATTTACGGATTTCAGGCAAAAGCTTATAAAGATAATCTAGTGCATCCAAATCACTAGGAATTGGTTCATCATAATTGGATCCCTTAAAAAGATTGGCAAGCGGATGAGGATCCATAGATATTAGCTTCTCGGTTTAGGAATAAATACTCAACTATTTCAACCAAGCGAGAAAACGAGCCAAGAAAGACATCAAGGCAAACGAAAAGACAAACGGAAAAGAGAGGGTGAATAAAACGGCAAGGGTGAAGTGGGGTAGAGGAAAACGAGAGGCAAATGGCAACTAATGTAATGTGGGAGATAGGGATTGTGATGGGTACTTGGTATGTTGACTTTTTGCGTAGACTCCCAGGCAACGGCGCCTGAAATTTTTCTTGCTACCTCTTGAGCACTGCGTTGGATTTCCCCGAAGAGGAGAGGATGATGCAGCAAAGTAGTGTAAGTATTTCCCTCAGTTTTTGAGAACCTAGGTATCAATCCAGTAGGAGGCTACGCTCAAGTCCCTCGTACCTGCACAAAACAATAGCTACTCGCAACCAACACGATTAGGGGTTGTCAATCCCTTCACGGTCACTTACGAGAGTGAGATCTGATAGAGATGATATTTTTGGTATTTTTGGTATAGAGATGCAAAGTGAAAAGTAAAAAGCAGAGTAAAAGGCAAAGCAAGATTAAAGTGATGGAGATTGATATGCTGAGAATAGGCCCAGGGGCCATAGGTTTCACTAGTGGCTTCTCTCAAGAGCATAAGTATTCTACGGTGGGTGAACAAATTACTGTTGAGCAATTGACAGAATTGAGCATAGTTATGAGAATATCTAGGTATGATCATGTATATAGGTATCACGTACGAGACAAGTAGACCGACTCCTGCCTGCATCTACTACTATTACTCCACTCATCGACCGCTATCCAGCATGCATCTAGAGTATTAAGTTAAAAACAGAGTAACGCTTTAAGCAAGATGACATGATGTAGAGGGATAGTTTCATGCAATATGATAAAAAAACCATCTTGTTATCCTCGATGGCAACAATACAATACGTGCCTTGCTGCCCCTTCTGTCACTGGGAAAGGACACCGCAAGATTGAACCCAAAGCTAAGCACTTCTCCCATGGCAAAAAAACTGATCTAGTAGGCCAAACCAAACTGATAATTCGAAGAGACTTGCAAAGATAACCAATCATACATAAAAGAATTCAGAGAAGATTCAAATATTATTCATAGATAGACTTGATCATAAACCCACAATTCATCGGTCTCAACAAACACACCGCAAAAAGAAGATTACATCGAATAGATCTCCGCGAGAGAGGGGGAGACCATTGTAGTGAGATCCAAAGAGAGAGAAGAAGCCAACTAGCTAATAACTATGGACCCGTAGGTCTAAGGTGAACTACTCACACTTCATAGGAGAGGCTATGATGATGTAGAAGCCCTCCATGATGACGGCCCTCTCCGGCGGAGCTCCGGAATAGGCCCCAAGCTGGGTTCTCATGGATACAGAAAGTTGCGGCGGTGGAATTAGGTTTTTGGCTCCGTATCTGATCGTTTGGGGGTATGTAGGTATATATAGGAGGAAGGAGTACGTCGGTGGAGAAACAGGGGGCCCACGAGGCAGGGGGCACGCCCTAGGAGGGGGGGCGCCCCACCCTCGTGACCGCCTCTCTTGTCCCTTGGAGTAGGGTCTAAGTCTCCTGGATCACGTTCGGTGAGAAAATCATGTTCTCGAAGGTTTTATTCCGTTTGGACTCCGTTTGATATTATTTTTCTCCGAAACTCTGAAATAGGCAAAAAACAGCAATTCTAGGCTGGGCCTCCAGTTAATAGGTTAGTCCCATAAATAATATAAAAATGGAAAATAAAGCCCAATATAGTCCAAAACAGTAGATAATATAGCATGGAGCAATCAAAAATTATAGATACGTTGGAGACGTATCACCCACCTGTCAGCCTGTATATGAAAGAAAGAAATGGTAGTTTGAGTCTGTACTGTGTTAATAAAATAGGAGTACATTTTAGGGTGATCATACGGTCACTGGCTCACCATACAGCTCCGGAATTTGTTGATAACATGATCAATTGACCAGTCAAACGGTCCACATTCAGCAGCGCACATTACCATAGGGCCCACCCGTCAGCGGGTATATGAAGGACAGAAATGGTAATAAATTAGTGGTCAGTGGGTATTCGAAGTCGTGAGACCTCTGGTTGGCAGTCACCGGCGGTTGGGGTGGCGTTCATTGGGCAGCGGGGTGAGGATCCCCGGAGAAAAAGCTCGGCAGGGGGGCTAGAGGGATGGCCGGTGCGGCGGTGAACCGGCGGTAGGGAGTGGTATCGGGGAGGGCGGGCCGGCCGCGGGCGGCGGGGGCTGGCAGTTCGGCCGGTGGTGGCTGGCGGCTCAGGGGGTGGAGTTTGATGATAAACTGGAGGCCCTTGATTTCGTATCCAACGGCTGGAAAATCTAATGACCAGAGATGAAAAAGTCAGTCGACTGACGTGTAGCCTCACCCCGCACGTACACATGCACGCACGCAAGACACGCACGCATGTAGGCGTGCAACACTGACACGTACACACGCACGCATGCTGGCGTGCAACACTGACACGTACACATGCACTCACGAACATACGCACGTACGCACCCATGCATGCAACACTGAAACGTACCCTTGCACGCACGCAACACTCGCACGCCTGCATGCACACAACACATGACGCAAGACACACACTCAACCTATACGTACATGCACCCTTTGTTAAGGACATGGATTGTTACGGGTATTAATCAATCTTATCTGTGATAAGCAGAACATTGATGCTTGCATCGATCTTTATGAATCACAACGTATCGAACGGGCTATCAACATAGTAGGCTTATCTACATTAAAAAAGATGACGTCACACTCAATGAACAATCATCGGTTTATGAAATGCCCGCTTCTGACCGCCCTGGCCCACCAAAGGTTCCTCTGCTGTGCGCTGCCTGTGTTGGGTCACTGACATGCAGGCCATGCACCCAAAGAGCTCACACGTCAGTGGAAGAACGACGCGGTGTCCTAGGTCAGAGTCGAGGGATCCACTCGCGGCACGCCTGGCTGAACACGCCTCCGTGCCGCATTCAAACGCCTCCATGAAACCCGCCCATGTGGAAGCCAAGAAACCCACTCTGGACACAAGTCCGTTCATGACCGGGCCGGCGTTAAACGCAACGCCGGTCAAGCTCCTCTTGTCCGCTGTCTATTTAATCTCCTATTTAAACGAGGCCAAACGCCAGCCAAGAATTGCACACCTCCGCCGCTCCCCTATCTCCTCCACCATTTTTTCCACTCTTATAATGGCTTATGAAGAGTAGTTATTCCGCATCCAAGCCGGCTGGGTAGCCCGCCAGATACGAGCTATGCCGGCGTACACAGCAGGTGTCTTGCCGTATCCTTTTGTTGCGAGGACCTCCGTCGACCCCTCATGGGCTCCACAGAAGAGGGGAATGTTAGGATTAACTCGAGCCGGTGCCGGCCATGGAGAAGTAGTCGCCAATATTTTGGCTACCCCGGGCAAGATCCAAACAGCCCCTCCCAACAGATTCAAATCCCTCGTTCGCCGTGGAATTTTGCCATGTGTTGTTTTCATGGACTAGGAAGATGCCCGTGCATTGCACGGAACATCAAGATGCATTTTTTTACAAACTCCCGCATGCATGCAAGGGATAATTAATGTCCTCCTTTGCTAGTACCACGAGGCAAACACCATTAATATTGCATTGATTAGTGTTAGTGGCCTTATATATCTGCAAATTGTAATTTTCATAGTGGCCCCTTGTATATAAAAATGGAGGGAGAAAGATGAGAGATAAAGTGAGGAGGAGTGGGGCATGGTGGTGACTGGTGGTCGGACTGGGCGGAGGCATGGGGATGGACGGCGCATTATGTCTAGGTTTGTATCTCTCTCACACACGCCCACATAGGTGGGGGACATGCACAAAGAGAAGAGGTGCACGCATGGCGCACGTGCTCCTGTCTCTTTCCCAACCACACCCGCGCGGGTACACGGTGGAGCTCATTTCTGTACGAAAAAGGCAGCCCACGTGGTAATTTGGCACGTGTACTGGTTGTCCACTTTGTGGAGGGAGGATCGTCTACCACGGGTGAACAAACAAATTGCGACTTGACGCGTTATGTTAAATTAAAAAAGAGGCAAACCATGTGGGGCCTACCTTAGAGGCAAGGCTCTATACAGTGGAGTACTTTTGATGTGTCCCATCAACTCGCAGAACGAGGAGAAGCTTGCTTAGTATGCCGTCTCTCCCGCCCACGGGCACGGTGGCTCGCAGGATGAGGTGAAGCTTTCTTACTACGTCTTACGCCCGCTCCCTCGCCCACAAGCGCGGTGGCTCGCAACACAAGGAGAAAATTTTACTACTCCGTCCGTTTACTCCTCGTCCCTACTACTACCTCTGTTTCAATTTACAAGTCCTGCGCGTATACCTAGGTTGCCAATTTTAGCACCCTAACATAAACTATATAACACAAAAATTGTACGGTTTGAAAATAGAACATCTCAAGTTTATATTGGTATATTTTTTGTAATATATGACTTGTATTAGGTTGGTCAAATTGACGATCTAGGGGTACGCGCACGCCATGTAAACTGAGAGAGAGGTAGTACGTACTTTGGTTAGTACTCCCTCCATTTACTTATACAAGGCCACTAAAAAAAATACATTTTGCATCTATACAAGGCCACAAATAGTAATCGAGACAAAAGTTACTACTCCCTCCTTTCCAGTTTATGGCTCAATTTCAAAATCTCTCCAACCAAGGTAGACGGTGAGTGGTCGAATTAATTTAGTAGTGTGCACAAGTAATTAGTATGCTAGTTTTTCTCAAGAAGTTATGTTTACCGAGGCATTAATTAGAACGAATGCATGAATGACCACTAAATTTCCATGAACTTGTACATGCATTGGTTAGTTTCCTCTTGACACTGCTTGCGTCGGGTGATCTAACGCACCTCGAAATCCAACATGTAATGGTACTACTACTAGTATAGTAGAATTGAGACTTATCAAACGGAAAAACGGATGTTTTTTAGATGAGCCCTATAAACCCTAGTGGGTACATACTCCGTAAAAACAGATTTTTCCAAAACTAAGTCGCTCGCTTTCATGAATTCTGTAGTATACTCCTCCGTCGACGCTCCCTTTCTTGAATTATGTAGTATACTCCTCCGTCGACGCTCCCTTTCATGAATTCTGTACTTCCTGTCGCCGACATGTGGGACATATAGCAACCGGGTCGACGTGTCAAGCACCAAATAACAGTGCAGAACAGCAGGGGGGATGCACCACACTCGTACCGGCCTAGTAGTAGTAATGAGCAATGAGACGTCAAATCACAATGTCGCACCTTCCCAGACAGACGAAGCAACTATTATTTCACACTTCGGTTTGCCATCATCTCAAACCACGTACTAGTATTGCTTCTGCCTCAAGAGGGACACGCGCATCACCTTGGTACATCATGACACGTGGGACCGCATGACAGGCCATGCTCCCCCGCCGATCGCTCGGTAAAATCACCTCATTTTTACTATACTTCCTCCGTATCGGTTTACTACATGGCATGCACGTCGTTCTAGGTTGAGAATTTAACTGGCTATATATGTGATGAACAGTACTCTAGCCTTTTAAAAAATGTATACTTTTGTACAGTAGTACTATCGATGGATTGCGCCATGGAGCAAAAATTGAAATTAAAAAAAGGTGGTACATATAGAGAGCGCTCGTCGCCAAATTATGCATATAGTACTATTAAAAAAGCTAGTACGTGCTTAATTGGGGTGCTAAATTATATTAAAGAAATACTAGTAGTATGTACATACTGAAGAGTTAAAGTTACAAGAAGAAACATAACATAGTTCTGCTGGGGGCTCAGCACAACACACCCCTCAAATTAAACTAAGCACACCTGAAATTAAACTATGCAACTAATCCGGTAGACACTGCATTAGAAGTTTAGAACCACCATGAGCAACGACACTGCCACCTTACTCGGAGTCCTCGTCCACGTCCTCGACTTCGTCCTTGTCCCTCTTCCTCTTGGCTGATACTTCTTTGCTTGAACCGCACACTTGGCTGTTGCTCTTCATCCAACCCTTGTAGATATTGAAGCAAAGGTAGCCATCCATTGCAGCATAGTGGATGTGGTCTATATCTAGTACATTCCGCTGCCATGCATGACGATGAAACGTGTATGGAGGTTTCTCCAATTTACCGTACGAAGGATGAACCATGGCTCCTTCCAGGGTTAGCATTGAAGGCTGACGAGAGGGCACCAGCCGATTCTTCTGGAGGTCGAAGGGGTTGCCTACAACAAGGCCGATCCGACCCAGGACTTCTTCGTCGTTCTTAAAGTCTACAGTAACGAATTTCACTGTTTTTTCCTTGAGGAAGTTCTTAAAATCCTGGCACTCAACGTCGGCATGGCATATGTGGTAGACCAAGCAAACGTTATGTACGCAAACCTAGATCATGGTGGGCTTCTTCCTCTCTTCGTCCTTTAGATCCTTCTCTCGTCCTAGGACTATGGTGTACTGAGCATCTAGCCCAGCGCCCCACTCATCATCTGAGTTTTTGACCATGCGTCTAAAGCGAGAAAGGCATCCTTTCACCGTCGCGGAAGAACGGGTGTAGATGACGTCGAACTCATCGCCGGTGATGGTTCTAACCTTGTACTCACCACCGATCGTGGAGATTTGGGATGCCATGGATTTGGGAGGAGGGTTAGTATTAGTGGAACTGCCGTAATGTGAATGGACGGGACGACTAGGAGCGAACCGCCGTAGTATTGAAGGACATGTGGGGACGAGTAGGAGCGAACTGCCAGCGTGTGAACGGCAGGGTAGTGGCTTTCCATTCTCCCATGATACGGGCTTCCGAGAGCCCTTGGATCTGAGATCGAACGGTTGCATGGCGTGATTCTAGACCTATGGGTGAATATCCTATCCTGGAGGGTTATTCTGCAAATTTTCAGCAACTTAGCATGCGGCCGTTTGATCTCAGATCCAAGGGTTGCCAGCAGCCCGTATCGTGGTCGCACCTACCACGACCGTCGCGTCACTCGTGCGGTCGCGCCCTTGGAGATTTAACACGGTGCGTTAGGCTATCTGATGTTGGCATGTCATACATAGTCATCACTTAGTCACTCATACTACAATAAGGTTTTGCCTATAAGGTTGGCTATAAGTGTATTTTTTTACTTCTCTCTATCTCTTTCTTCGTACTCCCTCCGTCCCATATATAAGAACATTTTTGACACTAGTGTAGTGCCAAAAACATTCTAATATTATGGGACACTGGGAGTACTAGTATTTATTGCATTTGCCAAGGAGTGACCACTTCCAATGAAATGGTGTTGCTAAGTTTGCTTCATTTAATTAGCTATAGACTCAAAATTGTCTTTTCACCTAGGTACACGCGCTTAGCACCGTTTCTTCCTTGGGTCAGCAAACTAGTCTCTCTCTTCTTGATTAACTTGCCACATCAGACTTTATGCCTATGTGGCAAGCTTAAGCACCTGTAGGAGCAAGTAAAAGTAAGTACAATAGTGCGCTTTACATGGCATTTTTGCATATGTGGAGGAAAGAGAGGCCAGGAAAAAGTGGAGAAGTGGGCTCTCATGCAAGAGCCAGCCTCTACTACATGGTGGAGCATTGGGAGAGGCACCTGTATGGAGGTGGTCAGGAATCTGGGAGACTCACGCCGGTCGTAGAGCCGCAGTTATAATGATAATGGCAAGTCAAATCACGGGGCCCCACCTGTCCAGCAGTAACTCGCTGTCAAATCACACAGCCCTACGTTTGCAGCAGCCTACTCCCTCCTCTTCTCACGTCTTTGTCGAACCGACTAGGCGGAACTGCCCGACCTACCGTGCAGGAAAAGCCCCACCCTCGACTTTTGAATACAACTACATCCGCTTAAGAATCCAATGATATACTTTTTGTGACATAGTAACTCATATTTAGTTAGTCAAATGGATGACCTAGAACTACGTGCAGGCCCTATAAACCGAGATGCCTAAAAATTAAAAAACCGAGACGGAGAGGGTAGTTCAGCATGTATCTTTTTAGATCAATATAGTTGGGATTCACCAAGGAGCAAAACCAAGTGGTAGGCTGCTCCTGTCGTATTGGCGTAGCAACTCAAGCAGGGTCAGTACGCACATGAAATGGCAACACACTTAACAAGACCCCTTTGGCCGACATGTGGCTCATCCATCGTCTTGTTCCACGTGCGATGCACCAAATTACAGTTCGGAGTAGCGGTTGGAATTGGAGGCACCCGGGTCGTAGCGCCGCAGTAGTAGAAAATGAGCGATGAGGGGTCAAATCACAAAGCCCCACCTTTCCCGCATTAAGATGGACGGACGAAGCAACCATCATTTCACCCTAGGGTGCAAGAGCATAAAGAAAAGAGAAAACAATGATGTGTGCGGCAGCTACCTAGGGCACCCTAGGGTAGGGGTCTCCACTACAGATCCTTTTTTTTTAAAGTGCCTCCACTACAAATCGGCTTCTCCCTCGTCCTCTTGAAGAAAACCGATGATGAGTATGGCGGTAGGGTTTGTAGGAGTACTACGGCGTGTGGGGCCACGTTGTAGTAAACGGGTTCGAGTCGACGCCTTAAATATGTGTAGGCCGCTTGGTTTTACAGGAACGAGGCAGCATTTTGGGTTCGGGGACCAGTGGAGATATAGTACGTACTCCCTCCGTCTAGGTGTGTAAGTCACCTTACGAAAACCAAATAATCCCAATACACTAAGGCACGGTACATTAACTCCCTCCTCGTTTCTTGCTTTGTGACATATCAACCAATAAGAGATGTGGGTCGTGCATGCTTTTAATGACTTGAGACTACCAAACATGACATGAAGTGGTTAGTTCATTGCATGCAATGATATTAATTAGCAAAAAGACATTAAGTTTTCTCGTTTTCCTCACCGCCTTGGTCGTGGTGCACAACGTAAGATGACTTACACACCTAGCGGAGGGAGTACAAAAAATTGTGGACGTAGGTTCGACCAAAAGGCAATGATGCATGGGCCCTGCATTTTGATATACCCGGGGCCGCGTGAAATTTGCTACTCTACTCAAAACTAGTAAGGTACACATGTATTGAACGCATCAGATTTTGAAACCAAATTATGAATAAATACACACTATAGCATGTAAAGCTTTGAGTCATATATGCATGATGTAGATGTTCGTTTAGTACTTGTAGTTCATCAGATTCAAAATCAATTAGTTTTATAAAAATGTTAAGATTCATGGGGTTGTGCATTGTAAATCATAAAGTAAAAATAAATAATGGCAATTCATTTAGAAAAAATAATCAATTATGATACAGAAGATTCTAGAACAAAGGAGAAGTGCTTGTGTTTTGAGGTTTGTGCATTATGCTTAAGTTCAACCATGGAGTCTTCTAAATTGTACATGTGGCAGATCTAGTGGAATGTTGATGATATCCAACGGCCAGTAGTGCTCGGATTTGCCTATCTCTGCACTGTTGGGTTAGCTTCATCCAGCGACCATCTTTCAAAGTTATTGGCACACTATATAGTTCTTGTGCCATAGTTGCATGTTTTGGAAAAAAGCTACTAGTGGGTTGTACTATCTATTTAGGAATAGAAGATGTATACATGGAAGTTGTAGGGAAAGAGATGACATGGAGCATCTCAATTCCTATGAGTAGGGATTGGAAATGAGATGTCATTAGGTTCACATCATAGGAACTTTTCTATTGAATCTAGAGATGACATGTATCTCAATTCCTATGAGGAGGGATTAGAAAAGAGATGTAATTTGGTTCATATCATAGGAACTTTTCTATTGAATATAAGCTAATGTTTATTTTCCTTTGAAATTAAGGGAGTATAGGAATCCATTCATATGAACCAAGTGGCTCTAAAGCTATAGAAATGATATCATGTTTATTTCCTTTGAAATGTGGAGTATATGAATCTATTCCTATGAACCAATTGGCTCTAAAGGAAAAAAATCCTATAAAAATCATATCATATAGAGTTCCTATGATATTCCTCGACACTAAAGGATGCTTGAAATTGTTGCGGGTGATACGATGGTCTTCCTTTGTAGACTCCTCACCCATATTTATAGCTACCTCTCGAAGATGAATGAAATGATATATACATGGTATTCTACATGTGCAATTTGGTACATGAAAACTCGGTAAAAGTTTGCGAGGTTCGAATTTTCAATAAAGCTATATGAACTGCATTTCGGAACGGAGGGAGCATACGGCAGTTGCTAACACTCACGTGGAAGATTTGTGTGTAGGAGGAGTGGCTGTTCTGTTAAATGGCATGGCAAAACTGACATTGTCGGATGCCAATCTAACGGTTCTTATGGAGTTCGTCAGGAAAAGGCTTGTGGCGAACGTTTGTCGGATAATGATTTACGGACACATGCATTGCATTGATACGTGCCCCCCTCTCTCTCACGCACACGCACCCTCATGAGTCACGACTCTCCCGAGTCCTCTCGCAGACTCGCACGTCGCACCCGCTGTCTATCTGCAGGTAGACGTCACGCACATATGTGCTCTTCACACCCTACCCTCAGAACTTCTAAAAAAAGGCGGCGCGCACATTTTATTTTAGCTCACACGTCACACACTTATACTATTACTCTTGCGGCCAACGTTCTTTGGGCATAGTATATTGTACTCTCACGAAGAGAAGTACTGCACACACGCACTAGTTCTCTCACACCCACTCGCGGGTACACGTAGGAGCGCATTTTTTTAAGCTGGTACAACAAAATCACTCCACTATTATAAAAGTAGGAGCCTTAGCGCTTGCTTTACTAGGGTTCCTCTCGTTCACTCTCTCATGCTCAACAGATCTAAGCAACACATAGGTGGCCACACTCTCTCTCAGCTCACGGCTGGTCACAAATCTGGCCGGACAACCTCGACTGGGGCAAGGGTGTAGGTGCATCGTTCACGCTGTCGTCGTCGGTGAGGGAGGAGACCAACGGCCGCTCGCGCGTCCCGATCGGCAGCCGTGCCGTTCTCTCCGAGAGAGCGCCGGCTCGGGAGGGCCTCCGACCCCTTGTTCCTCCCTGCGGTATTGTGGCCAAGATGCGGCCTCCCGACGCCGTCTTTGCCACATGCGGACGACCCTCAGGTATATATTCCTTCGAAACCTGCCTTGCTCTACTGCCCCAGCTCCCTTCGTGTGGATCCTTTTCTACTTCTATCCGCTGTTCCAAAGCCACCTAGACTTCTACTATTATTAGAAGTAAAGCTAGTTCATACAATCGACTCAAAGCGTTGGTTCAAACAGGGAAGAAAGTGGGAAAGCTGTAGCATGAATCTAGGACTTGGTTCTAAGAGGAAACGGGGGAAAGTAGTAATATCTGTCACTGTTTAAATAACCGTATTTCATATTTGCGCAAACAGGTATGTCTGTCTCCATATCGTTTCGGGATGTCTCTCTCCGCATCGTTTCTATCCACGCAATAAAAAGCACACACCTCAGTTTTAGTACAACTGCGCAAAATGAGATGGCTATCCCTCGTTGCCGTCGTCTAACCTCCCGTCTTCAAGGTATCCCTACATTGGTAGTAACTAAGGTAGAATGACCAACGCAATCTAAAATAAGCTGATTCGTATGTTTTACTTCCTGATTGCAGTGCAGGGATGAGCGAAAACAACTGCATCCTAGTCCGGAATACACTTTCTACCAGTTCATCCATGGACCAAGGACTAGTTGGCACGGCTCCACGGCGGTTTTCTGGACAGGTGCGCGGACAAGAGGCATTGTGGTCTGCTTATTTCTGCAAATAGCGGTGCTTAAATTTAGTGGAATGCACAAGACTTTCAGCTAGTCAGTACACTGCATGGTTCAATTCAGCATTCCAGGTGAGACCACAATTATAATTGGTTATTCTGGAATGAGAGAACCTAACCCTGAATGGTGGCAACAAGAAAAAACCAGAGTGAACTCCAGGAAATTTAAGCCTGTCGGGAGGCCCTTTGCTCAGAGAGAAGCCTTGCTTGTTTTTTCTTGATTTGTAAACCTTCTCACAACTTTGTCTTTTGTTGTGAACTAGTATATGTTTGTTATGTTGTATGAATCATTGAGATGTATAAAATTGCTTAACTTATGCTTTTCAAGTTTTTTATGAAGACAAGTTTAATGTGAGTGTTCCACATGAGCGCTGGACTTAGCGTGTGAACGTTTGGAATTTATTACATTGTGGCCTCAATTAACTACATGAACCACTGTAACAAGATTGTTAGCTGGTCGATAGCCTAGTGTTGAAGCGAGCTGAGCCAATGTTTCGTGTTTTGCACAACTGCTTACAAGTGCGGTAGCACCAACAGTGTTTACAAGTACTTATATATACGTCGGCGCATGATTCTCGAACGAGTTCTCTATTTCATCAAAACACACACTGCTCGTATGATAAACCGTGACAACTTATGTCTTACCATGCCATATTCATGAAAAAACTAGTGAGGACGCATCTGTTTCGGCAACAATTACGATGGTTCTCACATGATTCACGGGCACACAAAAGTAGCAGCCATTCCCATAGACGGATTCAAACAGAGTACTAGCCCCAGAGGGGTCGATAACAGGCAAGGTTCGGATAATTAGACACAATCCAAACTACTATTAAACACAAGCTGGGGCAACTATTTCATGCCTCGATCTAATTTGGGCTGGACACAAGACGGACCTTGCCATGAACATCATCGAGGACGTCCCGCAGCAGCTCAATCATGTGAACCTTCATGAAGACAACCTTGTGTAACACCCCAAAAAATTTAACCATGATTTATTAATTAAAATTTTGCCATGGTAAATAAAATTTTTATTTTCTGGATTTTCATTTGATTTCAAACCACTCTTTTCTTTAATACTATGGAGTTTTTTTACCCCAAGTGAAAAACCTTTCAAAAACATTGTTGGACTTGTATACCCTCTCAAGAAACATTTCTTTTATCAGTGGAGTTATTTATATAATTATTTTTCCTGAGCCTTATTTCCTTAAAAATGGTTTCTCATGGTTTTAGGGTTCAATTTGCACTACAACCCTTTGATAGATTCATTTCAAAATTCCACCAAAAATTGCGGATGCATGTGATGTTCCTAAATCACTTTTATGCAAAAATCACTCTTAATTATTGGGGATTTTGAGCCCTACCCCAAGTTTTCAAATGTGGTCCAGTTTGTAAAATTGCACTACAACCTATTTAAATATTTCTTTAAAGCTTCCACCAAAATTATGGGATGTTAGTAGTAGTGTTGTAACGCCCCGGATCTGATGCGCCAGGTGTCCGTCAGTTATTCGCCATAGTTGCCATGTCATGTGCTTGCGTGTTGCACTTTGCCATGTCATCATCTGCATTTCATATCATATCATCATGTGCATCGCATTCGCATACGTGTTCGTTTCATGAATTCGAACATTTTCCCCGTTGTCCGTTTCGCAATCCGGCGCTCCTATGTTCCCCGGCGTCCCCTTTTACCTTTTTTCGTGAGCGGGTATTAAACCTTCTCCGAATGGACCGAGGTTTGTCAAGCGTCCTTAGTATAGCACCGGTAGACCGCCTGTCAAGTTTCGGGTCATTCAGAGGTCGTTTGATACTCCAACGGTTAACCGGGTAACCGCGAAAGCCTCCTTCTCTTTGCAGCCCAACACCCCTTCAAAGTGGCCCAAAACCCATCTAAGTCACTTCCATGTCCATCGCCGTTCGATCACGATCGTGTGGCCGCAAACCGCACCTCATTTGGAGCTTCCTAGCCCCCTCTACCTATAAATATGTGCTCTCCCCGAAAATCTCGCAGTCCAAACCCTAGCCCCTCTCCCCGCTCCGCGCCGGACATGTTCGTCCGCGCCGGACGAACCCGCCGCCGCCGTCCGGCCAATCGGCGAGTGCCACGTGGCGCTCCGCCGCCTCCCCTCACCGCCGGCCCGCGGGGCCCGAGTTGGGCCCGCGCGGCCCGCATCCGTCGCCGCCGCTCGCCGTGCGAGGGCCCGCGCCCCGTGCTGGAGCCGCGCCCGTGCCCCGCCGGAGTTCCTCCCCGCCGCCTTCGCCGCCCTTCGGCGCCGGCCACCGCCGCCTCTCCGCGCCCCGCGGTGCCGCGCCGCGCCTCCTCCCGCGCCGCCGCCCGGCGCCCCGGCACCCCGCCTCGCCGTCCGTCGCCACCGGGCGCCCCGCTGCTCCCCGCCGGCGTTCGCCTCGGCTTCCGTGCCGCTCGCCGGAGCGACCCCGCCGCCGTCCTCGCCGGATCTGGTCAACCGGGACCAGATCCACCAGGCCCGCCAACCAAACGCGTCGGCCCCGTCTGGATCCCGCCATCCCGATCCTCCTCATCCCGCGTTGACTCCTCGGAGGGTAAATTTCGCCTAAGTCCTTTTATCTAAGACATTTTGTTGCTCCCTTGATCATGCCATAACTCTCTGCATACTGCTCCATTTCGTGCGTGTAATATGTCAAATTGTTAGTCTCGACGAGTACATCATTTCATATCATTGAATCATTTTCATTTGAGCTCATCTTGATGCCCGAAATGCTGTTAGAAGAGGTCTATGTGATGTTAGTTTCAGATCTGTTTCAGTAGATGCACTTTTGTCTTTTTTGCCATGATTGATGTGTGCATCCTATGAACTTGAGTCCTACATGTGTTTTGTAATATGCCATGCCATCTTTTCAGAGATTTATGCCATGTATTTTTGTGATCTTTGTGGTGACTAGCACAAGCATGCAAACTAGGGTACTTATTGTTGCTGATTTCAGAGACTTGGTATTTTCACCAAGTCATGTCCTGCTGTTATTTTTATGCCATGTGTTCATGTTGTTTCAGAGAGATCTATGCCTATTTTGAGCATGATCAGTAAGAGTGTTTTGAACATATGAATTTGCTCTATCCATCCATGCCTTTGTTTGTAATTATGAAGTTCCATAGCTTGAGTCATGCGAGCTCTACTTTTGTTATAAAATGCTACTGGCAGATTGTTTACATGTTATTCGATTTTGCCAAGCTTGTTGTAGTTGATCCTTGCATGCTATGATGTTGTTCTTGCCATGCCTAGCTTCTATGCCATGTCTTCTTGATGGATGTATGCTTATTTTATCATGTCATGCTCTGTAGTGAGTGCATCGAGCTCGTAAACATGCCGACTTGTTATCTGTTTTTGACATGTCCAGTTTTCTGCTAAGTCTGAAAACTGTAACGAAACTTGCTTAATTGACATGGGTGTTATTATATTTTCTGGTCCTTTTTGGCTCATGGTCAGTAAGGGACTTTTGTTCTATGCTTTGAGTAGATTCATGCCATGCCATACTTTGCTATGTCCTGTTCCTGCAGAATGTTGTTTCCTTGCTCTAAACATGCCTTCCTGATGTTAAATTCTGGCATGTTAGTATTTTCACCAAGTCTGTGAACCTATTATCTTTTCCTCTTTTTCCATGCTTGTTTGAACCTGTTATGTTGTGATTTAGCCGTAGCTCAGTGTTCATCTTTTGTCAAGCATCTTGAGTAGTTCACTTTCATATGCTTTGTTGTTATGTTTTGGTGCAGTAGCTTAATTTCTTGTTGCTTGCTAAGTAGCATCATGCTGTTAATGGCAGAATCTTGTCATTCTTGTTTTGCTTGTCATTTGCAAACCGTGCATCCGATTCCGGTGATCTTTATATCGATTTCAACCAAAATCACCTCACCTTTCCAGTGGAATACTTGGTTTTCCAAGATTATGCCTGGTTCATCTTTTTCCTTCCGAAGCATGCATATGCATTGCATACCACATCTCGCATATCATGCCATGTTTATGTGGTGGTTGTTTACTTTGTTGTTTGCTTCTTTCCGGTGTTGCTTCTTCGGGTTAATTCGGATAACGTTGCGATTATGAGGATCCATCCGTCTATGTCCGTTTGTCTTCTTCATGGACTCGTTCTTCTTCCTTGCGGGATCTCAGGCAAGATGACCATACCCTCGAAATCACTTCTATCGTTGCTTGCTTGTTGCTCGCTCTTTTGCTATGCCTATGCTGCGATACCTACCACTTGCTTATCATGCCTCCCATATTGTTAAACCAAGCCTCTAACCCACCTTGTCCTAGCAAACCGTTGTTTGGCTATGTTACCGCTTTGCTCAGCCCCTCTTATAGCGTTGTTAGTTGCAGGTGAAGATGAAGTTTGTTCCTTGTTGGAACATGGAGATGTTGTTCCTTGTTGGAACATGTCTACTTGTTGGGATATCACAATATATCTTATTTAATTAATGCATCTATATACCTGGTAAAGGGTGGAAGGCTCGGCCTTATGCCTGGTGTTTTGTTCCGCTCTTCCCGCCCTAGTTTCCGTCATATCGGTGTTATGTTCCCGGATTTTTTGCGTCCCTAACGCGGTCGGGTGATTTATGGGATCCCCTTGACAGTTCGCTTTGAATAAAGCTTTTCCAGCAAGGCCCAACATTGGTTTTACCATTTGCCTACCACCTATACCTTTCCCTTGGGAGTAGCTAACCCGAGGGTCATCTTTATTCAGCCCCCCCCCCCGGGCCAATGCTTGTCTAAGTGTTGGTCCGAACTAGAGCCCTTTGCAGCGCCACCTCGGGGCAACTTGAGACTTGGTTTTAGTTGTACGGAGTGTTCATCTGGATGTGCCCTGAGACCGAGATATGTGCAGCTCCTATCAGGATTTGTCGGCACAATCGGGCGGCTTTGGTGGACTTGTTTTATTACTGTCAAAATGTCTTGTAGCCGGGATTCCGAGACTGATCGGGTCTTCCCGGGGAGAAGGAATATCCTTCGTTGATCGCGAGAGCTTATCATGGGCTAAGTTGGGACACCCCTGCAGGGTTTGAACTTTCGAAAGTCGTGCCCGCGGTTATGTGGCAGATGGGAATTTGTTAATGTCCGGTTGTAGAAAACCCGAAGTTGATCTTAACTAAAATACACCAACCGCGTGTGTTACCGTGATGGTCTCTTCTCGGCGGAGTCCGGGAAGTGAACACGGTGTTGGAGTTATGCTTAACGTAAGTAGTTCAGGATCACTTCTTGATCATAGTTGTTCGACTGTGCTTTTGCCTTCTCTTCTCGCTCTCATTTGTGTATGCTAGCCACCATATATGCTAGTCGCTTGCTGCAGCTCCACCTCACTACCCTGCCCTACCTTTAAGCTTAAATAGTCTTGATCTCGTGGGTGTGAGATTGCTGAGTCCCCGTGACTCACAGATACTTCCAAAACCAGTTTGCAGGTGCCGATGAAACCGTGCAGGTGACGCACCCGAGCTCAAGGAGGAGCTCGATGAAGATCTTGTTCATTGTGTTGTTTCGTTTCAGTTGATCAGTAGTGGAGCCCAGTTGGGATGATCGGGGATCTGTGTAGCATTTGGGGTAGTCTTCTTTTATTTTGGTTCCGTAGACTGACCTTGATTGTATCTGTATGATGTAATGCTTTACTCATGTATTGTGTGAAGTGGCGGTTGTAAGCCAACTATGTATCTCTTTCCCTTATGTATTACATGGGTTGTGTGAAGATTACCTCACTTGCGACATTGCTTTCAATGCGGTTATGCCTCTAAGTCGTGCTTCGACACGTAGGAAATATAGCCGCATCGAGGGCGTTTCAAGTGTATAACTCAACTTTATGCAAAAACCCATTGATGTTGTTTGAAAAAATTGAGTAAATCATCCTCATCTTCATTCTGGTCCAGCTCGGTGAAATGTACTGCAACCATTTTTTTTTTGCTCTTTTTGCCATGGGATTTGTCCTGCTTGAAGTACACCCTACCAAACCCTTAAGTCCAGGAGATTGGACCCATTGGAAGATTTTTGGTCCATGTAATAATAGCCTTTATTTTCTGTCCAGTTTTGGTTTTCTCAAAATCTTGCACTAGGGAGTTTTTGTGTTTGTCAAACTAACCTTGCCACCCTCTTTATCATCTAAAGAGACTAGGATCTGGAGTCTTTCGCCAGCAGAAGAGATGCCTAGAAGCCCATAGCATTCTGCCAAACACTTTGTGTGCATGGCCAGTTTTGGCTTGGTTTTTAGTTTGCATTGTGAACTTGATCCCCTGACCCAACCACCTTGTTCACTAATCCCCTTGCAAACTCTAACCTAGACCTGTTAATCCCCAGCCTCATCCAAGCCCTCTAGCACGCGCTGGCATTACGTCGAGCACCTGGCGTGCGTGCGCTGGGTGCGCCCAGATCGCACGTTTTGCACGCGCGCGCATCGAGTCACCGCGTCCCACTTCCGCCTCCCCGTGCTCGTTCTGATCCATTCCCACTCGCAGCCAGCGCGCCCCGACTCCTCCCTCGCCGCAGAGCCACCCTGGCACCCTCCTGGCGCCCCACAGCGCCACCACCGCAAGCCGCCACCACCGTTCCGACAGCCTCTGCCATGGACGGCGCCGCCCGAGCCAAAGTCGCGCGCAAGCTCGCCCCTGAGCAGTCCAAGCTCATCCATTCACTCCTCCAAGCCGCCCCCTGCAACGCCACGTCATCTACGGCCATAGTAGCAGCTCATCGACGATCTTATCCCCGGCCGCCGCGGAACCGACCTCGACCGCCTATAAAAAGGGGCCCTGAGCTCGTCCAGACCCTCAGGCAAACTCAAGCCATCCCCCTAGCATTCCCATAGCCAGCAATCGACGTGGGGGGATGCCGTCTTCCTCGTCTCCAGCCAGTTCAGCCGCCGCCACGCTCCGATGTCGTGCGTCGCGAGCAGAGCCTCCCTAGTCCTTCCAGCGCCACCACCCGACTACCCTCGACCGTGCGGAGCCTCCCAACCTCTCAGCTTCGACTGGGAGCCACCATAGGCCGAGACCCAGTTGTTCCCGAAGACGCCGTCCGCCGCAGAGCTCGCCGCCGGTGACTCCCTTCGTCCCCACGACCCTCTCGACCACCGGGAGGATCGCCCTAGTGCAGTGAACCTGTTCCCGCCGTCGGAGCCCCGCGAGGAGCCACCAATAGCCGGAGCTCCGCCTCCGCTCGGAGAGAGGAGGAAGGAGGCGCGGGCGACTGGACAAACCTGGCCAGTGGGCCCAAGGGACCCACTGTCAGTGACCCAGCAAGGACCCGCTCCAGTTTAAGTGGAAGCGTATTTCTCCAAATACGCTTCCGCTAGAGAAAACGTAAGTGCTGCTGAAACGTTTTCTTTTTCTGATTTTTATTAAAAACAGAATTTTGACTAAACTTTGACTGGCTATAACTTTTTAAATATAAGTCCAATTGACTTGATTCTTTTTCTGTTGTTTCTCAAATTCTGTCTAGTTTATTTTCATTTTTATTTGAAAATTTTCCAAAGAACTTTTTTTACTGTTTTGAAACTATGTGTGGATTTGAATTTTTTCAAAATAGGATTTTTTACGAAGGAAGCAACTTTCAAAAAGTGCACCCCCACTTGCATACTCTTGAAGGCAAGCATTCTGATCCCTGGCATAATATTGTTCTGTGTTGTTTGATACGGTTACAACACCAACTTGACACGGAGTATTCGTTATTTTATGTGATGATATGATCTTACTCATGAGTGCATATTGATGATTCCGTGCTATTGGAATTTGATATGTTTGTGATAGTAATCACACTCGTATGCCTTTCATCGCTACCGGAGGGAATCCGAGAAAGTCTCTATCTTGGGTAGATAGGAGCACGTCCCTAATCCCTCGTCAAGACGGTTATGTCTGGTAGGGCATGGTGAGGTATGAGGAGTGGTGATGTTGTCTGATTGGTGTGAAATATACTTCTTATGCTAATCATGCAGGAAAGGCTTTAACCTCCTGAGTCGAGTCTTGTTCCAGTAACCCCCATACTTGTTTCGTACTACCACTTGTCCCTGCCATAGGTAGGGTACGGTTCAGTAAGTTGTCAACCCCTTCCTATCACACACCGTACAGAGAGGCCATGGTGGAAGATACCGGCTGCATTCGGTAGGCATGCCACCTGGTCCGGGGGCATGGGTGTTTCCGGTTGGAGCCGAGGGGTAGCTCCCCTAGTTTGCGCGCGTTATAAATTTTGTGATCCCATGCTAATCGAGGTTGTAGCCTCCCCACTTAGAGTTTCGCTTAACGGGTGTCGTGGGTGATTCCAGACACCGGTAAGTTAGGCTGGTGTGTGTGGTCAGGTGTGTTTTCAATTAAAAGACCGTAGACGGAATTAGTCCCGATGGACTAAAGGAATCCGTTGCTCGTGGGTAAAGAGTACACCCTCTGTAGAGATTATATCTATTCGAATAGCCGTGTCCATGGTTAAGGACTACAGTCTGGGATGGGTCAAGTGTCGTTCTTAGTGTCGGTCTTCGGAGGAAATATTTGCTAAACCAAAACATGGATCACGACTTGTGACTCATGATGATTAGGATTACTATTATTATGGACTAACCCTCTACATCATTGAATTATTGAGTATCCCTGGGATGATTCTACCTCATGGATATTCACTGTGATTATTCTCCTATAAACCCTTTATGTGGTGTTGCATAGACGCCCGACTGTTGCATGCTTGTTATTTATTTACTCTATAAGCCCTTTATGTGGTGTCGCACAGACGCCCGACTGTGGCATGCTTGTTATTTATTTACTCTATAAGCCCTTTATGTGGTGTCGCACAGACGCCCGACTGTGGCATGCTTGTTCTTTAAACTATTTATAAGCCCTTTATGTGGTGTCGCTCAGACGCCCGACTGAGGCATGCTTTATATATTCATCCTTTCGAGGCGTCACTTCAGACACCCGATCGGTGCATTCTATTTCTATTCCCTTACTGCCTATTCATGTTGTATATGGATAACCTACTTGCGTGCATCATGGACGGTCATTTTGTGATTAACGTACGATCATAGAATATTTCAGAGCATGATTATCATTTGTTATATTATACCTGTGTTCTTAATGTTTGCCAGTACATTCAAAGTACTCACTAGCTTGTCCCTAGCTATTGTCTTGGCCAGATTTCTTGCGCCGAGAGGAGCACTGCGATGACAGCCCCGGAACCTAGGCAGTGATGAGAACGGTCTTGCGAAGATAGGAGTTATCCAGGTCAGCTATTCCCGTGGGAAATGGAGTCCCATAGATGCTGATGAACCGCAAACCGCTTCCGCAATCACCCACTAGAATCTATTTGATGTACTCATAGGCCAGAATGGTCTTGTACTACATGTTTTGTATGTTGCTTGGAGTTTCTGTATCAAGTTGGTGTCTCATCAGCTAACAGTAATCCCGGGGATGGTGAGCACAAGGGCCATTTTCTGGGAAATTAATATCCCGAAATCCGGTCCTGACAACCTTGGTATCAGAGCCAGGCTGAGCATTGGCTAATCCTATCTTAGCCAGGTCGATAAACCCAGGTTAACAAACCCACCAGACCTAACCTAAACGCCAGACAAGCTTCTTGTGTAAGATAGCCACACAGTGACCCCGACACCTTTTGGCAGTCAGCGCCGAACCTATCGGCCTAGCCTGTCGATCACACGCCAGTGACCGACACCTAAAACGCCTTATTCACAAGCGTGCGAAGGAAGACTCCATCCCCTTTTTCTATAAAAAGGGCACGGTAGCCTCAACCCAGCACAACACAGCCTGTACCCCAAACCAAGATAAAATGCCAGGACCCATTGTTCACAATGAGACCACAGCAACCAACCTTGGAAGTTTCGTGACCGTGCTAGCAAACCTCACACGCCGTGCCTTTGCATTAGAAGAGCCCCCAGAATATGTTGTCTACCAAGGACCCATGAGCGGTGAGAGCCGTCAATTCTGGGCCACTGTGCACGTCTATGGTAGGGGTCTATCACCAGAACGCCCCTACAGGTTCACCGGAAGGACAACTTCCTTTGAACCACAAGCCATCCAACTAGCTGCTCGAGAGGCTATAGTTCAACTCCGGCACATGTCGCCCGGAGTTAACTGTCGCTCATTCTACTACTACCCCAGCCGTTACGGGTATGGTAGGCCACCCCAGGTTGCCAACGGAGATCACGAGATGGATCCTGCATTGTTGCATCTGGTGCGCTATGTAAGTGCACTAGAGGAACTGTTTGATCAAATCACCCTTGATCTGATCGCAGCTCGTGGAGAACTGGTTCGCCGAGTCCCAGCAAGAAGAGAAGATGAGCCCGGCGCTGACAACCCAGTCGTGTTGTTCGGACAACCGATCGAGACCTTGAGGTCAGCCCCAGCCATCGACCAAGGTACTTTGGTGTCCCCAGAAGTGCTTCGTCGCCTTTTGGGAACACGCTCCAATGGGATTGTGGCCAACAACCCCCGCGATGGTCATCACCGCTACCCCGACCCTGCAGTTCCCCAAGCCCCTCCAGCTAACCCCGACGGTGAAACCCGTGGAGAAGCCTCGACGTCCACAAGGCAAGCCCGCTTAGATATAAACGAGGTAGACTAAGTCACTCGAGTAGTACCGAATCTTAGTATGTCCACACCCTATAATTGTGTGATCTTGTATCGCCATATTTGAATGATGTCTGCTTGTGTGCCCCTATTTTATATAGTAGCCATGCATAGGTGTGTTGGTGTACGGCTGCATTTTTAATTCCGGGCGTAGCTACCAAAAAACCAAACCCGGCGACACCCACAGTAATATGTCACTTTTGTGAGATATGTGTATCCGTGGCATTGACCCCGACCCCATAGAGCAGAACCGACTAACTAGTTGCCCCTCACCGTGATAAATAACCCATCCCAGATAATATATAAAAGGCCACCTCGTGACCTTACCAAGTATCCGTCACCTTGTGCCCAACTCTCACCACCATTCCTTTGCCATGCCGAGCCCTAGCTTATATCTGAGAACCCCAGATGCAACCCTAGGTAGTTTTGTTAAAATATTGTGGGACTTTACCTGCAATACCATGAGTTCTATCCATCCACCCTAGTACGAGTCGCTCAAATCGACGATCACCCCATCCACCTCGAAATATTGGGCAGTGGTGCACATCCCTCCCACAAACCCAAACCAAGACCCAATGGAAGTCTCCTTCATGGGTAAATCTATGTTGACTCCGCAGATGGCCATAGAACCTGCTGCATATGAAGCACTTGCTCGCCTTCGATTCGCGGTACCCTATGCCAGCGAATGAGGGTATTATTATTTCCCGAGTCGTGCAGCACCCGGAGAAGTAACATCTTTTCCCGGTGGACGAATTGAGAGAGACCCAGTACTGGCCAACCTTGCCCAGTATGTCATTGCGCAAGAGTGTTTGACACAGCAGGTAATGGGTTATCTCCAGAGCCTCGCTGATTTAAACCCTCAGATCGCCATTGGCAGACCACTGAGGCCCGACCAGGAGAGACGCATTCATCGACTAGTCAATCCGCTTCCCCCAATAGAAGAGGAGTGTGCCCCAGTACCAGAGACGTTTTCTCAGGACCCTGTCCATTTGCCATTTTCATTGTAGACGTCTCTGCTATGTTTATTGTCCCAGCATTTATTTATGTGTTGCAACTTATGCGTGGTATCCTGAAATTGTGCGACAAATTAAATAATTGGTTTCAATTAATGTGAGTAGTTTTTACTGCTGTTAATTTTGATTAACTAATTTCACTCTCGATAAATTCTGAAGTGAGATTTTCCCTAAGTTGTTGCAGCATACATCTCTTCACGACATAGATGTTTATTCACGCAGCACCACGACAGCAGACTCGCAACCACAACCACTCGACCACGTGCACTAATTGCAAAAACCACGTACACATGTTGCACCTAACTGATCACCGCCCTAGCACACCACAGTCTCTGAAGGAGAGATTTGTGGATAATTATTCTGGTGCGAGTTACCTCCAGCACACTGACAGAAGTTAGCACCCGACACCGCACTTAATCCTCATGATCACCGCCACCGCGGAGAGCTAACACTCGAGCGGCAGCATCACGACGATCATCGAGGATCATCACACACAAGAGCACGGAGAACCCCAGCAATGCCGCCAACCCTCCGCACACCAGGATCATGTACCAGTCCAGCATCACCTCGCCATTAGGGCCTCGTCTCGAGCTCCTGGAAACAGAAATGGAGGAGGAGGAAGGAGAAGGAGAAGCGAGGCCATGTGTGAGGGAGAAGAGAGGAGCACCTCGGTCATTTTATAGCTCGGGATCAGTGTACGGTGGGCGAAGTCCACCGGCGCCGCTCGTCGCTCGATCGCCGGTGTTCGGGGGCGAATCCGCGAGCAGTGCCGACAGCGCACTGGCCCGCGAGGTGAGTGCACGCTGCACCGGCAGCTAGCATGCCGCGCACTACCGTGGTACGGCCTAGATGCCCTACACGCCAGACGTCGCCGGTGGAGAAAGCGCGGGAAAGCACGCGAGAGAGAGGAAGAAGAGAGAGCCAGAGGTGGAAGAAGAGACTGACCGTGGGCCCCGGGTCCACCTGTCAGCCAGAGAGAGCACTTTGCTCTCGGGTACGACCAGCGTATTTTAGAATTTAGAATTTTTTTAAAATTTACTCTAACCAAAGTAGAAATATCTCGTTTTCCCCCAACCATGGATTTTTCACGCAGCACTAGTATTCCACACTGTAGTTTTATGCCACTTATTTGCCCACTCACTGTAGCCACGTTTTATTGCATGAGTAGCGTGATTATTTTTGTGATATTACTTTGACATAGTAAGAGTACTATTTTTCAAAACAGCCCTTAGCAAATCTCGAGGACGAGATTTTTCTTAAGGGGGGTAGTGTTGTAACACCCCAAAAATTTAACCATGATTTATTAATTAAAATTTTGCCATGGTAAATAAAATTTTTATTTTCTGGATTTTCATTTGATTTCAGAACCACTCTTTTCTTTAATATTATGGAGTTTTTTTACCCCAAGTGAAAAACCTTTCAAAAACATTGTTGGACTTGTATACCCTCTCAACAAACATTTCTTTTATCAGTGGAGTTATTTATATAATTATTTTTCCTGAGCCTTATTTCCTTAAAAATGGTTTCTCATGGTTTTAGGGTTCAATTTGCACTACAACCCTTTGATAGATTCATTTCAAAATTCCACCAAAAATTGGGGATGACATGTGATGTTCCTAAATCACTTTTATGCAAAAATCTCTCTTAATCATTAGGGATTTTGAGCTCTACCCCAAGTTTTCAAATCTGGTCCAGTTTGTAAAATTGCACTACAACCTATTTAAATATTTATTTAAAGCTTCCACCAAAATTATGGGATGTTAGTAGTAGTGTATAACTCAACTTTATGCAAAAACCCATTGATGTTCTTTGAAAAAATTGAGCAAATCAACCTCATCTTCATTCTGGTCCAGCTTGGTGAAATGTACTGCAACCATATTTTTTTTCTTGCTCTTTTTGCCATGGGATTTGTCCTGCTTGAAATACACCCTACCAAACCCTTAAGTCCAGGAGATTGGACCCATTGGAAGATTTTTGGTCCATGTAATAATAGCCTTTATTTCTGTCCAGTTTTGGTTTTCTCAAAAACTTGCACTAGGGAGTTTTTGTGTTTGTCAAAATAACCTTGCCACCCTGTAACGCCCCGGGTTCGATGCGCCAGGTGTTCGTCAGTTCTTCATCGTCATTGCCATGTCATGTGCTTGCGTGTTGCACTTTGCCATGTCATCATCTGCATTTCATATCATGTCATCATGTGCATCGCATTCGCATACGTGTTCGTCTTATGCATCCGAGCATTTTCCCCGTTGTCTGTTTTGCAATCCGGCACTCCTATGTCCTCCGGCGCCCCCCTTTTATCTCTTTTCGTGTGCGGGTGTTAAACGGTCTCGGAATGGACGGAGGCTTGACATGTGGACTTGGTTTACTACCGGTAGACCGCCAGTCAAGTTTCGTACCATTTCGAGTCCGTTTGATACTCCAACGGTTACCGGGTAATCGATAAAGCCCCTCTCTCTTTGCAGCCCAACACCCCTTCAACGTGGCCCAAAACCCACCTAAAACCCCTCCATCCTCTCGGCCGTTCGATCACGATCGCGTGGCCGCAAACCGCACTCCATTTGGAGCTTCCTAGCCCCCTCTACCTATATAAACACCTCCCCCTCCGAATTTCCCGCAGTCCAAACCCTAGCCCCGCTCCTCGCGCGCCGCCGGACATTTCGTCCCCGCAGCCGGACATGTCCAACGCCACCAACCACCTCACCCGGACCAATGGGACGCCGCCACGTCAGCGCCGCCGCCTACCTCCTCCACTCCCGTCGCGCCACCTGTCCCGCCGCCTCCTCCCACCACCGCGGCCCGCGGGGCCCAAAGCGGACCCGCCGAGCCCATCCGGCGCCGCCCAGCGCCCGCGCGAGCCCGTCGCGCCGCTGCCGCGTGTCCGCACCGCCGTCGCCGAAACCCGCCTGTCCCGCCGTCGCCGGCGCCTCGCCTCCGCAGCCGCGCTTGGCCAGCGCGCGCCCCGCCGCCCGAGCGGCCCCGACGCCGCCCAGCGCCTCGCACCGCGCCGCTCCTCCTCCCCAGCGCGGCCTCCGCCGCCGTGCTCCGCCGCGCGCCCGAGCGCTGCTCCCCGCCGGCGTCGCCCCGCTCCTCCCCGCCGCCGCCCTGTGCTGCAGCACGCCCGCCGAGCGCGCCCGCAGCTCCTCGTCGCCCCGCCGCCGTCTCGTCGACACCGCGCGTCGCCCCGCGCCCGGATGCGGCGAGCTTCGGCCTCCCCGTCCCTCCTCGCCGGTGCTCCGCCTTCCTACAGCCCCGGCCACCTCCTCCCGCAACTCCGGCGATCCCCTCCGACGAGATCCGTGCTGCATCAAAATCCGTGCAGAACCCTAGATCTGGCTGGGTAAAATATCTTTAAGTCCTTTTTCCCCTAGTATTTTTATGCAATGTTCATAGCATCATAACTCTCTGCATACTGCTCCGTTTTGGGCGTGTAATGTGTCGAATTGTTCGCCTCGATGAGTACATCGTTTCACCTCATTGCGTCATTTTCATTTGAGCTCATCTTGATGCCCGAAATGCTGTTGGAAGAGGGCTATGTGATGTTAGTTTCAGATCTGTTTCAGTACATGCACTTTTGTCATTTTTGCCATGATTGATGTGTGCATCCTATGAAGTTGAGTCCTACATGGGTTTTGAAATTTGCCATGCTATCTTTCCAGAGGTGTATGCCATGTATCTTTGTGATCTTTGTGGTGACTAGCACAAGCATGCAAACTAGGGATCATAATGTTGCTGATTTCAGAGACTATAATTTCACCAAGTCATGTCCTGCTGTTATTTTTATGCCATGTGTTCATGTTGTTTCAGAGAGATCTATGCCTCTTTGGAGCATGATCAGTAAGGATGTTTTGAGAATGTGGATTTTCTCTATCCATCTATGCTTTTTTTTGTATTTATGGAGTGCCATAGCTTGAGTCAATCGAGCTCTACTTTTGCTATAAAATGTTACTGGCAGATTGTTTACATGTTATTCGATGTTGCCAAGCTTGTTGTAGTTGATCCTTGCATGCTATGATGTTTTTCTTGCCATTTCTAGCTTCTATGCCATGTCTTCTTGATGGATGTATGCTTAGTTTATCATGCAATTCTCTGTAGTGAGTGCGTCAAGCTCACGAACATGCCTACTTGTTATCTGTTTTTGACATGTCCAGTTTTCTGCTAAGTCTGAAACCTGTAACGAAACTTGCTTAATTGACATGGGTGTTATTATATTTTCTGGTCCTTTTTGGCTTATGGTCAGTAAGGGACTTTTGTTATATGATTTGAATAGATTCACTCCATGCCATACTTTGCTATGTCCTGTTCCTGTAGCATGTTGCTTGCTTGCTCTAAACATGTCATCCTGATGTTAATTTCTGGCAATGTTATTTTCACAAAGTCTGTGAACCTGTTATCTTTTGCACTTTTGCCATGCTTGTTTGAACCTGTTATGTTGTGAATTAGCCGTAGCTCCGTGTTCATCTTTTGTCAAGCATCTTGAGTAGATCACTTCCATGTGCTTTTCTTATGTGTTTGGGTGCAGTAGCTTAATTTCTTTTTGCTTGCTAAGTAGCATCATGCTGTTAATGGCAGATTATTGTCATTCTTGCTTTGCTTGTCATTTGCAAACCGTGCATCCGATTCCGGTGATCTTTATATCGATTTCAACCAAAATCACCTCACCTTTCCAGTGGCATACTTGGTTTGCCAAGATTATGCCTTGTTCATCTTTTCCTTCCGGAGCATGCATATGCATTGCATACCACATCTCGCATATCATGCCATGTTTATGTGGTGGTTGTTTACTTTGTTGTTTGCTTCTTTCCGGTGTTGCTTCTTCGGGTTAGTTCCGATAACGTTGCGATTGTGAGGATCCGTTCGTCTACGTCCTTTTGTCTTCTTCATGGACTCGTTCTTCTTCCTTGCGGGATCTCAGGCAAGATGACCATACCCTCGAAATCACTTCTATCTTTGCTTGCTAGTTGCTCGCTCTTTGCTATGCCTATGCTGCGATACCTACCACTTGCTATATCATGCCTCCCATATTCTAAAACCAAGCCTCTAACCCACCTTGTCCTAGCAAACCGTTGTTTGGCTATGTTACCGCTTTGCTCAGCCCCTCTTATAGCGTTGTTAGTTGCAGGTGAAGATGAAGTTTGTTCCTTGTTGGAACATGGAGATGTTGTTCCTTGTTGGAACATGTCTACTTGTTGGGATATCACAATATATCTTATTTAATTAATGCATCTATATACTTGGTAAAGGGTGGAAGGCTCGGCCTTATGCCTGGTGTTTTGTTCCACTCTTGCCGCCCTAGTTTCCGTCATATCGGTGTTATGTTCCTGGATTTTGCGTCCCTAACGCGGTCGGGTGATTTATTGGACCCCCTTGACAGTTCGCTTTGAATAAGACTCTTCCAGCAAGGCCCAACATTGGTTTTACCATTTGCCTACCACCTATCCCTTTCCCTTGGGTCGGCCAGCCCGAGGGTCATCTTTATTTAGCCCCCTCGGGCCAGTGCTTCTCTAAGTGCTGGTTTGAAACGAGCAGGCTGCGGGGCCACCTCGGGGAAACTTGAGGCCCGGTTTTACTCGTAGGATGTCTCATCTGGTGTTGCCCTGAGACCAAGATATGTGCAGCTCCTATCAGGATTGTCGGCGCATCGGGCGGCTTTGCTAGACTTGTTTTATTACTGTTGAAATGTCTTGTAGCCGGGATTCCGAGACTGATCAGGTCGTCTCGGGGAGAAGGAATATCCTTCGTTGATCGCGAGAGCTTATCATGGGCTAAGTTGGGACACCCCTGCAGGGTTTGAACTTTTGAAAGCCGTGCCCGTGGTTATGTGGCAGATGGGAATTTGTTAATGTCCGGTTGTACAAAACCCGAAGTTGATCTTAATTAAAATACATCAACCGCGTGTGTAACTGTGATGGTCTCTTCTCGGCGGAGTCCGAGAAGTGAACACGGTGTTGGAGTTATGCTTGACGTAAGTAGTTTCAGGATCACTTCTTGATCATAGTTGTTCGACCGTGCTTTTGCCTTCTCTTCTCGCTCTCATTTGCGTATGCTAGACACCATATATGCTAGTCGCTTGCTGCAGCTCCACCTCACTACCCTGCCCTACCTTTAAGCTTAAATAGTCTTGATCTCGCGGGTGTGAGATTGCTGAGTCCCCGTGACTCATAGATACTTCCAAAACCAATTTGCAGGTGCCGATGAAACCGTGCAGGTGCCGCATCCGAGCTCAAGGAGGAGCCCGATGAAGATCTTGTTCATTGTGTTGTTTCGTTCCCGTTGATCAGTAGTGGAGCCCAGTCGGGATGATCGGGGATCTGTGTAGCATTTGGGGTAGTCTTCTTTTATTTTGGTTCCGTAGTCGGACCTTGATTGTATCCGTATGATGTAATGTTTTACTCATGTATTGTGTGAAGTGGCAATTGTAAGCCATCTATGTATCTCTTTCCCTTATGTATTACATGGGTTGTGTGAAGATTACCTCACTTGCGACATTGATTTCAATGCGGTTATGCCTCTAAGTCGTGCTTCGACACGTAGGAGATATAGCTGCATCGAGGGCGTTACACACCCTCTTTATCATCTAAAGAGACTAGGATCTGGAGTCTTTGGCCAGCAGAAGAGATGCCTAGAAGCCCATGGCATTCTGTTAAACACTTTGTGTGCATGGCTAGTTTTGGCTTGGTTTTTAGTTTGCATTGTGAACTTGATCCCCTGACCAAACCAACTTGTCCACTAATCCCCTTGCAAACTCTAACCTAGACCTGTTAATCCCCAGCCTCATCCAAGCCCTCTAGCACGCGCTGGCATTACGTCGAGCACCTGGTGTGCGTGCGCTGGGCGCGCCCAGAGCGCACGTTTTGCACGCGCGCGCACCGAGTCGCCGCGTCCCACTGCCGCCTCCCCGCGCTTGTTCTGATCTATTCCCACTCGCAGCCAGCATGCCCCGACTCCTCCCTCGTCGCAGAGCCGCCCTGGCCCCCTCTTGGCGCCTCACAGCGCCACCACCGCAAGCCGCCACCGCCGCTCCGACAGCCTCTGCCATGGACGGCGCCACCCGAGCCACAGCCGCGCGCAAGCTCGCCCCTGAGCAGTCCAAGCTCATCCATTCACTCCTCCAAGCCGCCCCCTGCAACGCGGCGTCATCTATGGCCACAGTAGCAGCTCATCGACGATCTTATCCCCGGCAATCGCGGAACCGACCTCGACCGCCTATAAAAAGGGGCCCCGAGCTCGTCCAGACCCTCAGGCAAACTCAAGCCATCCCCCTAGCACTCCCATAGCCAGCAATCGACGGGGTGGGGGCGGAGGCCGTCTTCCTCGTCTCCGGCCAGTTCGGCCGCCGCCACGCTCCGATGCCGTGCGTCGCGAGCAGAGCCTCCCTAGTCCTTCCAGCGCCACCACCCGACTCCCCTCGACCGTGCGGAGCCTCCCAACCTCTCAGCTTCAACTGGGAGCCACCATAGGCCGAGACCCATTTGTTCCCGAAGACGTCGTCCGCCGCAGAGTTTGCCGTCGGCGACTCCTTCATCCCCGCGACCCTCTCGACCACAAGGAGGATCGCCCTAGTGCAGTGAACCTGTTCCCGCCGTCGGAGCCCCGCGAGGAGCCACCAATCACCGGCGCTTATCGCCGGAGCTCCGCCTCCGCTCGGACAGAGGAGGAAGGAGGCGCGGGCGACTGGTCAAACCTGACTAGTGGGCCCAAGGGACCCACTGTCAGTGACCCAATGACGACCCGCACTAGTTTAAGTGGAAGCGTATTTCTCCAAATACACCTCCGCTAGAGGAAAACGTAAGTGCCGCCGAAACATTTTCTTTTTCTGATTTTTATTAAAAACAGAATTTTGACTAAACTTTGACTGGCTATAACATTTTAAATATAAGTCCAATTGACTTGATTCTTTTTCTGTTGTTTCTCAAATTCTGTCTAGTTTATTTTCATATTTATTTGAAAATTTTCCAAACAACTTTTTGTACTATTTTGAAACTATGTGTTGATTTGAATTTTTTCAAAATAGGAGCTTTGAAGAAGGAAGCAAGTTTCAAAAAGTGCACCCCCACTTGCATACTCTTCAAGGCAAGCATTTTGAACCCTGGCATAATATTGTTGTGTGTTGTTTGATACGGTTACAACACCAACTTGACATGGAGTATTCGTTATTTTATGTGATGATATGATCATACTCATGAGTGTATATTGATGATTCCGTGCAATTGGAATTTGATAAGTTTGTGATAGTAATCACCCTTGTATGCCTTTCATGCCTACCGGAGGGAATCCGGGAAAGTCTCTGTCTTGGGTAGACACGAGCTCGTCCCTAATCCCTCGTCGAGACGGTTATGTCCGGTAGGGCATGGTGAGGTATGAAGCGTGGTGATGTTGTCTGATTGGTGTGAAATATACTTCTTATGCTAATCATGCAGGAAATGTTTTAACCTCCTGAGTCGACCATAGATCGAGTCTTGTTCCAGTAACCCCCATATTTGTTTCGTACTACCACTTGTCCCTGCCATAGGTAGGGTACGGTTCAGTAAGTTGTCAACCGCTTCCTAGCACACACCATACAGAGAGGCCATGGTGGAAGATACCGGCTGCATTCGGTAGGCGTGCCACCTGGTCCGGGGGCATGGGTGTTTCCGGTTGGAGCCGAGGGGGTAGCTCCCCTAGTTTGCGCGCGTTATAAATTTTGTGATCCCATGCTAATCGAGGTTGTAGCCTCCCCACTTAGAGTTTCGCTTAAGGGGTGTAGTGGGTGATTCTAGACACCGGTAAGTTAGGCTGGTGTGTGCGGTCAGGTGTGTTTTCAATTAAAAGACCATAGATGGAATTAGTCCCGATGGACTAAAGGAATCTGTTGCTCGTGAGTAAAGAGTACACCCTTTGCAGAGATTATATCTATTCGAATAGCCATGTCCATGGTTAAGGACTACAGTCTGGGATGGGTCAAGTGTCGGTCTTAGTGTCGGTCCTCGGAGGAAATATTTGCAAAACCAAAACATGGATCATGACTTGCAACTCATGATGATTAGGATTACTATTATTATGGATTAACCATCTACATCATTGAATTATTGAGTATCCCTGGGACGGTTCTACCTCCTGGATATTCACTGTGATTATTCTCCTATAAGCCCTTTATGTGGTGTCGCACAGACGCCCGACTGTGGCATGCTTGTTATTTATTTACTCTATAAGCCCTTTATGTGGTGTCGCACAGACGCCCGACTGTGGCATGCTTGTTATTTATTTACTCTATAAGCCCTTTATGTGGTGTCGCACAGACGCCCGACTGTGGCATGCTTGTTCTTTAAACTATTTATAAGCCCTTTATGTGGTGTTGCTCAGACACCCGACTGAGACATGCTTTATATATTCATCCTTTTGAGGCGTCGCTTCAGACACCCGATCGGTGCATTCTATTTCTATTCCCTTACTGCCTATTCATGTTGTATATGGATAACCTGCTTGCGTGCATCATGGACGGTCATTTTTTGATTAACGTACGATCATAGAATATTTCAGAGCATGATTATCATTTGCTATATTATACCTGTGTTCTTAATGTTTGCGAGTACATTCAAAGTACTCACTGGCTTGTCCCTGGCTATTGTCTTGGCCATATTTCTTGCGTGATGAGGAGCACTGCGATGATAGCCCCGGAACCTAGGCAGTGATGAGAACAGTCTTGCGAAGATAGGAGTTAGCCAGGTCAGTTGTTCCCATGGGAAATGGAGTCCCATAGACGCTGATGAACCGCAAACCGCTTCCGCCATCACCCACTAGAAACCATTTGTTGTACTCATAGGCCAGAATGGTCTTGTACTACATGTATGTTGCTTGGAGTTTATGTATCAAGTTGGTGTCTCATCAGCTAACAGTAATCCTGGGGCTGGTGAGCACAAGGGCCATTTTCTGGGAAATTAATATCCCGAAATCCGGTCCTGACAACCTTTGTATCAGAGCCAGGCTGACCATTGGCTAATCCTATCTTAGCCAGGTCGATAAACCCAGGTTAACAAACCCACCAGACCTAACCTAAACCCCGGACAAGCTTCTCGTGTAAGATAGCCACACAGTGACCCCGACATCTTTTGGCAGTCGGCGCCCAACCTATCGGCCTAGCCTATTGATCACACGCCAGTGACCGACACCTAAAATGTCTTATTTGCAAGCGTGCAAAGGAAGACTCTGTCCCCTTTTTCTATAAAAAGGGCACACTAGCCTCAACCCAGCACAGCACAGCCTCTACCCCAAACCAAGATAAAATGCTAGGACCCATTGTTCATAATGAGACCACAGCAACCAACCTTGGAAGTTTTGTGACCGTGCTAGCAAACCTCACCCGCCGTGCCTTTGCAATAGAAGAGCCCCTAGAATATGTAGTGTACCAAGGACCGATGAGCGTGAGAGCCGTCAATTCTGGGTCACTGTACACGTCTATGGTAGGGGTCTATCGCCAGAACACCCCTGCAGGTTCACCGGAAGGACAACTTCCTTTGAACCACAAGCCATCCAACTAGCTGCTCGAGAGGCTATAGTTCAACTGCGGCATATGTCGCCCAGAGTTAACTGTCGCTCATTCTACTACTACCCCAGCCATGATGGGTATGGTAGGCCACCCCAGGTTGCAAACGGAGATCGCGAGACGGATCCTGCATTGTTGCATCTGGTGCACTATGTAAGTGCACTAGAGGAACTGTTTGATCGAATCACCCTTAATTTGATCGCACCTCATGGAGAACTGGTTCGCTGAGTCCCGGCAAGAATAGAAGATGAGCCCGACGCCGACAACCCAGTCGTGTTGTTCGGACAACCGATCGAGTCCTTGAGGTCAGCCCCAGCCATCGACCAAAGTACTTTGGTGTCTCCAAAAGTGCTTCGTCGCCTTTTGGGAACACGCTCCAACGGGATTGTGGCCAACAACCCCCGCAATGGTCATCATCGCTACCCCGACCCTGCAGTTCCTCAACCCCCTCCAGCTAATCCCGATGGTGAAACCCGTGGAGAAGCCTCGACGTCCACAAGGCAAGCCCGCTTAGATATAAATTAGGTAGACTAAGTCACTCGAGTAGTACCGAATCTTAGTATGTCTACACCCTATATTTGTGTGATCTTGTATCGCCATATTTGAATGACGTCTGCTTGTGTGCCCCTATTTTGTATAGTAGCCATGCATAGGTGTGTTGGTGTACGACTGCATTTTTAATTCCGGGCGTAGCTACCAAAAAACCAACCCCGACGACACCCATAGTAATGTGTCACTTTTGTGAGATATGTGTATCCGTGGCATTGACCCAGAACCCATAGAGCAGAACCGACAAACTAGTTGCCTCTCACCGTGATAAATAACCCAGCCCAGATGCTATATAAAAGGCCACCTCGTGACCTTACCAAGTATCCCTCACCTTGTGCCCAACTCTCACCACCATTCCTTTGCCATGTCGAGCCCTAGCTTAAATTTGAGAACCCCAGATGCAACCCCAGGTAGTTTTGTTAAAATATTGTGGGACTTTACCTGCAGTCCCATGAGTTCTATCCATCCACCCCAGTACGAGTTGCTCAAATCGAGGATCACCCCATCCACCTCGAAATATTGGGCAGTGGTGCACATCCCTCCCACAAACCCAAACCAAGACCCAACGGAAGTCTCCTTCGTGGGGAAATCTATGCCGACTCCGCAGATGGCCATAGAAGCTGCTGCGTACGAAGCACTTGTTCGGCTTCGATTCGCGGTACCCTATGCCAGCAAACGAGGGTTTTATTATTTCCCGAGTCGTGCAGCACCCGGAGAAGTAAGAACTTTTCCCGGTAGACGAATTGAGAGAGACCCAGTACCGGTCAACCTTGCCCAGTATGTCATCGCACAAGAGCGTTTGACCCAGCGGGTAATGGGTCATCTCCAGAGCCTCGATTATTTAAATCCTCATATCGCCATTGGCACACCACTTAGGCCCGACTAGGAGAGACGCATTCATCGACTAGTCAATCCGCTTCCCCCAATAGAAGAAGAGTGTGCCCCAGTACCAGAGATGTTTTCTTAGGACCCTGTCCATTTGCCGTTTTCATTGTAGACGTCTCTGCTATGTTTATTGTTCCAGCATTTATTTATGTGTTGCAACTTATGCGTGGTATCCTGAAATTGTGCGACAAATTAAATAATTGGTTTCAATTAATGTTAGTAGTTTTTACTGCTGTTAATTTTGATTAACTAATTTCACTCTCGATAAATTCTGAAGTGAGATTTTCCCTGAGTTGTTGCAGCATACATCTCTTCACGACATAGATGTTTATTCACGCAGCACCACGACAGCAGACTCGCAACCACAACCACTCGACCACGTGCACTAATTGCAAAAACCACGTAACCATGTTGCACCTAACTGATCACCGCCCTAGCACACCACAGTCTCTGAAGGAGAGATTTGTGGATAATTATTCGGGTGCGAGTTACCTCCGGCACACTGACAGAAGTTAGCACCCGACACCGCACTTAATCCTCATGATCACCGCCACCGCGGAGAGCTAACACTCGAGCGGCAGCATCACGACGATCATCGAGGATCATCACGCACAAGAGCACGGAGAACCCCAGCAATGCCGCCAACCCTCCGCACACCAGGATCATGTACCAGTCCGGCATCACCTCCGCCATTAGGGCCTCGTCTCGAGCTCCTGCAAACAGAATGGAGGAGGAGGAAGGAGAAGGAGAAGCGAGGCCAGGTGTGAGGGAGAAGAGAGGAGCACCTCGATCATTTTATAGCTCGGGATCGGTGTACGATGGGCGAAGTCCACCAGCGCCGCTCGTCGCTCGATCGCCGGTGTTCGGAGGCGAATCCGCGAGCAGTGCCGATAGCGCACTGGCCCGCGAGGTGAGTGCATGCTGCACCGGCAGCTAGCACGCCCCGCACTACCGAAGTACGGCCTAGATGCCCTACGCGCTAGACGTCGCCGATGGAGAAAGCACGGGAAAGCACGCGGGAGAGGGGAAAAAGAGAGAGCCGGAGGTAGAAGAAGAGACTGACTGTGGGCCCCGGGTCCACCTATCAGCTAGAGAGAGCATTGTGCTCTCGGGTACGACCAGCGTATTTTAGAATTTAGAAATTTTTTTAAATTTACTGTAACCAAAGTAGAAATATCGGTTTTCCCCCAACCATGGATTTTTCCACGCAGCGCCAGTATTCCACACTGTAGTTTTACACCACTTCTTTGCCCACTCACTGTAGCCACGTTTTATTGCATGAGTAGGGTGATTATTTTTGTGATATTACTTTTAGATAGTAAGAGTAATATTTTTCAAAACAGCCCTTAGCAAATCTCGAGGACGAGATTTTTCTTAAGGAGGGTAGTGTTGTAACACCCCAAAAATTTAACCATGATTTATTAATTAAAATTTTGCCATGGTAAATAAAATTTTTATTTTCTGGATTTTCATTTGGTTTCAGGACCACTCTTTTCTTTAATATTATGGAGTTTTTTTACCCCAAGTGAAAAACCTCTCAAAAACATTGTTGGACTTGTATACCCTCTCAAGAAACATTTCTTTTATCAGTGGAGTTATTTATATAAATATTTTTCCTGAGCCTTGTTTCCTTAAAAATGGTTTCTCATGGTTTTAGGGTTCAATTTGCACTACAACCCTTTGATTGTTTCATTTCAAAATTCCATGAAAAATTGGGGATGACATGTGATGTTCCTAAATCACTTTTATGCAAAAATCTCTCTCAATCATTGGGGATTTTGAGCCCAACCCCAAGTTTTCAAATCTGGTCCAGTTTGTAAAATTGCACTACAACCTATTTAAATATTTCTTTAAAGCTTCCACCAAAATTATGGGATGTTACTAGTAGTGTATAACTCAACTTTATGCAAAAACCCATTGATGTTCTTTGAAAAATTTGAGCAAATCATCCTCATCTTCATTCTGGTCCAGCTTGGTGAAATGTACTGCAACCATATTTTTTCTTGCTCTTTTTGCCATGGGATTTGTCCTGCTTGAAGTACACCCTACCAAACCCTTAAGTACAGGAGATTGGACCCATTGGAAGATTTTTGGTCCATGTAATAATAGCCTTTATTTTCTGTCCAGTTTTAATTTTCTCAAAAACTTGCACTAGGGAGTTTTTGTGTTTGTCAAACTAACCTTGCCACCCTCTTTATCATCTAAAGAGACTAGGATCTGGAGTCTTTGGCCAGCAGAAGAGATGCCTAGAAACCCATGGCATTCTGTCAAACACTTTGTGTGCATGGCCAGTTTTGGCTTGGTTTTTAGTTTGCATTGTGAACTTGATCCCCTGAACCAACCACCTTGTCCACTAATCCCCTTGCAAACTCTAACCTAGACCAGTTAATCCCCAGCCTCATCCAAGCCCTCTAGCACGCGCTGGCATTACGTCGAGCACCTGGCGTGCATGCGCTGGGCGCGCCCAGAGCACACGTTTTGCACGCGTGCGCACCGAGTCGCTGCTTCCCACTGCCGTCTCCCCACGCTCGTTCTGATCCATTCGCACTCGCAGCCAGCGCACCCCGACTCCTCCCTCGCCACAGAGCCGCCCTGGCCTCCTCCTGGCGCCCCACAGCGCCACGACCGCAAGCCGCCACCACCGCTCCGACAGCCTCTGCCATGGACGGCGCCGCCCGAGCCACAGCCGCACGCCATCTCGCCCCTGAGCAGTCCAAGCTCATCCATTCACTCCACCAAGCCGCCCCCTGCAACGCCACGTCATCTACGGCCACAGTAGCAGCTCACCGACGATCTTATCTCCGGCCGCCGCGGAACCGACCTCGACCGCCTATAAAAAGGGGCCCCGAGCTCGTCCAGACCCTCAGGCAAACTCAAGGCATCCCCCTAGCATCAAATAGCCAGCAATCAACGGGGGGGAGGCCGTCTTCCTTGTCTCCGGCCAGTTCGGCCGCCGCCATGCTCCGATGATGTGCGTCGTGAGCAGAGCCTCCCTAGTCCTTCCAGCGCCACCACCCGACTCCCCTCGACCGTGCGGAGCCTCCCAACCTCTCAGCTTTGACTGGGAGCCACCATAGGCCGAGACCCATTGGTTCCCGAAGACTTTGTCCGCCACAGAGCTCGCCGCCGGCGACTCCCTTCGTCCCCTCTGCCCTCTCGACCACCGAGAGGATCGCCCTAGTGCATTGAACCTGTTCCCGCCGTCGGAGCCCCGCGAGGAGACACCAATCGCCTACGTTGATCGCCGGAGCTCCGCCTCCGCTCGGACAGAGGAGGAAGGAGGCGCGGGCGACTGGTCAAACCTGACTAGTGGGCCCAAGGGACCCACTGTCAGTGACCCAGCGACGACCCGCGCCAGTTTAAGTAGAAGCGTATTTCTTCAAATACGCCTCCGCTAGAGGAAAATGTAAGTGCTGCCGAAACGTTTTCTTTTTCTGATTTTTATTAAAAACAGAATTTTGACTAAACTTTGACTAGCTATAACTTTTTAAATATAAGTCCAATTGACTTGATTCTTTTTCTGTTGTTTCTCAAATTCTGTCTAGTTTATTTTCATATTTATTTAAAAAAATTCCAAACAACTTTGTTTACTGTTTTGAAACTATGTGTTGATTTGAATTTTTTCAAAATAGGATTTTTGAAGAAGGAAGCAACTTTCAAAAAGTGCACCCCCACTTGCATACTCCCGAAGGCAAGCATTCTGAACCCTGGCATAATATTGTTGTGTGTTGTTTGATACGGTTACAACTCCAACTTGACACGGAGTATTCGTTATTTTATGTGATGATATGATCATACCCATGAGTGCATATTGATGATTCCGTGCTATTGGAATTTGATATGTTTGTGATAGTAATCACCCTCGTATGCCTTTCATGCCTATCGGAGGGAATCCGAGAAAGTCTCTGTCTTGGGTAGACACGAGCTCGTCCCTAATCCCTCGTCTAGACGGTTATGTCCGGTAGGGCATGGTGAGGTATGAGGAGTGGTGATGTTGTCTGATTGGTGTGAAATATACTTCTTATGCTAATCATGCAGGAAATGCTTTAACCTCCTGAGTCGACCATAGATCGAGTCTTGTTCCAGTAACCCCCATACTTGTTGCGTACTACCACTTGTCCCTGCCATAGGTAGGGTACGGTTCAGTAAGTTGTCAACCCCTTCCTAGCACACACCGTACAGAGAGGCCATGGTGGAAGATACCCTCTGCATCTGGTAGGCATGCCACCTGGTCCGGGGGCATGGGTGTTTCCTGTTGGAGCCGAGGGGGTAGCTCCCCTAGTTTGCGCGTGTTATAAATTTTGTGATCCCATGCTAATCGAGGTTGTAGCCTCCCCACTTAGAGTTTCGCTTAACGGGTGTCGTGGGTGATTCCAGACACCGATAAGTTAGGCTGGTGTTTGCGGTCAGGTGTGTTTTCAATTAAAAGACCGTAGACGGAATTAGTCCCGATGGACTAAAGGAATCCGTTGCTTGTGGGTAAAGAGTACACCCTCTGCAGAGATTATATCTATTCAAATAGTCGTGTCCATGGTTAAGGACAACTGTCTGGGATGGGTCAAGTGTCGGTCTTAGTGTCGGTCTTCGGAGGAAATATTTAATAAACCAAAACATGGATCATGACTTGTGACTCGTGATGATTAGGATTACTATTATTATGGACTAACTGTCTACATCATTGAATTTTTTAGTATCCCTGGGACGGTTCTACCTCCTGGATATTCACTGTAATTATTCTCCTATAAGCCCTTTATGTGGTGTCGCACAGATGCCCGACTGTGGCATGCTTGTTATTTGTTTACTCTATAAGCCCTTTATGTGGTGTCGCACAGACGCCCGACTATGGCATGCTTGTTATTTATTTACTCTATAAGCCCTTTATGTGGTGTCGCACAGACACCCGACTGTGACATGCTTGTTCTTTAAACTATTTATAAGCCCTTTATGTGGTGTCACTCAGACGCCTGACTGAGGCATGCTTTATATATTCATCCTTTCGAGGCGCCGCTTCAGACACCCGATCGGTGCATTCTATTTCTATTCCCTTACTGCCTATTCATGTTGTATATGGATAACCTGCTTGCATGCATCATGGACGGTCATTTTGTGATTAAAGTATGATCATAGAATATTTCAGAGCATGATTATCATTTGCTATATTATACCTGTGTTCTTAATGTTTGCGAGTACATTCTGTCGGTGGGAAACGACACCTATGGGACCACGAGAATCCCTTTCTGCGGTTGCGGGGCGCGGGGCCCGTGAGAAGAGCGGATCGAGCAGGCAGTACACGATTCCTTTACCCAGGTTTGGGCCGCGAAGATGCGTAAAACCCTACTTATGCTTTGGTGGATTATATGTTTGTGTTCTTGAGCTAGCTACGGGGCGTGAGGAGCTCCAAAAAGCCGAATCTTCTTCCTGGTCGCCTGGGGCCTCCTTTTATAGGGAAAGGGGCTGCCACAATGGTGCACAGGAGGTGGAAAGGGTACAGTGATGTGAGGTTATCCCTCGCATTACATGACAAGGTGCATTTAATGCGCCTTGCTTAGGTGTCCTTGCTTTATCGGGGGCGGGGGAGAGCCCTATCTCGTCCGTCGCCGCTCTCTCCCGCGTCGACACGCGCCCTGGCCAGCGGCGCCTGCGATGCCATGTAGGCGGGCAGGCAGCTGAGGTCGCGCAGCGGCGGGTATCCACGAGGATCTGCATGCCGCCATGCAGGTGCCTGCCCAGCTGATTGGGTCGGCAGCTCCATGTGAACGGTGGTGGAGGCGTGACTGGTGTGGGTCCGATGGTGGCCCGTGGGTGTCCTTGGCAAGGGCCTTGCCGCGGCCCCGGCAAGGATCTTGTCAGGGTCCCGACAAGGGTCTTGCCGTGGCGCCTGCTGCCATCCCCGGCAAGGCTCTTGCCGGGCGCCTTGTGGTTTTCCTTGGCTGGGATCCCGTCAAGGACCATCATCTTCTAAAGTGTGCATTTGATCTTGAATGTCTTCACAAAGATCTGCATACCACCACGGGGATGCCTCCCGAATCCTTGCCCCATGGGGGCAGTGGACTCAAGGGTGACCCGCTCCGTAGGTGTGGGGCGAGCTGCCACGGCAAGGGTCTTGTCGGGTTTGCAAAAACCGCCTCCCGACAAGGATCTTGCCGGGGAGGCCCGCTTCGTCCCCTTTGCTCTTTGTGGTCTTGGTCTTGGCGTCGTTCTGCTCCTCTTTGGCTTCGGCCTTACCTTGGTTCTACCCCCTTGCCGGGCTCGGTGCGGCGGCGCCCGTGGCTTAGACTGCCCGTGCACAGTCATAGGGGTACAAAAAGTGTACCCCTCTTTTTATACACCGACAGGACCCCCTGGGCCTGGGCGACACATAAGCGCTACGCGTTGTTGGGCCAGGCCCAAGAACGGTCCGCGGGCAGGCAGGGCGGTTTTTACCGCGGTAAGTTTCTTCGCGCGCTGCGCCTCCCACGCTTCCCGCGTGGCGTGTTGCGGGGAGGCGTGCGTGACGCGGGCAGCATGCGTGAGGCTGGCCTCTGCACGCATGCGTCACGCCGTAGTAAAAAGGGGGCGGCTCGCGTCTTCCCCATAAACGGAGGGAGGCATGGAGGCGCGGCCCATTTACTGGACGGGGCCGAGGCGTGGTCTTTCAAGGCGCCCACTCCCTTTAATCACGGGGCGGGGAGAAGTCACCTCACCCGTCGCTTCGGTCTTGCACGTTCGCCACGCGGCGCTCATGCGCCTGGGGTGGCAGTTGGTGGAGGCGGGAAGCCGGGCCGCGCGGGCTGGGGCGGCGGATCGGCCCCGGTCTCCTACGCCATTCACGTCTTCATTGGCGGAACGGGGCGGTCGAGCCCCCACCCTGCTCCTTTATAAAGAGCGGGGGGGTCGGTGCCCTGCATTCCTCCATCTCACTTCTTCAGCTTCTGCTCCCCTCCCTCTCATTCGCCATGGAGAAAGGGAACCCTGGTCCTTCGACGGTGGCGACGAGGGTTGCCGCTCGACAACGCGTCCCTCCTTCTCCTGCACCTGCGGTGGCAGAGCCAGCCGCAAGGGGAAGGGGGAGAGGGCGAGGCCGTGGGCGAGGCTGAGGCGCTTAGGGAAGAGGAGGACAGGGCGGCGCGTCGGCTTTGCCTCCGCCAGCAGTTCCTCTCCCCATGGAGGGCCACGTTGGGGACGACCCTTGTGAGTTCTTCGTCAGGCTGCGCCGGCCGCCTCGCCGTCGTCTTCGTCTCCCGACTCCATTCGCGAGCGAGATGGAGCTGGACCCGCCTGAGACACTGAGGCTGCACATGAGGGGCTGTGGAATCAGCGGTACGCGAGTCCGCGTCGACTTCCCAGCCCCTAATGTGATGCATCTTGGTCGAGGGTGGAAGACGTTCGCAAGTATCCACCGCCTGACGGGGGGGCTCACCCTCCATTTTAAGCTGATGGAGGGCGGTCTCCTCTCCGTCAAGGTATTCGGGTGCTTCGGGACTCGGGCAAGGTGCTGCGTGGAGAGCTCCTCCGATAGCGAAGACTCCTCCTCGAGCAGGAGTGACGAGGAGGACAGCGGCAGCGACGACGAGGGTAGCGGGCGGCAGGATGACGGGTCCGACTAAGTGTCGGGCGCCGCTCCGTGCGGCACCAGCGACCCCATCATCCGTGTCGCCGGCTCCTTGAACTTCTCAGGGCCGTCTCCTTGGGCAGCTGGTGTTGGGAGGTTGCAGAAGAGGAAGAGGGCGGGCGGCAAGGCCGTCAACTCGGAGTACGTGGGCACGACGCCTTTGACGCGTGCTGACGTCCTGCCGCCTCGTCTTCGAGCTCTGCCTCCGGCGCTGCCATCACCATCCAGCCTTTGGACGACCACCGAGATGTTCTCTTGGTGTCTTCTGCCACCTGTAGCTTGTCTAGGCGCCCCTTTCGCCCTTTTCTCCTCCTTGACCTGCCTCCTGAAGAGAGGGACAAGAAAGGAATTACGGGCACCTTATCTCTTTTTAGTTTGTAAGCCTTCGGGCTTTAGCTGAATTTAAAGCTTGTAATCCCATCATTCATGTTTTCCATTCTCCATGAACTGTACCTGAGTGGAATGTTTTTAATGAAAAAAGGATGCTTGCCGGGTCACTTGTCTTGCGGGTGGAACCCATGTCAAGGGGTAAATCCTCGATATCTTTAAGATAGACATTTCCTTGCCCGGCAGCAGGCCCTGCCGTCTCCCCATGTCGCTCGACCTTTCTCACGCTTTCGGCAGAGGCAGGGATGAGGCGGGTTCAGGCTCCTCGTTTTGTCCCTTCGCTGCCGCGACTACGACCAAACCTGGCCCCAGGAACAAGCCCTAGGGCCTAGAGTTAGGGGAGCACGGTAGCTTTAGGAAGAAACGAGGTTTTGCATACCTCAGTCCATAAGAGAATGCATGATAAGGGATGAAGAACTTATCTGAAACTGCAGCCCCCGGCAACTCTGGTTCACCGTGGGTGAATCTTTGTACTTGCAGCCCCCGGCAACACTGGCTTGCCGGGGTCTAGATGTTGGTCCGTCCTTCTTCTCTCTTTTTTTTCATCCTCAAGTGATCCGGCAAGGATATCCGAGCCCTGCGAACCAAAGGAGACAAAAGAACGACAAAGATACGCACACTCGACCTCTAAGCTAGGGGTTAGCCGCCGCTAAGCACTATCAACCCTAACCAAGGACGAGACTCGATCTAGCATGCATGCTATAACTTAGGGCGCCAGCGCTTCATTTATGCTCAGGGTCTGCGCCTGGCTTTGTACAAAGGGTTACATGCATCATCGGCAATGCTTGTACAAAAGGTGGCTTGCCGGGAGGCCCGACAAGCCGCGCCTTATGGGTAAAACTTGCAAAGATGCTCGATGTTCCAGGAGTTGCTCACCAGAACGGCATCTTAGGTCTCCAGGCAGACTGCGCCGGGCCTGGTGACTCGTATTACCCGATAAGGGCCTTCCCACTTCTGCGTCAACTTGTTGGAATTCTTGGACGATTGAACGCGCCGAAGAACAAGGTCGCCTTCCTCAAGGCTCCGGGCATGAACCTTGCGGCTATGGTAGCGGCGCAAGGCTTGCTGGTAGCATGCTGCTCTCACAGCCGCCCGAAGATGATCTTCCTCAAGGAGCAGTGTGTCGTCTTGCCGCAGTTGCTCTTGCTCAAGCTCATCATAAGCGAGCACTCGAGGTGACCCGTATATGAGTTCAGTGGGGATAACTGCTTCTGCCCCGTATACCAGGGCAAAGGGTGTTTGGCCGGTGGCTCGATTTGGTGTCGTCCTGATTGACCAAAGAACCGTCGGCAACTCATCGATCCAGCGCCTTCCGCTCTTGTGCAGTCTGTCAAAGGTCTTGGTCCTTAAGCCTCGCAACACTCCACCATTTGCCCTCTCAGCTTGCCCGTTGCTCCGCGGGTGAGCGACGGAAGCGAAACAGACTTTGCTGCCGAGGTCCTGAGTATACTGCATGAAGGTGCGGCTTGTGAACTGCGTACCGTTGTCGGTGATGATCCGGTTGGGTACACTGTAACGGCACACTAGCCCCTTGAAGAACTTGACGGCTAACTGAGCTGTGACCTTCCTCACTGCCTCCACTTCTGGCCACTTTGTGAACTTGTCGATGGCTACATACAAGTACTCAAAGCCCCCGATAGCGCGGGGGAAAGGGCCAGTATGTCGAGCCCCCAGACCGAGAAGGGCCACGAGAGAGGAATGGTTTGAAGGGCTTGAGCTGGTTGATGAAGCTTTCTTGAATGGAACTGACACGCCTCACACCTGGTGACGAGTGTCGTTGCATCCTGGAGGGCGGTGGGCCAGAAGAAACCTTGCCGGAGCGCCTTGCCGGCAAGGGCTCTCGACCCAATGTGGGATCCACATATGCCTCCATGTATCTCCGCCAACAGCTCAGTCCTTCCTCTCGAGGGATGCACTTCAATTTCACACCATTCGGTTTCTTCCTGTACAGGACGTCATCGACGAACTGGTACATGGCAGAGCGACGGGCTACTTTTTCTGCTTCTTCCTGCTCCTCAGGAAGCTCCCCTGTCTGGAGGAATCGGACGGTACGTTGTGCCCACGCTGGAGCCTGAGGCTCGACAGCGAGGACTAAAGGCATTTCCTCCGCTATAGGGGCGGCTGTCTTCGACGGCAAGAGCTTGGCGTCCTGCCGGAGCTAGCCGTCCCGTGGCGGGTTCAGTGTCCTCGGCAACATCCTTGCCGGCGGCTCCGGGGAGCTCGGCGAGAAAGTACTTGTCGGGTCCTGATTTCCTCCTCTTGTTCTGCTCTGTTGATGGATCAACGGATGGCTGAGTTAGCTGAAGCACAAAGGTACCTGGTTCCACAGGTAGCTTGAGGGCAGCGCACTTCGACAGGTAATCGGCGATATCGTTCTCCGTTCGGGGAACGTATTCAGCCTGGATACCGTCGAAACGTTCTTCCAGCTTTCTCACTTCATCAACGTAGGCCTTCATCAACGGGTTCTGGTAATCCTTATTGACTTGCTTGACGACAAGCTGCGGGTCGCCCCTGACGATGAGCTTTTTGATTCCGAGGTCTGCCGCGATCCTAAGACCGGCAATCAGCCCTTCGTATTCTGCCGTGTTGTTTGTTGACACCTCCCTGGGGAAGTGCAAATGGATCACGTACTTGAGGTGCTCTCCGGTGGGGGCGACGAGCAGTACGCCAGCCCCGGCACCCTGGAGGGAAAAGCCCCATCAAAGTACATAATCCAATCGCAACTTGCCTGCTTGCCTGGGAGAGCAGTCTCTTGGGCTTCTTCGTCAGGTGTGGCGGTCCATTCTGCAATGAACTCTGCCAGGACTCGGCTCTGGATCGTCGAAGTACTTTCGAACTTGAGGCCAAAGCTGGACAGCTCCAGTGCCCATTCCACAATCCTCCCCGTCGCATCTGGATTGTGCAATATCCGCTGCAGAGGGAGGCGAGTGACGATAGTGATCTCGTGTTCCTGGAAGTAGTGACGCAGCTTCCTCGAGGCCATAAGGAGGCCGAAGAGCAGTTTCTGCACACCGGAGTACCTCGACCTAGCCCCCTGCAAGAGGGAGCTAACGAAGTAGACCGGGCGCTGCATCACTTTCTTCTTTGGCGGCACCTCGACCAACTGCATCGCCTCCGCACTGGTGGCGTCGGGCTCTGTTGCTGCCATTACCTCGCCGTCGACCTCCCTCTGTGCCACTAGTGCGGCGCTGACCACCTGGTTCGTTGCCGCTAAGTATAGCAGCAACGGCTCCTGGGGCCTGGGTGCAACTAGTGTTGGTGCGGAGGAGAGGTACTTCTTCAAATCTTGCAATGTCGTTTCGGCTTCTGGTGTCCACTCCACCGGGCCCACCTTTTTCAGGATCTTGAAAAAGGGAAGGGCGCACTCGGCGGACTTGGATATGAACCTGCAAAGGGCAGCGACGCAACCAGCAAGCCGGCGCACATCCTTGATTCGCTTGGGCGCTTCAATCTGCTCTATAGCTTTGATCTTGTTCGGGTTGGCCTCTATCCCCCGCTGCGACACAAAGAACTCGAGAAGCTTGCCAGACGGAACGCCAAAGACGCACTTCTCAGGGTTCAGCTTGAGGTTGATCTTGTGCAGATTTGTAAATGTCTCCCGCAAATCTGATATGAGGGTGGCCCTGTCCTTGGTTTTGACCACTATGTCGTCCATATAAGCCTCCATATTTCTATGGAGCTGGGGCTCAAAACCAATCTGGACCGCCCTCGCAAACGTCGATCCAGCACTCTTCAACCCGAAAGGCATCCGTATGAAACAATACGTACCACATGGGGTGATGAAGGTTGTTTTCTCTTCGTCTTCTTTCGTCATGAAGATCTGGTGGTAGACGGAGTACGCATCGAGGAATGACAACAGATCACACCCAGCCGTGGAGTCAACAATCTGGTCGATGCGCGGCAACGGGAAGGGGTCTTTAGGACAAGCCTTATTGATATCTGTGTAATCAATACACAGCCTCCACTTCCCATTTGCCTTGCGTACTACGATCGGATTGGCCAACCACGTCGGATGGAGCACTCCTCTTACCAAACCTGCTGCCTCCAGTTTCTGGATTTCTTCTGTGATAAACTCTTGTCGTTCCAAAGCTTGCTTTCTGACCTTCTGCTTGACGGGCCGCGCATTAGGACAGACAGCAAGGTGGTGCTCAATCACCTCCCTGGGAATACCGGGGATGTCGGAAGCTTGCCATCCAAACACATCGACATTCGCCCGCAGGATGGTGACGAGTGCGTCTTCCTATTTGTCGTCAAGGGTGGAACTTATGGTGAAGGCTCCTCCCGTGCCGTCCTTGTTGACAGAAACCTTCTTGGTTCCCGGCGGCATGGCCCTGGACTTCTTGCTTCCGCCGGCGGAGCTCCCTGGCACGTCCTCGACGGCAGCGCTACACTCCGAAGAGGTGCGCTTGCCGGAGTGGGTGTCCGAGGTCTCACCGGCTTTCTTCTTCTTTCCCCCCCCCCTCCCCCTGGGGTCCCGGCAGCAGGAGCGAGTGCCCCAGCGGCGGCAGCTGCTGCGACTGCTTGCTGGTACACTTGATCAGCGCAAATCAGCGCATCCTTCTTGTCGGAGGGGATGGTGATGATCGTCACGGGCCCTGGCATCTTTAGGGTATTGTAGGCGTAGTGCGACGCCGCCATGAACTTGGCCAGTGCTGGGCGGCCAAGGATCCCGTTGTAGGGCAAGGGGATCTTGGCAACATCAAACACAATCCTCTCCGTCCTGAAGTTCAGGTCGCTCCAGAAAGTTACGGGCAACGTGACCTTTCCCTTGGGTTGGCTTCTCCCCGGGCTGACCCCTTGAAACGTGCCCGTTTCTTCGAGGTCTCCATCAGGGATCTGCAGCTTCACGATCACGGCAGGCGAGATCAAGTTCAGACCGGCCCCGCCATCTACTAACATTTTTGTCACCTTGAGGTTGCGTATTGTTGGTGAAACCAACAACGGCAAGCACCCGACCGCAGTAGTGCGACCAGGGTGGTCCTCGGAGTCAAAAATGATAGGTGTGCTGGACCACTTCAGCGGCCTCTGGGCATCAAACGACGGCTCTGCTGCTGTAATTTCTCGCGCCCACTGTTTAAGCCGGCGCCGAGAGGCATGCAGCGAAGTGCCGCCGTCAACGCACATGGCCTCTGTAGCTTTCTGAAGCTCTTGGTCGCCGGACTCGTCGTCCTCTTCGTGATCGTCATCTTCTGGCTTTCTGTCACGGCCCAGAGCGGGCCTCTCTTGTTGCTTATCCTTGCCGCGACGGACCGCCTGGCCGTCGCGTTTCTTGCCAGATCCCTCAGCACCGTCTTGGCCCTTCTCCTTGTGCCGCCTCTCGCATTCAGCCCTCTGCTTCTTAGCGAGGAGCTCAACCTGCCGGCAGTCTTGGAGAGCATGGCCTTTGGTGCGATGGATCTTGCAGTATCGCTTGTCGGAGTTGCCTGGCTTCTCGGCAACCGCCAAGGCCTGGCAGGCGACACATCCGGCAATGTCCTTGCCGGGGTCACCTGCCTTGGTCTTCTTGGTGGAGCCGGTGTCGTCAGACCCCTCGACGGCAAGCACAGTTGTCCCTTTGCGCTTCTTGTTGCGGTGCCGGCCTTTCTTCGCCGGGGCGGCGGTGTCCTCTTCAGAGGAGTCAGTTTCCACACCGGCATCTTCGCCGGGGTACTTCCTCCCCTCTTCAGCCCGGGCACATTTGTCCGCAAGAACATAGAGCTCTGCGACATCTTTCACCTTGTTCATCGCCAGCTCTTCGCGCATCTTGCGGTTCCGAACGTTCTAATGGAACGCGCTGATGATGGCGGCGGGGTGAACATCTGGGATATTGTACTGTACCCGGCTGAACCTCTGTATGTACTTGTGGAGACTCTCGCCTCCCTTCTCGGGGATGACGTGGAGATCACTCGCTTGGCCATGAGCTCGGCGACTGCCAGTGAAGGCGCCCACGAGCTCATGGCACAAATCCGACCAGGAGGAAATGGAGTCTACCGGCAAGTGCATCAACCATGACATGGCGTTGGGTTTAAGAGCCAACGGTAAGTAATTTGCAAGCACCTTATCGTCACGAGCTCCGGTAGCCTGCATCGCGATGGTGTAGATGCTGAGGAACTCGGATGGGTGGGTCTTGCCGCCGTACTTCTCGCCCACGTCAGGTTTGAAAGTGCGGTGAGTGGGCCACTGGAACTGCCGCAGCTCATGGGTAAAAGTCGGGCAGCCTACCTCGTAAGGCAGGCCCCCAGGGCTCTCCGGTGTCGGGTGGTCCACAGCAGGCCCCGCTCGCCTATCTGACTGGTGGCGCGCTCCGCGCCGGCGCTCGATGGTGGTCCGAGCGTCTTCATGTTCCCGATCCCGAAGGACCTGGCATTGGTCCTGGTGGGTCCGTGGGTCGGACGACGCTATGGAGATTTCGTCGCCCGCAACGTCGCGACGGGCCGGTGTCCGTGGCACCGGGCGAGGAGGAGGCGAGTGCACCGTGGTCGCGGAGCCGCCAGCCTTCCTGCCACTAGTACGCGGGACTCCTTCGGAACGTAGACCCAGGGGCTCCGTCGGGGTCGGCTCATCTTTGTTGGCCACCGTATTGGAGTCTACCGGCAAGTGCATCAACCATGACATGGCGTTGGGTTTAAGAGCCAACGGGAAGAAATTTGGAAGCACCTTATCGTCACGAGCTCCGGCAGCCTGCATCGCGATGGTGTAGATGTTGAGGAACTCGTATGGGCCGACCCCGACGGAGCCCCCGGATGGTGGCTCTCCATTCGTCGAGTTTCCCCGTAATGGGAGGAAAGTCTAGGAGCAACTGCGCGCGCGCCAGGGCTTCTGCTGGCGTCGGTGGCAGCGAAACCTACACGGATCGCGACGCGCTTCGACTTCTGACCATGTCAGAAGGAGCTCTATCACGACCGTGCAGTCGCACGCCGTCTTCACCAGCGCCTCGGCGAGCGGGCAGGTCTTCTACATCCCGGGAGTGGCGCTCGGGGCTTTTCCCGCGGCGACGCCCGGGGTCCTTGGGGCGATCACGCCGCTCGTCGCGCGCCGCTTGAGAGGAACGCGCCGTCGGCGCCGGAGTGGGAGTCCTGGAGGCCCTCGCGCCGCCAGCGGGTGGGGCAGCAGCGACCTCGGAAGGTCCCGCGCCACCTGCAGAGGGCCCGGCTCCGTCTTTGGATTTGGCAGCGTGCGGACCGTTACCGGGCGCACGAACATCGCCGCCTCCCAACCTCCGGCTGCTGGGACAGTGTTGATGTTCACGAACAGCGCCCCGGGTCCTTTCAGCGACCGGTCCGCTGCTCGCCCGCGTCGGGACGGGATGCCTGGCGTCCGACGGGCCAACCGCCACCGCCGTCTTCTTCTTGGGCGCCATGACGATGAAGAAGCGTCGAACTAACTGCTAAAGCCGATTCTCACAACTGTGCAGCCCCTGCCTGGCGCGCCAAAGATGTTGGTGGGAAACGACACCTATGGGATCACGAGAATCCCTTTCTGCGGTTGCGGGGCGGGGGCCGTGAGAAGAGCGGATCGAGCAAGCAGTACACGATTCCTTTACCCAGGTTCGGGCCGCGAAGATGCGTAAAACCCTACTCCTGCTTTGGTGGATTATATGTTTGTGTTCTTGAGCTAGCTACGGGGCGTGAGGAGCTCCAAAAAGCCGAATCCTCTTCCTAGCCGCCTGGGGCCTTCTTTTATAGGGAAAGGGGCTGCCTAAGTGGCGCACAGGAGGTGGAAAGGGTACAGTGATACGAGGTTATCCCTCGCATTACATGACAAGGTGCATTTAATGCGCCTTGCTTAGGTGTCCTTGCTTTATCGGGGGCGGGGGAGAGCCCTGTCTCGTCCGTCGCCGCTCTCTCCCGCGTCGACACGCGCCCTGGCCAGCGGTGCCTGCGATGCCACGTAGGCGGGCACGCAGCTGAGGTGGCGCAGCGGCGGGTCTCCACGAGGATCTGCATGCCGCCACGCAGGTGCCTGCCCAGCTGGTTGGGTCGGCAGCTGCATGCGAATGGTGGTGGAGGCGTGACTGGTGCGGGTCCGATGGTGGCCCCGCGGGTGTCCTTGGCAAGGGCCTTGCCGCGGCCCCGGCAAGGGTCTTGTCGGGGTCCCGACAAGGGTCTTGCCGTGGCGCCTGCTGCCATCCCCGGCAAGGCTCTTGCCGGAGGCCTTGTGGTTTTCCTTGGCTGGGATCCCGCTAAGGACCATCATCTTCTAAAGTGTGCATCTGATCTTGAATGTCTTCATAAAGATCTGCATACCACCACGGGGATGCCTCCCGAATCCTTGCCCCATGGGGGTAGTGGACTCAAGGGTGACCCGCTCCGTAGGTGTGGGGCGAGCTGCCACGGCAAGGGTCTTGCCGGGTTTGCAAAAACCGCCTCCTGGCAAGGATCTTGCCGGGGGGGCCCGCTTCGTCCCCTTTGCTCTTTGTGATCTTGGTCTTGGCGTCGTTCTGCTCCTCTTTGGCTTCGGCCTTACCTTGGTTCTACCTCCCTTGCCGGGCTCGGTGCTGCGGCGCCCGTGGCTCAGACTGCCCGTGCACAGTCATAGGGGTACAAAAAGTGTACCCCTCTTTTTGTACACCGACACATTCAAAGTACTCACTGGCTTTTCCCTGGCTATTGTCTTGGGCCAGATTTCTTTTGTGGAGGGGAGCGCTGCGATGAGAGCCCCGGAACCTAGGCAGTGATGAGAATAGTCTCGCGAAGATAGGAGTTATCTAGGTCAGCTCTTCCCGTAGGAAATGGAGTCCCATAGACGCTGATGAACCACAAACTGCTTCCGCCATCACCCACTAGAAACCATTTGTTGTACTCATAGGCCAGAATGGTCTTGTACTACATATTTTGTATGTTGCTTGGAGTTTCTGTATCAAGTTGGTGTCTCATCAGCTAACACTAATCCTGGGGCTGGTGAGCACAAGGGCCATTTTCTGGGAAATTAATATCCCGAAATCCGGTCCTGACACCTTGTGGCCTTGCCACTGATAAACTTGTTTGTGGAGGCATGCCACGTCATCTTCCTGCGTAAGCTTGACAAAAACAGTATTCCTCACAAATAAAGGAGTAGCTTTGAACTTCTTGTACTTCAATACACCTTGGACAACACACCTGGCAACAGTGAGGCTGGAATACAACTCTTCATTGGTATAACCGCAAATGGCTTCCAGGATCCAACAGCCTAAGAACTCTGTTTTCCCAGTGCGTATATTCAGGTCATCCGCCTCATAGTGAGTGACATGTACAACCACACAATCCTTGTCTGCATCAGGGCTCTAATTTAAACAGAAACAAATTTTGAATTACTTTTCAGTATAAGAAACACAAGTTATTTAAACCACTATGTATAGCATGGCATCGAAGCTAATAAAATTTTGCATTATTAATCACCACATACTTCCTTTTCTAAAAAAATCACCACATACTTAGATGAGAAACCACAATCGAGATCGTCAAAGAAGGAAATCACCTTGGGCAGCTCAGCGGGGGACACATCCTCGAAGGGGGAAAACTGCTCCTGCAGTGCCACGGGGGTTGTAACCTCAAACGGTGCATTGACCATCTCAGTATCTGGGGTCGCCTCGGTGGTTGCCTCCATCTTCTTGGAGCTCTCTGTCTCGTGGGGATCAGCCTCCCACGTCTGCTCCAATATCGGCAGATCTTTGCCTGGTTCTCCTTGGTCCATCATGAAACTGACGAATACTAGGACACCACTAAAAGGAAAACACAATTGCAATGACAATGAAACAAAAAAAAGAGTGAGGATCGGTTACTGCTTTGCAAAAGTTCTTTTTTTTCCTCTGAACGAAAATATACCAACATCACGGATCCGCTTACCTTCCCTTCGTTTGGAGAGAAGAACAGTGGCAGATGCAAGTGTTGCCTTTCTTGAAGACGGTGGGGAGAAGGGGATTCAGCGAAGAGTGAAATGATGGTTGCTTCGTCCGTCAAACTTAGACTGTGGGGAGCTGGGGTTTTCTGATACGACGGCTCGTTGCTGCCGCGCTACGACCGGGGTGACTCTCCGCTTGCATACTGCCTTCTAATTTGGTGGATGGCATTTGGGCCCACGCACTGCATGGCCCGCATGTCGGTGAACAAAAGTATAACGGCATTTAGTAGAGGGAGACATTTCAATGACCTAGGAGGAGCCAGAAGCGGTAGAGTGTCTCCACTGTACTAGTAGTAATTGGTTTTTTGGGTAGCTGTAGAGTGTCTCCATTGTACTAGTAGTAATTGTTTCTCGGGGCCCAAGACATAACAGCCCATCCACACTAGTAAATAGTAAAATCAATTCAAAAGCCCATATATTTACTGAATGAGAGGCGCTACCCACACCCAGCACACCCCCCCCCCCAAAAAAACTTGGGTGCTCTTCTTCCTCCTCGCTCCCACCCACCTCACGTCAGCTCGCTCCACTCGTACCCCCAAATTCCTCACCTCACTCCTACAGAAAACCCCAGCTCACCTTCTTCCTCACTCCTACAGAAAACCCCCAGCTCCCCTTCTTCTTCGCTCGCACTACAACTAGGCTCGTCATTCGTTACTCTGCTCAAATCCGTGAGCGCGACGCGACGCCCTCAAGGAAAATGGAGTCGGCTGACCCCAGCGCCAAGAAGATGAGGCTCCCGCCAGCGGCGACGCCTGTTGTAGATCCCGCACCCGGCAGCGCGGGGAGAAGCGGCGACCCCGCCCCCACCGGATCCCAGGAACTCGTAGAATCTCAGGTGGACCGCATCAGCGATCTCCCGGATGCCATCCTTGGGGAGATCATCTCGCTTCTCTCCACCAAGGATTGCTGCCGCACCCAAGTCCTCTCAATTCAGTGGCGCCCTCTATGGCCCACAGTTCCCCTTAATCTCGACTGTCGTCAGCTATCTCTCTTTAATGATTTTGAAATCCCCAGAGCCATCATTTCCTCCCACCAGGGCTCCGTTCAAAGCCTCTGCATCCCGTCATGCTACCTGAGCAAGCATACCATGCCCTGCACGGTGGATGCCTGGCTGGAATCCCCTGAATTCATAGAACTACAGCTGCTTGAGTTCTACTATTCCCCTGGAAATCACATACCACATACCGAACGCCATGAACTTGTGCCCTCAGCACCGACGTCCATCTCAGGGTTTTCGTCCTCTCTCCACACCGCCACCTTTCCGCAGTGCTAGCTACCAGACAATCTGGTACTAAACCTTCAACTCCCATTTCTCAAGAAACTTTCACTTGTGCGGGTTCGTATATCGGAGGCCTCATTGCACAGCATCATCCACTCCAGTCGCCCTGCGCTGGAGTGCTTGGTGCTTGTTCTCACAGTTAGAATCGGTTGTCTCCAAATAAAGTCGTCTTACCTTGTAAGAATTGGAATTTCTTTTGACGGAAGGCAGCTCATCATCCAAGATGCCCCTTCACTTCAAAGGTTGATCCTTGATTCTAGTTATTCACTGTTGCAAATAACCGTCCTCTCTGCGCCTAAACTGGAGACCTTGGGTGTAATACATGATCTTTGTGCTCATTTCAATATGGTGTTTGGCTCCACAGTTCTTCAGGTACTTTATATTATCATCTACACTTGTAACCATAAGCTGCATTTTAAATTTCTGCACATAATTTATATGTCATCTTGGAGTACACATTTTGTACTAATATTATGTTCTATGATCAATGAAGAGTTTCTCCATGGATGGCCTATCAATGGTGCTGGATTCTGTCAAGTCTTATATATCCAAATGAATAGTTTTGATCTGAACAAGATTATTGGCTTGCTGCAATGCTTTCCATGTCTGGAGAAGTTGTATATAAAGGTGATAATTTCACGCACATTGGAAGCCCGCATATAGTGTACTAGAATTAACCGTTCAGCTGTTGCTCTTTCAACACTCTTCTTTTAGACCTTAACTATTTTCAATCTTCATGTCTATTTAGGCAACAGGATGGGTTTAGAAAGTTATAACCAATCGGTGGATTCGTAAGCATCTGGATTTTCTTACTTCTCATGAGATTCGATTGAAGACAATAACGCTAGAATGATATGTAGCCAACCGTGCAAACACAAGATTTGTCACATTCTTCCTGCTGAATGCGAGGTTACTATTGTCCATCAGGCTTAAATTTATCAGCAGCATGGTTTTGACGGATGGGTATGTCGAAGAGCAAAAAAAGGAGTTTCAGGTGGGCAAAAGAGCTTCTGAACGTGTCGGGCTTCTATTTACAACATATTGTGGTCATAATCCAGTAAATTTTACGACCCGGGATGTTCATTCTATGGACCTGACCGATCCATTTGACTGTGACTGCTGAAAACAGTGCTGGAGTTAGATGTTATTGCCCTTTTCAATCTGGTTTTTTTTGTAAACCTGATGAACAATTAACCCTCGTGCTTTTGTATAGTTTGTAAGCTGGAGTTAGATGTTCCTACCCTTTTCAACTCGGTTGTGACTGTCATATTTTCTTTGAAACAAGGCAAATGGCTTGCCATTCGTTTAATTTAGAGTGAAATATTGTAACAAATCTAAACCAAGGGAAATAACATCACTCTCGCCGGCTGCTTGAGCTCATTGTGCATTACAGAAGCCAAGTGATTAGCCCCCACCAGCACCCACAAACTTATTTCAAACTAGCACATCAAATGGGCTGTAAATTTTCATAGGAAAGGCTGCATGACCATGACAGATTTGGATTCTGACATTTGGGACCCGCGAGGAAATAGCCTATCCAAGGTGGTGTCAACTTACTAGCCAGTCAACATACGATTCTGCCTACCAGCCGTTGGATTGACATCCAACATCTGTCGTGTATCTTCTATCTCTTCTCTTCTTCTTCCTCCAGCCGCCCAAACCAAACCACCCCGTCGGCTCCGCCTGCTCCCGCCTCCCATGCCTGGCTGCGCCTCCGCCGCCCTACCGTACGTACCCTCCAACGTTGGCCAGTCCCTCTATTCCCCCACACGTCATGTTATTCTCCGGTGACGTCATCCCCAACACGCACCCGCGCCCGAACCAGTCAACCCTCATACTCCCCTCCGCCTGCGACTGGATCGGCGCATCTTCAACAGCTCTAGTTTGTTCCGTCCGAGGCATCGTCGTCGTCCTCCACCTTGCGGCCTTGGTTCGCTCGCCGTGCGCGGTGCGCCGCCCTCTTGCGTTGTCAGCGTCGTCAACAACCGAGAGGAACAAGGAGATGACTATACGTGGAGAGGATGACAGTAGGGACCCACCAGCGTCATGGCAGTACGCAAGCACAAAAATATGGTTCCTCCTAATGGTTGGACATCTGGGGCTCACGCCATTGTCAACGTAGTCAATAAACGAGAGAATTACACTACAAATGGCCGAAACCAGGGACCCAGCAAGTCGCGCAGTTTTTTTAAGGAACAAGCAGTTGTTATTTATACTAGTTTTAGCGACGGATCAGGGTAACAACGGGGTTGTGCGGGGGTTGTGGCCCATCCAGCCAGGGTTTTATTTATGTTTACCACATCATGAGCCCAGTTGTGTTTTTTCTTGCTGAAAATGGCTAGCACAGTTCTATTTTTTAAAAGAAATGCCCAAACAAGGCCTACTTGCTTTATCGGCCCTGCTGGACTGCAAATCTTTCAAGACGAGGAGAGTTTCATTCGGTTTGCCCAGAAATGGGATGTACATTTTTAAAACACATCAAACCGGGAATTAGTTTCAATTTTTTTAATTACAAGATCTTAAATTCCATTGATTTTTATGCGTGGACAATTATTTGGATTTTATATTTATATAAATTATTTTTCAAAATAGTTTGAATGTGAATCGATATTTCTAGATTAAAAACAGTTGACCGCACCAAAATATGCAAAACTTCGTATACTTTTTAACCGTGGACACAATATGGGGTGTGATGCTAACAAAACGAAGATGGGCTTCAAAAAAATTCTTAAGAATTAGCAAATGGGCTGTACATTATTAGAAATAATGGCAGATGGGTTGTATGTTGTTTTCTATAGATTTGAGGCTAACTCGTGCGCCTACTACAGGTTGACGCGTATGCTTTCATAAAAAAAAGGTTGACGCACACGCAACACCCTGTCAACTTAGTCAACACACGAGAGTAGTGATTGTTGGATGTCCATCCAACGGCTGTCATGCTTCTTCAATCTCTGCTCTTCATGCTCAAGCCGCTCAAACAAGCGCCGGCGAGACTGCCTACTCCCTCCTCCCGCGGCCGGCTATGCTGCCGCGCAGGCCTCACGGCCCCACCGTACTCCCATCGCTGGCCTAGCCATCCCTCTACTCACCCACACATGCTATTATTCTCCGGCGATGGCAGACGAACCAGTAAACCCTCGTACTCCTCCGCGTGGGAAACAACTGCCGGGTATTCCCTGGCTCCGTGTCGTTCCCTTCCTAGGCCTCGCCGTCATCCACCGCCCTGGTGCTCTCGGCGCGGCCTGGTCAACGTGGTCATTGAACGACATCCATCGGAAGTGGACTGTACGTGGAGAGGCTGACAGCTGGGTCCATGGACGCATGCAAGGAAATGCCTCCTTATTATGTGCAAAATAATGATTCCTCCACCTAACAGCAAGGACCCACAAGAAGGGCCTCTTTATTTTGCGAAAAAAGCGTTCCCCCCGCTGACAGGTCGGACCCACCAACTATATCTTCGCACGCAAGGAAGTGCCTTCTTATTACGCCCAAAAAAATGAATACCCCCTTGCTAGTTGGGACCCACCATATTGTTGGGCTGACTTGTGGGCATACTAAGTTGACGGGGACGGAGAGCTTTGTCAACTTAGTCAATACTCCAGTGACCGTATGATGTCCATCCAATGGCCATAGTGCTTCTTCAACCCCTGGTCTTCTTGCTCCAGCCGCAGAAAGCAGCGCCGATCGTGCCGCATGCTCCTGCCTCCCGTGGCTGGCTGTGCTACCGCGGAGGCCTCACCGCCCCCATACTACTCCCACCACTGGCCAGGCCATCCCTCCACTCACCCACACCCCCTGTTATTCTGCGGCAACGACAGCCTCACACCGCAGCCGAACCAGTGAACGCTCGTACTCCTCTCCGCGTGGGCATCCACTGCCGCGTCTTACACGGCTTCGCGTCATCCCCTTCCTAGGCCTTGCTGTCGTCCACCGTCGTGGTGCTCTCAGCGCGGCGTGGTCAATGTGGTCAACGACCGACTTCCATCGGAAGAGTACTGTATGTGGAGAGGCTGACAGCTCGGTCCACGGCAGCCGCAAGGAAGTGCCTCCTTATTACACGGAAAATAATTATTCCTCCACCTGACAGCGGGGACCCACTGGACGGGCCACTAGTATCTTACTATTCCCACCGCTGGCCAGGCCCTGCGGTGACGGCAGCCTCACACCGCAACCGAACCAGTGAACCCTCGTAGTCCTCTCCGTGCGGGCTTCCATTGCCGCGTCGTCCCCTTCCTAGGCCTCGCCGTCGTCCACCGCCATGGTGCTCTCCACGGGGCGTGGTCAACGTGGTCAAGGAACGACTTCCATCGGAAGAGTACTGTATGTGGAGAGGCTGACAGCTGGGTCCATGGCCACAGCCCAGTTTTTTTGTGATTTGCCAAGTCGCTTTGTCAGGCATGTTGGGCTGCAAATCTTTCAAGACGAGGAGAGCTTTCATTCGGCTAGCCGAGAAAATGGCCCATCAGTAATGAGAAACGGGTTGTACATTTTTAAAACACATCAAACCGGCAATTAGTTTCAAATATCTTTTTTTCATTTCAAGATTTTAAATTACATTAATTTTTATGCATGGAGAATTTGTTGGATTTTATATTGATATACATGTGAGTCGAAATTTCGGGATTAAAAACAGTTTGGACCGCACCGAAATATGCAAAATTTCGTATAATTTTTTAACCGTGGCCACAATATGGGCTGTAATGCTAACAAAAAGAATATGGGCTCCAAAAAAAACCTTAAGAATTAGCAAATGGGCTGTAAATTATTAGAAATAATGGCAGGTGGGTTGTATGTTGTTTTCCACAGTTTGAGGCTTTCCTAAAAAAAGGATGACGCACAAGCACTGACTGTTGGATGTCCATCCAACGGTCGTCGTGCTTCTTCAATCTCTGCTCTTCCTGCTCCAGCCGCTCAAACAAGCGCCGGCGGGACTGCCTGCTCCCTCCTCCCCGCGGCCGGCTGTGCTGCCGCGCAGGCCTCACCGCCCGACCATACTCCCATCGCTGGCCTAGCCATCCCTCTACTCACCCACACCTGCTGTTATTCTCCGGCGATGGTAGACGAACCAGTAAACCCTCGTACAATCGTACTCCCCTACGCATGGGAAACAACTACCGAGTCTTCCCTTCCTAAGTGTCGTCACCTTTCTGGGCCTTGCCGTCATCCACCGCCGTGGTGCTCTCGGCGCGGCGTGGTCAATATGGTCAACGACCGACTTCCATCGGAAGAGTACTGTGCGTGGAGACGCTGACAGCTGGGTCCATGGCCGCAGCAAGTAAGTGCCTCCTTATTACGCGCAAAATAATTATTCCTCCACCTGACAGCGGGGACCCACCGGACGGGCCACCGTGTTTCGCGAAGATAACGTTTCCCCCCTGACTGCTGGGACCCACCAGCTACACCTTCGCATGCAAGAAAGTGCGTCCGGGCAAAAAAAACAAAACAATTCGCCCCCCTGACTGCTGGGACCCACCAGCTACATCTTCGCACGCAAGGAAGTGCCTGACAGTCGGGACCCACCTTGTCGAAGCGTAATAGTGTTGTCATTCTGGTCGCGGATGTGTACGTACATATATACCGGTGGATGTAGAGGCGTGCACGTAGCATGTACACGTACGTACAGCGGCCAGGGTGCAAGAAAGAAAATACGGCCACGTACGTACATACGGGCAGGGTCTCGAACGCCTACTCGCGCATATGTATGGCGAGGGCTCGTGTACATGGCTGGGTCAAAACGGAGAAACAGCATCGTCGTCGTGTTCATGGGGAGGCAACGGAATGCGTCGTGTTCATGGGGAGGCAACGGAATGCGTCGTGTTCATGGGGAGGCAACGGAATGCGTCGTGTTCATCGGGAGACGACGGAACGCGTGGGAGCCAACCGGTTGGGTCTGAATGGAATACGTGGTCGTGTTCATCAGGAGGGCTTGGACGGAACATGCGATGGAAACGAGGCCTGGCGTACCGCAGAATGGAGGAAACAGCCTTGTGTTCGACCGACCACGTTTGAAACAGGATCCTGTTCATCGGGAGGGGTCTAGCGTACCGCAAAACGGAGGAAATGGACCTCCTACGATCAAAACGGGGGTCCTGTTGATCGGGAGGGGTGTGGCGTACCGCAAAACGGACGAAACGGACTTGTGTTGGAGCGCTACGGTCGAAACGGGGGTCCTGTTCATCGGGAGGGGTGTGGCGTACCGCAAAACGGGACTCCACGGGATACTGTTCATCTCCACCGTCGACCTCCTCCAACCTCCACGGGCTCCTGTTCATCCAGCCTCCACGGGCTCCTGTTCATCCAGCCTCCACGGGCTCCCGTTCATCCAGCCTCCACCGCGCGCTACTCCACCGGCTACTGTTCAACCACCCCTCCACCGTCTACTGTTCATCCAGCCCTCCACACCACGGGGTCCTATTCAACCACCCCTCCACGGGCACCCCTCCACCGTTTACTGTTCATCCAGCCCTCCACACCATGGGGGCCTGTTCAACCACCCCTCCACGGGCACCCCTCCACCGTATACTGTTCATCTAGCCCTCCACACCACGGGGTTCTGTTCATCCACCCCTCCACGGGCACCCCTCCACCGTCTACTGTTCATCCAGCCCTCCACCACACCACGGGATCCTGTTCATCCAGAGGCAACGCCACCGCTCATTGTTCATCCACCCCCCACCCCCCCGCAACACTCACTGTTCATCCCAAAGGCAGCATCGATTGGCTTTAGTTAGCAGCAGTAGCGAAGGAATCGCTCGATCGGGTTCAGTTAACAGCCATCAATCGATCGCTCGGGTTCAGTAACGCGTAGCCTGCAGTGCAATCGCTCGAGTTCAGTTAGATCCCAACGCCTCGCTCGGGTTCAGTTAGAGCCAACGCCTCGCACACACGCGCGTACGTGTACGAGAGAAGCGCGCATCGCTCGGCCCCCGACCTCCCACCGTAACCGGGAACCCCCCGAAATTTTCCTCGCCCTTGCTTCTACCATGGTTTTTTCCGTCATTGACGGCCCAAAGAATGTCATGCAGCTGCGTCTCCGGCCCGCCCAGGACGAAAAGCCCATTTTCTATCATGATTTTTTGTCATAGAAGTAGGAGCCCACCACATCTATGATGATACCGGGTTTTTTCACAATTATCGTCATAGAAGTGTCATATGTATGACAGGAAAAAATTCGTTCGGCCCAAAATATCACGGATGTGTGTGTTTTTTTTTTTTTGTAGTGTATAGCTATGTGCATTACCGAGAGGTCCCAGAGATACCTCTCCAACAATCGGAGTGACAAATCCTAATCTCGATTTATGCCAACTCAACAAACACAATCGGAGACACCTGTAGAGCACCTTTATAACCACCCAGTTACGTTGTGACGTTTGGTAGCACACAAAGTGTTCCTCCGGTGTTCGGGAGTTGCATAGTCTCATAGTCAAAGGAACATGTATAAGTGATGAAGAAATCAATAGCAACATACTAAACGATCAAGTGCTAAGCTAACGGAATGGGTCAAGTCAATCATATCATTCTCTAATGATGTGATCCCGTTAATCAAATGACAACTCATGTCTATGGCTAGGAAAATTAACCATCTTTGATTAACGAGCTAATCAAGTAGAGGCATACTAGTGACACTCTATTTGTCTATGTATTCACACATGTACTAAGTTTTTGGTTAATACAATTCTAGCATGAATAATAAACAATTATCATGATATAAGGAAATATAAATAACAACTTTATTATTGCCTCTAGGGCATATTTCCTTCATACTTGTTACCTTTAAACTCGTCCAGCATCACCTGCCCGATGTACTTCAAATATACTAACAGGTCGCTGTTACCTTTATGCAGCTGGCAAAAACTACAAGGACGATGTTTCTTCTGGATCTAACAGCTTGGCCAACCAAGATCCTGGACTGAGGCATTGCTATGATCTTGTAAGTGCGTCTCTCTCTCTTGTATTGTTGTGTGCCTGCCAGCGTGCTTTGCTAGGATTTTCGACCAGTAATCCCTTTGTGCAGACAATAATTTCTACTACTGGCTGTTAAATTAGATATGTAGATGTCATACATGATACTACCTCGTACCTCCGTTCCTAAATATAAGTCTTTCTGGAGATTCCACTATAGGCTACATACGGAGCAAAATGAGTGAATCTACACTCGAAAATGCATCTATATACATCTGTATGTGGTCCATACTAGAATCTCTACAAAGACATATATTTAGGAACAGAGGCAGTACATTACACATAATCATAGGTGGCATGTAGGAATTCTAGTGCACTACATTCGGCTCCCTTAGAGTGCCTGCTAGTCCAGCACACAGAGTCATGGCTAGTTTATATATGCTACGCACACAATCATTAATAGGTGGTTTAAATATGCGCAAGGGATATGCAATGTATTATCATGTAGAGATGTCTGAAATTAGCCGTGTCAACTTGCAGATAGGGTTACACAATGAAAAAGTACAAGATGTATGTGGCAATTTCATGGAACGTCGCAAAAAAAGGAGAGGCAGCGGTGAGCCTATACAGTGTGCTATGGTAGGTCACTCCTCCATTGCAATCATCGTGACATGTTATTTGTATGTCAATTCTATTGGCCAAGTTTCTTAGGGACAGTTATTACGAGTTATCCTAAGAAAATAAGCACTTGTGAATATAAGCTCCAGGTAATAAACCAATCAGTTCTTTTCATTGCCTTCCTTTTCAGCTTATCTTTGGTATGATTAGTGAAAAGTCTAGATTGCATTATATTTTTATTTTGCTGCCCATATGAAAAATAATTTGACTTGCAAACATCACAAATTGAACCCAGTGCACTAATTAATATGATAGGAAAACAGACCATCACTATTTGTTCAAAATGCAAATACAAAGATACCATCTACTTGGCACAATCTACTTTGGTCAATGTCTTCCATAGAGATCCCATTGCCTAATTTAAATGAAGAACGCATGACCCACATCTAAATGAAGAACAATTATTTATTGAAATTTGATGGTCCAAGTGCCTGGTTATTATCACATAGTAGCACCACCTGAAAGCATCATATAGCAGCAGCAGCTCATAGCAACTCATCATATAGCAGCAGCAGCAGTGTGCAATTCATCATATACCAGTAACAGCTCATAGCAATTCATCATATAGCAGCAGCAGGAGCAGCTCATAGCAATTCATCATATAGCAGTAGCAGGAGCAGCTCATAGCAATTCATCATACAGCGGCAGCAGGAGTAGCTTATAGCAGCAGCAGCAGCAGCAGCAGCTCATAGCAATTCATCATATAGCAGCAGCAGCAGCTCATAGTAATTCATCATATAGCAGCAGCAGGAGCAGCTCATAGCAATGCGTCATATAGCAGCAGCAGAAGTAGCTCATAGCAATTCATCGTATAGTGGATTAGAATGAAAATTTGGCAAAAAATCAAAGGCGATACTCACCTTGTTGGATGAGCTCATCCTTCAACAGCACCTCAAGGCCACGGCCTGGGAGGAGGGGAGGGGGAATAAGGTGCCTTCTGCTATAGTGTGGCATCAGTCGTAGTTGTGCGGCGCCCACCGGAGTAGTGCGTTGGACCGACCATAGTGGAGCAGCTGCTGGAGACCATGAGAATGAGGGGCGGCGCTAGAGGGAGGAGCATCCGAGGAGATTTTCCCTACCTGCCGGCCATGTAGCCTAGATGGACAGAGCATCATCGAGGACCAAGCCAGATGGGACCAGAGGAGACGGCTCGCTGGAGGAACCCTAGGGCTGCAGGCAGGGGATCGAGGTAGAGGGAAAGGGGAGAGGAGATGCAAGTGGGCAGGGCAATGAACGCTTGCATGTTTGTTTTTACTTGAGGGTCAGGTGTGACGTGGGCATGAGCAGTTGCATTTTGAGTGTAATATAGACAGACAACAGAGTAATTTCACTATTCCCCTTCCCTTCAATTTTTAGTGAGCTTCTACCGAAACACCCCTCTCCAAAGCGAAATAAGTTAAGCCCAAGCCCATAACTCAAAAATGACTTATTTACATATTTCATGGCTTATTTTGACAATAAGCCATGAAAAGGCGGAATCGAACTGGCCCTTAACCTGCAATTCAATTGTGCGTGCAATGATGAATCACTCCTGCCTGCTATAGTGTACATTTAGGCATCATCATACATGGCATAACCTAATACATGTGCATTCCATTATAAAATCTAGAATATGCAATGTTTATATTAGTTCATACGTTGCACATGATGTTTAAATGCCCCTTAAATCTGGTCAGTCAAGTGATGATCTTTAAGCCTCCTTCTTTGCTTCTTTTCTTGATATGTAAGATTTGCTGACACATCTGTTCAATTGTTGTTTGCATCAGCCAGCCATACTAGGACTATTTGCTTTGATTACTTGTTGTTCTTGACCTAACACTCCAACAGAGCTTGTCAATGATTTAAACACTAAGGGCTGCTGTAATGGGGCCTTGTCTAACTCATGGGTGACATAAAGGTTTGGTTGTACACTAAAGTAGGCTCTCCAAGAGTACCTGGACATCCAGTTCGAAGGTATACCTAGTTTTTACATAGTGCAGATGATAACCCACAAGTATAGGGGATCGCAACAGTTTTCGAGGGTAGAGTGTTCAACCCAAATTTATTGATTCGACACAAGGGGAGCCAAAGAATATTCTCAAGTATTAGCAGTTGAGTTGTCAATTCAACCACACCTAGATAACTTAATATCTGCAGCAAAGTGTTTAGTAGCAAAGTAATATGATAGTAGTGGTAACGGTAACAAAAGTAATGGTAGCAAAAGTAATATTTTTGGTGTTTTGTACTGATTGTAACGGTAGCAACGGAAAAGTAAATAAGTGAAGAACAATATGTGAAAAGCTCGTAGGCATTGGATTGGTGATGGAGAATTATGTCGGATGCGGTTCATCATGTAACAATCATAACATAGGGTGACACAGAACTAGCTCCAATTCATCAATGTAATGTAGGCATGTATTCCGAATATAGTCATACGTGCTTATGGAAAAGAACTTGCATGACATCTTTTGTCCTACCCTCCCGTGGCAGCGGGGTCGTAATGGAAACTAAGGGATATTAAGGCCTCCTTTTAATAGAGTACCGGAACAAAGCATTAGCACATAGTGAATACATGAACTCCTCAAACTATGGTCATCACTGGGAGTGGTCCCGATTATTGTCACTTCGAGGTTGCCGGATCGTAACACATAGTAGGTGACTATAGACTTGCAAGATAGGATCAAGAACTCACATATATTCATGAAAACATAAGAGGTTTAGATCTGAAATCATGGCACTCGGGCCCTAGTGACAAGCATTAAGCATAGCAAAGTCATAGCAACATCAATCTCAGAACATAGTGGATACTAGGGATCAAACCCTAACAAAACTACCTCGATTACATGATAGATCTCATCCAACACATCACCGTCCAGCAAGCCTACGATGGAATTACTCACGCACGACGGTGAGCATCATGAAATTGGTGATGGAGGATGGTTGATGATGACGACGGCGATGAATCCCCCTCTCCGGAGCCCCGAACGGACTCCAGATCAGCCCTCCCGAGAGGTTTTAGGGCTTGGCGGCGGCTCTGTACCGTAAAACGCGATGAATCCTTCTCTCTGAATTTTTTTCTCCCTGAAAGCAAATATATAGAGTTGGAGTTGAGGTCGGAGGAGCTCCAAGGGGCCCACTAGGTAGGGGGCGCGCCCTAGGGGGGCAGGCGCGTGATGACCCACAAGTATAGGGATCTATCGTAGTCCTTTCGATAAGTAAGAGTGTCGAACCCAACGAGGAGCAGAAGGAAATGATAAGCGGTTTTCAGCAAAGTATTCTCTGCAAGTACTGAAATAAGTGGTAACAGATAGTTTTGTGACAAGATAATTTGTAACGAGCAACAAGTAAAAAAAGTAAATAAAGTGCAGCAAGGTGGCCCAATCCTTTTTGTAGAAAAGGACAAGCCGGAACAAACTCTTATATAAGGAAAAGCGCTCCCGGGGACACATGGGAATATCATCAAGCTAGTTTTCATCACGTTCATATGATTCGCGTTCGGTAATTTGATAATTTGATATGTGGGTGGACCGGTGCTTGGGTGTTGTTCTTACTTGAACAAGCATCCCACTTATGATTAACCTCTATTGCAAGCATCCGCAAATATAACAAAAGTATTAAGTTAAACCTAACCATAGCATGAAACATATGGATCCAAATCAGCCCCTTACGAAGCAACGCATAAACTAGGGTTTAAGCTTCTGTCACTCTAGCAACCCATCATCTACTTATTACTTCCCAATGCCTTCCTCTAGGCCCAAATAATGGTGAAGTGTTATGTAGTCGACGTTCACATAACACCACTAGAGGCTAGACAACATACATCTCATCAAAATATCGAACTAATACCAAATTCACATGACTACTAATAGCAAGACTTCTCTCGTGTCCTCAGGAACAAACGTAACTACTCACAAAGCATATTCATGTTCATAATCAGAGGGGTGATAATATGCATAAAGGATTTGAACATATGATCTTCCACCAAATAAACCAACTAGCATCAACTACAAGGAGTAATCAACACTACTGGCAACCTACTAGCACCAATCACGGACTTGGAGACAAGAACTGGATACAAGAGATGAACTAGGGTTTGGAGATGAGATGGTGCTCGTGAAGATGTTGATGGAGATTGCCCTCTCCCGATAAGAGGAGCGTTGGTGATGACGATGGCGATGATTTCCCCCTCCCGGAGGGAAGTGTCCCCGGCAAAACAGCTCTGCCAGAGCCCTAGATTGGTTCCGCCAAGGTTCCGCCTCGTGGCGGCGGAGTTTCGTCCCGAAAGGTTACTTGTTTATTTTTTTCTCGAAGAAAGACTTTATATAGCAGAAGATGGACGTCGGAGAGCCACCAGGGGGCCCACGAGGTAGGGGGCGCGCCCTAGGAGGGGGGCGCGCCCCCACCCTCGTGGACAGGGTGTGGGCCCCCTGGCCTTCATCTTTGGCGAGGATTTTTTATTATTTATTGTAACATATTCCGTGGAGTTTCAGGACTTTTGGAGTTGTGCAGAATAGGCCTCTAATATTTGCTCCTTTTCCAGCCCACAATTCCAGCTGCCGGCATTCTCCCTCCTTATGTAAACCTTGTAAAATAAGAGAGAATAGCCATAAGTATTGTGACATAACGTGAAATAACAACCCATAATGCAATAAATATCGATATAAAAGCATGATGCAAAATGGACGTATCAACTCCCCCAAGCTTAGACCTCGCTTGTCCTCAAGCAGAAGCCGATAACGATAAATATGTCCCCATGTTTAGAGGTAGAGGTGTCAATAAAAATAAAATACGGACATGAAGGCATCATGATTATTCTCATAACAGCAACATATATAGATATTGTCATATGATTACTTATGTTCAAGTGATGATTTATTCACAATGCAAAAGTATGAATCAGAAACTTCATTGAGAACCAACAAACTATAATCTCAGACATTGAAGCAATTGCAATTTATCATAACATCAGAAAGAGTCTATGTCAGAGCTAAAAAGCAAGTCCACATACTCAACCATCATCTAGTCCTTCCTAATTGCTAACACTCACGCAATACTTGTGGTTATGGAGTTTTAATCGGACACAGAGAAAGGAGTAAAAGGAGAAATCCACCAAAGTTTATGTAGAATATCCTTTTAGAGTGTGTCTTCATGTTTTTTCATTCATAACTACTCTGTATATAACATGCATCTTTCTCTACTTCAGGGTTTGCCAGTGAACGATTGGGCCTTCTGCCCCACCTTTTTTTAAACAAATCAACCATACTATTTCTATTTCTTCTTCGTGCAATCTCAGATAGTGTAGCTTTGGGGTGCTGCGATCTGTCGCATGTACTCTCTCCATCCCATAATGTAGGACGTTTTTTTACATTACTGCACTGTTAGAAAACGTCTTACATTATGGGACAGAAGGAGTACTTATATCCAGATACTGTACATCCACGTGTACTCCGTACAAGCACACCTCACACTTGCAAACATTAGATATTAGCTGGTAGATGTATGTATGATAACCACTACATAATTTCAGTAAGATTTATAGGAAAAAGGGGCAAGTTTGTATCTAAGATAAGTTTGATACTGGATTTATAAGAGAAGTAGAAACTATGTAGATATTCATCTAAGAGGTGGCTTGTACAGATGAGAACTTATACGCACATATATTACAGACTGGGGCTCCCATATTCTACGCCCGAACAAAGGGCTTGTTCGGATGAGGCGCTACTACACTGAATCCCTTAAACTAAACAAAATTCCTTGCAAACCTCTAGGAGTTTGACCCGATACATGCTCATCCAGAAAATACCCAAGGGGATGCAGTCTCATTCTCATGTATGCGCATCAAGGACCTTACGTAGAATCGTCATAGGGAGAGACATAGCCAGGCAACCACATAATCCTATATATCTCTTGAATCCCACCTCTGGTTTTCAGCAGATTAACAAAATAGACCATTGGATGAGCCATCTCCAAAAGAAATGCATGAGAAAGATAATTGTATTGTTTCATTTAACTGACAAAGGTCAAAGCCAACTCCAGTCTATATCATATTGATATAGCAGATACAAAATTTAGATGCTTACATGAAGTATGGCTCAGGAATGCATGTTCTACACAGAGTTTAACCAAGACATGGCAATATATATATATATATATATATATATATATATATATATATATATATATATATAAGATACATAAGAAAATTGACATATAGAGCAAACAGAGTGCTATCCTCTGTTAGGAGGATTGTACTTATCAAGACCATGGCACCGCTAACAAACACTAAGTATAGCATATGTTCGTGTTAAAGCTCCAATATTAGGTCACAAAGTTAATGATAAGCTTGGCAAAAATTCCAGCAGAGGCACATACGATTTAGACCAAGCATGGTGAATGGCAACTCAATGACTGAATGAGATGGCATGATACGTTGAAAGGAAGCATTAGACAGTTTGTGGTTTGCACATTTGTACTCTTTGCATGCAGTGCAATGAGACGAATGCAGTTTAACAATACTTCATGCCTTCTTGGACAAACAGAATTATGAACTGCATTCTCAAGGGCGAAGAGAATGTGGCGATTAAAGATTTCCTGACCTACTGGACGTGAAGCTAAGTTATCAGGGTTCATGTGGCCGTGAAAACATTGTACTATCTTGTTGCAGGCCTCATGTGTTGATTAATGTGTGTGACTCATATGCAGTTTGAATACCTTTGCCCCCCTATTATTAGTATAAGACAAACACAACCCTTAACACTGCTCTCAAGAAGCAAAGTTTAACTGGGGCAGCGGACATGCAGACAATGAAATCCAATAAGAGCAAGAAAAAATGTATCTCCATCTATCTCATCCATCGCTCATCTAGTATGTAAGCCTTACTGTTTCCACTTTGTATATGAATTCAACATCATGGGCTTATATTGTTCTAGTCCCCTTACACATATTACTTTCTAGGGCTATAATGCTTCACTAAAAATTGCATTTCCAACACAAGATTCTTGCGGTATGTGATGTATAAATTAGAGGGTAAGTTGTCATTCTAGAGTTTGTAATTCAATGTTAGAAGAATGATATATGTTGTTCCAAAAATGTAACTGATGATTCGGGTCAAAACTGCTGTACCTAACTACTAAATGATTTAATAGTTAGACAATACATACTAACCTAATAACATCCAGGAGGACATAGTTTTTCTTGATGTCCTTCCAAACCATGATAAGTATGGTACCTACAATGAGAAGGCGATCCAATGAATGTCGAATAATATGGTACCTACAGCCGTGTAATCACAATGTAGGTACCTACTAGCCGTGTAATCATATTTTTTTCATATTTGTCACTTGTGGCTTCTATGTAACTCTGAGGACACAACACTCAGCTTGTAAAAAACACGAAGGCGAGCACGACATCGACAAATATGAAAGGTCCCAAGTGTGCCCTGACATGCCCCCACCTCCACACGAGAAGTTGCTTCCTAAGAAGCGTCTTACAAAATTGGTTGAGTTCGGCGTCAAGTGAGGATCCAATAAATGCATCCCACATTTGTTTCGGACTTTGGCTGCAAAGAAGGGCTTATGTTACAATTCTAACTAGTAGTATTATTTTGAAAATATCCTAATTATGTGATGTACTTTGCATGTAAAAGGTTGCAACAGATGGAACCAAGCCTGGGACATTGGGCATGGGGAAAATTAATTTTGTAGTTTATTACAACATATGTCGTTTATACTAAACGTTTGTGCTTATATGTAACTTATTTTTTCTTATGCTACAATCTTAGTAATTAATACCCCCTTTGTAAACTAATATATGATGTTTTAGAGACTTGACATAATTTACTTAGTTGACATAGTTATCAATTGTAGTATTCTTTGCTATGCATTTTTGGTATATACCACTGAAAAGAACTTGCATTGCGATAACTTTTAATTATATTTTGTAAAAAAGTCTCAAATTATTTTTTGACAATTGCATAAAGTATATAACGTGATTGTGTGTGTGTGTGTGTGTGTGTGTGCTCGCGTCCGTGTTTTTCATTATTTTATATTTATGTATTCTTAAATATCATGGTATAAATCTTTGAAGTGCATGATCAAGCAAATATCTAAATAAAACTTTCTAGTATATAATTATACAATCATAATACTGAAACTTCTAGAGTGTAAATTGAACCATTTTCCCTTTGATTTTGCATTTTATTTTTTGACAGACCTGACGCAGTGGTGAGGTACTGGTCACTTGTGGCAAGAGGCACTGGGTTCAGTGTGACCTCTGCATTGCACTATGTAGGTGCAGGGCTTGCCTCGTATAATCCTTCTCGGGCCCTCCTTTTTTTACTTGTTTTATGCCTTATTCACCCCACACCTTGAAAATTTGTAGAAGTTAGATTCAAACATAGGTGAGAGTTAATCCGTTCTCATTATTTGCTTGAACTGTAAAGAAAAGACCGACTCCTAGTCATCTCTGCACCGGCTATATTTTTTTTACCAGACTATCTGTGAATCTTAGACCTAATCTTTCCCTAATAATAAAGCACGGATTGACTTCGTGGGTTCACCATCACAATACGCTTTTTCCTGTGATTTTACACTTTCAATTTGAATTTAAAACATATTCAAGCTGGTACTAAATTTTTCGCTCTATCTGTTTCGCTGCGTCTGATTTTTGTTTTCCCGTACGTGGCTGATTCGCTAAACTGGGCCTCAGTTGGGCCTGCATCCACCCCGAAGAGAAAAAACCACGTCGTCGTCTGTCTCTGCCAATCTGCCGCTGCTTTTCCCTCTCTTACGATCTCTCTCACCCCCCGTCGCATAATCCCACATCGCTACTTTACAGTCAATTTCATCGATTCATATACGCGTGCCTTGGTGATTCAACAAGAGGCAACGGAAAACCCGTCAAAAAAAGAGGCAACGGAAATCAAGGGAGGAACGAACCGAACCCAGAGGAGGGACAGAGCAGGCTCGGGATGGAAGCGCACCTTTGTGGACGGGGCGCTGATATGGTGCCGGACGGGGCCGAGCCGTGTGGCGGGGCCACGGGCAGAGGCAGCCGGAGCTGCGCAGCCAGACAGAGGAGGAGAATGGAGCTCGGAGGAGGAGCGGGGAGCCGGCGACGCCATGGACAGAGGTAGCAGGAGCTGCGTGGCCGGACAGAGAATGAGAGGAGGAGGAGAATGGAGGTCGAAGGGGCAGCGACTTCGCCGGAGTGACGAACGCGCGCGAAGCTGGCTGCGAGCGCGGCGGGATCGAGAAGCGCTGGCCCCTCTGTGCATGTGACCGGCCGTTGGGACGGGATCGTGGGAGGCTGAGGGGGGCATCGGGCTAGGGGTTAGAAAGTAGTGGGGCGACTGGGCCTTTAGGGGTTAGGTGGGCTTCCTGCGAGGTTAGTCAGGCCCCCACCAAGTGGCTAGCTGGTCGGTAACACCATCCCTCAAAAATATACGGGGTCAATTCAAATTACGTGGTTGGATTGCTAGAGTACTAATTTGCACCTTCTCTTTTTTTTCCCACAGTTTAATTAGTAAAACATCTAAAAAATGTCAGTGGATTAAAATTTAATAACTTAACTTTATATTCATAGTAAATAATACTGATACAAGTAATTACACATTAATTCAATTATATATAACACATTAAGTAAATTATATATTACATAAATATAATTTGTCAATCGTGCAATAATTTGTTTCTTTGTTCGGAAGAAGTATTAACATTGACAAATGTCCATAATTTCTTAAGGTTTTTTATGGGATCTCTCATGGGTTTCAATACACATCCATAGACCAAAAGGATGTGGTTTTTAAAACAATATCAAAATGATTTTGTTAGCCAGACAAAATAATTACACAATATTGAAGGTTGTAAATTTTGATGGTATGCACTATGAATTACCTATGTGGTATTTATTAATTTTGGAATGAAGTTATGTGGAAAAAACACACTCTACTCATTTCTATCAGTATTTGCATTGCTCGCGTGCATTGTCTCGGGCACGTCGACCACTGTAGATGAGAGCGGAAAGGAGATTAAGAGGTGTGACATAGATGGGCATCGTGTTAAAAAAGAGGGTGTGGACCGATGGAGGCCTTGACCCATACTTTTTGGAATACAGACATGCAATTCTTTTTCTCTTCCGTTGCAACGCACGGGCATTTTTGCTATCTCTCCCTAATTTTTAATAATAAAGCACGGATTGACTCCGTGGGTTCACCACCACAATACGCTTCTTCTCATGAATTTACGCTTTCAGTTTTTTTCACCTATATTATTTTCTACATCCGAGGTGGTACTATTCATGTAACCGCGTCCGTCCGTCCGTAAATACCAATTTTTCGTACGTGGTAGTATAGTCCTGTGTTTTGACGCTAGATGAGTTGTACTTTCACCTCCAATCCAATTCCAACACGTTGTCGATTTGGTCTGTACTACTCCAAGTCTGTTCCCGGTCAACTCAATATAAAAATTGAAGCCCGATTGGAAGTATCAACAACCTGTGCCACGCGGTTACGTTGCGGCCGCCGTGCTCGTGCCGGAGGATGGAGGACGCCTAGCCAAGGCGCGTGCTTGGGTGAGGGTTGGCGCCCTTTTCAGCGGCGGAGATGGCGGAGGACGCGGCGGCGGAGATGGCTACGACGCATGCAACCGCCTCCACCAGCCGCCGGGAACCATGGCATGCAACGCCCGGCCACCGCGCTCCTATAGACTGCCACATCACATCCTTACCACAACTACATCCCCGCCCCTGCCTGCATCGGGCATCGACGTCGTTCTGCCGTGAGGCCAGAGCAGCACCACCACCTTCGGCCTCTAGCTGCAACAACACTGCATCCCCGCGCGGTGGCCTTGCTGTCTCATCTCCTCTATCCAATGTCTGGTTCTGATGCTAGCGTGATGTGTGTGTTGATGGATCTGATGCAGACCAACGTGAATGAACTGATTAGTTTGACTTTTGTGCATCCGTACCTGAAAATTCAGGTAAGTGCAATGATTGATAATAGCTAAGGAACATGCTTTCTGAATTGCATCCTGATGGTTTTCAACAAACCAGGTCACCAAGCTAGCTATTGTACTGCAGCTCTATTTCAGGTCAGTCAGCAATCAGGCTTCAGGATATCCATCAATGTTATCAGCCCTGAATGTGGGACAGACGGGGTTGCAACCGGGAGTCTGGCGTCTGCACGCCATTGCGCCTGCAAGACACCGAGATACTGATTTGCAGCCATTCTCTTTATTATATAAATCATGTATCTATTCATCGACAATATGGTCGATCATTTTTTGAATTTGATGTAGTCATCAATTTGATCTGAATGGTAGCTTACTCTCGCCTTTTTTTTCACTGCCGACATTCTTTAAATTACATGTCTTTCCTCTGAATCTGATTTACATGAACAGAGCAAGATAAGCAGACCTACTTAAGTTCATGTTCTTTGATTGCAGATGGAGGAGACCATGTTCGTCAGCTCGCGGGCTCATGGTCATCCATGGTTGGCCTTGGTTCCTCGTTAACCATCACTGTTTGGTGTCTGGTAAGCCATCACGTCTTCGAGGCTAGACAAAAGTGCCTCTTTTTTAGATGTTTAGAAATTGAGAATTCAAAACATGATCGACCATCGTCTAGAAGCCCCCAAACTAGATCAAGGTCGCCAAATTCGAACTGAAAACGTGATGGTAAATAAACAAGGCGTTTGTCGGTCCCTTCTTCGGCAGAGGAGCAGTACGAGGAAGACATGCATGCACAAAGTGACTGATCTAAATGATTAAATCTTTACATCATATGTAATTTATTCTGTTTTTCTTCTCACTCTTTTGTTATCTTTTATATATAACCTTCATGCCTGAAGAGAACTAACCATGTACTTCATTTTGTTTGTGTATTATTGTGCTACAGCCGTATGCTATTTTTATTCTCCCGTTGCAACGCGCAGGCATTTTTTGCTAGTATAATAATAATAATAATAATAATAATAATAATAATAATAATAAAGCACGGATTGACTCGTGGGTTCACCGTCACAGTACGCTTTCTTCTCATGTCATAATACGCTTTTACGATTTGTATAACAAAATCGTAATATAAACGAGGTGGTACTAAATACTTGGTGTCGCGAACCAACCTGTGGTTGGATGGTTTCACGAGGGTTCAAATCCTGGTGCTCGCATTTATTCTTGGATTTTTTTCAGGATTTCCGGCGATGCGCATTCAGTGGGAGGACATGTTCCCGTCGATGACGAGGCGCCTACGGTGATTTCGTAAATCTCAAGATAATATGCCTGCTCAATCTTTCGAAGGTGCTCATAGGGGTAGGGTGTGCGTGTGTGCGTTCATAGAGGTGAGTGTATGCGTGTGTATATGAGCGCTTGTGTCTGTACTGATGTTCAAAAAAAATTACTTGGTGTCTATAATTGATCCGAACACACTTAAAACTTTCATTCGTTCACGGGCTCGGGCCATCGCTGCCTATTGGGCCTGTGCAAGCAGTTTTGGAAGGAATCAGATGTATCGTATTCGGCGCCTTCCCTATGCGCCTCCATATATGACCAGCCCTCGCCGCTTGTCGATTCCGCACTCGCCCGTCCCCCAAAAATCCCCAACCGCAGGCACCCTGGCTCCGGCGGGCCGAGTTTCGTGTTTTGACCCTTTTTGGTAACAATTTCAGCATCTGACCCTTGTTTGGAATTTTTTCGACATTTGACCCTTTTGCTACCGCCAGGGCCTCTGGCGGTAGGGTTAGATAGCCTACCGCCACGGCCCATGGCGGTAGGGGTGCGACGGAGGGGGACGGCAGCCGTTTGGCTGCGCTGACGTGGACAAGTACCTACCGCCAGAGACCCTGGCGGTAGGCTGTGCGATCCTACCGCCAGAGGCCCTGGCGGTAGGGTCCTGCGTTTTCAGTGTAATGTTTCTGTAACGAAGAATTGAAGGGCACTGGCGGTAGGTTGTCTGACCCTACCGCCAGAGCCCTTGGCGGTAGGGTCCTGTGTTTTATGAATTTAAGTTCATTTGCTTGCTTCTTTTCAAATTCAATATGACAGTAATATTATAGCAAGTTTCACAAATATGACAACAATATCACAGATCTCAAACAATTAAAATTGGGCATCACATACACATTAACAAATTTGAAGTGCATAGAACATTTCAAACGAACTTCAACTAATTAGTAAACGGAGTTCCACATAGTTTCATAAATAGCAAACACATAGATCCACAAATAGCAAACACATAGATTCACAAATAGCAAACACATAGTTCCATGTAGTTTCATAACCACTAGACAAGTTCAACCAAACGAAGTTCAACCAAACTAAAAGAGCCAACTATCGAAGAGCATAATCAGTTGCTCCTTCCCCTCTTGGAGGTACGGTCCTCGTTACTCTTTGAACGAGTCTCTTCGGTCTTCTTCTTGGCCCGTCGAGCAACCGGTCTCTGGAAAGGGTCCGGACTCAGAAAATCCTTCTTCTTCGGATTCCTCTTCTTCGGCGGCTGAGATGCTTGAGATGTTTGAGTTGGTGGAGGTCCGTAATCTTCATCGTACTCCTCCTCCCCTTCTTCATATGTGGCCTCCTCCTCCTCCTCCTCCTCCTCCCCAACCAACCTAGACGACGAGGGAGCATGGCTCGATGAGCCGACGAGACCCTGAGTGGCTACAGGCTGATAAGCTTCAACTGACCCAGCTCCAGCACACCCAAGCAGCCCTACCAGCTTGCGACAACGCTGCACGAACTTCTGCACTCACAATGAAGCAATGTCATAATAAGTATCAGATCGACTGATTGCAAGTGAACAAGATGCATTTGTTTCGAGGAGGCTGAAATTGTACCTTCATCGTCCCCCTGACTCTGGTCTCCGATTCTATGCTCCCGGGAAGATCACCTAGTGCATCTGAGGCATCGAAGATGCATCTGTTCAGTTCACCGGACTGCAACGGCATAAGTCAGTCACGATGACAAATAAAATATTTTAAAATCAACCGTTGGTTCGAACTTACCACTCTGTTGATGAGGGGTGCAAACTCCCTAAATCCACTGTGCATGTCTCTGATGCCGGTCTGGTATGCCTGTTCATCGGGGTCAGCCCACTCCAGCTCCGCGATGTCTTCCGCCGTCCATCGAGGCCTGAGACGAAGACGGTGCTTCTGGCCATCATCGTACCACCTCATATGTCGGCCCAGGTAATCATCCCAGTTAGTCACTCTCCTCTCCACGTCTTTACGGTACCTCCGTCGGTCCCACGCCTCCACATGAGTCTTATGCTCCTCTTCCCAGTCTGCGATCGACTGATTCTTCTGCCGGCTCATCCTGCAAGGCATAAGCAACAAGAATCATCATAAGCGCAATGAGATCATCATAAGCAACAAGAAACATGATAATCTCACGGAGAACAAAGAGCTCACAGGTGGAGCGCGTGGCCGCCGGTATCGGTGGGCCGGCCCGGTGGGGTATGCTGATAAATCCCAAACTGCGTGGCCACGCGTTGTGGCAAATGCCACTCGACGGCGTACACACAGATCATGGGCACGATGCACCGCCAGAGACCACGGTCCGCATCGCACATCACATTCAGATCAAAGTCCCACTCTCGGTCTTGTCGATACGGGCACCAGATTACCTATTACATATACCTTGGTAAGTTCGCACTCTCGGTCAATAGTGGAATCAAAGAGAAAGGTGTTGGGCGAGTTCATATACCTGCGTATGCGTCAAAGCGTCCAACTCGTTGGTGTATGTCTTGTACGAAGTCTTGTTTAGGCCCGTGTAGAGTTTGACAACGTCCCACTCGTAAGCTACGGTGGGGTTTCGAGTCTCGTCGCCTTCTTTGCCATAGTCTTCCCATGGGCGTCTTCGCAACTTCTCCGGATGCCCCACCGGCAGCCGCTCCCACATTCAAATGGAGAAGGCCCAGACAAAGCCACGCATATTGGACTTGTCTCCCGTCCTCTGCGTTGCGTCGTCAAGCTGCAAAACATCAAATGAGGATCAGATATAAGAAAATGTCATGGACACACTTTCGTAGGTAGGTACGCAATTAGACACTATCTTACCGAACGGTATAGGTAGGCGAGAGATGCCGTCCCCCAACTGTACCCTGCATCCCAGTCCACTAGGAAGAACAGATACGCCCAGTTGGCAGAGTTCCCGGAGCTGTCTAGAAACATGACCTCCGAGAGAATATACCACAGATAGGCCCTCGCGTACAACTCCACAGTCGCCTCATCTGCGTCTTGGGGGCATGTCTTCCGGTGCTCCGAGAGCCAGATCAACGGCACACCGGATGTACGGTTACTCTTGGCACCGGGGCAGTCGCCGATGAGGGTGATGACCCTCTCCTGCCAGTTGGCCCTCTCCACTCGACCGGTGAGTGCATGACCCTCGATCGGCATTGCAGTAATCATCCCCCAGTCCTCTAGGGTCACCGTCATCTCCCTCCATGGCAGATGGAAAGAATGGGTCTCCGGTCTCCAACAGTCAATCAGAGCTGTGAGAGCCGCGTGGACAAGCGTCGGCGGCTGACGCTTGAACTGCAACACGAAACCCAACAGACGGGCTTTCTTGAAGAACGGCGCGTAGCGCTCGTCGTAGTCCATATGCCCATGAACCCCGTGACCCCTCATGCGAAGTGGCTGGAGCGTCTATCAAAAAGTGAATGCCAAAAAGTTAGGAAATCATTTTCATCAATCCGAGAACTTTGATCAAAATTTCTTTCATATCACTTACCTCTCCGTTCTCTATGAAACGGGCACGATGACCCTTGTCGAATGCCCAATCCAGCATGGAGTACCGTTGGCCGATGTTGTCCGCAAGAGGTGGTCGCCTTAATAGAGTTTCATAAACAAAAGCACCATAAGCATAAGCATACATAAACAAACAATGAACTCAAATCATATCAAAATAAAATTTTAAGCATATTCCTCCAACAACATCTACTACACATGATGGATCAAATCATATCAACATGCATCATATAAAAAAAAACCTCCAACATACATCATAGCTTCATATTTTTATACAAAATTTTCCAAATAACATCTTCATATCATCATATCAACATGCATCATAAAACTAGGGTTCATCTTCACACTAGATCATATCATCATATCACATGCATCATCAAACTAGGGTTCATCCTCGTATCAACATTACAACATAATTTTTTTAACAAAAAAATTATGAACTAGGGTTCATCTTCACACTAACATATGAACTATTGATTAGAGTTCATATCCAATACCACTACTTACTAAAGAACTAAAAACTACAACTACAATCAATCTTAGGTGAAAAAAATCGAATCTAAGTTCAAAAACATGAGGGGTTTCAAGCAAATAATGCGTCGAATCGGAACCAAGTTTGCAAAAACTAATTGGAGGGATCGGAGGAGCTTACGGTTCTCTCCTCGGGGCCATCTCGATCCGCCAAAATGGTGAAGAATCGGTGAAGATCCAAGGGGGGGAGTGGAGGAGATGAGAGAGGGAGAGAGGGGCGACTTGGGGGAGAATATGAGCAACTGCCGACGGGGGAAGGGGGAGGGATGGGGAGATGGGCAGGGGCGCGGGGGTTTCGGCGCAAATAACTGCTCGGACCCTACCGCCAGGGCCTCTAGCGGTAGGGTTAGATAGCCTACCGCCAGGGCCCCTGGCGGTAGGGTGCGACGGAGGGGGACGGCGCCGTCTCCGCGCGCTGACGTGGATAAGTTTCCTACCGTCATGGGCCGTGGCGGTAGGCTATCTAACCCTACCGCCAGAGGCCCTGGCGGTAGGGAAAAAGGTCAAATCGCGAAAAAATTTCAAACAGGGGTCAGATCCTGCAATTGTTACCAAAAAGGGTCAAAACACGAAATTCAGCCGCTCCGGCGCTTTTTCGAAGCCTCCTCTGGTCTTGAAGATTGGAAGGCCGCCGATCTACCGGGTCTGCTGTGCTGCAAATCGACCCCAGATCCATGCACCCCTTGAGCTCCTCCAGGTCGTCGTCCGTCAGGCTCCTGGCATGCCCCACGCTGGAATCCCTGGCGCCTGCTCCGGCGTTGTCTTCCCCGGTGAGCACCACCGGTCACGCCCTCCAGGGCCACGCCGCCTCCCACTGCCCATCGCACACCATACCTCCTCTGCCTCCGGGCCGCTCTTGACCCGGCGGTTACGGCTGCGTCGGCGGGGAGGCGAGGCTGTCCGCGGCTGCAGGGTGCAGGGAGAATAAGGACAAGGAGCCCGCCATGGCCGCTGGCGTGGTGGTTGTGGGGCAGGGGTGCGGGAATCCCGACGAAGGAGGAGCCATGGCCGCCGCGGAACTCCTCCTGGCAGCGCGCGGACATGTGCCCGCCATGGCCCCGCCGTCGGGCTCTCGGAAGCGCGCAGATGTGTAGGAGCCATGCCGCCATGGCCAGCGAAATGCGGGGGAGCGAGGAGGGTTCGGCGGCACGTGCGGGTGCGGGGATCTCCCGACGGCGGTGAGTGCAGGCAGCAGTTATGGAAATCGGGGTGGGGGAGGTTTTCGGAAAGGGTCTGTCTAGGACACATCTAAATGTGACATAGTTATGTCACATCTAAACTGATGTCCATTAGTTTGTGATCTATTTTTTTCGTCCCAACTTTTTTTTGTTCCTTGTTGATGCGTTATTTGTGGGAGTTTAGATATGACATCCTTAAAAAACATCTAGATGTGAATTAGATAAACTGTTTCAGAAAGAAAGGAGAAGATTCGCTATCCTGAAAACTGACAAGAAGGTGCGACGTCGTGGGGCGTGGAGCGCCAGCGATGGCGCTGATTTCTACTACCAAAGCCGACGTGTTACTTCTCAAAAGAAAACAGACCATGTGTTAGCTAGCGTTCACACGTGTTGAGTTTTCAACACTTAGCGTGTTAGCTAGCGAGGGTGTCACCAAATCTCTCCGAGACGTGTTAGCGCACAGATGTGTTTATTCTCTTTTTTTTTGAACTTAATGTTTAATTTATTCAACTATCCCCACAGAGAGATGTGTGTATTCTCCTCCCGAATTTGCTATGCTACATATGTTTATTTTAAGGTTTAAATTAACTCTGTTTATGTCTTATTCGCAAAAAAAATATCATGTTTTCTTCCTCACGAACTCATACCGACTATGTGGAGGCGAAAACTAAAAAAGAAACATCATGTATACATGGATAAGGATTGGAGAATGTTTGACAAAGGCTTAGAGGACACACGGCAAAGGCTTATATGTTCGCACTTTCAATAAAGCTAGAAAAGAAGCGATAAATGGTGTGTGGACATGCAGCCACGCGAGGTCGGTATCAACACCACTCGTTCCCACGTGATTCGTGCAACATAAATACAACAAGCGCGTATAACGTTTTAGGGTTTCCGTAGACAAGTTCGTATAGTTCCGGTATAACCTCTGTCCCATCCAGCATATGGCCCGCAAGGCAGGCTCACGCATTGAAGCTAGACCTGTGCACCCACACCCAACGGCTGGCTGCACCACGCGGAAAGGAGACGCTGGTTGATTACACGTCAGCCCCACCGGCTAGCTGGACCACCCTCCCCTCTATCTTTTTAAACGTCCGGCGATATTGTTTCTGCTGCCCATTCTTCTTCTCCATTTCTGAAAGCCTCGCCGGAGCTCACAAGCATGTGTTCATACATGTCTCAGTGTAGCTACACACAACACCACCAACCAGTTGCCCCCGCTCAGGAACGGAAGAAAACCAAGGGAGTCATTTCTACAAGTGTGAACTTCATGGAGTAAGTTTCTCTACATCCTTTCCACCTGTCCTCTTCATTCCGGGCTAATTTCTTTGTTTACGTCGTAGCATGGAGGGTGCAGTTTTCCGAAGCGGGAGAACAAGTACATGTAGTACTTCAGGGCGGGGCCATCTGATTTCGCATGCACCGCTCCATCGCCATGTCTCGCTTCTGGAACACAATCAAACATTGTTGAAGAACATGTTCATCCTTGGCCTCGTGAACCTGCTGGCCATGGCCATCATCTTCATGCAGAAACTCTGAAGCTTAGGTCCTCTGCCAAGGGAGTGCAGTAGATTTCATATGTATTTTTTTTTTACTTTTGCGTGCTTTGCATGCATGCATCTGCTAGTACTTGTTGCTTGGGTAGACATCTGGCCTATCAGTAATACTACATCTCCAACGGTCATGCAGCCCCATAATGGCAAGTCGTATTTGAGCTATACGTTATTAACTGAACCGTAACCACGAGACACACTGCAAAACAAATGCAAATACACCAAAGAGCGTCGACGTCATTAATAATCTGTGTTACGTGTGCACCACAGCCACTGAAACTCCATAAATCACTGGTGGACAAGAGTTTAATGAGACCCAGACCCCTGCGCGCATCAATTCGCCCCTGCTATCCTGTAGTCTGACCATGGCACCCAGCATGAATTAATTTGCCATCAACACATCGGGTCTTCATGAGCACGACGGTAGAAAGCTGTTGGATGAGCCATCGTGTAAGGATCGTTACAACATATGTCGTGTGTAAAGTAGTTTTGAAATGAAATTTTGCTACACGCACGACATTTCACGGATTGACTACCCGCGCCACGACTCCTGTTAGTGGTGTTTCAAGTGCGGTTATCCTTTCAGCACTGGTTGTTCTCTCGTCTGGCATCGTTGCTCTCCTTTTCCTGTAATCATGAAGTAACGAAAAGATAATGAGCTTCAACTACAGTGTGCGCAACCAACGAGCATGGGTACTTAATGATGCCTGCCCTACGTCCACAGCAGTTATGCCATCGCCCCAACTGTGACGTCGGGCGCTACCAGACTTGTCTACATACGATTATTAATGTCGTCGTCCACTGGCTGCGCGTATAGCACACCGTATTTAGGAGGCCCAGTAAATTAGATGCCAGGTATTGCAAATGAGCCTATATAAAGTAACAATCCTGATGCGCCCACGGACAAACGGGATTACGGCAGCGCGTGGCTGCATGTCCCAAAAATCCGCGTCCGAAAAGAAGAAATTATGATTAGTCCTGAATTGAGATACAATAGACTAAGTAAAATAAGAAGTTACAATTTCTATACGATAGGACATCGCAGTTAACACACCGTGCATGCCTGGACGTCGGACGAGGTATACTATATTTTTATTATCCGATGTCAATAACCCAAAAGAAGCATTGCCTGTGCGGTATTTTTTTACCATTATGGTAATCTAAAGATAAGACTGTTCATCCGATCAGGTGACTAGGATTCACTTCCCAAGTTTTGAACTAGCGCCCTAAGGACTCCTATTATTAATTGATTCATCATTTTTGTTATCATCAAATTTATCATCTATCTGTCTAACCTGATTAATGATAATTGGCATTTGCTTTACAGCGAAGCACGTCAATTTTTCTCTCTCGTTACAACGCACGGGCATATTTGCTAGTTATTACTAAACAGTAAAACGGAGCTAGTTGCAGCCACCCACAGCGATTTGAAGTTTTTACCCGTCGGATCATGCGTACAAACGCACAGGATTAACTCGGTCATCCAGATCGTTATGCTAATTATGTTTGTTTAGACACATGCTAATTATGTACGCCACGTAGAAAGCAACTTTCCGCGGGCCGCTGCTCCGCAGAATGAGTTGCGGCTTTTCCAACCCTCTCATACCATTAGCATTTATATCCATTGGATCACTTTTAGGCTTTCTTGGCCGTCGAATTTGCTCTTAATCCCACCTTTTTTTTTTTGAGAAAATGCTCTTAATCCCACCTGAATCTCGCGCACAGGCTAAATCGCGCATCACGCTGCGCTAGCCTTATCGGGCCGCTACTCCGGTGGTTTTTTGGGCGTCTAAGATTCAATTGGGCGTCCCTCGCTCGCCATCGATGAACCTAGACATGCCGCTGCCACCGCCCCTGCCATCCCCGAATCCTGCTGCCCTCCCTGAGCTCTCCTCCGGCTGCTCATCGCGGTTGCGTTTCGATGTGTAGCTCGCTATGCGACGCCGAAATTCGTTGCGGACCCAACGGAGCATATCGGGCCGAGGTACGCCATCACCAAGGTTTCCCTCCCCCAAGAGGAGTCATCTCAGCCCCCCACCATCGAGGTCTACCTCCTCCTGTACGGCTGTACCGGCTTCATCTCTGTCCGCCGCCGAGGTATTCCCCGTGCTCCTCCGCCCGACTCAGGCCCTACCACGCCGCAGCGTCGGTGCTCCTCCTACATAACTCCACGGCGTCCATCACGTTATATCTGGTTTGATGTTGATTTCTCATCTTACTTGCTTATCCATCCCTCTCTTCTCTTTATGCTTCCAATCTCTCCGCTGGACACTCACTTCATGGTTGAAGAAAGTGAAACATCATGATATATAAAATTTATTAGCCTACCAGATGTGTTTAATTAGGATTTCGGGGTCTGATTATTGAATCTTAGGGAGTTCAGATACATGTAGGAGGATGTATTGACGTGTCTTCAAAATCGATTTTTCCCATTTTGTTGTAGGATTGCACAATTCTTGCTAGATATAATAACTGACTAGCAGGTAGTGCGCGGCGGCACGCCGCGCATTGGTGCTTGGTTCGAGAGTTATTTTTCATGAGTTTTTGAGAACCTGTTGCATGTTCATACGCACGAGTTAATCTTTGCAACGGTGAAGAAAGTTGATGTGCCCTTGTTCATGCGGGTCTTTTTGAATTTGAAGGCACGAAGATACATAGAAAAAATAGTCGCTTTGAATTTGAAAGCATGAAGAAACATAGAAAATGGACGTGCCTTTGTTCATGCAATCTTTTCAATTTAACTTTCATCGTGCTTTGTAAAGGAAATTACGAATTTAGATCTAAGCAAGAACAATTGTTATCAAGCATCTTTTTGGATTGGAAGGCATGAACACATAGTGAGAAAAAATAGGAGTACATATCAATTTGCATCACCAAATATTAATTTACCTCTCAAATATTAGTTGGGCTACATTTCACATTCAATAGAAAAATCAGAAAAAATGTTTGAAAAGTTTCAACAGCACGCATTCACTAAAATAGTGAATATAAAGATGTATCCATTAACATGGTTAATTAATTTTGATCCTTTTGGATGTATCATTTGCTTCATGCTGCCCAAAAACAATTGATTAGCTAGGCGGCTTGGGCCTAATCCGACCAATACGGTGTGACAGACACTTACAGACAACTGTCCAATGCCCATCTCACCATCTCCCTCCTATTTTCCGTCCTTTCTCCTGTTATTGGAGCGAGACATCGGCTAATCCGTGCATTTATACCCTACTCGGCCTACTTTCGACAACACTTGTAAATTAATACCAAGCAAATACAACACTATTTGTCGACATTGCACTATCTTTCTTATGCGGGCCAAATACAACACTAATTTTATTGAATACAAAAGGATCACACTATTTGCGTTCCTGAGCAACACTACAAATATATATATGCTTTGCTGAAGCAGTCTACCAGTTGCATGGCTTCATCAAATTTTGTATGGTCCAACAAAATCAAAGTGTGAACTCTCATGACTATTACACAAGAGAACAAATGAAGTTGTTGCTGCTTCTTCACATAAAAGATCATAAATAAGGTAGCAAGGCATACACTGCAAGGAACAAGGCAGAACCTTCCAGCACAGCCGTGATTCCGTCGACGGTGACGGCAGCGGTCCCTGGTAACGTACCTGATTTTTGCCAGTTCCAAGAAAACGTTGTTGTTGCCGTTGGATGGACGCGTGCGAATCTTGGTGCATGGTACGTTGCCACGTCGCAACACGTCGCAAGGGAAGTGAGAGAGAGTGTGGACGAGAGGGATCCGGCACATCTTCCCCAAATCATTTCTCTAGTGGCTGACCGCATCACCCACTCTCCTCCCTCGCGCGTGCTCGTGCTTGCCGGTGCAGACGCTCGCCTGCGACCCGACTTGCCGGAGTCCCGCCGGCACCCGACGCCCTCCTCCTCATTCGTGCTCTCGGCCGCAAGAGATTGAGCTATCCCAGAGACCCAAGCCAAGACCGCAGGCGTCGCGTATGATCTCGACGAGATCCTGGCTCGTGCGGAAGGAGGCGGCCGGTCAAGGCCGTCGCTGCAGCAACAGAGCCTGCGCTGGCCCGCCCGCTCAGAGGGGGATGCGGAGGTTATGGGATTTGCGGAGCGCACCAGCGCGACCTCTGCCGGCCGGATCTGGCGCCCAGGCGCGGTAGTCGACGTGGCGGTGCTTGCGGGGGAACAGGGGATTTTGGAGCTGGAGATGGACGGGGAGATGAACACGGTCTGCTCCCGTGCACCCGGTGTCTTGCTCTTCTCGCGCCATAGTATCGACCAAGAGGATCACGTGGGAGGCCTCTGTCACGCAGACGTCCCGTGCCCGATGGACGGCGACCTTCCGGCTGAAACATCTTCCTCATGGAGCTATAGACGCGGTGCATCGGGGCCCTGCTACGCGTCGGCCGGCGGATCTTTTTAAAAGATCCGCCGTCCCGCGAGCCGTCCGATTGTATGAGGAAAGCTATCCGTTCTTCTTTCCAGATTTCCTGCAACAATGCTTTTGTTACAGAACCTCTTCTCTAAATTTCTGTAACAAGTGTCGTGTTACAAAAAATTCTTCTTCTTTAATTTTCTGTAACAGGATCTTTTGCAAAAACTTCTCTTCTCTATTTTCCTGCAACAGGACCATTGTTGCAAAATTTCTTCTCCTCTATTTTTCTGTAACATGACCTTTGTTGCAAAGCCTCCATTGCGAATAGGACCCAACATCTACAGACTCTTCATTCCTGCAACAAGGTTGTGTCGTCCTTGTCACCCTCCCTCATGGTCGGTCTGCAACAGGCCGTTTGTTGCGGTATGCCTTTTCAAAACAAGTGTCCAGTTGCAAGAATTGAAGTATCGGAGCGCGCATAGTGAAATGAGATCCAAAAAGCGAGATGAAGGAGAAAAGCGGTGTGCTGGCCAATACGTGTGTCAATAGTAGAACATGGCGGATGTGAGATAAAAGATCGGTCGGTTGATCAATAGTTTTTCCCTTAGTATAATATACTGGTAGAAATTAACAAAATAACATTTAGTGGAATGAGAGCCCCTGCCTAGCTTAGTAAATCCACTAATGTACTTCACATAGAAATTTACAATTCTGAACTTCGTTTTAAATATTTATAGACCCTTCTAATCTGAATGAACTGCAATTAATTTGAGGTATTTAAAAAAACTATGTATATAAAAGATTAACATGAACAATATAAACAATTGGTTTGGATCCTAACTAATGACAAACTTGATCATCTCAGACTCAGGGTTCAAATGTGGATATTTCTGCATCAGAACGATGAGCTGCCTGAAATAGAAACTGGACAGTGTACTCCTGTAGGGATCCTCCGCTCTCCTCTTCAGATACTTGACGCAGCTCTCCACTTCAGATTTGACATGCAAATAGAGGTGCTGGGCCTTCTCTTTGTCTCTTAACTCCTTCTCCCTCCCTATGCAAACAAGTAAACCAATCGAAACACAAGAAGCAAACCTAATCAGACATGGGCTCTCCAAAATACGTATGCATTCTGACTCATTTTTCGATTATCTAAAAAGGATAACAGGGCAGCGTATGTTGACTTGCCATGAGAACATGTAGATATCTTTTCAGATTACTATTTGCTAGCGCAGCTGGCTACCTTTTGTTTAAGTAGGCTCCCCAAAGATGAAGTAAAATCTTCCTGACATTTTTGGCGTAAGCACTACAGTAAGCACTACAGGATGCATATCTTTATTCTTTATCTCTCCCATAAAATCAGTCCTGAGAAACAATAAGAGAAGTAAGATCATTGATTCTCATGGACAAACTATTATTATTTTGCTTCTAAAATGAAATCAAAACATACCGTAGCTTTAGGCCCTCTTCATTTAGCTTGTTGTCATTGATATCATAAAATTGGAGCCCCGGAAGATCACTGTAGTCTAACAACATTTGAGGTGAAAAACATTGTTTCTAGACATTAGATAATCAAGGGGATAACATAGTAAGCTAACATATTTTTCGAGGTTCCACTTACACCACATATATCGTCTTCTCCAACCAATCCAAATGGTATTATTGTTGCTCCAAACCTTGATGCCATCTGCAGAAATTCAGACTACTCAGGCCAAAATAGCTTGTATTCGTATGCCTGTAAACAACCATGTCACCTTCCAGAACAATTGATGTTTTTACGGTCTACAAAGATATATTATGCTCTCTATACCAAATTCTTGCCTTCCTATAAAGAACCAACCAGTAGTAAAATACGAACGATACAAAACATCCACATCAGATGCAACTCTTAACAGCAACACGACAAGGATCAATTAATCCGCATAGTGCTGGCCGAACATTCCTTCCAACTGCATGGGTCAACAGATCATCTAAAAAGTGCTAAATATGAAATCAAAAGAGAGTGAAAAAAGAAACCAAACAGACAACAATATTTTGTAAAAAAAAATCAAGCAAGCCAAACACTCACCAGACGATGAATCTACTGGATGTTTCCCACGACGAATTTCTTGGCGTTCCTGCCACCGTCGACCCGCCTCACCGGCCCTCGGATCTAAAAACGCACAACATCATGAATACAACAAAAAGATCGCCAAAATCATCCCATGGCTGATAAAAAGTCTAGAAAGAGCAGTACTCACCAAGCACAGAACCCAAACGACTTGAACCTCTCCCAACCTCCCAAGTCCACAAATTCAGATTCTCAAAGCCAGCTTCGAACTCACCTGGCGATATGATAAGCGTTTGGCACGTTCTGGGCTTCTGGCTTCTCCCAGCGAGAGAGACTCCTGGACTGATGGGCGCATGTGTAGACCGGCTGGAAGCAGCCCAAATTAGAGGACGAGGTGGACTCCGACAAGGTGAGCACCGACGTCCATGCCGTCGGGGCTGGTGGCGTTTCCAGCCGGCGAGGAGGCTGCATCAGGCCTGGTTGTGGGGACTGTGTCGCGGGGGTATGCCGCCGGGATCCGGCGGGGATGCGCCTGGAACGGCCGGATCTGGCGCCGGAAAGGAGCGTCGGTTGGCGACGTGGTGGAGCTAGCCATGAGGACGGGCCCGGCGGCGGCGGAGAGGTTTAGACGTAGCCCAGACCAAACGGCCGTGAACGAACACCAGGCAAACAAGTACTTATAGGGAGCCAAAAGAAAAGAAAAAACAAAAACGAAGCCCACCAGAAAGGTCCACAAGGCAACGTGTTCATGGGTAAACTGTTAGTCAACTGCACGTGAGACAAACGTGGCAACATGCATGGTCATGCGCAGGGCCGTACCTGAGAAAAGGGAGGCCCGGTGCGAAATCAAATTATGGGCCCTTGGCATTTTTTCCTTTTCTTAACTTTTCCATGTCATGACTCATAGTTCCTTTTTTTTACATCATGACTCGTAGTTCCTAATTCTTCTGAAGACACTGAAGAAGGTAAAACTAAGAAACAAACATCCAATTTTTAAAATTGGACATATACAGATAAAAAGGATTGAAGCTACCTTAGCCTTCAATTGCAGTCAGGCTTCAATTGATGCTGATGCACATAAGTTGCAGCGCTGGCAACAGGCAGCTAAGTGGTCGAGAGAAACACTGATGTGCAACCCTACCGATTTGAGATCTGAGAAGAATAGAACACAAATAAAAAAATGGGGATTGAGAGTGGAACATTACCTATTCAATGTTCGGCGCAATGGGTTATTTGTGGAAATAGCACAGAATTAGCAGATGGGAGTGGAACGTTACCTATTGAAAGTTCATCGCAATGGATTATCTTAGGGTAAATGCGGAAAAAAAGATGGGGGATTCAGAGTGGAACCTTAGCAAGGAAATAATGTTGATGATGATTTAGGAATTAGGAGTAAACTAAGGATCAAGAAGTGAAGATTGATGAGTAGGAAGGGGTATTGTACCTGCTGTCTAACGAAGCCGAAGAGTAGATAAAGAGCCATGCGTGAGAACCTCATATTTTTTTATGGAAAGAGGAGCCATGCGTTGAGGAGAGGCTGGATAATTTCTTCACGCAGGTTCCCATGTAGTAGTATTGGCTGAGTTAATTAAGCGCCAGGTTCCCATGCGTGAGGAGAGGCTGGTACGTTCCTGCTTTTATTATTCAACCGTCCATGTAATAAGTGTACTTTGGGGCCTCCTACTACCCCCCGCAATTAACTAATACTCTCGCTGATTTGGGGGCCCCGCTGACTTTGGGGCCCTGCACAGGCGCACATGCTGCACATGTGCCTGGTACGGGCCTGGTCATGCGGCATGGAGCAAAACCAGGGCCGTACCTGAGAAAAGGGAGGCCCGGTGCGAAATCAAATTATGGGCCCTTGGCATTTTTTCCTTTTCTTAACTTTTCCATGTCATGACTCATAGTTCCTTTTTTTTACATCATGTCTCGTAGTTCCTAATTCTTCTGAAGACACTGAAGAAGGTAAAACTAAGAAACAAACATCCAATTTTTAAAATTGGACATATACAGATAAAAAGGATTGAAGCTACCTTAGCCTTCAATTGCAGTCAGGCTTCAATTGATGCTGATGCACATAAGTTGCAGCGCTGGCAACAGGCAGCTAAGTGGTCGAGAGAAACACTGATGTGCAACCCTACCGATTTGAGATCTGAGAAGAATAGAACACAAATAAAAAAATGGGGATTGAGAGTGGAACATTACCTATTCAATGTTCGGCGCAATGGGTTATTTGTGGAAATAGCACAGAATTAGCAGATGGGAGTGGAACGTTACTTATTGAAAGTTCATCGCAATGGATTATCTTAGGGTAAATGCGAAAAAAAAAGATGGGGGATTCAGAGTGGAACTTTAGCAAGGAAATAATGTTGATGATGATTTAGGAATTAGGAGTAAACTAAGGATCAAGAAGTGAAGATTGATGAGGAGTAGGAAGGGGTATTGTACCTGCTGTCTAACGAAGCCGAAGAATAGATAAAGAGCCATGCGTGAGAACCTCATATTTTTTTATGGAAAGAGGAGCCATGCGTTGAGGAGAGGCTGGATAATTTCTTCACGCAGGTTCCCATGTAGTAGTATTGGCTGAGTTAATTAAGCGCCAGGTTCCCATGCATGAGGAGAGGCTGGTACGTTCCTGCTTTTATTATTCAACCGTCCATGTAATAAGTGTACTTTGGGGCCTCCTACTAACCCCGCAATTAACTAATACTCTCGCTGATTTGGGGGCCCCGCTGACTTTGGGGCCCTGTACAGGCGCACATGCTGCACATGTGCCTGGTACGGGCCTGAGCAAAACCAACGCACGTTCTAGAAGGGTCATGTGAACTGGCCCAGCGACATGCATGCCCATGCAGGGACACGTGGAACATAGCAAACCCAGAAAATCTGAAACGGGCACGTCAATTTGACCATGCAAACCGCCAGTCAAACAAATATTAAAAAAAAAAAAGGAGCTCTCCCTTAGACTATCCACAATGGAGAGTAACATACACTAGTAATATACACACATTCCTAGACTATGTTACTACCTTCATAGTGGATAGTAACATAAGTGTAGTAACATGCGAAGCTTTATTTATTATGTTATAGACTCATATTGCATTGGGACATGTGATGTTACAGTAACTAGCTAAGTTACTACCACTACATCTCTCCTCATTAACTCATTGCCACATAAGCAAATTTGCTGAGTTGGACTCGATGTTACTGTTAAAGTTACTCCCACTGTGGCTAGTCTTACGATGGGCTGCAGACGGAGTGATAGACAAGGGCTGCACACGTGTCGTTCAAAGAAACACGGTAAAAATCAGAAAAAAGGAACCCTTACGGGCCTAGTCTTCTTAGTATGCGAAAAGACACAACCCTGCTTTTCCTAAAGTATGATTCTTTCAGTTCAGGTCTGTGATGATTGACCTCATGCTCGTGGGATGATCTTGTTGTTCCGATGAAGTTTTTTCCCTCCGGCATTTCCTCGTTTTCGGAAGAACATATAACCTGGCTTCGAGGTCATTACTTTTTAGATTCTAATTTTGAGTGTGATGGCTTATTGTTGTGCTTCACCATGTTAGATTACATTGCAGCATAAATGTTCTCAGTGCAAATAGCATGAATTTTCTGATTTGTATTTATAACACCACTCATGATTCCCTCTTTCTCATGAAAATACTTATTCCTCTGATCAAAGATCAATTCCCTCTGGCCCCATCGCACCTGATCTTTTCTGAAATTGAAGTAAACTTCACAGTCCTCAGAGCACCTAACATGTTTGCAGAAACTGTAACGATGTACGAAGATGATGGTGGACATTGCAACGAAGAGGCTGGAGTATTAGTTTTCATTCTTTTATGTTTCCGAATTCCTTGAATGTACATGTTTAACGAAGTTTTTATTACAATATACTATTAGCTGCAATTTATTTGCTCTCTTCCATATATGTGACTGGCCATCACTGTGAAGGGGAAACATTATACTAGTAAACATATACATGAATCCAGATTACATGGCTTACAGTTCATGGAACATGTTTCTTCTTTGTGCGTTCACAATACATAAGTATTTACTCCAGTATAGGCTTAGTAACCATATACTATTCTTCCATGAAATGTTCTCTCTTGGATAAACTAGAGATTTTGACAGAAAAATGTGAACTAAGCTGCAGTTATCCACCCCACGGAAAACATCAGTCAGGCAACAACAAAAGCTGCCATGGTTGTGTCTGCTACTTTTTCATCACGGCCGTCTCTACTCCTGTTACCCAACACCTTGCTCACAACACATCCGTCCACCCCTTAATTCCCTAGCTTAATTATTTCATTTCAATTCGAGGTTGCGGCGTTGACAACGACGAATAAGTGGACATGTTCTCTAACCTTCTCATCTAATATCTAGCAATTGCCACTGCAAACTTTGCCATGTAGAGTACCTTTTCCATCAGGATACATTTTTTTACTACTCTCTCAAATTGCAGTTTCCTGTGTGCAGCTTCGGCCATACACTCCAGCTAGGCCTTCCACTATGTAGTCGATGCCCATTGCATTAAAATACTACCGGCTGGGCAGCGATGCCCTGAAAATTTTACTTGGCACCGGTCTCACAATGTTGCATTCGTAGTCTGACAAAAAATGGGACCCAGATGCTCTATTCACGTGAGTTTCCCTAGCCTGGTTAGCTCTCTGTAGTGGGCCATGAGCCGATTGTTTATTGCTTTCTACATTTGGCACCGGCTAGGCATCAGAGCATCTACTTGCTCCGGTTCCCTGAAAAAAAATTATGGCACCGGCTGGGCAACGGAGGGCATCGGTGTCAAATAAATCAAAAGTGAATTTGGCACCGCTTTTGGCCTACATAGTGGAGGGCCTAAAGGTCTCCATGATTGATGTTCCCTGATTTATCTCTGCCTGCATGCCGTGGTGTAGAATATGCAATGTTTTGGAATCAGATATAACCCGTGTTTCAAAGTAAGGTACTTAGGTTGCAATCCAAATGAAGAGTTTGTTAGTTTTCACTGCTATAAATTTTAATTTTTCATGAAAGATGCTTATATAGTGACTTTACAACGGAGCGGACTTTCAGTGCACGGCGGCATTGGCGCACTTTATCCATGCCGTGCGCTGCATGCATCATGATTGGTCCAATGGGCCCCATGCTCTAATATATCAGCAATACACAAGGCATATACTGCATGGAGGTGGTACATTTAACTCACATTACGATCCAACTGCCCACCTTCCTCGGGTACTTGTTCCATGGTCGCTCGTACCCGATGTGAAACCCGGCACATGTCTGCCTTGCATGCGTCGTGTGATATGGCCCAACCAGGACCTGGTACATGTTTTGGGTCACGCAGACTTGGCTTGGACCTATTCGTTCCTCAGGTATTACTATAGCCAAAACATCGGCTAGCAGCTAAAAAAATCACATACTGCGGGGGCGCTCGGGCATACATCTGGATCTGTTTCCTTCTGGCATGAGAAATGGAGTACGTCGACATGAAGGGTCAGCTAAGGTGAAGTGTAGAAAATTTAATCGATCTTGGTTCGATTTGAATTTTTCTATCCTAATTTCTATTTCCAATACTTAGATCGACAGGTAGCTTGATACCTGAGTGCTTCCATGCGTCGGAAAGAGTAAGAGATGTGATACGTGCGCCATCAATTTGTACAACTGCATATTTCTTAACCAGCAAAGGTTACAAACATACTCCCTCCGTTCTAAAATAGATGACTCAACTTTGTACTAACTTTAGTACAAAGTTGGGTCATCTATTTTGGAACGGAGAAAGTAACACATAAGCAACATCGCCGAAGACCACGAGAGACCACACGTGTCCCAACACAAACGCTAAAAGGATCCCCCAAAGAAAAAGAAAGTACAATCCGGTCCCGGAGGGTCCTAATGCAGAAAGTGCCCACACCAGCAGTCGACCGCCGCCACCGTCGAGACGAACAGCAAAGGAAGACGCCGGAAACCACCAAGCTCTGAACCGAGGGCACACCATCACCGGAAACGGCTTTCTGAGTCTAAGATGAGGCCCATCGCGAACGACGTGGCGTAGCCGCTGTGGGAGTCGACCAACGACCATGCAAATCCTCGGCTTCAGCTCCGGCACCTCCGTTCGACGAATTCAGAGAATCACCAGATCTGCCGCCACAACCCACCACCCGAGTGTTGGGCCACCAAATCTCTCGCTAGCCGTGGCGGCCACCGCACGAGTGACCAACGCCTTGTTGGAATTTTGCTAATAGGCCTTTGGCCCAAAGCCCAACTAAAATTCTGAAATTCTCTTGGCCCATTCATGCACACATGTGAGTGGAGTGAGCGAGGCTAAAGTTTAGTCCCACCTCATAAGTTGAGAGAGAGTTGCACCTCTTTATAAGGTGAGCTCTTCTACCACTTGTATGAGCATGAGAAGAGGAGACCTACACGCTAGCTCCTCCTCCTCGCCACGCCTCGTCACGACGCGCCGCGCCGCGCCGCGCCGCGCCGCGGGTTGCGGGATTGAGCCGAGCCGAGGACAGAGCTATGCACGTTGTCTATATTTTTGCTGCATGGAAAAAATTAATGAGCCGTTAATTAATAATTAACGGACGCGTTAATTACTGAACCGTTTCCGATTCTTTTCGATCGTGGCGACTCGGACGTGGGGTTTACTCCCACGACCTACCCGGACCGCACTATATAGTCAGGCAGACGTCTACCCTAACCGCCGCCGCTTCGTATGGTTTCTCACCACCGTTCCAGATCATTGCGCCGCCAAGCAAGTCTTCTCCATCCCTCGTTTCGGCGTGCACCGCGAGAAGGGACAGCAGGCCTCCGGAACCCCGCCTCTCGTGATCCTGTACGGGAGAGGGGGGATCAGGTTTTTGGGGAGCGCACTCGCACGACTGCTGGCAGCGACGACTTCGCGAACGACGACTTCTTCCCCGACCTCGGCAACCTCATCCTCGACGACATGGGCGATAACGTCAACGCCGGCGGTGCTGCACCCGCTGCACCGTATGTGATTCTATCCTTCCTGTTCGAGATCGTGGTAGAATTCATGTTTCTAGTATGTGCCCTAGATGTGATATGTTCATCTGCTATGCTAGTTCGCATGATTAGTTTAATCTCTGCTGCTGTGGTCATGATTTATCTTCTGTTTATTCGGATTAAATCTCGTAGTAATTTGCTCATATTTCCAACAATCCAAAAACCTGATTATAGGCAATTTACTCCGAGTGGTTTTGCTGCGCATCTGAAGCCGCCTGCCTTTAAGGGGGCGCAATATAAGAGGTGACGCACGAGAGCAGTCTACTGGTTTTAGACCATGGGCTGCTATCACTAGTAGAAAACCGGCCTTTTGTCCCGGTTCGTAAGGGCCTTTAGTCCCGGTTCCCGAACCGGGACTAAAGGGTCGTTAGTAATACCCTCACCCTTTAGTCCCGGTTCAAACCAGAACTGGGACAGATGGACCTCCACGTGGCCTGTGCGCCGAGCCCAGGCAGGAGGGCCTTTGGTCCCGGTTGGTGGTACCAACCGGGACCAATAGACCTCCAGGCGTCAGCATTTCTGTGGCTGGGGTTTTTGGTTTTTTTTGAAGGGGGGGGGGGTTGGGGGTTTTGGGGGGTTAATTTAGGTATTTCATATATTGTGTTAGATAGCTAATTAATAGAGAGAAGTGTCCTCTCTTATGTCCGTGCTTGGTCGACGCTATGTACTATACATACGTATAGAGAGGACTAGGCACGCTAACTAGCTAGTAAGCAAACGAAGGAAACAGAAGATCGTCATGAACATATATGCATACAGAGAGAAGTGATATCGACCACCTCTCCTTCTCAGAGAGATTGGTCGAACAACAAGTTCTCGTATATCTATCGTCCGACACTACCGGCTACATATATACAATAATTATCTTTTACAAATATAATCTCCTAAATTATGGACGCATGGTCCACATAGTATTCTCCGTCTTCAGCGATCACGTGGTCAAGAAAGAATGCCGTCAATTCCTCTTGAATTGCTCGCATGCGATCTGGTGCTAGGAGTTCATTCCGCATCTGAAACATCTAATTTGAAGAAGGGGGTCAATACATACATATATATATATATAAATGAATGAAACTCAACACAAATGATGGTAATAAAATAAAATTGTGAATATTGTTATTTACGCACTTCATATTGTTCGTCAGTGTACCCGCCCCGCTCACAGGTCGTGTGGCGGATGGACTCGCAGACGTAGTATCCACAGAAATCATCCCCTTGTTCCTGCCACAACCACTTTACAAGAAATAGAGGTCAATCAAACAGATAAGCAAGAATGCGAAATGGTATTGATAAAACTAGCGCTTGAATCAATAGCTAGGAGACGCGCGGAACATGGTACTATAGTACTTACTTTCGGGTATCTAAATTCCAGCTCCTTCGGCAGTCCCGGGGATTGTGTGCTGAATTTTCTCCAAACCCTGCCAGACAAAAGAAAATAATTACTTGATATCAAGAAATGAACAAATTTGCTGATATGGTGGATAATGACCGATTTAACTTACTTCTTGAGGATTTCAGTCATGTCCGCATACTCCTGGGGATCTTTTCGTCTCGAGTCCAAGACAGTTACTACTCCCTGCTCAAGCCTAATCTCCAGGAGAATATAGTGGAAACTGCGCACGCATGCATAACTCATCAATTACATTACTATAACCTGGACTAATATATAAGGGAAACCAAATATGCACAAGACAACACTCACTTGAAGTTGTAAGGAAAGAGTATTATATCTTTGTGTTCATTTATTTTGAATGATCATAGCAAGTTGGCCTCGGTTTCTGCGGCATGATCTTTAACCTGAACTACATCTATGAGATTTGTGTTAATGAACCCAATATCACTGATTTGTCTTTTCTTCAATTCGGCGATCTTCAATCTACATAATATAGTGAGGATAATTATAAATACATGCAATGAAAGAGCTGAGCTATATAGAGAGACTTAATGACAGAAGTAGTAGTACTTACAGACAGTAGCAGGTGACTGTTGCTTTATCGAGGGCCAATTGATTGAAAAACTGAAAGAACTTCTCAAATGGAACATGCAACAGTTCAATTCCAACGAGGTCATGCTCCTTTTTAACTCTCATATACAAAGTATTCCTCCCCCCAGACTCTCTGCAGGTTTTCATGTACCAATCATGCAATCTTCGCATCATCGTTGATAGAGATCTTTCATCTTTGACGAGAGGCTTCCCGTACTCGTATCTGTGTATCTGCACGTCCAGGAAATCATAATGTACATCATCGGGCAGGTAATCGTCAAGATTGTTATAACCGGGCACCATCCTCGGATCGACGCTAGGCACCTTGAGCGGGGGGCACGATTGCTTTGCTTGTTCGCCGAGCTGGGCAATTTGTTTCCCAGCTCGTCGTTCTTTCAGCCTTTGATCACTGACTGTACTTCCCGACCGCTCTGCTTCGGCCCATGTCTTTGCAATAATGCGCTCATAGTTGCCTTTCGGCGGAGACTTGGGTGGTTTTGCCAGGGCAGCCAGAGTGCGCTTCACTTTCACCGAATCTACCTTTTTCTCCGGAGGTGGATGTCTCTGTGCTTTCAACCCTTGAAACCAGTCATCCTTCTCGGTTCGCGCGATCCTCGCATTCTCCTCTGGGGTCCTCTCGTATGGTAACTTCTCTGGAGTCTTCAGAGAAGGACCGAATCTGTATTTTCTCCCGCCTCTGGCTGTAATGCTAGACACCGGCAGAGCAGACGGAGCGGCAGTCTTCTTGACTTGCTTACGAGGCGGAGGAGAAGGACTACGACGCGCCGGAGCAGCTGCCGGAGCAGCGACGGGTCTCTTCCGCCCTTGCTGACGAGGCGGAGAAGGAGTAGGCTGGCTCCTCGGGCGCGCCGGTGCAGGCGGAGAAGGAGGCGGAGTGCCGCCACGCGCCGGAGAAGGAGACGGCCGAGGGCCCTGACCGTCACTCGCCGGAGGAGGGGGCGGTGGAGGAGGCGGAGTGCCCTGACTCGCCGGAGGAGGAGGAGGAGGAGGAGGAGGTGGAGGCGTCCAGTTTGGAAGGTTGATGAGCTCCTTCCGCCATAGGCATGGAGTCTTCAGAGCAGAACCCAGCCGAGTCTCCCCTTCTCCGGTAGGGTGGTCAAGCGGGAGGTCCTCAAATCCCTCCGTTATATCATCCACCATCACCTTAGCATATCCTTCTGGAATCGGCTGGCAGTGAAAAGTTGCGTCGGGTTCAGTAGGAAAAACAGAGCCAACAGCCGCCTTGACCTTCATATTCATCCATTGCGTCATAAGGTGGCAATTTTGAGCCTCCGTGAAAGCATCCACGGGATAGCTGGCAGGAGCCGTCAAGACAAGCTCCGGCTGAAGCAGCTCGGTGGAAGCCACGCTGCTTCTCCGCTGAGATGGCGGGGTAGCTTCAGGGAAAGCTTCGGCAGTTCGTTTGCTGCGATTTGCTTCTCGTTCCTCTATCCCGAGTACCCTTGCTTTAAGCGCCTGCAGTTCGGACTGCTGCACTTTCTTCCTCCTCTCTTGGCTTTTGTAACCGCCTGCGTCCGGAAACCCAGCCCTCCACGGAATGGAGCCCGTCGTGCCTCGTGTCCGTCCAGGGTGCTCAGGATTCCCGAGGGCCTTTGTGAGCTCATCGTTCTCTCTGTCTGGAAGGAACGTCCCTTGCTGCGCTGCATGGATATAGTACCGAAGCTTCTTCAAGGGTATGTCAAGTTGCTCGTCCGTCCAAATGCACTTCCCTGTTACAGGGTCCAAGGTTCCGCCAGCCCCGAAGAACCAAGTCCGGCAACGGTCTGGCCAGTTCATTGTCTCTGGTTTGATCCCTTTTTCAACCAGATCATTCTCAGCCTTGGCCCACTTAGGCCGGGCTACGAGGTAGCCACCTGACCCCGTGCGATGGTGAAGCTTCTTCTTCGCAACATTTTTCTTGTTTGTCGCCGACATCTTCTTACTCTTTTTCGATGTCTTGTAGGCCACAAATGCAGGCCAGTCATCTCTGATCTTCTCATATATGCCCTTGAATTCTGGTGTCTCTTTTTTCTCGACAAACCTATTCAGGTCATTCTTCCACCTCCTGAATAGGTCTGCCATCCTCTTAAGAGCAAAAGACTTGATTAATTGCTCTTTAACTGGCTTCTCCGGATCATCCTCTGGCGGTAGGGTGAAATTTTTCTTCAGCTCAGTACAAAGATCATTTTTCTGCATATCATTGACGTAAGACACCTCAGGGTCTTCTGTAGCCGGCTTGAACCATTGCTGGATGCTGATCGGGATCTTGTCCCTAACCAGAACCCCGCATTGAGCAACAAATGCCTTCTTTGTTCGGATGGGTTCAATAGGTTGGCCGTCGGGCGCGATTGCTATGATCTCAAACCTTTCATCCGAGCTCAACTTTTTCTTCGGGCCTCGTCTCTTTACCTCAGTTGTGCTCGATCCGGAGGGCTAGAAAAAAGAGCAAAGACTTAATTAATATGTGTACATATCAAAACAATGAATGCATCAATTAGCTAGTCAGCACAAGCTTAACTAATATATATACCTGGCCGGAGCCGTCATCACGGTCTCCTTCTTGCACCGGCATTGGGTCACCGGAGCCGTCCTCACGTTCTTCTTCTTGCACCGGCATTAGGTCACCGGAGCCAGCTTCTTCACCCTCTCCTTCCAGAGTACCATCGGTGTCGTTGAGATACAACAAGGCGGCATCACTTCCTTCTACGATTATATCCCTCAACATCGCTTCGTTTGCTTCGTCTCGGGCGGTGTCCATAGTTTCTACAAATATTTACAACATGGCAATTATCATTCAAACATGACAGATGGATATATTAGTGGCAAACGTAGAACTAGCTAGCTAATCATAGTAAGGAATCATATATATTAATTAGTGGCCTCGACGCTGCTTCTCTAGGGTTTGGGGTGGCCTCGACAACGCTTCAAGGGTTTGGGGTGGCCTCGAGAGAGTTTGTAGGGTAGGGGCGCGGCGGGAGGGGGTAGGAGACCGACATCGTTTTTTTCTAGGGTTTGGGTGTCCTCGAGAGTTTTGGTCGAGCGAGAGGGTCGGGGGTGCTCCCGCGGTATAAGTTATTATCACAGTCGAGAGGGGGTATATATATCGACCGCCCTTCATGTCGAAGTTATCCGAGGGGTATATCGACCCCCCCTCGTGTTGAAGTTATCGGGAGAGGGAATAGAGGAGAAGAAGAAAGGAATAGAGGAGAAGATCAAAGAAAAAAAAGAAGAAAAAAAAGAGGAGAAGAAGAAAGGAATAGAGGAGAATAAGAAAAAAATAGAAATTTCTATTTTTTTTTCTTATTCTCCTCTATTCCTTTCTTCTTCTCCTCTTCTTTTTCTTCTTTTTTCCTCTTCTTATTTATTTCTCCTCTTCTTCCTCTCCTCTTCTTCTTTCTTCCCCTTCTTATTTTCTTCTTTCCTATCCTTCTTTTTCTTCTAAATTTTAGCATATTCTAAATTTTCTTCTAACTTTCTATATATGAACAAAAAACTTTCTATGAACAAAAAACTTTATATATATATATGAACAAAATTTCTATGAACAAAAAAAATTAAACTAACCACAAACACATATACATACACATATACATTATACATAGACATATACATACATATACATACACATACACATATACATTATACATACACATATACAATATACATACACATATGAAAAAAAATTAAACTAAAAAAAATTAAGGGCAAGGGCGGCGGCAACGAAGGGCAGGGGCGGCGCGCGGCGGCCGCGCAGGGAGGGGCGGCGCGAGGCGGCAGCGAAGGGCAGGGGCGGCGGCGCGATGGCAGCGCGCGGTAGTGTCGGCGGCCAGTACAGGGGGAGGAGCAGGGGAACAGGGCGGCGCTCACCGCGAGGTGGCGTCGACGACGAGGAAGGCTCGGGGACGGCGGAGGTGCGCGCGCTCGGGGGCAAGGGCAGGGGTGCGCGGGCTCGGGGACGACGTCGGCGACGGCGACGGCGAGGCACGGGCGACGGCGACGGCGCGGTCGGGGGCGACGGCAGGGGCGGCGGACGGCGTCGGGGCAGCCTAGCGGCGTCGATGTGCTCGGCGTCGTCGGGCGGGCCGGGGGGCAACTGGCGATGAGTTCGTCAAATTTTTCTAAGTGCTACTTATATACCCAGGCCTTTGGTCCCGGTTCGTGGCACAAACCGGGACCAATGCCCTCCTTTAGTCCCGGTTGGTGCCACCAACCGGGACCAAAGGCCTGCGGGAAGCGGCGGCCTTTGGTCCCGGTTGGTGGCACCAACCGGGACTAAAGGGGGGCATTGGTCTCGGGTCGTAGCACCAACCGGGACTAATGCCGCCCTTTAGTCCCGGTTGGTGCCACCAACCGGGACCAAAGGCCTGTGCTGCCCCGAACCCAAATATTTAGTCCCACCTTGCTAGTTGAGAGGGAGGCGCACCTGTTTATAAGGTGCGGTGCGCCATCCCTCTCGAGCTCCTCTCTAAAGCAGGCTTTCGGGCCTAGCACTGCAACCTGTGCCTGTGGGCCTACTGGGCCTCCCGCGGGCCTGAATCCTGGCCCATGGTAGGGTTTCTAGTCGTATTCAGGCTATGGGGGCTCAGTAGGCGGCACTTTTTTTGTTTTTTTGTTTCTACTTAGAACTAAATACTTATTGTTGCTATATTTAATTTTTTTACAGTTTTTTGTTTTGTTTTCTGCATTATTTATTTTGTTTTGTTTATTGCTTTACTTTTTAATTCTTTTAGCTTTTAGTTTTAGAAAAATTATAAACTTTCTGTTAGTGCCATTAGTTTTCAAATTTGAAAACACTTTTTTAGTTTTTTAGTTTTCTTTGTTGCTTTATTTATTTTATTTTGTTTCTTGCTATATTTTTTAATTCTTTTTTGCTTTTAGGTCAGCAAAATTATAAACTTTCTGTTAGTGCCATTAGTTTTAGAAAAAATATAAACTTTTTGTTAGTGCCATTAGTTTTCAAATTTGAATAGTTAAAATTTGAACATAAATGCAGCTATAGAGTAAATTCGATCTAAATTCATAGTTTTCAAATGAACTCTGAAAAAGTTGGCATAGCATACTCGTCTGTTACAAATTTGGCATGGTATCATCATAATAGTTGTGGGAGAAAGTCTTCACTTTTTCTTCGCTTGTGTCATTTGCTTATTGCGTCGTAACCATGGATAATCTTCATCATTTATCAGGATGCTTGGGTCAGCCTTGACATTGAAGGGAGGAGTTTCATGAAACCTTTCATAATCTTTAGACATGTCTGTCTTGCCCTCCACTCCCATGATGTCCCTTTTTCCTGAAAGAACTATGTGGCGCTTTGGCTCATCGTATGATGTATTTGTTTCCTTACCTTTTCTTTTTCTCGGTCTGGTAGACATGTCCTTCACATAGATAACATGTGCCACATCATTGGCTAGGGCGAACGGTTTGTCAGTGTACCCAAGATTTTTCAGATCGACTGTTGTCATTTCGTACTGTGGGTCTACATGTACCCCGCCTCCTGACAGATTGACCCATTTGCACTTAAATAAAGTGACCTTAAAATCTTGTCCGTAGTCAAGTTCCCATATGTCCACTATGTAACCATAATATGTGTCCTTTCCCTTCTCGGTTGTTGCATCAAAGCGGACACCGCTGTTTTGGTTGGTGCTCTTTTGATCTTGGTCAATCGTGTAAAATGTATTCCCATTTATCTCGTATCCTTTGTAAATCAATACAGTCAAAGATGGTCCCCTGGACAACAAGTACAACTCATCACAAACAGTGTTGTCACCTCTGAGACGCGCTTCCAACCAACTGCTGAAAGTCCTAATGTGTTCACATGTAATCCAGTCGTCGCACTGCTCCGGGTGTTTGGAGCGCAGACTATTCTTGTGTTCATCGACATACGGGGTCACCAAGGTAGAGTTCTTGTAGAACTGTGTAGTGTGCTTGAGACCAAGAATGCCCGTCCCTGCATATTATTGAGTCCGCTCCTAGCGTGCCTTTTTCAGTCAGTCTTCCCTCATACCGCGATTTAGGGAGACCTATCTTCTTAAGGCCAGGAATGAAGTCAACACAAAACCCGATGACATCCTCTGTTTGATGGCCCATGGAGATGCTTCCTTCTGGCCTAGCGCAGTTACGGACATATTTCTTTAGGACTCTCATGAACCTCTCAAAGGGGAACATATTGTGTAGAAATACGGGCCCCAGAACGACAATCTCGTCGACTAGATGAACTAGGACATGCGTCATGATATTGAAGAAGGATGGTGGGAACACTAGCTCGAAACTGACAAGACATTGCGCCACATCACTCCTTAGCCTTGGTACCATTTCTGGATCGATCACCTTCTGAGAGATTGCATTGAGAAATGCACATAGCTTCACAATGGCTAATCGGACGTTTTCTGGTAGAAGCCCCCTCAATGCAACCGGAAGCAGTTGCGTCATAATCACGTGGCAGTCATGAGACTTTAGGTTCTGGAACTTTTTCTCTGGGATATTTATTATTCCATTTATATTCGACGAGAAGCCAGTCGGGACCTTCATACTGAGCAGGCATTCAAAGAAGATTTCTTTCTCATCTTTCGTAAGAGCGTAGCTGGCAGGACCTTCATACTGCTTCTGAGGCATGCCGTCTTTTTCGTGCAAACGTTGCAGGTCCTCCCGTGCCTCAGGTGTATCTTTTGTCTTTCCATACACGCCCAAGAAGCCTAGCAGGTTCACGCAAAGGTTCTTCGTCACGTGCATCACGTCGATTGAAGAGCGGACCTCTAGGTCTTTCCAGTAGGGTAGGTCCCAAAATATAGATTTCTTCTTCCACATGGGTGCGTGTCCCTCAGCGTCATTCGGAACAGCTACTGCGCCGGGACCCTTTCCAAAGATTACGTGTAAATCATTGACCATAGCAAGTACGTGATCACCGGTACGCATGGCGGGCTTCTTCCGGCGATCTGCCTCGCCTTTGAAATGCTTGCCTTTCTTTCGACATTGATGGTTGGTCGGAATAAATCGACGATGGCCCAGGTACACATTCTTCCTGCATTTGTCCAGGTATATACTTTCAGTGTCATCTAAACAGTGTGTGCATGCGTGGTATCCTTTGTTTGTCTGTCCTGAAAGGTTACTGAGAGCGGGCCAATCGTTGATGGTCACGAACAGCAATGCCTTTAGGTTAAATTCCTCCTGTCCGTGCTCATCCCACATACGTACACCGTTTCCATTCGACAGCTGTAAAAGTTCTTCAACTAATGGCCTTAGGTACACATCAATGTCGTTGTCGGGTTGCTTGGGGCCTTGGATGAGAAGTGGCATCATAATGAACTTCCGCTTCATGCACATCCAAGAAGGAAGGTTATACATATAGAGTGACCGGCCAGGTGCTGTGATTGCTGCTCTGCTCCCCGAAAGGATTATGCCATCCGCGCTTAAAGCAAACCATACGTTCCTTGGGTCCTTTGCAAACTCATCCCAGTACTTTCTCACGATTTTTCTCCACTGCGACCCGTCAGCGGGTGCTCTCAACTTCCCGTCTTTCTTACGGTCCTCACTGTGCCATCGCATCGACTTGGCATGCTTTCCGTTTCTAAACAGACGTTTCAACCGTGGTATTATAGGAGCATACCACATCACCTTCGCAGGAACCCTCTTCCTGTGGGACTCGCCGTGAACATCACCAGGGTCATCTCGTCTGATCTTATACCGCAATGCACCGCATACGGGGCATGCGTTCAGATCCTCGTATGCACCGCGGTATAGGATGCAGTCATTAGGGCATGCATGTATCTTCTCCACCTCCAATCCTAGAGGGCATACGACCTTCTTTGCTGCGTATGTACTGTCGGGCAATTCGTTATCCTTTGGAAGCTTCTTCTTCAATATTTTCAGTAGCTTCTCAAATCCTTTGTCAGGCACAACATTCTCTGCCTTCCACTACAGCAATTCCAGTACGGTACCGAGCTTTGTGTTGCCATCTTCGCAATTGGGGTACAACCCTTTTTTGTGATCCTCTAACATGCGATCGAACTTCAGCTTCTCCTTTTGACTTTCGCATTGTGTCCTTGCATCGACAATGACCCGGTGGAGATCATCATCATCGGGCACATCGTCTGGTTCCTCTTGATCTTCACCAGCTTCCCCCGTTGCAGCATCACGGTATTCAGGGGGCACGTAGTTGTCATCGTACTCTTCTTCGTCGTCGTCTTCCGTCATAACCCCTATTTCTCCGTGCCTCGTCCAAACATTATAGTGTGGCATGAAACCCTTGTAAAGCAGGTGGGTGTGAAGGATTTTCCGGTCAGAGTAAGACTTCGTATTCCCACAATCAGGGCATGGACAACACATAAAACCATTCTGCTTGTTTGCCTCAGCCGCATCGAGAAACTCATGCATGCCCTTAATGTACTCGAAGGTGTGCCTGTCGCCGTACATCCATTGCCAGTTCATCTGCGTGCATTATATATAATTAAGTGTCCAAATTAATAGAAGTTCATAATCACATTAAAAGCAAAGTACATACATAGTTCTCATCTAACAACATATAGCTCTCCAGAGCATCTAATTAGTTAAACCATACATTGAAACTATGTAAAACATTTTAATGCGAAAACAAAGGCGATCATAATCGCAACCAAGGTAACAATTGATCCAACGGCATAATGATACCAAGCCTCGGTATGAATGGCATATTTTCTAATCTTTCTAATCTTCAAGCGCATTGCATCCATCTTGATCTTGTGATCATCGACGACATCCGCAACATGCAACTCCAATATCATCTTCTCCTCCTCAATTTTTTTTTATTTTTTCCTTCAAGAAATTGTTTTCTTCTTCAACTAAATTTAACCTCTCGACAATAGGGTCGGTTGGAATTTCCGGTTCACATACATCCTAGACAAATAAAATCTATGTCACGTTGGTCCGCATAATTTTCATAAACAATAAATGAACCAATGGTTATAAAGATTAATGTATATACCACATCCGAATCATAGACAGGACGAGGGCCGATGGGGGCGGATACCAAAACCATCGCACTATATAAGATGCAATAATAAAAGTAAGAAAATGATACAAGTATCTATCTAAACATACAAGTAACAATATTTTTCCTTTCAGAAAGAAGATAAGAACAAGAGGCTCACCACGATGGTGTCGGTGATGAGATCGGCGCGGGTGATCGACGACGGTGAAGACGGGGGTGGAGCGTGACGAAACGCTAAATCTAGACAAATCTCGAGGAAAATGGAGTTTTGAGGTCGAGCTTCGAGAGGAGAAAGCTTAACTAGTGTGTCTCGGGCATTTCATCGAACGACTCATGTGCATAGGAGGTGAGCTAGAGCACCACAAACCCTCCCCTCGCCGGCCCGAAAAAACAGAGCACTGGAGTGCTCTGCTCGCGGGCGAGGGTATATATAGGTAGCACTATTGGTCCCGGTTCATGGCACAAACCGAGACTAAAGGGGAGCCTTTGGTCCCGGTTCAGGCCACCAACCGGGACCAATGGTGGTGGGCCAGGAGCCAGGCCCATTGATCCCGGTTCGTCCCACCAACCGGGACCAAAAGGTCCAGACGAACCGGGACCAATGGCCCACATGGCCCGGCCGCCCCCCTGGGCTCACGAACCAGGACCAATGCCCCCATTGGTCCCGGTTCTAGTCTGAACCGGGACTAATGGGCTTCCCCGGCCTGAACCGTTGCCCCCTTTTCAGAGGGCAAGCCTAAGGGCGATCTTAATCCAGCACAGCTGGAAGCTTTTGAGAAGATCGATACCCTCTTTAAAGGCGCTCTTCTGAGTGTTCTTGATGACTCCATTGTGGATTCGTATATGTCATTTGACAACGGCAAGGACATGTGGGCTGCGCTCGAGGCCAAGTTTGGTGCCTCGGACGCCGGCAGCGAGTTGTACGTCATGGAGCAATTCTATGACTACAAGATGACTGATGAGCGCCCTGTTGTACAGCAGGCTCATGAGATACAGTCGCTCGCAAAAGAACTTGAGTACTTCAAGTGTGTGTTGCCGGACAAATTTGTTGCCGGAGGCATCATTGCCAAGCTTCCACCTTCGTGGAACAATTTTGCTACTTCCCTGAAACACAAGAGACAGGAGTTTTCCGTTGCGGATCTCATTGGTACTCTTGATGTTGAAGAGAAGGCGAGAGCAAAGGACACACGAACTCGAGTTGCTGAGGGAGGTTCTAGTGCCCACATGGTACAGAAGAAGAACTTCCAGCCCAACAAGTTCAAAAACAACAAAAACAAAACTCAGGGCAAAGGCAAGTTTGATACAAAGAACAAGCCATCACATTCTACCAACTTCAAGAAGAATTCTCATAAGAAGGGGAAGGGACTTTGCCATGTCTGCGGTGATCCTAATCACTGGGCTCCGAAGTGTCCTAACCGCTTTGAGGAGCGCGAACATGAGAAGAGCGGCAAGTCCGCTAATGTTGTCATCGGTGATACTGATATGAAGAAATCACGGTACGGTATTTTTCCTACCATCCTTTCAGTATTTCAATCCCCTGATTGGTTAATTGACACCGGTGCCAATGTACATGTTTGTGCTGACGCCTCCATGTTTTCTTCTTACCAGGCAACAGGGACTTCACCCGTGCTGATGGGGAACGGGTCACATGCCATCGTTCGAGGTGTTGGAACCGTCGATCTGAAGTTTACTTCGAGGAAGACTGTGCGTCTGAAGAACGTTCATCATGTGCCGTCCATCAATAAAAATCTCGTTAGCGGTTCCCGTTTATGTCGAGATGGTTTTAAGTTGGTTTTCGAATCCAATAAAGTTGTAATTTCTAAGTGTGGACAATTTGTTGGAAAAGGCTATGAGTGCGGAGGCTTGTTCCACCTATCTTTGTCAAATATTTGCACTAAAGTTATTAATAATGTTTGCCACAATAATGAGTCTGATATTTGGCATTCACGACTTTGTCATATTAACTTTGGTTGTATGACGCGGCTAGCCAATATGAATTTAATTCCGAAAATCTCTACTGTCAAAGGCCCAAGTGCCAAGTATGTGTGCAAGCTAAGCAACCTCGCAAGTCCCATAAGACTGCAGAGGCAAGAGACTTGGCGGCACTAGAGCTTATACATTCTGATCTTTGTGAGATGAATGGCGTGTTGACAAAAGGTGGAAAGAGATACTTCATGACGTTGATTGATGACTCCACTAGATATTGTTATGTGTATCTTCTGAAATCAAAAGATGAGGCTTTGACTTTCTTTAAAAACTATAAAGCTGAGGCAGAGAACCAACTTGATCGGAAAATTAAACGGCTTAGGTCCGATCCTGGTGTAGAGTATCTTTCCAATGAATTTGATCTGTTTTGTGCGGAACATGGTATAATCCATGAGAGGACGCCTCCCTACTCACCCCAGTGAAATGGGGTAGCCGAAAGAAAGAACCGAACTCTAACTGATATGGTTAACACCATGTTAGACACTTCGGGTCTATCCAAGGAATGGTGGGGGGAGGCGCTAATGACTGCGTGTCATGTCCTAAACCGAGTTCCCACAAAGCATAAGACCATGACTCCATTTGAGGAATGGGAAAGGAAAAGGTTGAAACTCTCTTACCTACGTACTTGGGGTTGTTTGGCGAAAGTCAATATACCAATTCCCAAGAAGCGCAAGCTTGGACCAAAAACCATGGATTGTGTTCTTCTGGGCTATGCTTTTCATAGCATCGGCTATAGACTTTTGATAATAAAATCTGAGGTATCCGACATGCATGTTGGTACGAATATGGAATCAAATGATGCAACTTTCTTTGAGGACATATTTCCTATGAAGGATATGTCGAGTTCATTAAATCAGGAGATACCTACTCCATCTAGTGAGGAATTCACTGTAATTCCTGAACCCACCATTGCGATGGAACACGTTGAGAATCCCGTTGAGGGTGACAATGGAACTCCTGTGAGGAGTAAGAGACAGAGGACTGCAAAGTCTTTTGGTGATGATTTCATTGTGTACCTCGTGGATGACACACCCAGGACTATTTCAGAAGCCTATGCATCTCCTGATGCTGACTACTGGAAGAAAGCTGTACGTAGCGAGATGGATTCCATCTTAGCTAACGATACCTGGGAGATCACTGACCGTCCTTATGGGTGCAAACCTGTAGGATGTAAGTGGGTGTTCAAGAAGAAGCTTAGACCTGATGGTACGATTGAAAAGTACAAGGCACGGCTTGTGGCCAAGGGTTATACCCAGAAAGAAGGTGAAGACTTCTTTGATACTTACTCACCCGTGTCTAGACTGACCACAATTCGGGTGCTACTATCATTGGCTGCCTCACATGGTCTTCTCGTTCAACAAATGGACGTTAAGACGGCTTTCCTCAATGGAGAGTTGAAGGAGGAAATTTACATGGATCAGCCAGATGGTTTTGTAGTACCTGGTCAGGAAGGAAAGGTGTGCAAGTTATTAAAGTCTTTATATGGACTTAAACAAGCTCCTAAGGGGTGGCATGAGAAGTTCGAAAGAACATTAACTGCTGCCGGCTTTGTAGTAAACGATGGTGACAAGTGCGTGTACTATCGCTATGGTGGGGGCGAAGGAGTTATTCTTTGTCTGTATGTCAACGACATATTGATCTTTGGAACCAAACTTGATTTAATCAAGGAGGTTAAGGATTTCTTATCTCGCTGTTTTGAGATGAAGGATCTAGGAGTAGCTGATGTTATCTTAAACATCAAGCTGTTGAGAGATGAGAATGGTGGGATCACACTGCTTCAGTCTCATTATGTGGAAAAGGTCTTGAGTCGTTTTGGGTATAGCGACTGCACGCCTTCTCCAACTCCATATGATGCTAGTGTGTTGCTTCGAAAGATTCGACGGATTGCTAGAGATTAACTGAGGTATTCTCAGATTATTGGCTCGCTTATGTATTTGGCGAGTGCGACGAGGCCTGACATCTCTTTTGCTGTGAGCAAGCTGAGTCGGTTTGTGTCAAAACCGGGAGATGATCATTGGCATGCGCTTGAGAGAGTTATGCGCTATTTGAAAGGCACCGCGAGCTATGGGATTCACTACACCGGGTATCCAAGGGTACTGGAGGGTTATAGTGACTCAAACTGGATATCTGATGCTGATGAGATTAAGGCCACAAGTGGTTATGTTTTTACACTTGGTGGTGGCGCTGTTTCCTGGAAGTCTTGCAAGCAGACCATCTTAACGAGGTCAACTATGGAAGCAGAACTCACAACATTAGACACTGCCACTGTTGAAGCAGAGTGGCTTCGTGAACTCTTGATGGACTTACCTATGGTTGAAAAACCAATACCCCCTATCCTGATGAACTGTGATAATCAAACTGTGATCGTCAAGATAAACAGTTCTAAGGACAATATGAAGTCCTCAAGGCATGTGAAGAGGAGACTAAAATATGTCAGAAAATTGAGGAACTCCGGAGTTATTACGTTGGATTATATCCAAATGTCGAAAAACTTGGCAGATCCCTTCACAAAGGGTCTATCATGTAATGTGATAGATAATGCATCGATGGAGATGGGTTTGAGACCCACCGCATGAGTTGTCCATAGTGGTAACCCACTCTATGTGATCGGAGATCCCGTGAAGTAGAAGTGGGAGACAAACTGTTGGTCAGCTGGGAGGAGAGTATCCCTATATTAATTATCCCACTCCGTGAAGATGCAATACTCTCCTGATCTGCATGGCAGGTTGATACTTATCTTAATGTGTTCCAAGTGGCTTATTCGGATAAGCAGAGATGTTGTCCTGCAGAACATCTTCTGAGGAACACACCTATATGAATTTGACTGTTAACGTCGCAGTCTATGAGAATTGGGTGCTCTCTAATAAATTCATGAAAGGCCTTGGAGTATGACGTATACGCTCCACCCGCGGGGAAGCCTTGCGGCAGCCCAGTATCGGTCAAGAATTTGTGTGAAACTAGTTTCACAGAAAACTTGTAGTTCAAGGCATAGTCCACTATTCAAGTTGTGATCTAGTGTAGCATAAATTTCTAAGTGGAAGTTCAACTTCACAGTCTCCACTAAGCACCGGTATATAAAACAATGTTTTGGAACTAAATGATGAGATGTGCCAATGATACTTTGTGGGGTATTGTTGGAATTTTTCTAGTAGGCCTTTGGCCCAAAGCCTAACTAAAATTCTGAAATTCTCTTGGCCCATTCATGCACACATGTGAGTAGAGTGAGTGCGGCTAAAGTTTAGTCCTACCTCATAAGTTGAGAGAGAGTTGCACCTCTTTATAAGGTGAGCTCTTCTACCACTTGTATGAGCATGAGAAGAGGAGACCTACACGCGCGCTCCTCCTCCTCGCTCGCCTCGCCACGCCTCGTCACGACGCGCCGCGCTGCCCCGCGGGTTGCGGGATTGAGCCGAGCCGAGGACAGAGCTATGCACGTTGTCTATATTTTTGTTGCATGGGAAAAATTAATGAGTCATTAATTAATAATTAACGGACGCGTTAATTACTGAACCGTTTCCGATTCTTTTGGATCGTGATGACTCGGACGTGGGGTTTACTCCCACGACCTACCCGACCCGCACTATATAGTCAGGCAGATGTCTACCCTAGCCGCCGCCGCTTCGTATGGTTTCTCACCACCGTTCCAGATCATTGCGCCGCCAAGCAAGTCTTCTCCATCCCTCCTTCTGGCGTGCACCGCGAGAAGGGACAGCAGGCCTTCGGAATCCCGCCTCTCGTGATCCTGTACGGGAGAGGGGCGATCAGGTTTTTGGCGAGCGCACTCGCGCGACTGCTGGCAGCGATGACTTCGCGAACGACGACTTCTTCCCCGACCTCGGCAACCTCATCCTCGACGACATGGCCGATATCGTCAACGCCGGCGGTGCTGCACCCGCTGCACCGTATGTGATTCTATCCTTCCTGTTCGAGATCGTGGTAGAATTCATGTTTCTAGTATGTGCCCTAGATGTGATATGTTCATCTGCTATGCTAGTTCGCATGATTAGTTTAATCTCTGCTGCTGTGGTCATGATTTATCTTCTGTTTATTCGGATTAAATCTCGTAGTAATTTCTCATATTTCCAACACGCCGGCCCGAGCACTCCTCTATAGGACTCCACCGGCTTCCCAAGACGAGCAGCAAGAATCTACGCCGATGGCCCGTCGATCCCGTCAGAGAAGACAAGCTCGAGGTGGATCGATCGAGCCCCGGAATAACAAAACGCCGATGAGACGCACCTGAGCTGGGGCCGCGAGCCTATGGGCCAGAGCAGGGCCAGGAAGAAGACATACCCGCGTGCAGCTCCTCCATCGCCTCCCGAGCCAGAGCCAAGGACGACGCCAGCGAGCGCCCAACCAGATCGAGCGCTCGATTTAGAGCACACACAAGCAGCTGACCTGAAGCCGCCACCATGGACGAGGCCGGCGGGACAACGCAGCACCCCGAAGCACACCAAGTCGCGGGCATCTCCGCCACCCTCGTCGCTCGGCCGGAGCCAAACACTACACCTAGGAGCCCACCCCGACAGCAAAAGCCTGGCTACAGAGCCATCAAAATACACTAATACACAGCCCACCCGTGGATCTGGGCCCCCCTAACCTCATGACGCCGACGAGGGCGACGGAAGCTAGGGGACCCGAGGAGATCGACGGCGGTAGCCCAGGCACTGAGGTCGCCAAACGAGTCGCCTCTCCTATGTGTACTGTAGCAAGAGGAAAGGGACGAGGACGCCGCTCGGTTATGTGGCTGTACTAGATCGATTTCCTCCACTATGCATGTCGTTCATTAGGGCATCTCCAGCCGCGCCCCCAGGAAGGCCTCCCCAGGCGATTTTTTCGCGCCGGCGCCGAAAAAACGGCCCAGTCGCGCCCCTAGGAGCTCGATTTTCGCCGGCCTGGGCCGAAAACAGTGCCGGCGGACCCAGGCTGAACCCGGCGCGCTGGGGGGCGCCTGGGGGCGCCGGGGCGAGCTGTTTTGGCGCGAAAAAGCCGCGGGCCAGCCGCGTCAGCGACACGGCGCCTCGTCTTCCCCCAAGGCCTCGGTTCCCGCGGGGAATCAATGCCAAGGCTGCCGCCGGTCAGCCTTACCATTGATTCCTCATGGGCGGCGCGTCACGGGACGGCGCGCCGACGCCTCCCCTCCCTCGCACGCGTACACACGGGCGCGGCGCGGCTATATAGCCGGTGGCCTCCACTCGCCTGTGCCCACAGCAGCACCGCCCCTCGCCGCCGCCCAGCCCCTCCCTCTCCCTACCTCTCCCGAGCGCCGCCACCCAGCCCCTCCCTCTACCTCTCTACCTCTCCCGAGCCCGTCGCCATGGCAGAACGCTTCCCCGGAGACGAGGCGGCGGCCAATGGCTTCGGCCGCCGTTCGCTCCGCGAATAGGAGTCCTGGCTCCTGTTCCAGGCGAACATCCCGGCGCCGCCGGACATGCGCGCCGGGCCGACGGGGTGGAGACTCAGCGCCGGGGGAGTGCCCATTCCCCCGTTGCCCGACGCCGTGGTGAAGCCGAAATACTTCGCCAAGGAAATCGAGGTCGTGCGCGCCTCCCTCACCGACACCCAACTCTCCCTCCCCCAGTACGCCGCCGACAACCACGCGGCATTGACGGCGTATTTCGAGCGCCGCCAGCAGCAGCGCAGCCGCGCCGGGCCATGGGCGCCAATGAGGTTCGGGTCCTCCTCCTCTTCTTCCTCCTCCCGATCTTCATCGCACTCCTCCGACACTCCGGCCCTGCTCGGCGTCAAGGCCGAGCCCGCGACGGAGACGCCGCTCGGCCGGCGCCCTTGCAGCGCCGGCATCGTCATCAACGAGGGCGGCCGGCGCGCCTCCTCCTCTCGGCTCCTCCGCGCTTCGTCAAGCCAAAGATGGAGCCGGGGCTGGCGCCGGTGAAGAAGGAGCCGGGGCTGGCACCGGTGAAGGCGGAGTTCGACGACGACGACGCGGCCCTAGAATGAGCGCGCCAGGACTCCATTGCGATGGAGAAGGCGCGCCGGGAGAAGAAAAAGGAGCGCCAGCGCGCCGCCCTGTGCCGCTTCGAGGAGCGCCGATGCGGCCGCGATGAAGATGGGGTCGTCGTCTTATGCGACAGCGACGACCCCTGGGGGGCCAACGGTTGGAGATGCCCTTAATAGATAGTCACTGGTTTTTGCCGACCAAGCAAACTGGGGCACAAGTCGGGAGCCGCGCTGGACGGGACAGGGCGAGGTGGGATCTGCATGCAACGCAAGAAATCTCGCTGGATCAGTGCACAGGTGGCCAAAACGGAGAGTTAAATGGCGCATGCATCAGCCAGCCCATTAATTGAAGCGGAAACATTTGGGGCCGGCGGACCGGCCGAAGCTTCGGCCGGCGCGTCCCGTGTCAGCGTGCTGCGCTCTCGCACACAGCCACAACGCATCACACGTGGCCCGTTGCCGCCCACGACTTTTCTACCTTATCCCTTCCTTCTCCCCGACCACACATCTCTCTCTCTCCCATCTCGTTTCTTCCTTTCTCTGCACCGCGTCGCTGCTCTCTCTCTCTCTCTCTCTCCCATTTCATCTTTCCTTTCTCTGCGCTGCGCCGCTGCTCCAGCCACTCCTCGTACGCAAGCAGCGTCATGCCCTGCGACGAAGACGAGAGCAAGCCGGAGTTGCAACCATGGCGACGGGAGAGCTGCGACGGCAGCGCCCGGTGCTACAACCGTGACGGCATAAGGTACATCCACCTGCCCCGCGCTGCTCCGGCGAGCACCACACCCACCTGCACCATGCTGCTCCAGCGAGCGGCCGCATTCACCTCCCACCGCGTTGCTCCAGCGAGCAGCCGCATCCACCTCCCACCGCGTTGCTACGGCGAGCGCCTCGCCTCCACCTGCCCCCATTTTGCTCCGGTGAGCGACGCGCCTCCACCTGCGCTAGAACGGCGACTACACCGAGGACTAGCGGACGAGATGCTGGAAACGGCCTTGGCGGGAGCTGCAGTCGACGACATTTTTTGCTACATCTGGTTACTATTTTTGCTGGAATCAGCAACATTTTTTTGCTACGATCCACATTTAGAGTGCTTTTTGCTGGAACCGCTCCCAAATTTTGCTACCATGGTTTTGTTTTTTGCTACAACCGTTGCATCCCCTGTCTTTTGATTTTTTTTGCTAGATCCATCTATATGCTGGAACGATTCCAAGTTTTGCTACCACGGTTTTTTATTTTTGCTACTGCCGTCTTAGTTTGCTACCATCCCTGTTTTTGATTTTTTTGCTGGATCCATCCTTTTGCTGGAATCGCTCTATTTTTTGCTACCACGGTCTTTGAATTTTGCTACCACCGTCTTCATTTTTTGCTACAACCTTATTTTTGATTTGTTTTGTTGGATCCATCTTTTTGCTGGAATCACTCCCAAATTTTGCTTCCATTGTTTTGTTTTTTGCTACCATCGTTTTGTTTTTTGCTTCCACTGTCTTTGATTTGTGCTATCACCCGTATTTTTGATTTTTTGCTGGATCTATAATATTGCTTGAAGGGATTGAACCAGCTATTTATTCTGTTGAAACCAACGATTTGTTTTGTTGGAACAACTTCTTTTCAGAGCGGGATGACCACTGGAACCGCAAGCGAGACGGTGGTGCTGCACCAGCGACGACGGTGACCAGTTGACGGGATTGACGACGGCTGGTGGCGATGCTGGAAACGCCCACCCGGCGGTGCTACAACCAGTGGGGGTGGAGACACTCGTCGAGCTGCAAAGGCCTGCGGCACTGGACATATTTGTTTCGACAGGAGGGTGGGCAGCACCGACGAGGGGCGCGCGGGAGGCTACTGTTGACGACAGGGCCGTGGGGCGCGTGCTGCAAGACGGCGGCGAGGCAAGCCGGAGGGGAACTTCGATCTGCCAGTGGGAGGGGCGCGGCCTTGCCCGATGCAAGCGGACGACTTTTCTTTTGTTTCCTGTGGCGAAGGAAGAAAACATTGCGGGATCCAATCGAGCGGCTGTGGATGCATGTATCGGGCGGCTAGGGGCCGACCGGCCGAAAGGTTTCGGCTGGCGCGCCGGCGCTTAGTGGTCGCCTTAATTGAATATGTATGAAAAAAATGCATGGAATTTCTTGCGTACGAAAACATTCAAATCCTCCTGACCTGTACGGTGACGAGTGCTATTGTGCTAAGGCTGGTCGTAATGGTATTATCATATCTAGTATCATGCATGCCAACTAGACAATTTTGATGATGTGTCATAGCATTAAATGAAGAAAGAAATGGTGTAGTATCATATCATGATAACGTATCATATTAAATGCTATGCTACTTTGTGTCATGCATGGCAATAAATAGAGTACTACATGATACTAATATATGATACTATGCATTAGGGAGGTAATATCATCTACTAGTATCATATGCATGATACTAGTATATGATACTCTCCATTACAACCAGCCTAATGACGATTAGCACTGGTGGAATGTGCATGAGGTGGAAATTAAAACAGAGTCATAAAGTGCTGCAGCGTATGCCAAAACCTTGCTCTTCGCTAATGACAATTACAACTTGCATTATGTTGATTACAAAAAACATGGATCTTTCTTAAACTGTAGATTGAGAGTTTCATAAAACTTGATTACTGCCTTCAGACTCATGAAGTGTGGTTCACCATGACGTACATTAAGAGTTTGAAAAAGAAATTGCATCGCCTGGTCTGCAAACAAAAAAGAAATTTATTGCATGCTCGAGTGACAAGACGGCCGAGTGTGGTAGGCCACGCTAACATGGGACAAATTGTGCCGAGTGTGGTACTTGTTGCAACCAGTTCCAGAATTCGTCATACTAAGGGGATGGATCGTGGAACATTTGCTACTACTAGTGAACGAATTCGGTACCAAACCATGTGCTTTACCCGTGATATACTACCGGCTTAAAAGAACCGCTACGTTGTTATACAATTGTTCATAAATGCGCTATGACGATCCACCTGCAGAAGAGTGGTGCAGATAAGCATACCACTAGACGCCGTGCACCAAAGGAGCTTTTCGGACTTTACAATGCATATATTATTTATGGGATGAGTGCCAATCTGATGTTTCATAGGCCACATGTTAGGCATTCTTCTAATACTTTGGGTTATACTATGTTTGCACACAACTATGTATGTATTTAAATGAAAGCAAATATACAGACTTTATTACTTGCACAACTGGTTAATGACGCTAAATTGATGATATCCATGGTGCATGTCGACTGTAGTACACATTTGCTGATGAGTGTTGACCGTAAACATAGTGTGTGTGTGTATAATGTCAGATAAACGTATAGCGAGCCAAACGAGATGATAAGTAACGGACCTATCATGAATTTCTGAAACCCATTTCATTTCCGAATATGCAGATATTTGAAGCTCATTTTATTGGATATTGTAAAGCTCGTCTTCAGGTTCTCTACATGTGCCAGCACTAGTAGAAAATAGGGCTTTGGTCACAGTGCAATATAGACATTAGTCCCGGTTGCATTACGAACCGGGAGGCATTAGTCCTGTCGGATTTCAGGTTCCGGCAGACCCTTGAGGTTCGAACACTGGGGTGCGCGCGAAACTTTCGCCTCTTACCTACCTGCTCCCCGCCGCCACGCTGAGATCTAAGCTACGAAAAGAACAACACAAGAGACACAGGGTTTATACTGGTTCGGGCCACCGTTGTGGTGTAATACCCTACTCCAGTTTGTGGTGTGGTGGATTGCCTCTTGGACTAATGATGATGAGCAATACAAGGAAGAACAACCTCGCGAGGGTCTGTTCTTGGATGGGCGATGAACTGCTAGGAGGAGTTCATGCACCCTTCTCTCTCTCTCTCTCTCTCTCTCTCTCTGTGGATCCTATCTGCCTCCAATTCTCATTCTAATTGCCTCTACCCTGGGGGTGGCTAGTCCTATTTATAGGCAAAGGCCCTGGGCCTCTTTCCAAATATTGAGCGGGAAGGGCGCCAATAATTGGCCATTTTGAAGGGGAACATATGGTACACTTATCGTGAGCAAAGTTGGTCTTCGTCTGCCAAAGGCTCTGGTGGTGACGCTGGTTTGGGCTCCACAATGACTTCCTCCTTGCCATTGGGCTGGCCTTGGTCTTGTTGCACCGAAACGGGTGCCTTTGCTTGATGCTCTCGCCTACGCTTGCTCCCTTTGCACCAAAGAGGAAAGAAGGACACTGCGCGGGCTGGCGCCTGCCTAGCGCCCTTGGTCGTCATGGCTTGCGTCACGGGCACCTCTTGAGGTACCCCGCCTTGATCTCTCCGCCTCCTCGTGAGCCAGCCTGATGAGGCCGCGCCTGAGGAAGCTCCGTGTCGTCCGCCCCGCGAGGCTCGGCCCCTTGCGAGGGTCTTGGGTCTGTGTTGATGAAGATGGGCCATGTTGGGCCTCCCTTTGAGCCACGCCGCAGGCAGGCAAGCCTGGGACCCCCGTTCCCAGAACGCCGACAGTAGCCCTCGGGCCCAAGGCGCGCCCGAACTTGGCCGTGTAGCAAGGCGAAAGGGCAAGGGCGAAGCGCCGCGGGCCCTAACAGCCTGCGGCCTTGGGCGCTGCGTGGCGGTTGATTTGGACGTGGGCGTCTCCACTTCCCCATGACGCCTTGGCAACTGCGCGGATTGGACAAGTCCCTGCATGCAAAGCGGGTCATGATTACCTGCGATCGTGGAGGTCGGCGGTTGGCCTTCGCCGGCCATAAATACGGAACGGCACGCGCCCTTCCAGTCCATCTCTTCTTGCTTCTCCTTCTTCCCGGTCCTTACTACGTCTTGCTGCAATGGCTCTGATCCGTCGGTTCTCGGCGGCAGAGAAGGGAAAGGCTCCCCGAGAGGAGCCAGACCCGCTCCCGCCGAAGAAACGGCTCGCCCTCCGCCGCCGGGACGAGGGGGCCCATCAGGTGGTGTCGAGGCCCTGGGGCGAGCGGGCACCGCCGGGGTTCCCGCTTCCTTTGTACGCCCACGTCGAGGGCTCTGAAGGAGTCGATGACAATCGCCACGGGCGGCGCCGCCGTCGGCGCCGACGGGTCACGAAGGTGTGGGTCGTCCCCCCTGGGGTCCACACCGAGGGCTCCTCCCGAGAGTTCGTGCTCCACGCCGCCATGCCTCCTCAGTCTTGGATTCGCCTTCCTCCCTTCTTCGCCTCCATCATCCCGCAGGGAGAACTCCTGGAGCTTTGGCTGCAGCACCCTCGCGGCCGAGCCAGAGGTCACGGTCGTTGCCCCGGGCGAGGTCTTATTGACTCGAGGCTGGGGCAAAATCGCCCGGGTCTGCAGGACAAGAGGCGCCTTCGCGATCCACTTGGAGTACGATGGTGCCTCGATGATGCTCTTTAAGGTCTTCGATGCAAAGGGGCGCCGGCTGGAGTGCTGCCCCGGGAGAGGTGGTCGGGACTCTGTTACGGCGAGGACTAGGCCCGCCGACCGCTCCCTTGGCGGCTCCTCAGGCGGTGGAGGCGTCGGAGGGTCCAGCGACTCCGGCGAGCTCTTCGCGACCCCGAAGACGAGCGACGACAGCTACGAGCCCTCGAGCCGGCGCCGCTCCTGGAGCAGGGCGGGCTCGTCAGGCTGTCGCCGACTCTGATCTGGATGGGGTTGGCGCCGGTGCTTGACGACCCACTTTTGATGATGGCGTCTTTTGCAGGAGCGCGTGTAGTTAGCGTCCCTTTAGGTTCTGTTCCCTGCGAGGAATCAAAGACGCGTCCCGTGGGGGCTTCTAAGGTTCCTGTGATCCTGTTTGTTAATATAACCTTTGTCGTAAAATTGTGCGAGTTGCTCATTCCGTCTTACCTCAGTTCTCCCTTTCGAACCTCACGAGGGCTTGGTGCTCTACGCCGACAGGTCCCAGTCCCAAGGCGGCTTCAGTCGTCGCTGGTATGCCAGGTCGCGATGCCGTGGTCAAGGCCAGGAGGTGAGCGACCCGGGGTCCGGTAAGAGCCCCTGAGTCGCGATGCTCAGGAGGTCCCCTTTGGCGCTCAAGCAGCCGTCGTTCGGTGAAAAAGGAGAGCGGCGTCGCTAACACGGGATTGCATTAGGTGCGGGGACAGTGCCACGGTAGCTGATGCTTTCGGGTGGTGACTTATCTCGAGAATCAGGGACCGCTCCCTGGTGTGTCGCTGGGTCCGTGCATCGGCAGGCGTGAGGTTTCTAGGCGAGGTCCTCGCGTATCTCTCCCCTCTCGCCTTTGCTCCCCTTTATGCTCTACGTCCTCGAGTCCCGGCCCTCGAGCGAGTCTCAGCCGTCGCTGGTATGCCAGGTCGCGATGCCGTGGACAAGGCCAGAGGGTGAGGGCTGGAGAGCCAGTAGGAGCCCTGAGTCGCGATGCTCAGGCACCCCCCCTTTAACGCGCAAGCGGTTCACGCGGATGAGAGCGAAGGAGATACCGCAAGGGCCTCGCCTGACGCAGCTCTTTCAGGAGATCCTGTAGACCCAACATAGAAAGAACAAGGGGTTGTCGTGACAATTGACAGTCAGCCGTTGGTTGCTTCCGAGGGGCGATGAGGCACTGAAGGCTTGGCGAGGTGGCGCCATGCAGGGCTGCCGCGGCCAGAGCTCAGCCATTCAAGTTTTTTGGCGTTGCAGGGACGGACACATGCGCAAGCGCCGTGCCATTTCGGGAGCAGCTCCATCAGTTGGCGTCAGTTGAGCGGGCAACTAGATCAAACACATTAGTCGCGAAGGAGTGGATTCATTCAAATAGACGCTGGGAAGGCAGTCATCGCTGGGTCAGGCCCGAGCGACTTGGGGATGATGCAGCCCGAGGGGCGCCCCAACAAAGTAAGCTAACAACATGAAATAAGAGGGATACATGCCGCAGGAACGGACCCACGCGGCCTGGGAATAATGCAGCCCTGGGGGGCGCTCCCAGCTGGAAATGAAACTTGAAAGATGTCACCTGATGATGTTGAGGACGGAGAAGTGTTGGTGTAGCAGACTCGGTGGGCTGCGGAAGCCGATCCTCACGAGCCCCCAGGCCCAGGGGCCTTGGGAGGCTCCGGAACCGCTGGTGGCTCCTCGCGGACTATCTCCATCTCCACCAAGGCTGCAGAACGCGTGGCCTCTTGAGCCTCCGTGATGCGCCTCATGAGGCGCTGGTACGTGGAAGCCGCATTCGGCAAGCCGTAAGGCATGCGAACGTAGCTGTGGGGTGGACCTTCGCAGCGCCCCACTCGCGAGGGCCAGAGGCGCTCCAGAGACGCGACTCGATTGAGCCCTGGTATGTCGATGCAGACGCGCAGCCCACCATCCTCGCCTGGATGGGGAGCCGCAGCTGGTAGGCGGCGGCCGCCTCTCATGACTCTTGACTCCTGTAGCTCCTGAATGACCTTGCTGACGAACTCCTGTGGGTCTGGCCCTCCTTGCTTTACTCCTTCTTGAGGGAAACGTGCTTCGAAACACGCCTCCATGTGGTGCCCAAGCGCCTCCCTTGTGACCTTAGCGAGGTCTGTGGCCCTCCAGGGGAGAGCCCCCGAGCCCTGCCTGAGGAGGGCGCCGGGCGCGCTTTCCTATGCGATGGAAGGAGGATCCCCTTGGGCATGCGTGGGCCCTGAGGGGCCTGACTCCTGAGGGACCGGGCCGGGTGATGTCTTCTTTTTCTTGGGGCGGTCTCGAGAAGCCTCCTGCTTCCGCGATCCGGGTCTTCCGGTGATGCGGCCTGAAAGGCTTGTTCCAGGGAACACACCGCGTCCTTCTCTTCATAGGGCACCGTGATGACTCCGCCACTTCCTGGCATCTTGAGGACGTTGTAGCTGTGGTGAGTTACGGCCATGAACTTGGCCAGCGCTGGGTACCCAAGGATGGCTTTGTACGGCAGGCGAATGTGAGCGACGACGAAGTCGATGAGCTCGGTGCGGTAGTTGTCGCGTGCCCCGAAGGTGACAGGGAGGCGGACCTACCCAATCGGGACCGTGGAGCCGTCGGTGACTCCGGATAAAGGCTTGGTTGGCTGAAACTGGTTGTAGGGCACCACGTTACTGATGATTGGGGAACAAAGCATCAGGAGGACTCCGGCTGTGGCCGCACACTTGAGCTGATCCGCTGAGCTGAACGTGACGGCGCATGTCGACCACCTGAGAGGGCGCGTGGCTTCGAGCTTGGGGAGGACTGCATTTACTTCACGGGCGAACTGCTTGAAGATGCGCCGAGAGGCTGGGGCTTGAGCCCCGCCCAGGATGCAGGCGATCGCGCGCAGCTCCTGGAAGCCCCCAGCCCCCTCGTCCTGATGGCGATCCTCGTTTCTCCCTGGCTGCGGCGGTAGCGGAGGGAGGCCTGCGTTGCCTTACGGGCGATCCTCGCGAGGCTGATCCCTCCAGTCTCCCTCGCGAGGCGGGTCCTGCCAGCGGTCCTCGCAAGGTCGATCGCGCCACCCTTAGCGCGGGCCGTGGGCTTCCCAGCGTCCTGGGTTCCTTCCTCCTCCTCGACCGTAGCCCCAGTCACCGCGGTCGGGACGACGGCCGATCCTTCCTTCTCGCACGGCTCGGAGCTCTTGACATTCGTTGGTGTTGTGGGTGTGGAGGTCATGGCACACACAGTACCGACTGCCTTTGGAAGACTCGGGCTGATCTCTGCCCCGCTTGGTGTCTGGTTCTGCCGCGAGCACGGCAGCCCCCTTGCGCTTCACATCCTTGGCCTTGGACTTCTTCTCTTCTGGGTCAGCGGCAGGCAGCTCGAGGAGGGAGAGGCGCCCTTCCTCAGCCCTGGCGCACTTGGTCGCCAAGTTGAACAGCTCCAAGGAAGTACACAGGTCCTCATGCATCGCCAGCTCCTCCTTCATATTGACGTCGCGCACGCCGTCGGAGAAGGCTGAGATGATGGCCTCCTCGGTCACCTTGGGAATCTAGAGGCGTGCGTTGTTGAAGCGCTGGATGTATTTCTGTAGGGTCTCTCCGGGTTGTTGCTTGATGCGGCGCATGTCGCTCACGGCGGGTGGCCGGTCGTGAGTATCTTGGAAGTTGGCGATGAAGCGGGTGCGCATCTGGTCCCAGGAGGAGATCGTGCCTGGAGCCAGGTTGAGGAGCCAGGTGCGGGGCCCGTCCTTAAGCGCCATGGGAAACCAGTTCGCCATGACCTTCTCGTCTCCGTTGGCAGCTTCGATGCCCAGCTCGTAGAGCTGGAGGAACTCCGCAGGGTCGGCCGTGCCGTCGTAACGAGGAGGCAGGTCTGGCTTGAACTTGCCCGGCCACGTGACGCTGCGTAGCTCGGTGGTGAATGCACGGCAGCCTGCTGTGGCCACGGGAGGCCTTGGATGATGCAGAGCTTGGTCTTGCAGGTCTCCACGCGCTGCAGCTGGGAGCAGCGCGGGGTCTTGACGTGCGGGAGCAGGAGCATAGTCGCGACGTGCTGGAGCAGGGAGCGCCCAGGCAGCTTCTTGCGGGTGAGGGACTTCTTGGCAGCTCTGCTCCTGCCGCGCCGGCACCTGACGGAGCGGGTTCCGCCCAAGGGCCACGCGCCTTGGATCCGGGGCGCCTTCTTGAGGAGGAGGCGGCTGGGGCGCCCCCGGAGCTTCGTCGCCCGCGCGGGGCGGGGTGCGGTGTAGCGGAAAGGATGGTGCGGGAGAGCCCCCGGCGGCACGGACAAGCTCAGCGACGCGGTCGAGCCATTCTTCGTAGACGTCGTCGACGGGACGGTAGCGCAGGAGCTCGTTTGCCGCGATGAGCGCAACTCAAGCCTCCATGGGTGCGCGGAGCGCACGCGACGAAGAACCAGCTGGGGTGAGCGAGGGGGTGGCGGTGCGGCCGTCTTGCCGCATGGATGCTGAGACGACGCTTGCTGCTCGTTCCCCGCCAGGCCGGTGGCGGCGTTGGCGGCAGGTGACGGGGAACGGCGAGGACGCCCGCCGACAGGAGCCCTCTGGGCGACGCGGGAAGCGAGAGCCGCTCGGCGCTCGGCGCGGGCCCGACGAGCGTCATACATGGACGCGATGGTCGGAGGAGAACGGGGCGGTGGAAGACTAGTTCCGGCGCACCCCTACCTGGCGCGCCAAATGTCGGATTTCGGGTTCCGGCAGACCCTTGAGGTTCGAACACTGGGGTGCGCGCGGAGCTTTCGCCTCCTACCTACCTGCTCCCCACCGCCACGCTGAGATCTAAGCTACGAAAAGAACATCACAAGAGACACAGGGTTTATACTGGTTTGGGCCACCGTTGTGGTGTAATACTCTACTCCAGTTTGTGGTGTGGTGGATTGCCTTTTGGGCTGATGATGATGAGCAATACAAGGAAGAACAGCCTCGCGAGGGTCTGTTCTTGGCTGGGCGATGAACTGTTAGGAGGAGTTCAGGCACCCTTCTCTCTATCTCTTTCTGTGGATCCTATCTGCCTCCAATTCTCATTCTAATTGCCTCTACTCTGGGGGTGGCTAGTCCTATTTATAGGCAAAGGCCCTGGGCCTCTTCCCAAATATTGAGCGGGAAGGGCGCCAACAATTGGCCATTTTGAAGGGGAACATATGGTACACTTATCCTGACCAAAGTTGGTCTTCGCCTGCCAAAGGCTCTGGTGGTGACGCTGGCTTGGACTCCACAATGACTTCCTCCTTGCCGTTGGGCTGGTCTTGGTCTTGTTGCACCAAAATGGGTGCCTTTGCTTGATGCTCTCGCCTGCGCTTGCTCCCTTTGCACCAAAGAGGAAAGAAGGACACTGCGCGGGCTGGCGCCCGCCTGGCGCCCTTGGTCGTCATGGCTTGCGTCACGGGCACCTCGTGAGGTACCCCGCCTTGATCTCTCCGCCTCCTCGTGAGCCAGCCTGATGAGGCCGCGCCTGAGGAAGCTCCGTGTCGTCCGCCCCGCGAGGCTCGGCTCCTCGCGAGAGTCTTGGGTCTGTGTTGATTAAGATGGGCCGTGCTGGGCCCCCCTTTGAGCCACGCTGCAGGCCGCAGGCAGGCAAGTCTGGGGACCCCCGTTCCCAGAATGCCGACAAGTCCCGGTTCAATTGGGCCCTTTAGTCCTGATTTGAGACACGAACTCGGACAAAAGGGCATCTCACCCTTTAGTCCCGGTCCGTGTCTCAAACCAGGACTAAAGGGCCCATTTCTCAAACTCTACCCCCCCCCCCGCCCCGCGCGCGTGTATCGCCATTTCAGTTTTGAAAAAAGCAAAAGAAAATGATTAAAACTTCAAAAAATAAAATCCTTCGAGATGTAGTTATATTACTACATCTACTAGTTAGAAAAATTAAAAAACATAAATTTGGACATGTTTTGCAAAAAAGTGTCATGAAAAAGTAAAACGGCTATAACTTTTGCATACGATGTCGGAAAAAACGTATAATATATCAAAATGTTCAGCACGAAAACCCGCATCCGATTTGGACCGTCGTAGGCCTGTTTGCAAATTTTTGAGAATCCTCAAATTCTAAAAGGAAAAAAAGATATGCTCAAATTTCAGTTTTTTTGAATTTTGGTTAAATCTGGTCAAACTATGGTCAAACTACTTATTCAGGAAGTATTAGTGTTACTACATAATTATTCAAACTACTTATTCAAATAATTAGTACCGACCCTTTAGTCTCGGTTCCAGAACCGGGACAAATGACCCTTTTTCTACTAGTGCAGATCTCCACTTGGAATACAGTTGATGTGCTTGTTTGAAATGGATGCTATCTTTCTCTATGCTTTTGCACTTGAAACATGGTAATTGTAATTGTTCAGATTATATTAAATGGATGCTATCAGATTCCATATTTTTGCTAGAGATAGCCTTCTGGTCATGTAAGAATGCTTATATTCCAGGAAGAAAAATTTGCACATGTTAGAAATATCAAGGTGCTTCTTGTTCTGCATGAGATAATCCTGCCCACATTTTTAAAATCTTCATGTATTATCACTTAGCTGGACGTATGATGCTCTTGTACAAATTTCTTTCAATATTTTCTGCGTCCGCTCATCGATATTGAAGACTATGATATTTAACTTTCATCTTTTGTATCACCATATATGTACAAAATTTAATATCAACTATTGTCAAAATAGATGGGCGTTGCAACGCGTGCCATCATTGATCTAGTAAGATATTATTACGGGCATATTTGGTTTACTTCCTGGAAAAGCTGCCTGACTCAGGCAGGAATTTCAGGCGTTGGATATCTCAAGACTGGGATTGAGATTGCTGCATTGTGACGCCCCCGATTCAATCCTACACTAATCATGCACACAAACGTGTACGATCAAAATCGGGGACTCACGGGAAGATATCACAACACAACTCTAAAAACATAAATAAGTCATACAAGCATCATAATACAAGCCAGGGGCCTCGAGGGCTCGAATACAAGTGCTCGATCATAGATGAGTCAGCGGAAGCAACAATATCTGATTACAGACATAAGTTAAACAAGTTCGCCTTAAGAAGGCTAGCAAAAACTGGGATACAGATCGAAAGAGGCGCAGGCCTCCTGCCTGGGATCCTCCTAAACTACTCCTGGTCGCCGGCAGCATGAACGTAGTACGCACCTCCGGTGTAGTAGGAGTCGTCGTCGACGGTGGCGTCTGGCTCCTAGGCTCCAGCATCTGGTTGCGACAACCAGGTAGAATGGAAACGAGGAAAAGAGGGAGAAAAGCAACCGTGAGTACTCATCCAAAGTACTCGCAAGCAAGGATCTACACTACATATGCAGCAGTATCTGTGTAAAGGGGCAATATCGGTGGACTGAACTGCATAATGCCAGAATACGAGGGGGATAGCTAGTCCTGTCGAAGACTACGCCTCTGGCAGCCTCCATCTTGCAGCATGTAGAAGAGACTAGATGGTAAGTTCACCAAGTAGCATCGCATAGCATAATCCTACCCGGCGATCCTCCCCTCGTCGCCGTGTGTGAGAGTGATCACCGGGTTATATCTGGCACTTGGAAGGGTGTGTTTTATTAAGTATCCGGTTCTAGTTGTCATAAGGTCAAGGTACAACCCCGGGTCGTCCTGTTACCGAAGATCAAGGCTATTCGAATATATAAACTTCCCTGCAGGGGTGCACCATATTACCCAACATGCTCGATTCCCTTTGGCCGGATACACTTTTCTGGGTCATGCCCGGCCTTGGAAGATCAACACGTCGCAGCCCCACCTAGGCACAACAGAGAGGTCAGCACGCCGGTCTAAATCCTATGCGCGCAGGGGTCTGGGCCCATCACCCATTGCACACCTCCACGTTGCGTACGCAGCTGGTGAGCAGACCTATCAACCTCCATTACAAAGGAAGTTGCGTTACACGGTCCAACCCGGCGCGCGCCGCTCAGTCACTGACGTCACGAAGGCTTCGGCTGATACCAGGACGTCGGTTGCCCATATCTTGTCCCACATGGCGCTTAGTGCATATAAGGTCAATGACCCAACTCAGATCAAATACCAAGATCTCGTTAAGGGTGTTATTATGAAGTAACCGCGGACGCCGACCAGGGCCAGGCCCACCTCTCACCTAGGTGGTCTCAACCTGCCCTGACGCTCCGCCACAAAGTAGCAGTCGGGGGCCGTCGGGAACTCAGGCCCACCACTACCTGGATGGAGCCACTGAAGGAAATATGCCCTAGAGGCAATAATAAAGTTATTATTTATTTCCTTATATCATGATAAATGTTTATTATTCATGCTAGAATTGTATTAACCGGAAACATAATGCATGTGTGAATACATAGACAAACAGAGTGTCACTAGTATGCCTCTACTTGACTAGCTCATTAATCAAAGATGGTTATGTTTCCTAACCATGAACAAAAGAGTTGTTATTTGATTAACGGGATCACATCAATAGGAGAATGATGTGATTGACATGACCCATTCCATTATCTTAGCACCTGATTGTTTAGTATGTTGCTATTGCTTTCTTCATGACTTATACATGTTCCTATGACTATGAGATTATGCAACTCCCGTTTGCCGGAGGAACACTTTTTGTGCTACCAAACGTCACAACGTAACTGGGTGATTATAAAGGAGCTCTATAGGTGTCTCCGAAGGTACATGTTGGGTTGGCGTATTTCGAGATTAGGATTTGTCACTCCGATTGTCGGAGAGGTATCTCCGGGCCCTCTCGGTAATGCACATCACATAAGCCTTGCAAGCATTTCAACTAATGAGTTAGTTGTGAGATGATGTATTACGGAATGAGTAAATAGACTTGCCGGTAACGAGATTGAACTAGGTATTGAGATACTAACGATCAAGTCTCGGGCAAGTGACATACCGATGACAAAGGGAACAACGTATGTTGTTATGCGGTCTGACCGATAAAGATCTTCGTAGAATATGTAGGGGCCAATATGAGCATCCAGTTTTCGCTATTGGTTATTGACCGGAGATATGTCTCGGTCATGTCTACATTGTTCTCGAACCCGTAGGGTCCGCACGCTTAACGTTACGATGACAGTTTCATTATGAGTTTATATGTTTTCATGTACCGAAGGTTGTTCGGAGTCCCGGATGTGATCACAGACATGACGAGGAGTCTCGAAATAGTCGAGACATAAAGATTGATATATTGGATGACTATATTCGGACACCGGAATGGTTCTGGGGGTTATCGGATATAAAACGGAGTACCGGGGGGTTACCGGAACCCCCCGGGGGGTTATTGGGACTCATGGGCCCAAAGTGGTGGAAGAGGAGAGGCAATAGGAGGTGGCGCGCGGCCCCCCTTGCCCCAATCCTAATTGGGAAAGGGAAGGGGGCGGCGGCCCCCCTTCTCCTTCCTTCCCTCCACCTCCTCCTTCCCCCTTCTCCTAGTTGGAATAGGAAAGGGGGGCAAAACCTACTTGGAGTAGGATTGCCCCCCCTTGGGCACGCCTCCTCCCCTTGGCTGGCCCTCTCCTCCTCCCCCCTTTATATACGGAGGAGGGGGTCACCCCATAGACACAACAATTGATCATTGATCTCTTAGCCGTGTGCGGTGCCCCCCTCCACCATAATCCTCGATAATATTGTAGCGGTGCTTAGGCAAAGCCCTGCGATGGTAGAACATCAAGATCGTCACCACGCCGTCGTGCTGACGGAACTCATCCCCGACCCTTTGCTGGATCGGAGTTCGGGGGTCGTCATCGAGCTGAACGTGTGCTAAAACTCGGAGGTGCCGTAGTTTCGGTGCTTGATCGGTCGGGCCATAAAGACGTACGACTACATCAACCGCGTTGTTATAACGCTTCCGATTTCGGTCTACGAGGGTACATGGACAATACACTCCCCTCTCGTTGCTATGCATCACCATGATATTGTGTGTGCGTAGGAATTTTTTTGAAATTACTACGTTCCCCAACAGTGGCATCCGAGCTAGGTTTTATGTGTAGATGTCATATGCACGAGTAGAAAACAAGTGAGTTGTCGGCGATATAAGTCATACTGCTTACCAGCATGTCATACTTTGGTTCGGTGGTATTGTTGGATGAAGCGCCCCGTACCGACATTACGCGTATGCTTACGCGAGACTAGTTCTACCGACGTGCTTTGCACACAGGTGGCTGGCGGGTGTCAGTGTCTCCAACTTTAGTTGAACCGAGTGTGGCCACGCCCGGTCCTTGCGAAGGTTAAAACAGCACCAACTTGACAAACTATCATTGTGGTTTTGATGCGTAGGTAAGAACGGTTCTTGCTAAGCCCGTAGCAGCCACGTACAACTTGCAACAACAAAGTAGAGGACGTCTAACTTGTTTTTGAAGGGCATGTTGTGATGTGATATGGTCAAGACATGATGCGAAATTTTATTGTATGAGATGATCATGTTTTGTAACCGAGTTATCGGCAACTAGCAGGAGCCATATGGTTGTCGCTTTATTGTATGCAATGCAATCGCCCTGTAATGCTTTACTTTATCACTAAGCGGTAGCGAAAGTCGTAGTAGCATAAGATTGGCGAGACGACAACGATGCTACGATAGAGATCAAGGTGTCGGGCCAGTGACGATGGTGATCATGACGGTGCTTCGAAGATGGAATCACAAGCACAAGATGATGATGGCCATATCATATCACTTATATTGATTGCATGTGATGTTTATCTTTTATGCATCTTATCTTGCTTTGATTGAGGGTAGCATTATAAGATGATCTCTCACTAAATTTCAAGAAAAAAGTGTTCTCCCTGACTATGCACTGTTGCCAAAGTTCGTCGTGCCCAGACACCATGTGATGATCGGGTGTGATAAGCTCTACGTCCATCTACAACGGGTGCAAGCCAGTTTTTGCACACGCAGAATACTCAGGTTAAACTTGACGAGCCTAGCATATGCAGATATGGCCTCGGAACACTGAGACCGAAAGGTCGACGTGAATCATATAGTAGATATGATCAACATAGTGATGTTCACCATTGAAAGCTACTCCATTTCACGTGATGATCGGTTATGGTTTAGTTGATTTGGATCATGTGATCACTTAGAGGATTAGAGGGATGTCTTTCTAAGTGGGAGTTCTTAAGTAATATGATTAATTGAACTTAAATTTATCATGAACTTAGTACCTGATAGTATCTTGCTTGTCTATGTTGATTGTAGATAGATGGCCCGTGTTGTTGTTCTGTTGAATTTTAATGCATTCCTTGAGAAAGCAAAGTTGAAAGATGATGGTAGCAATTACACGGACTGGGTCCGTAACTTGAGAATTATCCTCGTTGCTGCACAGAAGAATTACGTCCTGGAAGCACCGCTGGGTGCCAGGCCTGCTGCTGATGCAACTGGCAACGTTAAGAACGTCTCGCAGAGCAAAGCTGATGACTACTTGATAGTTCAATGTGTCATGCTTTACGGCTTAGAACTGGGACTTCAACGACATTTTGAACGTCATGGAGCATATGAGATGTTACAGGAGTTGAAGTTAATATTTCAAGCAAATGCCCGGATTGAGAGATATGAAGTCTCCAATAAGTTCTATAGCTGCAAGACGGAGGAGAACAGTTCTGTCAGTGAGCATATACTCAAAATGTCTGGCTATAATAATCACTTGATTCAACTGGGAGTTAATCTTCCGGATGATAGCGTCATTGACAGAATTCTCCAAGCACTGCCACCAAGCTATAAGAGCTTCATGATGAACTATAATATGCAAGGGATGGACAAGACAATTCCTGACCTCTTCGCAATACTAAAGGCTGCGGAGGTAGAAAATCAAGAAGGAGCATCAAGTGTTGATGGTCAACAAGACCACTAGTTTCAAGAAAAAGGGAAAAGGGAAGAAGAAGGGGAACTTCAATAAGAACAACAAGCAAGTTGCTGCTCAGGAGAAGAAACCTAAATCTGGACCTAAGCCTGAAACTGAGTGCTTCTACTGCAAGCAGACTGGTCACTGGAAGCGGAACTGCCCCAAGTATTTAGAGGATAAGAAGGATGGCAAGGTGAACAAAGGTATATGTGATATACATGTTATTGATGTGTACCTTACTAGAGCTCGCAGTAGCACCTGGGTATTTGATACTGGTTCTGTTGCTAATATTTGCAACTCGAAACAGGGACTACGGATTAAGCGAACACTAGCAAAGGATGAGGTGACGATGTGCATGGGAAATGTTTCCAAAGTCGATGTGATCGCGATCGGCACACTACCTCTACATCTACCTTTGGGATTAGTATTAGACCTAAATAATTGTTATTTGGTGCCAGCGTTGAGCATGAACATTATATCTGGATCTTGTTTGATGCGAGACGGTTATTCATTTAAATCAGAGAATAATGGTTGTTCTATTTATATGAGTAATATCTTTTATGGTCATGCACCCTTGAAGAGTGGTCTATTTTTGATGAATCTCGATAGTAGTGATACACATATTCATAATGTTGAAACCAAAAGATGCAGAGTTGATAATGATAGTGTAACTTATATGTGGCACTGCCGTTTAGGTCATATCGGTGTAAAGCGCATGAAGAAACTCCATACTTATGGACTTTTGGAGCCACTTGATTATGAATCACTTGGTACTTGCGAACCGTGCCTCATGGGAAAGATGATTAAAACACCGTTCTCCGGTACTATGGAGAGAGCAACAGATTTGTTGGAAATCATACATACAGATGTTTGTGGTCCGATGAATGTTGAGGCTCGTGGCGGATATCGTTATTTTCTCACCTTCACAGATGATTTAAGCAGATATGGGTATATCTACTTAATGAAGCATAAGTCTGAAACATTTGAAAAGTTCAAAGAATTTCAGAGTGAAGTTGAAAATCATCGTAACAAGAAAATAAAGTTTCTACGATCTGATCGTGGAGGAGAATATTGGAGTTACGAGTTTGGTCTACATTTGAAACAATGCGGAATACTTTCGCAACTCACGCCACCCGGAACACCACAGCGTAATGGTGTGTCCGAACGTCGTAATCGTACTTTACTAGATATGGTGAGATCTATGATGTCTCTTACTGATTTACCGCTATCTTTTTGGGGTTATGCTTTAGAGACGGCCGCATTCACGTTAAGTAGGGCACCATCGAAATCCGTTGAGACGACGCCTTATGAACTATGGTTTGGCAAGAAACCAAAGTTGTCGTTTCTGAAAGTTTGGGTATGCGATGCTTATGTGAAAAAGCTTCAAGCTGATAAGCTCGAACCCAAATCGGAGAAATGTGTCTTCATAGGATACCCAAAGGAGACTGTTGGGTACACCTTCTATCACAGATCCGAAGGCAAGACATTTGTCGCTAAGAATGGATCCTTTCTACAGAAGGAGTTTCTCTTGAAAGAAGTGAGTGGGAGGAAAGTAGAACTTCATGAGGTAACTGTACCTGCTCCCTTATTGGAAAGTAGTTCATCACAGAAAACGGTTTCTGTGACACCTACACCAATTAGTGAGGAAGTTAATGATGAAGACCATGAAACTTTAGATCAAGTTATTACTGAACCTCGTAGATCAACCAGAGTAAGATCCGCACCAGAGTGGTACGGTAATCCTGTTCTGGAAGTCATGCTACTAGATCATGATGAACCTACGAACTATGAAGAAGCGATGGTGAGCCCAGAATCCGCAAAATGGCTTGAAGCCATGAAATCTGAGATGGGATCCATGTATGATAACAAAGTATGGACTTTGGTTGACTTGCCCGATGATTGGCAAGCAATTGAGAATAAATGGATCTTCAAGAAGAAGATTGACGCTGACGGTAATGTTACTGTCAATAAAGCTCGACTTGTTGCAAAAGGTTTTCGACAAGTTCAAGGAATTGACTACGATGAGACCTTCTCACCGATAGCGATGCTTAAGTCTGTCCAAATCAAGTTAGCAATTGCCGCATTTTATGATTATGAAATTTGGTAGATGGATGTCAAAACTGCATTCCTGAATGGATTTCTGGAAGAAGAGTTGTATATGATGCAACCGGAAGGGGTATATGGTTGTAGGTAGGCAAATGGTAAAACCAAGGTTGGGCCTTGCTGGAGGAGTCTTATTCAAAGCGAACTGTCAAGGGGGTCCCATAAATCACCCGACCGCGTTAGGGACGCAAAATCCGGGAACATAACACCGATATGACGGAAACTAGGGCGGCAAGAGTGGAACAAAACACCAGGCATAAGTCCGAGCCTTCCACCCTTTACCAAGTATATAGATGCATTAATAATATATAAGAGATATTGTGATATCCCAACAAGTAAACATGTTCCAACAAGGAACAACATCTCCATGTTCCAACAAGGGACAAACTTCATCTTCACCTGCAACTAACAACGCTATAAGAGGGGCTGAGCAAAGCAGTAACATAGCCAAACAATGGTTTGCTAGGACAAGGTGGGTTAGAGGCTTGGTTTAACAATATGGGAGGCATGATAAGCAAGTGGTAGGTATCGCAGCATAGGCATAGCAAAAGAGCGAGCAACTAGCAAGCAAAGACAAAAGTGATTTCGAGGGTATGGTCATCTTGCCTGAGATCCCGCGAGGAAGAAGAACGAGTCCATGAAGAAGACAAACGGACGTAGTCGACCAAATCCTCACAACTCCGGAACGAAACCGAAGCTAACGAGAGAAGCACCCCGGAAACAAACAAACAACATAGTAAACAACCAACACATGAACATGGCATGACGCACAACCAGGTACGATGCATGTCCGGTTTAATGAAGCATGTCATGGCAAAAATGCACAAGCAATCCTACAAATTAAGTGAAGCTCAATATGCAACGAGTTGCATATCAACGAAACACCACGAAAAGGTATTTAGTTCGATCTCGTTTATGTACCCAACAATATTAAATGTTGATTAACATGGCAAGGGGTGAAGCACAACAAAACTACCCATCTAGGCAAGTTTAAATGAGACCGGAAACAACGAACAACAACTCCGGAAGAATCTCATGAGCATATATTAGGTTTGATGCTGATCTGTCTAAAATCACATTTTATTGTTTTTAAACAGGAAAATAAAGTGCAACATGGTAATCTATGCATTTTTCTACCCCATTTACATATATAAATTATTAAATTCCGAGTTATGGTTATTTAGTTATGGAATAAATCATTTTCGCATGTCATTTAAGCAAATTAATGGAAACAACAAATATAAACATTTTAATTGTTGTTAACATGATGCGGATGACATGCACAAGTTTATGCAATTTTATGAAAAAGTTGACATGAGCATGATATGAGGCATTTGTCGCCATGGCGGAAGGAAAAGGGTGCCACGGCGGTGAAACGGAAATGGTGCCACGGCAGCATTCCGATGATCCAACAACTCATTGAGATACCGGTGCAAAAGAGCAAGTGTGCGGATGCGCGGAACATGCTAGAGATGGTGGGGTGATCCCGGATACCGGGTTCCCACGGGACGACGGCATGGCAAACGAGGAGAAACATGCAAGCGACAATTTCGGACACGGCGCAAACGCGGGCATCTCATACAACGCACATGCATTCGTCCACGGGTCATCGTCTCAAGGGTATACCTTCGAAGCGTGCATTTTCGAGGCGGATCGAGTTCGATGCGGTGTAGGGGAAGTAGACGTTCACGCGTCGTCGAGGGAAGTAGTGGTACATGACGACGGTAGTGGAAGTAGTGGTACACGTTCGTTCAGAGAGGTCCTTGATGACTCCAACGTCTTCGGGGCAACGGTAGTTGTACACGGTCCAGGAGACGTCGATCGTTCGGGGTCCGACTTGTGAGTCTTGCCGACATGAGTGGTACTTGGCGTTTTTGCGTAGACGAACTTGGCGCATCCGAAGGGTCACACTTGTCGTTGTGGGAACTTGGTGAATCCGAGGTCTTCGAGGTCGACGGTAGTTGTACATCTCATAGTGGAACTTGACGGATCCAAACAAAGCAACATAAGGGCCTCGGGTGACAACGACGACGAGCAAAAACCCACGAAGAAGCCGGGGGCGCAGAGGCATTTGAAGACGGACTTGGCGTTCCTGGTTCGGTGTTCGATCGGGCGCTGTATGTCGTGGTACTTGGCAGTCTCGGTGATTCCCAGGGTCTCGGTGGAGGCCATGGCACTCCCTGGTGGCACCGAGGTGGTCTAGCAGCAGCAGTAAGTGCGTCGGGGAGGTGATGGCCGAGCCAGCGGCTGGGAGCTCCGGGACGACGCGGCGATGGCATATCCGGGCGCGGGGAACCCGTTCCCGGTGGTGGCGGCGGACGGAGTAAAAGAGGCGGCGCAGGCGTCGAGGCGGGGGCGACGGGAGCCGGCGGGGGCTCCTGCTGGGCGCGGAGGACGAAGGCTGCGGGCGCAGGTGCTCGAGGAGCTCCTCTCCTCGGGCGCTCGGGCGACGGGGATTTGATGAGGAGGCGCGGTCGATGCGGAGGTGTAGAGGCGAGGCAGAGGCGTGAGGGGCGCAGGAGGATGGCCGGGGTGCACGGAGCGGCGACGGTCGCCGGAGGCGAGGGTGCGGGGTTGAGGCAGATTCGACCGGCGGGGCAGGAGCAGGGGGAGTGGCGGTCAGGGACGGGGCAAGGCGCGGGTGCTACTGTCTCTCTCTGGCGGCTCACGGGGGGAGGAAGGGATCGAGAGAAGGGATGCTGAGGGGCTCGGGCAGGGGGGATCGGGCTAGGGTTTAGGAGGGTTAGGAAAGGAGTGGGGGTGCGGCTGGGCCTTAGAGGCCGGCCCAGTGCGGGAGGTTGGGAGGCCTGGTTGGTTAAGCCCAAGAGGCCGGCGGGTGCAGGCTCTCTCTCTCTCCCTTTCTCTCATATTTTCCTTAACAGAAAAGAAATTAGAGAGAAGGAAAGAAAGAAAGGGTTAGGGAAAGAATTTGGGCACACAGATAATTTTCCCGGACTCACAAAAATATGCTTGTTCCGAGAAAATAGAAAAAGCCAAGATTGAAAGATTTAAATTCAAACTCATTTGAATTAAATTCAAATGGGTGAATAGGAAGTGGAGGTTTGGAAGGTCCAAAAATGTTGAGAAATTAGGTGGAGCTCCGGAAAATGATGAAAAGATAAATGGCACAGTTAGAGGTCAAGAATTGAGATAACAAAGGCATTGGGATTTTGCAAGTGTGTTATGGTGAATTCCAAAATGGAATATTTTATATAGCTCCCTACTATTGGGAGGGTATTTATAAAGAGAAGTCACCAGGTGAATTCCCTCGGTTTTAAATGGACCGAAGATCCATACGGTTTATTTAGTTGAGTTAAGAAAAGAAATGACATGATGGCATGATGACATGATGCAATGCCAAAAATAAAAGAGCAAGCACAAAAGAAACACACGGTGGTCACGAAAATATGGAAGTCTTCTGAGGCGTCGGTCTTGGGGCGTTACAACACTCCACCACTACGAGAGGATCTCGCCCCGAGATCTAGGATGGCACCGGAGAGAAACGGAAGAGGAAGATAAGAAGTTAAGCTAATTGCTTCTTTGTCAAACGAGTGAAACCAATGAACCTTGAGAGGTTGAGCAAAATGGAAGAGTGAATACATTTAGTTGACGAGGTTGCAAGCACTCCGTTATCAAAGAGGAACAAGGAACATCACAAGAACCTTGTAGGTTGAAAGACATAAGAAAAGGGGCTGCAATGGCCAAGATGTGCATGCAAGCACTGCGGTTGAAACGAGATGAACAAGGAACGATGAAGTTCAATTACGATAACACTCTGGTTAAAACAAGATAGAGAAGGAATAAGAATGATATAATTTATGCAGCACTCCGACTATAAATGGAAGGAATTGAACATGAATTTGACAAGATGAGGGGATACTTGACGAGATCAACAACACACTGCCTCCGGGACTATTGAAAGAATGGCACAAGGGGTAAGAAAGATTTCCGACAGCACTTCGGTTGAGAAGGGGGGCAAAACTTGATAAGATGAAAGAACTTGAAAAGAGAACAACACACCCCGGTTAAATGGATTAGCAAGAAAAGAACATGATCCTCACAATCCGAGATGATAAGTGAAGAGAGCAACATCACAAAGCCTCCGGGAGGAATAATAGAAGATAGCTCATTGGAATAAAAGAACGGGGAAGAAAAGCCAACTTATGCCACAAATGAGCTTGGAAAGTACCCTTCCAAGAAGGTTAGAACGGAGTTGTTGGAAAACCAACACCGAAAAGATAAGCTTGTAGTGGGCTTATGGAAACATCTCAAAATTATGAGGTGAGCTTCTGCCACCGACGGAAACAAATGATTGGATTGATATCACCAAGGAGACTAGAAACTTATTTCACCGGGAGGACAAATGAAGAACTTGGGTCATTTATAAGCACTATAAATAGCAACAATCCTTAGGGAAAGCTTTAGGTGAAATATGACTCAAGATGACTCCAACGGAGAGATAGATTGGTTGAAAAGATCCCTTGAACGAAGAGAAAATGATGGATTTAAATATCTCATTCTTAACAACATGTGAATCATGAGACATGAACTCAAATTATCAAGAATGACATAATACCACCCCAAAAGATAAGGTAGAAAGAATTGCACTTCGGGATGCAAAATGAAGAAATGCTTGAACTCCTCCAAACAAAACAAGTGTTAAGCACCCTGTTTAATTTAGAGTATAGCTTGGCGGATCTTAACTCCGAGAGAAAAACTTGACGAGCAATTGAAGAATGAAAAGAATCCTTGACGAACCACCATGAAGAAACTCCATGAAAAACTCCGGTAATGAAAGGATGATAAAAGTAAAGAGAAGTTGAAAACACAAGGTGAAGCCTTGCGATGATTTAGATGGAGCTTCGTGACGAGATAATGCGGAAAACTTGGAACTCCGGAAAAGAAAAAGATGAAGCATCTCGAACCGAGAAATGTGACCTGATGAACAACTCTGGAAAGAAGAAACTAGATCACTTGGATGAAACCATAATAAGAATTACGTTATGCATATCCTTCACCAATTTAAATTGATGACAAGCAACGGATTTTGGCATAGTACTTATTCTCGTTGAAAAAGGATTTAGAGATATATAGCGTAAACTTGAGAAGGTCTTCAACGGACCACCGGTAGGATTGAAACAACGATTAAATTGATCACAAAGAAAGAGAACTCTTGAACGAACCACCGTAAGAATTGAAAATGAAAGAAGAAAAGATAAAGAAACACCGGGAAGAATTAAAAAATGAACAAAGATACTTGAGAGAATTTAGATACAAGTGAACGCAGAGATCCCGAGCTGATTAGATAATACTTGAATGATGCACCTGTAAGATTTGGAGAACGAGAGATGAAAGCTTGAACGAATAATTCTGAGATGATGGGCTCCGAAGAATCAAACTGAACAGACTCCTGAAATGCTCCGGATGGGTGAAAACAAATTCTCACAATCGAAAACAATTATGAGAGGATGGCATCAAGCTAGAACCATGAATCTTTAAGAGAATGGACAAGATTTAAGAGAAACTCTTCTTCGGCCTTCAAATGTTGAGAATGACGACAAGAAACACCACCATGAATTGTTGCGATACTCCGGGATGAAAATTAGAAAGGTTTAGCCAATGATGAAAAGAATTTGAAAGCGATCTTGGAGAAGGAATATGACTGATGATAATTCATTCTTACATCACACTTTGAAAAGAATTTTAGAAGCTCCGGAAAATTTAGACGAGTCAGGTAAGATCCTGGAAAAAGACCTGTGGGTTAGGGCCCACTCAAAAGAAACACCGTTGAACGCTTAAAAGAAAGATTGCACCGGTTGAATTAAATGGCTTGAATGAGGTAACAACCTTGAAATAGTTAGAATTGATGCGGAGTGGAAACACGAATCTTCAGAGATATCTTCAACACTTCAGAACAAATTGAATAGCGAGAAGTGAATTATTATTAGGTGCACCGGTATGAGAAGGTATTGAAACGAGGAAAAAATGTGATCACCATCGAAAGGATGCATTGAACACACCGGGGAAGATAAAAGAACAAAGAATTATAAACTTGAGGCTCCGTTAGTATCTTCATGAGAAACACCGGGTAAGAACATGAAGAAGAAGAATGGAGAGGCTTCACATCGATAAGATGGATACTTGATCAAGAAATCTGCGTCCTTGAAGAAATAAGGGTGGGAGGGCGGGAAAACAAAAACAACTTGGAACGGATGAAGCAAACACCGTTGCAAAGAACTGATAATTGATCTTGCAAATGTTGAAGTGATCGAACCCACTTGAAGAGAGACACACCGGTTAAAAAGGATTGGCAACACAATCTTGATGATCAAGAAGGATTGGTATTCACATCGTAGTATGAGAACACCGTTTAGGAAAGGTATGGATTCAACATTTGACTTCGAAGCAACTCGAATATCACAACTGAAAACAAAACAAAAGGTTGGCTTGTAGAGTAAGCCGGAACAAACAGATGATAGATCCCATATCGTATCATGTGTCTGTTGGAAAGATATTCTAGGAGCTACTTGAATTCCCACTTATAAACTCCCGAAACTTTCTGGTTATGCAATCAGGTGTTGGGGATACAGGGGACACAAAATATATCACCCAAACTAACAATACCTAGATCCAGCTGTATCCATCCGTCAACACATAACCAAGAAACCTTCAGAAATCGTCTACCTCAACCTTCGAAAAGCATCCGTTATACGAGTTATGGCAATACTCCCGCACTCGCCTCAGTACTGGGCTATCAGGGTTATCTCACCAACAACTGTACAAAAGAGATTTTTGATGTCGGCGTACTAAACTCAGGTATTCCAGAACTGCAACGATAAAATTATGACGACAACACCTCGGAGCTCAACTCCCCGGGACACCTCCACTAAACCCCTGCTGACAGGAGGCACCAAGACAATGTTGTCATCACAAAACCATCGGAACGATTCTAAGATACCCGCGTGATCCTAAAATTTTTTTAGTGAAATTTGAGAAGAGAAGAGTCAAAACTCTACGTCAGGATGCCTTACCAGAGCGATGAGGAGACTGGGAAGTAAAAAGAATTCCTAAACTCTCCGATACATAATTCCTAAATGACTCAAAACATTTTTATAGACACAACTCGGCCGCTAAAAATGATCAATCAGTGGGGGCTCCTAAGGTCGGGGAGGGCTCTGATTACCAACTTATAACACCCTCGATGCGTCTATAGCTCCCACGTGTCGAGGCACGACTTAGAGGCATAACCGCATCGAAAGCAACGTCGCAAGTGAGGTAATCTTCACACAACCCATGTAATACATAAGGGAAAAGATACATAGTTGGCTTACAATCGCCACTTCACACAATACATGAGTAAAGCATTACATCATACATATACAATCAAGGCCCGACTACGGAACCAAAATAAAAGAAGACTACCCCAAATGCTACACAGATCCCCGATCGTCCCGACTGGGCTCCACTACTGATCAACTGAAACGAAACAACACAATGAACAAGATCTTCATTGAGCTCCTCCTTGAGCTCGGGTGCGTCACCTGCCCGGTTTCATCGGCACCTACAAACTGGTTTTGGAAGTATCTGTGAGTCACGGGGACTCAGCAATCTCACACCCGCGAGATCAAGAATATTTAAGCTTATAGGTAGGGTAAAAGGTATGAGGTGGAGCTGCAGCAAGCGACTAGCATATATGGTGGCTAACATACGCAAATGAGAGCGAGAAGAGAAGGCGAAGGCACGGTCGAACAACTATGATCAAGAAGTGATCCTGAAACTACTTACGTCAAACATAACTCCAACACCGTGTTCACTTCCCGGACCCCGCCGAGAAGAGACCATCACGGTTACACACGCGGTTGGTGTATTTTAATTAAGATCAACTTCGGGTTTTCTACAACCGGACATTAACAAATTCCCATCTGCCCATAACCGCGGGCACGGCTTTCGAAAGTTCAAACCCTGCAGGGGTGTCCCAACTTAGCCCATGATAAGCTCTCGCGATCAACGAAGGATATTCCTTCTCCCCGGGAAGACCCGATCAGTCTCGGAATCCCGGCTACAAGACATTTCGACAGTAATAAAACAAGACCAGCAAAGCCGCCCGAATGTGCCGACAAATCCTGATAGGAGCTGCACATATCTCGGTCTCAGGGCACATCCGGATGAGACTAGCTACGAGTAAAACCAATCCTCAGGTTGCCTCAAGGTGGCCTCGCAGGCAGCTCGGTTCGGGCCAGCACTCGAAGGAGCACTGGTCCGGGGGGGCTAAAATAAAGATGACCCTTGAGTCTGCAGAACCCAAGGGAAGGGGTATATGGTGGTAGGTAGGCAAATGGTAAAACCAAGGTTGGGCCTTGCTGGAGGAGTCTTATTCAAAGCGAACTATCAAGGGGGTCCCATAAATCACCCGACCGCGTTAGGGACGCAAAATCTGGGAACATAACACCGATATGATGGAAACTAGGGCGGCAAGAGTGGAACAAAACACCAGGCATAAGGCCGAGCCTTCCACCCATTACCAAGTATATAGATGCATTAATAATATATAAGAGATATTGTGATATCCCAACAAGTAAACATGTTCCAACAAGGAACAACATCTCCATGTTCCAACAAGGGACAAACTTCATCTTCACCTGCAACTAACAACGCTATAAGAGGGGCTGAGCAAAGCGGTAACATAGCCAAACAATGGTTTGCTAGGACAAGGTGGGTTAGAGGCTTGGTTTAACAATATGGGAGGCATGATAAGCAAGTGGTAGGTATCGCAGCATAGGCATAGCAAAAGAGCGAGCAACTAGCAAGCAAAGATAGAAGTGATTTCGAGGGTATGGTCATCTTGCCTGAGATCCCGCAAGGAAGAAGAACGAGTCCATGAAGAAGACAAACGGACGTAGTCGACCAAATCCTCACAACTCCGGAACGAAACCGAAGCTAACGAGAGAAGCACCCCGGAAACAAACAAACAACATAGTAAACAACCAACACATGAACATGGCATGACGCACAACCAGGTACGATGCATGTCCGGTTTAATGAAGCATGTCATGGCAAAAATGCACAAGCAATCCTACAAATTAAGTGAAGCTCAATATGCAACGAGTTGCATATCAACGAAACACCACGAAAAGGTATTTAGTTCGATCTCGTTTATGTACCCAACAATATTAAATGTTGATTAACATGGCAAGGGGTGAAGCACAACAAAACTACCCATCTAGGCAAGTTTAAATGAGACCGGAAACAACGAACAACAACTCCGGAAGAATCTCATGAGCATATATTAGGTTTGATGCTGATCTGTCTAAAATCACATTTTATTGTTTTTAAACAGGAAAATAAAGTGCAACATGGTAATCTATGCATTTTTCTACCCCATTTACATATATAAATTATTAAATTCCGAGTTATGGTTATTTAGTTATGGAATAAATCATTTTCGCATGTCATTTAAGCAAATTAATGGAAACAACAAATATAAACATTTTAATTGTTGTTAACATGATGCGGATGACATGCACAAGTTTATGCAATTTTATGAAAAAGTTGACATGAGCATGATATGAGGCATTTGTCGCCATGGCGGAAGGAAAAGGGTGCCACGGCGGTGAAACAGAAATGGTGCCACGACAGCATTCCGATGATCCAACAACTCATTGAGATACCGGTGCAAAAGAGCAAGTGTGCGGATGCGCGGAACATGCTAGAGATGGTGGGGTGATCCCGGATACCGGGTTCCCACGGGACGACGGCATGGCAAACGAGGAGAAACATGCAAGCGACAATTTCGGACACGGCGCAAACGCGGGCATCTCATACAACGCACATGCATTCATCCACGGGTCATCGTCTCGAGGGTATACCTTCGAAGCGTGCATTTTCGAGGCGGATCGAGTTCGATGCGGTGTAGGGGAAGTAGACGTTCACGGGTCGTCGAGGGAAGTAGTGGTACATGACGACGGTAGTGGAAGTAGTGGTACACGTTCGTTCGGAGAGGTACTTGATGACTCCAACGTCTTCGGGGCGACGGTAGTTGTACACGGTCCAGGAGACGTCGATCGTTCGGGGTCCGACTTGCGAGTCTTGCCGACATGAGTGGTACTTGGCGTTTTTGCGTAGACGAACTTGGCGCATCCGAAGGGTCACACTTGTCGTTGTGGGAACTTGGTGAATCTGAGGTCTTCGAGGTCGACGGTAGTTGTACATCTCATAGTGGAACTTGACGGATCCAAACAAAGCAACATAAGGGCCTCGGGTGACAACGACGACGAGCAAAAACCCACGGAGAAGCCGGGGGTGCAGAGGCGTTTGAAGACGGACTTGGCATTCCTGGTTTGGTGTTCGATCGGGCGCTCTATGTCGTGGTACTTGGCAGTCTCGGTGATTCCCAGGGTCTCGGTGGAGGCCATGGCACTCCCTGGTGGCACCGAGGTGGTCTAGCAGCAGCAGTAAGTGCGTCGGGGAGGTGATGGCCGAGCGAGCGGCTGGGAGCTCCGGGATGACGCGGCGATGGCATATCCGGGCGCGGGGAACCCGTTCCCGGCGGTGGCGGCGGACGGAGTAAAAGAGGCGGCGCAGGCGTCGAGGCGGGGGCGACGGGAGCCGGCGAGGGGCTCCTGCTAGGCGCGGAGGACGAAGGCTGCGGGCGCAGGTGCTCGAGGAGCTCCTCTCCTCGGGCGCTCGGGCGACGGGGATTTGATGAGGAGGCGCGGTCGATGCGGAGGTCTAGAGGCGAGGCAGAGGCGCGAGGGGCGCAGGAGGATGGCCGGGGTGCACGGAGCGGCGACGGTCGCCGGAGGCGAGGGCGTGGGGTTGAGGCAGAGGCGACCGGCGGGGCAGGAGCAGGGGGAGTGGCGGTCAGGGACGGGGCAAGGCGCGAGTGCTACTGTCTCTCTCTGGCGGCGCACGGGGGGAGGAAGGGATCAAGAGAAGGGATGCTGAGGGGATCGGGCAGGGGGGATCGGGCCAGGGTTTAGGAGGGTTAGGAAAGGAGTGGGGGTGCGGCTGGGCCTTAGAGGCCGGCCCAGTGCGGGAGGTTGGGAGGCCTGGTTGGTTAGGCCCAAGAGGACGGCGGGTGCAGGATCTCTCTCTCCCTTTCTCTCATATTTTCCTTAACAGAAAAGAAATTAGAGAGAAGGAAAGAAAGAAAGGGTTAGGGAAAGAATTTGGGCACACGGATAATTTTCCCGGACTCACAAAAATATGCTTGTTCCGAGAAAATAGAAAAAGCCAAGATTGAAAGATTTAAATTCAAACTCATTTGAATTAAATTCAAATGGGTGAATAGGAAGTGGAGGTTTGGAAGGTCCAAAAATGTTGAGAAATTATGTGGAGCTCCGGAAAATGATGAAAAGATAAATGGCACAGTTAGAGGTCAAGAATTGAGATAACAAAGGCATTGGGATTTTGCAAGTGTGTTATGGTGAATTCCAAAATGGAATATTTTATATAGCTCCCTACTACTGGGAGGGTATGTTATAAAGAGAAGTCACCAGGTGAATTCCCTCGGTTTTAAATGGACCGAAGATCCATACGGTTTATTTAGTTGAGTTAAGAAAAGAAATGACATGATGGCATGATGACATGATGCAATGCCAAAAATAAAAGAGCAAGCACAAAAGAAACACACGGTGGTCACGAAAATATGGAAGTCTTCTGAGGCGTCGGTCTCGGGGCGTTACAGTATATACCCGTGATCACCTCCCGAGTGATCACGGCCCAATAGTATAACATGGCAGACGGACCAGAATGTAGGGCCACTGATGGATACTAGCATCCTATACTAAGCATTTAGGATTGCAGGTAAGGGTAACAAGTGTAGCAACAATGATAGGCTATGCAGCAGAACATGATTAACCGAAAGAAGTAACATGCTACACTACTCTAATGCAAGCAGTAGAGAGAAGGAATAGGCGATATCTGGTGATCAAGGGGGGGGGGGGGCTTGCCTGGTTGCTCTGGCAAGGAGGGGTCGTAACGTAGTCGAACGGGGCACCAGCAGCGTGCTACCTCTTGAGCTTGCGTTGGATTTCCCCAAAGAGGACAGGATGATGCAGCAAAGTAGCATAAGTATTTGCCTCAGTTTTTGAGAACCAAGGTATCAATCCAGTTGGAGGCTATGCGTGAGTCCCTCGTACCTACACAAAAACAATAGCTCAACGCAACCAACGCGATTAGGGGTTGTGAATCCCTTCAGGTCAGTTACGAGAGTGAGATCTGATAGAGATGATAGATAATATTTTTGGCATTTTTGATATAAAGATGCAAGGTAAAATAAAAGGCAAAGTAAAAAAGCAAAGCAATAATAAAGTGATTGGAGATTGATATGATGAGAATAGACCCGGGGGCCATAGGTTTCACTAGTGGCTTCTCTCAAGAGCATAAGTATTTCTACGGTGGGTGAACAAATTACCGTTGAGCAATTGACAGAATTGAGCATAGTTATGAGAATATATAGGTATGATCATGTATGTAGGAATTAGGTCCGAGACAAGTAGACCGACTCCTGCCTGCATCTACTACTATTACTCCACTCATCGACTGCTATCCAGCATGCATCTAGAGTATTAAGTTCAAGAAAACAGAGTAACGCCTTAAGCAAGATGACATGATGTAGAGGGATAAATTCATGCAATATGATAAATACCCCATCTTGTTATCCTCGATGGCAACAATACAGTACGTGCCTTGCTGCCCTTTCTGTCACTGGGTAAGGACACCGCAAGATTGAACACAAAGCTAAGCACTTCTCCCATTGTAAGAAAAACCAATGTAGTAGGCCAAACCAAACTGATAATTCGAAGAGACTTGCAAAGATAACCAATCATACATAAAAGAATTCAGAGAAGATTCAAATATTGTTCATAGATAATCTTGATCATAAACCCACAATTCATCGATCTCAACAAACACACCGCAAAAAGAAGATTACATCGAATAGATCTCCACGAGAGGGGGGGAGAACTTTGTATTGAGATCCAAAAAGAGAGAAGAAGCCATCTAGCTACTAACTATGGACCCGAAGGTCTGAGGTAAACTACTCACACTTCATTGGAGAGGCTATGGTGATGATGTAGAAGCCCTTCGTGATGGATGCCCCCTTCGGCGGAGCTCCGGAACAGGCCCCAAGATGGGATCTCGTGGGTACAGAAGGTTGCGGTGGTGGAATTAGGTTTTTGGCTCCGTATCTGATCGTTTGGGGGTACGTAGGTATATATAGGAGCAAGGAGTACGCCGGTGGAGCTTCGAGGGGCCCACGAGGCAGGGGGCGCGCCCTAGGGGGGCGCGCCCTCCACCCTCGTGACCGCCTCGTGGCTTTCTTGACGGAGGGTCCAAGTCTCCTCGATCATATCTGGTGAGAAAATCACGTTCCCGAAGGTTTCATTCCGTTTGGACTCCGTTTGATATTCTGTTTCTTCGGAAAACTGAAATAGGCAAAAAAACAGCAATTCTGGGCTGGGCCTCCGGTTAATAGGTTAGTCCCAAAAGTAATATAAAAGTGGAAAATAAAGCCCAATATAGTCCAAAACAGTAGATAATATAGCATGGAGCAATCAAAAATTATAGATGCGTTGGAGACGTATTAGGCATCCCCAAGCCTAACTCCTGCTCGTCCTCGAGTAGGTAAATGATAAAAAGAGAATTTTTGATGCGGAGTGCTACTTGGCATAATTTCAATGTAAGTCTTCTCAACTGTGGTATGAATATTCAGATCCGAAAGATTCAAGACAAAAGTTCATGTTGACATAAAAATAATAATACTTCAAACATACTAACAAAGCAATTATGTCTTATCAAAATAACATGGCCAAAGAAAGTTATCCCTACAAAATCATATAGTCTGGCTATGCTCTATCTTCACCACACAAAGTATTTAAATCATGCACAACCCCGATGACAAGCCAAGCAACTGTTTCATACTTTAACATTTTCAAAACTTTTTCGATCTTCATGCAATACATGAGCGCGAGCCATGGATATAGCACTATATGTGGAATAGAATGGTGGTTGTGGAGAAGACAAAAAGAGGGGAAGATAGTCTCACATCGACTAGGCGTATCAACGGGCTATGTAGATGCCCATCAATAGATATCAATGTGAGTGACTAGGGATTGCCCTGCAACGGATGCACTAGAGCTATAAGTATATGAAAGCTCAACAAAAGAAACTAAGTGGGTGTGCATCCAACTCGCTTTCTCACGAAGACCTAGGGCAATTTGAGGAAGCCCATCATTGAAAATTCCCACTAGTATATGAAAGTGACAAAATGAGAGACTCTCTATCATGAAGATCATGGTGCTACTTTGAAGCACAAGTGTGGTAAAAGCATAGTAACATTGTCCCTTCTCTCTTTTTATCTCATTTTTTTAATTTTATTTTACTTTTTTATTGGGCCTTTTTTATGGCCTCTTTTTTTCATCCGAAGTCTCATCCCGACTTGTGGGGGAATCATAGTATCCATCATCCTTTCCTCACTTGGGACAATGCTCTAAAAATGATGATCATCACACTTTTATTTTTCTTACAACTCAACAATTACAACTCAATACTTAGAACAAAATATGACTCTATGTGAATGCCTCCGGCGGTGTACCGGGATATGCAATGAATCAAGAGTGACATGTATGAAAGAATTATGAACGGTGGCTTTGCCACAAATACGATGTCAACTACATGATCATGCTAGCAATATGACAATGATGGAGCATGTCATAATAAATGGAACGGTGGAAAGTTGCATGGCAATATATCTCGGAAGGGCTATGGAAATGCCATGATAGGTAGGTATGGTGGCTGTTTTGAGGAAGGTATATGGTGGGTGTATGATACCGGCGAAAAGTGCGCGGTATTTAGAGAGGCTAGCAATGGTGGAAGGAAGGAAAAGTGCGTATAATCCATGGACTCAACATTAGTCATAAAGAACTCATATACTTATTGCAAAGAATCTATAAGTTATCAAAGCAAAGTATTACGCGCATGCTCCTAGGGGGATAGATTGGTAGGAAAAGATCATCGCTCGCCCCCGACCGCCACTCATAAGGAAGACAATCAATAAATAAATCATGCTCCGACTTCATCACATAACGGTTCACCATACGTGCATGCTACGAGAATCACAAACTTTAACACAAGTATTCCTCAAATTCACAACTACTCAACTAGCATGACTCTAATATTATCACCTCCATATCTCAAAACAATTATCAAGCATCAAACTTTTCTTAGTATTCAACGCACTGAAAAGAAAGTTTTACAAATCTTGAATACCAGCATATTATTATTATTAAGCAAATTACCATGCTATTTAAGACTCTCAAAATAATCTAAGTGAAGCATGAGAGATAAATAGTTTCTTTAAAAAAATCCATCACCATGCTCTAAAAGATCTAAGTGAAGCACTAGAGCAAATTTATAAAGCTCAAAAGATATAAATGAAGCACTAGAGCAAAACTATATAGCTCAAAAGATATAAGTGAAGCACATAGAGTATTCTACAAAATTACAATTCATGTATGGCTCTCTCAAAAGGTGTGTACAGAAAGGATGATTGTGGTAAACTAAAAAGCAAAGACTCAAATCATACAAGACGCACCAAGCTAAACACATACTATCATGTGGTGAATAAAAATATAGCTCCAAGTAAAATTACCGATGGAAGTAGACGAAAGAGGGAATGCCTTTCGGGGCATCCCCAAGCTTTGACTTTTTGGTGTCCCTGGATTATCTTGGGGGTGCCATGGGCATCCACAATCTTAGGCTCTTGCCACTCCTTGTTCCATAATCCATCAAAAGAATTTACACAAAACTTGAAAACTTCACAACACAAAACTCAATAGAAATCTCGTGAGGTCCGTTAGCGAAATAAAACAAAAGACCACTTCAAGGTACTGTAATGAACTCATTCTTTATTTATATTGGTGTTAAACCTACTGTATTACAACTTCTCTATGGATTATAAACTATTTTACTATCCATAGATTCATCAAAATAAGCAAACAACACACGAAAAACAGAATCTGTCAAAAACAAAACAGCCTGTAGTAATCTGTAACTAACGCAAACTTCTGGAACTCCAAAAAATCTACCAAAATAGGACGACCTAGACAATTTGTTTATTGATCATAAGAAATTGGAATCAGTATTTTATCACGTTCTGCTGAATTTTAACAATTGTTTTCGTGAACAAAAAGTTTCTGGAAATTACAGCAATATCAAATAACTATCATCCAAGAAGATCTTATAGGTTTAACTTGGCACAAACACTAATTAAAAGATAAAACCACATCTAAACAGAAGGTAGATGGATTATTTATTCCTAAACAGAAGCAAAAAACAAAAAACAAAAATAAAATTGGGTTGCCTCCCAACAAGCGCTATCGTTTAGCGCCCCTAGCTAGGCATAAAAGCAAGGATAGATCTAGGTTTTGCCATCTTTGGTAGGCAATCCATAAGTGGCTCTCATGATAGATTCATATGGTAATTTTATTTTCTTTCTAGGGAAGTGTTCCATGCCTTTCCTTAATGGAAATTGGAATCTAATATTCCTTTCCTTCATATCAATAATCGCACCAATCGTTCTAAGGAAAGGTCTACCAAGGATAATAGGACAAGAAGGATTGCAATCTATATCAAGAACGATAAAATCTACAGGCACATAATTCCTATTTGCAACAATAAGAACATCATTAATTCTTCTCATAGGTTTCTTAATAGTGGAATCCGTAAGATGCAAGTTTAGAGAGCAATCATCAATATCGCGGAAATCTAGCAAATCACACAAAGTTTTGGGAATAGTGGAAACACTAGCACCCAAATAACATAAAGCATAAAATTCATGATCCTTAGTCTTGATTTTAATAGTTGGTTCCCACTCATCATAGAGTTTTCTAGGGATAGAAACTTCCAACTCAAGTTTTTCTTCATAAGATTGCATCAAGGCATCAACGATATGTCTAGTAAAAGCTTTATTTTGACTATAAGCATGAGGAGAATTTAGCACAGATTGCAACAAGGAAATACAATCAATTAAAGAGCAACTTTCATAATTAAACTCCTTGAAATCCAAAATAGTGGGTTTAGCAACATCTAGGGTTTTATTCTTTTCAATCCCACTTTTATCAATTTCATCATCAACATCTAAATACTCTGAATTTTTGGAATGTCGTCTTGGTGAGGGTGGATCATGTTCAGTTTCATCAAGATTCATATTGCAAAACAAAGATTTAATAGAGGAAACATCAATAACTTTTAGATCTTCATCTTGATTTTCATAGGAATTCGGTTTAGCGGCCATCTTATTGACTAAGGTAGCCTGCATATCCGAAATTTCAGCAGTCAACTTTTAAGATGAGCAATTTGGGATCTTATACCATCAAATTCTTTAGACATGTCATCGAGCTCTTTATTCATATAACTCATAAAAAAATTGTTCCTTAAGCTCGTTTCTAAAGAAATTATTATGCTCAAATTGCAAAACCATAAACTTCCTGACGTTGTTTTCGATCTCCTCTAATCTTTTAAGGTGAAGATCACCAAACCTTGGTAGAGCCATCACGACAGACAAGCAATCCAACACACGAGCAAACAAAAAGGCGAGCGAGAAAAAGGCAAACGGAAAAGAGAGAGCGAATAAAACGGCAAGGATGAAGTGGGGGAGAGGAAAACGAGAGGCAAATGGCAAATAATGTAGTGCGAGAGATAGGGATTGTGATGGGTACTTTGTATGTTGACTTTTGCACAGACTCCCCGGTAACGGCGCCAGAAATTATTCTTGCTACCTCTTGATCTTGCGTTGGATTTCTCCGAAGAGGAGAGGATGATGCAGCAAAGTAGCGTAAGTATTTCCCTCAGTTTTTGAGAACCAAGGTATCAATCCAGTAGGAGGCTACGCGCGAGTCCCTCGTACCTACACAAAAACAATAGCTCAATGCAACCAACGTGATTAGGGGTTGTCAATCCCTTCACGGTCACTTACAAGAGTGAGATCTGATAGAGATGATAGATAATATTTTTGGTATTTTTGATATAAAGATGCAAGGTAAAATAAAAGGCAAAGTAAAAAAGCAAAGGAATAATAAAGTGATTGGAGATTGATATGATGAGAATAGACCCGGGGCCATAGGTTTCACTAGTGGCTTCTCTCAAGAGCATAAGTATTTCTACGGTGGGTGAACAAATTACTGTTCAGCAATTGACAGAATTGAGCATAGTTATGAGAATATCTAGGTATGATCATGTATATAGGCATCAGGTCCGAGACAAGTAGATCGACTCCTGCCTGCATCTACTACTATTACTCCACTCATCGACCGCTATCCAGCATGCATCTAAAGTATTAAGTTCAAGAAAACAGAGTAACGCCTTAAGCAATATGACATGATGTAGAGGAATAAATTCATGCAATATGATAAATACCCCATCTTGTTGTCCTCGATGGCAACAATACAATACATGCCTTGCTGCCCTTTCTGTCACTGGGTAAGGACACGACAAGATTGAACCCAAAGCTAAGCACTTCTCCCATTGCAAGAAAAACCAATCTAGTAGGCCAAACCAAACTGATAATTCGAAGAGACTTGCAAAGATAACCAATCATACATAAAAGAATTCAGAGAAGATTCAAATATTGTTCATAGATAATCTTGATCATAAACCCACAATTCATCGGTCTCAACAAACACACCCCAAAAAGAAGATTACGTCGAATAGATCTCCACGAGAGAGGGGGAGAACTTTTTATTGAGATTCAAAAAGAGAGAAGAAGCCATCTAACTACTAACTATGGACCCGAAGTTCTGAGGTAAACTACTCACACTTCATCGGAGAGGCTATGGTGATGATGTAGAAGCCCTTTGTGATGGATGCCCCCTCCGGCGGAGCTCCGGAACAGGCCCCAAGATGGTATCTCGTGGGTACAGAAGGTTGCGATGGTGGAATTAGGTTTTGGCTTCGTATCTGATCGTTTGGGGGTACGTAGGTATATATAGGAGGAAGGAGTACGTCGGTGGAGCTTCGAGGGGCCCACGAGGCACACCCTCCACCCTCGTGACCGCCTCGTGGCTTTCTTGACGGAGGGTCCAAGTCTCCTGGATCATATCTGGTGAGAAAATCACGTTCCCGAAGGTTTCATTCCGTTTGGACTTCGTTTGATATTCCGTTTCTTTGAAACACTGAAATAGGCAAAAAAGAACAATTCTGGGCTAGGCCTCCGGTTAATAGTTTAGTCCCAAAAGTAATATAAAAGTGGAAAATAAAGCCCAATATAGTCCAAAACAGTAGATAATATATTATGGAGCAATAAAAAATTATAGATACGTTGGAGACGTATCACAGCGACGTCGGTTTTGGTGTCTAACGAGAGAAGAGGAGGAAGAAACAATAAATATAATGCAAACATATGCATAATGATGCATGACAATACATTGAGCGGTGCTAGGTGTGCCCTAACGCGACAGTAGGTGATATCGGCAAAGGGGGGGCATCTGGGAGAGTATTCCCGGAGTTTCGCGTTTTCGGACTGACGGACTGAAGGGGGAAAGTTGCGTGTTCGCTATGTTAGGGATGTGTGGCAACGAACGGGCGAGGTATCCGGATCCGTCTCGTTGTTCTGAGCAACTTTCATATATAAAGTTTTTTCATCCAAGCTACGGTTTATTTATTATGATTTTTCCAAGTTTTAGTAATATTCTAGAATCATTATTAATCTGAAATTAAATAGCTAAAAGCTAGGGGCACCCAGCTCTATGTACACAGAAGTGTACCAGAGGCTGACAGGTGGGCCAGGGGGTCCAGTTGACCAGTCAAGGTTTGACTGGTCAAATAGGGGTGGGGCCCAGTGATAGTGACTGTTACACTAACTATCTAGTTAATTTAGACTAACTAGGTTATTAGGCTAAAAGATTTTATTAGTTAATTAGGTTAATTAAACACAATTGATTTAGTTAATTAATTTTGTTAACTAATTAATTATTTATTATTATTATTTTCTAATTATTATTTTTAATTCTCTTTTTTTAAAACGTTTTGTGGTGGACCTCTACTGCTAGTGGTCCAGGAGGCCACTAGAGGGGGTGCCGTGGGCTCTCCTTCTCTCCCCTCGAGGCTCCGGCGGCAACAGGAAAGAGGGGGAGCCCCAGATCCACTCGCCCGGCGTGTAGATAGTGGCAGGATAGGTATGTTGGGCGACGTTGATTGGTTGATGCCGGCGTCGCCGCAGGGAATAAAGCTTTTTGGGCCTCCTCCTTGTCGGCGATGTTTGATGCTGTCGAGGGGACGCAGATCTGTCTCTCCGTCGCTTGTCCAAGTCGGCGGAGTAAGGTTTTCCTGGTGTCGCCCTCAAGGCGTCCGTGGAGGGCGCGCACAGGGATTTTTTTTCTCCGGTTCCATCCGCGTCGTGGCGGCATCTCCTCCCAACGCCGTCGAGGAGCCGGGAGATGATGTATAGGAGTTAGCCGGCGTTTCGGCGCTGGATCCATTCGAGAGACGACTCTTCTGCAGACTGGTTTGTGGAAGAAGGCTGATGGTGCTGTAGTTCGCCAACGGCTTCATTGCTGCTCGGGAATGTCATGCTCCAGATCCAGAAGTGTGGGGAGGATCCCCGGCCGACGATCCACAGCGGCACGCGCGCCGTTGTCTTCGGAAGCGCCTGTTCTGAGGCCCGCAACGCAGTTCGTTTGCCTTGGCTCACACTGCTATGGCACTCTCTTGGATCCAGGGTGTATGGTTGCTCGCCTTCTTCTCCTCCGGCGGATGATACGGCGACGGCGGTGGTTGGTTTGGGCGAGCGTGGATTTGGTGGTTGCAGGGACCCAGAAGGGCTTGTTTGTGAATTTCTTTCTTCTGGGGTTTTCTCTGTAATTATCTATGGTGTGATGTCTCTCTGGACAGTTCTGAGAGAAACTACGTGTGCTGTACCTGGCTTTGATTTCAATGAACACGTGGCATTTCTCCTAAAAAACTTCTACAAATTTTCAAAGTGTGGGGTGAATAAGTCATGTCCCTTGCGTAAAACAAGTAAAAAAAGGAGGGCCTGGGAAGGATTACACGAGGCAAGCCATGTACCTACATAGTGGTCACATTGAACGCAGTACCTCTTTGCCACAAGTGAGCAGTACCTCACCACTACACCAGGCCTGTCAAAAACGTGCAAAATTGAAGAGAAAAAGGTTCAACTTATACTCTAGAAGTTTCAGTATTATGATTGTCTGATTATATACTAGAAAGTTTTATTAAGATATTTTGTTGATCATGCATTTCAAAGATTTCTACCATGACATTTAAGAATATTGAAATATAAAACAATAAGAAACACGCACGCACACACACACACACACACAAATAATTTGAGATTTTTTTACAGAATATAATTCAAATTTATGGGAACGCAAGTTCTTTTTAATGGTAAGTCTTTAAAACGGCATATATTAGTTTACAGAGGGGGTATTAATTAATAAGATTGTAGCATAAGAAAAAATAAGTTACATATAAGTACAAAAGTTTAGTATAAACGGCATATGTTGTAATAAACTACAAATTTAATTTTCCCCATGCCCAATGTCCCAAACTTGGTTCCATCTGTTGTATACATGTTGTAGTAACCTTTTCCATGCAAAGCACATCACAAAATTAGGATATATTCAAAAAAGATCTACTAGTTAGACTTGTAACATAGGCCCTCCTTTGCAGTCCAAGTCTGGAACAAATGTGGGATGCATTTATTGGATCCTCACTTTAAACTTTTAAAAATTGCAATCACTACAACAAGGAAGTGAGATAGAAATTTGTAGACATTCTCAGATTTCTCGCATACAATATATGTAGATAAATTAATTGAACGTTATCCTTGGTAGCGAGGCAGTGACAAGCAGGAGTACAATGGAGACTCCACTTCCCCACAACAAGTTTGCAGCCCATCTTGGCGAGTTCTTGAAAAACACGGCATCACACAACAATGACGGCCATGAAACCCACAAATGTACAGAAGATCGGCAATATCCATGCGAATACATTCATCTTCAATTCACTCGACGCCGCCAAACTCAACCAGTTTTGCAGGACGCTTCTTAGGATGTGGCTCCTCGGGTGTAGGTGGTGGCATGTCGGGGGCACACTTGGGGTTGGGACGAGGCCCGACCTAAGCCGGGTCCGTGGTGTCAGGTGATTGGGGAAGGAAATCAGATTGGGATCTCGCAGAAAGAGAAATGGAGCAAGTGAAGAGATAAAAAACTTACATGCATGTGCAGGAGAGAGGAGCACACCGTGGTGGAGCGACCGATGATGGAGCGCGTGGCCCTAGAGTGACTAGTGGTGGAGCACACGGCAGCGATGCATGGACCCACATTGCGTTGATCCGGCATGGGGGAAGCTCGGGCTTCGATTTCGAGGATCGTCATAGGTCCGGCGGCAAGGCTACCCAAGAACTCTGCTCCTTCACGCTGTCGCGGTCAAACCCTTGATGCGGCTCGATGGGAGCGTGGGAGCTAGGTGCGGTTTTTTTTGTTAAAGGTAGCCTATTTTCAGTATATACTTTTTTGCCTTGAATCCATCTTTTATTCATCCTAAAAACCCATAAACCTATGGAACAACTTTGTTTAATAAAATTCCCTGAAGGGCAACTTAAACTTGATAATTATAAAAAATTGCGATTACACTAAAAATACAACTAAACACATAAAGACCAGTAAAAAGTAAATTCATTGAAAATCATACTAGTCTTCCTCTTCCTACGATTGTACTCTGTCCGGAGATTAAAAAAATGCACCAAACCAATAGTGAAGGAAATGGACATCAGCAAGCATCCTCGCGATACCATACTTTAAAGACAACAATAGTCATTCACCCCTTGAGACGAGATATAGAAATCGCCGAAGAAGCATTGGAGCATCACCCCCCCCCCACACACACACACAGTACATGCATGCAATCCATCATCGCTGGTCCAGAGAGTTGGAGAAATTTGACCATGCCGCAGAACAAAGACAAAAGAAGATGTTGTTGCTACACTATAACAAGGCAATTGCTCTCCTTTATAGACACACCAACTACAAAGATCTGAAGAGAGCCAACACATCTATGGACACAAAATCTAATAGGTCCATCATCAGCGTCGTTCGTCCATTATTGAGGTGAGGAGAGATGATGTCTACTATGCAACTTTATTCTTATAGACACGTGTTGGGCCTCCAAGCGCAGAGTTTTGTAGGACAGTAGCAATTTTCCCTCAAGTGCATGACCTAAGGTTTATCAATTCGTGAGAGGTGTAGGATGAAGATGGTCTCTCTCAAACGACCCTGCAACCAAATACAAGAAATCTCTTGTGTCCCCAACACACCCAATACAATGGCAAATTATATAGGTGCACTAGTTCGACGAAGAGATGGTGATAAAAGTGTAATATGGATGGTAGAAATATATTTTTATAATCTAAATAAATAAAAACAGCATAGCAAATAGTCAACGGGCACAAAAACGGTATTGCAATGCTTGAAAACAAGGCCTAGGGTCCGTACTTTCGCTAGTGCAATTTCTCAACAGTGCTAACATAGTTGGATCATATGATTATCCCTCAAAGTGCAATAAAGAATCACTCCTGAGTTCCTAATAGCGGAGAACAAAAGATAGAAATTGTTTGTAGGGTATGAAACAACCTCAGAGCTATTCTTTCCGTTCGATCTATTCAAGAGTTCGTACTAAAATAACACAAAGCTATTTTTTCCGTTCGATCTATCCTAGAGTTCGTACTAAAATAACACCAAAGCAAATTCATCATAATAAATCCACACAAAGAACTACAAAGGGACCCAAAGTTTCTATCGGAGAAAAGATAATAAAAACTTGCATCAACCCCTACGCATAGATTACCCCAACGTCACCTCGGGAATCCGCAAGTTGAGTGCCATAACATATATCAAGTGAATCAATATGATACCCCGTTGTCACCTCAAGTAATCATACCGCAAGACATACATCATGTGTTCTCATATCTGAATATTCAATCCGACAAGACAAAACTTCAAAGGGTAAAGATTCAATTCATCGCAACAAGAGTATAGAGGGGAGAAACATCATATGATCCATCTATATTAGCAAAGCCCATGATATAGATCTCGAGAGAGAGAGAGATAGAGATTAAACACATAGCTACTGGTACAAACCCTCCGCCCCTAGGGTGGACTACTTCCTCCTCATCGTGGTGGCCGCCGGGATGATGAATATGGCCACCGAAGATGATTCCCCTCTCCGGCAGGGTGCCGAAACGGGGTTTAGATTGGTTTTCGGTGGCTACAGAGCCTTGCGGTGGCAGAACTTCTGATCTGGGTTAACCCCGAAGGGTTTTGGACTATTTGTGAATTTATAGGGTAGAGAGGGGGTGTGGGAGGCCATCGAGGTGGGAACAACCCACCTGGGCGCGCCCGAGGGCCCTGGCGCGCCCTGGTAGGTTGTGCCCCCTCGGGGCACCCCCAGGTGCTTCTTTGGCCCACTGTTGGTCTTCTGGTCCATCAAAAATCTCCGTGAAGTTTCATTGCATTTGGACTCCATTTGGTATTGATTTCCTGTGATGTAAAAAACAAGCAAAAAACATTAACTGGCACTGGGCACTGGGTCAATAGGTTAGTCCCAAAAAATGATATAAAGTTGCTACAAAATGATTGTAAAACAGCCAAGAATGATAAAATAACTGCATGAATACTTCAAAAATTATATATACGTTGCAGACGTATCAAGAGACTAGACAGAACTTATCCCAACATGCTATCACCGTCGATAACTCGCCGATATTGCCCGGGAAACAAAACATAAGCAAAAGGAAAATGAATGAACGGGTCCTGACTCCTCTTGCCATCGGGGATACAGATTACACTACATGCGTACTTGCTTGAACAAACTTTTGTTTGAGTAAAAACACATTCTCGGTCTTTAAGAGCGTCCAATTTGGTCAATGTACTTTGAGATGTTCAATTTATGATCATTGGAGACGTTGGGGAGGCCCATCTAGAATCGCTGGCTTGTTCCTTATATATTTGTCTATGGTTACTAATTACCACACAAACCATCTTTGTCTTGATTAGTCATGAATGAAGAGTGAATTTTGTATTGATGGTTCATACGTCTCCAACATATCTATAATTTTTGATTGTTCCATGCTGTTATATTATCATTCTTGGATGTTTTATATTCATTTTATAGCAACTTTATATCATTTTTTGGGACTAACCTATTGACATAGTGCCAGTTCATGTTTTTGCTTGTTTTTTGCTTCGTAGAATATCCATATCAAACAGATTCCAAACACAGCGAACCTTTTTGGAGATTTTTTTTGCCCAGAAGACAACTTGGGAGCCAAGGAAGTGCCCGAGGGAAGGCCCGTTGGGCCCATGAGACACTAGGGCGCACCCTAGTGGGTGGTGGGGCCCACGGAGCTCCTTTCCACCGCCTCTAAGCTCTATAAATTCCCAAATATTTGAGAAACCCTAGGGGAGTCGACAAAACACAATTCCAGCCGCTGCAAATCCCAAAACCACGAGATCCAATCTAGAGGCCCTTTCCGGCACCTTGCCGGAGGGGAACACGATCATGGAGGGGTTCATCATCCTCATTGGTGCTCCTCCGATGATGCGTGAGTAGTTAAACACACACCTACAGGTCCGTAGGCAGTAGCTAGATGGCTTGTTCTCTCTTTTTGATTCTCAATACAATGTTTTCCTCGATGTTCTTGGAGATCTATTTGATGTAATGACTTTTGCGGTGTGTTTGTTGGGATCCGATGAATTGCGAGTTTATGATCAGTTCTATCTATGAATATTATGTGAGTCTTCTTTGATCTCTTATATGCATGATTATTATAGCCTTGTATTTCTTCTCCGAAACTTTGGTTTGGTTTGGCCAACTAGAATGATTTTTCTTGTAATGGGAAGAGGTGCTTTGTGATGGGTTCGATCTTGCGGTGTCCTCACCCAGTGACAGAAGGGGTAGCGAGGCACGCATGTACCGTTGCTATTAAGGATAAAAAGATGGGGTCTATTCCTACATGAATATATTTTGTCTACATCATGTCATCATTCTTATTGCATTACTCCATTTTTCTATGAACTTAATATAATAGATGCATGCTAGATAGCGGTCGATGTGTGGAGTAATAGTAGTAGATGCAGGTAGGAGTCTGTCTACTAATCTTGGACGTGATGTCTATATACACGATCATTGCCTTGGATAGCGTCATAATTAGTTGCTCTTTTATTAATTGCCCAATAGTAATTTGTTTACCCACTGTATGTTATTTCCTCGAGAGAAGTCACTAGTGAAATCTACGGCCCCCAGGTCTATTTTTTATCATATTGTTTTCAGATCTATTATTCCAAAAAACAGAAATACCTTGCTACATTTTTTTTACTTATTTTATTTTGTGTTTTTGCTGGATCTATTTATCCAATATCATATAATTTTATCTATCTTTTTACCAGGGAGGGGTCGACAACCACTCTTACGTGTTGGGTTGCAAGTATTTGTTCTTTGTGTGCAGGTACCGTTTACATAGTGTTGTTTGGTTCTCCTACTGGATTGATAACCTTGTTTTCATAACTGAGGGAAATACTTACCGTTTCTTCTCTGCTGCATCATCCTCTCCTCTTCAGGAAAATACCAACGCAGATACAAGCAATCAATGGTCGGGTACAATATATATGCATCCCGAACATACGTGGCATTACAAAGAGACAACCACATTGTTACAAAGAGATGCATTGGTTGCTCGCGTCTCTCCTGGATTGCAACCGCATGACGGTTGGACAAAGGGGAGATTCCCTTTATTAAAAGTGCTAATTAATCACAACACATCCCTAATCTATGCCTGTCCATGTAGAACTATCACACGACCATCCATGTAGAAGTCTATGTGCTTTTTGTTCCATACCTGGATCAGTATGCTGGCACACACACTACTTTGATGAAATACCATAACATCACATGTAAAATAAATATCGTAAATCCAGAGTATACCTTATTTATCACAGTGAAACATATCAATAGGGGTGTGGAGTACCATCCATGCCAACGGAAGTTGTGTGTAAACCATAACCCTATATTGTAACTCTTTCTCGTCGTAGGAATATCTGCAACATGAGACGTTGCAGCCATGTATGTCAGTACATTGAATATACCGTCAAGATCACAGCAGAAAGATGATGAAAGTCTATACTATATGCAAATATCGCTGGTGGTGGCTCTAAGTTTATACTTTTTGCGTAAAGCTGATTTTCCGTACAACAAAGGAGTCAAACAAAAAAATCACTGCAAAAGTTGGTTGTTAATGAGATGGTTTCGACAACCAATTCTCATACCCCAAAAATTATCAATAGACTCACTCATATACTAACTAGTAAGTGAAGGAATTATGCCCTAAAGGCAATAATAAAGTTGTTATTTATATTTCCTTATATCATGATAAATCTTTATTATTCATGTTAGAATTGTATTAACCGAAAACTTAGTACATGTGTGAATACATAGACAAACAGAGTGTCACTAGTATGCCTCTACTTGACTAGGTCGTTAATCAAAGATGGTTAAGTTTCCTAGCCATAGACATGAGTTGTCATTTGATGAACGGGATCACATCATTAGAAAATGATGTGATAGACTTGACCCATTCCGTTGGCTTAGCACTTGATCGTTTAGTATGTTTCTATTGCTTTCTTCATGACTTATAAATGTTCCTATAACTATGAGATTATGCAACTCCCGAATACCAGAGGAACACTTTGTGTACTATCAAACGTCACAACGTAACTGGGTGATTATAAAGATTCTCTACAGGTGTCTCCAATGGTGTTTGTTGAGTTGGCATAGATCGAGATTAGGATTTGTCACTCCGATTGTCGGAAAGGTATCTCTGGGCCCTCTCGGTAATGTACATCACTATAAGCCTTGCAAGCAATGTGACTAATGAGGTAGTTATGGGAAGATTCATTACGTAACGAGTAAAGAGACTTGCTGGTAATGAGATTGAACTAGGTATTGAGATACCGACGATCGAATCTCGGGCAAATAACATACCAATGACAAAGGGAACAACGTATGTTGTTATGCGGTTTGACCCATAAAGATCTTCGTAGAATATGTGGGAGCCAATATGAGCATCCAGGCTCCGCTATTGGTTATTGACCGGAAACGTGTCTCGGTCATGTCTACATAGTTCTCGAACCCGTAGGGTCCGCACGCTTAACGTTCGATGACGATCGGTATTATGAGTTTATGTGTTTTGATGTATCGAAGGTAATTCGGAGTCCCGGATGTGATCACGGACATGACGAGGAGTCTCGAAATGGTCGAGACATAAAGATTGATATATTGGACGGCTATATTCGGACACCGGAAGTGTTCCGGGTGGTTTCTCATAAAACCGTAGTGCCGGAGGGTTACCGGAACCCCCTCCCCCCCACCCGGGGAACTAATGGGCCTTAGTGGAGAGGGGGGGGGCAGGGCAGGCCACGTGCCCCCTCCCCCTTTGAGTCTGAATTGGACAAGGAGGGGGGCGGCGCCCCCCTTTTCCTTCCCCTCTCCCACTCCTTCCTTCCCCCTTCTAGTAGGACTAGGAAAGGAGGAATCCTACTCCTACTAGGAGGAGGATTCCTCCCCTCCTTGGCGCGCCATAGGGCCGAACGGCCTCCCCCCTTGCTCCTTTATATACTGGGGCAGGGGCACCCTAGAACGCTCAAGTTGACATTGTTTAGCCGTGTGCGGTGCCCCCTTCACAGATTTTCACCTCGGTCATATCGTTGTAGTGCTTAGGCGAAGCCCTGCGTCAGTAACTTCATCAACACTGTCATCACGCCGTCGTGCTGACGAAACTCTCCCTCGGCCTCAGCTGGATCTAGAGTTCGTTGGACGTCACCGAGCTGAACGTGTGCAGATCGTGGAGGTGTCGTACTTTCGGTACTAGGATCGGTTGGATCACGAAGACGTTCGACTACATCAACCGTGTCACTTGACGCTTCCGCTTACGGTCTACGAGGGTACGTGGACTACACTCTCCCGCTCGTTGCTATGCATCACATAGATCTTGCATGATCGTAGGAATTTTTTTGAAATTACTGCGTTCCCCAACAGTAAGTGGCACGTGCTTTGCACGTTGATGGAGTGCACGTAGCTGGTTCATATTGGCATTTTATAAAGTACACACTTGCGTGCGTGTATGTAGCAGTTTTTTCTGACAAGTTCGTGTATGTAGCAGTTGATTAGTAGTACTCTTTATATGTATTTTTTTACGGAATGCTCCTCATGGTCTTATGTTTATAATAATCCATTCATTATGGCACGATTCTTTAGGCCCATTACCACCTATTACAACACAAACGTCATGTCACTTGGAATAAGAAATCCCAATATGGCCCACCTACCTAGTCGGAGAAGAGGTAATCCACGGCCCATGAAAGCTCAGCTTTGTGAAACTACTACGCTGCATCTCATCCATGGTCCATCTACACGTCCCTCGAACTCTCCCGTATCTTCTCTCCCTACTCCCTCTTCTCCAGATCCTTCGCACAACTTCTTCGCATCTCTACAACATCCTCAGTCTACTAATACCGCCATCTTTCCTACCCTTGCCGATGTCATCTAGCTGCGGCTCAACGAACTATGGCTTCCCGGCTCTCCCATAGGCAGCAGTAGCTGCTGCTGCGCACAATTTGCAACTTCCCCATCCTACTGTTGGCCACCATCGCTTTGGCTGATAATGAGGTCTTGAGCGCGTTCTTTTGGATTGAAATTAAGCCAGCTTTGGGTAAGGCTTTAGAGAAGATGGGAGATGCGCGCGTGTACGAGGGGGGCGGGAGCTAGGCCGTTGAGGAGGAGAAAGGAACCTGAACGGTGAGCGCGATGGGACACAGAGCAAACGTGTCAATGTTGTAGGGATTTGCCACATCCTGGTCATTTGGATGTGCGGATTGGATGGTCTATATTCAAAGTTATTCCCCCACTATATAGTGGTATAGATATAGAAAAATCTTTACAAGGTGATGGACCCTCGACCGAAGGGGTTCTCGAAGACTCGATATCTTTCTCGGGGTTCTCGAATACTTTCCGCGGCGTGATGTTGTGTTTGAGCCGCCTCTTCTCCAACATTCCATATAATGTGTCGGTTGTCTTTGTAAAAGTGCAAGTTAACTGTCAAGACAACCTCCTTAGTTTCAGCGTAGATTTCAGTTCGGACGGTGCAGATGGCACGAAAGCAGGCACATCATCATCACCAACTCGTATTTTTATAGGTGTAGAGATTACCGACTCTCAAGAAATTCCCACGTTAATTAGAAAATACTAACAGTTAATCTGATGGAACCAAATTATTGAAGGAAATATGCCCTAGAGGCAATAATAAAGTTATTATTTATTTCCTTATATATCATGATAAATGTTTATTATTCATGCTAGAATTGTATTAACCAGAAACATAATACATGTGTGGATACATAGACAAACAGAGTGTCACTAGTATGCTTCTACTTGACTAGCTTGTTAATCAAAGATGGTTAAGTTTCCTAACCATAGACAAAGGAGTTGTCATTTGATTAACAAGGTCACATCATTAGTTGAATGATCTGATTGACATGACCCATTCCATTAGCTTAGCACTCGATCGTTTAGTATGTTGCTATTGCTTTCTTCATGACTTATACATGTTCCTATGACTATGAGATTATGCAACTCCCGTTTACCGTAGGAACACTTTGTGTGCTACCAAACGTCACAACGTAACTGGGTGATTATAAAGGTGCTCTACAGGTGTCTCCGAAAGTATTTGTTGGGTTGGCGTATTTCGAGATTAGGATTTGTCACTCCGAATGTCGAAGAGGTATCTCAGGGCCTTCTCGGTAATGCACATCACATAAGCCTTGCAAGCATTGCAACCAATGAGTTAGTTGCGAGATGATGTATTACGGAACGAGTAAAGAGACTTGCCGGTAACGAGATTGAACTAGGTATTGGATACCGACGATCGAATCTCGGGCAAGTAACATACCGATGACAAAGGGAACAACGTATGTTGTTATGCGGTCTGACCGGTAAAGATCTTCGTAGAATATGTGGGAACCAATATGGGCATCCAGGTCCCGCTATTGGTTATTGACCGGAGACGTGTCTCGGTCATGTCTACATTGATTCTCGAACCGTAGGGTCCGCACGCTTAAGGTTTCGATGACAGTTATATTATGAGTTTATGCATTTTGATGTACCGAAGTTAGTTCGGAGTCCCGTATGAGATCACGGACATGACGAGGAGTCTCGAAATGGTCGAGACATAAAGATTGATATATTGGACGACTATATTCGGACATCGGAATGGTTCCGAGTGGTTTCGGAGAAAACCGGAGTGCCGGAGGGGTTACCGGAACCCCCCGGGAGAAGTATTAGGCCATATGGGCCTTAGTGGAGAGAGAGAGGGGCGGCCAGGGTGGGCCGCGTGCCCCCTCCCCCTCTGGTCCGAATTGGACTAGTAGAGGGGGGGCGGCGCCCCCTTTCCCTCTCCCTCTCGCCCTTCCTTTCCCCTCCTAGTAGGAGTAGGAAAGAGGGGAGTCCTACTCCTACTAGGAGGAGGACTCCTCCTCCTGGCGCGCGCCCCAAGGGCCGGCCGGCCTCCCCCTTGCTCCTTTATATACGGGGGCAGGGGGCACCCTAGAACACATGATTGATCAACGTGATCGTTCCTTAGCCGTGTGCGGTGCCCCCCTCCACCATATTCCACCTCGGTCATATTGTCGCGGTGCTTACGCGAAGCCCTGCGTCGGTAGTACATCAAGATCGTCACCACGCCGTCGTGCTGACGGAACTCCTCCCCGAAGCTTTGCTGGATCGGAGCCCGGGGATCGTCATCGAGCTGAACGTGTGCTAAGAACTCGGAGGCGCCGTGTAACGCCCCGGACACACCCGCCGGTGGTCGTTACTCTTGGCGGGATCTAGACTGGCCCCACAGATCAATACTAGTCTTTTCTGCGCACTTTGTCCTCACTCGTGCGCACCCGGGAGCAACTTCCCGGTCGGTCACCCATCCTGACACTACTCCAAGCTGAGCACGCTTAACTTTGGAGTTCTGTCCGAATGAGCTCCCGGAAAAGAAGGAATTCCTTATTGATATGAGTAGTCTATCATCCCTAATAAGCCAGGCTATCACATACACCCCCACTCAGAGGAACCGACGTCCTCGTCGGGCCACAGGAATGTTCCCTCTTGGCACAAACGTCTGTGCTTCCAGTCCGGTACATGTGCCATGCCGGGTGCCACGACGGGTCACAAACGTCATCTACAACATGACCACGCACCTGTCCGCAACCATACGTGTAACCGCGAGGGTCGGCTCTGATACCAACTTGTAATGCCCCGGACACACCCGCCGGTGGTCGTTACTCCTGGCGGATCTAGACTGGCCCCACAGATCAATACTAGTCTTTTCTGCGCACTTTGTCCTCACTCGTGCGCACCCGGGAGCAACTTCCCGGTCGGTCACCCATCCTGACACTACTCCAAGCTGAGCACGCTTAACTTTGGAGTTCTGTCCGAATGGGCTCCCGAAAAAGAAGGAATTCCTTGTTGATATGAGTAGTCTATCATCCCTAATAAGACAGGCTATCACACGCCGGAGTAACGACGCTTGGATCGGTCGGATCGGGAAGACGTACGACTACTTCCTCTACGTTGCGTCAACGCTTCCGCTTCGGTCTACGTGGGTACGTGGACAACACTCTCCCCTCTCATTGCTATGCATCACCATGATCTTGCGTGTGCGTAGGATTTTTTTTGAATTACTACGTTCCCCAACAATTATTACGGTATAGATTAACTCACGCGATAATTGACAAAAAAATACTCATAGGGCCCACAAGAGATAAAAACACGCTTAAATCCTTTCACATGGGTCATACATGCGGCAGCCCATAACAGAATCACGGAATCAAAAGGTTGATTAACTTCCCTAAACAAAAGCTAGGTTGATTAACTACATATGTATTTTCTTAATGTTAATTAGAAAATACTAACTGTTAATCTGGTGGAACCAAATTATTATGGTGTAGATTAACTCACGCAGTAATTGACAAAAAAATACTCATAGGGCCCACAAGAGATAAAAACACGCTTAAATCCTTTCACATGGGTCATGCATGCGGCAGCCCATAACAGAATCACGGAATCAAAAGGTTGATTATCAACTTTAGCGCAAAACTTTTCACAAGCAAGGTTGAAGCAAACTAAAATTAAAAGACATGGCTGGTCCAAGCAGCCTGAGGGCGTCATCAAACTTAATGTCGATGCAGCTTTTGATCAGGACACTGGTACAGGGGGTACGGGAGCAGTGCTGCGTGATGAGGCCGGTTTCTTTGTCGCCGCTTCTTGCAGTGATATACCCTTTGTGGAAGACGCAGCGACGACAGAGGCTAGAGGACTACGAGATGACCTCCTACTAGGGAATGAAGTTGGTTGCAACAAAATCTATGTCGAAGCGGACTGTCTGGAGGTAATCGAGATCATGTTGAGTGGCGGGAATTCATTACGACCAGCAGCGGCAATATATGAAGAATGCACTTTCTTATCTAGCAATTTTATCTCTACAGTTTTTAGCCATTGCCCTCGGGAAGCCAATATGGCGGCGGATCTGCTAGCTAAGAACTCGGAGGTGTCTCGAACAATTGTTTGGAAATCGGAGCCCCCGGGTTTCTTAGTGGATGTTTTAACAAACGATGTATATTTATTCTCACATGAAATATAAACCGCCATGATGGCATTTCCCTCCAAAAAAAAACTTCCCTAAACAAAAGCTAGGTTGATTAAGAGCATGCTTGGATACGTTTTAGTCCCATGACTAAAAGTAGTGGGACTAAAACTTGCTAGCCTCACCCATGCTTGGATCCAAAAACTAAAGAGACTAAAATTAAGTTAATGAGCATTTATTATGCTCCCTCTCCCCTAATCCTACTTGTCCCTCCAACCAACTCCTCCCCCACTGTAGTTTGGCTCCCGCCAACTCCTCTCCCGCCCCTACTGCTACAGGTACAAATTGTACAACTACAGTCAAGCAGAAGTTTTGCATAAGAACAAGTGAAACAAGTTGACACTACAGACTCAAGAACAGTACCCAGAAAAAATTGTGCCTAATGGACTGACCATCCCGCCCCTGTTGCTCTCAAGAAAAAATTGTCTATACACAAGAAAATAAAAATTGTCCATACAAGTAAAGTAAAATTGTCCATACATAAGGAAATTAGTATTGTCCATACACAAGAAAATAAATAACATGACACTGATCTCAATGGCCCTGGAACAAACCATCAGCAATTCTATCTCTCAATTGATTCATGTCTACCGAATCTTGCTCCATTTCTAGATCCCTCCTGTTACGACTCCTTCTTCTTGTTTCCTCAAGGAGAGGTTGATAATTCTCATCTCTATCACACCTGTCAAATTCTTTATCCGCCAACTGACTTTCGCGGATAAAATTGTGCAAGGCCATACATGCAACAATAATTTTTGTTTGCTTGTGTAGAGGATAACTTTGTATTTTAAAAAGGATCCTCCACTTATTTTTCAAGACTCCAAAAGAACGCTCAATGACATTGCGTAGTCTAGAATGAGTGTAGTTGAAGTGCTCTTTTTTACCTCTCGGCATGGTGCCTTGCTGGAACTCTTGGAAATGGTACTTCTGTCCCCTATATGGTGCAAGATAATTCGCCTTGTTGGGGTAGCCCGAGTCAACAAGATAAAATTTTCCTATTGATGGCAATGCATTTCAGTCAAAGTCAATGTCAATGTATAACAATTCAATCATGTACTGAATGTGAAGTATGGTACCTGGAGGTGGATGAAGAAACTTGTGACTAAACCGGCTAAGGGCATCCTTGAAGGGCCTCATATCATGCACCGATCCAGGCCACCCGGCAAGAACGAAACTGAATCTCATGTCGAAATCACATACAACCATAACATTTTGACTACAGTAGCCATGCCTGTTTAAGTACTGCGGAATCTTGGTAGGTGGCACCACAACTTGCACATGAGTCCCATCTATTGCCCCAATGCTGTCATTGAACCATGGATGCCACTGAGCATTTCTTAACCTTTCATGCACAACTCTGAATTCAGGATCTCGTGGCTTAATTATGTCAGCCGCAAGCTTAACCACACAATGCAATACTGTGTCAAACTTCCTAACAACTGTCTCCATGGACCTTACAAAATGATTCTCACTCTGCCTAATGGACTGACCATCTCCCACCATCCATAAAAACATAGCTAGAGCCTCAATTGATGACATCTTCTTAGTAGACTTCAGCCCATAAGAATCCACTAGCAAATTATGTAGTTTATGAAACACAGGTGGATACATCCTAAACATTTTATAGCAGTCTGTTCTGTGTCCCAGAGTTCTTGGTACCCATTCATAGCCGGACTCTTTAGCTTTTAAAATACTCCTTTCACCCTTATCCATGAAACGCTCAATGTAATATGAACCAAACATTTGGACGATCATACCTATATTGTTGAGCCTTTTCCGCCTCAACTGGAGTAGTGCTAGCACTCTATTTCTCCTTGCATCTTCCTCTTCCTCATCACTAGAGTCCTCATCTTCCTCTTCCTCTTCAGTGGACTCATCAATACTATCACCATCACTAGAGTCATCCTGCAACATATGAATTATGTTCAACACATAGTAATTAGGTGCACATAGCGATTCAAAACATAAAGGGTCCACATAGCAATTCAAAACATAAAGGGTCCACATAGCAATTCAAAACATAAAGGGTCCACATTAGCCTAACTCATCATAGGAAACATGACACAATAGGAGACACTGGATACATGACAACCTAGCTACGACTCATCTTCGTCATACATCTTCTTTGCTTTGCACCATCTCTTCAACCATATGAGCCTAGCTTGAGGGGTCTTCATGTTCTGGAAGACAAATTTGTTGTGTTTGTCCTTGAATAAGTCACATGCTACAAAGTACTCACCTTTCATCCTCGCACGAACAGAGGGAGGGGGAGAGGAGCGCTCGAGTAGGCGGAGGCGGGAGGCGCTGCAGTAGGCGGAGGCGCGGCGGTAGGCCGAGCCAGCGGGGATCAGCGGAGGTGGAGGCGGCCGCCGGCGCGTTCTGCGGGGGCCCGGTGCCTCCTGCGGAGGCCCGCTGCTTTCGTCCTCGCACGAACAGAGGGAGGGGGAGAGGAGCGCTCGAGGGGGAGACGAGGGAACAGGAGGGGAACCGGCTGTGTTAAAGAGAGGAATTAAATGAGCGGAGAGAGAGCTAATCCATATTTTAGTAGGGTTCCCTTGACTAAAACTTTTTAGCCTCAAGACTAGTTCTAGTCTCTTTTTAGTCACAGGTGCTTGGAACTTTAGCCTCTAAAAGAGACTATTTTTAGTCAGACAAAAAATAGTCCCTTGGATCCAAGCACCCTCTAGAACTTTTTAGCCTCAAGACTAGTTCTAGTCTCTTTTTAGTCACAGGTGTTTGGAACTTTAGCCTCTAAAAAAGACTATTTTTAGTCAGACTAAAAGTAATCCCTTGGATCCAAGCACCCTCTAACTACACATGTATTTTTTTAGTGGTGATTAACTACGTATGTAACATGCCAATAAAAAATAAAGCGGCCAGGTTGTAATACGCCAATAAAAAATGCGGCCAGGTTGTTAAAAAAAGAACGTAATATGCCTAGGAAGACTAGCACGCAACAATCGGATCTCACACCATTGAACCTGCACTCATCTAAAGATTGCAAAGAAACTTTAAACACACAGACTCCCCAACCAGGTCTCGCCAATCTTCCTTCTCACCAAAGCTCCCACAGTACTGCCCAATCGATCGGTCATCTGAGGCTCTCCCAATCTTCCTCCTTGCCATATGCACATGTTCTTCCTGTAACATCTTCGTTTCTCGATATTCATGCCCAATCTTTGTTTCTTTGCTTTTCAGCTTCATGTATATTGCGTATTTCATACGCTATCAACTCATCGCTCTGACCAAAATATTTTTGCACGTATATCTAAGATTGATCCATCAACATCACTTCCTGGCCGATGAATTTGGAAGTTTCAGCAGCGAAGGAAGATGCGGCAGGGTACAGTAACGTCAAGCTCCAGGTTCATTTGCGGAACATCCTAATTAGATTTAAGTTATTCTGTACAAATATACCACAATTTGTTCACTTTCTTAGCCACCTCTTTTCCTAATTTCCGTAATTGGCAATTTGTGCAGTGCTATTAACCATGGAGCGTCTGGAATTTGTAATTTCCACATGTATGTGCCTAATCCTAAAGAATTCGATCTGCTCTTCAATCATTGTACCAAGCTTAGATTATTTATTCTTCTCATGTTGAAGGTTTGATGCTAAGTTGCTAACACAATTCATACAATTTACCTCTTTGGTTATTAACCAGTATGATAGCTTTTCCAACATAAGGCCATGATCATGTTGGACCTATCTGGAACTTGACGTGGATGGAGAAAGCTGTATGACAAGAACCCAACAAACAGCCAGTTTTTTTGTTCTAGGGATACAATACGCAATTGATGTTGCATAGATACAAACTACATACATGAAAAACAGGGAAGTATCATGATCTTTTGCCCCATATTGAATTCCGAAATCGTTGATTTTTTTATTGCATGAAACTGAATTTTGAAAACAATGTCACCAGATGTCCTTAATGCACTTAACCACGGAGGGAGTGCACTGACAGTAGATGGCAGACATAATACTTGAATTTCATACATCACGACTGTAGGATAACACGGTAAAATGGTAAGCAGGGTGAGTAAGAGTAAATGGATTTACATTACGAAAGGATTATTGATGTTTTATGTCATTTTGTACTCTAAGTTATATGGGATTCTGGGTTCAACTTATTATTCACAAAGCATGAAAAAATTCAAGCATGGTATATGCCTGCAGTAGTTGCTCGAGCATCTGGAATACTTTGTTTTTTTCTTTTTCTTTTTATATATCCGAATCATTTGATCTTTCATTGTTGTTTGCGCTGTGTACAATTGTAGGATGCTATTAAAAATATTTATGATTTATATAAGATGCACTGGGTATTTCATTCGTATTTTATACATTGTATCTTTTTTTTAGATGTACAGGTGGCAGTTATGAGTTTGAATTTCTGTCTGTCGGTAGCCAAGTGAATGAACCTATTTTTATAAAAATCGCATCCAACTATAGAAACATACACTTTAATTTGGTCAACTCTCAATACGTAATTCTATTCCTTATTTTACTTTCAATGTGGAAAATAATTTCTGTAATATGTGCTACTTTTATATTATTGGCTAACTAATTAGAAAGAAAACAATGGTTGTCAGGCATAAAATGCACCTTTGCTTTTAAATATAGCATGTGTTTTCAGTCTGAGTAATAATTTATAAACATCATGTTTATGTATATGTTGTAGGCTAAAGGAAATATCGGAAAGCAACTGCACATTACATGTTATGGAGTATGCTCTTTGTTATGGAACAATAGGCTCCTACTGTGCCATATTAAAAATAGAGATATTTGCATATTTGAGGGGGCTATGGGCCTCAAAGGGTGAAAACAAAGGTTCTGAATAAAGGAATGCAAAGGATCTCAGTGTAATGCTTGAACAGACGATATAACTGAAGGTCTAGGTCAGCGATGTTCCTCTGAGCCAAGATCTCCTAGCACCATGTCTCAAATTAAATACCTTCTATATCATTTGTTCTAATTGTTCGACATGCCAAGTATCATCATTCCATAACTGTTAGGGATACAAGACTCAGCAATGGAATAGTTGGATATATGCTAGCTTGGATTGGCAGGTTCAATTAGAATCCGTAGCTTAATTAATTTTGCATACCCTCTCAATTGCAAAAATCAAGACGTTATTGTGTTGCGATGTGAGCAGAGCACACTCGAGCTATTTCGACCATTGTTTTTAGAATTGTTTGAGTGTATATGTTCAGTACTGGTGTTGTACTATCTTCAGTTCTATTGCAGAGTATACCCTTCCTTTCCTGTCATACTAAGGTCACCAGACCAAATCTGATGGGGGCCGTTCCATCACAAACATTTTATACTTCACATGTAGTGCTTTCTCCATGATTCTACCACGCATGAAATTTTTCTTCTCTTTCCATTGTACGTGATTATCCATGTCACAAGGGCAAAGCTTAGTTCCAACATGCATAGGAACTACAACCTCCATCCTAAATTACTTAACTTAGATTTGTCTAGATACGGATGTATCTAACACGTTTTTAGATACATCCGTATCTTGACAAATCTGAGACAACTAATTCAGAACGGAATGAGTATATAATTGAACAATTCAAAATGTGGTGCATGCATGCTTCTTATTTGTAGGTTTACAGTACACAATTATTCTCTCCAAGCTTAGCATCCTATTTCTATTTTGCCATTGGATAGTCAGACTAATCCTTGCGCAACACTATCGTTTTTTCAGATTCACTCCATATTAATGGTAGTAAGATGTTATGCATATATTTCATAATACTACAAATCAATAATATACCTTTCTGATAATATTCAAATGGAAGAATTTAGCTGGAACAACAATTTTTTTAAGGAACGATGTAAAGCATATCATTTCTACTTCAAAACCTAAGATTTAGGACTACATGTGCTAAACAAAATGTATGTGCTTTGTCCACTGATATTTGTGTCAACACACATAAATACTGTAATCCAGACCAGTAGTTACATTCATATCAATTTTAGTGAGATGATGGTGCCGATAAATCTTTAGAGAACGATGGAACTAAATAAAAATTATATGTGACTTCTGGTCCTAGTAATTATAGTACCTTCTTTGGAGAATATAGTGCCAGTTATTACATGTTCGAAAAAGTAATATCTCTTCTGCATATTCGTAAAATTCTTCTTATCCAATTTGTAAAGATTTTACAATAAATAAATATTACCTGAATGTGTAAGCTGATGATTATTATAACTAGCCTGTGCAGATGCACGGGTTGACGACTAGTTATTATTAATTGTGTTGAGATTGGCTAATATTATCATCTCCGGTGCTCATGTCGTCCGTAACCAGGGACACGACTAATCGATTAGTTTAACACTCAGAAGAGGTTTGCGCACTTTACCCACAAGATTCGATCCCTCCTGTTGTGTCCTCGCACTATCTGGTGTTTGAGAATGGGATGATCGAAACATGGTCTTCCAGAGCGATCATTCGGCAGATGTCAGTGCCCATGCAATCCTATCGTTCGTCTACATCTGCTAGCAATCTGACCAGCCAGAGTCACGACTAAGGCCAACCAAGCCATAGCCCATAATGACTTGCGGTTGCACACGTGAGCTTTCCGGCCTTGAAGTATCCATCCATCTCTTTGAGCCTTGGTGGCATTACGTCGGGATGATCACAGGTAGATATAGGATTCCTGAGCATAACCATGATAGATATCAGGATGCCAGATGCAATACCATTCCACCCAGAGGTATATTGAGTCCTTGAAGTCTTGATCATCATGCAGGTCTTGAATTATTAATCCTCACGACACTCTTGTATCACACATCCAACCCCCATCTACTAGAGCGTAGCAATAATGCAAGTCCCTTCCATGACAATGGTAACATGGGTATTGGGTTTCTCCTACCACATGAATACTACCTCAAGTTTCAAACTCAATATAACTACTGGTGGAATGTTGAAGGTGACACTAAATGCAATAAAGCATAGATATGAAAATATGGTCAAAGTGAACTTGCGTGGTATTACTTGACGAAGACTAAAACGTTCTCAAACAGATGATAGGACTAATCGTCACTCTACAAAGAAAATCTATATAGTCAAACAATATATTCACATAAGAAAACATACTAGCAAGCATTCTAGCAATCAAAAATAAAAATCAACAAATAAAAAATAAATAAGAAAACCAAATAAAAATTCAAAGGAAACTTCAAAAGAAACTATAAAGAAAACTATGAAGATTAACACACTAAACAATATAAGTTTTTTTGTTCTAATAGAACTCAACAGCAAAGGAAGCACTTAAAATAATAAATTAACAAAAAACAAATAAAGTTTTTATTAAAATAACGGAAATAAAATTTCCTAAAAATTTCTATGCAAAAAGAATCAACTTAAATTCATTTATAAAACTCCACTTATGATCAAAACAACTTTTCTTTCAAAACACAAGAAACAAAAAATATATTTTTAACTACAAATAAAGTGCCTACTGTTAACTAACAGAAACTAATTAAAACTTGTCAAATTGAAAAAAAGAAAAATAATTGAAAACAATTAAAACAAAAAGAAATAGGATAAATCCTAGAAATAACTAAAATAGTACCTTTTTGCTAATAATCAAATTTAAAATGAAACAAAAATAAAAATTGAAGTGCTACTGGATGCACAACTACTTTTGTGACAAAATGCAAAAAGAATTAAATAAAAAAACTCAAGTTATAAGCAAAATGGTGGTTTGAGCAAATTGCATCTAATTCAAAATTTAAACATTTGAAACTTGGCTCAAATTGAATCTACAGAAACTAGATGAAATTTTGAATCTAATAAAAAAGAATCACTCAAAAATATTAGAAATCATAAAAGATATTCAAATTCTAAAATCAGAACTATTTCTGAAATCAAAATTAAAAACATAAAATAGGAATTTGCTAGGGAGCGGTCAAGTGACACGTCGCAGCGCGAGATTTGGCCGGCTAGCGATTGAATTTAGAGAAACGGGCGGTCGACCAAACCTTAGCGGAAAATGATTCGTCGAAAAAGAAGTGCGATCTAATCCTAGTCGTTAGATCTAGATCGGATGGAGGGAGAGGGTTGCCGGCGCATACAGAGGGGAGGAGGAGTCTGGCAAGGCAGGGAGCTCGAGCTCGGTGCGGGAGGCTGCTCCAGGGGCTCCCGGCGACGGTGGAGCGGCTCAGGCGATGCAGCGGTCGACGGCGGAGAGGATGGCGACGTTGATTGGAGTCGAGGGTGACCGAAGGGAGTACAACGACGGCAATGGCGGGCGGTGGTTGTTCAGATGTCCAGCGAGGGATTGTGGGCGGTGTACGGGGTCTCCGGAATCGAGCATGGGTGAAACGGGTCGAGGGGGTCCTCAGCTTTATAGGGAGGGAGACGTGGGGAAGGGGGCAGCCAAAATAGGCAGGGGAGACGCTCGGGATGGCAAGGGATGAGCGACACGTAGTAGCGACGGACAGATGGGCGCACGTACGGGGCGCAGGTAAGCCCCGTCCCGAGCGTCCCCCCTGCCTATTTTGGCTGCCCTCTTCCCCACATCTCCCTCCCTATAAAGCTGAGGACTCCCTCGACCCGTTTCGCCCCTGCTCAATTCCAGAGACCCCGTACACCGCCCACAATCCCTTGCCGGACATCTAAACAACCACCATCCGCCATTGCCGTCGTTGTACTCCCTTCGGTCACCCTCGACTCCAATCGACGTCGCCATCCTCTCCGCCGTCGACCGCTGCATCGCCTGAGCCGATCCGCCATTGCCGGGAGCCCCTGGAGCAGCCTCCCGCATCGAGCTCGAGCTCCCTGCCTTGCCAGACTCCTCCTCCCCTCTGTAAGCGCCGGCAACCCTCTCCCTCCGTCCGATCCAGATCTAACGGCTAGGATTAGATCGCACTTATTTTTCGCCGAATCATTTTCCGCTAAGGTTTGGTCGACCGCCTGTTTCTCTTAATTCAATAGCTAGCCAGCCAAATCTCGCGCTGCGACGTGTCACTTGACCGCTCCGTAGCAAATTCCTATTTTCTGTTTTTAATTTTGATTTCAGAAATAGTTCTGATTTTAGATTTTGAATACCTTTTACGATTTCTAATATTTTTGAGTGATTCTTTTTTATTAGATTCAAATTTTCATCTAGTTTCTGTAGATTCAATTTGAGCCAAGTTTCATATGTTTAAATTTTGAATTAGATGCAATTTGCTCAAACCACTATTTTGCTTATAACTTGAGTTTAAATTTTTATTTTGATTTAATTCTTTTTGCACTTTGTCACAAAAATAGTTGTGCATCCAGTAGCACTCCAATTTTTATTTTTGCTTCATTTTAAATTTGATTATTAGCAAAAAGGTACTGTTTTAGTTATTTCTAGGATTTATCCTATTTCTTTTCGTTTTAATTGTTTTCAATTATTTTTCTTTTTTTCAATTTGACAAGTTTTAATTAGTTTCTGTTAGTTAACAGTAGGCACTTTATTTGTGGTTAAAAATATATTTTTTGTTTCTTGTGTTTTGAAAGAAAAGTTGTTTTGATCATAAGTGGAGTTTTATAAATGAATTTAAGTTGATTCTTTTTGCATAGAAATTTGTAGGAAATTTTATTTCCGTTATTTTAATAAAAACTTTATTTCTTTTTTGTTAATTTATTATTTGAAGTGCTTCCTTTGCTGTTGAGTTCTATTAGAACAAAAAATCTTGTATTGTTTAGTGTGTTAATCTTCATAGTTTTCTTTATAGTTTGTTTTGAAGTTTCCTTTGAATTTTTATTTGGTTTTCTTATTGATTTTTTATTTGTTGATTTTTATTTTTGATTGCTAGAATGCTTTCTAGTATGTTTGCTTATGTGAATATATTGTTTGACTATATATATTTTCTTCGTAGAGTGACGATTAGTTCTATCAACTTTTTGAGAACGTTATAGTCTTCATCAAGTAATACCATGCAAGTTCACTTTGACCATATTTTCATATCTATGCTTTATTGCATTTAGTGTCACCTTCAACATTCCTCCAGTAGTTATATTGAGCTTGAAACTTGAGGTAGTATTCATGAGGTAGGAGAAACCCAATACCCCTGTTACCATCGTCATGGAAGGGACGTTAGCTTGCATTATTGCTACGCTCTAGTAGATGGGGGTTGGATGTGTGATACAAGAGTGTTGTGAGGATTAATAATTCAAGACCTGCATGATGATCAGGACTTCAAGGACTCAATATACCTCTGGGTGGAATGGTATTGCATCTGGCAGCCTGATATCTATCATGGTTATGCTCAGGAATCCTGGTATCTACTTGTGATCATCCCGGCATAATGCCACCCAGGCTCAAAGATATGGATGGATACTTCAAGGCCAGAAAGCTTACGTGTGCAACCGCAAGTCATTATGGGCTATGGATTGGTTGGCCTTAGTCGTGACTCTGGCTGGTCAGATTGCTAGCAGATGTACACGAACGATAGGATTGCATGGGCACTGACATCTGCCGAATGATCGCTCTGGAAGACCATGTTTCGATCATCCTGTTCGCACACACCTAACAGTGCGAGGACACAATAGGAGGGATCGAATCTTGTAGGTAAAGTGCGCAAACCTCTGCAGAGTGTTAAACTAATCGATTAGTCGTGTCTCCGGTTACGGACGACATGAGCACCGAAGATGATGAAGGAAATATGCCCTAGAGGCAATAATAAAGTTATTATTTATTTCCTTATATCATGATAAATGTTTATTATTCATGCTAGAATTTTATTAACCGGAAACATAATACTTGTGTGAATACATAGACAAACAGAGTGTCACTAGTATGCCTCTACTTGACTAGCTCGTTGATCAGAGATGGTTATGTTTCCTAGCCATAGACATGAGTTGTCATTTGATTAACGGGATCACATCATTAGGAGAATGATGTGATTGACATGACCCATTCCGTTAGCTTAGCACTTGATCGTTTAGTATGTTGCTATTGCTTTCTTCATAACTTATACATGTTCCTATGACTATGAGATTATGCAACTCCCGTTTACCGGAGGAACACTTTGTGTGCTACCAAACGTCACAACATAATTGAGTGATTATAAAGGTGCTCTACAGGTGTCTCCAAAGGTACATGTTGGGTTGGCGTATTTCGAGATTAGGATTTGTCACTCCGATTGTCGGAGAGGTATCTCTGGGCCCTCTCGGTAATACATATCACTTAAGCCTTGCAAACATTGCAACCAATGAGTTAGTTGCGGGATGATGTATTACGGAACGAGTAAAGAGACTTGCCGGTAACGACATTGAACTAGGTATTAAGATACCGACGATCGAATCTCGGGCAAGAAACATACCAATGACAAAGGAAACAACGTATGTTGTTATGTGGTTTGACCGATAAAGATCTTCGTAGAATATGTAGGAGCCAATATGAGCTTCCAGGTTCCGTTATTGGTTATTGACTGGAGACGTGTCTCGGTCATGTCTACATTGTTCTCGAACCCGTAGGGTCCGCACGCTTAACGTTACGATGACAGTTCCATTATGAGTTTATATGTTTTGATGTACCGAAGGTTGTTCGGAGTCCCGGATGTGATCACGGACATGACGAGGAGTCTCGAAATGGTCGAGACATGAAGATTTATATACTGGAAGCCTATGTTTGGACACCGGAAGTGTTCCATGTGAAATCGGCATTTTACCGGAGTACCGAGAGGTTACCGGAACCCCCCCCCCCCCGGTAACCTAATGGGCCTTAATGGGCCTAGTGGAGGAAGAGGAGAGGAGGCCAAGGGGCAGCCACGTGCCCTCCCCCCCAAGTCCGAATTGGACAAGGAGGGGGGGCGGCGCCCCCCTTTTCTTTCCCCTCTCTCTCTCCTTCCCCCCAAGTCCTAGTCCAACATGGAAAAGGGGGGAGTCCTACTCCCGGTAGGAGTAGGACTCCTCCTAGCGCGCCCCTTGCGTGGACGCACCTCCTCCCCCTTGCTCCTTTATATACGGGGGCAGGGGGCACCCTAGAGATACAACAATTGATCATTGATCTCTTAGCCGTGTGCGGTGCCCCCCTCCACCATAATCCTCGATAATATTGTAGCGGTGCTTAGGCGAAGCCCTGCGATGGTAGAACATCAAGATCGTCACTACACCGTCGTGCTGACGGAACTCTTCCCCGACATTCTGCTAGATCGGAGTCCGGGGATCGTCATCGAGCTGAACGTGTGCTAGAACTCGGAAGTGCCGTAGTTTAGGTGCTTGATCGGTCAGGCCGTGAAGACGTACGACTACATCAACCGCGTTGTTATAACGCTTTTGCTTTCGGTCTAGAAGGGTACGTGGACAACACTCTCCCCTCTCGTTGCTATGCATCACCATGATCTTGCGTGTGTGTAGGAATTTTTTTGAAATTACTACGTTCCCCAAAAGTGGCATCCGAGCCTGGTTTTATGCTTTGATGTTATATGCACGAGTAGAACACAAGTGAGTTGTGGGTGATAAGTCATACTGCTTATCAGCATGTCATACTTTGGTTCGGCGATATTGTTGGATGAAGCGGCCCGGACCGACATTACGCGTACGCTTACGCGAGACTGGTTCTACCGACGTGCTTTGCACACAGGTGGCTGGCGGGTGTCAGTTTCTCCAACTTTAGTTGAACCGAGTGTGGCTACGCCCGGTCCTTGCGAAGGTTAAAACAGCACCAACTTGACAAACTATCGTTGTGGTTTTGATGCGTAGGTAAGAACGGTTCTTGCTAAGCCCATAGCAGCCACGTAAAACTTGCAACAACAAAGTAGAGGAACTTGTTTTTGCAGGGCATGTTGTGATGTGATATGGTCAAAACATGATACTAATTTTTATTGTATGAGATGATCATGTTTGGTAACCAAGTTATCAGCAACTGGCAGGAGCCATATGGTTGTCGCTTTATTGTATGCAATGCAATCGCCCTGTAATGCTTTACTTTATCACTAAGCGGTAGCGATAGTCGTAGAAGCATAAGATTGGCGAAACGAGAACGATGCTACGATGGATATCAAGGTGTCGCGCCGGTGACGATGGTGATCATGACGTTGCTTCGGAGATGGAGATCACAACCACAAGATGAAGATGTCCATATCACATCACTTATATTGATTGCATGTGATGTTTATCTTTTATGCATCTTATCTTGCTTTGATTGATGGTAGCATTATAAGACGATCTCTCACTAAATTTCAAGATAAAAGTGTTCTCCCTGAGTATGCACCGTTGCCAAAGTTCGTCGTGCCCAGACACCACGTGATGATCGGGTGTGATAAGCTCTACGTCCATCTACAACGGGTGCAAGCCAGTTTTGCACACGCAGAATACTCAGGTTAAACTTGACGAGCCTAGCATATGCAGATATGGCCTCGGAACACTGAGACCGAAAGGTCGAGCGTGAATTATATAGTAGATATGATCAACATAGTGACGTTCACCATTGAAAGCTACTCCATTTCACGTGATGATCGGTTATGGTTTAGTTGATTTGGATCACGTGATCACTTAGAGGATTAGAGGGATGTCTTTCTAAGTGGGAGTTCTGAAGTAATATGATTAATTGAACTTAAATTTATCATGAACTTAGTACCTGATAGTATCTTGCTTGTCTATGTTGATTGTAGATAGATGGCCCGTGCTGTTGTTCCGTTGAATTTTAATGCGATCCTTGAGAAAGCAAAGTTGAAAGATGATGGTAGCAATTACACGGACTGGGTCCGTAACTTGAGGATTATCCTCATTGCTGCACAGAAGAATTACGTCCTGGAAGCACCGCTGGGTGCCAGGCCTGCTGCTGATGCAACTGATAACGTTAAGAACGTTTGGCAGAGCAAAGCTGATGACTACTCGATAGTTCAATGTGCCATGCTTTATGGCTTAGAACCGGGACTTCAACGACATTTTGAACGTCATGGAGCATATGAGATGTTCCAGGAGTTGAAGTTAATATTTCAAGCAAATGCCCGGATTGAGAGATATGAAGTCTCCAATAAGTTCTATAGCTGCAAGATGGAGGAAAACAGTTCTGTCAGTGAGCATATACTCAAAATGTCTGGGTATAATAATCACTTGATTCAACTGGGAGTTAATCTTCCGGATGATAGCGTCATTGACAGAATTCTCCAATCACTGCCACCAAGCTATAAGAGCTTCGTGATGAACTATAATATGCAAGGGATGGACAAGACAATTCATGAGCTCTTCGCAATACTAAAGGCTGCGGAGGTAGAAAATCAAGAAGGAGCATCAAGTGTTGATGGTCAACAAGACCACTAGTTTCAAGAAAAAGGGCAAAGGGAAGAAGAAGGGGAACTTCAAGAAGAACAACAAGCAAGTTGCTGCTGAGGAGAAGAAACCTAAATCTGGACCTAAGCCTGAAACTGAGTGCTTCTACTGCAAGCAGACTGGTCACTGGAAGCGGAACTGCCCCAAGTATTTGGCGGATAAGAAGGATGGCAAGGTGAACAAAGGTATATGTGATATACATGTTATTGATGTGTACCTTACTAGAGCTCGCAGTAGCACCTGGGTATTTGATACTGGCTCTGTTGCTAATATTTGCAACTCGAAACACGGACTACGGATTAAGCGAACAATAGCAAAGGATGAGGTGACGATGTGCATGGGAAATGGTTCCAAAGTCGATGTGATCGCGGTCGGCACGCTACCTCTACATCTTACCTTTGGGATTAGTATTAAAACTAAATAATTGTTATTTGGTGCCAGCGTTGAGTATGAACATTATATCTGGATCTTGTTTGATGCGAGACGGTTATTCATTTAAATCAAAAAATAATGGTTGTTCTATTTATATGAGTAATACCTTTTATGGTCATGCACCCTTGAAGAGTGGTCTATTTTTGATGAATCTCGATAGTAGTGATACACATATTCATAATGTTGAAACCAAAAGATGCAGAGTTGATAATGATAGTGCAACTTATTTGTGGCACTGCCGTTTAGGTCATATCGGTCTAAAGCGCATGAACAAACTCCATACTGATGGACTTTTGGAACCACTTGATTATGAATCACTTGGTACTTGTGAACCGTGCCTCATGGGCAAGATGACTAAAACGCTGTTCTCCGGTACTATGGAGAGAGCAACAGATTTGTTGAAAATCATACATACAGATGTATGTGGTCCGATGAATGTTGAGGCTCGTGGCAGATATCGTTATTTTCTCACCTTCACAGATGATTTAAGCAGATATGGGTATATCTACTTGATGAAGCATAAGTCTGAAACATTTGAAAAGTTCAAAGAATTTCAGAGTGAAGTTGAAAATCATCGTAACAAGAAAATAAAGTTTCTACGATCTGATCGTGGAGGAGAATATTTGAGTTACGAGTTTGGTCTACATTTGAAACAATGCGGAATACTTTCGCAACTCATGCCACCCAGAACACCACAGCGTAATGGTGTGTCTGAACGTCGTAATCGTACTTTACTAGATATGGTGCGATCTATGATGTCTCTTAGATTTACCTCTATCGTTTTGGGGTTATGCTTTAGAGACGGACGCATTCACGTTAAATAGGGCACCATCAAAATCCGTTGAAACAACGCCTTATGAACTGTGGTTTGGCAAGAAACCAAAGTTGTCATTTCTGAAAGTTTGGGGTTGCGATGCTTATGTGAAAAAACTTCAACCTGATAAGCTCGAACCCAAATCGGAGAAATGTGTCTTCATAGGATTCCCAAAGGAGACTGTTGGGTACACCTTCTATCACAGATCCGAGGGCAAGACGTTCGTTGCTAAGAATGGATCCTTTCTAGAGAAGGAGTTTCTCTCAAAAGAAGTGAGTGGGAGGAAAGTGGAACTTGATGACGTAACTATACCTGCTCCCTTATTGGAAAGTAGTATATCACAGAAACTGGTTTCTGTGACACCTACACCAATTAGTGAGGAAGCTAATGATGATGATCATGAAACTTCAGATCAAGTTACTACCGAACCTCGTAGATCAACCAGAGTAAGATCCGCACCAGAGTGGTACGGTAATCCTTTTCTGGAAGTCATGCTACTAGATCATGATGAACCTAGGAACTATGAAGAAGCGATGGTGAGCCCAGATTACACAAAATGGCTAGAAGCCATGAAATCTGAGTTGGGATCCATGTATGAGAACAAAGTGTGGACTTTGGTTGACTTGCCCGATGATCGGCAAGCAATTGAGAATAAATGGATCTTCAAGAAGAAGACTGACACTGACGGTAATGTTACTATCTACAAAGCTCGACTTGTTGCGAAAGGTTTTCGACAAGTTCAAGGGATTGACTACGATGAGACTTTCTCACCCGTAGCGATGCTTAAGTCTGTCCGAATCATGTTAGCAATTGTCGCATTTTATGATTATGAAATTTGGCAGATGGATGTCAAAACTGCATTCCTGAATGGATTTCTGGAAGAAGAGTTGTATATGATGCAACCGGAAGGTTTTGTCGATCCAAAGGGAGCTAACAAAGTGTGCAAGCTTCAGCGATCCATTTATGGATTGGTGCAAGCCTCTCGGAGTTGGAATAAACGCTTTGATAGTGTGATCAAAGCATTTGGTTTTATACAGACTTTTGGAGAAGCCTGTATTTACAAGAAAGTGAGTGGGAGCTCTGTAGCATTTCTGATATTATATGTGGATGACATATTACTAATTGGAAATGATATAGAATTTCTGGATAGCATAAAGGGATACTTGAATAAGAGTTTTTCAATGAAAGACCTCGGTGAAGCTGCTTACATATTGGGCATTAAGATCTATAGAGATAGATCAAGACGCTTAATTGGACTTTCACAAAGCACATACCTTGAAAAAGTTTTGAAGAAGTTCAAAATGGATCAAGCAAAGAAAGGGTTCTTGCCTGTGTTACAAGGTGTGAAGTCGAGTAAGACTCAATGTCCGACCGCCGCAGAAGATAGAGAGAAAATGAAAGATGTTCCCTATGCTTCAGCCATAGGCTCTATCATGTATGCAATGCTGTGTACCAGACCTGATGTGTGCCTTGCTATAAGTCTTGCAGGAGGTACCAAAGTAATCCAGGAGTGGATCCCTGGACAACGGTCAAGAAAATCTTGAAGTACCTGAAAAGGACTAAGGATATGTTTCTCGTATATGGCGGTGACAAAGAGCTCATCATAAATGGTTACGTTGATGCAAGCTTTGACATTGATCTCGACGATTCTAAGTCGTAAACCGGATACGTGTTTACATTGAACGGTGGAGCTGTCAGTTGGTGCAGTTCTAAACAAAGCGTCGTGGCGGGATCTACATGTGAAGCGGAGTACATAGCTGCTTCGGAAGCAGCAAATGAAGCAGTCTGGATGAAGGAGTTCATATCCGATCTAGGTGTCATACCTAGTGCATCGGGTCCAATGAAAATCTTTTGTGACAATACAGGTGCAATTGCCTTGGCGAAGGAATCCAGATTTCACAAGAGAACCAAGCACATCAAAAGACGCTTCAATTCCATTCGGGATTTAGTCCAAGTGGTAGACATAGAAATTTTCAAGATACATACAGATCTTAATGTTGCAGACCCGCTGAGTAAGCCTCTTCCACGAGCAAAACTTGATCAGCACCAAGGCTCCATGGGTGTTAGAATCATTACTATGTAATCTAGATTATTGACTCTAGTGCAAGTGGGAGACTGAAAGAAATATGCCCTAAAGGCAATAATAAAGTTATTATTTATTTCCTTATATCATGATAAATGTTTATTATTCATGCTAGAATTGTATTAACCGGAAACATAATACTTGTGTGAATACATAGACAAACAGAGTGTCACTAGTATGCCTCTACTTGACTAGCTCGTTGATCAGAGATGGTTATGTTTCCTAGCCATAGACATGAGTTGTCATTTGATTAACGGAATCACATCATTAGGAGAATGATGTGATTGACATGACCCATTCCGTTAGCTTAGCACTTGATCGTTTAGTATGTTTCTACTGCTTTCTTTGTAACTTATACATGTTCCTATGACTATGAGATTATGCAACTCTCGTTTACCGGAGGAACACTTTGTGTCTACCAAACATCACAATGTAACTGGGTGATTATAAAGGTGCTCTACAGGTGTCTCCAAAGGTACATGTTAGGTTGGCGTATTTCGAGATTAGGATTTGTCACTCCGATTGTCGGAGAGGTATCTCTGGGCCCTCTCGGTAATACACATCACTTAAGCCTTGCAAGCATTGCAACCAATGAGTTAGTTGCGGGATGATGTATTACGGAACGAGTAAAGAGACTTTCCGGTAACGACATTGAACTAGGTATTAAGATACCGACGATCGAATCTCGGGCAAGTAACATACCGATGACAAAGGGAACAACGTATGTTGTTATGCGGTCTGACCGATAAAGATCTTCGTAGAATATGTAGGAGCCAATATGAGCATCCAGGTTCCGCTATTGGTTATTGACCGGAGACGTGTCTCGGTCATGTCTACATTGTTGTCGAACCCGTAGGGTCCGCACGCTTAACGTTACGATGACAGTTTCATTATGAGTTTATATGTTTTGATGTACCGAAGGTTGTTTGGAGTCCCGGATGTAATCACGGACATGACGAGGAGTCTCGAAATGGTCGAGACATGAAGATTGATATATTGAAAGCCTATGTTTGGACATCAGAAGTGTTCCAGGTGAAATCGGCATTTTACCGGAGTACCGAGAGGTTATCGGAACCCTCCGATAACCTAATGGGCCTTAATGGGCCTAGTGGAGGTAGAGGAGAGGAGGCCAAGGGGTAGCCGCGCGCCCCTCCCCCCCCCCCCAAGTCCGAATTGGAGAAGGAGGGGGCGGCGTCCCCCTTTCCTTTCCCCTCTCTCTCTCCTTCCCCCCCCCAAGTCCTAGTCCAACATGGAAAAGGGGGGAGTCCTACTCGAGTAGGACTCCTCCTGGCGCGCCCCTTGCCTGGCCACACCTCCTCCCCCTTGCTCCTTTATATACGGGGGCAGGGGGCACCCTAGAGATACAACAATTGATCATTGATCTCTTAGTCGTGTGCGGTGCCCCCCTCCACCATAATCCTTGATAATATTGTAGCGGTGCTTAGGCGAAGCCCTGCGATGGTAGAACATCAAGATCATCACCACGCCGTCGTGCTGACGGAACTCTTCCCCGACATTCTGCTGGATCAGAGTCCGGGCATCGTCATCGAGCTGAACGTGTGCTAGAACTCGGAGGTGTCGTAGTTTCGGTGCTTGATCGGTCGGGTCGTGAAGATGTACGACTACATCAACCGCGTTGTTATAACGCTTCCGCTTTCGGTCTACGAGGGCACGTGAACAACACTCTCCCTCTCGTTGCTATGCATCACCATGATCTTGCGTGTGCGTAGGAAATTTTTTGAAATTAATACGTTCCCCAACAGATGATACTATTAGCCAATCTCAACACAATTAATAATAACTAGTCGTCAACCCATGCATCTGCACGGGCTAGTTATAATAATCATCAGATTACACATTCAGGTAACATTTATTTATTGCAAAATCTTTTACATATTGGATAAGAAGAATTTTACGAATACGCAGAAGAGATATTACTTTTTTGAACATGTAATAACTGGCACTATATTCTCCAAAAAAATGATACTATAATTAGTTGGACCAAAAGTCACATATAATTTTTATTTAGTTCCATCGTTCTCTAAAGATTTATCGGCACCATCATCTCACTAAAATTGATATGAATGTAACTAGTGGTCTGGATTACTTATTTATGTGTGTTGACACAAATATCAGTGGACAAGCCACATACATTTTTTTAGCACATGTAGTCCTAAATCTTTGGTTTTGAAGTAGAAATGATATGCTTACTTGGTAGAATTACATCATTCCTTAAAAAAATGTTGTTCCAGCTAAATTCTTCCATTTGAATATTATCAGAAAGGTATATTATTGATTTGTAGTATTATGAAATATATGCATAACATCTTACTACCATTAATATGGAGTGAATCTGAAAAAACGATAGTGTTGCACAAGGATTAGTCTGACTATCCAATGGCAAAATAGAAATAGGATGCTAAGCTTGGAGAGAATAATTTTGTACTGTAAACCTACAAATAAGAAGCATGCATGCACCACATTTTGAATTTTTCAATTATATACTCATTCCGTCCTGAATTAGTTGTCTCAGATTTATCTAGATACGGATGTATCTAAAAACGTGTCTAGATACATTCGTATCTAGACAAATCTAAGTTAAGTAATTTAGGATGGAGGTTGTAGTTCCTATGCTAAGCTTTGCCCTTGTGACATGGATAATCACGTACAATGGAAAGAGAAGAAACAATTTCATGTGTGGTAGAATCATGGAGAAAGCACTACATGTGAAGTATAAAATGTTTGTGATGGAACGGCCCCCATCAGATTTGGTCTGGTGACCTTAGTATGACAGGAAAGGAAGGGCATACTCTGCAATAGAACTGAAGATAGTACAACACCAGTACTGAACATATACACTCAAACAATTCTAAAAACAATGGTTGAAATAGCTTGAGCGTGCTCTGCTCACATCGCAACACAATGACGTCTTGATTTAGCAATCGAGAGGGTATGCAAAATTAATTAAACTATGGATTCTAATTGAACCTGCCAATCCAAGCTAGCATATATCCAACTATTCCATTGCTGAGTCTTGTATCCCTAACGGTTATGGAATGATGATACTTGGCATGTCGAACAATTAGAACAAATGATATAAAAGATATTTAATTTGAGACATGGTGCTAGGAGATCTTGGCTGAAAGGAACATCGCTGACCTAGACCTTCAGTTATATCGTCTGTTTGAGCATTACACTGAGATCCTTTGCATTCCTTTATTCAGAACCTTTGTTTTCACCCTTTGAGGCCCATAGCCCCCTCAAATATGCAAATATCTCTATTTTTAATATGGCATAGTAGGAGCATGTTGTTCCATAACAAAGAGCATACTCCATAAAATGTAATGTGTAGTTGCTTTCCGATATTTCCTTTAGCCTACAACATATACATAAACATGATGTTTATAAATTATTACTCAGACTAAAAACACATGCTATATTTAAAAGCAAAGGTGCATTTTATGCCTGACAACCATTGTTTTCTTTCTAATTAGTTAGCCAATAATATAAAAGTAGCACATATTACAGAAATTATTTTCCACACTGAAAGGACAATAAGGAGTAGAATTACGTATTGAGAGTTGACCAAATTAAAGTGTATGTTTCTATAGTTGGATGCGATTTTTATATAAAACAAGGTTCATTCACTTGGGTACCGACCGACAGAAATTCAAACTCATAATTGCCACATGTACATCTAAAAAAAGATACAATGTATAAAATACAAATGAAATACCTAGTGCGTCTTACATAAATCATAAAAAAAATTAATAGCATCCTACAATTGTACACAATGCAAACAACAACGATAGATCAAATGATTCGGATATATAAAAATAAAAAGAAAAAAACAAAGTATTCCATATGCTTGAGCAACTACTGCAGGCATATACCATGCTTGAATTTTTTCATGCTTTGTGAATAATAAATTGAACCCAGAATCCCACATAACTTAGAGTACAAAATGACATAAAACATCAATAATCCTTTCGTAATGTAAATCCATTTACTCTTACTCACCCTGCTTACCATTTTACCATGTTATCCTACAGTCATGATGTATGAAAGTCAAGTATTATGTCTGCCATCTACTATCAGTGCACTCCCTCCGTGGTTAACTGCATTAAGGACATCTGGTGACATTGTTTTCAAAATTCAGTTTCATGCAATAAAAAAATCAACAATTTTGGAATTCAATATGGGACAAAAGATCATGATACTTCCCTGTTTTTCATGTATGTAGTTTTGTATCTATGCAACATCAATTGCGTATTGTATCCCTAGAACAAAAGATTTAAATGGGTGGCTTACCCAACGTGGTGTAAATAATGAAAACTTGGGCAATGATCTGTGGCCTGAAGCTGGGTACATCATATATAGCCACCTTATTGGAAATAGACCATGGCTTGCTCGCGGTGGGCTTCTCATACGCTAAAGGAGCAAATCAGGATAATGTTGATATGCTGGCTTATCTCAGTGCTCGCCAAAAAAAAACTGGCTGTTTGTTGGGTTCTTGTCATACAACTTTCTCCATCCACGTCAAGTTCTAGATAGGTCCAACATGATCATGGACTTATGTTGGAAAAGCTATCATACTGGTTAATAACCAAAAAGGTAAATTGTATGAATTGTGGTAGCAACTTAGCATCAAACCTTCAACATGAGAAGAAGAAATAATCTAAGCTTGGTACAATGATTGAAGAGCAGATCAAATTCTTTAGGATTAGGCACATACATGTGGAAATTACAAATTCCAGACGCTCCATGGTTAATAGCACTGCACAAATTGCCAATTACGGAAATTAGGAAAAGAGTTGGCTAAGAAAGAGAACAAATTGTGGTATATTTGGACAGAATAACTTAAATCTAATTAGGATGTTCCGCGAATGAACCTGGAGCTTGACGTTACTGTACCCTGCCGCATCTTCCTTCGCTGCTAAAACTTCCAAATTCATCGGCCAGGAAGTGATGTTGATGGATCAATCTTAGATATACGTGCAAAATATTTTGGTCCGAGCGATGAGTTGATAGCGTATGAAATACGCAATATACATGAAGCAGAAAAGCAAAGAATCAAAGATTGGGCATGAATATCGAGAAACGAAGATGTTACAGGAAGAGCATGTGCATATGGCAAGGAGGAAGATTGGGAGGCCTCAGATGACCGGTCGATTGGACAGTACTGTAGGAGCTTTGGTGAGAAGGAAGATTGGCGAGACCTGGTTGGGGAGTCTGTGTGTTTAAAGTTCAATGGTGTGAGATCCGATTGTTGCGTGCTAGTCTTCCCAGGGGCCGCTTTATTTTTTATTGGCATGTTACATACGTAGTTAATCACCACTAAGACTAGCCACAGTGGAAGTAACATCACACTTTTCAAGATAATTTTGCTTATGTGGCACATATTTAATGATGAGAGAGGTGATGGTGGTAACTTAGTTAGTTACTGTAACATCACACATACCAAGACAATATGAGTCTATAGGCTAATAAATGAACCATAACATGACAACACACATATGTTACTACCCGCTGTGAAGGTAACATAGCCTAGTAAATGTGATGTTACTAGTCCAAATTACTCCCCATTGTGACTAGTCTAGAAAATATTTGTGTAGTTAATCAACCTAGCGTTGGCCGTTGGATCGGAAGGAGCACATGCGTTGGTTAATGCTACCTAGTCCAGGCGAGAGATTGGCGAGAGATTACAGGTTGACTGGATAGCTAATTTGGTGGGACAGCATCTGCAACGCATGCATTTGTTTTTTATGGTAACTAATCCAGCGCTAATAATGTGGGATTGATCTTTTTAGGGTAATAGTGGGACGGGGCTTGCCTGCGCCCATCCCTGCGCCCCTGATACGTGTCGCCCATCCCTGCCTCCCCTCGTGGGGCCGTTTTCAGTCGCAGAAAAAACAATAAAAAATATCCTTCCTAATACACATCGACCCGTAATACTTGGTTTACCCAAAAAAAAAGACCCGTAATACTTGCTGGTCATCAAAATTGAATGAAACAATGGAGGGAAAAAATCCCGCCCAATCAGATCTCTTAATCACGCCAAAACAACATCCTTATATCTAAATCGCATTGGAATGAACCAGAAAATATAAAGATTAATACAGCCCGCTGAAAGAATCAGGAGACTCTTTATCATTCATCAATCAGTAGCGTCAAGCAGATGCAACGTCTCTGAGTCTGGAGCAGCCGTCTGGAGCAGCCTAGAGATTGAAGCGAAGGATCTTCTTGTCCGTTCCTCATGGCTTCTCCAGGGGGTGGTCATGGGAACCATGATTATAATGGATCAGAACCACCAACAGTGAGATTCTTACTTGTATTCTTCATATCCTCCTTTTCATCTTCCTAGTGATTTTTTGTCTTCATATCCTCCTTTTCCCTGATAGCAAATAAACTTGGTTGTTAAACATCTGTGTATTAACTATAATGTATATTGATTGATACAGGATGTGCAAGAAACCGCAGCTAGCAATGTGAAAGATCGTATTAATGAAAGGGTACCAAAGATTGGAATGAATTTTTTTATCTGATGAAGAGGCTTATTCCTTTTATAACAAGTATGCTGAAATTATGGGTTTTAGCGTCCAGAGGGGCAGTAAGCATAAAGTGAAAGACTGGTGATTCTTTACAAGTACAACCTGAAAGCACATCGAGGGTATAAAACTATCCTGCTTGGTTTACATAGAAAAAATAATTTTATTGACATTTATCTATCATTTTTGTAGGGTCATTTGGAGTTTATGAAAAATCAAATGGTTGCACCACACTTGCAGTACAACCCATTGCTAAGTGCCTCAATGCAGTCGTCACTTGGAAATACATCCTCTTTGCCAAATGAACCAAAGAATGCTGGCATGATTCCAACAATACAATGCACTAATGGTATAAGCATTCTACTTTGTCATGTTTTATTATCATTTCGAAACTTCTGCATCATTAAACTTTGCTACTTTTCTGCATAGGGTCATCCAAACAACCACATCTGCACCGATTTCCAACTGCACAACTCGGCATTGCAGCAACAGAGCACTGGAACCTCTGCCTCTACTATAATGACAGGACAAAATCAAGTCATCTTCCATGAACCGAAGCCAACTTAATCAATTTGTTATGAATAGTTTATAGTTATGGCATGACTGTCGGTCCTGCTGCCAGCTCGATTCACCTTTCCTACCCCATTACCACCCCGCGTGCTTGCGGCAGATGGAACGACAAAAGGATTGGTCACGCCAGAACAAAATTTCTCACATTCACTCGTTAAGACACTCCCTTGTTAAATAAAAAGTTCTATCCCCATGTACTAAAGCCAATTCAATCAATTTTGTAGATGGCACTGGTTTTCTTGTTATTTTCCATGGATATTTATTTTTATTTTTTGCGGGGTGCCATGGATTGAATCGAATATCGATCAAATTATCCCTATGCACCGAAGTCGATTTTAATTGACACTATTTTTCATTAGAACTTGTTATTGAACATCGATTGAATAGAATAGCAACCAAATTATCTCTATGCCCACAACCATAACTCGTGTTCCTAGTAAACAAGCAAGAAATCAAAGATCAAGAGACCAGCAAAGCAAAAAAGAAAAATTACCTGTGTGGATGTGTCGTATCTCTTATGGAAGTAGTAGAGTTGAATCTCTTGGTGAACGAACGAAGGCATCGCACGAGCTCTCCATCACGAGCCTGCGGCGTCCGGATCTGCAGCCTCCATCTATGTGCAGCACACTCATGGCGGTACAGAGCTGCCGCGCCACCCGGGATCCGCCACCTCCATGTACGGGCTGCAGCGCTCCAGCTAGTCGAAGCAGCTGCCCCACCCACTATCCACCACCTCCAGGTCGGGGCTAGAGCACTCGAGCTCGTGAGTCTCTGCAGGCAGCTGGGCCCGCCCCAATTTCCACCTCTCCATGGTTGGAGCTCTCGAGTTGCCCTTGACCTGCTGCGTGACCGAGGAGAGAAGAACATGGCCAGCAGCCGGAGAAGATGCAATCCGGCGAGAGAGAAGTCGACTCCTGAAGTAAGGGGGCGCGGGGTGGACATCGCGGCGGCTTCATCCCCTCCATCCTCCATGCTCTGCACCATGTCTGAGCTCTGACGGGGGGGAGGGAGAGAGAGAGAGAGAGAGAGAGAGAGAGGAGTAAAGAGGTGAAGAATACGAGATGACCCCGCTGGACCGAACAGACGCGGTCAGAGCTCAGACATGGTGCAGAGCATGGAGGATGGAGGGGATGAAGCCGCCGCGATGTCCACCCCGCGCCCCCTTACTTCAGGAGTCGACTTCTCTCTCGCCGGATTGCATCTTCTCCGGCTGCTGGCCATGTTATTCTCTCCTCGGTCGCACAGCAGGTCAGGGGCTGTTGGAAATATGCCCTAGAGGCAATAATAAATTAGTTATTATTATATTTCCTTGTTCATGATAATCGTTTATTATCCATGGTAGAATTGTATTGATAGGAAACTCAGATACATGTGTGGATACATAGACAACACCATGTCCCTACTAAGCCTCTAGTTGACTAGCTCGTTGATCAATAGATGGTTACGGTTTCCTGACCATGGACATTGGATGTCATTGATAACGGGATCACATCATTAGAAGAATGATGTGATGGACAAGACCCAATCCTAAGCATAGCACAAGATCGTGTAGTTCGTATGCTAAAGCTTTTCTAATGTCAAGTATCATTTCCTTAGACCATGAGATTGTGCAACTCCCGGATACCGTAGGAATACTTTGGGTGTGCCAAACGTCACAACGTAACTGGGTGGCTATAAAGGAACACTACAGGTATCTCCGAAAGTGTCTGTTGGGTTGGCACGAATCGAGACTGGGATTTGTCACTCCGTGTGACGGAGAAGTATCTCTGGGCCCACTCGGTAGGACATCATCATAATGTGCACAATGTGATCAAGGAGTTGATTACGAGATGATGTGTTACGGAACGAGTAAAGAGACTTGCCGGTAACGAGATTGAACAAGGTATTGGGATACCGACGATCGAATCTCGGGGAAGTACAATACCGCTAGACAAAGGGAATTGTATACGGGATTGATCGAATCCTCGACATCGTGGTTCATCCGATGAGATCATCGTGGAACATGTGGGAACCAACATGGGTATCCAGATCCCGCTGTTGGTTATTGACTGGAGAACGTCTCGGTCATGTCTGCATGGTTCCCGAACCTGTAGGGTCTACACACTTAAGGTTCGATGACGCTAGGGTTATAAAGGAAGCTTGTATGTGGTTACCGAATGTTGTTCAAAGTCCCGGATGAGATACCGGACGTCACGAGGAGTTCCGGAATGGTCCGGAGGTAAATATTTATATATAGGAAGTATGGTTTTGGCCACCGGAAGAGTTCTGGGCATCACCGGTAGTGTACCGGGACCACTGGAGGTGTCCGGGGGTCCACCAAGTGGGGCCACCAGCCCCAGAAGGTTGAGTGGGCCAAGTGTGGGAGGGGACCAGCCCCAGGTGGGCTGGTGCGCCCCCCCCCCCACCAAGGCCCATGGCGCCTCCTATAGGGGAAGGTGGCAAACCCTAGGGCAGATGGGCCCTAAGGCCCACCCCTGGTGCGCCTCCCCCTCTCCCCCCCCTTGGCCGCAACCCTAGATGGGTTTTGGGGCTGCCGCCACCCCTAGGGAGGGAACCCTAGATGGGGGCGCAGCCCCTCCCCTTCCCCTATATATACTTGAGGTTTTGGGGCTGCCCAACATACGATTCGATCTCCCTCTTGGCGCAGCCCTGCTTCTCTCCCTCTTCCTCTCCCGCGGTGCTTGGCGAAGCCCTGCAGGATTGCCACGCTCCTCCACCACCACCATGCCGTTGTGCTGCTGCTGGATGGAGTCTTCCTCAACCTCTCCCTCTCTCCTTGCTGGATCAAGGCATGGGAGACGTCACCGGGCTGTACGTGTGTTGAGCGCGGAGGTGCCGTCCGTTCAACACTTGGTCATCGGTGATTTGGATCACGACGAGTACGACTCCATCAACCCCGTTCACTTGAACGCTTCCGCTTAGCGATCTACAAGGGTATGTAGATGCACTCTCCTTCCCCTCGTTGCTGGTTTCTCCATAGACAGATCTTGGTGATACGTAGGATAATTTTGAATTTCTGCTACGTTCCCCAACAGTGGCATCATGAGCTAGGTCTATTGCGTAGATTCTTTGCACGAGTAGAACACAAAGTAGTTGTGGGCGTTGATTTTGTTCAATATGCTTACCGTTACTAGTCCAATCTTGATTCGGCGGCATTGTGGGATGAAGCGGCCCGGACCGACCTTACACGTACACTTACGTGAGACAGGTTCCACCGACTGACATGCACTAGTTGCATAAGGTGGCTAGCGGGTGCCAGTCTCTCCCACTTTAGTCGGATCGGATTCGATGAAAAGGGTCCTTATGAAGGGTAAATAGCAATTGACATATCACGCTGTGGTTTTGCATAGGTAAGAAACGTTCTTGCTAGAAACCCATAGCAGCCACGTAAAACATGCAAACAACAATTAGAGGACGTCTAACTTGTTTTTGCAGGGTATGCCATGTGATGTGATATGGCCAAAAGGATGTGATGAATGATATATGTGATGTATGAGATGATCATGTTCTTGTAATAGGAATCACGACTTGCATGTCGATGAATATGACAACCGGCAGGAGCCATAGGAGTTGTCTTAATTTATTTATGACCTGCGAGTCAACATAAACGTCATGTAATTACTTTACTTTATTGCTAACCGTTAGCCGTAGTAGTAGAAGTAATAGTTGGCGAGACAACTTCATGAAGACACGATGATGGAGATCATGATGATGGAGATCATGGTGTCATGCCGGTGACGATGATGATCATGGAGCCCCGAAGATGGAGATCAAAAGGAGCAAAGTGATGATGGCCATATCATGTCACTATTTGATTGCATGTGATGTTTATCATGTTTATACATCTTATTTGCTTAGAACGACGGTAGTAAATAAGATGATCCCTCATTAAAATTTCAAGAAAGTGTTCCCCCTAACTGTGCATCGTTGCGAAAGGTCGTCGTTTCGAAGCACCACGTGATGATCGGGTGTGATAGATTCTTACGTTCACATACAACGGGTGTAAGCCAGATTTACACACGCGAAACACTTAGGTTGACTTGACGAGCCTAGCATGTACAGACATGGCCTCGGAACACAAGAGACCGAAAGGTCGAGCATGAGTCGTATGGTAGATACGATCAACATGAAGATGTTCACCGATGATGACTAGTCCGTCTCACGTGATGATCGGACACGGCCTAGTTGACTCGGATCATGTAATCACTTAGATGACGAGAGGGATGTCTATCTGAGTGGGAGTTCATAAGATGAACTTGCTTATCCTGAACATAGTCAAAAGGATTTTGCAAATTATGTCATAGCTCGCGCTTTAGTTCTACTGTTTAGATATGTTCCTAGAGAAAATCTCAGTTGAAAGTTGATAGTAGCACTTATGCGGACAATAGAAGGCTTATGTTCTTAATGCAAATCTCGGTGTGCTGGACCTCGAACGTGGTCTGTGGATGTTGCGAACATCCGACATACACGTTTTGATGACTACATGATAGTTCGGTAATGTTAAATGGTTTAGAATTGAGGCACCAAAGACATTTTTGAAATGTCGCGGAACATATGAGATGTTTCGAGGGCTGAAATTGGGATTTCAGGCTCGTGCCCATGTCAATAGGTATAAGACCTCCGACGAATTTTCTTAGCCTGCAAACTAAGGGAGAAAAGCTCAATCGTTGAGCTTGTGCTCAGATTGTCTTAGTACAACAATCACTTGAATCAAGTGGGAGTTGATCTTCCAGATAAGATAGTGATGTTTCTCCAAAGTCATTGCCACCAAGCTGCTAGAGCTTCGTGATGAACTATAACATATCAGGGATAGATATGATGATCCTTGAAATATTCGCGATGTTTGACACCGCGAAAGTAGAAATCAAGAAGGAGCATCAATTGTTGATGGTTAGTGAAACCACTAGTTTCAAGAAGGGCAAGGGCAAGAAGGGATACTTCATGAAACGGCAAATCAGTTGCTGCTCTAGTGGAGAAACCCAAGATTGAACCCAAACCCGAGACTGAGTGCTTCTGTAATAAGGGGAACAACCACTGGAGCAGAATTACCCTAGATACTTGGTAGATGAGAAGGCTGTCGATAGAAGTATACTGGATATAGATTATGTGAATGTGTACTTTACTAGTACTCCTAGTAGCATCTGGGTATTAGATACCGGTTCGGTTGCTAAGTGTTAGTAACTCGAAATAAAAGCTACGGAATAAAACGGAGACTAGCTAAAGGTGAGCTGACGAGATGTGTTGGAAGTGTTTCCAAGGTTGATATGATCAAGCGTCGCACGCTCCCTCTACCATCGAGATTGGTGTTAAACCTAAATAATTGTTATTTGGTGTTTGCGTTGAGCATAGACATGATTGGATTATGTCTATCGCAATACGGTTATTCATTTAAGGAGAATAATGGTTACTCTATTTATTTGAATAATACCTTCAATGGTCTTTCACCTAAAATGAATGGTTTATTGAATCTCGATCATAATGATACACATGTTCATGCCAAAAGATATAAGATAGTAATGATAGTACCACCTACTTGTGGCACTGCCATGTAAGTCATATTGGTATAAAACGCATGAAGAAGCTCCATGTTGATGGATCTTTGGACTCACTCATTTTTGAAAAGGATTGAGACATGTGAACCATGTCTATTGGTATATACGCATGAAGAAACTCCATGCAGATGGACCGTTTGGACTCACTTGATTTTGAATCGCTTGAGACATGCAAATCATACCACATAGGCAAGATGACTGAAAGCTTCGGTTTCAGTAAAATGGAACAAGAAAGCAACTTGTTGGAAGTAACACATTTTGATGTGTGCAGTCCAATGAGTGCTGAGGCAAGCAGTGGATATCGTTATGCTCTTACTTCACAGATGATTTGAGTAGATACTGAGCATATTTACTTGATGAAACACAAGTCTGAATTATTGAATGGTTCAAGTAATTTCAGAATGAAGCTGAAGATCGTCGTGACAAGAGGATAAAATATCTATGATATGATCATAGAGATGAATATCTGAGTTGCGAGTTTGGTACACAATTGAGACATTGTGGAAATTGTTTCACGACTAGTACCGCCTGGAACACCATAGTGTGATGGTGTGTCCGAACATCATAACTGCACCCTATTGGATATGATGCATACCATGATGTTTCTTATCGAATTACCACTATCGTTCATCGGTTAGGCATTAGAGACAACCGCACTCATTTTAAATAGGGCACCACGTAATTCCGATGAGATGACACCGTATGAACTATGGTTTAGAGAAACCTAAGCTGTCATTTCTTAAAAGTTTGGGGCTGCGACGCTTATGTGAAAAAGTTTCAGGCTGATAAGCTCGAACCCAAAGCGGATAAATGCATCTTCATAGGACACCCAAAACAGTTGGGTATACCTCCTGTCCCAGATCCGAAAGCAATAGGGCTTGTTTCTCAAATCGGGTCCTTTCTCGAGGAAAAGTTTCTCTCGAAAGAATTGAGTGGGAGGATGGTGGAGACTTGATGAGGTTATTGAACCATCACTTCAACTAGTGTGTAGCAGGGCACAGGAGTTGTTCCTATGGCACCTACACCAATTGAAGTGGAAGCTTATGATAGTGATCATGAGACTTCGGATCAAGTCACTCCCAAACCTCGTAGGACGACAAGGATGCGTACTACTTCAGAGTGGTACGTAATCCTGTCTTGGAAGTCATGTTGCTGGACAACAATGAACCTACAAGCTATGGAGAAGCGATGGTGGGCCCGGATTCCGATGAATGGCTCGAGGCCATAAAATCCGAGAGAGGATCCATGTATGAAAACAAAGTGTAGACTTTGGCAGAACGGCTCGATGGTCATGAGGCTGTTGAGTACAGATGGATTTTAAAAGGAAGACGGACAATGATGGTAAATGTCACCATTAAGAAAGCTCGACTAGTCGTTAAGATGTTTCCCGACAAGTTCAAGGAGTTGACTACGATGAGACTTTCTCACTCGTAGCGATGCTAAGAGTCTGTTGGAATTAGCAGGAACTGCATTATTTATGAAATCTTGCAGACAGGATGTCAAAATATTGTTTCCTTGTTCTTGAGGAAAGGTTGTATGTGATACAACCAGAAGATTTTGTCGATCCTGAAAGATGCTAACAAGTATGCAAAGCCCCAGCGATCCTTCTAAGGACTGGAGTAAGCATCTCGGAGTTGGAATGTACACTTTGATGAGATGATCAAAGATTTTGGGTTTATACAAAGTTTATGAGAAACTTGTATTTCCAAAGAAGTGAGTGGGAGCACTATAGAATTTCTGATGAGTATATGTTGTTGACATATTGTTGATCAGAAATGATGTAGAATTTCTGGAAAGCATATAGGGTTATTTTAAAAGTGTTTTTCAATGGAAAACCTGGATTAAGCTACTTGAACATTGAGCATCAAGATCTATAAGGATAGATCAAAACGCTTAATGGTATTTTTCAAATGAGCACATACCTTAACATGATCTTGAAGGTGTTCAAGATGGGTCAGTCAAAGAAGGAGTTCTTGCCTGAATTGTAAGGTATGAAGTTAAGACTTAAAGCTCGACCACGGCAGAAGAAAGAGGAAGGATGAAGGTCGTCCCCTATGCTTTTGTTATAGGCTCTATACAGTATGCCATGCTGAGTACTGCACCTGATGTATGCCTTGCTACATGTCTGGCAAGAGGGTACAAAGGTGATCTAGGAGTAGGTCACCAGATAGCGGTCAAAATTATCCTTAGAGGAATAAGGATATGTTTCTCGGTTATGGAGGTGATAAATAGTTCGACGTAAAGAGTTACATCGATGCAAGCTTAACACCTATCCGGGTAGCTCTGAGTAGAGTAAACCGGATTCGTATAGTAGAACAGTTGTTTGAAATAAAGCGTGGTAGATGCATCTACAAGATGACATAGAGATTTGTAAAGCACACACTGATCTGAAAGGTTCATACCCATTGACTATAACATCTCTCACAAGCATAAACATGATCAAACCCATAACTCTTTGGGTGTTAGTCACATGGGGATGTGACCTTGAGTGTTAATCACATAGTGATGTGAACTAGATTATTGACTCTAGTGCAAGTGGGAGACTGTTGGAAATATGCCCTAGAGGCAATAATAAATTAGTTATTATTATATTTCCTTGTTCATGATAATCGTTTATTATCCATGCTAGAATTGTATTGATAGGAAACTCAGATACATGTGTGGATACATAGACAACACCATGTCCCTACTAAGCCTCTAGTTGACTAGCTCGTTGATCAATAGATGGTTACGATTTCCTGACCATGGACATTGGATGTCATTGATAACGGGATCACATCATTAGAAGAATGATGTGATGGACAAGACCCAATCCTAAGCATAGCACAAGATCGTGTAGTTCGTATGCTAAAGCTTTTCTAATGTCAAGTATCATTTCCTTAGACCATGAGATTGTGCAACTCCCAGATACCGTAGGAATACTTTGGGTGTGCCAAACGTCACAACATAACTGGGCGGCTATAAAGGTACACTACAGGTATCTCCGAAAGTGTCTGTTGGGTTGGCACGAATCGAGACTGGGATTTGTCACTCCGTGTGACGGAGAAGTATCTCTGGGCCCACTCGGTAGGACATCATCATAATGTGCACAATGTGATCAAGGAGTTGATTACGAGATGATGTGTTACGGAACGAGTAAAGAGACTTGCCGGTAACGAGATTGAACAAGGTATTGGGATACCGACGATCGAATCTCGGGGAAGTACAATACCGCTAGACAAAGGGAATTGTATACGGGATTGATCGAATCCTCGACATCGTGGTTCATCCGATGAGATCATCGTGGAACATGTGGGAACCAACATGGGTATCCAGATCCCGCTGTTGGTTATTGACTGGAGAACGTCTCGGTCATGTCTGCATGGTTCCCGAACCTGTAGGGTCTACACACTTAAGGTTCGATGACGCTAGGGTTATAAAGGAAGCTTGTATGTGGTTACCGAATGTTGTTCAAAGTCCCGGATGAGATCCTGGACGTCACGAGGTGTTCCGGAATGGTCCGTAGGTAAAGATTTATATATAGGAAGTATGGTTTTGGCCACCGGAAGAGTTCTGGGCATCACCGGTAGTGTACCGGGACCACCGGAGGTCTCCGGGGGTCCACCAAGTGGGGCCACCAGCCCCAGAAGGTTGAGTGGACCAGCCCCAGGTGGGCTGGAGTGTCATGGCTTTAGTCAGTCGAGCTCTTTTTTTGCTATAAAATGTTGCTGGCTGATTGTTTACATGTTATTCGATTTTGCCAAGCTTGGTGTAGTTGATCCTTGCATGCTATGATGTTGTTCTTGCGATGTATAGTTCCTATGCCATGTCTTCTCGATGTATGTATGCTTAGTTTATCATGCAATGCTCTGTAGTGAGTGCATCAAGCTCACGAACATGCCTACTTGTTATCTGTTTTTGACATGTCCAGTTTTTCTGCTAAGTCTGAAATCTGTAACGAAACTTGCTTAATTGACATGGGTGTAATTATATTTTCTGATCCTTTTTGGCTTATGGTAAGTAAGGGACTTTTGTTAAGTGCTTTGTGTAGATTCATGCCGTGCCTTACTTTGCTATGTTCTGTTCCTGTATCATGTTGTTTCATTGCTCTGAACATGTCATCCTGATGTTAATTTCTGCCATGTTGGTATTTTCACAAAGTCTGAGAACCTGTTATTTTTTGCACTTTTGCCATGCTTGTTTGAACCTGTTATGATGTGATTTAGCCGTAGCTCAGTGTTCATCTTTTGTCAAGCATCTTGAGTAGATTACTGTCATATGCTTTGTTGATATTTTTGGGTGCAGTTGCTTAATTTCTTGTTGCTTGCTAAGTAGCATCATGCTGTTAATGGCAGATTCTTGTCATTCTTGTTTTGCTTGTCATTTGCAAACCGTGCATCCGATTCCGGTGATCTTTATATCGATTTCAACCAAAATCACCTCATCTTTCCGGTGGCATACTTGGTTTTCCAAGATTATGCCTTGTTCTTCCTTTTTCCTTCCGGAGCATGCATATGCATTGCATACCACATCTCGCATATCATGTCATGTTTATGTGTTGGTTGTTTACTTTGTTGTTTGCTTATTTTCGGTGTTGCTTCTCCGGGTTAGTTCCGATAACGTTGCGATTGTGAGGATCCGTTCGTCTACGTCCGCTTGTCTTCTTCATGGACTCGTTCTTCTTCCTTGCGGGATCTCAGGCAAGATGACCATACCCTCGAAATCACTTCTATCTTTGCTTGCTAGATTGCTCGCTCTTTTGCTATGCCTATGCTGCGATACCTACCACTTGCTTATCATGCCTCCCATATTGTTAAACCAAGCCACTAACCCACCTTGTCCTAGCAAACCGTTGTTTGGCTATGTTACCGCTTTGCTCAGCCCCTATTATAGCGTTGTTAGTTGCAGGTGAAGATGAAGTTTGTTCCTTGTTGGAACATGGAGATGTTGTTCCTTGTTGGAACATGTTTACTTGTTGGGATATCACAATATATCTTATTTAATTAATGCATCTATATACTTGGTAATGGGTGGAAGGCTCGGCCTTATGCCTGGTGTTTTGTTCCACTCTTGCCGCCCTAGTTTCCGTCATATCGGTGTTATGTTCCCGGATTTTGCGTCCCTAACGCGGTCGGGTGATTTATGGGACCCCCTTGACAGTTCGCTTTGAATAAGACTCTTCCAGCAAGGCCCAACCTTGGTTTTACCATTTGCCTACCACCTATCCCTTTCCCTTGGGTCTGATCAACCCGAGGGTCATCTTTATTTAGCCCCCCCCCCCCCCGGGCCAATGCTTGTCTAAGTGTTGGTCTGAACCGAGCCGCCTGCGGGGCCACCCCGGGGAAACTCGAGGCCTGGTTTTACTCGTAGCCTGTCTCATCAGGTGTTGCCCTGAGAACGAGATATGTGCAGCTCCTATCAGGATGTCGGCGCATCGGGCGGTTTTGCTGGACTTGTTTTATTGCTGCCGAAATGTCTTGTAGCCGGGATTCCGAGACTGATCGGGTCTTCCCGGGGAGAAGGAATATCCTTCGTTGATCGCGAGAGCTTATCATGGGCTAAGTTGGGACACCCCTGCAGGGTTTTGAACTTTCGAAAGCCGTGCCCGCGGTTATGGGCAGATGGGAATTTGTTAATGTCCGGTTGTAGAAAACCCGAAGTTGATCTTAACTAAAATACACCAACTGCGTGTGTAACCGTGATGGTCTCTTCTCGGCGGGGTCCGGGAAGTGAACACGGTTGTTGGAGTTATGTCTGACGTAAGTAGTTCAGGATCACTTTTTGATCATAGTTGTTCGACCGTGCTTTGCCTTCTCTTCTCGCTCTCATTTGCGTATGTTAGCCACCATATATGCTAGACGCTTGCTGCAGCTCCACCTCATACCTTTTACCCTACCTATAAGCTTAAATAGTCTTGATCTCACGGGTGTGAGATTGCTGAGTCCCCGTGACTCACCAGATACTTCCTAAACCAGTTTGCAGGTGCCGATGAGACCGAGCAGGTGACTCATCCGAGCTCAAGGAGGAGTTCGATGAAGATCTTGTCATTTATGTTGTTTCGTTCTAGTCGATCAGTAGCGGAGCCCAGTTGGGGTCGACCGTGGACCTTTGTCGCTTTTGGGGTTTTCTTCTTTTATTTTGGCTCCGTAGTCGGGCCCTAATTGGAACTGTATGATGTAATGTTTTATTCATGTATTTGTTTGAAGTGGCGATTGTAAGCCAACTATGTATCTCTTTCCCTTATGTATTACATGGGTTGTGTGAAGATTACCTCACTTGCGACATTGCTTTCAATGCGGTTATGCCTCTAAGTCGTGCTTCGACACGTGGGAGATATAGCCGCATCGAGGGCGTTATACCCAAGGCACCTCCTATAGGGGAAGGGGGCAAACCCTAGGGCAGATGGACCCTAAGGCCCACCCCTGGTGCGCCTCCCCCTCTCCCCCCCTTGGCCGCAACCCTAGATGGGTTTTGGGGCTACCGCCACCCCTAGGGAGGGAACCCTAGATGGGGGCGCAGCCCCTCCCCTTCCCCTATATATACTTGAGGTTTTGGGGCTGCCCAACATACGATTCGATCTCCCTCTTGGCGCAGCCCTGCTTCTCTCCCTCCTCCTCTCCCGCGGTGCTTGGCGAAGCCCTGCAGGATTGCCACGCTCCTCCACCACCACCATGCCGTTGTGCTGCTGCTGGATGGAGTCTTCCTCAACCTCTCCCTCTCTCCTTGCTGGATCAAGGCATGGGAGACGTCACCGGGCTGTACGTGTGTTGAACGCGGAGGTGCCGTCCATTCGGCACTTGGTCATCGGTGATTTGGATCACGACGAGTACGACTCCATCAACCCCGTTCACTTGAACGCTTCCGCTTAGCGATCTACAAGGGTATATAGATGCACTCTCCTTCCCCTCGTTGCTGGTTTCTCCATAGACAGATCTTGGTGATACGTAGGATAATTTTGAATTTCTGCTACGTTCCCCAACAGTGGCAGCTCGAGAGCTCCGACTATGGAGAGGTGGATCTTGGGCGGGCGTGGTTGCCTGCAGAGGCTCACGAGCTCGAGCGCTCCAGCCCCGACCTGGAGGTGGTGGATAGTGGGTGGGGCAGCTGCTTCGACTAGCTGGAGCGCTGCAGCCCGTACATGGAGGCGGCGGATCCCGGGTGGCGCAGCAGCTCTGTACCGCCAGTGTGCTGCACATAGACGGAGGCAGCAGACCCGGACGCCGCATGCTCGTGGTGGAGAGCTCGTGTGGTGCCTTCGTTCGTTCACCAAGAGATTCAGCTCTACTACCTCCACAAGATATACGACACAGTCACACAGGTAAATTTTCTTTCTTGCTTTGCTGGTCTCTTGATCTTTGATTTTTTTTGCTTGTTTACAAGAACACAAGTTATGGTTGTGGGCATAGAGATAATTTGGTTGCTATTCTATTCAATTGATGTTCAATAACAAGTTCTAATGAAAAATAGTGTCAATTAAAATCGACTTCAGTGCATAGGGATAATTTGATCGATATTCGATTCAATCCATGGCACCCCCGCACAAATAAAATTAAAAATCCATGGCAAATAACAAGAAAACCAGTGTTATCTACAAAATTGATTAAATTGGCTTTAGTACATGGGATATAACTTTTTATTTAACAAGGGAGTGTCTTAACGAGCGAATGTGAGAAATTTTGTTATGTCGTGGCCAATCCTTTTGTCGTTCCATCTGCCGCAAGCACACGTGGTGGTGATGGGGTAGGAAACGTGAATTGAGCTGGCAGCAGGACCGGTAGTCATGCCATAGCTATAAACTGTTCATAATAAATTGATTAAGTTGGCTTTGGTTCATGGAGGATGACTTGATTTTGTCATGTCATTATAGTAGAGGCAGAGGTTCCAATGCTCTGTTGCTGCAATGCCGAGTTGTGCAGTTGAAAATCGGTGTAGATGTGGTTGTTTGGATGACCCTATGCAAAAAAGTAGCAAAGTTTAATGATGCAGAAGTTTCGAAATGATAATAAAACATGACAAAGTAGAATGCTTATACCATTAATTAGTGCATTGTATTGTTGGAATCCTGCCAGCATTCTTTGGTTCGTTAGCATCGAGAATGCATTTCCAAGTGACAACTGCATTGAGGCACTTAGCAATTGGTTGTACTGCACCGCGCCGCCACCCCCAATCCCACCCCTGTTTCCATTAGCACGAGTCTGTTTCCTACCCTAGATCTCTCCACCGCGCCGCCACCCCCAACCCCACCCCTGGTTCCGATGTTGGCTGTCCGCTGTGGCGGCGCCGGCGCCGGCGCCCACCTGACGGCCGAGAGAATAACGGCAGCTCGGAGTGGAAATGGCCGCGGGACCCTTCTTGCCGCGGGCACCGGGGCCAGGGAGCTTACGCACAGGGTTTCCTTCTCACCGTGCTCCCATCCCCACCGGATCGGTGCTTCGTGGCCGTCGGTAGTGGTAAGTACTCCTACCACTACTTTCTTCTGGGCAGCTCAGTTCCCTGATTCCACAGTTTATTCGGTGCGTAATGAACCTTATGCCACTGCTTCTGCAGCGATGCTCCCCTGGTCCTTCTCCTGGCATAGAGGATCGGCCCGTCATTATAAACAAAAGGGACGAGGCATGGGAGGCGTTGAAGGCGGAGATGCTTGACATGTTCCGCCCCCTGCTGCGCAGCGTAGCTGAGATTTGTTCGCTCCGCCGCGCATACGATCTTGAGGACTATCAAATCGGCATGGTCTTTGGTGCGTTTGAGTTTGAGTTGAATGACTCTGTTATATGTTCATTGTTTTAACTGTTGAATCGCTCACATCATATGGATTATGTCTATTTGCAGGTGCATTTCTTGGATGTGTTGGCTGTTACCAACTGTGGAAGACGGCTCCTTCACTCTTTGTTGATGTCATGCTCGCCTTCATGTTCTATAGACTCAGTGTTGTATCATCAGAGTTGCATAAACGCCACAAATCAAACAGCTTGATCACCCGACTGAAATTTGGTAGGTTCCTTATTTTTTAAATTGTTATTTTTCAGTTAAACGCATCAAAAGGGATTATATGATGCACAAAGTAACATAGATAATGGAGCAGATTGTATAGCAAACTACTACTCTCCCCTTTTACTTTTTACTCCGCATATAAACTTTGCCTCAACTTTTCCAAAAAAAAAAACTTTGCCTCAAGTCAAACTTCCTAAGTTTGACCAAGTTTATAGAAAAAATATCAACACTCACAATACTAATAATATCATTAGATGCATCATTAAATTAATTTTCATATTGTATATCTTTAGTAATGTACATGTTGATATTTTGTAATATAAATTTGGCCAAACTTTATGAAATTTGACTTAAGACAAATCTTATATGCGGAGTAAAAGGAAATGGAGGGAGTATCTTAGATCATTTCTAAGTTCTAACCCATTCCCAACTCCCAAAACCCAACCCAATGTTGCTTATATCTAACCCATTCCCTAAACTTAACTCCCAATGTTTTTTTGGTCAATTCTCACCTAACTTTGCATACAAACACCAATTTGAACTATATTTCTACATTATTGCAGAAAAAAGGGAAGGATGAAAAAAATAAATCCTTTTGACCCTTTTGTCAAATATATGTTCTGTGCATCTCCAGCAGGAGGGTGGTTCGACTGGCGGGGCTTGCTACAAACACCGCTGTGGCAGAGGTGGGAGGGGGAGGTGACATACAAATTCCGGGCCTCGCTGATGCTTGAGACCACGGCACGATTTTGGGGGTGATGACAGTCAGCGCAGGGTTGGGGGGGTGGGGGGAGTGGCTGCTGGGACCCTTGGGGAAGGTGTGCCAGGCACAGTAGGATGCCCGGGAGGCAGTGGTGTACGGGTGCAGCGGTGGGGAGGTGAGCTGCTGCAGTGGCTGCCGCACGTTACAGCTCGTTGGAGGCAACGGGAGAAGGCTTGGGAGACGGAGATGGGTCGCGGTGTGGTGGGAGTGGGCCGGGAGACGGCCCATGGGGGTGGCTTAGCTTGTCAGAGATGTCATCGGCAGAAGGTGGGGGTTGAGGAGGGAAACTTCCTGTCCCCCAGATAGAAGTATTGGGAGGGTGCAAAATATCTCAACTTGTCGGGAGGGGAGGGCTGTTTTTGAGAGCTTCCAATTTTTTTAGGGAGCTAAGAGAAGTACTGCGGATGGGTTAGAGTGTGCTAACTCCCATAGTGGCAGTTTTTTTGGAGTTTATTTCGGATGGGTTAGAGATGCTCTTACTTTTTGTACTTTTTAGTGCAGGAGAAGAGTATAAAGTATCCCTATGGATAAACAATAATACTAGCACATTATCTTATTGGAGCACAAAGTCTTGTTCACAAATGTGTAGAGTGAACAAGACTCTGTGCTCCAAACAGATACTGTGAACACTGGACTGTTCCTTTGACTCAATACTGTTATGTAACTTAATAAAAAGTTATCAGCTTAATTCAAAACTATAGTCGCTTTGGGATTGAATGAACATATTTATAATGCATACACTGCGGTTGTCTGGGTCACCGTCACTTGCACAAAATGCCATATACCCATTGCAAGACTCCTGACTTTATAAAGTTGTGAGAAATTACTACGAACTGAACTGTTAATATACATTTCACAAGTGACTGATCGGTGGCAACATTGATGTGTTCATTTTTTCTTAAATCACCAGGGGCTTTCTTTAGCAACCTCAAATAGCTTGTTTAGCATTAACTATAACTGTATGTACATTTCTGTGTATTTATAACCTAATGTCTCTTTTTGTGAATCGCAAGTCATTCTACTTTATTTTTTAATGGTCCAGTTTCATTTCTTTCTGCAGTAGTTCCACTTAGCCATATTTTTGGAGATTCATTGCATCACCTTCTCAATGTAGGTACCATACTTATCATGGTTTTGAAGGATATCAAGAAAAACTATGTCCTCCTGGATGCTATTAGGTCAGTATGCATTGTCTAACTGCTAAATCATTTAGTAGTCAGGTGCAACAGTTTTGTTTAGAGTTACCGCTTGCATTTTCAAATAACTCCTTCTAACGTTGAATTACAAATTCTTGAATGACAACTTATCCTCCAATTTGTACAGCACATAATTCTGTTTTTATGTATCCCTTTTCCCTTTTTACATTTTATTAGAACTTATAGATAGCTTGTCAAACTGATATACCAACACTAAAACGTCATAAGAATTATATTTCAGATCTATAGGTCAACCATAGTGGTAGCTAATGCTTTTTGGTGTCCACAAGAACCTTGTGTTGAAAATGAGATCAGTAGGGAAACATTAAAGACCTAGAAAATTATGCGTACACGGGGCAAACTAGAACAAATATACACTCGTGATGTTAAATTCATATCCAAGATGTGAACAGTAAGGCTTACATTTAACATGAGTGATGGAAGAGAAAGATGGAGCAATTTTTCTTCCCTCACTAGATTTTGTTGTTTGTATGTCACTTTGTTCTGCTGCCAAGTTTAACTTTGTTTTTTGATAGAAGTGTTAAGGGTTGTGGTTGTCTTACACTAATAATAGGATGACAAAGATATCCATACTGCATATGAGTCACAAGCATTAAGCAACGCATCATGTGTGGGCAGTTAGCCTAGCAAAAATGGCCTAAAACAAGATAATACAATGTTTCCATGGCCACATGAACAGTGATAACTTTGCTTCACATCCAGTAGGTAAGGAAATTTTGAATTGGCACATTCTCTCCCCGCTTGAGAATGCAGTTCATAATTCTGTTTGTCGAAGAATGCATGAAGTATCATTAAACTCTCATTGCACTGCATGCAAAGAGTACAAATGTGCAAACCACAAACTGTCGGATGCTTTCTTTCAACGTGTAATGGCATCTCATTAAGTCATTGAGTTGCCATTCAACATTGTTGGTCTAAAACGTATGTGTCTCTGCTCGAATTTTTGTCAAGCTTATCATTAACTTTGTGACCTAATATTGGAGCCTTGATACGTACATATGAAATTTACTTAGTGTTGTTAGGGCTGTCACCATAAGTACAATCCTCCCACCAGAGGATCCGACTGTTCTATCTGTCAATTTTCTTATTTATCTTAGCTATACGAGATATATAGATGTTTGTAATCAGATTTCAGTAGTCTGCCAAGTCTTGATGGAACTCTGTATAGAACATGGATTCCTGAGCTATATACTTTGTGTAAGCATCTAAATTTTGTATCTGATATATAGGATATAAGTTGGGGTTAGTTCTCCGACCTTTATTAGTTATTAATATGAAATCGACAGTACCATCAAAACACTTTGATAGATTGGGCTTCTTGATTTGATTATGAAACAACACAAATCTTTCTTATGCCTTTCTTTTGGAGATGCTTCATTCAAGCACTAACTGAATGTTGTTTCACGACATAGAATGCCGGTTTTCCTCCTCTACATCTGTGCATTCCTATTTGATGTTGCTGGTGTGAAGAAGTATGGAAGGCGTGGTCTGATTTATTTTGTTAATTTGCTGAAAACCAAAGGTGGTATTCAAGAAATGTATAGAATTATGTGGTATCCTGGCTATATCTCTCCGTATGACGATTCTGAGGACTGGCTACGAGACTCTTAGATTCGGGTATAAAATATTGGAGCTGGTGTGGAAACTTTTGTGATAATGTAATATATGTGCGCATAACTTCTCATTTGTACAAGCCGCCATGTTAATTACTAGTGTTATATACATCCATCTTATTTGTTGCTGATTTAGTACAACTTTATTGGAGGGAGTATTTAACTTTTGAAATTCTACCGGTTGCTGTCTGATATTTGCGTCCGAAGGTACAGTGTCTAATATTGATACATATGTGGCCTCCCATGGAGAAGAAAGAGCAACAGTACTCAATACATATGTGGCCTCCCACGGAAAAGAAAGAGCAAAAGTATATACTTTCTTTGCGGGGGAAGAGCAAAAGACACGATTCATGCTAGTATGAAAATTTTATGTGAACTACCTAATTCCCGGTGCGTTACTTTTTGTGCTCGATATATACCTTACACTCATGATTTATTTTGATTATCGGGTAAAGGAAGGCAAGGACAATTTGATTCGAGTATACGCAAGAAAAGTTTAATTTAGTTGAGATTTTGCAAGAATTGATTTGATTGAGTTGAGATCGGACATGGTTTATTCGATTCGATTGAGTTAATGCATGACATGGTTTGAGTATGAGCATGAGTATGCAACAAAAATAATCGGGGGATGGAAGAAAAAACCCTAAAGACTAGGAAGTGAACATACCAACTCTCAGGCAAAAAAAAAGGACAGCCCCATTGCAAAATATACAACAAGTTAACAATATGCCCGCTTACATTAGATTAGTCGACAGATTCAGGCCCCGTTACCTCATCGTTCAAACGAGGCACCTGAGCTAGTGTTTGGCCCACCACCTGTTGGGAATCGGGTGTGCCCTCCGTCTTTGTTTCATTCACCTCATCAGTCACACAAGACACGTGTGCTAGTGTTTGACTGACCTCCACCCGTTGGACATCCGGTACACTCTCCATCTTTGACCCAATCACCTCATCATTCGAACGAGGCATCCGAGCCAATGCTTGGCATAGCTCCATCAATACCATTTTGGCCTTGATCTTTGGATCAGCCTCATCAATCAGAAGAAGGAACCGAGTTTGTGCTTGCTCCAACTCCTCCTGTTGGGCATTCGATGCGTCCTCCATCTTTGGCACACCAAAATATCGCGTGAAGTAACTTAAGTCACAAAATACCAGCATGCGCATCAACTCGAGTTTCCCGGGTTTGGTCTTGGATAGCGCCAACAAGAAATTGAAGAGAGGATTCAGGAACTTCTTCACGCCGCTCAAGTCCGAGAGTACCGACACGGTATAAAGGAGGAAAACGGCATCCCTGCGGCGTGCCGATATTTTAGCACGCGAGACATGCAGACATCAGCTCCCTGATTAAAACATCAGCATATTTGAACTGTAATTGTAACCATGCTCAGTGAGTTAAATTACCTGATGTAATCAAGGGGGACAATTTTTTTGCGGATGTCCTTGATGGCCATTGTGACGGCGATAACTGTGTGTTCATCACAAAAAGTTCAAATATATCCTAGACACGTTGATAACGGCGGGAGTAGTTCTCAACATAAGAGCAGATGGCAATGGCGACTAACCGAGCTGGACCCGGGTGATTAGGTCGTTGCAAAAGCCCTTTTTCCGGACATCCGCCGCGAGGACGCTGAGCTTGTAGAAGGCGTAGGCGAGCACGAAGTCGAGGCACGTCGAGGGATCCATCTTCCACATCTGCCACAGCCCCAAGCACGCCAGGAAGGCTCCTGCTCACGCGCACACCAATGTTAGACACCTTGTCTTACAGTCAATGACAATCATGATGTGCGTGTACCCCTGCGCACCGAAAGGCATGCCGACGTGGTAGTCCTCCACGTCGAAGACGGTCCGGAGGGAGCGCAGCTGCTTCAGGTTGTCCAGGAGGGGCCGGAACGCGCCGGCCACCGCGTCCAGCAGCGCCACCGTCGCCTCCATGTCGGCACCTGGATCCCGCGTGAAGCGGAAGCGCTCGTCCGGCGCCGTGGGAGGTACGGCGGTGTTACCGTACCCACCGGCGCAGCGCTGCACGAGACAGGTCAGAGTAAGTCTAAGTCAAGATCTACATAGGTTTCTTTTCGACTTGACCTATACGCCTATAGCTGGATTTTTCTTTTGAGGGGTATACATATACTCCTACATAGATATAACAAGGATTGCGAGCGGTGCTCACCATCGTCAGGGAACGAGCAGTAGGGAGGGGCGGGAGGCGGACCATCGAGTACGACCGGCGCCGCGAGGAGGACGGCGCCGGCACCTTGGCGACGAGAGCCACACCGTGGGACAGGGTGGAGCACGCCATGATCGATGGGTACGTAGTGTTGAGGACAGGGCAGTTCGCGTCGCGTACGGATCGATCGGTACTTGTTTCGCCGCCGTTGCTTTTGAACTGCCCTAGCTAGCGTCGGGCCAACAGTTATATACACAGACGCTTTCGTCCTGAAACCTGATCGATGCAGTACTCACGAATCCGGATATTTTCTCGGTAATAGAATTACAGTCCGGATATACACAGACGCTTTCCTCGGTAACAGAATTACAGTCTGCTAATACATCTTCAGAGACTCTCTGTCACACGGGGCAACCAACAAGCAGTGCTACCACTAGAACGACCAATATTAGTAAGACTATGAACAACTCTATTTGATGACGCTCGATTTCTGTAGAATAAACCCACGCAACTCCAGAAGTTTTTTGATCTCTAGCATAAGATGTCCATAGGCGGAACGATCCAATGAATCATCTGATAAAGCCGCAACAACACACGAGCTGTCAGACTGAATCACAATTGAAAGATCTCACTGTTGCATACTCATTGATAGTCCTTCTAGCACCGCACTAACTTCTGACTCTAGGACATCATTGCAGTGAAATAGGTAACTATAAGCGGAAAAGATGACCACCCCATCTGAATCTCTAAGAACCATGCCTGAACCTGTCCTCCTAGTTTCTTTCACAAACGACCGAGTAATGCTAGAGCTACAGGCTTGTTTTACAGGGTTTATTGTACAGGCTGATGTGGAGCAAACTGATTGGCTTAGAATTAGCAGCCGGGCCCCCACCCCCTGAAATCAGGGGGGGCGAGCGAATTAGCGAGAGGGGGTCCGTAACAGACTCGTTAAACCCCTGTACGTCTACCCATCAACTGATAACGCCACCCAGCCAGGAGGAGGAGGCCTTGGCCAAGGGGCATGATGTTTTACGCGTGGAGCCAGGGCTGCATGCACCACGTTCAGTGGCATTTTACCTTTAATGATATCCGGATATGAAGTAGGAGTACATCACGGATCCTGATCGATTCCCCGAAAAAGAATCCTGACCGATATCGTATTTGTCTTGAATTGGTACGAAACATGTTTGTATACTAGATGGAACGGCGCGCTCCGCTGCGCCCGGCTATAGCCGGGTTCTCCACATGCAAATTTAATTTTAGCCACTATATGATTCAGAATTCTCACACATGCAAGAATCCATATTGCTGCACATGTAGCCCATCAAATAGTTAACAACTGCACCTTCTCAAATGCTCCAAAATCCTTTATATAAATATTTTTGAAACAAGGCAAAAGGCTTGCCATTTTCATTGAATAAGAAGAAGGTTGAAGAGTCTTGGCCAAAATACCGGTTACAAGCATCATTCTTGCGGCATTATATTACACAAATATTTTGCACCAGCAAGGCACCACAGCGAAGTTTCCGCTTTGACGCGAGTCACGAGCACCCCGACCGGAATTGCCGTGCCGTGGAACACACGTGCATTTCGCTCTTTCCAAATTTCCCAAGAGATAAGAAGCATAAGGGAAAGAAGCGCCCTTCGAGATTGTGACCTCCCTGAAGTTATGTTTCGCCACCACTCCTTGACGAAAACCATGCCTCCCCAATCCGTAGGATGGACATCATGTAAATCAAGCCATGTTTTGATCATTCCCGAAACTCTAACCGTGTAACAACATTGGAAGAGAAGGTGAGTTGTTGATTCTGGCGTTTGTTTTCATAGCGGGCAAAGGTTACAGTTGGGCCAACCCCTGTGCTGAAGCCAGTTTGCCATTCAAATCCTAATGTTGATGGCCAACCAAGCAAAAAATTTGCATTTGGGAGGAGCCCAATTCTTCCACACCAAAAGAGGCATATCTGAGTCGATAAGGCCAAGAAATTGTGCACGGTATGCCGCCGCCGCCGAATATTGGCCATCATTGGTGAGCTTCCAGGAAATTGAATCAGCCACGCCGGGGTTGAGTTGAATGCATGATAGCTCACTCCAAAGGTTGACGAACTCAGCTACGTGGTTCACATCAAGATTTCCACCAATGTCCACTCTGGTGACCCATGAGTTATTATGTAAAGCCTTCTGGACAGTGCAGTTTTTTCTTGCAGAGATCACAAAAATATTTGGCGCCATGTCTTTTGCATTTGACATATTCAAATCAGCTAGAATCTCAATCGGGTCTTTTCACCCAGTAAGAGCCAAACACATCCCGAAACTGTACGATTAATTAAAGTATGATCCAAAGAATCCCCTGTTGTTCACCGTGTCGGCCATCATTGCCGCTAGCTCATGATTCACCATTTGCAAATTTAAACATAAAATTTAGCAATTAAAGTCACACATCTTTCGCATCATGATAGATGACAATGAAAGCACTAGCACGTCATCACTCCCGTGGCAGCTCAGGCGAAACCCTAGCCCGCCACCGCCCCCCCCCCCTCCATCCATCTCCCCCCCTCGCCGCCGCCAGGGAGTTCCTCACGTTCCCGTGCATGCATCTGGTGGGGGAGGCTCCGGTCCTTCACGTCCTGCTCCCCGATGGCTGGTGACTCGCTTGGTCCGGCTCAACGGCTTCCCTCGTGGCGCGCCCCGACTGCATCGTCCGGCCTCTCCGGCTGCGCTCGGTTGTGGCAGGGTGTAGGCCGCCTGGCTTCCTCGTGGGTGATGCACGCCCGGCGGCGCGTTGGTGCACCAGCGGCTGGTCCATGGCGGGGCTGGTGCGGGCAACCGCCGGATCCGGTCGGGCTCACCGGATTTGGCCTGCTGGCTTTGGTTGACGATGAGGTGGTTTGTGGTGGTCCTCCGGTGCTACTGGCGCGGTGGCGTTGGGGGTGGTGTGCGGGCTAGTGGAGGTGTGGTGTGTGGGGTTGTGTTTGGTGGGCAGTGCTCTGAGCGAAAGCTTGTTGGGCTTTGGACGACCGACGGCGTCGGCGTCTGTGGGCGTCGTGTTACCTCCTTGGAGGCGCCGCCATGGAGTCCACCCCCCTGCACACCCCCGAATCTAGCTCTCCGGGTGAAAGCCTAAGAACCGGCCGGGTCGGGCAACGGCGTTGGCATTGTCGCTTCCCTATTTGGGGCGTCGCCTTGAAGAGCATTGGATCCCATTCGCGCTCTCCATGTGCTAGACGCTTGCGGCACTGCAGTCGGTAGGTGCCCGGCCGGCAGTGTGGCGGTGCGGTATCCAGTTTGGCAACGACGATGATGGCTAGCAGTGCAGGGTCGCGGCAATGCTTCGGTTGTCGGTTCTTACCCGGCTTGCTCGACAGGTCTCTTCTGGGTCTCGTCGTGCCGTCGCGGAGTCGGAGCTGCTCAGGAGGTGCCTAGGTGGTGACGATGACAAGTGGCTGGTGGTCTTCGATGAGGTGTTAGTTGGCGCCAACTCTGCCCATCTCTCCTGTGTTTTGGTGGTCTTCTTAATCGGAGTTGTCTGGCGCCTGCACCGGTGGCCGACTGTTTGACATGGGTCGGCGTGGATTCCGACGTTTGAGGCGACGAGGACTTCGTTGGTGGAAGTCGATGGTGAAATCGGTGTCACTGACTCGTGGAGGAATGATGACGATGACACCTAGTGACGACCTTGACTTGGTGTTTCTTCTATGCAGCGTTGTTGTATCTTCGTGTGGGTGGCCAGGTCGGCCGGCGTTGCCCTGGGTGGGCTGTTGTAACGGTTTTAGCCTGGTTTTTCGTTAATTAACCGAATAACTCTCTTCTTTTTTAATGAATCGGGATCCTTAGGGGCCGGCTTAAAAAAAGACAATGAAAGCATTCACCATGTTTTGAGTTAGACATGTCGAACAGTAGAATAATGCGACACCTTGATACTTGCCATGCTTATAGTGAGAAGGTATGGACTGCACAAATTTCTTTGGTTAACCCAGGAACAGATAGCTAGGCTGTTAAATATTGTGTACTTAGTAAAAAAAACAGGTCTATCAATCAAGCACCTCCCTTACCCCTGTTCTCGTATTCTCAAACTCAAAAGAGTAAAAGTGCGCAAAACATAATCACATGCTATAAAAAAGATTTTCGGAAGCCCCGAAGCGTTTTCTAGGGTTTCGAGTGGCAGGGCGGCGCACGAGGCGATCTCGGGGGCGCAAGACTAGGGTTTGGCGACCGCCGAATCATCTACTCTTCGGTCGCCGGATCTCGCCAGTCAGCCTGCTCGGGGTGATCAAGGGGGGACCTGGCGTCCTTTCCCACCCTTGGCGGCGCTGCGAGTAAGGGGATCAGGGGAGGCCGGGCGATCTGATGGCGGAGACAAGCGCCATGGGAGGAAGGAGATGGAAGACGAAGGAGGCTGAGACGATGGAGCAGATGATGAATCGACTGGATCTAACGGAGAAGGAAAAGACGAAGCTTGTCATTGATGAGGAGGAGGAAGCGAGCGTTGAAGAACCCTATGCACTCATCGGGAAGGTTTTGTATCAGAAGGCTTTTCATGTGAACACCATTGAGGAGGCCATGCGCCCGGCAAGGGGCAATCCGAGGGGGTTGAGCTTCCGGCCAAAGGGAGAGAATGTTTTTCTTGCCAGTTTCGCCATCAAGAGGGACTACGATCGGATCTTCGAGGGAGGTCCATGGATGGTGGGGAAGCACTGTGTGGTTCTGGAGAGGTTTAACATCAGATCGCGGCCCTCGGAGCTCAAGTTCGATAAGATCAAAATCTGGGCACGAGTGATAAACCTCCCTTTTAACCTACTATGTCCACCGTGGCCGAAGCGTATTGCAAGCATGGTGGGTGATGTGGTAGCGCTGGACACGGATGAGAAGGGGTTTGCATATGGAGACTGCCTGAGGTTCAGGGCTTGGATCAAAGTAGATGAGCCGCTGATGCGTTGGGTGCAATTGGAGAAAGCAAAAACAAAAGAGTCTGAATTCTTTGATATCCAATATGAAAATTTACCCTACTTTTGCTTCTCATGTGGGATGCTGGGACATGCTGAACTAATGTGACCTATGCGTGCTGGGAGAGATGAGCATGGTAGGCTGCCGTATCGGGAGGCTCTCAGATTTTTAGCTAGCAAAAACAAGAGTTGGGGGAGACCACCAACTTACAAGCAGGAGACCGCCCGGGACATGGGAAGACAGCAGGAGACAGAAGAAGTAGATGAAGATGTGGAGCCTGGTTTGGAAGTGGACTCGCCTAAGAAACCACCCGCTAGCAGAGTTAAAAACATTGTCTATCAATTTAATGCAAAGGGGAGAGGTGCGAATGGCAGAGGAGGTAGGACAGGCCGAGGGACAAATTCTGTCTATCGAAGGGTCGGCATGAACAATTCACAGGGGAGGGGCCGAGGTAGCGACCCTATGTTACTGCAAGATAGTGACACGGTCATGAGGAAGAGCCAGAACAAGGAGGATGAGTCGTCTGGGTCACGAGAGGATAGCAGAGACTCGAAGAAAAAGAAGGCAGAGGAAGAAGAGGCAAGGAACCTCGCGGAGGCTGGGTACCAGCCCCGCGGGGAGCAATGAATTGTATATCTTGGAACTGTTGTGGGCTTGGGAACCCGGAGACGGTTCGTGAACTTCACGATTTAGTGAAGAGAGAAGTTCCCGCCCTAGTCTTTGTTGCGGAGACGAAGATTGAGGGAAGAAGGGTTAGTGATCTCACTGCCCGCCTTGGTTTTGAGGGTTGCTATCCAGTTAGTAGCGATGGCCTCAGTGGTGGACTAGCTTTGTTTTGGTCAAAAGAGGTTGATGTAACTCTTAATAATTTTTCAAACCAGCATATTGATGTGTCGGTTAAGAATATAGGTGATAATAAAAAGTGGCGGTTTACGGGTTTCTATGCGAAAGCTAGACGAAGTGAACGTGCAGAAAGTTGGAATTTGTTGAGATGGTTGAAGGCTCAAAGTGATGCCCCGTGGCTATGTGGAGGTGATTTTAATGAAATTCTTGATAGTTCGGAGTACTTTGGTGCCCATGACCGCCCGGAGTGGCAGATGGAGGGTTTTCGGCAATGTGTGGATGATTGTGAGCTATACGATTTGGGCTACCAGGGTGTGCCCTTCACGTGGGATAATATGCAACATGGCGACTCAAACGTGAAAGTTCGGCTTGATAGGTTCTTAGTGAACCCGGCGATGATGTCAATGTTCCCATCTTCTTTTGTGAGACACTGCCCAACGCCAAAGTCAAACCACTGCATGCTAGTGGTGAAGATGAAGGGGGTAACATTGTCAGAAGAACGGTATCAGCGTAGGTTCATGTATGAGGAGGCGTGGCAGCAGGAAGAATCATATGATGCCGCGGTCATACATGGGTGGCGCAAGGGGGTTGGTACGCAAGGTCTACAGGGCATAGAGCAGGCCCTTTTGGACATGCAAGTGCATCTTACGGACTGGAAGACGAAAAAGTTCGGAAATGTGAAGAGGAAAATCAGGAAAGTACGTAAGGAGTATGAGAACGAGAGGTCTAACTCTCTGTCTCGGGGACCGACAAAGAAAGAAAAAGACCTAGCCCGCCAGCTCTCGGAGCTCCTGCATAAGGAGGAAATCATGGCGCGGCAGAGGTCTAGGGCAGACTGGCTGAAAGCTGGCGATCGCAATACCGGCTTTTTTCAAGATCGTGCGGCAGCACGCAAGAGCATTAATCGGATTCAGAGCCTCCAAACTGCGGGTGGAGGGCTTTGCGAGACAAAAGAACAAATTCATGCCAAGGTGCAGCAGTTTTACACTAGGTTGTACACGGCGCAAGAGTATACAGATGTGGAGGCAGTGCTTCACCATGTGCCACATAAAATAACAGATCCAATGAATGAACGACTCATGAGACCGTTCAGAGAAGAAGAAGTGAAGGCTACGCTCTTTGCCATGGGGCCGGCGAAGGCGCCCGGATGTGATGGTTTCCATGCAGGGTTCTACCAGCGCCATTGGGAGTTGATAGGGCTGGATGTTACAACGGCGGTCCTAGGTTTCTTGAACGGAGGACACATGCCCGCCATGGTGAACAGCACGGTGATTGTGCTTACCAAAGGTAAAAAAATCCGCAAAATATTACACAATATAGGCCGATATCATTGTGCAATGTTATATACAAAATCTGCTCTAAAGTGCTTGCTAATCGCTTGAGGGAGATTCTTGATGAGATTATTGCAGAGGAGCAGAGTGCTTTTGTCCCGGGATGGTTGATCACTGACAACATCCTAGTGGCGTACGAGTGCATACACTCAATGCGAAGAAAGAGAGGAAAACAAGGTTGGTGTGCGGTCAAGATCGATATGATCAAGGCTTATGACCGCGTTGAATGGGAGTATCTGGAAGGGATAATGCGCCAACTTGGGTTTCATGATCGATGGATAACCCTTGTCATGTCGTGTGTGACGACAGTGAGCTTCCAGGTGAAAGTCAATGGGGAATTGCTGCCGGTGTTCTCACCGTCGCAAGGTTTCCGTCAGGGGGACCCGATCTCACCATATCTATTTCTGCTATGTGGGGAGGTCCTCTCATGTTTGCTGCAAAACTATGATGGAGGATGGATAGATAGGGGAATCTGAGTTAGCAATAATGCCCCGTGGATTTCCCACCTCTTATTTGCAGATGACTGTTTAATTTTCATGAAAGCTGACTCCAGAAGCGCCACTAGGCTAAATGAAATTTTGCATCAGTATAGCACTGGCTCTGGACAGAGTCCAAACAAGCAGAAAAGCTCCGTGTTTTTTAGCCCTAATAGTGGCTCGTTAGTAAAGAGGGGAGTCAAGGCAGCCTTACAAATTCAAAGAGAAGCGATGTCAGAAAAATACCTTGGGCTCCCAACAGCTGCGGGAAGAATTACAGAACAAAGTTTTGAACATATTAATGAAAGATCGAGGGCAAGAGTACAACGGTGGTGCAAAAGGAAAATGTCATGTGCAGCGAGAGAAGTTCTTTTGAAGTCAGTGGTCCAAGCTTTATCGGCCTACTCTATGAGTTGTTTCAAACTCACAAAAGGTTTGTGCAAGAAAGTGATGACAAATATGTCCAAATATTGGTGGGCTGGATCACTTGATAGAAAAGGAATGCATTGGCAATCTTGGGATAAAATGTGCATTGCAAAGTCACAAGGAGGAATGGGATTCCGACACTTGGAAACTTTCAATGACGCGATGTTGGCAAAGCAAGCATGGAGGCTTCTTGAGAATCCAAATAGCTTGTGTGCACGGGTGCTTAAAGCACGGTATTTTCCTAATGAGGATTTCCTAACTGCGGGCTGCCCCGCGAGCGCATCCAAGACATGAAAAGCAATTATCATAGGGAGAGATATGTTGAAGAAGAGACTCATTCGGCGAATTGGTAATGGAGATACCACCGAAGTGTGGCATGATCAGTGGATAGATGCAACCATATCTATGAAACCGTTGGGAGCCCTCAAGCAAAACTCAGTCCAGTTAGTGTCGGACTTGATTGACCCGGTGTCAAATCAGTGGGATAAGGAGCTCGTTCAGAGTATTTTCTATGCCCCAGATGCGGCAGCTATTGTTGCCATGGCAAGACCGCGTGTGGCAGGGGCGGATGTGTGGGCATGGTCACGGGAAAAGTCAGGTATCTTCACGGCCCGGTCGGCATACAGACACGAGGTGCAATCTAAGCTACAGGTGACTGAGATAGTTGGTTCATCATCGGGTGAATCGACCATGTGGAAGGCATTATGGAAGATCAATGTGCTTCCAAAGATTCGGGTGTTTTGGTGGCGCGTGCTAAAGGAGTTCTTGCCATCCTTTGGTGAGCTTAAGAGGAGGCACATCAAGCAGCTACCGAAATGCCCGATGTGTGGACATGACAACGAAACGCTGTTTCACTCGCTTATGGAATGTGACCACGCAAAACATTTTTGGGAAGCAGCAGAACGCTTCTTTGGTATTGATATACCACGGTTACACCCACTGTCATGGTCTCGAGATCTGTTTGATCAACGTTTATTCAAGAAGGAGGTGGCGGCTATTATGATCACTGTGAGGTGGGCTGTGTGGCACTCCATGAACAGTTATACTCATGGTGAGTTAGTATACCAGCCGGTCAAATCAATGGTGATTATAGAAGAGATTATCAGGGCACTGGAGATCCCTGAGAGGAGGAAGGCCCAAGCTACTACTCGGCTACCACCTGAGGATGGGTGGATAAAGATCAACACCGATGGTGCTACAGATGCGGGTCTAATATGTGGAGGAGCGGGCATTGCTCGAGATCATCATGGAGCACTCGTTAGAGCGGGAGGATCACGATATGATGGGGTTACTAATCCTTTATCCATTGAACTACTTGCATGCAGAGACGCGATCATAATGGCACGAGACATGGGCTTGCAGCAAGTGGTGTTGGAGACGGTCTGTCAGGAGATCCAGCGACTCTAGGAGGCACCCCAGAGGTCGACGTGTTTTCACCTCATCATGGAGATGAAGGAGATGTCTACTTTCTTCCAGGGATTTAGGCTACGGTTTGCGTGTCGCCAGACTAACATGGCGGCACACCGTCTAGCTAGGCATTCGTTAAATTTTTTTGTTGTTATGCACTTGTTTGATACAATCCCTGGATGGCTGACTGATTGTTTGTAGTCAGACATGCTAGCGCCTAATGAATAAAGAGCCGGAGGCCATTTTAGCTTAAAAAACAAAATAAAATAAAATAATCACATGCTATAAATTGACACGTTCTATGTTTTGGTCAAAACTATCCCAATTGCCTTTCGATAGTCCAAACTCTATACACAGATTTTGAATTCAATGAAGAGAGTAGACAGGACACCATTCGGAAATTTCTCAAGCAGATCTAAATGTATAGGATTTTTGTAACAATTATATATAAATAAACTCTAAAGAGTACACATACAAAGTGCAACCATATGTAGTAATCATTTGCTGAAAAGTGAGAACGTAGCTGCCAAGTCGAAAGGAGGCAGTATATTGTAGTATTGTGCATCCTAATAAAATTGCACAACAACATCTCTAGCCAGAAAGTAAATATGTAGAGAGAAGAAGAAATGCCCAAACAACAGCCACAACAGTAACCTGCAGGACGTACTATTAAATCAGAAATTGGAATCAACTAATCAGATAGTAGGTGGATGAAACTGTAATCACTGATTTCTCTCTGCAGGCGACTGAATCGCTTCCCCGCCGCCACGTGCTGCTCTCGCCACCGTCCGCCGCTCTGTAGCCACCGACAGCAGCTGCTCGCCGCCGGCCTGGTGCTGCTGCTGTTGCTCGCTACGCTCCTCCTCGTAGTACAGCCGCAAACACACACACGCACGCATACATACAACACACAACCTGCCCGGAGACAACAGACTGCACGCACACACCAGCAAGCATGCGTGCGCACCAGCATGAACACGGTAGCACGCTCGCACGACTCTGCAATGCACGCACCCCTCCCTGGCGTCCGCGCTCGTTGCCGCTGGCTGCGGACCAACCCACCAGGTCGCCCGCACCCGGCCACAGAAGTACTACGTACTACTCACGCCCACCCATCACGTCGCCAGGAATTGAGGTCAAACTGCAGCAGCCAACATACACACCATCGAAGGAAAAGCCATTGTAGAGCGAGGCCAGAGCCCCAGCCCCCAGACACCACTGCGCCCACCCCACAACCGGACCCATGCAGCAGGGACTGCACCGCCCGACGACTGGGCCCCACTCACGAGCCGATCACCAACAGTCACCAGCATGTACAATGGTTTAGACCAGGCCTGTCTATAATTTCTCTTCATGTCATCTCTAGACGGCACTAACGACAACTACCACAACGGGCTATCTTTTTAGTCGTCTATGGAACTGCATGTTCGGTTGGAATCAGTAGAACCTTTGAGTAAGAAGATAAATGCAAAATTATAGACACCCTTGGTACAACGGGGAACAGGTCGTCGATAACAACCGATTTCCTAGCTTCTAGATCGACTGCAATTCTACAGATGGACATCTTCTCTCTCTTCCCTCTCTTTCTCCACATCAACAAAAAATCCTAGCTGACGCTCCTTATAGACAGCTGAGTGTACATTGTTGTACATGCCCTAATCCACCCACACATGTCGGGACTACCGCATCCCAAATGGAACGACCCCACACGCCTCCAAGGCCAGCTTCCTCCTTTGCAATATCTGGATTGTAAGACGCATCACTGTACGCTCGAAATCCTGCACTTTGAGATTGAATATATTGCAGTTGAGAAACAAAATCATCATTTTTAATAGAATTGATTTTGGGCTCATCTTTCTCCTCAATGAACGCAGCACTTAGCATTGCTTTAGTAGCAAATATCACCCACATAAGACTCCATTTTTTGTTTTTAAAAAGAAGATCATTCCTAGCTTTCCAAATATTCCATAAAAGTGTGAAAATGGTATCTAAATCCAAATCAGCATGTCGAGAAGAAAGAATTAAGTGAATTACATCAGAAGGATATAAGTTTGCATTTAGTTCATTAGATTTAAGCCCAAACAAGAACCATAAAGTCCTAGTGAAATCACATGTAAAGAAAATATGCAAATCTGATTCCACTTCCCCACACCAGCAACATTCTTTTTTATATGATTGGAATACCTGGATCCTCTCAGTTCTAAAGCTAAAGCTCTTCTTATAAGTCTCCATGCAAAGGTTTTTACTCTTGGAGCCATGATCTTGCTTTTCCAAACCTGATTAAGAATAGAAAGCTCTATATTTGAAATAGCATGATTTTGGGCTTGCATCCTTGGTTGCTCCTCCTGCATCAAAGCTTTGTAAGCACTTTTAGTAGTGCATTGGGCATTTGGAGTATGAATCCAACATAAAGTATCTTCCATATTTGTATTAATGATAGGAGTTCGCATATTATTCCTTTTGAAATTATCATCAAAGAACATATTAGTTTCGTCTTCATCCCAATTTTCACTATTAGGTTTCCAAAGATCACTAACAACTTTAGGATAATGCCCATCTAAATTTGGAGTAAGATGATTATATTTTTTTCCCAATTATTGCACCAAGGATTAGTCCAAATACAAGAGTTACCATTAGCTGACCAAAAGGAAGATTTAGGAATATTACCATTAGCTCTCCAAATAGAAGAATTGTGAAAATATTTGGCTTTGAGAACTTTAGTCACATAAGAACCATGATTATTAATAATTCTCCAAACCATCATTGCAACCATGGACTTATTCATAGTATTTATATGTCTAATTCCCAGAACACCTTTATGCATAGGTTTACAAATATCATCCCAAGCTCTGAAGCAAATAGGGTTAGAATTATTATCTTTGTCAATACCTGTCCACCAAAACTTTCTGATAATAGAGGTGAGCTTATTAATAGTGGACTTACTTAACAGGATATTAGACATATAATATACAGGAAGAGAGGCAAACACAAATTTGATAAGAGTAGGTCTCCTTGCATGAGATAACCTATTAGCTTTATAACAATTGAGTTTGGCTTTAATTTTGTCAATAATAACAGTATAAGCCACAGATCTATTTTTTGTAGCATTATGATCCATATTTGGAGAAGGAAAGATATTCTTAATTTGGTGTCTCAGAATATCATCTGTATTATTACTAAAAAGTATGGCAGACTTACTCAAGTTCGGAGTTTGACCAGAAACTACACAAAATTGATTAATAATACATGCAATAATATTGGCATCATTATTACCAGCTCTACCACAGACTATTAGGTCGTCAGCAAACATAAGCGAATGAATAGGGGGACAACCTGGACCTAACTGGATACTGCTCAAATGATTAGAATTTTAAAGCCCCCTACATCCAAAGCGACAGTTCATTGACTGCTAGAATAAAAAGGTATGGAAACAGAGGGCAACCTTGTCGAATACCACGAGATCCCTTAAAGCTGCCAAACGGTTGTCCATTAATGTTAACACAAAAAGTAGCAGATGAGATGCATTCCATGATTAAACTTATGAAATGACCATGCAACCCTTTGCGCATCAGTGCTCTTTTAATAAAGCACCATTCAATTCTATCAAAGGCTTTAGCTAAATCAATTTTGAGCATAAAAGCTTTTTGATTCCAGGATTTGAGAAGAAAAGAATGTGTTACTTCTTGAGCAATAATAATATTATTAGTAAACCCTTCTGCCTTGAATAAAATCCTGTTGTGACTCATAAATATAATCAGGAAGAAGGTATTTAAGTCTGTATGCGAGAGTCGTTGTAATAATTTTTTGAACTACATTACAAAGACTAATGGGCCTGAAATCTTGAGGGATCTTAGCATTATTTTTCTTAGGAATTAAAGTGATACAAGTTCTATTAAGTTGGGGATGAAGTTTACCTCTTATGTAGAAGTCTTGAACTAATTTAATTATGTCATCTCCTATCCATCTCCAAGATGGTAAATAGAATGCAACAGTAAGCTGGTCCAGGAGTAACATTCCTCTTCATTCATTTTAGTACCTGCAAAATTTCTTATTTGTCTGGAATAGTAGGACAACTCATCATATTATCGTTGTTACTATGAAAAGAAGGTAAAGTGTTCAAGTTGGGATTACTAGTAGAGGAAAGATTATTGAAGTAGTTTATAAAGCAAGCTACTATGTCATCTGTGCTTTGTAACATGTTGTTGTTGTTGTTGTTGTTGTTGTTGTTGTTGTTGTTGTTGTTGTTGTTGTTGTTGTTGTTGTTGTTGTTGTTGTTGTTGTTGTTGTTGTTGTTGTTGTTGTTGTTGTTGTTGTTGTTGTTGTTGTTGTTGTTGTTGTTGTTGTGAGGAAATTCATTGCACCACTCAGCATTAGCAAAGCATCTATCAAGGCGCTTATAAAACAGGAACAAAAGTAAAAAAGCTTATACATCATGTAAACGTAGGACCATTATAACCCATATCAATTAAACCACATCGTTTAACATGATTAGAGAAATTAGCCATACGATGGTGGTTCGGACTAGTACTATTATTCTTCTCCAGGGAATCTAGGATATCATTGAAATCTCCCATACAATACACATGTTTCCCTGGAGAAGAAACAACAAAATCTTCTACTAACTTCCATAGTTTCTTGTTTTTACGACGATACGGATCACCATAGACACAAACAAGCGATAAGCTAAAACTAGTACTAGTATTTACAGCCGACGCAAGGACTACATTTTTTACTAGAGTAGATAATATCTAACTTGACGCCGTCCATCCACATAACCCAAAGGCCTCCAGCTCGGCCTTCCGCAGGAACTACAAAACTATCATGAATAGGAACCCTGTTAGCCAAATCTCGAGGACTAATTTTAGAAGAGCGAGTCTCAGAAATGAAGCATACCTTGGCATTGGTGGATGACATAAGGTTGGCAAGATATTGCATTTTGTTACTGCCTATCCCTCGGCAGTTCTAGCATATGAAATTCATGGCGCCCATGGCGCCTTGAAGGCTGGCGCCATTACCTTTCCAGCATGAGTACCATTCCTGCTTTCATCAGCTTTATCCGCATTTGAAGTATAAGCACCATTAGCTGCACAATTTTCACCAAAATCTACATTGTGAGATGTTGTTTTGGTAAGCATCTGATCATTATCATCCCCCGCACCCCTGGTGAAGCCACTAACTGGAGCAACATAATTTCCCCAGTGTGGAAACCCCATCGAGCAAGGACCTTGATTAGTCGCCATAGCATTCTGGAGCCAGTAGTTGATCTGATTAGAATCTGCAGTGGTGGGCATTCCAGCCGATGCAGTGTCTCTAAGATACTTGGAGAACATATTTCCTCCCAGACCATGGCCGCCATGGTAGCTGCCAAGAACACCATCACCACCTCCTTTGGATGCAGAAGCAGCTCCTAGATTGGCTAAATTAGGACAGCCACCAAGCACACCTCTTTCGCCTCCATCAGCCACATCCTAGCGGCTAGGTCAACCTCCTAGACGACGCAAAATAGGAGATCGAGGGAGCTCACCACTATGTCGTGCCTCCATTCCATCAACGCGACGGCTCAAGGAGGACCCCGCATCACCGTGGGCATGTCTACTGGATCCCACATAATGTCCGCCAGAGAAAAGAGCGTGTTGAAGCACCAACTGAGTAGCTTGGCTGCATAGCTGGTGAAGTTCCCACATTGATTGGATTTGGACAAGTGGCATTGGGGCAATGGATGGCAAACTTCTTTGACGGTGGAGAATCTGGATGGGGGGAGGTGGGTTGAGATCTCTTCAAGCATAAGGAAGAACCTATGTGACCTCTTGGGTACTCACCATGACCCTTGGGTCAGTATGCAAAGCGCCCTGGTTAGCTAGAATGGCTCGAAAACTTCACGGATTCATATAATATTCGTAATATTCAAAAAAGGTTCACGCATTCAAGTAATGTTTGTGAATATGGAAAACTTTCACTAAGTCAAAAATGTTCATGAATTTTAAACAAGTTCAAATTTTGAGAGTTCTCCACGAATTAAAAAAGGGGAGCCGCTATGCGTCCGCCGGTAGATGTCTAGTAAACATCCACCACCTCGACAGCCGTCAGATCTCCACGCGCGAGCCGTCCGATCTAACTCCTCGCACGCGCGCGTCGCCTTCCCGACACATTAATTCCTGAAACAACAAACCAGTTGCAGAAACACCGGTCGCGTTGCAAAAACAATTCCTGAAACAACAATTGCGTTGCAGAAACAATTCCTGAAACAACGACTGCGTTGCAGAAACAACTACCATGTTGCAAAAAATTGGAGATTGCAGAAACAATTCCTAAAACAATGGCTGGGTTGCAGAAATAATTCCCGAAACAACGACTGCGTTGCAGAAATAACTACCATGTTGCATGCGTCAAGCACGTCGCCGCCGACCGCAACAGAGCAGTAGCGCCGCCACTCCGTGGCTGCTGGGGTTGTAGAAGCACCGTTGTTGCAGAAAACTTGTTGCAGGAAAACTGAGCTCGAGGAGGCGGCAGCCATGGCTGTCCATGCCGGTGCTCCCCGAGCAGCGGGACGACGACGGACACGGATGCTGGTGCTCCGAGGATGGCAGGCGCGGCTCGAGATCTTGTTTGAGATGCGGCTGAGGAGGAACTTGGGCAGGATGGAGGCAAGAGAAGAAGAGGAGGGGCATGGCTGACGGAGGCCTGGTTATCGGCATGCCCACCGGCGACGATACACTGGTTGGGGAGGGGCTGCGAGGTTAGAGGAGAGGGAGGAGAGAGGAAGAGGAGGAGATGAAGAAGAAGAGGAGGCGGGCGGGGCTTCTCACCGGTGGGGCGGCGGCGGAGCATGGCAGGCGCTCGAGATCCAACGACGAAGATGAACGAGTAGAGCGAGAAGATAAGATATGATGCAGTGGACCTTTCTGGAGATAAGAAGGTATGGCGTGGGGTTCAGAGGACACGTGGCCCACGTAGAAGGAGGCGGATGGAACGCACCGATCCGTCGGTTGAACAGAAGCTTTTTCCTTAAAAAATGATTATGAATTGAAAAGCAGAAAGTAAAATAAAAAACAACAGAAAATAAAACTGGAAAACCGGTGCAAAAAAAAAAAAAAACAATGGAAGGTTCCCGAAACGACCCGAACCTTCGCAAAATCGTTCGGCAGTTTTTTTTAGTCTGTGACTGAGGTCCTAGCGCTTGCCGGCCCATGTTTCGTCAATTGTCTTGCTGTAGCGTGACGCGGGCCAGATATAGGGTTCGGAGAGAGCCCATTAGGCGTAGGCCACACGCACACACTCTTCCCCCACCACCACGCTTCTGCCGTCACACTCGCGCGACTCGCCTCGTCTCGTCTCCACGGGCGGCATGGCCACCGCCGGCGAGCTCGTCCTACCCGCGGGCGCGAAGGGAAGGCTTGTGCGCCCGCGCTTCGCTCGAGGTCCTACCATCCCCGCCTCCGGGTCCCTCCGCCGCAATGCGTCCTCCACCGCGCCCCTCCTCCGCCTCCCTCACCCCTCTCGCTACGCCGCGACGCGGTCCTCGCTGGCCGTCGTGCGCGTCGGCCGTCGTCACTACTTATTCGGTAAGAACGCGGAAGATCTGGAGGTTCCAGGGCGGCCGTTTGTGCTTAAATAGGCAGTTCTAACCTGCGGGATCATACGCACAGGGCTCGGGAGCAGCGGGGCGGAGGCCGGGGCTGACCAAATGCGCGGAGGCCTGGTCTTACCAAATGCGACTGGGAATACTACCGCTCCTGGTAAGTTTTGAGAAGTACTCCACTCCTGAATATGTGTCGCTATTTTTGTTTGGAAATCGCATTGTCCGCGCGGCAGCGCCTCCCGCGTGCCATCTTCCTGTTCCACCATGTCGGTGGCGCCCGACGGGCTGCGGAGGGTTACGTTTAGGGCCTATGTATGTTAATCTTACGAGCAAACATGGCAATTGCTATTCTCCGTGATTGGTATATTTTCTGACTATCGTTGGCAATTGGAGAGCTTTTTTTGTTTGGAAAGTTTCAGATTCAGGTTCAATTTACAGGAAGCGATTAATCAGCTTGAACGGTGCTTCTTCAACCAAGCCTTGCTAGCTAGGCAAGCTTGGCGGCTCAATTGTTCGGCCTGATAGTTGTGTGCTAGGCTTTTCAAGGCTAGATACTACAGAAGAGGAAATTGACCTGACAGTGTTTTCTCGGGCACGTCTTCTGCAGTCTGGAAAGCCATTGAGTATGGCTTGGAGGTAGTCAAGAAGGTATGGTGAACTGAAATGACAGGTCAGTCAGGGTGTGGATGGATCCGTGGATACTGTGTGATATGTCCAAACACCGTTGCCGGAACGAGGAAATAGCAGATTCACAAGTGTCCAGTTTTGTGCCTGTGGATCATGGGATGTGGACTGATTGATTGAATCGTTTATACCTGATGACGTGGAAGGATTCTGAAGATAAAAGTGTCGCCCCGGTTGGCTGATGACTCCGTTGCATGTCATCCGGAAAAGGGCAGGAGGTTCTCTGGCAGAAATGTGTAACATCTAGTGCATGCAGAAGGGTGCCCAGGTTCGAGTACTTTCCCTCGGGGGAAAAGACCTGAATGGAAGATGTTCTGGGAATTTATGTGCAAGCCAAAGTTAAGGTCGGCGTCTGGAATATGTTACTAGGTGGCTTACTTACAGTGGCAACGAAGAATGAAATGCGTATGGCTAGTCTGGATCCTGCCCACATGTGATGCCCCAGTGAAGGACACATTTCATACTTTGGTGGCTTTTCCTGCAGCCCAGCGTGTATGGGAAGCAATGAGGGAGACCTGGACTCTCCCGAACAACTCTGACTTGATGATCATCTATGTCGGGATCCCCCTCACGATACGACGGCCTGCTGCTGCCCAACTGCAGCTGCTAGTTGATGGGATCGCTGGACGGCTCCCTGCCTGGAAGGCTGGTCTGATGTCCAAACCTGGGCGCATCGCGCTAGTGAAATCTGTCCTGGGAGCCATTCCAGTGACCAGCTACTCGCCTTTGCACCGCCAAAGAAGACTCTGTGCCAAATTGAGAAGATCCAGCGTGGCTTCCTATGGGCCGGCCGCGCGGCGGCTAACGGCGGTCACTGTCATGTCAACTGGCGACGCATCTGCCGGCCCATCTCGCTCGGTGGTCTCAGAGTCCAGGACCTCGAGCGCGCTGGCCTCGCCCTGAGACTACGATGGCTTTGGTACTCTCACACTGATCATGAGCGCGCCTGGCATGGCCTGGACCTGCAGTTCTTTGCCGAGGAGAGGGCACTCTTCTTCACCTCCACCACTATGACCATTGGAGATGGCCAGACTGCACTTTTCTGGGAGGACCGCTGGATAAATGGACAGTCCATCAGTGAAATAGCCCCAGCCCTGTACAACTGCATCGCCAAGCGCCGCCGCAAGACTCGAACTGTCGCTCAAGGTATACATGGCAACAGCTGGGTGAGCGACATTCATGGGACTGTAGGGATCAACGAGATTGGCCAACATGTGCAAGTCTGGCAGGCGATCGAGCACTTCTTACTCTCGGATGCCCCTGACCAGCTTGTCTGGAAGTGGACTACCTCTGGCACCTATACAGCATGCTCCTGCTGCCTAGCCACATTCCAGGGATCCACAACTTGTTTCTCCTGGAAGCTCATCTGGAAAAGCTGGGCGCCGCCACGTGTCAAAATTTTCCACTGGCTGGCCAACCTTGATAGGTGCTGGACTGCAGACTGCCTCGCTCGTCGTGGCCTCCAGCACCAACCCCGGTGCCTCTATGCGACCAGGCGCCCGAGACGATGCGACACCTGCTCCTGGAGTGCCCTTTCGCCAAACAAACCTGGCATGAGATCCTAGCTTGGCTCAGGATGACAATCGCAGGGCCAAACCAGGAGGATACTCTCATGGACTGGTGGCTCCATGCCAAGCAAAACGCGCCTACGCCGATGCGCAAGGGTCTCGCCTCCATGGCACTCCTGACGCCGTGGATGATTTGGAAGCAGCGCAACGAATGCATATTCGACGGTGCCCAGTCTCTTGTCCCAGTCCTGGTCTCTAGGATCAAGGATGAAGCTGAGCAATGGGCACGAGCTGGTGCCCGTGGCTTGCGGGTCATCTTACCCACCACCTGGGATGTACACTAGATGTTACTGATCCGGCATGAACTTGGCCTCTTAAGAGGAATGTAAAAAACTTCAATCTTTCCAATGCAATGAAACGCAAGTCCTTTGCGTTTTCTCGAAAAAAAAAACTCTGACTTGATGAACACAAGACTGGAATGTCTCTTCGATGTCCTTGTTCGGGTACATGGTTCTTAAAGGATGCGTACCTTGATGCTCATATGGAGGATTCTGGAAGGATGGGTATCTTGATGTCCACGGTATGAGACGGCACTTGAAGCAACACAGAATTTTTTGTGCAGCTATGTGCAGTCTCTGTTGCAAATCCGACAAGAAGATGACAGAGACTTGGTAAAGGGAAAGTCGGTAATTGCTGATGACAATGTGCGGAAGAGAGCCAAGCTTTCCAAGCCAATCAACCCTCAACCTTGGCCTCCATCGACGGATGGGTTGGTTGCGGTCTCAGTGGATGGATCATTCATGTAATCAGATCGAACTGCTGGAGTGGGAGCTGTCATGCATGATCAGTTGGGTTATTTTATGATAGCCTCCTGCAGATTCTTCAGCAAGTGTGCTAATGCGTTTGAGGCCAAGCTGTCAGCAGCGAGAGAAGGATTAGAGCTGGCACACCAGTACACTGCTGGGCCAAATTGTCCTTCAGATAGACTACGCAAAGATTCTGAAGGTTTTAACTAACATGGATTCAGATTGCTCTACTGTGGCACACATTGTCAATTAGATGAAGGTCCAGCTTAATGGAGATAGGGAGTTTGTACTCAAGTTAGTTAAGCGAGATCAAAATAGAAGTACAGTTTTGGTGGCAAAACATTCTATAGGGGAGCAGTTAACTGGTTTGTGGTTGCAAGGTGCTCTGGTTTTTGTGGCAGATCAATTGGCTGCAGATTGTACTTCTAACCGAGATTTTTATTGATGTGAGAAATAAGCACCAAGTTCACACACTTGGGAGGCAATCCTGAAGAAGAAAGTACTTGAGATAGGCTTAGTGAAGAGAATTTGAGATGGCACGACCAAGAATATTCAAGTTGACCACTGAATACCCGATGTCCAAGGGGGGAGAGCATATGTATATTGCCGGTAACGAGGGTGAGGAAGCTGGGCGAACATGTTTTGTGCTGACAGTAGGAGGTGGAATGTGGACGACTCTCCAAGAGAAGTTCTTAATATCAGACATCTGGGTGATAAAGAAGACCCCTCTTAGAAAACTGAACCAGGATATGTGGGCTTGGAGTCTTGAACATCATCATGTCATGTATATGGTGCATGTTGTAAGAGCGCTTCAATGTAGCAGTACCATCCTTCGGAGAGGAGAACACTTCAATGGTGGGGTGCGATCCAGAATTTTATGACTTTCAGGGCTAACTTGCACCGACGGTACATGGAGCAGCAGAGCACATGTACAGACTGTGGATCAAAAGATGATACAACATGACATGCACTAGAATGCTCTATTGCTGGGATGTTTTAGCAATGCTTTGAATTACCCCCCCCCCCCCCCATAGTTGTACAACATCAAATTTCCGATTACACCCGCTCACAGGAGCCATGGGCTTGGTAGATGGCTCCTTTTGTGTTATTGGCACGGCCTGCTAGGCCTAAGCGGGATTTTTTATTACAAAAAATATATTAAAATGGGCTGGCTGGGCTGGCACACATCAAAAGCCCACGCTATGTTTTGTAGAAATAATGAGTAGGAAGGTCTGTCGGCTGGAGCAGCGGCTGCTGCACTTTTCGTCTCTGGTCCATCTTGTTCGTCAGGCCTCCATGGAAGGCAAATATAGTGAATGACTCCCTGGAGGGTTTAATACAGATTAGGGATATTACTGTAGCATAGGTCTGACCGGGGCATCTAGAGGTTTTGTTTGTACAAATGTGTGAGTACTAACATGTTCAGATGTCACTGATTTATTTATGTGTCGTTTCAGGTGGGCTTATGTGTTTATGTTGTTTTGTTTCAGGTGATGGCACGCCTACACTGGATGACGACGAAATGGCCTGGGTGCTCAAAATAATGCCATTGCTCTTAAAGATTCACCTGAAGCAGATGTTGAGGCGCCAGTGGGCCACGGAGCTGATGAACATGGTGGTTAAACTATTGGTGCTGGGTTTCTGTCTATGGATGGGCCACCTGGCCGTCAAGGGTGACGAGAAGGCTCTCCTACTTGTGGCGATCTGTGACAAGGGCGATAAGCTTTACAAGATAGCCTCGGCAATTAAGACAATTGTGTTCGGTTAAACAGCTGTTGGTCAGGTAACTCAGTGTTTTCATCTTGCTATTTTCTCCTTTTGCTGCCAAAGCTACAACATCAGACTATATATAGAATGGGTGTGGAATTATTAGTTTTAACACGAAGTGATATGTGCAATGTGCAGGAACAAGTTTCGGTGTTGCACTGTTGGTAGTTGACTGAGGTCATTGGTTCGTTCTTTCTGAGTCGAAGCATGTAGGGAGGTGTACAGGATGGTGATCAGCTTTGGTTCTTCGGCAACTTTTGATGCGAGTCTCGTGAATCGCCGCTACAGTTAGGCATACATACTTCTTTCGGATGAGACGCTGCCGAGTTTGCCAGTTAATATCTCTAGTGTCACAGTTCTACCTATACGCCAACAGAATGAAGTGTAATATCTCTCGTGTTACAGTACTATACGCAACAGAATGATGTTCCATTCACCAACCATCGCTTGACTGTGGGGCTGTGGGCTACGTATAACCTTACTGCAAAAGCATATTCTTGTGGGATGAATGGAAATTTGTTTTTTCTCTTTGTCAATGCTGAGTGTGGAAGATTAATTGTTTCTTGTTATCACATCTCTCTATTATATCGATGGTCACCCTTACTAGTGCTGAACCCAATGCATGGAATTTGGGTACTCGTTCCGATCGAGCGCGCCAACCGTCGATATTTCATTAAACCCCTCTATTTTGTTTTTGATATTTTGGCCTTTTGTAGGGCTTTTGGGACATAAATTAAAAGGTGTGTCTAGAACACATCTAGATGTGACATAACTATGTCACATCTAAGTCTTCTTCACGACATATATTTCTATCCCAACACTTGTTTTCTTTGTTTGTTTGTTTGTTTCGTGTTTTGAGGTTGTCCGTTTGATCGACCGACGACCTACATACCACTAGTAGAAAAACGACTTTACATGAGCCCCATTAGCCCCGGTTTGATAACGGCCCGGTATTAATGTGACCAATAGTCCCGGTTCCAACGGCTAGGGGGCAGGCATCATTAGTCCCGGTTCGTGGCGTGCCTCTAGTTCCGGTCCGTGTCACAAACCGGGACTAAAGGGGTGGTGGCAGGCTTGTGTCAGGCTTGGGCCCCCACAAGCACATTTAGTCCCGGTTTTTGTCACAATTCAGGACGAGAGATGCACCTTTAGTCCTGATTTGTATAACCAACCGGGACTAAAGAGATCACTATATATAGTGCTTCGTCCAGCCCGAGCCGAAGCCCTTTGCTTTTCCCCTTTCCTCTCTGTTTTCTTCCCCTCTTGCTCGAGCTCACCTCCATTTTTGCCAGAAATTGTCAAGATTTGAAGGCACCCTATCCATCCAAGTGCTCACAAAGGTTAGCAACTTTGTCCTTTCATCTCTCATTGCTAGATTACCTCTTGCAATGCTCTATAAGTATAGTGATTTGTGGGTTTTAGTTTGGGAGTAATTATATGTGATAGTTTATTTGATTTATATGCAATTTGAGCTCAAATTAACCTCTTAGTTTTCATGTGTAGGTGTGGTTTACTTAGTGCCTTCCCGTCCCCGTCCTAACCACGGTCGATCGCCCGCACCGCCCCGTCGCCCGCACTACATTGGTGACCCTCTTGTTCTTATCCTTTTTATATAAAAAAATCATTTTTGTGTGATTTAGATAGTTACTTGTATAATTTTCTTACCCGTACGTTGTTTGTTATACATAGTGGCATGGTTTTGATATCCGTCCCCGTCGGCCCTCGTCCGGTCTATGATTCGGATGTGCTATATTCTCTTTCACAACTATTTGTTGCATTTTGTGTCTATGACAATTATGCCCATCAAGTTGACATAGATATTTTTATCTAGAAGGTGTGTGAACCGGAAATTGCAACCGACCCTCTTGTCGAGAAGTTAAATTTAGTTGAAAAAGAAAACGAGTATTTGAAAGAAAAATTGAAAAGAATTGAAGAAGATAAGATGAAACTGGAGTTGTATGTTGCCGATGTCGTCGATGATCATAAGATCAAGATGGATGCAATGCGCTTGAAGATTAGAAAGATTAGAAAATATGCCATTGATAATGAGGCTTGGTATCATTATGCTGTGGATCAATTGTTACCTTAGTTGCCATCTTGATCGCATTTGTTGTTGCATTTAAATGCTTTAGCTAGAGAGTTTGTATGTTGTTTTATGAGAATAAGTGTGTATGAACTTGTATTAATTTGGTCTTTTCGGTGTTGTGTAATGAAGATGAGCCGACAATGGATGTACGATGATAGATGCTCTCCCCAGTTCATTAATGGCGTGCATACTTTTCTGGTTGCGGCTGAGGCAAACAAGCGGTCGGATGGTTTTATGTGTTGTCCATGTGCTATCTATAAGAATGATAGCAACTACCTAATGTAAGGACCATTCACATCCACCTGTTTACGTCCGTCTATAACTATTGGACCAAGCACAGAGAAAGAGGGGTTCCAATGGAAGAGAATGAAGAAGAAGAGGATGATGACAGCTATCCTGGCCATGGGTTCCCTGAATACGATGGTACTACAATGGGGGAAGAAGCTGAGCCGACAATGGGGGAAGAAGTTGAAGAAGAGGCATCAGATGAGCCCGATGATGATCTTGGTCGGGCCATTGCCGATGCAAAGAGAAACTGCACAAGTGAAAAGGAGAAGCTAAAATTGCAGCTCATGTTAGAGGATCACAAGAAATTGTTGTACCCAAATTGCGAAGATGACAAGAAAAAGGTGGGTACCACACTAGAATTGCTGCAATGGAAGGCAGATGATGGTGTATCTGACAAAAGTTGCTGATAATATTAAAGAAAATGCTTCCAAAGGACAACGAATTGCCCAACAGTACGTATGAAGCAAAGAAGGTTGTCTGCCCTCTAGGATTAGAGGTGCATAAGATACATGCATGCCCTAATGACTGCATCCTCTATCGCGGTGAGTACGGGGATTTGAATGCATGCCCGGTATGTGGTGCATTGTGCTATAAGATCAACCACGATGACCCTGGTGATGCTGAGGGCGAGCGCCCCAGGAAGAAGATTCCTGCGAAGGTTATGTTGTATGCTCCTATAATACCACGGTTGAAACGTTTGTTCCAAAACAAAGAGCATGCCAAGTTGATGCGATGGCACAAAGAAGACCGTAAGAAAGACTGGAAGTTGAGAGTACCCGCTGACGGGTCGCAGTGGAGAAAAATCAAGAGAAAGTGGAGGGACTTTGCAGATAACCTTCCTCATTGGTTGTGCATGAAGCGGAAGTTAATTATGATGCCAGTGCTCATCCAAGGCCCTAAGCAACCCAGTAACGACATTGATGTGTACCTAAGGCCATTAGTTGAAGAACTTTTACAGCTGTGGAATGGAAAACGTGTACGTGTGTGGGATGAGCACAAACAGGAGGAATTTGACCTACATGCGTTACTGTTTGTAACCATCAATGATTGGCCTGCTCTCAATAACCTTTCAGGACAGACAAACAAGGGATACCACACATGCACGCACTGTTTAGATGATACCGACTGTATATATTTGGATCAATGTAAGAAGAATGTGTACCTGGGACTGATACGTCTCCGTCGTATCTACTTTTCCAAACACTTTTGCCCTTGTTTGGACTCTAACTTGCATGATTTGAATGGAACTAACCCAGACTGACGCTATTTTCAGCAGAATTGCCTTAGTGTTATTTATGTGCAGAAACAGAAGTTCTCAGAATGACCTAAAACTTCAGGGAACATCTTTTCGGAAATAATAAAAAATCGTTGCAAAAGATGAAGGCCAGGGGCCCACCACCTGTCCACGAGGGTGGGGGCGCTCCCTAGGGCGCACCCCTACCTCGTGGCCCCCTTGGAGCTCCTCTGACGCCAACTCCAACTCTATATATTTGATTTCGGGGAGAAAAAAATCGAGGAGAAGAAATAATCGCGTTTTACGATACGGAGCTGCCGCCAAGCCCTAAAACCTCTCAGGAGGGCTGATCTGGAGTCCGTTTGGGGCTCCGGAGAGGGGGATTCATCACCGTCGTCATCATCAACCATCCTCCATCACCAATTTCATGATGCTCACCGCCGTGCGTGAGTAATTCCATCATAGGCTTGCTGGATGGTGATGGGTTGGATGAGATCTATCATGTAATCGAGTTATTTTTGTTAGGGTTTGATCCCTAGTATCCATTATGTTTTGAGATTGATGTTGCTATGACTTTGCTATGCTTAATGCTTGTCACTAGGGCCCGAGTGCCATGATTTCAGATCTGAACCTATTACATTTTCATGAATATATGTGTGTTCTTGATCCTATCTTGCAAGTCTATAGTCACCTACTATGTGTTATGATCCGGCAACCCCGAAGTGACAATAATCGGGACCACTCTCGGTGATGACCATAGTTTGAGGAGTTCATGTTTTCACTATGTGCTAATGCTTTGTTCCGGTTCTCTATTAAAAGGAGGCCTTAATATCCCTTAGTTTCCATTAGGACCCCGCTACCACGGGAGGGTAGGACAAAAGATGTCATGCAAGTTCTTTTCCATAAGCACGTATGACTATATTCAGAATACATGCCTACATTACATTGATGAATTGGAGCTAGTTCTGTGTCACCCTATGTTATGACTGTTACATGATGAACCACATCCGGCATAATTATCCATCACCGATCCAATGCCTACGAGTTTTCCATATACTGGTTTACGCTTATTTACTTTTCCGTTGCTACTGTTACAATCACTACAAAACACCAAAAATATTACTTATGCTACTGTTACTTTTGTTACCGTTACCACCACCATCATATTACTTTGCTACTAAACACTTTGCTGCAGATACTAAGTTATCCAGGTGTGGTTGGATTGACAACTCAACTGCTAATACTTGAGAATATTCTTTGGCTCCCCTTGTGTCAAATCAACAAATTTGGGTTGAATTCTCTACCCTCGAAAGCTGTTGCGATCCCCTATACTTGCGGGTTATCAAGACTAATTTCTAGCGCCGTTGCCGGGGAGCATAGCTCTATTCTTTGAGTCACTTGGGATTTATATCTACTGGACACTATGAAGAACTTGAAAGACGCTAAGACAACAATTTATCCCGCAACTACGAGGGGAGGTAAGGAACTGCCATCTAGCTCTGCACTTGATTCACCTTCTATTATGAGTAAACTTGCGACGCCTAAACCTGCTTCTGCTATTCGTTCTGATATGTTGCATGTTATTGATGATGCCACTTCTTCTATGCATGATACTTATGATGAAACTACTTCTATGCCTGATACTACCGTGCCCCTTAGTGAATTTCTTGATGAACAAATTGCTAGGGCTAGAGAGAAAGAAATTATTGAATCTGAATATATTGATGAAAGTGATGATGAAGATAGTCTTGTTATTCCTGAGGGTTATGTTTTTGATATGGAAGCTTCTGCAGCTATTTTAGCTTGCAAAGATAGATATGAACTCAAGAGGCTATTAATTAAATGGAACAAGGAATCTCTTAGAGATAGAATGAAACCTAACCCTGCTTTTGCTACTTCGCCTATTTGTGTTCCCGGTAAGGATTATGCATTCTCTGTTGATCCTGATATAATTACTCTGGTTGAATCTTATCCCTTTCATGGCTATGAATCTGAAACTATTGTGGCACATCTTACTAAATTAAATGATATAGCCACCCTGTTCACTAATGATGAGAGATCTCGCTACTTTTATATCCTTAAAATATTTCCATTCTCATTAAAGGGTGATGCTAAGATATGGTTTAATTCTCTTGATCCTGGTTGTGTGCGTAGTCCCCATGATATGATTTATTACTTCTCTGCTAAATATTTCCCTGCTCATAAGAAACAAGCTGCTTTAAAGGAAATATACAACTTTGTGCAAATTGAAGAAGAGAGTCTCCCACAAGCTTGGGGGAGGCTTCTCAAATTACTTAATGCTTTGCCTGATCATCCTCTCAAGAAATATGAAATACTTGATATCTTTTATAATGGACTAACCGAGGCTTCCTGAGATTACATGGATAGTTGTGCTGGTTCTCTTTTCAGGGAAAGAACACCGGATGAAGCTGAAATTTTATTGAATAATATGTTGACAAATGAAAATAATTGGGAACCTCCTGAGCCAGCTTCTGAGCCAGCTCCTGCTCCAATTACTGAGCCTATTCCTAAACCAACTCCTAGGAAGAGAGGTGTTATATTTCTCAGCCCCGAAGATATGCAAGAGGCGAAGAAATCTATGAAAGAAAAAGGTATTAAAGCTGAAGATGTTAAGAATTTACCTCCTATTGAAGAAATACATGGTCTTAATTTACCGCCTGTTGAAGAAACATATGATCTTGATCCATTACCTATTGAAAAACCTCCCGATCTTGATAACCCGACACAGGTAGTAAAGGTAAATTCTCTCTATAGAAATGATAAAGCTGAAGTCCCGCCTACTAAAATTGCTAGTTAGTGCTTGGATGAGTTTGATAACTTTATGTTTAAGCAAGAAGACTTCAATGCTTATTTTGGTAGACAATTAAAACAAAATACTTATATGATTAAACACTTGGGTGATTATATGGCTAATATTAGAGGTGAACTTAAACTTGTTAGCAAACATGTTTCTATGGTTACCACTCAAATAGAGCAAGTACTTAAAGCTCAAAATGATTTGCTCAATGAAATGAATAGTAAGAAAAATGATTATGCTATTAGAGTGGCTACTAGAACTGGTAGAATGACTCAGGAACCTTTGTATCCTGAAGGCCACCCTAAGAGAATTGAACAAGATTCTCAGAGAAATAATATTGATGTACCTAGTTCTTCTAAAAAGAAGAAAAAGAAAAATGATAGGACTTTGCAAACTTCTAGTGAACCTATTGCTGAACCACCTGATAATCCAAATGATATATCTATGTCTGATGCTAAAACACAATCTGGTAATGAACATGAACCTAGTGATAATGTTAATGATGATGTTCATGATGATGCTCAACCTAGTAATGATAATGATGTAGAAATCGAACCTGCTGTTGATCTTGATAACCCACAATCAAAGAATCAACGTTATGATAAGAGAGACTTTGTTGCTAGGAAACATGGTAAAGAAAGAGAACCATGGGTTCAGAAACCCATGCCTTTTCCTCCGAAACCATCCAAGAAAAAGGATGATGAGGATTTTGAGCGCTTTGCTGAAATGATTAGACCTATCTTTTTGCGTATGCGATTAACTGATATGCTCAAAATGAATCCTTATGCTAAGTATATGAAAGATATTGTTACAAATAAAAGAAGGGACATTTACATCTATGCCCTTAACTCGAACCCACTACTCAGTTTTGCCCCTAATTTTTAGGTATGCTCAGTTTTGCCCCTCCGCAGTTAGTTTCACTTATAGAAATGCCCTTCTCTGCCGTTACCGTCCGGTCAAAGGTCTTTGACCGTCCTGAAAAAATAGCAAAAAAAATCAAAAAAATATGAAATTTGGTGGGATCAAAGATAGTCATGTCCGCAAGGCGCATGCTCATTTCCATGCCGTTCGGACACTCCAGGAGCTCGTGTCAAAGGAAAACATAAATTTTGTACGCATGCGAGCAGTAAATTCAAGAAAAATAGAAAAAAAATCAAAAAAAATATGAAATTTCGTGGGACTGAAGATATTCAGGTGCGCAAGATGTGTGCACGTTTTTGTTGTGTTTGGACATCGTAGGAGCTCATGGAGAAAAACAAAACAAATTTTAGCTCAAAAAAACTTTGAAAAAAAGCACTATTCTATTTTTTTTCTCTAGAGCGCCTCGTACGTCATTTGATCACCAAAACTTGCAAGCACCTTGTGCACTCAAGCCTCTTTGACGCCAAATAAATTCAATTTTTTTTGAACTTTTTTGCTATTTTTTTTGAATTTACTGTTCATAGGCATAAATTATTATTTTTCCTTTGCCACGAGCTCCCGGAGTGTCCAACCAACACAAAAATGTGCACGCTCCTTGCGGACATGACTATCTTCGATCCCACAAAATTTCATATTTTTTTGATTTTTTTGCTATTTTTTTTCTGGATGGTCAAAGTACTTTGACCGGACGGTAACGGCGCAAAAGGGCATTTCTATAAGTGACACTAATGGCGGAGGGGCAAAACTGAGCATACCTGAAAATTAGGGGCAAAACTGAGTAGTGGGTTCGAGTTAGGGGCAGAACTGGAATTGGCCCATAAAAGAAAGATACCGGAAGCTGAAATTTCCACCATGCTTGCTAATTACACTTTTAAGGGTGGAATACCAAAGAAACTTGGAGATCCAGGAGTACCTACTATACCATGCTCCATTAAAAGAACTGCTTTATGTGATCTTGGCGCCAGCGTTTGTGTTATGCCTCTCTCTTTATACCGTAGACTTGATTTGAATAAGTTGACACCTACTGAAATATCTTTGCAAATGGCTGATAAATCAACTGCTATACCTGTCGGTATCTGTGAGGATGTGCCTGTTGTGGTTGCAAACGTCACTATCTTAACGGACTTTGTTATTCTTGATATTCCCGAGGACGATAGTATGTCTATTATTCTTGGAAGACCTTTTCTGAATACTGCAGGGGCTGTTATTGATTGCAACAAAGGCAATGTCACTTTTCATGTTAATGGTAATGAGCATACGGTACACTTTCCGAGGAAACAACCTCAAGTTCATAGTATCAACTCTATTGGAAAAATTCCATCGATTATTTTTGGAGGTTTTGAATTTCCTCTTCCTACTGTCAAGAAGAAATATGATATTCTTATTATAGGGGATGTGCATATCCCCGTTGAGGTAACATAGTGTTATTCAAAATTTCTCCAGTTCCATGTTATTCAGAATGAGTTTGTTAACAAGACCTGATCAACCTTGTTAGTGGATTCCTTTTGATGAGCATGAGATGTATGAAACTAGAAGGCACAACCTTCTGTACCCTCTTTATACTTTCCGTTATTTAGTTGAAATAAGTAAAAATAGTATTTTTCTGTTTGTTTCCTGATTTATCCGTGCAATATAAAAATATCCCAAAAATAAAAGTCCTCCAAATGCGATGCCAATTTAATATGATTTTTTCCAGAATATTTGAGGATTTATGGTACTGAAAACACTGCTGGGGGAGCTGCCACCTGGCCACGAGGGTGGAGGGCGCGCCCCCTTCCTCGTGGGCCCATGGTGGCTCTCCTCCACTTATTACTGCACCCATCCTCTTCTTCTTCCTCCCACAAACACGAATAACCAGCTCAAGAACGAGTTCTAGCTCACTTTGTTGTGATTTTCGATCTCCTTTCTCAAAGCACCTCTCACAAAACTGCTTGGGGAGATTGTTCCTTGGTATGTGACTCCTCCATTGGTCCAATTAGTTTTTGCTCTAGTGCTTTATTCATTGCAAATTTGTGCTGCATAGGTGACCATGTTCTTGAGCTTGCATGTCAAATTTATATGGTTCCAAGTAGTTCTAATGCATGATATAGGCTCTAGGCACTTGTAGGAGTTGTTGCTATCATTTTTGTTGAGCTTGGTTCACTTTTGTTTGAAGTTACTAAAAATTTCACAATATTTCAGAAAATAATGAAGAGACTTTTGAGGGGCTCATCGAGCCGAAGCTCGAAGGAAAAGCAAAATGAACAAGCACAGAGGCCCAAATATAATTTGCCTCGTACCGCGGAGGTCCGGTCGTGTGAATGGCCTTCCGATGACTTCTTGAAACGAGCCGGGATTTATGAGGATTTCTATTCATTGGTTGAAAATGCTGGCCTCATCGACTTCCTCCGTGACCAACGTCATCAGTATCTCTTACTCACTAATACTTTTGTGCCAAACTTCTACTATTTTCCTAAGGAATCACCTCCTTCAGTAGAGTTTCATTTATATGACGTTGTTAAGAAGATGCCATTAGCTGAATTTTGCAAGGTTTGCAAATTATCCTCTGAGGTACCTTAGATGAACCACACTGTAAAGATGTGGAAGAATTTATTAACACCATCACTGTGGGAGAAACCAGGAAGGTTTCTGATGCAAGAATCACTAGCATACATTTCCCTGTTTTACGCTACTTTGCCATATTTGCTAGTCGTTGCTTGCTTGGTCGTGGAAACTGTGGAAACCTTAGTGTTCCTGATATTATTATTTTGTTCCATGGTTTATACCGCGATAACACTGTTAGTATGGGCGGAATTATTGCTAGATGGTTAAGTATGAACCGTACTAAGGGTCCCATCTTTGGAGGCATTTATGCTTCATGCCTCGCTACACATTTTAACATACCTATTAGGCTCTATGAGAAAGAAGAAAAATTGTTGTCTAGTGCTTATTTAGATTATAAGAGTATGTTAGCGCATGATTTTATTGTTAAGAGTCGGGAAGGGGAGATTAAATACAAATTATTCTTTCATAAACATCATCGTGAGACTATTACCTTGCCTGCTCCTTCCTTGTTTACTTTTGAAGGACCTTATCTCGTTACGTGGGCTGCCGTTCAAGCCTACCGGAATCCTGCACCAGCCCCGGAACTGGAACCACAAGATGAGCCTCCACGACAGTCTGTTTATTCTTGGGATCCGGAGATGGTTGTCAGCCAGTGGCAGTCAGAGTCCTCTTCGTCGCAGTACGACCCCAGCTACACCTACTGGTATCAGCCAGGCTATCCCTGGCAATAAACCAACTTAGGCCAAAAGCCTAAGCTTGGGGGAGTACGTATTTCTCACCGACATTACATTTATGTTCACACACACTCATTGCTAGATGTCGGTGCTCATACTCTTTCACTGTAATATCCATGCTAGTTTATTTTCTTTTTCCTGCTTTCTTCTCTTGTGTTTGTTAAACCTTAAGAAAAACCAAAAAAAAGTTAGTAGTAGTTTACTTTTCTTGCTGTAGTAGTAATAATTAAAAAGAAAACCCAAAATATTTCCCATTCTTCTTTTGCTTGTTGGGAGCTTTCCCGTGTAAATAGTTTTATTTCTTTTATTTTATTTTCTTTGGGGGTCGTAGGAGAAGACCATGATTAAATTGTTGAAGTGGCTCTTATACACATTATTGTTGATTTAACCAAGAGCCCATATTGCCTTGTCTTCTCCTGTTTATTGAATGCTCGCAGATTCCAGCTTAGTCCAATGCACGTACACTCTTATTATTATTCACATCGTACGGTCGTGCAAGTGAAAGGCAATTATGATGATATATGATGGACTGATTGAGATGAGAAAAGCTGATATGAACTCGACCTCTTTTGTTTTTGTAAATATGATGAGTTCATCGTTCTTGATTCACCTTATTATGAATAAACATGTTTGCAATGACAATTAGAGATCATAGTTGTTCGTGCCATGCTTGATTAGCTATGAGTTATAATGGTTTACCTTGCGTGCTAACATGCTATTAAAATGGTTGTGATGTGGTATAGTGGGGTGATATCCTCCTTTGAATGATTTAAGTGACTTGACTTGGCACATGTTCACGCATGTAGTTGAAACAAATCAACATGGCCTTCACGATATTTATGTTCATGGTGGATTATATCCTACTCATGCTTGCATCCAATGTTTATTAATTTTAATGCATGTTCATGACTGTTGTCGCTCTCTAGTTGGTCGCTTCCCAGTCTTTTGCTAGCCTTCACTTGTACTACGCGGGAATACTGCATGTGCATCCAATCCCTTAAACCCCAAAGTTATTCCAGATGAGTCCACCATACCTTCCTATATGTGATATCTACCTGCCGTTCCAAGTAAATTTGTATGTGCCAAACTCTAAACCTTCAAATAAACATTCTGTTTTGTATGCTCGAATAGCTCATGTATCAACTAGGTCTGACCATATCTTCCATGTTAGGCGGGTTATTCTCAAGAGGAGTGGACTCCGCTCCTCATTCACGAGAAAATGGCTGGTCTCCGGGATGTCCAGTCCCATGCTTTATGCAAACTAAATCAAAATTAATTGCAAACAAAACTCCCCCTGGGACTATTGCTAGTTGGAGACACTCGTTGTTTCGAGCAAGTCATGGATTGATGCTTGTTGGTGGAGGGGGAGTATAAACTTTACCATTCTGTTTGGGAACCGCCTATAATGTGTGTAGCATGGAAGATATCACCATCTCTTAGTTGTTATGTTGACAATGAAAGTATGCTGCTCAAAATATTATTTATATCTATTTCAAAACTGAGCTCTAGCACCTCTACAAATCCCTGCTTCCCTCTGCGAAGGGTCTATCTATTTACTCTTATGTTGAGTCATCACCCTCTTATTAAAAAGCACTAGCTGGAGAGCGCAACTGTCATTTGCATCCATTACTGTTAATCTATATTGGGTATGACTATGATTGGATCTCTTTTACCATGAATTACAATGTCTAGTCAGTCCTTGATCTTTAAAGGTGCTCTGCATTTATGTTTTGCGGTCTCAGAAAGGGCTAGCGAGATACCATCTTGTTATATCATATCATGATTGTTTTGAGAAAGTGTTGTCATCCGAGATTTATTATTATGGCTCGCTAGTTGATCATGCTATTGATATGAGTAAACATGAGACCTGAAAATTATTGCAGATGTGGTTAGTTATAATCTTTGCTGAAAACTTGAATGCTGGCTTTACATATTTACAACAACAAGAGCAAACAGAGTTTGTAAAAGTTTTTCTTTCTCTTTCAGTTTATCAACTGAATTGCTTGAGGACAAGCAAGGGTTTAAGCTTGGGGTAGTTGATACGTCTCTGTCGTATCTACTTTTCCAAACACTTTTGCCCTTGTTTTGGACTCTAACTTGCATGATTTGAATGGAACTAACCCGGACTGACGCTGTTTTCAGCAGAATTGCCATAGTGTTATTTATGTGCAGAAACAGAAGTTCTCTGAATAACCAGAAACTTCACGGAACATCTTTTCGGAAATAATAAAAAATCATTGCACAAGATGAAGGCCAGGGGGGCCACCACCTGTCCAGGAGGGTGGGGGGCGCCCCCCTAGGGCGCGCCCCCTACCTCGTGGGCCACCTGGAGCTCCTCCGATGCCAACTCTATATATTTGCTTTCGGGGAGAAAAAATCAAGGAGAAGAAATAATCGCGTTTTACAATACGGAGCCGCCGCCAAGCCCTAAAACCTCTCGGGAGGGCTGATCTGGAGTCCGTTCGGGGCTCCGGAGAGGGGGATTCATCGCTGTCGTCATCATCAACCATCCTCCATCACCAATTTCATGATGCTCACCGCCGTGCATGAGTAATTCCATCGTAGGCTTGCTGGACGGTGATGGGTTGGATGAGATCTATCATGTAATCGAGTTATTTTTGTTAGGGTTTGATCCCTAGTATCCATTATGTTTTGAGATTGATGTTGCTATGACTTTGCTATGCTTAATGCTTGTCACTAGGGCCCGAGTGCCATGATTTCAGATCTGAACCTATTACATTTTCATGAATATATGTGTGTTCTTGATCCTATCTTGCAAGTCTATAGTCACCTACTATGTGTTATGATCCGGCAACCCCGAAGTGACAATAATCGGGACCACTCCCGATGATGACCATAGTTTGAGGAGTTCATGTTTTCACTATGTGCTAATGCTTTGTTCCGGTTCTCTATTAAAAGGAGGCCTTAATATCCCTTAGTTTCCATTAGGACCCCGCTGCCACGGGAGGGTAGGACAAAAGATGTCATGCAAGTTCTTTTCCATAAGCACGTATGACTATATTCAGAATACATGCCTACATTACATTGATGAATTGGAGCTAGTTCTGTGTCACCCTATGTTATGACTGTTACATGATGAACTGCATCCGGCATAATTATCCATCACCGATCCAATGCCTAAGAGTTTTCCATATACTGGTTTACACTTATTTACTTTTCCGTTGCTACTTTTAAAATCATTACAAAACACCAAAAACATTACTTTTGCTACTGTTACTTTTATTACCGTTACCACCACTATCATATTACTTTGCTACTAAACACTTTGATGCAGATACTAAGTTATCCAGGTGTGGTTGAATTGACAACTCAACTGCTAATACTTGAGAATATTCTTTGGCTCCCCTTGTGTCGAATCAACAAATTTGGGTTGAATACTCTACCCTCGAAAGCTGTTGTGATCCCCTATACTTGTGGGTTATTAGGGACATCATCGATTTCTTCTGATCAAGCATCTCTTAAGAAAGAAAGGCAAGCATTTCAAAGGTGATGCAGATCACCAGAAAGAGCCTCGCCACCGTACTGGTGATGATATACTTGATATGGTCAAGGATTTAAAAGTAATCTTTGGAAAGGGTCCTGGCGGACAATCTGTTCCGGATGATGCTGACAGATGCACACCCATGTGGAAGAAGAAATCTATATTTAAACATTACTTTTGCTACTGTTACTTTTATTACCGTTACCACCACTATCATATTACTTTGCTACTAAACACTTTGCTGCAGATACTAAGTTATCCAGGTGTGGTTGAATTGACAACTCAACTGCTAATACTTGAGAATATTCTTTGGCTCCCCTTGTGTCGAATCAACAAATTTGGGTTGAATACTCTACCCTCGAAAGCTGTTGTGATCCCCTATACTTGTGGGTTATTAGGGACATCATCGGTTTCTTCTGATCAAGCATCTCTTAAGAAAGAAAGGCAAGCATTTCAAAGGTGATGCAGATCACCAGAAAGAGCCTCGCCACCGTACTGGTGATGATATACTTGATATGGTCAAGGATTTAAAAGTAATCTTTGGAAAGGGTCCTGGCGGACAATCTGTTCCGGATGATGCTGACAGATGCACACCCATGTGGAAGAAGAAATCTATATTTTGGGACCTACTCATGTCGCTTGAGATGTGTCGGTGTTTCCCCAAGGAATAAGGGAGGATGCAGCACAACAACGGTAAGGTATTTTTCTCAGTGATGAGACCAAGGTTATCGAACCAATAGGAGAACCATGCAACACTACGTAAACGGTACCTGCACACAAATAACTAATACTTGCAACCCGACATGTTAAAGGGGTTGTCAATCCGTTTCAGGTAGCGGTGCCAAAAAGTGACGTAATGAAAGGATAAAATTGTAGTAGATTGATACTCCCTCCATTCCAAAATAGATGACTCAACTTTGTACCAACTTTAGTGTAAAGTTAGTACAAAGTTGAGTCATCTATTTTGGAACAGAGGGAGTAGATGCAAATAAAAGTAAATAAAATGCAACAAGGTAATTTTGGGTTTTTGATAATATAGATCTGAAAATAAAAAAGCAAATAGAAGAAAATGCAATTGGCAATATGGATCTGAAAGTATATGATATGAAAATAGACCCGGGGGCCATAGATTTCACTAGTGGCTTCTCTCGAGAAAATAGCAACGATGGGTAGACAAATTACTGTTACAACAAATAATTATGACAATATCCAAGACAATGATCATGTATATAGGCATCACGTCCAAGATTAGTAGACCGACACCTGCCTGCATCTACTACTATTGCACCACACATTGACCGCTATCCAGCATGCATCTAGTGTATTAAGTTCATGGAAAAACGGAGTAATGCAATAAGAACGATGATATGATGTAGACAAGATCTATTCAGGTACGAATAGAGCCCATATGTTTATCCTTAATAGCAACGATACATGCGTGCCCTGCTACCCCTCCTGTCACTGGAAAAGGACACCGCAAGATCGAACCCATTACAAAGCACCTCTTCACATTGCAAGATAAATAGATCAAGTTGGCCAAACAAAACCCAAATACCGAAGAAGAAATACGAGGCTATAACAATCAAGATTGGATATTAAATCAAGGCAAATCTGATCATAAATTCACAATTCATCGGATCCCAACAAATACACCGCAAAATGTCATTACATCAAATAGATCTCCAAGAGACCGTTGTATTGAGATACAAAGAGAGAAAAATCCATCTAGCTACTAGCTACGGACCCGTAGGCCTGAGTTGAACTACTCACGCATCATCCGAGAGGCACCAATGAGGATGACGAACCCCTCCGACGGAGTGCCGAAATAGAGCTCTAGATTGGATCTCGTGGTTCTGGAACTTGCGGCGGCTGGAACAAAATTTGTGGACTCCCCTAGGGTTTCTGGAATATTGGGGTATTTATAGAGCGAAGAGGCGGTGCGGGAGGCCACAGTGGTTGGCACAACCCACCTGGGTGCGCTTGGAGGCCCAGGCGCGCCCTGGTGGGTTGTGCCCCCTCGGGGCACCCCCAAGTGCTTCTCTGGCCCATCTGGTGTCTTCTGGTTCAAAAAAATCCACAAAAAGTTTCGATGCATTTGGACTCTGTTTGGTATTGATTTTCTGCGATGTAAAAAACAAGCAGAAAATATCAACTGGCACTTGTCACTATGTCAATAGTTTAGTCCCAAAAAATAATATAAAATGATTGTAAAACATCCAAAATGATAATATAACAGCATGGAACAATAAAAAATTATAGATACGTTGGAGACGTATCAGCATCCCCAAGCTTAATTCTTGCTCGTCCTCGAGTAGGTAAATGATAAAAACAGAATTTTTGATGTGGAATGCTGCCTAACATGTTCATCACATATTCTTTCCTTTATAGCATGGACAATTGGACTTTTATATGGTTCAAAGCAATAGTCTAGTTTTGACATGAGGACTTTAATACTCAAGCATATCAACAAACAACCATGTCTTTCAAAATATCAATACTAAAGCAAGTTATCCCTAGCCCATCATGCTCAATCATTGATCCATTCATGCAACACATCCAAATATTAACTACATATAATGCTCAAGTATGATAATAGTGTTCCATAGTTGGTTCTTTATAGGAGAAGATGGAGACACAAGAAAAATAAATATTGCATTAAGTAAAAGATAGGCCCTTCGCAGAGGGAAGTAGGGATTTGTAGAGGTGCTAGAGATCAAAGCAAAAATTGAGAGATAAAGTTATTTTGGTGGCATGCTTTTCTCGTCAACGAGAACGACTTAGAGTTCCCAACACTTTCCATGCTAGATATATCATAGGCGGTTCCTAAACATAAAATAAAGTTTATTCCTTTTTCCACCAAACTTTCACAAGCCATGGCTAACCGTATCCATGGGTGCCCTCCATACCAACACTTTCCAAAGAATTTATTATATGACAACATAAAGTAAAATTTTCTTTTTCATTTTGCGACTGGGAATCCCTATTACCGCCATACTCTCGTGCAATGACAAGTGAATAAACACTCATCTTGAGAATAACACATCTAGCATGAAAAATATTAGCCACTCCTCGCCGCTTCATGAGCGGTACATGCACACAAAAGAGAAATTTATTTTGAAACGTAGAGTTGGCACATACAAATTTGCTTAGAACGGCAAGGAAACACCGCATATAGGTAGGTATGGTGGACTCATTTGGCATGACTTGGGTTTTAGGATTTTGATGCACAAGTAGTATTCCTACTTAGTACAAGGTGGAGGCTAGCAAGAGATTGAGAAGCGACCAACCAAGGAACGAAAACCATCATAAGGGAACATTAAACATAACTAACACCGAATAATGCAACACAAGTAGGATGTAATTTCATTGCATCACTATTGACTTTCGTTCTTGCATAGGGAATCGCAAACCTTAACATCAATATTCTTACTAAAACATAATTACTCATTAACATGGATCACATATCACTATCATCATATCTCAAAACTATTACAAAGAATCAAGTTTATTTTGTCCAATGATCTTAATGAAAGTTTTTATTATATCCTCCTTGGATATCTATCACTTTGGAACTAGTTTCATATGTTGCTTTTAATAAGCACAAACAAATATAAGTGAAGAATATGAGCATCATATTTATTTCTCTCACATTAATATAAGTGAAGCATGAGAGAATTTATTCAAAGATAACAAAGCACACCGTGCTCAAAAAGATATAAGTGAAGCACTAGAGCAATTCCAAGGCTCTAAAAATTTAAGTGAAGCATAGGAGCAAGCATAGCATAATTTGGCTCTCCAAAATAGGTGTGTATAGAAATGATGCTTATTAAAAAATTAAAAATAAAAACAAGCAAAGACTCATATCATACAAGACGCTCCAAGCAAAACTCATGATATGTGACGGATAAAAATATAGTTTCAAGTAAAATACCGATGGTCGTTAGAAGAAAGAGGGGATGCCACTCGGGGGCATCCCCAAGCTTAGTTGCTTGATAATTCTTGAATATTATCTTGGGGTGCCTCAGGCATCCCCAAGCTTAGCCTTTTGCTAATCCTTATTCCTTCATCCATTGCAATCTCACCCAAAACTTGAAAACTTCAATCACACAAAAATCAACAAAACTTCGTGAGATCCGTTAGTATAGGAAAGCAAATCACTACTTTAAGTACTGTTGCAAACCCATTCATATTTTGTTATTGTATTATTTCTACTGTATTTCAACTTTTCCATGGCAAAAACTCTTTGAAGGAAACCATAAAATCATCAAAACAAGCACATAATACAACAAAAATAGAATCTGTCAAAAACAGAACAGTCTGTAGTAATCAGAGAACTTCGTATACTTCTGTAACTCCAAAAATTCTGAAAAATTAGGACAACGCATGGAATTTATATATCAATCTTGTGTAAAAAATTCAGAGCAAAACCACGTTTCTGTGATTTATGAAAATTGTTTTTCTGAGCGCAAAAGTTTCTGTTTTTCAATAAGATCAAATCAACTATCACCCAAATCATCCCAAAGGCTTTGCTTGGCACAAACACTAATTTAAACCACAAAAACACATAATCAGAGGCATAACTGGGTATTTTATTGAAAACGGCAAGAAAACCAAAAAGTAAAAAGATACAAGTCGGGTTGCCTCCCAACGAGCGCTATCATTTTACGCCCCTAGCTAGGCATAATGTGGCGGATCTAAGTATTGTAATATTTATTTTCCTTTCCCATGGAAGTGTTTTCATCAGGTGTTTTTGCAAAGAAAACATAGAACACATTATCCATAAAAACTTTAGCACTATCGAGTTGCTTATCATCATATCCCCTTTGATTTCCAGCAGCAATCCAAGAATAGTGTTGATTAACATCATTGAAAACGTGTTGGATTATATCTAAAACAGGGGGTTCCTTCTTAAGATTCTCATCAAAGATTTTATTATCCCCAAGCAATTGTCTTAGCACATAATCATTATTATAAATAATTTCATCTATCACCGGTTTTTCATGATTCATACCATAGAAATCAAAGATTTCCCTAGCTTCCCGTATTATCTCAGCCTCACAGAAACATTTACTAAAGAATTTAAATTCTATCCTCGTGAGTCTAGAGTCTCGTTTAAACTTTATGACCGTCCATTTACCATACCTCCAGAAGTGTTTTGTGGTATTTGTAAAATTCCATTTTGGGGTTCGTTGGATGAGCCACCAAGATCTGAATATGAGTCATTCTTGACTAGCCTCTGTTATGGCGAGGACAGGGGTGTGACACAAGGAAGAATAAAAAGTATCAATTTCCCATCATTTCAATACTTTTCAATGTTTAATGGAAAATGCATAGTAGGCAAAAAAGACTGTAGTACATTATGTGCTCTTGGCCTGAGCCTCATACATACTGCACTCACTGGTATTAAATGTTATAACCTTGGAGCGATTGTTGCAAGCAGATTGCAACACAACGCTGGTAGTGGATATTTCTATGGTGGGATTTATGCCTCACGTTTAGCAAAGGAGCTGGGTGTGTCACCTTGGTCTAATGACCCCATCCTACCTACTCAGTACTTAGACTTTGAGACCATGAAGCGCCATAAGTTCCTTAAGGGCAAGATCACTGATTATACTTATAACTTGCAGTTCAATGAAGAAACCATTGTGCATACCTTTTTGCCTGCGCATGCTCTCTTTGATTCTCACAACAAAGGAAGGTATTATGTTCTCGAGAGTGACGCCCGCGCGCACAATGCGGAGGTCATGGCTGCTCGGCGAGCTAAGGAGGCTACACCAAGAGCCTCCGTGAGCTATCACTCTGATTATTACGTGGGCCGTGGACGGTGATTGCCAATCTAGGCCAAAAGCCTAACCTTGGGGGAGTACATATTTCCACCGACATTACTCTCATGTTCACACATTTCATTCCAGCTGTCGGTGTTGACACTTTTTCATTGTATTATCCATGCTAGATTTATTTTCTCGCTTTCTTCTTGTGTGTTTGAAAAACTTTGAGAAAATAAAAACAATATCTCTTGCTTCTTTTTGGTTTTTCATTCTAGCCTAATTATTTTAGTATTAAAATAAAACCTGATTGGACCCTGATAAAATCCGAATGTTCGGATTTTAAGCATTTCATCCCGAACGTTTTTACATGGCAACTTTAGTTGACGCGAGGTGGCAACTTTAGTTGTTAAGACATGGCAACTTTGTCCCAGTTCGTTTTTGTCAGAAAATTGCAATGTTTGCCAACCTCACTTGAACTAAAGTTGCCATAAAAAACGTTCGAGTTGCCATGCTTAAAATCCGAACGTTCAGGATTTATCATTGCCGAAATGATTTCCTTATTCTTCTTTTGCTTGTTGGGAGCTTTCCCGTGTAAATAGTTTTTCTCGTTTTATTTTTCCTTTCCCGCAGTTTGCTTTCTTCTAGAAAAACTAAAACTCCAAAAATATTTCAGTGTGTTTATCTGAATTTCTTTTATTTTTGTTGAGTCTTACTAAGGGGAAGACCACGGTGAAAATGTTGAGTGGCTCTCAGATGCACTATTGTCGATCTAATGAAGAGCTCATGATTACCTTGCCTTCTCCTTTTGAATAAAATGTTTTGCGGATTCCAACTTAGTCGATGGCTCTCTTGCACTATTATTATTTACATATCATTCGGTCGTGCAAGTGAAAGGCAATAATGACGATATTAGATGAACTAGTTGTGGCAGAGAGAAACGGGTATGAACTCAACTTGTTCTGTTTTTGTAAATATGTTTAACCTAGTATCCATGATTCAGCCTATTATGATCAAACATGCTTGCAATGACAATTAGAGATTATAGTTTCTCATGCCATGCTTAAGTAGCTAGGAGTGGATAATGATTTATCTTGGATGTCAACATGCATTAAAATGATTGTGATGTAGTATGATGATATGGTATCCTCCTTCGAATGTTTCAAGTGGCTTGACTTGGCACATGTTCATGCATGTAGTTGAATCAAAACCAACATAGCCTCTACGATATTTATGTTCATGGCGTTCATATCCTACTCATGCTAGTACTCAATGTTTATTATGCATAATGCATGTTCATGACCGTTTTCGCTCTCTAGCTGGCCGCTTCTCAACCTATTTGCTAGCCTTCACATGTACTAAGCGGAAATACTGCTTGTGCATCAAAATCCCAAAGCCCAAAGTTGTTCCAGATGAGTCCACCTGAGGGAGTCCTGGATTAGGGGGTATCCGGACAGCCGGACTATAACCTTTGGCCGGACTGTTGGACTATGAAGATACAAGATTGAAGACTTCGTCCCATGTCCGAATGGGACTCTCCTTGGCGTGGAAGGCAAGCTTGGCAATACGGATATGTAGATCTCCTTCCTTGTAACCGACTTTGTGTAACCCTAGCCCCCTCCGGTGTCTATATAAACCGGAGGGTTTTGTCCGTAGGACAACAATCACAACAATCATACCATAGGCTAGCTTCTAGGGTTTAGCCTCTCTGATCTCGTGGTAGATCTACTCTTGTACTACCCATATCATCAATATTAATCAAGCAGGAGTAGGGTTTTACCTCCATCGACAGGGCCCGAACCTGGGTAAAAACATTGTGTCCCTTGTCTCCTGTTACCATCCGCCTAGACGCATAGTTCGGGACCCCCTACCCGAGATCCGCCGGTTTTGACACCGACATTGGTGCTTTCATTGAGAGTTCCTCTGTGTCGTCATCATCAGGCTTGATGGCTCCTTCGATCATCGTTAGCGATGCGGTCCAGGGTGAGACTTTTCTCCCCGGACAGATCTTCGTATTCGGTGGCTTTGCACTGCGGGCGAAATCGCTTGGCCTTCTGGAGCAGATTGAAAGCTATGCCCCTGGCCATCAGGTCAGGTTTGGAAGCCTAAACTACACGGTCGACATCCGCGAAGACTTGATCTTTGACGGATTCAAGCCCTTGCCAAGTGCGCCGTACTGTCACGATGGGCATGATTTAGCTCTGCCGCCGGACAATGTTCAGGAGATCGCACCTGCAACCGCTCCGACCTTCAATTCGGAGCCAACTGCGCCATCCACGGACGGGTGGTTGGACCTCGCCATGAAGGCCGCAGCCTCAACGACGATCGAGCCGAACACAAGCCTTGCCCTTCACGAGGCCCGTAACTCCACGCCGCCGAACTCGCCTCCGGACTCTGAGCCGCCCGCGCCCCCGCCAATCGAATCCGATTGGGCGCCGATCATGGAGTTCACCATCACAGATATCTTCCAGCACTCGCCCTTCGGCGACATACTGAATTCATTTAGGTCTCTCTCTTTGTCAGGAGAGTCCTGGCCAGATTATGACTGGCAGGATTGGGATGCGGACGACGAAGAAATTCAAGCCCACCCACCACCCACTTTATAGCCACTGTCGATGACTTGACCAACATGCTCGACTTCGACTCCGAAGACATCGACGGTATGGACGATGATGTAGGAGACGAACTGGAACCAGCACCTATAGGGCACTGGAAAGCCACCTCGTCGTATGACATATATATGGTGGACACACCGAAAGATGGCAATGGCGACGAAACATCATAGGATGACCCCTCCAAGAAGCAACCTAAGCGCCGGCGTCAGAGGCGCCACTCTAAGTCTCGGCAAAGCAAAAACGGTGATTCTGGCACAGGAGATAATAACACCCCGGACAGTGCCGAAGACAACCCCCTCCAGCAAGATTCAACACAGGAGGATGGAGAAGCCAGCCCTCATGAAAGAGCGGCAGACAGAGAGGAAGAGGATGATAATTACATGCCTCCCTCCGAAGACGAGGCAAGCCTCGGTGACGACGAATTTGTCGTGCCTGAGGATCCCGTCGAGCAAGAGCGCTTCAGACACAAGCTTATGGCCACGGCGAGTAGCCTTAAGAAAAAGCAGCAGCAGCTTAGAGCTGATCAAGACCTGCTAGCTGACAGATGGACTGAAGTCCTTGCGGCCGAGGAATATGAACTCGATCACCCCTATAAAATGTACCCAAAACGCAAGTTGCTACCCCGATTAGAGGAGGAAGCATTAAAACCCATATCCCCAGCGTATGACGCGGCTGATCGGCCACCTCGTGGCCGCGACAGAGAGGCCTCTCGGCCCACAGTTCAAGCCGCACCCCGGCGTCACTCAAAAAATACTAAGGCATGGGGACATGCGCTAGACCTGCGAGATATATTGGAGGACAAAGCAAAGCAAACAAGGTCGATCTACGGATCGCGTGGGCACCCCACGACACGAGACGATAACCGTCACGCCGGATACAGCAAAAGTAAATCTGGCCGGGCCGAACACAACAGACAAAACTCATTCGAGTTGCGTCGTGATATAGCCCAGTACAGAGGCACCACACACCCGTTATGCTTCACAGATGAAGTAATGGACCATCAAATCCCAGAGGGTTTCAAACCCGTGAATATCGAATCGTATGATGGTACGGAAGATCCCGCGGTATGGATCGAGGACTATCTCCTTCATATCCACATGGCCCGTGGTGACGATCTACACGCCATCAAATACCTCCCACTCAAACTTAAAGGACCAGCCCGACATTGGCTCAACAGCTTTCCAGCAGAATCCATAGGTTGTTGGGAAGAACTAGAAGCCGCATTCCTCGACAACTTCCAGGGCACCTATGTGCGACCACCAGATGCCGATGACTTGAGCCACATAATTCAACAGCCAGAAGAATCGGCCAGGCAATTCTGGACACGGTTCCTAGCTAAGAAAAATCAAATCATCGACTGTCCGGATGCAGAGGCCCTAGCAGCTTTCAAGCATAACATCCGCGACGAGTGGCTTGCCCGGCACCTTGGACAGGAAAAGCCGAAATCCATGGCAGCCCTCACGACACTCATGACCCGCTTTTGCGCGGGAGAAGACAGCTGGCTGGCTCGCAGCAATAACATGTCAAAGAGCCCTGGTAATTCGGATACCAAGGACAGCAATGGCAGGTCACGTCGCAACAAGCACAAGCGCCGCATTAACAGCGACAATACCGAGGATACGACAGTTAACGCCGGATTTAGAGGCTCTAAGTCGGGTCAACGGAAAAAGCCATTCAAAAGAAGCACTCCGGGCCCATCCAGTTTGGACCGTATACTTGATCGTTCGTGTCAGATACATGGCACCCCTGACAAGCCAGCCAACCACACCAACAGGGATTGTTGGGTGTTCAAGCAGGTTGGCAAGTTAAATGCCGAAAACAAAGACAAGGGGCTACATAGCGACGACGAGGAGGAGCCCCGACCATCGAACACCGGAGGACAGAAAGGGTTTCCCCCACAAGTGCCGATGGTGAACATGATATACGCAACCTACATCCCTAAGAGGGAGCAGAAGCGTGCGTTAAGGGACGTATACGCGTTGGAGCCAGTCGCCCCAAAGTTCAACCCATGGTCCTCCTGCCCGATCACTTTCGATCGCAGGGACCACCCCACTAGTATCCGCCATGGCGGATTTGCCGCATTGGTTCTAGACCCAATCATTGACGGATTTCACCTCACTCGAGTCCTTATGGACGACGGTAGCAGCTTGAACCTACTTTATCAGGACACAGTGCGCAAAATGGGCATAGACCCCTCAAGGATTAAACCCACAAAACGACCTTTAAGGGCGTAATACCAGGTGTAGAGGCCCATTGCACAGGCTCAGTCACACTAGAAGTGGTCTTCGGATCCCCGGATAATTTCCGAAGCGAGGAGTTAATCTTCGACATAGTCCCGTTCCGCAGCGGCTATCACGCACTGCTTGGGCGAACCACATTTGCAAAGTTCAATGCGGTACCGCACTATGCATATCTCAAGCTCAAGATGCCAGGACCTCGGGGGGTCATCACAGTCAATGGAAACACAGAGTGCTCTCTCCGAACAGAGGAACACACTGCGGCCCTCGCAGCAGAAGTACAAAGCAGCCTTTCAAGGCAATTCTCCAGTCCGGCGATCAAACATCCAGACACCGTCAAGCGCGCTCGGAGTAATCTGCAACAGGACCACCTGGCACGTTCTGAGCTCGCATAGGAATCTGGCCCCAACCCCAGCCCCATCCAAACGGCAGCATACGTGCCACACGTACACAATTACGCATTAAAAATACCGTGGGCACAGGGGGAGGGGCACGACTACGGCACCCCCAATAACGCGGTTCAATCGCACTAGGGGCTCCTACTTTGTTATTTTTTCTCTCTCTTTCAGGACTTTACCCTCGGGAAGCCCTGTCCGGCAGTATAATTGCCGAACACATGATGCAAGGACTAGGAGGCCCGAAAGCTATGTCGCATCATGGAACTCTAAGGTGGTCTCTATAACGAGAGGAACACCTGCTTTAAATACCATTCCGCAGCTTACCCTTGGAGAGACATGTCAAATAGTCCCATTTTTTGCCTATCGCACTACTTGTATCGTTCTGCTTTAAATGCACCTTTTCAAATAAACAATGCATAGCTTCAGTCTATTATAGCATTCTCTTTTTATGTATATATGTTCATTCATGACATTTAGCACCCGTACACTTTGGTACGGCCAGTACGCCAGGGGCTTAAGCACCCCATAACACGGCGTGAGAAGTCCGAACACTTTCACAAGTGCGGCACTCCGAACTTATAGCATTATATGCATCAGATACGAATCATGTCTTTGGTCAATAGTTGGGTTTTCCCGGCTCCCATGTTTTGGTACCTTACGTTCCGCTATATCGGCTAAGGTAGCACTGGGAGAACTACTGTGATTGTGCCCCGGTTCAGCTGGGCTAAGCACTGTTGGGGATCGTAGCAGAAATTAAAATTTTCCTACGCATCACCAAGATCTATCCATGGAGTATTCTAGCAACGAGGGGATAGGAGAGCATCTACATACCACTTGTAGATCGCAACGGAAGCGTTCAAGAAGAACGTGGATGATGGAGTCGTACTCGTCGTGATCCAAATCACCGATGACCAGCGCCGAACGGACGGCACCTCCGCGTTCAACACACGTACGGTCGGGATGACGTCTCCTCCTTCTTGATCCAGCAAGGGGGAAGGAGAGGTTGATGAAGATCCAGCAGCACGACAGCGTGGTGGTGGATGCAGCAGAGTTCCAGCAGGGCTTCGCCAAGCTTCTGTGGAAAGAGGGAGAGGTGTAACGAGGAGAGGGAGGCGCCAATGCAGCAGGGGTGCGGTTGCCCTCCCCCCCTTTATATAGGCCCCCTAGGGGGGCCGCAGCCCTGGAGATGGATCTCCAAGGGGGGGGCGGCGGCCAAGGGGGGTGCCTTGCCCCCCAAGGCATGTGGGACGCCCCCTGCCCTAGGGTTTCCAACCCTAGGCGCAGGGAGGAGGCCCATGGGGGGGCGCACCAGCCCACTATGGGCTGGTTCCCTCCCCACTTCAGCCCACGGGGCCCTCCGGGATGGGTGGCCCCACCCGGTGGACCCCCGGGACCCATCTGGTGGTCCCGGTACAATACCGGTGACCCCCAGATCCACCCCGATGGCCGAAACGACACTTCCTATATATAATTCTTTACCTCCGGACCAATCCGGAACCTCTCATGACGTCCGGGATCTCATCCGGGACTCCGAACAACCTTCGGTTTGCTGCATACTAATATCTTTACAACCCTAGCGTTACCGAACCTTAAGTGTGTAGACCCTACGGGTTCGGGAGACATGCAGACATGACCGAGACGATCTCCGGTCAATAACCAACAGCGGGATCTGGATACCCATGTTGGCTCCCACATGCTCCTCGATGATCTCATCGGATGAACCACGATGTCGAGGACTTAATCAATCCCGTACTCAATTCCCTTTGTCCATCGGTACGATACTTGCCCGAGATTCGATCGTTGGTATACCGATACCTTGTTCAATCTCGTTACCGGCAAGTCTCTTTACTCATTCCCGTAACACATCATCCCGTGAACAACACCTTGATCACATTGAGCTCATTATGATGATGTCTTAGCGAGTGGGCCTAGAGATACCTCTCCGTCACACGGAGTGACAAATCCCAGTCTCGATTCATGCCAACCCAACAGATACTTTCGGAGATACCTGTAGTGCACCTTTATAGTCACCCAGTTACGTTGTGACGTTTGATACACCCAAAGCACTCCTACGGTATCCGGGAGTTGCATAATCTCATGGTCTAAGGAATGATACTTGACATTCAGAAAAGCTCTAGCAAACGAACCACACAATCTTTGTGCTATGCTTAGGTTTGGGTCTTGTCCATCACATCATTCTCCTAATGATGTGATCCCATTATCAATGACATCCCCATGTCCATAGTCAGGAAACCATGACCATCTATTGATCAACGAGCTAGTCAACTAGAGGCTTACTAGGGACATATTGTGGTCTATGTATTCACACATGTATTATGATTTCCAAACAATACAATTATAGCATGAACAATAGACAATTATCATGAACAAGGAAATATAATAATCCATTTATTATTGCCTCTAGGGCATATTTCCAACAGTCTCCCACTTGCACTAGAGACAATAGTCTAGTTACATTGTGATGAATCGCACACCCATGGAATTTTGGTGTTGATCATGTTTTGCTCTAGGGAGAGGTTTAGTCAACGGATCCGCCACATTCAGGTTCGTATGTACTTTACAAATCTCTATGTCTCCATTTTGAACACTTTCATGAATGGAGTTGAAGCGACGCTTGATATGCCTGGTCTTCCTGTGAAACCTGGGCTCCTTCGCAAGGGCAATTGCTCCAGTGTTGTCACAGAAGAGAGTCATCGGGTCCGACGCATTGGGTATGACTCCTAGGTCGGTAATGAACTCCTTCACCCAGACTGCTTCTTGTGCTGCCTCCGAGGCTGCCATATACTCTGCTTCACATGTAGATCCCGCCACGACGCTTTGCTTGCAACTGCACCAGCTTACTGCCCCTCCATTCAAAATATACACGTATCCGGTTTGTGACTTGGAGTCATCCAGATCTGTGTCGAAACTAGCATCGACATAACCCTTTACGACGAGCTCTTCGGCACCTCCATAAAGGAGAAACATATCCTTAGTCCTTTTCAGGTACTTCAGGATGTTTTTGACCGCTGTCCAGTGTTCCTTGCCGGGATTACTTTGGTACCTACCTACCAAACTTACGGCAAGGTTTACATCGGGTCTGGTACACAGCATGGCATACATAATAGACCCTATAGCCGAGGCATAGGGGATGACACTCATCTCTTATATATCTTTTGCCGTGGTCGGGCATTGAGCCGTGCTCAATCGCACACCTTGCAATACAGGCAAGAACCCCTTCTTGGACTGATCCATTTTGAACTTCTTCAAAATCTTATCAAGGTACGTGCTTTGTGAAAGACCGATGAGGCGTCTCGATCTATCTCTATAGATCTTGATGCCCAATATATAAGCAACTTCTCCAAGGTCCTTCATTGAAAAACACTTGTTCAAATAGGCCTTTATGGTTTCCAAGAATTCTATATCATTTCCCATCAATAGTATGTCATCCACATATAATATGAGAAATGCTACAGAGCTCCCACTCACTTTCTTGTAAACGCAGGCTTCTCCATAAGTCTGCATAAACCCAAACGCTTTGATCATCTCATCAAAGCGAATGTTCCAACTCCGAGATGCTTGCACCAGCCCATAGATAGAGCGCTGGAGCTTGCGTACCTTGTTAGCATTCTTAGGATCGACAAAACCTTCCGGCTGCATCATATACAATTCTTCCTTAAGGAAGCCGTTAAGGAATGCCGTTTTGACGTCCATTTGCCATATCTCATAGTCATAGTATGCGGCAATTGCTAACTTGATTCGGACGGACTTCAGCTTCGCTACGGGAGAGAAATTCTCATCGTAGTCAACCCCTTGAACTTGTCGATAACCCTTAGCGACAAGTCGAGCTTTATAGATGGTCACATTACCATCCACGTCTGTCTTCTTCTTGAAGATCCATTTATTTTCTATGGCTCGCCGACCATCGGGCAAGTCATTCAAAGTCCACACTTTGTTTTCATACATGGATTCTATCTCGGATTTCATGGCTTCTAGCCATTTGTCAGAATCTGGGCCCGCCATCGCTTCTTCATAGTTCGAAGGTTCACCGTTGTCCAACAACATGATTTCCAGGACAGGGTTGCCGTACCACTCTGGTGCGGAACGCGTCCTTGTGGACCTACGAAGTTCAGTAGGAGCTTGATCAGAAGTATCTTGATCATCATCATTAACCTCCTCTCTAATCGGTGCAGGCACCACAGGAACATTTTCCTGAGCTGCGCTACTCTGATTTTCAAGAGGTAGCACTTCATCAAGCTCTACTTTCCTCCCACTTACTTCTTTCGCGAGAAACTCTTTCTCTAGAAAGGACCCGTTCTTGGCAACAAAGACCTTGCCTTCGGATCTGAGGTAGAAGGTATACCCAACTGTTTCCTTGGGATATCCTATGAAGACGCATTTTTCCGATTTGGGTTCGAGCTTTTCAGGTTGAAGTTTCTTGACATAAGCATCGCAACCCCAAACTTTCAGAAACGACAGCTTAGGTTTCTTCCCAAACCATAATTCATACGGTGTCGTCTCAACGGATTTTGACGGAGCCCTATTTAAAGTGAATGCGGCTGTCTCTAGAGCGTATCCCCAAAATGATAGCGGTAGATCTGTAAGAGACATCATAGACCGCACCATATCCAATAGAGTGCAATCACGACGTTCGGACACACCGTTACGCTGAGGTGTTCCAGGCGGCGTGAGTTGTGAAACGATTCCACATTTTCTTAAGTGTGTGCCAAATTCGTGACTTAAATATTCTCCCCCACGATCTGATCGTGAGAACTTGATTTTTCTGTCACGTTGATTCTCAACCTCACTCTGAAACTCCTTGAACTTTTCAAAGGTCTCAGACTTGTGTTTCATTAAGTAGACATACCCATATCTACTCAAATCATCAGTGAGAGTGAGAACATAACGATAGCCTCCGCGAGCCTCAACGCTCATTGGACCACACACATCTGTATGTATGATTTCCAACAAGTTGGTTGCTCGCTCCATTGTCCCTGAGAATAGAGTCTTGGTCATTTTGCCCATGAGGCACGGTTCGCACGTGTCAAATGATTCATAATCGAGAGACTCTAAAAGTCCATCAGCATGGAGCTTCTTCATGCGCTTGACACCAATGTGACCAAGGCGGCAGTGCCACAAGTATGTGGGACTATCGTTATTAACTTTACATCTTTTGGTATTCACACTATGAATATGTGTAACATCACGTACGAGATTCATTAAGAATAAACCATTGACCATCGGAGCATGACCACAAAACATATCACTCATATAAATAGAACAACCATTATTCTCGGATTTAAATGAGTAGCCATCTCGTATTAAACGAGATCCAGATACAATGTTCATGCTCAAGCTTGGCACTAAATAACAATTATTGAGGTTTAAAACTAATCCCGTAGGTAAATGTAGAGGTAGCGTGCCGACGGTGATCACATCGACCCTGGAACCATTCCCGACGCGCATCGTCACCTCGTCCTTCGCCAGTCTCCGTTTATTCCGCAGCTCCTGTTTTGAGTTACAAATATGAGCAACGGCACCGGTATCAAATACCCAGGAGCTACTACGAGCACTGGTAAGGTACACTTCAATTACATGTATATCACATATACCTTTAGTGTTGCCGGCCTTCTTATCTGCTAAGTACTTGGGGCAATTCCGCTTCCAGTGACCAGTTCCCTTGCAATAAAAGCACTCAGTTTCAGGTTTGGGTCCATTCTTTGACTTCTTCCTGGCAACTGATTTACCAGGCGCGGCAACCTCCTTGCCGTCCTTCTTGAAGTTCTTCTTACCCTTGCCTTTCTTGAACTTAGTGGTTTTATTCACCATCAACACTTGATGTTCCTTTTTGATCTCCACCTCTGCAGATTTCAGCATTGAATACAACTCGGGAATGGTCTTTTCCATCCCCTGCATATTGTAGTTCATCACGAAGCTCTTGTAGCTAGGTGGGAGCGACTGAAGGATTCTGTCAATGACCGCCTCATCCGGGAGATTAACTTCCAGTTGAGTCAAGCGGTTGTGCAACCCAGACATCTTGAGTATGTGTTCACTGACAGAGCTATTTTCCTCCATCTTACAGCTAAAGAACTTGTCGGAGACATCATATCTCTCGACCCGGGCATGAGCTTGGAAAATCAATTTCAGCTCCTCGAACATCTCATATGCTCCGTGTTGCTCAAAACGCTTTTGGAGCCCCGGTTCTAAGCTGTAAAGCATGCCGCACTGAACGAGGGAGTAATCATCAGCACGAGACTAATGGGCGTTCATAACGTCTTGGTTTGCTGGGAATGGTGCATCACCTAGCGGTGCTTCTAGTACATAATCTTTCTTGGCAGCTATGAGGATGATCCTCAGGTTCCGGACCCAGTCCGCATAGTTGCTGCCATCATCTTTCAGCTTGGTTTTCTCTAGGAACGCGTTGAAGTTGAGGGTGACATTAGCGTGGGCCATTTGATCTACAAGACATATTGTATTAGACTAAGTTCATGATAATTAAGTTCATCTAATCAAATTAATGAATGAACTCCCACTCAGATTTGACATCCCTCCGTCATCTAAGTGATACATGATTCGAGTCAACTAGGCCATGTCCGATCATCACGTGAGACGGACTAGTCATCATCGGTGAACATCTCCATGTTGATCGTATCTTCTATACGACTCATGTTCGACCTTTCAGTCCTTCGTGTTCCGAGGCCATGTCTGTACATGCTAGGCTCGTCAATCCAACCTAAGTGTATTGGGTGTGTAAATCTGGCTTACACCCGTTGTATGCGAACGTAAGGACCTATCACACCCGATCATCACGTGGTGCTTCGGAACGACGAACCTTAGCAACGGTGCACAGTTAGGGAGAACACATTTTTGATATTTTAATGAGGGATCATCTTATTTATGCTACCGTCGTTCTAAGCAAATAAGATGTAAAACATGATAAACATCACATGCAATCAAATAGTGACATGATATGGCCAACATCATTTCGCTCCTTTGATCTCCATCTTCGGGGCGCCATGTTCATCGTCGTCACCGGCATGACACCATGATCTCCATCATCGTGTCTTCGTGAAGTTGTCACGTCAACTATTACTTCTACTACTATGGCTAACGCTTTAGCAATAAAGTAAAGTAATTACATGACGATTAGTTGACACGCAGGTCATAAATAAATAAAGACAACTCCTATGGCTCCTGCCGGTTGTCATACTCATCGACATGCAAGTTGTGATTCCTATTACAATAACAAGATCATCTCATACATCACATGATTCATCACAACTTTTGGCCATATCACATCACAAAGCACTTGCTGCAAAAACAAGTTAGACGTCCTCTAATTGTTGTTGCAAGTTTTTACGTGGCTGTTATAGGTTGCTAGCAAGAACGTTTCTTACCTACGTTAAAACCAAAACGTGAATTGTCAATCTCTATTTACCCTTCATAAGGACCCTGTTCATCGAATCTGATCCAACTAAAGTGGGAGAGACAGACACCCGCCAGCCACCTTATGCAACTAGTGCATGTCAGTCGGTGGAACCGGTCTCACGTAAGCGTACGTGTAAGGTTGGTCCGGGCCGCTTCATCCCACAATACCGCTGAACCAAGATAGGACTAGTAACGGCAAGAAGAATTGACAATTCGACGCCCACAACTACTTTGTGTTCTACTCGTGCATAGAAACTACGCATAGACCTAGCTCTGATACCACTGTTGGGGATCGTAGCAGAAATTAAAATTTTCCTACGCATCACCAAGATCTATCCATGGAGTATTCTAGCAACGAGGGGATAGGAGAGCACTACATACCACTTGTAGATCGCAACGGAAGCGTTCAAGAAGAACGTGGATGATGGAGTCGTACTTGTCGTGATCCAAATCACCGATGACCAGCGCCGAACGGACGGCACCTCCGCGTTCAACACACGTATGGTCGGGATGACGTCTCCTCCTTTTTGATCCAGCAAGGGGGAAGGAGAGGTTGATGAAGATCCAGCAGCACGACAGCGTGGTGGTGGATGCAGCAGAGTTCCAGCAGGGCTTCGCCAAGCTTCTGTGGAAAGAGGGAGAGGTGTAACGGGGAGAGGGAGGCGCCAATGCAGCAGGGGTGCGGCTGCCCTCCCCCCTTTATATAGGCCCCCTAGGGGGGGCGCAGCCCTGGAGATGGATCTCCAAGGGGGGGGGCGGCGGCCAAGGGGGGTGCCTTGCCCCCCAAGGCATGTGGGTCGCCCCCTGCCCTAGGGTTTCCAACCCTAGGCGCAAGGGGGAGGCCCATGGGGGGGCGCACCAGCCCACTATGGGCTGGTTCCCTCCCCACTTCAGCCCACGGGGCCCTCCGGGATGGGTGGCCCCACCCGGTGGACCCCTGGGACCCATCTGGTGGTCCCGGTACAATACCGGTGACCCCCAGATCCACCCCGATGGCCGAAACGACACTTCCTATATATAATTCTTTACCTACGGACCAATCCGGAACGTCTCGTGATGTCCGGGATCTCATCCGGGACTCCGAACAACCTTCGGTTTGCTGCATACTAATATCTTTACAACCCTAGCATTACCGAACCTTAAGTGTGTAGACCCTACAGGTTCGGGAGACATGCAGACATGACCGAGACGATCTCCGGTCAATAACCAACAGCGGGATCTGGATACCCATGTTGGCTCCCACATGCTCCTCGATGATCTCATCGGATGAACCACGATGTCGAGGACTTAATCAATCCCGTACTCAATTCCCTTTGTCCATCGGTACGATACTTGCCCGAGATTCGATCGTAGGTATACCGATACCTTGTTCAATCTCGTTACCGGCAAGTCTCTTTACTCGTTCCCGTAACACATCATCCCGTGAACAACACCTTGATCACATTGAGCTCATTATGATGATGTCTTACCGAGTGGGCCCAGAGATACCTCTCCGTCACACGGAGTGACAAATCCCAGTCTCGATTCATGCCAACCCAACAGATACTTTTGGAGATACCTGTAGTGCACCTTTATAGTCACCCAGTTACGTTGTGACGTTTGATACACCCAAAGCACTCCTACGGTATCCAGGAGTTGCATAATCTCATGGTCTAAGGAATGATACTTGACATTCAGAAAAGCTCTAGCAAACGAACCACACAATCTTTGTGCTATGCTTAGGTTTGGGTCTTGTCCATCACATCATTCTCCTAATGATGTGATCCCATTATCAATGACATCCCCATGTCCATAGTCAGGAAACCATGACTATCTATTGATCAACGAGCTAGTGCACTAGAGGCTTACTAGGGACATATTATGGTCTATGTATTCACACATGTATTATGATTTCCAAACAATACAATTATAGCATGAACAATAGACAATTATCATGAACAAGGAAATATAATAATCCATTTATTATTGCCTCTAGGGCATATTTCCAACAAGCACCTCAGTAGAGAAAGCTAAAACTGACTGTCATGATAGGGCCAGAGCTGGTCGCTGTTCGAGAGGTTTCGAGTCCCTGAAGATTTATGCCGCTTAGGGCGAGGAGTCGGCTTTGTCCGGCCTAGGCATGGATAGCGCCCCGAACTCGGTCTTTCGAATACTAGGGGCTTCGCCAAAATATAAAATTATAGAATTCTATGGCTAAGTGAGAGTGATAAAGCATTATAGTCCGATTGCCTTGTTCATCGTGCTGAGCACCTCCCTTGAAGGACCCAAGAATGGGAAAAAGAGTGCTCAGGTTTATCCCGAATACCCCAGCACTCGTGGCTTGCGGGCAGAAGCCGACGACTCGCAATCTCTCAGATTTAAATAAACGGCCGCACAGAAGGTAATATTTTAAATTCAAACAAGCGTTGCATAGCGCATATGAACAAGTTTTCAGCGTACAGGATCACAAATGCGAGTTCACTCAAAAATTACATCTCTGGCACACTCATCCGCCACAAGGCAGGCACCCTTCAGAACGCCCTCATAGTACATCTCAGGGTGGCGATGCTCCTTGCCCGGCGGTGGCCCGTCCTTCACCAGCTTCTCAGCATCCATCTTGCCCCAGTGAACTTTAACATGGGCAAGCGCCCTACGGGCACCTTCGATGCAGACGGAGCGCTTGATCACCTCAAGCCAAGGGCAGGCATCCGCAAGCCGCTTCACCAGCCCGAAGTAGCTCCCTGGCATGGCCTCTCCAGGCCACAGCCGGACTATCAGACCCTTCGTGGCCTGTTCGGCCGCCTTATGGAGCTCGACCATCTGCTTCAGCTGGTCGCTTAGGGGCACCGGATGACCGGCCTCAGTATACTGAGACCAGAATACCTTCTCCATCAAGCTCCCATCCTCGGCTCGGTAGTGCTTTGCGGCATCTGACACACTGCGGGGCAAATCTGTGAATGCTCCTGGAGAGCTCCGGACTCGGGTAAGTAACAAGTAATTCACCCTTACGTGCTTGCTTTGCATAATGAATACCTTACCCGCCGCTATCTTCTTCATCGCCTCAATTTCCTGGAGGGCCTTTTGGGCTTCGGCCTTGGCATGCTTGGCACTCTCGAGGGCCAAGGCAAGCTCGGACTCTCGCGTCTTCGAGTCAAGCTCCAAACTCTTGTGTTTTTTCACGAGAGCTTGGAGCTCTTGCTGCACCTCCTCCACCCTTGCTTCCTCTTTTCCTCGTTTGGTGCACTCCGTGGCCGCTTTGTTTTCGGCCTCGGACAACGCTTGCTTCAGGGTCGCCACCTCGATCGTGGCCCCTGCCATAGCCACAATGATCCTGTCATTTTTTGCAACCACATCTTTTCTATATACTTACATAAGGTATTACTTACCTTCCTTCTCCTCGAGCTGCTTCTTGGCAAGGCCGAGCTCGTTCTCGGACCGCTCGAGGCTCTGCTTCAACGCATCGACCTCCGCAGTAAGTGCGGCAGAGGTCAGCAGCGAAGCCTGCTTACGCATATCGACACAATTATGTTAGACCCTTGCGAATATTATTAGATCCTCTATTCGGCTTTTCTTTGTGAACACCAAACAGAGCATCAGGGGCTACTGTCTATGCGGTAATATTTTCATATATTTTTTACATACCTCAAAGCCTGTTAGAAGGCTGGCACAGGCTTCAGTCAGCCCGCTCTTGGCGGACTGAACTTTCTGGATCACCGCACTCATAATAGTGCGGTGCTCCTCATCGATGGAGGCGCTGTTAAGCACCTCCAACAAGTTATCCGGTGCCTCCGGTTGGACGGAGGTCACTGGCGCGGTAGGCTTGCCCTTCTTAGTGGGGGGCCGCCTGCCGGAGTCCGGAACCACTGGAGGTTCCGGTGCGGTGTTCGGCCCAGGGCCGGACATGGAGCCCTTGGGAACCTTGCTCCCTTTGCACCTGCAGTCCGGAAGGTCGCCCCATGGCGCCTCTAGGACTACCTCCCCACGGCTTGTTGCCCTTTGAGACAACACCTCGGCGTTGTCCGTAAGGCGGGGGGAGGAGGCAGTCGGAAGAGATCCTCCGCTGCTCATGGCCGACGGGTCCAAAGAGCCGCTCGACGAGGATACGTCAATATGGGCCCGGGACGGACTGCATAACCGTGTCCGGCGTTAGAAGAAGCTGTGCAATTATAAGATGCCGCGAGTTACTCAAGCGTCCAAATACTTACGATCTCGCCAGGGGCTTGGCCCTGAGTGGTCACTCCTCTTCGCTGTCGTCAGCGGTGGCGGAGTAGTCCGGAGGGAGGGTCTTCCCCTTCTTGGACCTTCCGGCCTCCCCAGTTGGGGCGGCCTTCCTTTTCTTTTCTTCCCCCGCTGGAGGGGAAGAAGTTTATTTTTCCTCCTCCTCATCTTCGTGGGAGGAGTGCGCCTCAGAGTCATCGGATGATGAGTCTGATATCGCCGGGCGCCGGGAACTCTTTCGGGTTCCCGTGGCCTTCTTCTTGGCCTTCTTCTCCGGCACCACGTAAGGTGCCGGAACCAGCAGCTCCGCTAAGCGAGCGTCTGCTGGGCCTTCGGGCAGAGGAGCCGGACAGTTAATCTGTTCGGCCATCTCCACCCATTCATGTCAAAGGTACGGGAGCTTAGATCCCACATAGAGTTAAACTATGAGAAATGAGTATCCGATAAGAGGCAAAACAGCTTACCGCGCCGGCTGGGCGCTTCGCGCAGAATCCGTGATCCTTGGTAACGGGAGGGGGAACCTCGGCGCCCTTGAATAGCACCTTCCAGGCATCCTCGTGTGTTGTGTCGAAGAGCCTGTTCAGAGTTTGGTGCTGGGCCGGGTCGAACTCCCACAAGTTGAACGCCTGTCGTTGACACGGGAGGATCCGGAGGATGAGCATGACCTGGACTACGTTGACGAGTTTGAGCTTCTTGCTCACCATGTTTTGGATACATGTTTGGAGTCCGGTCAGCTCTCCCGAACTGCCCAGGACATGCCCTTCTCTTGCCAGGAGGTGAGGCGCGTGGGGATGCCAGATCGGAACTCGGGGGCCGCTTCCCATTCAGGATCACGCGGCTCGATGATGTAGAACCACCCCGATTGCCACCCCTTTATGGTCTCCACATAGGAGCCCTCGAGCCATGTGACATTGGGCATCTTGCCCACCATGGCGCCTCCGCACTCCGCCTGGCGGCCGCTCACTACCTTTGGCTTGACATTGAAGGTCTTCAGCCATAAGCCGAAGTGGGGCTTGATGCGGAGGAAGGCCTCGCACACGACGATAAACACCGAGATGTTGAGGATGAAGTTCGGGGCCAGATCGTGGAAATCCAGGCCGTAGTAGAACATGAGCCCTCGGACGAATGAGTGGAGAGGGAATCCCAGTCCACGGAGTAAATGGGTGAGGAACACTACCCTCTCGTGGGGCCTGGGGGTGGGGATGAGTTGCCCCTCATTTGGGAGCCGGTGCGCGATGTTGTCGGGCAGGTATCCGACTCTCCTCAGCTTCTTGATGTGTCCCTCCATGACGGAGGAGACCATCCACCTGCCTCCTGCTCCGGACATGGTTGGAGAAGGTTGAGGAAGGAAATGCGGACTTGGGCGCTGGACCTCGAGTGTGCGAAAATGGATGAGCAAAGGAGGAAGAAGGCGTGGATGAAAAGGTGAATCCTTATCCCCTTATATGGGCGGACGAAACTACGCGTCCCCACCAGCCTGATAAAACTCGCTTATCCCCCAAGCGCCGTAATCAATGGCGCGGTTGGGTTACCCACGTCCGTATTGATGAGAATCCCGTGATAAGGGGACACGATCTCTGCTTCGACAAGATGTGCCAAGGAAACCGCCTCACAAAACGCGCTGAGGTGGGACAGTAAAAAATGATTCGAATAAAGGCTTGGCTGTGGTGTGATGTCACGCTACAAAATACGTCAGCAGATTAGATTTGTGAAAATATTACTCTCTCTATGGTGGTATGTGGAACTTGTTTTGCAGAGCCGGACACGATCCTCGTGTTCAACATCTTCTATGAAGTATTCGGAGGAGGAACCCGCCTTGCAATGCCGAAGACAATCTGCGCACCGGACTCATCGTCATTGAAGCCTAGTTAAGGGGCTACTGAGGGAGTCCTGGATTAGGGGGTATCCGGACAGCCGGACTATAACCTTTGGCCGGACTATTGGACTATGAAGATACAAGATTGAATACTTCGTCCCATGTCCGGATGGGACTCTCCTTGGCGTGGAAGGCAAGCTTGGCAATACGGATATGTAGATCTCCTTCCTTGTAACCGACTCTGTGTAACCATAGCCCCCTCCGGTGTCTATATAAACCGGAGGGTTTTGTCCATAGGACAACAATCACAACAATCATACCATAGGCTAGCTTCTAGGGTTTATCCTCTTTGATCTCGTGGTAGATCTACTCTTGTACTACCCATATCATCAATATTAATCAATCAGGAGTAGGGTTTTACCTCCATCGAGAGGGCCCGAACCTGGGTAAAAACATCGTGTCCCTTGTCTCCTGTTACCATCCGCCTAGACGCACAGTTCGGGACCCCCTACCCGAGGTCCGCCGGTTTTGACACTGACACCACCATATCTACCTATATGCGATATTACCCTGCCGTTCTAAGTAAATTTGCATGTGCCACCTCTAAAATTTCAAATGAACATCTGTTTTTTGTGTGCCTGGATTGTTCATAGAGCGATAGGGGGTAGTCGGTATCTTCCATGCTAAGCGGGTTATTGTCATGATGAGTGTCTATTCACTCATCCTTGCACGAGAGGGGAGGTAATAGGGATTCCCAGTCCCGAAATAAAAAATTACAAATAATTAAAAAAACTCCCCCAGGATTGTTGTTGGTATGGACTGTACCCGTGGATTCGGCTAGCCATGGAGTGTGATTGTTGGTCGAGGGGGAGTAAATCTTTCCTTTTATCGCTTCGGAACCGCCACTAATGTGTTTAGCATGTAAGATATTGATAACTTTCGGTCGTGAAGTAAACATGAAGGATGCATTTCCCAAAATTTCATTTATCTCTAATTTAAGCTTCGAGCTCTGGCACCTCTGCAAATCCCTGTTTCCCTCTATGAAGGGACTATCTATTTAATTTTATGTTGGGTCATCACCTTCTCAAACAAGCGCCAGATTTGAGAGCACTATTGTCATCGTCATGCATTGTGCATAGTTAATGTTGAATGCATAATGACTGGATCTTTTCTACCATGAATTACAATGTTTAGTCGCTGCTTGGACTTTGGAGGTGCTCTGCATTTATGTTTAGCGGTCTCAGCAAGGGCTAGCAAGATACCATTGTTGCCATATTATATCATGGTTGTTTTGACAAAGTGTTATCATTTGAGATATTTCATTATTGCTCGCTAGTTTCTTATGCTATGGATATGAGTTAATATAATTTTTAAGATTTATTGTTGACATGCTTAGTCATAATCTTTGCTGAAAACCAGGGTGCTACATAATCTTATTTATGTAAACAAGAACAAAAGAGTTTGAAAAAGTTTTTCTTTTTCACTAGTTTATCAACTAAATTGCTTGAGGACAACCAAAGGTTTAAGCTTGGGGGAGTTGATACATCTTCGTCGTATCTAGTTTTACTAACACTTTTGCTCTTGTTTTGGACTCTAATTTGCATGATTTGAATGAAACTAACCCGGACTGATGCTGTTTTCAGCAGAACTACCATGGTGCTGTTTTTGTGTAGAAATAAGAGTTCTCGGAATAGAACAAAACTTTTTGGAGAATTTCTATACAATAAAAGAAAAATACTGGAGCCAAGAACCATCGAAGGGGGGAGGGCTGGGTGAGCACAACCCACCAGGCCCCCCCTCCTGGCGCGCTCAGGTGGGTTGTGCCCACCTGGTGTCCCCGCAGACCCTGATTCCAACTCTATAAAATCCTGTTATTGAAGAAAAAAAATCAGGGAGAAAGAATTATCGCGTTTCACGCACTGTTCAAAAAATCTTCCAATTTAGTGATTAATCTTCTGATTTATCGCTACTCGTGAGATTATGCCTTATCTTCACCGTTCATCTTTTGGACTGATTTATCGCTCTGACAAGTGATTTATCGGGAATCTACCGATAAATCGGACCTATTCATAGCACTATGTTTGTAAAAACTATGTTTGTTTGTGTTTTGTGGACCTTGTTACACAATATGTACTGTTGTCCTATTTTGTTTTTCATTATACGAGGATTCAAAGGCTAGGAAATGAGGTAACACTTGTGTCAAATATTGTTTTGGTGTTGAATATACCGTATTTTAGTGTTGGGGTCCTGGGATGTGCAAAAGAATGTCTGATTAATAGTCGACCGTTAAAATCAATTAATTGGCTGATTTCTGATTATCTGTAATCCTTAGCTGACCGAGACGCTAACGATAAGCGATATCCTCAACATTGGTTTCACGAGACGGAACCGCTGCCACCTTCTGTTCTTCATCGGGAGGCCAGATCTGGAGTCCGTTTGGGGCTCCGGAGAGGGGAATATTCGGTCTTCGTCATTACCAACCCTCCTACATCGCCAATTCCATGATGCTCCCCATCGGGAGTGAGTAATTCCTTCGTAGGCTCGCTGGTCGGTGAGGAGTTCGATGAGATTCATCATGTAACTTAGTTAGTTTTGTTAGGGCTTGATCCCTAGTATCCATTATGTTCTGAGATTGATGTTGCTATGACTTTTCTATGCTTAATGCTTGTCACTAGGGCCCGAGTACCATGATTTTAGATCTGAACAGTTTATGTTTTCACATTATATCTATGTTCTAGATCCGATCTTGCAAATTATATGCACCTGCTGCGTGTTTTTCACATATTTTTCTTGCTAAGTTACTACTAATGCTGCTACTGTCACAACTGCTACAAAATCATTGCTATCACTGTTATTGTTACTATTACTGTTACCATTGCTATCATAACTATCATATTACTGTGCTACTGATTATCTTGTTGTAGATATTTAATCTCCAGGTGTGGTTGAATTGCCAACTCAACTCCTAATACTTGAAAATATTCTTTGGCTCCCCTTGTGTCGAATCTATAAATTTGGGTTGAATCCCTCGAAAACGGTTGCGATCCCCTGTACTTGTGGGTATCAGCATGCCACTCATGGCCCATCATTCAGCCACTCCGACTTGTGTTAACTAAATAACATACCACATTAACGAAAAAGGCTTTTGCCCCTCTTTATATAAAAAACAAACCACCGAAGCATGACGTCCAACAAAGTTCACAGCAGACATGCACACACACACGCCGCACGTAAAGTAGCACAACACAAGGTACACAAGTTCTGCCGAGGGCACATCTCAACAAGCCCATAGATAAAGAGAAAAAATGACAGGTGGTGGCGCAGGAAGTGAAGATCTAATCCGACTTTGGTGGTGGAGGAGGTAGCGACGGCGCCAAGCGGAGAGCCATCACGCGAAGATGAGCAATGATGGTGTTGATGGCGTCCCTGTCCGGAGGGCGGCTAAGCGGCCGCCAAAGCTACAAATAACCACACCATTTGAACACAGTGTCAGTAGCACGTTGCAGAGGTACACACTGAATCACAAGCTTATTCTGAACCGTCCACAGCGTCCAGGCAAGCACCCCAATAGTCAGCCACCTAGTGTGGCGGACCGCTGGCGGTAAAGCCTAGAATCCGGCGAAGAGGTCGGGGAAGTTGTTGTGGCACCAACTTCCGCCCACCGCTTCACGGAAGCAACTCCAAAGGAACTGCACGGACACACAGGAGAATAAGATGTGGTTCGAGTCCTCCTCCGTCCCATAGAGCGGACACAACCCATCCCTCGGGCCATTCCGCTTGAGCACCTCAACACCGGAAGGGACGCTGCCTCAGATCCATTGCCACAGGAATATCCTAATCTTCAACGGGAGCCGGATTGCCCAAATCACCGCGAGAAGCTCTGGTCTCGGTGTCTCCGCGATGGGCCTGGTAAAGGGATTCAGTGGAGAAGCTACCCGATAGCTCTAGCCGTCACGAGGCGGTCGTTCGCCTACTCCAAGTTAGGCTTATGCAGGCCGATGCAGTCTAGGAGGTCTTGCCAAGCGAGAGCCTCCATAGGCCTGAACGGCCGCCGGAACGCGAGGTGCCCTAAGTCAATAAGGGCCACCTCGACAGAGATCCTAGGATCGACCGCGATGGCGAACAAGTCCCAGAAACGAGCCGCGAAAGGGTGGTCGCCAACCCAATAGTCGAACCAGAACATGGTGGACGCGCCAAAACCGGTCGAAATAGAGGTCCCGATGTGGAGGACCAGGAGAAACTGAATGATGGACTGCCAGAACTGGGAGCCTCCAGACCGCTGACAGAAGGCTAGGGTCTGACCACGCAGGTACTTATTCTGAATGATGCGCAGCCAAAGGCCTCCCTCCCAATTCGCAATCCGCCACAACCAGCGGGTCAGTAGGGCAATGTTCATGCGTTTGGATGACATGATCCCGAGCCTGCCCTAATCCCGCACTTTGCAAATCTCGGGACAGCGGACCATATGATACTTTTGCTTATCGCCTTCGCATGCCTATAAGAAACGCGCCTGGACCTTAGCAATCTCATGGTGGAGCATCTCAGGCAGGCTATAGAAGCTCATTAAGAACAGGAGCAAGCTGGATAGGGATGAGTTTATCCGAGTGGCCGTAGATAGCCATCAACCCTACCACGGCTCAATACAGCATTGGAGCTTGTTCACCATAGGTCGCAGCTCTGCCACGGTCAGCCGTGAGTCACTAATGGGAATCCCTAGGTAGGTCATGGGGAAGGAGTCTAGCTGACAGTTGAGGCGGCCAAGCTATGCTCTGGCTCTCGGGGGGGGGGGGAGTAGCCCCAAACCCCGTTCCTAAATACTCCCTCTGTTTCTAAATATTTTTCTTTCTAGGGATTTCAACAAGTGACTACATACCGAGCAAAATGAAAAACACTCTGTCTCATGCAATCTAGTGCATAAGACAAGTGAAAAAACTTCCAGGTTCATAACAGTTTATGGGTCACCATATGATGATGGCAAGGATGAATTCATTTCTGAACTCCATAGTATGTTCATTGATGACCACCAACCCACTATTATTGGGGGGATTTCAACCTGGTTAGATATCAAAAAGATAAAAATAATGGTAGAATTAACCACAGTTGGAGTGATAAATTCAATGCTTGGATAGAGATTTGGAGCCTGTTAGATATCAAAATGTCTGGTAGGCAGTTTACCTGGGCTAATAACCAGGATAACTTGGTTATGAGCACTATAGATAGGATTTTTTGTACCACTGAACTAGATACTTTATTTCCTTTAAGTAGTTCTCAAGCTCTCCCTAGAACTGGTAGTGATCACACTCCTATTTTATGGGATTCTGGCATAGATAGTACCCCAAAAAGCTCAAGCTATAAATTTGAGAAATGGTGGCTACTTAGAGCTGAATTTAAAGAGCTTGTGGAAAAAACTGGCCTGCCCCTGTCAAAAGTACCACCCCATTGACATTTGGCAGGATAAATTGAGTAGATTTAGGAAATTTTGTAGGGGATGGAGTAGAAATGTAGGTGCTGAGATTAGGAAAGCTAAACATGATTTAACAGAAGAATATGACAAGCTTGATATAAAGTCAGAAACTATGCATCTTTCTGAGGCAGAGAATGTAAGGATGAAAGAACTCCTTTCTAGACTCCATAATCTATGGATTGTAGAAGAAGTTAAAGCTAGACAAAAATCCAGGGATATGGATATCCTTGAAGGGGATAGGAATACTAAATATTTCCAGTCTGTAGAAAATCAGAGGAGAAGGAAAACCCTGATTAGTAAGCTAGAAGGACCTAATGGCACTACCAATGATGTCAAAGGCATGTTGGGTATAGCCACATACTTCTATAAGGACCTTTGTAAGAAGGAAAATAGGAAAGGGTGTAGAATTAATAGTAATTTCTTTGCTGATGAGGAAAAGGTCAATGACTTAGAAAACCAATCTTTACAAAAACCTTTCTCTGAAGGATAAATAAAGGAGGCCATCTTTGGATCATACTCTGATGGAGCCCCTGGCTCAGATGGTCTGTCCTTTCTTTTCCTTCAAAACTTCTGGGAAGTAATTAAAATGGATGTGATAGCCATGTTTGATGATTTCCACAAAGGGGTGTTGGACCTATATAGCTTAAACTTTGCTGTGTTGACCCTTGTCCCAAAAGAAAAAGATGCTACCAACATGAAAAAATTTAGGCCCCTTAGTTAGTTCAATTGTATCTTTAAAGTGTTCACTAAGGTGCTCACAAATAGATTAGCTATGCAGATGAATAGACTTACCTCTAGTAACCAATCAGCTTTTATTAAAGGTAGGTTTATTCTGGAAAGTGTAGTCACATCACATGAGGTGCTGCACTCCACTGCTAAATCTGGCAACCCAGGTCTGGTGTTGAAATTAGACTATGAAAAAGCATTTGACAAAGTTAACCTAGATTTTCTTATTGAAATCCTAGAAAAAAGGAACTTCAACCCCCTTTGGGTGGCTTTGATCAAGCAAATCATACACATGGGGTCTGTTGGAGTGAAAATTAATGGTGTTGAAGGCAACTACTTTCTTACAGGAAAAGGCCTGAGATAGGGGGACCCTTTGTCCCCTCTACTCTTTAACTTGGTTGTAGATTCTGAGCAAGTTGTTATCCAAAGTAGCTTCAGACAAACTGATTAGTGGGTTATGTTCTGAACTAATTCCCAATGGGGTCATATGCTTGCAATATGCAGATGACACCATCCTCTTCATGGAGAAAATGAGCAGAACAAAAAAAATATGAAAATGGTCCTCACTTGTTTTGCGCAAGTCTCAGGCATGAGAACTAACTACTCAAAGAGTGAGATCATACCAATAGAGCTTTGATACGTCTCCAACGTATCTATAATTTTTGATTGTTCCATGCTATTATATTATCAATCTTGGATGTTTTATATGCATTTATATGCTATTTTATATGATTTTTGGGACTAACCTATTAACCAAGAGCCGAGTGCCAGTTTCTGTTTTTTTCCTTGTTTTTGAGTTTTACAGAAAAGGAATACCAAATGGAGTCCAATTAACGTGCCAATTTTTGATGGTTTTTTATGGACCAAAAGAAGCCCCGGGAGTAAAAGAGTTGGGCCAGCAGAGTACCGGGCTGCCCACGAGGGTGGGGGGCGCGCCCTACCCCCTGGGCGCACTCCCCTATCTCGTGGACAACTCGGAAATCCCCTGACGTGAGACCCACGCCAAAAATTCCTATAAATACAGAAACCTCCAGAAAATAACCTAGATCGGGAGTTCCGCTGCCGCAAGCCTGTGTAGCCACCAAAAACCAATCGGGACCCTGTTCCGGCATCCTTCCAGAGGGGGGATCCCTCATCGGTGGCCATCTTCATCATCTCGGAGCTCTCCATGACGAGGAGGGAGTAGTTCACCCTCGGGGCTGAGGTTATGTACCAGTAGCTATGTGTCTGATCTCTCTCTCTCTCTCTCTCTCTCTTGTGTTCTTTATTTGGCACGATCTTGACGTATCGCAAGCTTTGCTATTATAGTTGGATCTTATGATGTTTCTCACCCTCTACTCTCTTGTAATGGATTGAGTTTTCCCTTTGAAGTTATCTTATCGGATTGAGTCTTTAAGGATTTGAGAACACTTGATGTATGTCTTGCGTGGGATACCCGTGGTGACAATGGGGTATTCTATTGATTCACTTGATGTATGTTTTGGTGATCAACTTGCGGGTTCAGTGACCTTGTGAAATTATGCATAGGGGTTGGCACACGTTTTCATCTTGACTCTCTCGTAGAAACTTTGGGGCACTCTTTGAAGTTCTTTGTGTTGGTTGAATAGATGAATCTGAGATTGTGTGATGCATATCGTATAATCATACCCGCGGATACTTGAGGTGACATTGGATTATCTAGGTGACATTAGGGTTTTGGTTGATTTGTGTCTTAAGGTGTTATTCTGGTATGAACTCTATGATAGATCGAACGGAAAGAATAGCTTCGCGTTATTTTACTAAGGACTCTTGAATAGATCGATCAGAAAGAATAACTTTTAGGTGGTTTCGTACCCTACCATAATCTCTTCGTTTGTTCTCCGCTACTAGTGACTTTGGAGTGACTCTTTGTTGCATGTTGAGGGATAGTTATATGATCCAATTATGTTATTATTGTTGAGAGAACTTGCACTAGTGAAAGTATGAACCATAGGCCTTGTTTCCTAGCATTGCAATACCGTTTACGCTCACTTTTATCATTAGTTACCTTGCTGTTTTTATATTTTCAGATTACAAAAACCTATATCTACCATCCATATTGCACTTGTATCACCATCTCTTCGCCGAACTAGTGCACCTATACAATTTACCATTGTATTGGGTGTGTTGGGGACACAAGAGACTCTTTGTTATTTGGTTGCAGGGTTTTTTGAGAGAGACCATCTTCATCCTACGCCTCCCACGGATTGGTAAACCTTAGGTCATCCACTTAAGGGAAATTTGCTACTGTCCTACAAACCTCTGCACTTGGAGGCCCAACAACGTCTATAAGAAGAAGGTTGTGTAGTAGACATCAAGCAGTTTCTGGCACCGTTGCTGGGGAGGTGAGTGCTTGAAGGTATATATTTAGATCTTGTAATCGAATCTTTTAGTTTCTTGTTTTATCACTAGTTTAGTTTATAAAAGAAAACTACAAAAAATGGAATTGAGGGTGCCTCATATGCTTCATCTTTTTAATGTCTTTCATGAAAATGATGTGAAGGAAAATTGTGCTCAAGTACTAGAAGAAGAATTACATAGAATGCTTGGCATAAAATATGTGAATGATGAGCTTGATTGCAATGTTGTTAGTATGAATTCTTTGAATAACCATGATGCTAATGATATGCAAAGCCACAAGCTTGGGGATGCTATGTTTGATGAAAATGATATGTTTAGTCCCCCCAAGTTTTGATGAGCAAATTTATTATGATGAAAGCATGCCTCCTATTTATGATGATTATTGTGATGACACCTATGCTATAAAGAATAAAGATAACCATGAAACTTGTCATCATGATTTTAATTTTCAATTGGATTATGCTTCACATGATAGTTATTTTGTTGAGTTTGCTCCCACTACTATTGATGAGAATAAATTTGCTTATGTGGAGAGTAATAAAAATTCTATGCTTGTAGATCATGAAAAGAATGCTTTATGTGATGGTTATATTGTTGAATTCATTCATGATGCTACTGAGAATTATTATGAGGGAGGAACCTATGCTTGTAGGAATTGCAATAATATCAAGTTTCCTCTCTATGTGCTTAAAGTTTTGAAGTTATGCTTGTTTTGCCTTCCTATGCTAGTTGATTATTGTTCCCATAAGTTGTTTGCTCACAAAATCCCTATGCATAGGAAGTGGGTTAGACTTAAATGTGCTAGTCATATTCTTCATGATGCTCTCTTTATGTTTCAGTTCTTATCTTTTATGTGAGCATCATTGAAATCATCATGCCTAGCTAGGGGCGTTAAACATTAGCGCTTGTTGGGAGGCAACCCAATTTTATTTATGTTCTTTGCTTTTTTGCTCTTGTTTAGTAATAAATAATTCATCTAGCCTCTGTTTAGATGTGGTTTTATGTTTTAATTAGTGTTTGTGCAAAGTAGAACCTTTGGGAAGACTTGGGTGAAGTCTTTGCGATCTTGCTGTAAAAAAATAGAAACTTTTGCGCTCACGAGATTAGCTGCCATTTTTTTTACTAGAGAGTGCTTTTAGGTTGATTATTTTTGCAGATGATTAATATACAAATTCCTCAGGTACACCAATTTATTTCAGAATTTTTGGAGTTACAGAAGTATTCGAATTATACAGATTACTACAGACTGTTCTGTTTTTGACAGATTCTGTTTTCATTGTGTTGTTTGCTTATTTTGATGAATCTATGGGTAGTATCGGAGGGTATGAACCATAGAGATGTTGGAATACAGTAGATATTACACCAATATGAATTTAGAACGAGTTCACAACAGTACCTAAGTGGTGGTTTTATTTTCTTATACTAACGGAGCTTACGAGTTTTCTGTTGAGTTTTGTGTTGTGAAGTTTTCAAGCTTTGGGTAAAGATTCGATGGACTATGGAATAAGGAGTGGAAAGAGCATAAGCTTGGGGATGCCCAAGGCACCCCAAGGTAATATTCAAGGACAACCAAGAGCCTAAGCTTGGGGATGCCTCGGATGGCATCCCCTCTTTTGTCTTCGTTTATCGGTAACTTTACTTGGAGCTATATTTTTATTCACCACATGATATGTGTTTTGCTTGGAGCATCATTTTATTTTATTTTGTTTTGCTTGTTGTTTGAATAAAATACCAAGATCTGAAATTCTTAAATGTTAGAGAGTCTTCACATAGTTACATAATTATTCGGCTACGCATTGATCTTCACTTATATCTTTCGGAGTAGTTTGTCATTTGCTCTAGTGCTTCACTTATATCTTTTTAGAGCATGGCGGTAGTTTTATTTTGAAGAAATTTTTGATCTTTCATGCTTCACTTATGTTATTTTGAGAGTCTTTTAGAACAGCATGGTAATTTTCTTTGGTTATAAAATTAGTCCTAATATGATGGGCATCCAAGATGGCTATAATAAAAACTTTCATATAGAGTGCATTGAATACTATGAGAAGTTTGATACTTGATGATTGTTTTGAGATATGAAGATGGTGATATTAGAGTCGTGCTAGTTGAGTAATTGTGAATTTGAGAAATACTTGTGTTGGAGTTTGCAAGTCCCGTAGCATGCACGTATGGTAACCGTTGTGTGACAAATTTGAAGCATGAGGTGGTTCTTTGATTGTCTTCCTTATGAGTGGCGGCCGGGGACGAGCGATGGTCTTTTCCTACCAATTTGTCCCCCTAGGAGCATGCGCGTAGTGCTTGGTTTTTATGACTTGTAGATTTTTGCAATAAGTATATGAGTTCTTTATGACTAATGTTGAGTCCATGGATTGTACGCACTCTCACCCTTCCATCATTGCTAGCCTCTTCGGTACCATGCGTTGCCCTTTCTCACCTTGAGAGTTGGTGCAAACTTCACTGGTGCATCCAAACCCCGTGATATGATATGCTCTATCACACATAAGCCTCCTTAAATCTTCCTCAAAACAGGTACCATACCTACCTATTATGGTATTTCCATAGCCATTCCGAGATATATTGCCATGCAACTTTCCACCATTCTGTTTATTATGACACGCTTCATCATTGTCATATTGCCTTGCATGATCATGTAGTTGACATCGTATTTGTGGCAAGGTCACCATGCATAATTTTCATACATGTCACTCTTGATTCATTGCCCATCCCGGCACACCGCCGGAGGCATTCATATAGAGTCAAATTTGTTCTAATATTGAGTTGTAATCATTGAGTTGTAAATAAATAGAAGTGTGATGATCATCATTGTTAGAGAATTGTCCCGTGAAAAAAAGAAAAAAGAAAGGCGAAATAAAAAAAAGAAAGGCCAAAAAAAGGGAAGGCCCAAAAATAAAAGAAGGGACAATGCTACTATCCTTTTTCCACACTTGTGCTTCAAAGTAGCACCATGATCTTCATGATAGAGAGTCTCTTATTTTGTCACTTTCATATACTAGTGGGAATTTTTCATTATAGAACTTGGCTTGTATATTCCAAAAATGGGCTTCCTCAAATGCCCTAGGTCTTCGTGAGCAAGCAAGTTGGATGCACACCCATTTAGTTTCTTTTGTTGAGCTTTCATACATTTATAGCTCTAGTGCATCCGTTGCATGGCAATCCCTACTCCTTGCATTGACATCAATTGATGGGCATCTCCATAGCCCGTTGATTAGCCGCGTCAATGTGAGACTTTCTCCTTTTTTGTATTCTCCGCACAACCCCCATCATCATATTCTATTCCACCCATAGTGCTATGCCCATGGCTCACGCTCATGTATTGCGTGAAAGTTGAAAAAAGTTTGAGAATACTAAAGTTTGAAACAATTGCTTGACTTGTCATCGGGGTTGTGCATGATGAGAGCAGTTTGTGTGACGAAGATGGAGCATTGCCAAACTATATGATTTTGTAGGGATGAGCTTTCTTTGGCCATGTTATTTCGATAAGACATAATTGTTTGGTTAGTATGCTTGAAGTATTATTATTTTTATGCAAATATTAAACTTTTTTCTTGAATCTTATGGATCTGAATATTCATGCCACAATAAAGAAAATTAAATTGATAAATATGTTAGGTAGCATTCCACATCAAAAAATTCTGTTTTTATCATTTACTTACTCGAGGACGAGTAGGAATTAAGCTTGGGGATGCTTGATACGTCTCCAACGTATCTATAATTTTTGATTGTTCCATGCTATTATATTATCAATCTTGGATGTTTTATATGCATTTATATGCTATTTTATAGAGAAAAGTATGTTTTTGGTCCCTCAAGTTTCCAAAAAGTATGGACTTAGTCCCTCAAGATTTTTTGGTATACATTTGGTCCCTCAAGTCTTAAAACCGGACAAGTTTGGTCCTAAACCAAATTTTGACCCCGTTGACTGGGTTTGACCGCCACAAAACCGCCCGATGAACAGTAAATTCGAATTTATTTTAAAAAAATCTTCAAAAAAATCTGAAATTTTTTGGGGTCCAATATGCTTATATGCGTAAGGTGCGACCAAATTTTTGTGGTCTTTCGACACTAGAGGAGCTCGTGACGAAAAGAACAAAAATATCTGTCCGATGAATAGTAAATTCACAAAAAAAATAAAAAAAGTTCAAAAAATTCTGAATTTTTTTGGTGTCCAATATGGTTACATGCGCAAGGTGTGACCAACATTTTGTCATGAAATGACGTAGGACGGGCTCTAGCAAAAAAACAAATTTTGGCTATTTGTGTGAGCGAAAATTTGTTTTTTTCTTTTTTTGCCACGAGCTCCTCGAGTGTCGAAAGACCACGGAAATTTGGTCGCACCTTGCGCATGTAAGCATATTGGACCCCAAAAAAATTCAGATTTTTTTGAAGTTTTTTTTTGTAAAAACTCGAATTTACTGTTCATCGGCGGTTTTGTGGCGGTCAAACCCGGTCAACGGGGTCAAAATCTGGTTTAGGACCAAACTTGTCATGTTTTGAGACTTGAGGGACCAAATGTATACCAAAAAATCTTGAGGGACCAAGTCTATACTTTTTGGGAACTTGAGGGACCAAAAACATACTTTTCTCTATTTTATATGTTTTTTGGGACTAACCTATTAACCTAGAGCCCAGTGCCAGTTTCTGTTTTTTTCTTGTTTCTGAGTTTTACAGAAAAGGAATACCAAACGGAGTCCAATTGACGTGCCAATTTTTTATGATTTTTATGGACCAAAAGAAGCCCCCGGAGTAAAAGAGTTGGGCCAGAAGAGGCTGCCCACGAGGGTGGGGGGCGCGCCCTACACCCCTAGGCGCGCCCCCCTATCTCGTGGACGGCTCGGAGACCCTCCTGACGTGAGACCCACGCCAAAAATTCCTACAAATACAGAAACCTCCAAAAAATAACCTAGATCGGGAGTTCCGCCGCCGCAAGCCTCTGTAGCCACCAAAAACCAATCGGGGCCCTATTCCGGCACCCTGCCGGAGGGGGGATCCCTCATCGGTGGCCATCTTCATCATCCCGGCGCTCTCCATGACGAGGAGGGATTAGTTCACCCTCGGGGCTGAGGGTATGTACCAGTAGCTATGTGTTTGATCTTTCTCTCTCTCTCTCTCTCTCTCTCTCTCTCTCTCGTGGTCTTTATTTGGCACGATCTTGATGTATTGTGAGCTTTGCTATTATAGTTGGATCTTATGATGTTTCTCCCCCTCTACTCTCTTGTAATGGATTGAGTTTTCCCTTTGAAGTTATCTTATCGGATTGAGTCTTTAAGGATTTGAGAACACTTGATGTATGTCTTGCGTGGGATACCCATGGTGACAATGGGGTATTCTATTGATTCACTTGATGTATGTTTTGGTGATCAACTTGCGGGTTCAGTGACCTTGTGAAATTATGCATAGAGGTTGGCACACGTTTTCGTCTTGACTCTCCGGTAGAAACTTTGGGGCACTCTTTGAAGTCCTTTGTGTTGGTTGAATAGATGAATCTGAGATTGTGTGATGCATATCGTATAATCATACCCGCGGATACTTGAGGTGACATTGGAGTATCTAGGTGACATTAGGGTTTTGGTTGATTTGTGTCTTAAGGTGCTATTCTGGTACAAACTCTATGATAGATCGAACGGAAAGAATAGCTTCGCGTTATTTTACTAAGGACTCTTGAATAGATCGATCAGAAAGAATAACTTTGAGGTGGTTTCGTACCCTACCATAATCTCTTTGTTTGTTCTCCACTATTAGTGACTTTGGATTGACTCTTTGTTGCATGTTGAGGGATAGTTATATGATCCAATTATGTTATTATTGTTGAGAGAACTTGTACTAGTGAAAGTATGAACCATAGGCCTTGTTTCCTAGCATTGCAATACCGTTTACGCTCACTTTTATCATTAGTTACCTTGCTTTTTTTATATTTTCAGATTACAAAAACCTATATCTACCATCCATATTGCACTTGTATCACCATCTCTTCGCCGAACTAGTGCACCTATACAATTTACCATTGTATTGGGTGTGTTGGGGACACAAGAGACTCTTTGTTATTTGGTTGCAGAGTTGTTTGAGAGAGACCATCTTCATCCTACGCCTCCCACGGATTGATAAACCTTAGGTCATCCACTTAAGGGAAATTTGCTACTGTCCTACAAACCTCTGCACTTGGAGGCCCAACAACGTCTATAAGAAGAAGGTTGTGTAGTAGACATCAAGCTTTCTCCTGAAGAAACTCAATCTTTTGCAGATATTTTAGAATGTAGAATAGGGACTTTCCCAATAAAGTACCTGGGGATTCCTTTGCACTATGATAAACTTAGGAGAGAGGATATACAACCCCTAATAGACAAAATCCTTAAAAGGATGGCTGGCTGGAGAGGCAAGCTCCTTTCTTATGCTGCTAGGCTAATCTTGATTAAGACTTGCCTAACCAGCATCCCCATCTACCTCCTCTTTTTTTCAAATTTCCGAAATGGGCTCTAGATATGATCAATAGTCAGATGGCCAATTGCTTGTGGAATGACTTTGAAGGAAATAGGAAAATTCACCTTGCCAATTGGCATTTAGTTTGTATGAGCAAAAAACATGGGGGGTTAGGGGTGCCTAACATCAAAGATGTAAACCTTTGCCTTCTTGGGAGCTGGGTAAAAAGATACATCAAAGATGAGGGAAAGCTTTGGAAACAAATAGTAGATAGGAAATACATCAACAACTCCCCTAATATATTTTCTAGTAAACCTCAGAACCCTTCCAGATGTTGGCAAGGTGTCATGTGGGCAGCTAAGACCTTGAAATTTGGATATAAATGGGTGGTAGGAGATGGGGAGAAGATCAAATTCTGGGAAGACATCTGGTTTGGGACATCTCCCCTCTTAGTTCAATTCCGGCCTCGGTACTCCATATGCCACCATCAGTGATGTGCCATAGCTGAGATCTGAGAAAATAATGAAATTAAACTCACTTTTAGAAGGGTTTTTACACCTGCTATGATGGAGCAATGGTATGCCCTAGAACAAATCATTAGGAGCACACTGCTTCAAGAAGGGGGTGACTCACTTGTTTGGCAATATGAAGCTAAAGGGGAGTACACTGCTGGCTCCCTTTACAGCATCATCAATTTCAGGGGGTCCAACCAGTATATATACCAGCGGTGTGGTCAATAAAAACCCCACCCAGGGTCCAGGTGTTTTTATGGCTGCTCTCCCACAACAAGCTGATGACTAAAGACAACCTGGCCAAGAGAGGCATAGAAAAAGCTCCAGAGTGTGTGTATTGCTCTGAAAAAGAATCCATTACACACTTATTCTTTGAATGTGTGGTGGCCAAACAAATCTGGGCAGGGGTCTCAGAATTTTTGGGTATGGAACTAGGGACTAATTACATATCCATTGCTAGATTTTGGCGAGCTAATAAGAAGCATATTGCTTTAAATTCAGTCTGTGCATGTGTTCTATGGACTATGTGGGAAAATATAAATTCACATGTCTTTAACAATGCTATATGGACTGATGCGAAACAGATATGGAGGAGAATGCTAGGACATGTCGGCAGATGGTTGATCTTGTTCGAAGGACCTGCCTTGGCAAAGATGGAGGCGTTCGTTCAGAAAATCTCCTACATCCTGGAAGCTCCCTTCCAAATTCTGGCAGGGTAACTGATGGGGAGAAGAGCACTGAAGGTGGCTTCAATCACTCCCTCTTTCTCTCTTGACTGAAGATCAATGGCGCTCCAAAACCAGAGGATCCAAGCTACCAAGTCTCTCCACCAAGAAGCCCTCACAAGAGCACATGCAAGACGACGCTGCTCAGCCCGGTCACTCCTCTGGAGCTGGGTGGATCGCCGGTAAAACCATGGAAGAAGCTCAAGAGTGTGTCCACGGTGGATACGCTGAAGGAGACGGTGCCCCCGGGGCTTGCCTAGTGCGCTACGCGAAGCTGGGAGAAAAGCATGGAGATGAGGGCAAAAACTTCAGTTTAAGAAAAAAGAGAGAGGACTGGGTGTTGCAGATTTGGGCAACAAGTTTTTTCTGATGTAATAAATCTGTTTAGACCTTTTGTTTTAGATCTGATCTACTGATTAGCGATATTTTCTCTCTTTCCTTTCATTAGTCGTCGTGAACATGCAAGGCATGCCTGTAATTTGGTGTTTCTTTCCTGGTCTCATCTATAAAATGGGGCCGGGGGGCTCAAAACCTCTTTTTTTCTAAAAAAAATACCGAGCAAAATGAGTGAATATACACTCCAAAATATGTCTATATACATCTGTATGCCTTTTTAGAGATTTCAAATGGACTACATACGGAGTAGAATGAGTGAATCTACACTCTAAATTATGTCTATATACATCTATATGTAATTTGTATTGAGATATCTAAAATGTCATATATTTAGGAACGGAGGTAGTACGTCTTCTTTAGTTAGCACTTGAATGTTTGGAGGAGTATGTTTAATCATCCGGCGGATTGGCTAAGATTCATTAATTGATGCTTTTGATAACCCAAATTGGCCAGAATTCATTAAGTAGTACTCCCTCATCTATTTTGGAACGGAGGGAGTAATCATTTTCATCCTTTCGTCCCAAAGTCTCGACGCTCTTTCCAATGTCAGGCCTCGTGCAATCAGTAGTGAGTGAGCAGCGACGGCTCGTCCCTCCACCCGAAGCATGTTTCTAGCATTCGTCTTCCTCTCAGCCTCACCTCGCAGTGGCAGTACTACTACTCCCTCAAGAACTTCTTTTGGATCATGTTGCGGCGGCAGTCCATGCCATGATTTCTCCGCCTGTTTATGCTGGAAAAACAGATGACTCCCATCCTCGTCACCGCGAGGACAGATCAGACATAACACATAAGGCTTCAAGTTCCATCCCTCTTCTTTTTAGATTCGCGCAGAGCGGCAGACTGAGAACCTTCTGCACATTCGTCTGACATGGCGACTGCCATATGAGGGCATGTACAATGGTGGCATATGGATACATATGCCCCATGACAAAAAGTAATTTGAAGCACCTACATTAATTTTTTCTCTCCAATGCAAGCTATCACTAGTGGGCCTCATTAAGAAATAGAAAATAAAGACTCTAGTACACATGCATCTCTACTTTTCACTCCAACCTTTTCAGCTTTTGTCACCGGACCACATTTTTCCTCTTCAAGCACCCGCCTCCTAGAGAGGATCCCGCTTCCCTATCCGAACCTACTTTACGTCATATCCGATCCTACATGGCATGTGAGGCATCACCTTGAGGCTATGCATTGTACATGCCCTGATATGCCACCTGAAGCTCTTCCCATTCCCAGCTCGGCGTTGCCGATATACAGATTAACAACACAAGACATGCGTACATCAACACCCCGATTAAAACACGAGAGGAGTATATTTGAAGTCTAGTTGGGGTCAGGGTCTTCCAAGGCAATGAAATCAACATAGTAGAGTGGCCGTCTGGCGTAATAATATAATCAAGAGTGACAAAGTTTATGCGGAAATCTTTGAAGGCCATTGTGACGCCGATGGCTGCGGGCGCATAAGACGTCATCTCACTTCAGTTTAGAAGAAATCCACATAGACATGCCGTGAGACAGATTAACTAGAAGCCATCAGAAGAGCAGTGTTTTGAGTGAAAAGTAAAGAACGAGAGAGTTTGAATGTAAGATGATCAATCAGTCTTTATTGATGATAGAAGTGGGCTATTTATACCCAGGCGGAAGTACACATGGTGCTTGGCGGTCAAGTAAACACATAGTTACTTGAGAGCCAAGGAATTATATAGTTGCCTTGAGAACCAAGGAAGTACATGGTTGCTTGAGAACCAAGCAACCTATCTAACAATTAACTTAATCCTAATTAACTTAATTAATAAGCAACTATTCCATTCTTAACACTCCCCCTTGTACAACGCCTCTTCCTTGGTACATCCATCATCTTGACAAAATCTTTGAATAATCTTGAATGTCTCCTCCAAAAACCCTGTGGGAAAAATATGAGGAGAATAGTGCAGATATGTTGCTAAAACTCCTTTAAACCCTGTGGGAAAAATAATAAGGAGAAAATGATGCAACATATGATGATTATTGTCTCTTGATAACTCATATGAGAAAAACCTTTGAAGAAGGAGAAAAATTATTGATGAGTTTAGAGAACAATTAATATGCCTTGAGTACTTTCTTTAAAAACCCTGATAGGGAAAATAGAAAGTATGACATATGATTTTTGAGAAGATATTGCCTCATTAAAAACCATTATGAGAAACTTTGAGAGAAAACTCATAAGGGAAAAGAGTGCGATTATATATGCCATCGAAAACTCCTTTAAAACCCAATGGGAAAAATATAAGGAGAAAATTATATGACATATGTGAACACTTGTATCTATATTGTCTCGTTGAAAACCTTTTATGAGAAACCATTAGGGAAAAACTCATGAAGGGAAAAAAGAGTACAATGTATGCAATCTAATGATTGTTAATGGGTTATACTTTGGGAGATTACTCCCCCTGAACTTTGCAAATCTGGAGGATGTCTCATATCAATTACATTGACATGATCATGACACTAGGAATAATCCGTTGGATTTTCCAGTATTTTGTTTGCAAATTGTTTCCTCACTTTCTATAATCATGAGGATAAGTGATCTCGAGTAATGTGCTTTGTGATATTGCTCTTCATATAACCTGTATGTATTGAGTAACACAAGTGGTAGAATCTTGATAAAATCAAGTTATGTGATTCTGATGAATTTCAACCACATGATTTCGAGTGTGGTTAATCATTCTGCTAAGCCAAGCATATTTGCAATGCCTTTATATAAAGCAATTATGTCAGAATGATAAGTGGAAGTAGCCGTTAAATTCTATTTAGATGACTTCCATAAGAAGGCTATTCCATCAAATTCAGTCATTGATATAGCTTTGTTGGGATCAAGTAAAGAGCCAATATCATATATCATATCATGGTCAAAACTTGATTTTCCTGATGGAATTGTCCAAGATTTGTTGTGAACTTGAGATATAACTTAATATTCCTCATATCGACCATATACGTTTTGTTGGTGTGATATATCCACATTGAAATTCTCATATATGTTTTGGATATATGTAGACTGCTATGTATTCTTGAGAGAATTCTCAAGTTGTAAACTTAAGCTAAATTTGGTTTAATCCAAATTTTCCGCCTTGAGATGATTTTGTGTCTGTTTAGGTCTTGTATAGACATTGATGATGAAGTCATTGATATACACTAAGTGATATAAGGAAATAAAATTTGGAACTTTATTAAAACATAAGCAATCATCATTCTTTGAGTAATCCTTTTGAAAAAGGAACTCATTTAGTCGGTAGTACCATATGATTTCCGACTATTTCAAGTCATAGAGTGACTTATGAAGTTTTACACAAAATTTGTTGCGATTTGCTTTTGGATTTGGAAGTATAAGCCCTTCAGGGACTTCAATAGAGATTTCCGAAATAAGTGACTCATATGAGTATGTAGCCACTTCATCCATCAACTGCATGGATAATATTATTATTTTTATTGCCAATGATATTTTAGTTATCGAAACATAATTCCATTCATACCAAGCGGGTATGTTACATCGTAATCGATGTCGGGTCTCTGCGTGAACCCTTTTGCTACAAGCCTCGCTTTCTCACCACCTCATTGACTTAGTCTATGAATGAGAAGTGTTTAGTATTCCATACGGAAGATACTTACGAGGAGTAGGTATTACTGCGGTAAATACTACTCATTTGCAGAGCGAGTACTATTCTTCGTTACTTGCTTCCTTTTATGTGAACCAATATGAATGCAAGAGGCACTCTACCATGGATTTTGGTTCAGGGCCCAAAAGGTTTTAGCAATTTTGAGAAGAAATATATGTCGACAAATGTAGTCTTTATGTTATATGATTCTGATGGAATCGACGAAATTTGTGGAAATATATCTATTCCTTTTAACCCCTTGTGATTTCCTATAACAATGGAGTCAAGGTGTTTCGATGTCCCGGCACCAAAACATTTGTGCACATTTATGTCGGGCTTTGAATGATGAGCATCCAGTGAGGTGTCTTTCAACTTGATGTTGAATTACATTTACTGGTTGAGGATTTGATTTCCTCTGTTTCCGCGGAAGCATATGAGAAGTTATATCTCGTCTTGTCAGATTTTCTCCCCCTCTTGCTCTCATTTGGGGAGAGGAGTGGTTTATCAGGTACCTCCACTCTTTCCGACACTTTACTGCAGGAATATAGAATTTAGTGACACCTTGTCATTAGTAAATGTATGTGGCAAATTTGCAATGTGTTGCAAATATATGATTCTCTAAACTTCTAGTTCAGATTCTTTGAGTACGTGGATATAAGGATTGAATGTCAATAACATTTCTAATTTATTTCTCGGCATTCTTTGTGGTACTTATCTCCCCCTAATGCCGGAAAATACCGTTATTGCTGATGCAATCAGCATACGGGCTATGAATAATTTTGATTGACGGATAAATTGTTATTCCTCACATAGATCCCAAATTTTCGTGAGTGCCCACTTATGTACGCTTGAGTGGTGATATCGGCATGTAACCGAGTTATCGCAGATAAGAAATACTTTGTTGATTCCCACGTAGTAACTACAAGGGGAAAGTAGTATGATATGCAGTTGGTATGATTTAGATCATATACTTACGGTGTGTAAGGCCGTATGTGTCCAGCAAGAGGCTGATAAATTTACAATTCTTTAAAAGTGGTCATGTAATTTATTTGACTATCTTTGATAAGAAATTTAGTTAAACCATTTTGGGTATCTACATAGAGTATCGAATGCAATCATAAAAGGCTCGTGAAATGAGTTCAATGACATTGTCCATTCGATGGGTTTATAGATCCTGTTTTCAGGAGAATTTGCTCTTACTTTGATAAGTTGAGAATTTTTTTTAGTAAGATCATGCATGGTTGTGTGTGATAAGAGACACACTTAAAAACATTTTATGAATGTGTATATGAGTACCATGAAGTATCTAAATTACCCCAGATAATGGTTAAGCAATCCAGACATATCTTTCGAATGTGTTCGAGGAAGAATAAGTGTCCTGCTTAGAATTTTAAGGTGAGAGTGCCTAAAAACTTATTTCCCCTATGGCACATGCGGTGCACATGAAATCTGATGATTTGGGAAAATTTGTAACTTGATAAGTTGTGACCAACATGATTGTCAATAATTTTCTAATCATCCTTAGAAAATTATTGTGTATGCAACAATATTGAGTATGCCTTGATTCATACATTCAAAATTTATCGAATATCATATCCGAGAAATAGGATATTGGACATCGCACTACTTGTAGTACAACAAGTATAGGCTAATAATATTTTGGGATAATTCAGAGGTTACATGAGGTCTCCAATATTATTGAAAAATTTATTACGCAAACATATCATCGTTGCAATGGAATTCACCATCCTTTTATTGCACTAGATTTTTGGTTCTCACCTTATGATGAAGATTTGAGAACAATCATTTACCAGAATATTTTCTGGTTGCAAGTTCGCAAATTTTAAAATTTATCCCAAATATGTGGTGTGGTTTGACTATGTATTTGAGGATTTGATAATCATAGGTATAATCTTTGTATAACCACACATTTGACAAACTTGAGAGTTGTCTTTTGTGATTGTTTGAAAATGATATATTCCCTATTAAGAGGTAATTTTATCTTTTAGCCTACACTTTACTTTGAATTCCTCGTGGTTCATTTTTGAGACCACTGACTTGCATAGTATTCTGAGTACTAGCAAATATTTCAAATAATGGTATATCACCTGTTGGGTGAATCTGATGATTTTAAGATATTCTATATCTCTTCATCATGGAAAATTGTAGTACCACCATAAGAGGATGTAAAGTGTGTTAAGGGCATATGAAAATATTTGATCACGAGATCTCAACTTCAAGTTGATTAATTGACAGAATTGTGAGCTGCGATAGACTTGAGGTCTTGATAAATGAATGGGTCATCATTCGCGATGTGCTCATGGCAGCGTGTTTCTCTTAAGGAAAATATTCAAAATGAATAAATACTCATCCATAATGTACTTAGTTTGTGAACTAAGTGAAGTTTGCGACATATAAAATGAATATGTACATATTTAACTATCAAGAGAATAGCCATGACATTTTTAGAACTGGGGGTTAGTCACTACAAAATAACAACCAAAAAAGTGATGTGGATCTTGTAATAGTGCTTGAGACACTCAATCTTTGCTATAAATTATGGTCTCCACCTTGATGTATGGACCACAATATCATCACAAATAGTAATATTTGTGTAATTTTTCACAACTTATTCAAGCAAAATGATGCTTAAATAATTGATACTAGAAGAAAAATGCCATTTTAACATGTAAGATCAATATTATTATTATTTTACTATGATAGTAAATAATTTTAGTGAACAACAATAATTGCTTCAGAGGAGCAAATTTTGAAGGAAATATGCCCTAGAGGCAATAATAAAGTTATTATTTTTTCCTTATTTCATGATAAATGTTTATTATTCATGCTAGAATTGTATTAACCGGAAACATAATACATGTGTGAATACATAGACAAACAGAGTGTCACTAGTATGCCTCTACTTGACTAGCTCGTTAATCGAAGATGGTTATGTTTCCTAGCCATAGACATGAGTTGTCATTTGATTAACGGGATCACATCATTAGGAGAATGATGTGATTGACATGACCCATTCCGTTAGCTTAGCACCCGATCGTTTAGTATGTTGCTATTGCTTTCTTCATGACTTATACATGTTCCTATGACTATGAGATTATGCAACTCCCGTTTACCGTAGGAACACTTTGTGTGCTACCAAACGTCACAACGTAACTGGGTGATTATAAAGGTGCTCTACAGGTGTCTCCAAAGGTACTTGTTGGGTTGGCGTATTTCGAGATTAGGATTTGTCACTCCGATAGTCGGAGAGGTATCTCTGGGCCCTCTCGGTAATGCACATCACCTAAGCCTTGCAAGCATTACAACTAATATGTTAGTTGTGAGATGATGTATTACGGAACGAGTAAAGAGACTTGCCGGTAACGAGATTGAACTAGGTATTGGATACCGACGATCGAATCTCGGACAAGTAACATACCGATGACAAAGGGAACAACGTATGTTGTTATGCGGTCTGACCGATAAAAGATCTTCGTAGAATATGTGGGAGCCAATATGAGCATCCAGGTTCCGCTATTGGTTATTGACCGAGAATGGTTCTAGGTCATGTCTACATAGTTCTCGAACCCGTAGGGTCCGCACGCTTAACGTTCGTTGACGATATAGTACTATGAGTTATGTATGTTGGTGACCGAATGTTGTTCGGAGTTTTGGATGAGATCACGGATATGACGAGGAACTCCGGAATGGTCCGGACGTAAAGATTGATATGTGGATAGTAGTGTTTGATCTCCAGAAAGGTTCTGGAATCCATCGGAAGGGGTTCCGAATGTTTCCCGAAATGTTTGGGCATGAGAACACTTTATCTGAGCCAAAGGGGAAAGTCCACGAGGTTTTTGGAAAGTACAAAAGGAAGTTTTGCGGAGTCCAGAGGCCATACGCCAGGGTCCCTGGCGTCTGGGCCCAGACGCCGGGAACCCTGGCGTCTGGCCCTGGAGTCCGAGAAGGACTCTTGCCTTTCGGGTGAAACCGACTTTGTGGAGGCTTTTACTCCAAGTTTCGACCCCAAGGCTCAACATATAAATAGAGGGGTAGGGCTAGCACCCAAGACAGATCAAGAAACACCAAGCCGTGTGCCGGCAACCCCGTCTCCTCTAGTTTATCCTCCGTCATAGTTTTCGTAGTGCATAGGCGAAGCCCTGCGAAGATTGTTCTTCAGCAACACCGTCACCACGCCGTCGTGCTGCCGGAACTCATCTACTACTTCGCCCCTCTTGCTGGATCGACAAGGCGAGGACGTCACCAAGCCGAACGTGTGCAGAACTCAGAGGTGCCGTGCTTTCAGTGCTTGGATCGGTCGGATCGTGAAGACGTACGACTACATCAACCGCGTTGATATAACGCTTCCGCTTACGGTCTATGAGGGTACGTAGACAACACTCTCCCCTCTCGTTGCTATGCATCACCATGATCTTGCGTGTGCGTAGGAAAATTTTGAAATTACTACGTTCCCCAACAGTGGTATCAGAGCCTAGGTTTTTATGGTTTAATGTTTTGCACGAGTAGAACACAAGTGAGTTGTGGACGATACAAGTCATACTGCCTACCAGCATGTCATACTTTGGTTCGGCGGTATTGTCGGATGAAGCGGCCCGGACCGACATTACGCGTACGCTTACGCGAGACTGGTTCTACCGCCGTGCTTTGCACACAGGTGGCTGGCGGGTGTCAGTTTCTCCAACTTTAGTTGAACCGAGTGTGGCTACGCCCGGTCCTTGCGAAGGTTAAAACGGCATCAACTTGACAAACTATCGTTGTGGTTTTGATGCGTAGGTGAGATTGGTTCTTGCTTAAGCCTGTAGCAGCCACGTAAAACTTGCAACAAACAAAGTAGAGGACGTCTAACTTGTTTTTGCAGGGCATGTTGTGATGTGATATGGTCAAGACATGATGCTAAATTTTATTGTATGAGATGATCATGTTTTGTAACCGAGTTATCGGCAACCGGCAGGAGCCGTATGGTTGTCGCTTTATTGTATGCAATGCAATCGCCCTGTAATGCTTTACTTTATCACTAAGCGGTAGCGGTAGTCGTAGAAGCATAAGATTGGCGAGACAACAACGATGCTATGATGGAGATCAAGGTATCGCGCCGGTGACGATGGTGATCATGACGATGCTGCGGAGATGGAGATCACAAGCACAAGATGATGATGGCCATATCATATCACTTATATTGATTGCATGTGATGTTTATCTTTTTATGCATCTTATCTTGCTTTGATTGACGGTAGCATTATAAGATGATCTCTCACTAATTATCAAGAAGTGTTCTCCCTGAGTATGCACCGTTGCCAAAGTTCATCGTGCCCAGACACCACGTGATGATCGGGTGTGATAAGCTCTACGTCCATCTACAATGGGTGCAAGCCAGTTTTTGCACACGCAGAATACTCGGGTTATACTTGACGAGCCTAGCATATGCAGATATGGCCTCGGAACACGGAGACCGAAAGGTCGAGCGTGAATCATATAGTAGATATGATCAACATAATGATGTTCACCATTGAAGACTAATCCATTTCACGTGATGATCGGTTATGGTTTAGTTGATTTGGATCACGTGATCACTTAGAAGATTAGAGGGATGTCTATCTAAGTGGGAGTTCTTAAGTAATATGATTAATTGAACTTTAATTTATCATGAACTTAGTCCTGGTAGTTTTTTTGCAAATTATGTTGTAGATCAATAGCTCGCGTTGTTGCTTCCCTGTGTTTATTTTGGTATGTTCCTAGAGAAAATTGTGTTGAAAGATGTTAGTAGCAATGATGCGGATTGGATCCGTGATCTAAGGTTTATCCTCATTGCTGCACAGAAGAATTATGTCCTTGATGCACCGCTAGGTGACGGACCTATTGCAGGAGCAGATGCAGACGTTATGAACGTTTTGCTAGCTCAATATGATGACTACTTAATAGTTTAGTACACCATGCTTAACGGCTTAGAATCGGGACTTCAAAGACGTTTTGAACGTCATGGAGCATATGAGATGTTCCAGGAGTTGAAGTTAATATTTTAAGCAAATACCTGAGTTGAGAGATATGAAGACTCCAACAAGTTCTATAGCTAAAAGATGGAGGAGAATCGCTCAACTAGTGAGCATGTGCTCAGATTGTCTGGGTACTACAATCGCTTGAATCAAGTGGGAGTTAATCTTCCAGATAAGATAGTGATTGACAGAATTCTCTAGTCACCATCACCAAGTTAGTAGAACTTCGTGATGAACTATAGTATGCAAGGGATGACGAAAAAGACTCCCAAGCTTTTCATGATGATGAAATCGATGAAGGTAGAAATCAAGAGCATCAAGTGTTGATGGTTGACAAGATCACTAGTTTCAAGAAAAGGGCAAAGGAAAAAAGGGGAACTTCAAGAAGAACAGCAAGCAAGTTGCTGCTCAAGTGAAGAAGCCCAAGTCTGGACCTAATTAAGCCTGAGACTGAGTGCTTCTACTGCAAAGGGACTGGTCACTGGAAGCGGAACTACCCCAAGTGATTGGCGGATAAGCAGGATGGCAAAGTGAACATAAGTATATTTGATATACATGTTATTGATGTGTACTTTACTAGTGTTTATAGCAACCCCACAGTATTTGATACTAGTTCAGTTGCTATGATTAGTAACTTGAAACGGGAGTTGCAGAATAAACAGAGACTAGTTAAGGGTGAAGTGACGATGTGTGTTGGAAGTAGTTCCAAGATTGATAGGATCATCATCGCACACTCCCTATACTTTCGTGATTAGTGTGGAACCTAAATAAGTGTTATTTGGTGTTGAGCATGAATATGATTTGATCATGTTTATTGCAATACGGTTATTCATTTAAGTTAGAGAACAATTGTTGTTCTGCTTACATGAATAGAACCTTCGATGGTCATACACCCAATGAAAATAGTTCGTTGGATCTCGATCGTAGTGATACACATATTCATAATATTGAAGCCAAAAGATGCAAAGTTAATAATGATAGTGCAACTTATTTGTGGCACTGCCGTTTAGGTCATATTGGTGTAAAGCGCATGAAGAAACTCCATGCTGATGGGATTTTGGAATCACTTGATGCTTGAGTACCATGCCTTATGGGCAAGATGACTAAAACTCCGTTCTCCGGAACAATGGAGCGAGCAACAGATTTGTTGGAAATCATACATACTGATGTGTGTGGTCCGATGAATATTAAGGCTCGCGACAAGTATCATTATTTTCTAACCTTCACAGATGATCTGAGCAGATATGGGTATATCTACTTGATGAAACATAAGTCTGAAACATTTGAAAAGTTCAAAGAATTTCATAGTGAAGTGGAGAATCATCGATATGATCGTGGAGGAGAATATTTGAGTTACGAGTTTGGTCTTCAATTAAAACAATGTGGAATAGTTTCACAAACTCATGCCACCTGGAACACCACAGCATAATGGTGTGTCCGAACGACATAACCATACTTTATTGGATATAGTGCAATCTATGATGTTTCTTACCGATTTACCACTATAGTTTTGGGGTTATGCATTAAAGACAGCTGCATTCACGATTAAAAAGGGCATCATCTAAGTCCGTTGAGACGACACAATCTGAACTGTGGTTTGGCAAGAAACCAAAGTTGTCGTTTTCTTAAAGTTTGGGATTGTAATGCTTATATGAGAAAGTTTCATCCTGATAAGCTCAAACCCAAGTCGGAGAAATATGTCTTCATAGGATACCCAAAGGAGACTGTTGGGTATACCTTCTATCACAGATCTTAAGGCAAGACATTCGTTGCTTATAATGGATCCTTTCTAGAGAAGGAGTTTCTCTCAAAAGAAGTGAGTGGGAGGAAAGTAGTACTTGATGTGGTAACTGTACCTGCTCCCTTATTGGAAAGTAGTTCATCACAGAAATCTGTTCCTGTGACTACTACACCAATTAGTGAGGAAGTTAATGATGATGATCATGTAACGTCAGATCAAGTTACTACCGAATCTCGTAGGTAAACCAGAGTGAGATCCGCACCAGAGTGGTACAGTAATCCTGTTCTGGAAGTCATGTTACTAGAACATGACGAACTTGCAAACTATGAGGAAGCGATGATGAGCCAAGATTCCGCGAAATGGTTTGAGGCCATGAAATCTGAGATATGATCCATGTATAAAAACAAAGTATGGACTTTGATGGATTTGCCCGATGATCGGCAAGCCATAGAAAATAAATGGATCCTCAAGAGGAAGACGGACGCTGATAGTAGCGTTACTATCTACAAAGCTAGAATTGTCGCAAAAGTTTTTCGACAAGTTCAAGGCGTTGACTACGATGAGAGTTTCTCACTCGTGTCTATGCTTAAGTCTGTCCGAATCATGTTAGCAATTGCCGCATTTTATGAAATCTGGCAAATGGATAAAACAAAACTGCATTCCTTAATGGAATTATTAAAAAAGAGTTGTATATGATGCAACCAGAAGGTTTTGTCAATCCTAAAGGTGTTAACAAAATATGCAAGCTCCAGCGATCCATCTATGGACTGGTCCAAGCATCGCGGAGTTGGAATATACGCTTTGATAAGTTGATCAAAGCATATAGTTTTATACAGACTTGCGGTGAAGCCTGTATTTACAAGAAGAGAGTGGGAGCACTACAGCATTTCTGATAAGTATATGTAAATGACATATTGTTGATCGGAAATAATGTAGAATTATTCTGCGAAGCATAAAGGAGTATTTGAAAGGAGTTTTTCGAAGAAGGACCTCGGTAAAGCTGCTTACATATTAAGCATCAAGATCTATAAAGATAGATCAAGACGCTTGATAAGTTTTCAATGAGTACATACCTTGACAAGATTTTGAAGAAGTTCAAAATGGAACAGTCAAAGAAAGAGTTCTTGCATGTTTTACAAGGTGTGAAATTGAGTAAGACTCAAAAACCGACCACGGCAGAAGATAAAAAGAGAATGAAAGTCATTCTCTATGCCTCAGCCATAGGTTCTATAAAGTATGCCATGCTGTGTACCAGATCTATTGTATACCCTACACTGTGTTTAGCAAGGGAGTACAATAGTGCTCTAGGAAGTAGATCACTGGACATCGGTCAAAATTATCCTTAGTGAAATAAGGATATGTTTCTCGATTATGGACGTGACAAAAGGTTCGTCGTAAAGGGTTACGTCGATGCAAGTTTTGACACCGATCTAGATGAATCTAAGTCTCAATCTAGATACATATTGAAAGTAGGAGCAATTAGCTAGAGTAGCTCCATGCAGAGCATTGTTGACATAAATATTTGCAAAATACTTACGGATCTGAATATAACATACCCGGTGACTAAAATTATCTCACAAGCAAAACATGATCACACCTTAGTACTCTTTGGGTGTTAATCACACAGCGATGTGAACTAGATTACTGACTCTAGTAAACCCTTTGAGTATTGGTCACATATCGATGTGGACTATGGGTGTTAATCACATGGTGATGTGAACTATTGCTGTTAAATCACATGGCGATGTGAACTAGATTATTGACTCTAGTGCAAGTGGGAGACTGAAGGAAATATGCCCTAGAGGCAATAATAAATTTATTATTTATTTCCTTATTTCATGATAAATGTTTATTATTCATGCTAGAATTGTATTAACCGGAAACATAATACATGTGTGAATACATAGACAAACAGAGTGTCACTAGTATGCCTCTACTTGACTAGCTCGTTAATCGAAGATGGTTATGTTTCCTAGCCATAGACATGAGTTGTCATTTGATTAACATGATCACATCATTAGGAGAATGATGTGATTGACATGACCCATTCCGTTAGCTTAGCACCCGATCGTTTAGTATGTTGCTATTGCTTTCTTCATGACTTATACATGTTCCTATGACTATGAGATTATGCAACTCCCGTTTACCGTAGGAACACTTTGTGTGCTACCAAACGTCACAACGTAACTGGGTGATTATAAAGGTGCTCTACAGGTGTCTCCAAAGGTACTTGTTGGGTTGGCGTATTTCGAGATTAGGATTTGTCACTCCGATAGTCGGAGAGGTATCTCTGGGCCCTCTCGGTAATGCACATCACCTAAGCCTTGCAAGCATTACAACTAATATGTTAGTTGTGAGATGATGTATTACGGAACGAGTAAAGAGACTTGCCGGTAACGAGATTGAACTAGGTATTGGATACCGACGATCGAATCTCGGACAAGTAACATACCGATGACAAAGGGAACAACGTATGTTGTTATGCGGTCTGACCGATAAAAGATCTTCGTAGAATATGTGGGAGCCAATATGAGCATCCAGGTTCCGCTATTGGTTATTGACCGAGAATGGTTCTAGGTCATGTCTACATAGTTCTTGAACCCATAGGGTCCGCACGCTTAACGTTCGTTGACGATATAGTACTATGAGTTATGTATGTTGGTGACCGAATGTTGTTCGGAGTTTTGGATGAGATCACGGATATGACGAGGAACTCCGGAATGGTCCGGACGTAAAGATTGATATGTGGATAGTAGTGTTTGATCTCCAGAAAGGTTCTGGAATCCATCGGAAGGGGCTCCGAATGTTTCCCGAAATGTTTGGGCATGAGAACACTTTATCTGAGCCAAAGGGGAAAGTCCACGAGGTTTTTGGAAAGTACAAAAGGAAGTTTTGCGGAGTCCAGAGGCCAGACGCCAGGGTCCCTGGCGTCTGGGCCCAGACGCCGGGAACCCTGGCGTCTGGCCCTGGAGTCCGAGAAGGACTCTTGCCTTTCAGGTGAAACCGACTTTGTGGAGGCTTTTACTCCAAGTTTCGACCCCAAGGCTCAACATATAAATAGAGGGGTAGGGCTAGCACCCAAGACAGATCAAGAAACACCAAGCCGTGTGCCGGCAACCCCGTCTCCTCTAGTTTATCCTCCGTCATAGTTTTCGTAGTGCTTAGGCGAAGCCCTGCGAAGATTGTTCTTCACCAACACCCACGCCGTCGTGCTGCCGGAACTCATCTACTACTTCGCCCCTCTTGCTGGATCGAGAAGGCGAGGACGTCACCGAGCCGAACGTGTGCAGAACTCGGAGGTGCCGTGCTTTCGGTGCTTGGATCGGTCGGATCGTGAAGACGTACGACTACATCAACCGCGTTGATATAACGCTTCCGCTTACGGTCTACGAGGATACGTAGACAACACTCTCCCCTCTCGTTGCTATGCATCACCATGATCTTGCGTGTGCGTAGGAAAATTTTGAAATTACTACATTCCCCAACAAATTTTATGACAGCTGATGCTATACACTCATATGTGTAGACCACAATTTATATAGAATAACACTTTGAAGATAATCACCGGATGCAGTGTAGATCTCGCAGTAATAGAAACATAGTCTGACTTTTGTCAGTAGATGTTCATAATTCTATTACCTTATGTTATGAAAAATGTATGAAATCACTTTCAAGGTAATCATCTATCAAAGTGACATGATGTAGACCTTGTAGTAATAGTGCATAGTCTGCAAAATTTGCAGTAGATGCCAGTATTACCTTATGATATCTTGAGGTAGTCACATATAATACTAATATTTGGAAGAGCCCTAGGAGGTAGTCATCTTGTTAAAAAGACAAGATGTAGACCTCACAGTGGTGGTGGATAATCTGCAAGTGGTGCAGTAGATGCCACCAATACCTTATGATTCACAAATAAAATTTGGGCTAGTCACATTTATATTTTGGAAGAGCACATCGAAGGTAGTCATCTTATCAAAATGACAAGACGTAGACCTCACAGTAATGATGGATAATCTGCAAATTATGCAGTAGATGCCATCAATACCTTGTGATTCACAGTTTTTTTTATGTAGTCATATTAAGTATGACACCTCGTAATCCTTGTTTCGAATTTACGTCAAGATTTGCAAGAGAGAGAAACAAATTCAATTGCAAAACATAATTGTTTCACTAAAATAAACATGTTATATGGGTTGCTTGAAAAACAAACAGATTTAACATGTAACAGATTCTAGAAAATTTGTCTAGAATAATCATTTACATATAGTAAATATGATACATAGATTGAACTCCATAATAATTAGATCTGAGGATCCAAGAAGAAAGTCTGTTGGCCTATTCTGTAGTTGTTACGGCCTGAAAAATTATTTCAAAAATCCCAGTTGCACCGACGTAAAGTACAGTAAAGTCTGTGGCATGAAGATGTACTATAGATACTAATATGTGAATACTAGGAAGTTGGAGAACCGAACTGAAAATCGCCAGAATGGATAAGGTTGCCCCAATCTTCTTCTCGTGCGGTTCCTGAGTGGAAAATTACCGCCGTCGGCGGCGGACACGAGGGCTCGCCGGGCCAGGGAGAGGATCCAAGCGCCACCAAATCTCGTATGCGAGGACGCCGCCGTTGCTCGGACTTGAGCGCGGGCCACCTCCACCGCGTGATGCGGCTACGCTGTGGAGAGCCGGGCCGAGGGCCACTCGGAGGAGCGGCGTGTCGTGGCAGTGGTGTCCGCCGCGCCCGGAGGACTGATGCTTCTGCGTGCGTCCTCGACAAGGTTGTTGCCGCTACACTGATGGTGAGACGGCGAGACGGCGAGCAGCAATGGCCGCTAGTTCCAGTTCAAGAATTTAGAAAAAGACATGGTACCTTCTTCTTTCCTTTGCATGACTGGATGATACGTTCTTGATTGAAGCTTTCTCTTCCTTATCAAGGATTTCTTCCGGTTGGTGCTTCAGCCACCTATTCATCTCGCCATGCTCACATTCTCGGATGAAGCGATCCACTATATGGTGCAGAAAATGTAGTTAATTTCGAGATCATGGGAAGAAAACAAATACTTAATTACTAAATGGAATTAGTGTTTCCTGATCGATTTCTCTTATGGCTGTTTTAGGCGTTCGTGCCGCTAGGGGTTGCGGCTCTCTCCGCCCCCGTTGTTGTGTGCCTGATGTTGGCTGCCGCCGCCACCAACTGGAAGAATGCCGCTGCTGGTGTCCGCGCCATCGAAAGCGTGGGAACGCCACGGGTTGCCGGCGAGCGAGGCTGCTGCCTGTGCGTGCATCGGCCGTTGGTCGCCTTTGCTGTACCACACCGCGGTTGCTGCATGCGCTGCCGTTCTGTGAGGATGCAGGCCGAGAGCCGCGTCTGGCGCCGTTCTTCCTGGATAAAAGGCCGCACCATGGAGGGCCGGGCTGAGGTCCGTCGCGAGACGTGGGGATCCGCACTGGGAGGAGTCAGGTGGGCGGCGCCGCACGCCTGAGGGCGCTGCGCCGGGGATAGCGCGATGCATCAAGGAAGGCAGAAATCTTGCTGCCTCTCAGGCATGAAGGACGTCGCCGGTGACGGATTGATATTTGCGGGCGCCGCTGGCGCTGCCGGTCTGTCTAGTGGCCTAATCACTTGCTCTAGGGCAAAGTGCTGATAACGTGTTTTGAGTGAAAAGTAAAGAACGAGAGAGTTTGAATGTAAGATGATCAATCAGTCTTTATTAATGATAGAAGTGGGCTATTTATACCCAGGCGGAAGTACACATGATGCTTGGCGGTCAAGTAAACACATAGTTACTTGAGAGCCAAGAAATTACATAGTTGCCTTGAGAACCAAGGAAGTACATGGTTGCTTGAGAACCAAGCAAACTATCTAACAATTAACTTAATCCTAATTAACTTAATTAATAAGCAACTATTCTATTCTTAACAAGCAGAATGGCAATGGTGACTAACCGAGCTACGGAGGATGTGCGCCGCACGAGATCTGCCACACGTCTACGTGGCCAGGCCGTCCGGCCAAAGTCTAGCACACGCTAGCTTCGTCCTGAATCCACACTACGATCTACTCTATATTTGTCATGGACGGGTACGGGACATGTTGGCACACAAGTAAATCAATCTCTGAACACAATCCTTAAACAGGGGCCAATCAGTTTCAGCCAAGAACATAGCGACAACCGCGCCCATTTCATCTTGTTAGCATAGCATAGCATCATTCACACATACCACAATTTTTCTCAAGATTTTCGCAGCCACCACCAAACCAGGATGGGTGATCATACAAATCCAGCCTCCTCGTTCTATCTATGAACCCATCTATCTGAATGAGAATGACCACTGGCAATGCAAATACGGTCACAACCTATTTGTCAGACAGCTGAAATACCATGCGCCTATTTCTATCCGGTGCCCGAGCTTTTCCACAATGCAACAGCAACCGTGCCAGAAACAAGTATACCACAACTCACCATGGCAATCCCAATCCATACACATCCCTGGGCTCACGATACTTCTGCTCCTACTAGGAGTTCTCTACAGTACAGTAATAGCATTGTCATGACTCATGGATTGACCACCTCAAGACCCACAATGACGAGTACCAACAGATCGACCTCCTCAATGAACTTCTGAGCGACATTTCTTCTGCCTGTCAACCACATGTGAAGAACCGCTATTAGGGAGTATATTTGACTAGTGAGAAAGAGATACAACTTATTACAGACTGCTTCATGCGCATACATATATTTCCTTCATAAATCGCAAGGTAATTAATTAACTGTAAGTGTACATACACATGCAGATCAAGCTCATGCCAAAATTCGTTGCTGCCAACAACTCTTTTATTTCTACTGGATATGTATGGTTCTGTCAAGTGTTAGGTCCTGATTACAACATTTACAAACAATAGATTCGTTTCTAGGCTCACATGCATACATGTACATTACATGCATTGGATATGCATGAGGCAGAGACACAACCAGTCTTAGAAAGGAAATATCTGCCTTTCTGGTAGCTAATTATTGTTGGCTTCAGGAAATGCTACCTGCTATGTGCAAAGCTTATTGCGGCTAAAATTAAGCTCTAAACATCCAGACTCACACAATGACAAATTATGTGCATCCACAAACGTACACAAGAATTCTAGAACTACAACTTCCTTTTTCAGATCGGTTTAGTAGTACACACTAACTTTTATCTTCATCAACATGCCAATTTCCATATGAGTGGAATTTCAGTTTCTTACGATGAATGAAAATGAGATTGCAAAATTTATCGACAATTAAGATAATCAATTTGTCCAGTAGAATGGCGCTGCCCTTGAGCACAAAAATATTTGGGTATCGGAGTATTCAAGTACATAAAACTTTGTTTAGTTCACTTAGTATTAAAATGTCCGCGGGAGCATATGTTACAGAAGAATCACGACTAAAGATGTCAAAAACGCACCAACAACATCAATAAAAAATGCACACACAATAAATTTGCAAGAGATCAAGCTAAAGCCCTACCAGTTTTCAATATGGTCTAAGTACACAATCTGACCTAGATCTATATACAAAACCCTTTTCGTTGACATGTGTTCCACCAAAAAGTTTATAATTCGATCTCCCCGCTACTTTAAAAAGTGAACAAATTATTTCTAACTGTACACCATGCTTTAAATGCACATCACCCAGAGCTGCATCACTAATTAGGTAGAGAAGAAATAAGATGTTACCTAGAAGATCACATAAGCCCTAAATGGTCCAGCACCTTATAGACTTTCCCAGCCTGCTCACACAACGCCACAAGAAAAGCTATCTGCCCATTTCCCTTTGCAGCCGATAATCCTAACCAGATGCATAAACTCAGAAGAAAAAATGCAAACCAATCCTCCATTTTCTTTGTCCGAGTCATCTTCCAAAGCGTCAGGCTCCCAATTAGTAAGAGATACGTGAGATTAGTTGACGATGACAGGATGTAGTTTGTGGGCTTAACTTTACATCCCCAAGTGCTTCTGGTAGGATAATAGGTACCTGCAATATCACAGATTATATTAAAAGAGGATTGTACCAACTGAAAAACTTCAATAATAGTACTATTAACTTTCACAGTTTCTTTCCTAAATACCATCCAAAAAATATTATTTCCTAAATAACCTTGTGACATATCACTTGTAAAAGCACAACAAACCTAGTACAATGTAGACTATTTTTTTAGTAATATTAGCCTTCATATATGAATATTTAGTTAGTCCTTCACATATTTTGCACGTAAGCCAGTGAGAAGTTTTTTGAAAGGAAAACTAAGGGCCTGTTCTGATTCTCTCCAGCTCTCAACTTCAAAAACTCCACACGTGAAGTCGCCCCGAACGCCTGAGCTCCGCGGAGTGAACTTCTCGGAGCTGTGCGCTCGCGGAGTGCAAAAAACTGAAGCAGCGTCGGACCAGCTCCACCGAAACCAAAAGCTGGAGTTCCCTCAAATTACACCTGAAATGCCACCGCCAAGTATAACGATTCGTTCCTGGCCGCCGAACATAACGTTTCGCTCGTTCCCAGCCTGCAAACATAACGATTCGCTACCAGTTTCCACAAGATGGCCGACCTGGGCTGGTTCTCCTGGCCCATTATGGCGCTAAGGCAGGCCACCCATGCTGCAGCCCATAGTGCCGATGGGAGAAGCCAGCGATCGCTGCCGAACGAAGCTATCTCGCTGCGTGGAGTGAGAAGCTGGGATGGGAAGCTGAAATCGTGGAGTTGGTGGAGTTGGGAGGAGATCAGAACAGGCCCTAAGAGATCCAACTCCAGCATAGGCTGATGGGGAGTTCAAGTTGAATTGCACCACGACAGACATCACCGAATAGTTCTGCAGTCAATCAATTGATTAATTTTAGAGTGAAATGCCTATGCAGCCATTGAACTTGTGCGGTCGGTGCAGTTTAGTCCTCAAACTCAGGAAACTGTTCGTTTGAGGCCCCTAAACTTGTTTACACGGTCCACCTACGGTCATAAACACGACAACACTTTGTATTCCGCCGACAGACGCCCCCCACTAGATCAGCCACGACAGTGTATTAAGTCACTGTAAGTTTGCAGAACACCTCCCCCCCCCCCCCCCTCTCTCCATTCCAAAAATCATCCCTCTCTCACTTCTGGCCGTATTGCCCAATCAGTTCCACGACACAGCCCATATGCCTCACCGGCAACCGTGTCCATGTTGTACAGCCTAAGATTTCCGCCGACATCCAGGGTCAGCCTCCTCCGGACGCTGGCAGCACGGAGGCCAGCAGCCTTGATAGGAGCACTGGCTACCGTGGAGCTCAACACCGGCTCGCCAGGAGGCCTGGGATGAGTGCCATGATCGTCACGAGGGAGACAGGAGCCCTTGCTGTGGACGGGACTGGGGTACACGTGGTCAGTGATCACCAGTCTAGACGGAGAAGGTGAATACGGTGAACGACACACAGCAAAAGCAGCAGGCGTAGCCACCGTCCAACAAACAAATTTCTGTAGCAGCCTAGAAAAGCACTAGGAGGGTTTTCCGCAAAACTAAAATGACTCCGTACACCCTAACAGCTGTTTCCATGGGACCATTTTTTTCAGATAAACACGCCATGTCAACAGAATACAGACTGTGCGGTATTTAGGACCGTATAAACAAGTTTAGAGACCTCAAATGAGGAGTTTTTGAGTTTGAGGACCAAACTGCACCGACTGCACAAGTTTAATGGCTGCTCATGTATTTCTCCACTCTTAATTTGACGAAGTCTAAATAAGTGCTTACCAATGGTACAAATAGCTCCTGTAAATCCAACACCATCATCTCTGCTTCCTGCACATGATCGCAACTTAGTTACCTCAGACTGCTGCATTAATTGATCCAATCATATTCTCAGTATGAAATTAATGGGTACTTACTCAGCGAAGAATGGTTGCGGCGGATCAGCACGCCGGTAGAGAAGCGGGAGCACAAGGTGCTTGCCACTGGAGCAGAAAGCCAAGGCACTGAGAAGGTACGGCGGCAAAGAACGCCAGCGCTGGTGCTAGGGAGCATGGGCAGGCCCTTGATGCCTCCTTTCATGCGCACGGTTGTCAGCGAGAGCTCTGTATTGGCGATCACCATGTGGACAACCAAGAGTACAAAATGGGATTGCAGCAGAGTCACCTACAGTAGTGGCACCATTAGGCCCCGAGCTAAACTCTGACATACTACAAAAGGGGTAACAAATACTACCCGCACAGAGCCATAAAAAAACTATAATTGCTTTTTGGAATGCAGTGCAGCTAAATTAATACAGATTTGAGCTCCATAGTTAATGATACATGCTAGGGTAGTAGTAATGTGGGAAAAATATTATATCATGTGCACACCGAGACATTTCTTTCACTATTGTTAATCTAGAAGGAAATTCGGCCTTGACAGTAACCTACAGAGAAAACCATCACACATCATCCAAGGGTGGCACAAGCAGAGGGGAGAAGGGGCAGTACCAGTGACCGGGAAGAGGCGGCCTGAGTCCTGGGCTGCGGTGGCGGGAGCCGAGGCAGCGGCTGGAGTCGAGTGGTCCGTGGGAGTGGTGGCGGAGGCGGGATCGACGCCGGCGCCGGCGGGAGTGGAGGCGGGGGTCGAGCGGCGACGGCGGCGTGCGCAGCCTGTGCGACGCTTCCCCTGTCGGGCCTTCTTCTTCTTTTGTTTTTCTATAGGAAATGAAGGCTGTAGTGGGTTCCAGTGGGTTCAAGGTTGGTGTCTGACGGGCGCCCTCTAAAAGTCTAAAATGCGTAAGTGGGCTGACTTAGCTCACTTCTGCGGCCCAGTTCCATCCACTTAATTTTGTGGGAAGGGCCCTCTAAAAGGGGTGCTCCTATTCGGCGCTGCGAGCGCCGATAGGAGCTGTTGGCGCCCGCAGGGGCGTTGTAGCGGGCCGGCACAGTACCTGCTAAAGAGAGCAATTGCGAAGACAAAAGCTGGAGAAAAATTCGTACGATAATATATTGGGAGAACTAGGACTCGAACTACTCCCGCCAACGACAATAGAAACCGTAATGACCACTAGACCGAGATCGCCTTGAAAACCATTATCAGCAAAAAAGTCTACTTAAGCTTCTTCTAGTACAGCATTAAGATATAGTATTATTGTATACCTAATATAAATTATATGAAAAGAAACATAAACTTTGAAAAGGATACAAAAAAAATTAAAACAACGAATTTCGAAATAATAATAAGAGATTCGTACAAACTGGAAAAAGTTTGTGAATATAAGAAAACTTCACAAAATTGAAAAAAGTTCATGAAAATTCAAAAATAAGTTCACAACTTTGAAAAAATTTCATCGAATCTAAAATAAGTTCATCGATTTTGAAAAATATTCATCCATTTTAAATAAAAGTTCATCAATTTTGAAAAATATTCATCCATTTTAAAGAAAAGTTCATCGATTTTGAAATAAAATTCATCGAATCTGAAACAAGTTCATCGATTTTGAAAAATGTTCAGCAATTTAAAAGAAAACTTCATCAATTTTGAAAAATGTTCATCCATTTTAATGAGAAGTTCATCGAATCTGAAATAAGTTCATCGATTTTGAAAAATGTTCGTTGATTTTAAAGAAAAGTTCATTGAATCTGAAATAAGTTCATCGATTTGAAAAAAGGTCATTGACTTTGAAAAGATTTCATCGATTTCTAAAAAAGTTCATCGATTTTAAAAAAGTTCATTGATATGGAAAAAAGCTCATTGATTTTGGGAAAAAATATTGATTTTTAAAAAAGTTCAATGATTTTGGAAAAAATATATTGATTTTGAAAAAAGTTCATCCATTTTGGAAAAAATGTTTATTGAATTTTTTAAAAAGCTCATCAAATTTGAAAAAAAAAGTTCATTCAAATCAGCAAAAGAAAAAAACTGTGTCGAAAAAAAATAAAAAATAACAACAGAAGAAGACATAAGGGGGAAAGAGTGTAGAAGATCACCTGAGGAGAGGCAGGTGGAGTGGCTGGAGCAGGTATCGAGCTATTAGAAGGTCTTTGGTTCGAGTACCAGCAGACGCGCTTGGTGCATAAGCGCCAAATAGGATCCACCCCTCTAAAAATGTCTGGCGCTCGATCTCAAACGACATGCTCCGGCGCTTCAGCTAAGATCATGTCCAATAGAAAATGTAGATGTAGATGTTGGGGAACGTAGTAATTTCAAAAATTTGAGTGTTGTCTACGTACCCTCGTAGACCGAAGCGGAAGCGTTGACGCAACGTAGAGGAAGTAGTCGTACGTCTTCCCGATCCGACCGATCCAAGCACCGTTACTCCGGCACCTCCGAGTTCTTAGCACACGTCCAGCTCGATAACGCTCCCCGGGCTCCGATCCAGCAAAGCTTCGGGGATGAGTTCCGTCAGCACGACGGCGTGATGACGATGATGATGTTCTACCGACGCAGGGCTTCGCCTAAGCACTGCAACGATATGACCGAGGTGGAATATGGTGGAGGGGGGCGCCGCACACGGCTAAGGAACGATCACGAAGATCAACTTGTGTGTGTTAGGGTGCCCCCTGCCGCCGTATATAAAGGAGGGGAGGGGGTGGCGCGGCCGGCCCCCAAGGGGTGCGGGTGGGAGTAGGACTCCTCTCCCTTGCCTTGTAGGAGAAGGAAGGAGAGAGGGGGGAAGGAAAAAGGGGGGCGCCGCCCCCCTCCTTGTCCTATTCGGACTAGGGGGGAGGGGGCGCGCGGCCTGCCCTGGTCGCCCCTCCTCTTTTCCCTTAAGGCCCATATGGGCCCATTAACCCCCGGGGGGGTTCCGGTAACCCCCCCGGTACTCCAGTAAAATGCCGATTTCACTCGGAACCATTCTGATGTCCAAATATAGGCTTCCAATATATCAATCTTTATGTCTCGACCATTTCGAGACTCCTCGTCATGTCCGTGATCACATCCGGGACTCCGAACTGACTTCGGTACATCAAAATGCATAAACTCATAATAACTGTCATCGTAACATTAAGCGTGCGGACCCTACGGTTCGAGAACAATGTAGACATGACCGAGATACGTCTCCGGTCAATAACCAATAGCGGGACCTGGATGCCCATATTGGCTCCTACATATTCTATGAAGATCTTTATCGGTCAGACCACATAACAACATACGTTGTTCCCTTTGTCATCGGTATGTTACTTGCCTGAGATTCGATCGTCGGTATCCAATACCTAGTTCAATCTCGTTGCCGGAAAGTCTCTTTACTCGTTCTGTAATACATCATCTCACAACTAACATATTAGTTGCAATGCTTGCAAGGCTTATGTGATGTGCATTACCGAGAGGGCCCAGAGATACCTCTCCGACTATCGGAGTGACAAATCCTAATCTCGAAATACGCCAACCCAACAAGTACTTTCAGAAACACCTGTAGAGCACCTTTATAATCACCCAGTTACGTTGTGATGTTTGGTGGCACACAAAGTGTTCCTACGGTAAACGGGAGTTGCATAATCTCATAGTCATAGGAACATGTATAAGTCATGAAGAAAGCAATAGCAACATACTAAACGATCGGGTGCTAAGCTAATGGAATGGGTCATGTCAATCAGATCATTCAACTAATGATGTGACCTCGTTAATCAAATAACAACTCTTTGTTCATGGTTAGGAAACATAACCATCTTTGATTAACGAGCTAGTCAAGTAGAGGCATACTAGTGACAATCTGTTTGTTTATATATTCACACATGTATTATGTTTTCGGCTAATACAATTCTAGCATGAATAATAAACATTTATCATGATATATGAGGAAATAAATAATAACTTTATTATTGCCTCTAGGGCATATTTCCTTCAGTCTCCCACTTGCACTAGAGTCAATAATCTAGATTACACAATAATGATTCTAACACCCATGGAGTTTTGGTGCTGATTATGTTTTGCTCGTGGAAGAGGCTTAGTCAACGGGTCTGCTACATTCAGATCCGTATGTATCTTGCAAATCTCTATGTCTCCCACCTGGACTAGATCCCGGATGGAATTGAAGCGTCTCTTGATGTGCTTGGTTCTCTTGTGAAATCCGGATTCACTCGGAACCATTCTGATGTCCAAATATAGGCTTCCAATATATCAATCTTTATGTCTCGACCATTTCGAGACTCCTCGTCATGTCCGTGATCACATCCGGGACTCCGAACTGACTTCGGTACATCAAAATGCATAAACTCATAATAACTGTCATCGTAACATTAAGCGTGCGGACCCTACGGTTCGAGAACAATGTAGACATGACCGAGATACGTCTCCGGTCAATAACCAATAGCGGGACCTGGATGCCCATATTGGCTCCTACATATTCTATGAAGATCTTTATCGGTCAGACCACATAACAACATACGTTGTTCCCTTTGTCATCGGTATGTTACTTGCCTGAGATTCGATCGTCGGTATCCAATACCTAGTTCAATCTCGTTGCCGGAAAGTCTCTTTACTCGTTCTGTAATACATCATCTCACAACTAACATATTAGTTGCAATGCTTGCAAGGCTTATGTGATGTGCATTACCGAGAGGGCCCAGAGATACCTCTCCGACTATCGGAGTGACAAATCCTAATCTCGAAATACGCCAACCCAACAAGTACTTTCAGAAACACCTGTAGAGCACCTTTATAATCACCCAGTTACGTTGTGATGTTTGGTGGCACACAAAGTGTTCCTACGGTAAACGGGAGTTGCATAATCTCATAGTCATAGGAACATGTATAAGTCATGAAGAAAGCAATAGCAACATACTAAACGATCGGGTGCTAAGCTAATGGAATGGGTCATGTCAATCAGATCATTCAACTAATGATGTGACCTCGTTAATCAAATAACAACTCTTTGTTCATGGTTAGGAAACATAACCATCTTTGATTAACGAGCTAGTCAAGTAGAGGCATACTAGTGACAATCTGTTTGTTTATATATTCACACATGTATTATGTTTTCGGCTAATACAATTCTAGCATGAATAATAAACATTTATCATGATATATGAGGAAATAAATAATAACTTTATTATTGCCTCTAGGGCATATTTCCTTCAGTCTCCCACTTGCACTAGAGTCAATAATCTAGATTACACAATAATGATTCTAACACCCATGGAGTTTTGGTGCTGATTATGTTTTGCTCGTGGAAGAGGCTTAGTCAACGGGTCTGCTACATTCAGATCCGTATGTATCTTGCAAATCTCTATGTCTCCCACCTGGACTAGATCCCGGATGGAATTGAAGCGTCTCTTGATGTGCTTGGTTCTCTTGTGAAATCCGGATTCCTTTGCCAAGGCAATTGCACCAGTATTGTCACAAAAGATTTTCATTGGACCCGATGCACTAGGCATGACACCTAGATCGGATATGAACTCCTTCATCCAGACTCCTTCATTTGCTGCTTCCGAAGCAGCTATGTACTCCGCTTCACATGTAGATCCCGCCACGACGCTTTGTTTAGAACTGCACCAACTGACAGCTCCACCGTTTAATGTAAACACGTATCCGGTTTGCGATTTAGAATCGTCCGGATCAGTGTCAAAGCTTGCATCAACGTAACCATTTACGATGAGCTCTTTGTCACCTCCATATATGAGAAACATATCCTTAGTCCTTTTCAGGTATTTCAGGATGTTCTTGACTGCTGTCCAGTGATCCACTCCTGGATTACTTTGGTACCTCCCTGCTAGACTTATAGCAAGACACACATCAGGTCTGGTACACAGCATTGCATACATGATAGAGCCTATGGCTGAAGCATAGGGAACATATTTCATTTTCTCTCTATCTTCTGCAGTGGTCGGGCACTGAGTCTTACTCAACTTCACACCTTGTAACACAGGCAAGAACCCTTTCTTTGCTTGATCCATTTTGAACTTTTTCAAAACTTTGTCAAGGTATGTGCTTTGTGAAAGTCCAATTAAGCGTCTTGATCTATCTCTATAGATCTTAATGCCCAATATGTAAGCAGCTTCACCGAGGTCTTTCATTGAAAAACTCTTATTCAAGTATCACTTTATGCTATCCAGAAATTCTATATCATTTCCGATTAGTAATATGTCATCTACATATAATATCAGAAATGCTACAGAGCTCCCACTCACTTTCTTGTAAATACAGGCTTCTCCAAAAGTCTGTACAAACCCAAATGCTTTGATCACACTATCAAAGCGTTTATTCCAACTCCGAGAGGCTTGCACCAGTCCATAAATGGATCGCTGGAGCTTGCACACTTTGTTAGCTCCTTTTGGATCGACAAAACCTTCAGGTTGCGTCATATACAACTCTTCTTCCAGAAATCCATTCAGGAATGCAGTTTTTACATCCATCTGCCAAATTTCATAATCATAAAATGCGGCAATTGCTAACATGATTCGGACAGACTTAAGCATCGCTACGGGTGAGAAGGTCTCATCGTAGTCAATTCCTTGAACTTGTCGAAAACCTTTTGCGACAAGTCGAGCTTTGTAGACAGTAACATTACCATCAGCGTCAGTCTTCTTCTTGAAGATCCATTTATTCTCTATTGCTTGCCGACCATCGGGCAAGTGAACCAAAGTCCATACTTTGTTGTCATACATGGATCCCATCTCAGATTTCATGGCTTCTAGCCATTTTGCGGTATCTGGGCTCACCATCGCTTCTTCATAGTTCGTAGGTTCATCATGATCTAGTAGCATGACTTCCAGAACAGGATTGCCGTACCACTCTGGTGCGGATCTTACTCTGGTTGATCTACGAGGTTCAGTAGTAACTTGATCTGAAGTTTCATGATCATTATCATTAGCTTCCTCACTAATTGGTGTAGGTGTCATAGAAACAGATTTCTATGATGCACTACTTTCCAATAAGGGAGCAGGTACAGTTACCTCATCAAGTTCTACTTTCCTCCCACTCACTTCTTTCGAGAGAAACTCCTTCTCTAGAAAGGATCCATTCTTAGCATCAAATATCTTGCCTTCGGATCTGTGATAGAAGGTGTACCCAACAGTCTCCTTTGGGTATCCTATGAAGACACATTTCTCCGATTTGGGTTCGAGCTTATCAGGTTGAAGTTTTTTCACATAAGCATCGCAGCCCCAAACTTTAAGAAAAGGCAACTTTGGTTTCTTGCCAAACCATAGTTCGTAAGGCGTCGTCTCAACGGATTTTGATGGTGCTCTATTTAATGTGAATGCGGCCGTCTCTAAAGCATAACCCCAAAACGATAGCGGTAAATCTGTAAGAGACATCATAGATCGCACCATATCAAGTAAAGTACGATTACGACGTTCAGACACACCATTACGCTGTGGTGTTCCGGGTGGCGTGAGTTGCGAAACTATTCCGCATTGTTTCAAATGTAGACCAAACTCGTAACTCAAATATTCTCCTCCATGATCAGATCGTAGAAACTTTATTTTCTTGTTACGATGATTTTCAACTTCACTCTGAAATTCTTTGAACTTTTCAAATGTTTCAGACTTGTGTTTCATTAAGTAGATATACCCATATCTGCTTAAATCATCTGTGAAGGTGAGAAAATAACGATATCCGCCACGAGCTTCAATATTCATCGGACCACATACATCTGTATGTATGATTTCCAACAAATCTGTTGCTCTCTCCATAGTACCGGAGAACGGTGTTTCAGTCATCTTGCCCATGAGGCACGGTTCGCAAGTACCAAGTGATTCATAATCAAGTGGTTCCAAAATTCCATCAGTATGGAGTTTCTTCATGCGCTTTACACCGATATGACCTAAACGGCAGTGCCACAAATAAGTTGCACTATCATTATCAACTCTGCATCTTTTGGCTTCAACATTATGAATATGTGTATCACTACTATCGAGATTCATCAAAAATAGACCACTCTTCAAGCGTGCATGACCATAAAAGATATTACTCATATAAATAGAACAACCATTATTCTCTGATTTAAATGAATAACCGTCTCGCATCAAACAAGATCCAGATATAATGTTCATGCTCAACGCTGGCACAAAATAACAATTATTTAGGTCTAATACTAATCCCGAAGGTAGATGTAGAGGTAGCGTGCTGACCGCGATCACATCGACTTTGGAACCATTTCCCACGCGCATCGTCACCTCGTCCTTTGCCAGTGTTCGCTTAATCCGTAGTCCCTTTTTCGAGTTGCAAATATTAGCAATAGAACCAGTATCAAATACCCAGGTGCTACTGCGAGCTCTAGTAAGGTACACATCAATAACATGTATATCACATATACCTTTGTTCACCTTGCCATCCTTCTTATCCGCCAAATATTTGGTGCAGTTCCGCTTCCAGTGACTAGTCTGCTTGCAGTAGAAGCACTCAGTTTCAGGCTTGGGTCCAGACTTGGGTTTCTTCTCTTGAGCAGCAACTTGTTTGCCGTTCTTCTTGAAGTTCCCCTTCTTCTTCCCTTTGCCCTTTTTCTTGAAACTAGTGGTTTTGTTAACCATCAACACTTGATGCTCCTTCTTGATTTCTACCTCCGCAGCCTTTAGCATTGCGAAGAGCTCGGGAATCGTCTTATCCATCCCTTGCATATTATAGTTCATCACGAAGCCTTTGTAGCTTGGTGGAAGTGATTGGAGAATTCTGTCAATGACGCAATCATCCGGAAGATTAACCCCCAGTTGAATCAAGTGATTATAATACCCAGACATTTTGAGTATATGCTCACTGGCAGAACTATTCTCCTCCATCTTGCAGCTATAGAACTTATTGGAGACTTCATATCTCTCAATCCGGGCATTCTGTTGGAATATTAACTTCAACTCTTGGAACATCTCATATGCCCCATGATGTTCAAAACGTCGTTGAAGTCCCGGTTCTAAGCCGTAAAGCATGGCACATTGAACTATCGAGTAGTCATCAGCTTTGCTCTGCCAGACGTTCTTAACGTCGTCAGTTGCATCAGCAGCAGGCCTGGCACCCAGCGGTGCTTCCAGGACGTAACTCTTCTGTGCAGCAATGAGGATAATCCTCAAGTTACGGACCCAGTCCGTGTAATTGCTACCATCATCTTTCAACTTTGCTTTCTCAAGGAACGCATTAAAATTCAACGGAACAACATCACAGGCCATCTATCTACAATCAACATAAACAAGCAAGATACTATCAGGGACTAAGTTCATGATAAATTTAAGTTCAATTAATCATATTACTTAAGAACTCCCACTTAGATAGACATCCCTCCAATCTTCTAAGTGATCACGTGATCCAAATCAAACTAAACCATAACCGATCGTCACGTGAAATGGATTAGTTCTCAATGGTGAACATCATTATGTTGATCATATCTACTATATGATTCACGCTCGACCTTTCGGTCTCCGTGTTCCGAGGCCATATCTGCATATGCTAGGCTCGTCAAGTATAACCCGAGTATTCTGCGTGTGCAAAAACTGGCTTGCATCCGTTGTAGATGGACGTAGAGCTTATCACACCGATCATCACGTGGTGTCTGGGCACGACGAACTTTGGCAACGGTGCATACTCGGGGAGAACACTTCTTGATAATTTTAGTGAGAGATCATCTTATAATGCTACCGTCAATCAAAGCAAGACAAGATGCATAAAAAGATAAACATCACATGCAATCAATATAAGTGATATGATATGGCCATCATCATCTTGTGCTTGTGATCTCCATCTTCGCAACACCGTCATGATCACCATCGTCACTGGCGCGACACCTTGATCTCCATCGTAGCATCGTTGTCGTCTCGCCAATCTTATGCTTCTACGACTATCGCTACCGCTTAGTGATAAAGTAAAGCATTACAGGGCGATTGCATTGCATACAATAAAGCGACAACCATACGGCTCCTGCCGGTTGCCGATAACTCGGTTACAAAACATGATCATCTCATACAATAAAATTTAGCATCATGTCTTGACCATATCACATCACAACATGCCCTGCAAAAACAAGTTAGACGTCCTCTACTTTGTTTGTTGCAAGTTTTACGTGGCTGCTACGGGCTTAAGCAAGAACCAATCTCACCTACGCATCAAAACCACAACGATAGTTTGTCAAGTTGATGCAGTTTTAACCTTCGCAAGGACCGGGCGTAGCCACACTCGGTTCAACTAAAGTTGGAGAAACTGACACCCGCCCGCCACCTGTGTGCAAAGCACGGCGGTAGAACCAGTCTCGCGTAAGCGTACGCATAATGTCGGTCCGGGCCGCTTCATCCAACAATACCGCCGAACCAAAGTATGACATGCTGGTAGGCAGTATGACTTATATCGCCCACAACTCACTTGTGTTATACTCGTGCATAACATCAAACCATAAAAACCTAGGCTCGGATGCCACTGTTGGGGAACGTAGTAATTTCAAAAAAATTCCTACGCACACGCAAGATCATGGTGATGCATAGCAACGAGAGGGGAGAGTGTTGTCTACGTACCCTCGTAGACCGAAGCGGAAGCGTTGATGCAACATAGAGGAAGTAGTCGTACGTCTTCCCAATCCGACCGATCCAAGCACCGTTACTCCGGCACCTCCGAGTTCTTAGCACACGTCCAGCTCGATGATGCTCCCCGGGCTCCGATCCAGCAAAGCTTCGGGGATGAGTTCTGTCAGCACGACGGCGTGATGACGATGATGATGTTCTACCGACGCAGGGCTTCGCCTAAGCACTACAACGATATGACCGAGGTGGAATATGGTGGAGGGGGGCGCCGCACATGGCTAAGGAACGATCACGAAGATCAACTTGTGTGTGTTAGGGTGCCCCCCTGCCCCCGTATATAAAGGAGGGGAGGGGGTGGCGCGGCCGGCCCCCAAGGGGTGCGCCAGGAGGAGTCCTACTCCCACCGGGAGTAGGACTCCTCTCCCTTGCCTTGTAGGAGAAGGAAGGAGAGAGGGGGAAAGGAAAAAGGGGGGCGCCGCCCCCTTCCTTGTCCTATTCGGACTAGGGGGGGAGGGGGTGCGCGGCCTGCCCTGGCCGCCCCTCCTATTTTCCCTTAAGGCCCATATGGGCCCATTAACCCCCGGGGGGGTTCCGGTAACCCCCCGGTACTCCAGTAAAATGCCGATTTCACTCGGAACCATTCCGATGTCCAAATATAGGCTTCCAATATATCAATCTTTATGTCTCGACCATTTCGAGACTCCTCGTCATGTCCGTGATCACATCCGGGACTCCGAACTGACTTCGGTACATCAAAATGCATAAACTCATAATAACTGTCATCGTAACTTTAAGCGTGCGGACCCTACGGTTCGAGAACAATGTAGACATGACCGAGATACGTCTTCGGTCAATAACCAATAGCGGGACCTGGATGCCCATATTGGCTCCTACATATTCTACGAAGATCTTTATCGGTCAGACCGCATAACAACATACGTTGTTCCCTTTGTCATCGGTATGTTACTTGCCTGAGATTCGATCGTCGGTATCCAATACCTAGTTCAATCTCGTTGCCGGCAAGTCTCTTTACTCGTTCTGTAATACATCATATCACAACTAACATATTAGTTGCAATGCTTGCAAGACTTATGTGATGTGCATTACCGAGAGGGCCCAGAGATACCTCTCCGACTATCGGAGTGACAAATCCTAATCTCGAAATACGCCAACCCAACAAGTACTTTCGGAAACACCTGTAGAGCACCTTTATAATCACCCAATTACGTTGTGACGTTTGGTGGCACACAAAGTGTTCCTACGGTAAACAGGAGTTGCATAATCTCATAGTCATAGGAACATGTATAAGTCATGAAGAAAGCAATAGCAACATACTAAACGATCGGGTGCTAAGCTAATGGAATGGGTCATGTCAATCAGATCATTCAACTAATGATGTGACCTCGTTAATCAAATAACAACTCTTTGTTCATGGTTAGGAAACATAACCATCTTTGATTAACGAGCTAGTCAAGTAGAGGCATACTAGTGACAATCTGCTTGTTTATATATTCACACATGTATTATGTTTCCGGCTAATACAATTCTAGCAAGAATAATAAACATTTATCATGATATATGAGGAAATAAATAATAACTTTATTATTGCCTCTAGGGCATATTTCCTTCAGTAGAAATACCTAATTTTTGCATCTTCAGAGTCTAAAAACACTTCTACAGCAGATGATGTAGATGAAAACTATTTACATCTCAGAGTACAACACTTCGTGGTGCAAATATACATATATCTCCACTTATAGGAGATGTATATTTACCAGCCACGCGCCAACCGCCAATCGTCATTTCCTTTCACTTCCTCACTTCTTCCTTCCACCTCCCGCCGCATCGTCGCCGCCACCCGCCTGCCCGCCCGTCCACCACGCACGCCGCAGTCGCCCAGTGCTAGATCCGGCCCCGCCATCACCCCCGCTGCCGGTTTCGACGCTCCCTCGCCATCGGCCGCCAGCCGACGCCGCGAATCAGTCCTTTGCTACAAAAAAGATTGGGCTACCTTGTTGCACCTTTTTTTAAGGGAAGTGTCATCATGGCGGTTTATATTTCATGTGCAAACATTGATACATCATTTTTCAAGACATTTACTAGAAAAACCGGAGGCTCCGATTTCCAGACAATGGTTCTAGAGACCTATGAATTTCTAGCCAACAAATCTGTCGCCATATTGGCCTCCCTAGGACAACGAGAAAAATCTATGAATATAAAATTAGAGCTAAAAAGAGCATTCTTCATAAATTGCCGCAGCCGGACCAAGTGAGTTTCCTCCGTTCTGCATGATCTCAATAACTTCCATGCAATCACCTTCCACGCAAATTTTGTTACATCCCATTTCATTGGCAAGGAGGAGTCCATCTCGTAATCCTTGTGCTTCTAACGTTGCCGCATCTTCTATGAATGGGATGTTGTTGCATGATGCTGCCATAAAGAAACCTGTATGGTCCCGTAGAATCGCACCTGTCGCCCAAGTGCCGCTGTCACTATCGAAACCAGCATCAAAATTCAGTTCAAGCATGCCCTCCGATGGCTTCTCCCGGCCACGTCTCTTTATTTTGCTCTTCTTTGAATTTGCTCTTGAGACATTTTTCGCAATTGTTGCTATTGCTTGCGTCAGTCTAGTGGGTTCATATAGTTGCTCACCATGGGTATACCTGCATCACTCCCACCATAAATACCACACTGTCGTGGCAACAAGATCATTGCGGTGGACATCATTGACCGACGCCTTCGTTGGGTCCTTGGGCATAAGCAGATCAGCCATAACTGAGCCGCCCTCCCTTTCCATCATGCAAACCTCGTTAACCATTGATGCCAAACCAAGCAGGTGCTAAACCTGCTGAACACGCGGGCACACGAAGAGAGCACGTCGAATGCTCTCACAATCTGAGCTACAGAAAGGGCATTGAGAACTAGTTATAATGTGTCTACTTGCAAGTCTCCTTGACATGGGATCGCTCCAAGCAAAGTTTTCCACACGTGGATTTTTACTTTCGATGGCACATTCAATTTCCAAACAGTCCTCCAAACTGGACTAGTACTTGAGGCTTGTTGAGTTTGTCATCCTCAACTTTCGTCCATGTTGGTGCTCCCATTCTTCATGATAGGACGAATTCACCGTAAAAGATCCACTCCTATGTAAATGCCAAGAAACAAAGTCCTCCATCATCCCTACAGCCAATGTGATACTAAGACTACATTGCGCATCAATTGGCCAAAACAACTCATGAATCAATTGTGCATCCCACACTCTGCTGTCTGCATCAATTAATTCAGACACCTTGGTGATCACAATGTTAGCTCTTGGTGTCGTAACCTTTCGAGTGGGGCTGCTTGGTATCCATGTGTCCTCCCATATATTTATCTATGACCCATCTCCTACTCGCCATATATTCCCTCTCTTGAAACTTTGAATGCCATACCAAAGACTTTGCCAAGTGTAAGAGATGTCCTTCTTAAGACCGCAATTAAGTAGATCACCGTCAGGAAAAAAATTGCTCCCAAGACTGTGGCACATAAAGAGTTTGGTTCACACAGAAGCCTCTAACATTGTTTTGCAAGGAGAGCCAAATTAAAGCAGTGTAAATCTCTGAAGCCCATACCACCTCTCTCCTTTGGTACACACATCTTCCATCAGGCAAACCAGTGCATATGCCTTTTCACATCATCATCACCCCACCAGTATTTAGACATGGAAGAAGTTATAGCATTGTGATGCCTGCTACACAACTTGTTCTTGTAGACTCGTGTTGGGCCTCCAAGCGCAGAGTTTTGTAGGACAGTAGCAAATTTCCCTCAAGTGGATGACCTAAGGTTTATCAATCCGTGGGAGGCCCAGGATGAAGATGGTCTCTCTCAAACAACCATGCAACCAAATAATAAAAAGTCTCTTGTGTCCCCAACACACCAAATACAATGGTAAATTGTATAGGTGCACTAGTTCGGCGAAGAGATGGTGATACAAGTGTAGTAATGATAGTAGATATTAATTTTTGTAATAGGAACAATAGAAAACAGCAAGGTAGCAATAGATAAAATGGAGCATAAACGGTATTGAAATGCTTGAATATGAGGCCTAGGGTCCCTACTTTCACTAGTGCAATCTCTCGACAATGCTAATCTAATTGGATCATATAACCATCCCTTAACGTGTGATGAAGAATCACTCCAAAGTTCTTATCTAGCGGAGAACATAAGAAGAAATTGTTTGTAGGGTACGAAACCACCTCAAAGCTATTCTTTCCGATCAATCTATCCTAGAGTTCGTACTAAAATAGCACCAAGCTATTCTTTCCGATCGATCTAACCAAGAGTTCGTACTAAAGTAACACCATATGATACACATCAACCAACTCTAATGTCACCTAGATACTCCAATGTCACTGTGAGTATCCGTGAGTTGATTATACAATATGCATCAAACAATTTCAGATTCATAATACTCAATCCAACACAAAGAACCTCAAAGAGTGCCCCAATATTTCTACCAGAGAAACAAAGACGAGAGCGTGCAGCAACCCCTATGCATAGATTACCCCAATGTCACCTCAGGAATTTGCGAGTTGACTACCATTACACATATCAAGTGAATCAATATGATACCCCATTGTCACCCCGGGTATTCATAGCAAGGCATACATCAAGTGTTCTCAAATCCATAAAAGTATTCAATCCGATAAGAACGAAATTTCAAATGGAAAACTCAATTCACAACAAGATAGAGAGGGGGAAACACCATATGATCCAACTATATTAACAAGACCCGCGATACATCAAGATCATGACATCTCAAGAACACGAGAGAGAGAGAGAGAGAGAGAGAGAGAGAGAGATTAAACACATAGCTACTAGTACAAACCCTCAACCCCGAGGGTGGACTACTCTCTCCTCATCATGGTGGCCATAGGGATGATGAAGATGGCGTCCGGTGATGATTTCCCCCTTCGGTAGGGTGCCGAAACAGGGTCTAGAGTGGTTTTTCATGGCTACAGAGGGTTGCGGCGGCGGAACTTTTGATCAAGGGTTATTTTTGATGGTTTCTCTATTTATAAGTTTTTTCAGCGTTGGAATCACGCAAAGATGGGCCTCGAGGTGAGCACAACCCATCTGGGTGAGCCAGGCCCCTCTGGTGCACCCTGGTGGGTTTTGCCCACCTCGTGGCTCTTCTGGCCTTCCCACGAAGCTTCTAGTGCCTCTTTTGTTCCAAAAAAGTCATCAAAAAGTTTCGTTGCATTTGGAGAACTTTTATTTCTGCACAAAAAACACCACCACGGTAGTTTTGCTGAAAACAACGTCAGTCCGGGCTAGTTCCATCCAAATCATACCAAAACCATATAAAATTATTGTAAACATGGCATGAATACTTCATAAAATATAGATACGTTGGAGACGTATCAGGATCCCCAAGCTTAATTCCTACTCGTCCTCGAGTAGGTAAATGATAAAAGAAATAATTTATGAAGTGTGAATGCTAGCAAAGTGCATATGTTTGATCAATGATAATTTCAATCACTTTTCCTAGCATCATAACAACAATTATTTCTCATAAAACTTCTCATGTTAAAGTAGTAACCAATTCACATGTTAAGGTTCAAACAATGAATTCCGTTGAAACTCTACAACCTATATTCTTAGTCACCAAACAATTGTAATTCGACTTATTCAGCAGAGTCTAAGTAAGAGCTCCACATACTCAATCATCATATGGTCTTCTATGATTGCTAGTACTCAAAGCATATTTTTAGAACAAATGGCATTCATCAAACACAGAGAAAGATAGGGGCTTAATGTTTCGCCTCCCAACTCATTTATCATAGAGATAATAGTCAACAATAATAAATCATGATCAAATATATTTGACTGGCCATATGTGCCTAGATCTTTCCCCACCACATGATGCTTTCCAACTAGAGAATAATTGAGGTTGAAATGAGAATACATTCTATTGACTCTTGCATAAAAGTAAATACTAAAAAGTAAAAGAGAGGCCCTTCGCAGAGGAAAGCAGAGGTTGTCATGCGCTTTTTATTGTTGGATGCCCAAGCTCTTAATGCAAAGGAACGTCACGTTATATTTCCCCCTATTATAGCAACCTTTATTATGCAGTCTGTCGCTTTTATTACTTTGCTAGCACAAGTTCGTACAACGCTCAGTTTTCCCTTACAATAAAAGATCAAACATATTTAGGAGCAATTATTGCTTTATGCACCGATGGGAACTTACTTGAAGGATTGATAACCCACAAGTGTAGGGGATCATTTGTAGCCTTCTTCGATAAATAAGAGTGTCGAACCCAACGAGGAGCTAAAGGTAGAACAAATATTCACTCAAGTTCTATTGACCACCGATACAACTCTACGCACACTTGAAATTTGCTTTAACTAAAACAAGCATGAAGCTATTTTGCAAGAATAAAACTACGAGTACTTTGCAAGAATAAAAATATGAATAAATTGCAAGGTAATAAAAGTGGATAGCTTTTGTAAACAAGAAAGTCATTTGTCCCTAGGCAATCGATAACAAGTACCGGTAATCATTCTTGTAATTTTACATGAGGGAGAGGCACGAGCTAACATACTTTTCTCTACTTGGATCATATGCACTTATGATTGGACCCCTAGCAAGCATCCGCAACTACTAAAGATCATTAAGGTTGTGAAACCCAACCATATCATTAAGTATGAAGCCCTCTTTATCCCATACGCAACAACCCACCTACTCAGGTTTAAGCTTCTATCACTGTCACAACCCACCATAAGCGAATCATGAACGTATTACAACACCCTATAGCAAGGGCCCCTCACGTTTGCGCGAGACGGAGGGCACCATAGGACAACACCATAAATAAAATATACAATCATACCAACCAAGATCACGATTAACCCATAGGACAAAACGGATCTACTCAAACATCATAGGATAACCATAGATCATTGGGAAATAATATATGGAGTTGAGCACCATGTCTAAGTAGAGATTATAGCGGGGAGACGGGGTGTTACACCATTGCATAGAGGGGGAGAAAGTTGGTGTTGATGGTAGCAAGATTTTTGATGTAGATCGTCGTCACGATCCTAGCCCCGACGACACTCTGGCACCACCGGGAGAGAGGGGGAGAGAGCCCCCCTCCTTCTTCTTCTTCCTTGGCCTCCCCCCTTACATGGGAGGAGAGTTCCCCCTCTGGTCCATGGCCTCCATGGCGGCGGAGGGGCAGGAGCCCCTCCGAGATTGGATCTCCCTCTTTGTTCTCTTCTATTTCGTGTTCCCCATATCTAGCCGAAAACCATTTCTTATATTCCGAGAGATCCGTAAGTCCGATTGCATTGAGATTTTAACATGATTTTTTTCCGGATATCAGCTTCCTTGCGCCCGAAGTAGAGCTCCAACCAACGTACAAAGTGAGCACAACCCACCACCATGCGCCTGGCCCCTGGGGCGCACCCTGGTGTCTTGTCACTACTAGGGAAAAGCCTAGCAGCAGCGCGGGTTTTAGGCCTATCAGTAGCGCGGGCAGGAGCGCTACTGGTACGACGCTACAGCTAAAGGTTAGCAGTAGCGTGCGTTAACCCACGCTGCTGCTATATCGACTTAGTAGTAGCGCTTTCTCAAAAGAGCGCTACTGGTAATTACTAGTAGCGCTTCTCCCTGCCCGCGCTACTACTATTATTTCGTATTTTATTTCTTTTTTATTTCATGTTTTATTCATACACCTTTATACAAGTTTTCATACAACATGAATTTAGACATTGTTTTTACTCCCTCTGTCCCATAATATAAGAATATTTTTGACACTAGTGTAGTTTCAAAAACATTCTTATATTATGGGACGGAGGGAGTACATCATAATGAGTTATTACATCATGGGGTGAAAGAACCGTGGACTAGTTTCAAGTGGATGGACATCCACTTGAAACTAATCCGCGGTTCTTTCACCCAATGATATAATAAATATCATCATCATATCATTAACAACTTATCATCATAATACATCATTGTCATATAACACCTCCTCATGATCATCGTTTTCATCAATGAGACATCACATAGCAAATTGGTCACTAGTCATAATCACAACTACTCCTCATCATCAACTCTATCACATTGTACCAAATAATAAACATATTGTACCTCATAGGACCTACTACATTCTCTTAGGACCTACTATATTATCTAAGGTAAAATAGCATAAAACAAGATAGCCCCTGACTCTCCATTATGGAGAATGGCGATTATCCTGCCTCTAATTCTTGCCTTTCGTTTAATGTTGCTTCCAAGAACCTCCTTACGATTGTCCAAACATTTTTTCCATTCTTTGACTAGCATGTGTTCACCGGATTTAGAAATCCGATATGCACAGGTGAGATCCATAGGATGACCTGGCTGTATGTTCAGAACTTCAAGGCGACCATTATAATACATCAGATGAGGCACACAATCTATCGGGATTTTCTGTTGAAAAACATAGTAATAACTTCGTAGTTAGCAATGATGTACTAGTTTTAGAAGTATGCAAAAGATGCACGGATGTCGTAATAGTAAAAAATCTTACCAGAGTATCTCTATAGAAGTTACCATGGTTCAACACGTGCACTAGTGGCACGTATTCACCATAATTTGGAGGAGTTCGATAATAGGTATTGTAATTCTCAAGATATGTACAAAATGCGATCAAATGATTTTTCTCCTTATAAGTTAATTCGAAGCCATCGGTGTAGTGGGTTTTGTCTACCATCTTACGCACATTGTTTGAAGAATCAAAATAAGCTGTTAATGGAAATAATTTGTCAACTATTTTGAAATAAACAATATTAATTAGTTAATAACTATGTTTGAGAAACTCGCATAGCGGTAGAATCGGAAGCGTATGAACAAGGACCCAAATGTCCATATTGTCTTGCTCGATGTTAGGATCACCAAGATCCATGGTGACAATCATAACCTCATAAAACCATACATCTTGCAAAGTGCTACCCAATTTTGGCAACCAAAATGGGTTACGCCATATCATGATGGGTCCTTAGGTGTATTTTCTTTGTTTCAAAATTTTCATGGTCTTCAAAACCCATCCTCTCCAAGACATAGTGTCTTGCATGGCATGGGATAAGCTAGTCGAATTGTAAAAGATGAAAATTAGACGTTGAAATAGTTGAAGTTGTGCTTAATTACGAAAAAACAATTATCGTTTCAACATCGAAGGTCTCCTCGAGCTTAATGCTGAAGCGCTGATCTTCGTCTAGGTGAGGCCTGTTGCACAGACCTCGATCGTCGTGGCACCAGCTGCACTCCCCCGGGAGACTTTCGTTGTCCGAGTATGACATTTCCTACGTTCATAATTCAAAGATTAAACTTGTACAATTAAATATATGTACTAAAAAACCTAAATTACATCATTATTATTCATCACGGGTTGACTATCGGTCTGTCGAGTCTTTTCTTGAAAACTCTCAGCTCACGTGGTGTATACATTCGACCGTTGGTGATGGTCGCTCCTCCTTTCCTTCCCAAGTGCATTACACCAAAATGTCTAGCACACGGGAACGAAGGAGAAGCGACCCCCACGACAACAGTCGGGATTCTTCGTCCTCTCATATATGGTTAAGACTCTCCCTCACTGATTCGTCTCTGACATTTGCGACCATCGGTGATGGTCGTTACTCCTCCTTCCCCTGGTGCATAGCAAAAGTTGATACGTCCATTTTGCATCATGTTTTTATATCGATATTTATTGCATTATGGGCTGTTATTTCACGTTATGTCACAATACTTATGGCTATTCTCTCTTATTTTACAAGGTTTACATAAGAAGGGAGAATGCCGACAGCTGGAATTCTGGCTGGAAAAGGAGCAAATATTAGAGACCTATTCTGCGCAACTCCAAAAGTCCTGAAACTCCACGGAATATCTTAGAATAAATAATGAAAAATACCTGCCAAAGATTAAGGCCAGGGGCCCACACCCTGTCCACGAGGGTGGGGGGCGCCCCCCTAGGGCGCGCCCCCTACCTCGTGGGCCCCCTGGTGGCTCTCCGATGCCCATCTACTGATATGAAGTCTTTCATCAAGAAAAAACCCAGAACCAACCTTTCGGGATGAGACTCTGCCGCCACGAGGCGGAACCTTGGCGGAACCAATCTAGGGCTCCGGCAGAGCTGTTCTGTCGGGGACACTTCCCTCCGGGAGGGGGAAATCATCGCCATCGTCATCACCAACACTCCTCTCATCGGGAGAGGGCAATCTCCATCAACATCTTCACCAGCACCATCTCCTCTCAAAACCCTAGTTCATCTCTTGTATCCAATTCTTGTCTCCAAGTCCGGGATTGGTGCTAGTAGGTTGCTAGTAGTGTTGATTACTCTTTGTACTTGATGCTAGTTGGTTTATTTGGTGGAAGATCATATGTTCAGATCCTTTATGCATATTAATACTACTATGATTATGAACATGAATATGCTTTGTGAGTAGTTACGTTTGTTCCCGAGGACAAGGGAGAAGTCTTGCTATTAGTAGTCATGTGAATTTGGTATTCGTTCGATATTTTGATGAGATGTATGTTGTCTAGCCTCTAGTGGTGTTATGTGAATGTCGACTACATAACACTTCACCATTATTTGGGCCTAGAGGAAGGCATTGGGAAGTAATAAGTAGATGATGGGTTGCTAGAGTGACAGAAGCTTAAACCCTAGTTTATGCGTTGCTTCGTAAGGGGCTGATTTGGATCCATATGTTTCATGCTATGGTTAGGTTTACCTTAATACTTTTGTTGTAGTTGCGTATGCTTGCAATAGAGGTTAATCATAAGTGGGATGCTTGTTCAAGTAAGAACATCACCCAAGCACCGGTCCACCCACATATCAAATTATCAAAGTACCGAACGCGAATCATATGAACGTGATGAAAACTAGCTTGATGATATTCCCATGTGTCCTCGGGAGCGCTTTTCCTTATATAAGAGTTTGTTCCGGCTTGTCCTTTGCTACAAAAAGGATTGGGCCACCTTGCTGCACTTTATTTACTTTTGTCACTTGTTGCTCGTTACAAATTATCCTATCACAAAACTATCTGTTACCACTTATTTCAGTACTTGCAGAGAATACCTTGCTGAAAACCGCTTGTCATTTCCTTCTGCTCCTCGTTGGGTTCGACACTCTTACTTATCGAAAGGACTACGATAGATCCCCTATACTTGTGGGTCATCAAGACTCTTTTCTGGTGCCATTGCCGGGGAGTGAAGCGCTTTTGGTAGGTGGAATTTGGTAAGGAAAAATTTATATAGTGTACTGAAATTTACTGTCACTTGTTACTATGGAAAGTAATCCTCTGAGGGGCTTGTTCGGGGTATATTCACCCCGACCAGTAGAGCAAAGAGTTGCTCGTCAACCTACTGAACCTATTGAAAATGAAATTCCTTTTGAATTTCCTTCGGGTATGATAGAAAAACTGCTAGCTAATCCTTTTACAGGAGATGGAACAAAGCATCCTGATGAACACCTAATATATGTGGATGAAGTTTGTGGATTATTTAAGCTTGCAGGTACACCCGATGATGTTGCTAAGAAGAAGGCCTTCCCTTTATCTTTGAAGGGAGACGCATTGACATGGTATAGGCTATGTGATGATACGAGATCATGGAACTATAGAAGATTGAAATTGGAATTTCATCAAAAGTATTATCCTATGCATATTGTTCATCGTGATCGTAATTATATATATAATTTTTGGCCTCGCGAAGGAGAAAGCATCGCTCAAGCTTGGGGGAGGCTTAAATCAATGTTATATTCATGCCCCAATCATGAGCTCCCAAGAGTGACAATTATTCAAAACTTTTATGCTCGGCTTTCTGAAAATAATCGCACCATGCTCGATACTTCTTGTGCTGGCTCTTTTATGATGAATACTATTGAATTTAAATGGGACTTATTGGATAGAATTAAACGCAACTCTGAAGATTGGGATCTTGATGAAGGTAAGGAGTCAGGTATGACACCTAAGTTTGATTGTGTTAAACCTTTTATGGATACCGATATTTTCTATAAGTTTAGCACTAAATATGGACTTGACTCAGAGATAGTAGATTCTTTCTGTGAATCTCTTGCTACTTATGTTGATCTCCCTAAGGAGAAGTGGTTTAAATATCATCCTCCCATAGAAGTGAAAGTAGCTGCACCTATTAAAGTTGAAGAAAAGACTATCACTTATAATGATCCTATTGTTCCTACTTCTTATGTTGAGAAACCACCTTTCCCTGTCAGAATAAAGGATCATGCTAAAGCTTCAACTGTGGTTCGTAAAAGCAATATTAGAACTTATACACCTCCTGAGCAAGTTAAAGTAGAACCTAATATTGCTATTGTTAAAGATCTCTTGGCTGATAATATTGATGGGCATGTTATTCAGTTCTGCGGTGAAACTGCTAGAATTGCTAAACCTTGTGCTAAAGATAAACATAGACCTGTGGTAGGCGTGCCTGTTATTTCTGTTAAAATAGGAGATCATTGTTATCATGGCTTATGTGATATGGGCGCTAGTGCTAGTGTTATACCGCATACTTTATACGAAGAAATTAATCATGAAATTGCACCTGCTGAGTTAGAAGGAATTGATGTTACAATTAAACTTGCTATTGGGGATATAACTATTTGTGTAAGCCGCCCGCAAGGGGCCGGGTTATGCAAAGAAGGACTCATTAGAAGAAGCCCAAGACCAAGCATGAAGATGGCGGTTCAATAAAGGGTCTAAAGCCCACATGCGACTTAAGGCCCATAGTGGTAAACCGCTATGATGGCATGACTTGTATCATAAGGTAGAATTAACTAGTCACCGAGCCGGACACTGTTTATGAGCCGGTCGAGACTCTGTAGGCCGCATAGCGTCAAACCCGTGTATATAAGGGGACGACCCGCCGGCGGCTTAGGGCAAGAAACAACTCATCGAGAATCGGTCATAGCGTATCTCGCTCCCTGGTCATCGAAACCTCAAGCAATACCAACCCAACTAGACGTAGGCCTTACCTTCACCGTAAGGGGCCGAACTAGTATAACTCTCTCGTGTCCTTTGTCCCGATTAACCCCTTTAAGCTTCCTAGTTGCGATGGCTCCATGACTAAGTCCTTGCAAGAGGACATCTGCCGTGACAATTCCACGATAGTTGGTTCCCACCATGGGGCCAGCGCATGGTGGATTTGAGTTCTTGAAGGGCAACTTCGAAGGGCTCAACGGATACGCAGTCGGTTGGATGACCAAAAGTCATTGCGGCAAGATCTACATCGACGACGAAGGCTGGGGCCCTGACGCCGGCTCAATTGAGTACGGGTACCGGGTCCCCTTTGGCGGAATCCACGTCTTCATCGGCCGGATTGGTGAGCCAGGCCCTGAGCCGGACAATTGCACCGACCTCGTCGAGACGGCTCAGCGCGCGAGACCCGCCCGGGCTCGACCCGGCGTGAAGCGTGCCTTCGTGGGTTGCATCCACGGAGGGGAACTTTCTGAAGGATCCATAGATGGTGGTGAGACGGCCGTCCACTTCGATGGTGATTCATCCACTAGTGAGACGGATTCGTTGTATCAACTGCAAGACGGCAGACTAGGGGGCTGTTCCGATGGCAGCAGTATTCCGGACCCCTTTGAGCCGCAAAGTTGTGAAGGAGTCTTCATGGCTGGTACTCAACCCGGTCAAAACTCAACAGCTGCAACCGCAATAACGTCCGGGTCAGGAGCGGTTGGGGCAGGAGGCCCTGTGCGCCCGCCGGCTCAAGTGCTGATGGATCTCATGGATAAACTGACGGTCCTGTTAACCTCCATAGTTATTCTTGCGAATCAAGATGAGCACAATGCAGAGGTGGCACAGGTGCGAGAGGAAATAGATCGGGCCAAGGAGGCCTTAGCAGCTGAGGACACTAGGTTAGCCATAGAACGGGCGACTTTGGATGCACGGGCGCAACAGCTCCAGTCAGAGGCTTTCCAGCTTACGATGAGCCTGAACGCATCTAACGAGGTGATGAGGAGGAGACATTAGAAAACTCAATCTCATTTACCTTCGGTTTATGATCCACGGAACCTCTTCGCTACACCCGGAGCCGGCCCAAGTAACCCGCCAGAAGTCAATCAGTTCATGACGGCCGGGGGTCCGGTTCAGCCTCAGGTGAAGGTACCACCTCATGGGAATATGGCGCCACCCCGTTATGTGCCGATGCCATCGGGTCACTTTTCCAACCCCATGGAGAACTTGATTGCAGCTTCGGCACGTTTGGCGGCTCTCCCAGTGGACGGTGACGACCCAACAACAGTGGAGACCCAAAGGATCAGAGACCTCGTTCAGACAACCCTAGCTCAGCAAGAGACGTATTCTTATAGCCGGGACAGGATTCATTCAACTCCTCCGCCTTGGTTAGCCCCGTCTCGTCCAAACCGGAGTTTGAGTTACAACAGGCACATGGAGTCAGAAGCCTTGTCAAGCAACGCCCAGCGCCGTAACCAGCCCGGTGGTTATAACCCGGTGCAAGACCGAATACGTCAGGAGGACGAGCGGGCGGCTCAACTGGCGGCTCAGCTGACGGCTCATGAGGCTCTTCCGGATTACTCGACAACTTCCGTTGAGGTAGGAGTGGCCACCAGAACCGGCGGTGTTCCTTGTTTGGTGCCGGCTCTACGTAATGTGCATTTGCCCAAGGACTTCAAGGGACCTTGAAAGGTGCCAAATTATACGGCCGACTTACAGCCCGGAGCATGGATCGAAAGTTATGAGATGGCCATGGAGCTGTTGGAGGTTAGTGACACAGCAATGGCTAAATATTTCACCATGATGTTGGATGGAACGGCCCGATCTTGGTTAAAGGGCTTGCCGCCCAATTCCATTAGTTCATTGGCAGAGCTAAAGGCCCGGTTCATCCAGAACTTCAAGGACACTTGCAAGCAATCTATGTCGATTGTGGACTAACAAATTGTAAGCAAGAGGAGGGTGAATCCACAACTCATTGGGTACGCCGGGTCAAGGAGATAATACATTCGTCTAACACAACATCATAACTGATAATTGCACTAATCTCTCCAAAGGTGCCATGGAAGAGTTCTGTCAACGAGAACATATCCGGCTTGATGTTTCGGCTGTTGCTCATCCTCAATCCAATGGTCAAGCAGAAAGAGCGAATTAGGAGATCTTGAAGGGTATCAAACCCCGGCTCTTGGTCCCCTTACAGCGGACGCCGTGTTGTTGGGTGGAGGAATTATCCTCTGTACTTTGGAGCACCAACACTACACCTAACAGATCCACGGGTTACACACCTTTCTTGATGGTGTACGGAGCAGAGGCAGTCCTGCCAAGTGACATCCGTCATGACTCACCCCGCGTGGCGGCTTACGTTGAGGCGGACAATGAAAAAGCTCGTCAAGATGCACTTGATTTGTTGGACGAAGAGTGAGGCTTGGCAATAGCCCGCTCGGCGATTTACCAGCAAGACCTGCACCGCTACCACAGCCGTCGGGTTAGGTCCAGAACCTTTCAGGAAGGTGACTTAGTGCTCCGGCTCATCCAAGATCAGTCTGATATGCACAAGCTATCCCCCCCTTGGGAAGGACCCTTCGTGGTCAGCAAGAACCTGAACAACGGGTCATACTACCTCATCGATGTTCGAGAGCACAAAGACTCACGTAAGTCGGAGGAGGAGACCCGCCGGCCGTGGAATATCGCTCATCTTCGGCCTTACTATACCTGAGCCACCGGCTCTCAAGATGTATATATTTTGACGATGTATATATATAAAGCAATAAAGCAGGACCTCTGTCCTTTTCACCCTCAAAAGTTTACATGTCTTCCTCATCATGTGGTGGAAACAACCAACAGGGAGCGGATCATATCTGAACCCGACTTTCCCTTTGGTCCGGCTTATGATCATATCTGAATCTAGCCATGATCACTTGGGGGCTTCCTGTTCAAACATAGGTCGTATTCGAACCAAAGAGAACATAGCTGTCGGTACCCTCTTGATCGGCATACTGCCAAACCCACTTGGGGGCTTCTTGATCATATTTGAATCATAGCTTAACCTCTTTGGGTCTGACGTGGATCTTATTCAAATCAGCGTCATTAAAAAACTCTCATGGTCACTTGGGGGCTTCCTGTTCAAACATAGGTCGTATTCGGCCCAAAGAGAACATAGCTGTCGATACCCACTTGATCGGCATCGCCAAAGCCACTGGGGCTATATGATCATATCCGAATCTTAGCTTAACCCCTTTGGAACAGTTCACTGATCATATTCGAATCAGAAGCCTTTGAATTTTACTTATTGTCTCATTTTACTTTGCAGTCACATTTAATTGACTATTCTGAGATCATTTTTGAAGGCATTTATGAGGTGGTCTTTATTCCACCGGTTTAATGCTGATCATATAACATTGCTAGCACAGGAACAAGTATTATGCGTGCCAGGTTTATAAGGTTTGCCTTCATTGGTCGGGTCACATAAACCGGCAAAGGTAATCAAAGGATCACAGGTATGCTGTTATGATTATATCTAACATGTATAATTGTAAGTCGGCCTTTACATGATTTTTTGGCTCACATTCCGGGTTATCTATACTTTATGTGACCCCCGTTGCGATAAGACACCAAGGGAATTGTGTTTGCTTTATATGCAGGACAATACAAGCAACATTTCGGTTAACAGAAAGGGAATAGAAGATCAATATAAACCAGAAGTATATAATGGTGGTGGCTTAAGAAAGTGTTGAGCGCCATAAACATGCGTGAAGGCATGGCAAAATCAAGTGTTTTTCTACCCTATTACAAGACTCCCCAGTCTAAATAATTAAGCGTTGTTTTTTCCACAAAATACATAAACATATGACGCCTGTCGATTCACTCCTGGGGTTGACCTGAAGATTCTGGGTTATCCTTTTCCGCCTCTTCGTCGGCTGCCCTGTCCTGGAAGGTGGACGATGCCCAGTCAATGCCACTCAAAGCTTCAAACTCAGCTTCGTCATCTATTAAACCGGCTGGGTCGACTTCAGGGGCAAAGGTATGCTTACGGATTGGAGGGATCAGGCTGACATCATCATAGGGAGGTGTTGGGAGTCTTCGATTCTCGTTGTCATAACCCGGCTGATACTTGGTAAGGTCAGTATCGTTCCCAATGAGAGTGGCCACAGGGCGTATATCTTTCACACAGGCGGTGAAATCCGTCTCATTAAACAAGGTGCCATCTTCCTTCAAACTTGGATACCCAAGAGCAATGCCAGCCGGGTCTAGCTCTGGAAGCCACGCCTTGGCCCGGCTCAATGCGGATATAGCTCCGGCTCTTGCAGATGCTCGTCTTAACTCTTGGACTCGCTGAGGTAGTACAGCAAGCCGCTTTAGCACGTCTTGCAAGAGATGGGGAACATCATTTGATAAAGCCACAACGGCCAGAGCACGTTGTGACCCGGTGTAGAGGTGTTCCACCAGAGTATAAACCGCCTTCGGCTTGACCAACATGTTCTGCTTGAGGTTTGTGCTCCTGGGGCCTGCGTTATTAAGCATAAGGTGAGCTGGAGGTAACAACAGAAATAGTCATTGAAAGGAGGTTTGCAGTGTTTAAGGTTTGTATAAGTAACTTACCAAAGATTGCTGAGACCATTTGAGATATCTGGCGCTTTAAGCCGGACAGCTCGACCGTTGCTTCTGCAAGCGATGCCTCTGCTGTCTCGGCCCGGGTCACCAGTGAGGCCTTTTCATCAGCCCAGGTTTTCTTCTCCACCTCAAAGTTCTTCTTCAACTTCTCTTGTTCAGAGACGCTGAATTCAAACTTGGAGTTGGCCTTTTGGATTTCAAGTTCTTGAGCTGCCAGGCGATTCTTCAGGTCAGCAATCTCTGACTCAAATTGATTTATGGTGGCCTGCAGTGATGCCGGGTTATAGTCAGAATCATTATAAGATAACATTAAGTCCCAAGCACTTTGCAAGCAAAGGTACTTGACACTTGGGGGCTAATGTATACTGAAGAACTCTAAATTACTATGCAGGTTCATGGAAATTAAGTCCCAAGCACTTTGCAAGCAAAGATACTTGACACTTGGGGGCTAAGGTGTATCGCAAGTTCAAAGTATCATGCTACAACCGGGTTAAATATCGTCTTTATAATAAGGACAAGCAGTGCTAGGCAGTTTTCTAAGTCTACATCATATTTACTTATAAGCAATAGACTTGGGGGCTGGTACAGTAAGTATGGTTAAGGAAAAGTAGCATAAGTCATACCTCAGATTTTTGCTGTATCTGCTTCACCATGTCAATTTCCAGGTCACGACTGCTATGTACTTGATGGATATACCCAGAGACAATGTCTCCAATACTCAAATGAGTGTAGTCAGCGACGTCCAGCTTGGCCTTTCGGCGTTCCAAATATTCCTATTTGGCAGAGCACTTAGCCAGCACAGTGGGTCTTCCCGGCTCAATAAATTGAGTTTTGGTAATCTCAACTTCCGGGTCATCTTCTTTAGCCGGGCTAGGAGCCTCCGGGTTATCAGAGTCGTTGAGAACTTGCTCAGCAGGCGGGTCAGAGGTAGTTACTGGAATGTCTTGAGATGGTTTAGGCGGCGGATCGGGAGCAGAAATATCAGGAGCGGCCGTTCTGAGCTCCGGTTTAGTCACGACCGGCTCTTGGGATGGCTTATTCTTTTTTGCCCTTTTGCTGGGCTTTACTTGCACACTATGAGAAAGACAGACGGGTTAAGTACAAAAACATGAGTAAAATAAGGCATAAGGTAAAACAAGTTTATATTACCCGGGGGTAGTTTTGAAGGACGGCATGTTAGATTGCATATACTCGCCGGAGGAAGGTGAAGTATCCTGATAATTGGAGTCAGATGAATTAAGAGGTTGGCGAATTAAACCCGCCGAAGGTAAAACAGAACGTAAATTGGAGATAACCTCAGTCCGGCGCTTCTTGGTTACGTCAGGTAAGCCGGAGTAGAGTTCTGTGTCCTTGCTGGTCCGGGTCTGCCTCCGGCTCTCATGAGTCTGTCACTTCAAAAGAAATTGAGGGTCTTGGTAAGCTAAAGGATGTGAAAATCTTACTTTCCGGGTCACTCTTTGGATTTTCATCCTTGGCAAAGGTTCTGAGTCGGAGGAGATTATAGTTACCTCTTCCTCAACGGCTTGGTTGTTTCCTGTATCCTCCTGAAAGGAATTAATGTCAATAAGATGACGAGAAAAGAGTCAGGGGAGTTAGGAGTTACCTCTTCTTCATCGTCATCGGTATCATCCAGTTTCGGCATATCCGAGGCGCTGTGCTTCTTCTTCCTTGAAGTTCCAGTCTTAGTGGTTCTCCTTTCGGCTCTCTTTGCCGCTCTGGCTTGTTTGGCAGCCTCATGGTCATACTTGACCTTCCAAAAATCATTATTTGCCTATGAATAACAGGTAAAGGGTTATGAGTAAAAGCAAGGTATAACACAATAAAGATAATTGTGGAGGATAATGACTCACTGCAGGGGTCGGGTTCTTCTTGCAAAAAGGAAGTAAGCCAAAGGCATTACTAACCACCGTGCCTTCTTTCAACAAAGACTGGGTCATGGCCTCCACCATATCATCTGGTAAGTCATCAGAGCTATGACGCAGTGGGTCATCCTTCTCGCCTGAGTAAGTACACATTAAGCTGGGGTGGCGGCTTAACGGAATCACCCGCTAGGAGATCCAGACTCGGACCAAATCAACGCCGTCTAAACCATTCCCCAAGAGAGCTTTAATTTTCTTGATGGTGGGAGCGAGTGGAAGACGTTCAACAGCAGTCAATTTGTCCGGCAGCGGGTGGTTGAATTCAAGGCGCAAGGCGCGGAAGCCGGGCAGCGGGTTCTCATCAGCCGGAGAAGTGTCCTAGCAGTAGAACCATGTCTGATTTCAATCCTTTGGATGACTCGGTAGTTCAGCATAAGGGAAAAGGCAGTCTCTTCGCCGCTGAATCGAGATGCCGCCAAGTTCTAGACTGGGCCCGTTGGCGCGTTCGTTCTGCCGGTTTAAGTAGAACAAATCTCTGAACAAAAGTAAATTGGGCTCTTCTCTGAGGTATACTTCGCAGAAGACTTGGAAGTTGCAAATATTTGACTCGGAGTTGGGTCCGATATCTTGAGGTCTGAGATCAAAGAATTGCAAAACATCCCTGAAGAATTTTGAACCGGGCGGAGCCAAACCCCGGCTCATATGATCAGTAAACACGATCACCTCTCCCTCCTTGGGTTGAGGTTTCTCCTCTGACGGGTTAGGAGCACGATAAGACATGACCTCCTTCTTGGGCAGATGGCTGGACTTCACAAACTCAGACAAAGTGCTTTCTGTAACGATTGATTTGACCCAGTTACAGGTCACGGGAGGTTTGGGAGCCTTGGGTGCCATTGTGCAGATTGAAGCCTATGACAAAGTAAAAAAATCCGGTTCAACTCATAACCCGGAGGAGAGCATTATTAATTTATTCAAGATGGCGGCTTAAGACGGGGCCTAATGACATATGGCTAATTGTGCTTGCTACATTTAAAGTCGTGGCGATTTTCAGAAGCAGTTAAGTTATTTAAAGACGCCAGAGGCAAGCAAGACTGACGTTCCATATTGTCTTAAACCGGCCACATGGACTACCGTGGTGAAATAGATTCAACAAATGCAATTTTTTGGCTAAGTGTGGAACAAACAGATTTCACAAACTACAGCTATTATTTTGGATCAAACGGTCGCTCTGAAAAGGAAAAATTTCTAGACCTAAAACCAGTGCAGAGAAGTTCATACATTCAAAGAAGGCCTTTAAACAAGGGAAAAGAGATCTGTTTCTATTCGAGATAGGTGCAGAACAGCCACCGTAGTAGTTCTAACTGTCCAAAGATCAAAAAAGGGGCATTGGGGATGAAAACTATCAAGGGTTTGCAACAAGCGGCGATGAACACCAATGAACTCGGGAGGCCGTAATGCAGATCTAGAAGAAGGGAAGGAAAAGGATTTACGGATGCAGAGCTGTTGTAGGGTTCCGTTATGTTTCTCTGGTCAAGTCAGGTTGATGCAGCGGCCTGAGTTGAAGAAGACGAGGAGATCTGCGGCGGCGGCGGCGGCAGAGCTCGAGCAGCAGAAAAACAGTGCGAGGAGGAAGACGACCGAAGAAGGAGAATGGGAAAGACCTAGGTCGCACCTATTTATAAGGAAGGGCCGACTGAGACGACGCGGGAAATGAGTAGACCGAACATCATTATCCAGCGACCCTGACGCCTCAGTTTTCGAAATGGTCAGTAAAGGCAAAGATCCGTTGGAGGATATGATGGAGTAAAATATGAATTTAATTGAAGATGACGTCACGACGGGTTAACGCGGATCCAGAAGATGACGTCATGGCGGGTTAAAAACCTTTGCATTGACAGAAGAATGAAGGCTCATTTCTTAAGGTATTTTGAGATTGACATGAACCGGTTCAAATCAACCCGGGGCCTAATGTTGGGGATATAACTATTTGTGTAAGCCGCCCGCAAGGGGCCGGGTTACGCAAAGAAGGACTCACCAGAAGAAGCCCAAGACCAAGCATGAAGATGGCGGTTCAATAAAGGGTCTAAAGCCCACAGGCGACTTAAGGCCCATAGTGGTAAACCGCTATGATGGCATGACTTGTATCATAAGGTAGAATTAACTAGTCACCGAGCCGGACACTGTTTATGAGCCGGCCGGGACTCTGTAGGACGCAGGGCATCAAACCCGTGTATATAAGGGGACGACCCACCGTTGTCTTAGGGCAAGAAACAACTCATCGAGAACCGAGCATAGCGTATCTCGCTCCCTGGTCATTGAAACCTCAAGCAATACCAACCCAACTAGACGTAGGCCTTACCTTCACCATAAGGGGCCGAACTAATACAACTCTGTCGTGTCCTTTGTCCCGATTAACCCCTTTAAGCTTCCTAGTTGTGATGGCTCCACGACTAAGTCCTTGCAAGAGGACATCTGCCGTGACAATTCCACAACACTTGCCAATAGAGATACTATATCAGCAATGGGAATTGTTAGAGATGTTGAAGTCTTGTGTGGGAAAACTAAATATCCTGCTGATTTTCTTGTTCTTGGTTCCCCACAAGATAGCTTTTGTCCCATTATATTTTGTAGACCCTTCTTGAATACTGTTAATGCTAGGATAGACTGCGAAAAGAATGTTGTTACCATTGGTTTGGATGATATGATCCATGAGTTTAATTTCTCTAAATTTAGTAAACAACACCGTGAAGAATAATTACCTAGTAAGGATGAAATTATTGGTCTTGCTTCTATTGCCGTACCTCGTAGTGATCCTTTAGAACAATATTTGCTAGACCATGAAAATGATATGTTTATGAATGAAAGAAGGGAAATAGATGAAGTATTCTTTAAACAGGAACCTATTCTGAAACACAATCTGCCTATTGAAATCCTAGGGGATCCTCCTCCACCTAAGGGTGATCCCGTGTTTGAGCTTAAGCCGTTGCCTGATAATCTTAAATATGCTTATCTTGATGAAGATAAGATATATCCTCTTATTATTAGTGCTAACCTTTCAGAGCATGAAGAAGAAAGATTATTGAAACTTCTGAAGAAGCACCGTGCTGCTATTGGATATACTCTTGATGATCTTAAGGGCATTAGTCCCACTCTATGTCAACATAAAATAAATTTGGAAGAAGACGCCAAACCAGTTCATGATCCTCAACGACGTCTGAATCCTAAAATGAAAGAAGTGGTGAGAAAAGAAATACTAAAGCTTATGGAGGCAGGTATAATTTATTCCTTTGCTGATAGTCAGTGGGTAAGTCATGTCCATTGTGTCCGTAAGAAGGGAGGTATTACTGTTGTTCCAAATGATAAAGATGAATTGATTCCACGAAGAATTATTACAGGTTATAGGATGGTAATTGATTTTCACAAATTAAATAAGGCTACTAAGAAAGATCATTACCCCTTACCTTTTATCGATCAAATGCTATTGCTTTCTACATGGTTATTCTGGTTTCTCTCAAATACCTGTGTCGGCTAAAGATCAATCAAAGACTACTTTTACATGCCCTTTTAGTACTTTTTTATAGACGTATGCCTTTTGGTTTATGTAATGCACCTGCTACCTTTCAGAGATGCATGATGGCTATATTCTCTGACTTTTGTGAAAAGATTTGGGAGGTTTTCATGGACGAATTTTCCGTCTATGGATCTTCTTTTGATGATTGCTTGAGCAATCTTGATCGAGTTTTGCAGAGATGTGAAGAAACTAATCTTGTCTTGAATTGGGAAAAGTGCCACTTTATGGTTAATGAAGGTATTGTCTTGGGGCAAAAAGTTTCTGAAAGAGGTATTGAAGTTGAGAAAGCCAAGGTTGATGCTATTGAAAAGATGCCATGTCCCAAGGACATCAAAGGTATAAGAAGTTTCCTTGGTCACGCCGGATTTTATAGGAGGTTCATTAAGGACTTCTCAAAAATTTCTCGGCCTCTGACTAATTTATTACAAAAATATATACCATTTGTCTTTATGATGATTGTGTAGAAGCATTTGAAATACTTAAGAAAGCATTAGTCTCTGCACCTATTGTTTAGCCACCTGATTGGAATTTACCCTTTAAAATTATGTGTGATGCTAGCGATTATGCTGTAGGTGTTGTTCTAGGGCAAAGAGTTGATAAGAAATTAAATGTTATCCATTATTCTAGTAAGACTCTAGACAATGCTCAAAGAAATTATGCTACTACTGAAAAAGAACTTTTAGCAGTTGTTTTTGCTTGTGATAAGTTCAGGCCTTATATTGTTGATTCTAAAGTAACTATTCAAACTGATCATGCTGCTATTAAATACCTTATGGAAAAGAAAGATGCTAAACCTAGACTTATTAGATGGGTTCTCCTGCTACAAGAATTTGATTTGCATATTGTTGATAGAAAGGGAGCTGAGAACCCCGTTGCAGACAACTTATCTAGGTTAGAGAATGTTCTTGATGACCCACTACCTATTGATGATAGCTTTCCTGATGAACAATTAAATGTTATAAGTACGTATCGTAGCACTCCTTGGTATGCTGATTATGCTAATTACATAGTTGCTAAATTTATACCACCTAGCTTCACATACCAACAAAAGAAAAAGTTCTTCTATGATTTGAGACATTACTTTTGGGATGACCCACATCTTTATAAAGAAGGAGTAGATGGTGTTATTAGACGTTGTGTACCTGAGCATGAACAGGAACAGATCCGACGCAAGTGTCACTCCGAAGCTTATGGAGGACACCACGCTGGAGACAGAACTGCACATAAGGTATTGCAATCCGGTTTTTATTGGCCTACTCTCTTCAAGGATGCCCGTAAGTTTGTCTTGTCTTGCGATGAATGCCAAAGAATTGCTAATATTAGTAGACGTCAAGAAATGCCTATGAATTATTCACTTGTTATTGAACCATTTGATGTTTGGGGTTTTGATTATATGGGACCTTTTCCTGCCTCTAACAGATATACACATATTTTAATTGTTGTTGATTACGTTACTAAGTGGGTAGAAGCTATTCCAACTAGTAGTGCTGATCATAACACCTCTATTAAAATGCTTAAAGAAGTTATTTTTCCGAGGTTTGGAGTTCCTAGATATTTAATGACTGATGGTGGTTCACACTTTATTCATGGTGCTTTCCGTAAAATGCTTGCTAAATATGATGTTAATCATAGAATTGCATCTCCTTATCACCCACAGTCTAGTGGTCAAGTAGAATTGAGTAATAGAGAGCTCAAGTTAATTTTGCAAAAGACTGTTAGTAGGTCTAGGAAGAATTGGTCCAAGAAACTTGATGATGCATTATGGGCCTATAGAACTGCATATAAAAATCCTATGGGTATGTCTCCGTATAAAATGGTTTATGGAAAAGCATGTCACTTACCTCTCGAACTAGAACATAAGGCATATTGGGCTATTAAAGAGCTCAACTATGATTTCAAACTTGCCGGTGAAAAGAGGTTGTTTGATATTAGCTCACTTGATGAATGGAGAACCCAAGCTTATGAAAATGCCAAGTTGTTTAAAGAAAAAGTTAAAAGATGGCATGACAAAAGAATACAAAAGCGTGAGTTTAATGTAGGTGATTATGTATTGCTATACAAATCTCGTTTAAGATTCTTTGCAGGAAAACTTCTCTCTAAATGGGAAGGGCCCTACGTTATCGAGGAGGTCTATCGTTCCGATGCTATAAAGATCAACAACCTCAAAGGTACAAATCCGAAGGTGGTAAACGGACAAAGAAACAAACATTATATCTCAAGTAATCCCATAAATGTTGAAACCAATATTATTGAAATCGTAACCCCGGAGGAATACATAAGAGACACTTTCCAGAACGTTTCAGACTCCAAAAAGGAATAGGTATGTGGTACGGTAAGTATACCGACTCCAAAACAATTTTTAAGGAAATATTTCTCCGTTTTGGAATATTTAGAAAAATAGAAAAACAAGTAGCAGTTCGGGAAGGACACGAGGTCCCCACGAGGGTGGAGGGCGCGCCCCCTACCTCGTGAGCACCTCGTGTGCCTTCCGGACTCCGTTTTCTTGCACGATATGTATTTTGGTCGGTAAAAATTCACTATATATTCTCCCGAAGGTTTTGACTCCCGTATCATGCAAATATCCTCTGTTCTTGTTTTGGGCTGTTCTCTGTCAGGGTTGTCAAGGCCAGGCATCATGTCGTCCCCCTCCTCCAAGAACAGTGACAAAGATGATTGGCTAATGAAGATAGAGCTGAAGAGGGAAGAACCCATGAAGGTCAACAAGGATGAAGGGATCAAGAAGGCCACGGAGAACCAAGCTCCGGCAACAGAAGACGTCCTTCAACTTGATCACAACCTTCTTACCCCAACTGAGATCGAAGCTTTCCAGATGATTGAGTTAACTCGTATTCAAAACAAGTATCTCACAAGTGAAAATATTTTGTTGAAGGAGCATATCTATGCACTCAAGGGCATTATGAGCAAGCTAGAGGACCTTTTACGCTCGATGTGTGACTATCCATCACCTCCATCTTCACCAACAACAAAGAAGGAGACATAACCACATGGGTATGGGCACTCCCCTTGGCAACTGCCAAGCTTGGGGGAGGTGCCCCGGTATCGTATCACAAACACATCTCCTATCTTTACCGTTTTTCTTAGTTCGATCCTATTAGTAGTATCTTGATCTAGTAGAATAAAGTTTATGGCATGATCTAGTTTCGAGTTGTTGCTTTATGATCTCTCTATGTAATCGAGTCCGTGAGCTATATAATAAAGATTAGTGTTGAGTCAAGGGCTTGATTATTTTGCCATGATCTTGGGTGAATAAAAGAAGAAAGAGAAAAAATAAAAGAAACAAAAGTTCATATTGATCTTATTGAGAGTAATGACTTCACATAGAAAGAGTATGATGATTTAAAAGTTGTTGGGAGTTGGCAGACATGGCTTTAGTCATCATTGCAATTAATAGGAAGTAATAAGGAAAGAGAGGTTTCACATATAGATATATTATCATTGACATCTTTTATGATTGGGAGCACTCATTAAAATATGACATGCTAAAGAGTTGATGTTGGACAAGGAAGACAACGTGATGAGTTATGTTTTCTTATATCTGAGATAAAGTATGTTGTCACGGATCCTCGAACATGTTGAGCTTGCCTTTCCCCCTCATGCTAGCCAAATTCTCAGCACCAAGTAGAGATACTACTTGTGCTTCCAAATACCCTTAAACCAGTTTTGCCATGAGAGTCCACCATATCTACCTATGGATTGAGTAAGATCCTTCAAGTAAGTTGTCATTAGTGCAAAGCAATAAAAATTGCTCTAAATATGTATGATTGATTGGTGTGGGAGAAATAAGCTTTATACGATCTTGTGATGTGGAAGTAATAAAAGCGACAGACTGCATAATAAAGGTTCATATCACAAGGGGCAATATAAAGTGACGTTCTTTCGCATTGAGATTTTGTGCATCCAACCATAAAAGCGCATGGCAACCTCTGCTTCCCTCTGCGAAGGGCCTATCTTTTATTATTATCTTCTACCTTATGCAAGAGTCACGGTGATCTTCACCTTTCCTTTTTCATTTTATCCTTTGGCAAGCTCAGCATGTTGGAAAGAACCTGATATATATATATATCTAATTGGATGTAGGGGAGCATGAGTTATTATTGTTGACATTACCCTCGAGGTAAAAGGTTGTGGGGCAAAACTATAAGCCCCTATCTTTCTCTGTGTCCTACTAAAACTCCGTAACCACAAGTATTGCGTGAGTGTTAGCAAATATGAAGGACTAGATGATAGTTGAGTATGTGGACTTGCTTTTTAGCTCTGACATAGGATCTTTTTGATGTTATGATAAATTGCAATTGCTTGAATGACTGAAGTTATAGTTTGTTGGTTTTCAATAAGGTTTCTGATTCATACTTTTGCATTATGAATAGATCATCACTTGAACATAAGTAATCATATGACAAAGTCTATATATATTGCTGTTATGAGAATAATCATGATGCCTTCATGTCCGTATTTTATTTTTATCGACACCTCTACCTCTAAACATGGGGACATATTTATCCTTATCGGCTTTCGCTTGAGGACAAGCGAGGTCTAAGCTTGGGGGAGTTGATACGTCCATTTTGCATCATGTTTTTATATCGATATTTATTGCATTATGGGCTATTATTTCATGTTATGTCACAATACTTATGGCTATTCTCTCTTATTTTACAAGGTTTACATAAGAAGGGAGAATGCCGACAGCTGGAATTCTGGGCTAGAAAAGGAGCAAATATTAGAGACCTATTCTGCGCAACTCCAAAAGTCCTGAAACTCCACGGAATATCTTACAATAAATAATGAAAAATACCTGCCAAAGATGAAGGCCAGGGGGCCCACACCCTGTCCACGAGGGTGGGGTCTCCCCCCCAGGGCGCGCCCCTACCTCGTGGGCCCCCTGGTGGCTCTCCGATGCCCATCTTCTGCTATATGAAGTCTTTCGTCAAGAAAAAACCAGAAGCAACCTTTCGGGACGAGACTCCACCGCCACGAGGCGGAACCTTGGCGGAACCAATCTAGGGCTCCGGCAGAGCTGTTCTGCCGGGGACACTTCCCTCCGGGAGGGGGAAATCATCGCCATCGTCATCACCAACGCTCCTCTCATTGGGAGAGGGAAATCTCCATCAACAGCTTCACCAGCACCATCTCCTCTCAAAACCCTAGTTCATCTCTTGTATCCAATTCTTGTCTCCAAGTCCGGGATTGGTGCTAGTAGGTTGCTAGTAGTGTTGATTACTCTTTGTAGTTGATGCTAGTTGGTTTATTTGGTGGAAGATCATATGTTCAGATCCTTTATGCATATTAATACTCCTCTGATTATGGACATGAATATGCTTTGTGAGTAGTTACGTTTGTTCCTGAGGACAAGGGAGAAGTCTTGCTATTAGTAGTCATGTGAATTTGGTATTCGTTCAATATTTTGATGAGATGTATGTTGTCTAGCCTCTAGTGGTGTTATGTGAACATCGACTACATAACACTTCACCGTTATTTGGGCCTAGAGGAAGGCATTGGGAAGTAATAAGTAGATGATGGGTTGCTAGAGTGACAGAAGCTTAAACCCTAGTTTATGCGTTGCTTCGTAAGGGGCTGATTTGGATCCATATGTTTCATGCTATGGTTAGGTTTACCTTAATACTTTTGTTGTAGTTGCGGATGCTTGCAATAGAGGTTAATCATAAGTGGGATGCTTGTTCAAGTAAGAACAACACCCAAGCACCGGTCCACCCACATATCAAATTATCAAAGTACCGACCGCGAATCATATGAACGTGATGAAAACTAGCTTGATGATATTCCCATGTGTCCTCGGGAGCGCTTTTCCTTATATAAGAGTTTGTTCCGGCTTGTCCTTTGCTACAAAAAGGATTGGGCCACCTTGCTGCACTTTATTTACTTTTGTCACTTGTTACTCGTTACAAATTATCCTATCACAAAACTATCTGTTACAACTTATTTCAGTACTTGCAGAGAATACCTTGCTGAAAACCGCTTGTCATTTCCTTCTGCTCCTCGTTGGGTTCGACACTCTTACTTATCGAAAGGACTACGATAGATCCCTTATACTTGTGAGTCATCAAAGGTCTAGCACAAGGAGAAGAAGGAGAAACGACCCCCACGACAACAATCGGGATTCTTCGGCCTCGACAAACTTAAAGTCAACCCGAAATGTCGTTTAATTATTTTTCGAGAAAATCCAAGCCACTCGATATTTCCTACATATTCTAGCACAAGTCATGCAAAAATTCATGGAAAATTCCGGCATGACCTTTGCTAAAAAGGGACATATCGAGCGCCTGAAATTTGCCGGAACGAAAATTAATCAACACTCCAGCAAAACATAGGCCACTCGGAGGTGTAACCTGAACATGACCGGCCACTTGGGCAACCACATATCCTATTTGAGCAACACAAGATATACATGTTTTTATCTACATCATATCTTATAGGACACATATTGACATGGAGATTTGGCTGGTCTCACCTCAAGGTCAGAGGGGGTCGATGACGGGGACGACGGCGGGGATGATGTAGGGGCTCCTTGATTTCTGCAAAAACAAAAACCCTATAAGTTAGCACTAATACATCCCGAATAATTGCTTAAACTAAAAAAATAACAACAAATATGACATGTTCAACTAGTTCTATTAATTCAACTAGTTCTTACTAAATATAAACTTACTATAAATAGAAAAAAACTAGTTATTTCCAAAAATAAAGTAGTTCAACTAGTTATATTAATTTCCTTACTAAAAATACATTAGTTCTATTAATTAAACTAGTTTATTAATTTATTTACTAAACTAGTTCAACTAAAACTATACTAGTTCAACTAGTTTATTAATTTACTTACTAATTATTTTAAACACTTACTAAAAGCAGTAAAAAAAACTACATTATACAATAGTAAAAAACATCTACTATTAACCATAGTGCCCTAGTTAATTAGTACCATCACTACTACTAATTAACATCTACTACTACTAAAAATCATTATCTATGAACCCTAAATTAACATCTACTACTACTAAAAAACATCTACTAACTAAGCAGAGAGAGGGGGTGGGGGAGGGGTGGGGGGCTTACAGAGAGGGGAGAGACGGTGGCGGGGAGGTTCTCGGCAATGGAGGTAGGGGCGGCGAGGGCGGGCTCGGGATCGGGAGGCGGCGGTGAGGTCGAGGGTGGCGGCGGTGAGGTCGAGGGCGGCGACGGTGAGGTCGAGAGCGGCGGCGGGAGGCGACGGTGAGGTTGAGGGCGGCCTCGGGCGGCGGCGGTGAGGGCAGGCTCGGGCTCGGGCGGCGGCGACAGAGGAGTAGGGGAACAGGGGGAGAAAGGAGGGACTTAGCAAAATTTTGTGCCCGCGCGGGTGGTTAAGTCGAACTAGCAGTAGCGTTCATTAGGAAACGCGCTATAGCTAGAAAAACACTACTGCTAATGGAAGCAGTTATTTCTTTTGCTTATCCCAATATCAGTAGCGCTTTGCCCTGGAAAAATGCTATAAGTCTAAGCAATGTAAAAACATCAAAAATATACATTGGTCATCATTGATATTTTTGTGTAGAATCTAAATAGTCAACATGAATCCTCACTATACCTGTATAGGTACAGGCGAGGATTCATATTGCAGCCACAAATCCTACACATATAGTTCAATGAAGACCAAGTGCTCGAGATAGTTTGAGAAGTAACATATTTAAGGTGGCAAACACCTTGTTCGCTTAGCAGTATGGGGCTAAACTTAATTAGTTGCGGTGATACTTAGCAGTAGCGAGTTTTGAAGAAAAATGCTGCTACTAAGTACTTTAGCTGTAGCGAGTTCAGGAGAAGGGCGCTGCTACTATATCTAGCCTGGAGACAATGTCGTGGCAATTATAGTAGTAGCGCTCGTTTCACCTAGAGCGCTACTGCTACTGAGCTATTAGTAGCGCGGTTTCCTGAAGCTCGCTACTGCTAATTAGCAGTAGTGTTTGTTTTTAAACCACGCTGCTGCTAAGATTCTGTGTATAAGGTTTTCCCTAGTAGCGTGTGGGCACTGTGGGCCCCCATTTGCGATGATTCCAACTCCCAAAAATCACATACATAAAATAATTCTCCGTAAAATTTTATTGCATTTGGACTTCGTTTGATATGTATTTTCTACAAAACAAAAAACATGCAACAAACAGGAACTGGCACTGGGCACTGGATCAATAGGTTAGTCCAATAAATCATATAAAAATTTACCAAAAATATGTGAAAGTTGTATAATATTGGCATGAAACAATCAAAAATTATAGATACAACGGAGACGTATCAGCATCCCAGGCTTAATTCCTACTCGTCCCTGAGCAGGTAAATGATAAAAAGATAATTTTTGATGTGAAATGCTACCTAGCATAAACTTGATCATATATCTAATCATGGCATGAATATTAAGATATAAGTGATACAAAGCAATATTCTATAATTTGACATAAAGACATCAATACTCAGGCATCCCAACAAACAATCATGTCTTTCAAAACATCAACGCTAAAGAAAACTATCCCTACAAAATCATATAGTCTTGTCATGCTATGTCTTCTTAACACAAAGTATTTATCATGCACAACCCCGATGACAAGCTGAGCAATTGGTTCATACTTTTGAACGCGCTTCAGCTTTTTCAACCCTCACGCAATACATGAGCGCAAGCCATGGATATAGCACTACAGGTGAAATAGAGTATGATGATAGGGGTAAATATAAAGAAGACAAAAGAGTAGAAAGTCTCACACCAACACGGCTATAACCAACGGGCTATGGAGATGCCCATCAATTGATATCAATGCGAGGAGTAGGGATTGCCATGCAACGGATGCACTAAGAGCTATAAGTATATGAAAGCTCAATATAAAAACTAAGTGGGTGTGCATCTAATCCTATACTGAAAAATTCCGACCAGTATATGAAAGTGACAACATAGGAGACTCTCCATATGAAAAACATGGTGCTACTTTGAAGCACAAGTGTGAAACTAGCATGCCCCTTCTCTCTTTGTTTTCTTTTCTTTTCTTTTCTTTTTTTCCTTTTCCTTTTTTTCTTTTTATTTTTTTCTTTTTTTCTCATTGTCCGAGACCTCATCCTGACTTGTAGGGGAATCATAGTCTCCATCATCCTTTCCTCACTGGGGAAATGCTCTAAGAAATGAATAATGATGATCATCACACTTCTATTTACTTATAACTCAAAAGAAATAAAAATTACAACTTGATACCTATAACAAAGTGTGACTATATATGAATGCCTCTGGCAGTGTACTAGGATGTGCAATGATCTAGCATAACAACGATATAAAAAAATGGGCAAGCCATGGAAATATCATGCTAGCTATCTTATGATCATGCAACGCAATATAACAATGAATGCTCGAGTCATCAAAACATAAGCGGTGGAAGTTGCATGGCAATATATCTCAGAATGGCTATGGAAAGGCCATAATAGGTAGGCATGGGGCTATTTTGAGGAAGATATGATAAGGCTTATGTGTGATAGAGTGTATCATATCACCGGGTTCAGATGCACCGACGAAGTTTGCACCGACTCTCGAGGTGAGAAAGGGCAATGCACGGTAACTTAGAGGCTAGCAACTTGCGGAAAGGTAAGAGTGCGTATAATCCATGGACTCGTATTAGTCATAAAGAACTCATACACTTATTGCAAAAGTTTATTCTCCCTTCAAGCAAAGTACTAATACTCATGCCCCTAGGGGGATAGATCGGTAGGAAAAGACCATCGCTCGTCCCCGACCGCCACTCGTAAGGAAGACAATCAATAAAAAATCCTGCTCCAACTTCATAGCATAATGAGAGACTATACGTGCATGATTCGGGAATCACAAACCTTAACACCAATATTCTTAGTAACCACAACTGTTTACTAGTACCTCCCACATATTCCATCTCTATATCTCAAAACTATTGCAAGGAATCAAACATATCATATTCAGTGATCCATAAGTTTTATGTAGGATTTTATGACTAACCATGCAAATGACCAATTCCTGTCGACTCTCTAAATAGATATAAGTGAAGCATGAGAGATTAATTCTTTCTACAAAAGATCATGCTCTAGTAAATATAAGTGAAGCAAAAGAGCATTCTACAAATAACGGTTTTATATGTGAAGAGAAACAAGCAATCCAAACTTCAAATGATATAAGTGAAGCACATGAAGCATTCTATAAAGCCATACTCAAAAGATATAAGTGAAGTGCAATGAGCATTCTATAAATCAACCATGGACTATCTCATACCAGCATGGTGCATAAAATAAAAGTGAAAAATAAACACAAAATATGCTCCAAGATTGCACATATCACATGAACGAAACGAAGACGAAAACATACCGATACTTGTTGAAGAGAGATGGGATGCCTTCCGGGGCATCCCCAAGCTTAGACGCTTGAGTCTCCTTGAATATTTACTTGGGTGCCTTGGGCATCCCCAAGCTTGAGCTCTTGCCTCTCCTCCTTCTTCTCATATCGAGACCTCCTCGATCTTTGATCACTTCATCCACACAAAACTCAAAAGAAAGCTTAGTAAGATCTGTTAGTATAATAAAGCAAATCACTACTCTAAGTATTGTTGCAAACCAATTCATATTTTGTTTTTGCATTGTAGCTATTGTAATATAACTTTTCATGGCTTATTCCACTGATAGAATCAATAGTTTCATCAAAACAAGCAAAACAATGCATAAAAAATAGAATGTCTTAAACAGGACAGTATATAGTAATCTGAACATTCACCATACTTCTGGTACTCCAAAATTTCTGAAAAATTAGGAAACAATAAACAATTTGTATAGCAAGAGTGTGCAAAAACTTTCAGAAACTTTCGACGTTCCAGTAAAAAATGTAAAATCGCTCACTACGGCCAAAGTTTCTGTTTTTGCACCGCACATACCAACAAGCAATCTACTCATCCTAAAGGCAAATCTTGGCACATTAATTTTATAATACAATGGAATCGTACAAGGGGATAATTATTTTTGTGAGAATCTTCATGAAAAAATCTACATTGTTTCCATGAGCATGAACACAAGTGTTCAAGGTCGACCCTCACTTCTCCAATGCATAACTTCCAATCACTTCTCTTTTGTGAAAAAGTTTTTAAGTTCCCCTCTATATTGTTTTTTGTTTTTAAACTTTATAAAAGCACTCAACTGAATGAAATGACTCTCTAAAACTTCCGGGTTGTCTCCCTGGCAGCGCTTTCATTAAAGCCATTAAGCTAGGCGTGAAGTGCTCAAGTAATGAATCCACCCGGATCCCAAGGTATATCAAAGCCAATTTTAATTAACAATGATTTGGCATTTAGTAATGAGCACAAAGCAACATATATCATGCAATGACGAAGTCTAACTCTTTTCCTATGCATCGGCATGTCATACAAGAAAAATTCATGCACATCAAGTAAAGGCCAATACGTACCATAAGAAGTTTATTGCAATTTTATCGTATCGTAAACATAAAGAGGCGGAGATGTATGTGATGCCCCCGATTCAATCGTACACTAATCATGCACGCAAATGTGTACAATCAAGATCAGGGACTCACGGGAAGATATCACAACATAACTCTAAAACATAAATAAGTCATACAAGCATCATAATACAAGTCAGGGGCCTCGAGGGCTCGAATACAAGTGCTCGATCATAGACGAGTCAGCGGAAGCAACAATATCTGAGTACAAACATAAGTTAAACAACTCTGCCTTAAGAAGGCTAGCACAAACTGGGATATAGATCGAAAGAGGCGCATGCCTCCTGCCTGGGATCCTCCTAACTACTCCTGGTCGTCGTCAGCGGGCTGCACGTAGTAGTAGGCACCTCCGGTGTAGTAGGAGTCATCGTCAACGGTGGCGTCTGGATCCTGAGCTCCAACATCTGGTTGCGACAACCAGATAGAAGGGATAGGGGAAAAGAAGTAGAAAGCAACCGTGAGTACTCATCCAAAGTACTCGCAAGCAAGGAACTACACTACATATGCATGGGTATATGTGTAAGGGGCCATATCAGTGGACTGAACTGCAGAATGCCAGAATAAGAGAGGGATAGCTAATCCTGTCGAAGACTACGCTTCTGGCAGCCTCCGTCTTGCAACATGTAGAAGAGAGTAGACTGAAGTCCTCCAAGTAGCATCGCATAGCATAATCCTACCCGGCGATCCCCTCCTCGTCGCCCTATTAGAGAGCGACCACTAGGTTGTATCTGGCACTTGGAAGGGTGTGTTTTATCAAGTATCTGGTTCTAGTTGTCATAAGGTCAAGGTACAACTCCAAGTCGTCCTGTTACCGAAGATCACGGCTATTCGAATAGATTAACTTCCCTGTAGGGGTGCACCACATAACCCAACACGCTTGATCCCATTTGTCCGGACACACTTTTCTGGGTCATGCCCGGCCTTGGAAGATCAACACGTCTGAAAGTGCAACTATCCCTAGGTGGTTTTGGTAATTCATAACAACATATAGCTCATTGAGCTAATGCTATTCCAAGATGATTATTTCAGGAAAGCTCAATGATTGGCATGGCATGGATGGTGAAAGTGGAACCCTCAAAATGCTAAGGACAAAGGATTGGCTCAAGCTCAAAAGCTCAAGACTCTTCATTTTACATTTTAGTGATCCAAGATCACATTGAGTCCATAGGAAAAGCCAATACTATCAAGGAGGGATGAGGTGCTGCTTAATGAGCCCTTTGCTTCATGTGCTTAATGATACACTCCAAAATCCTCAGCTACTTTCTCATATCCACTCTTGACCTAAACCCAAAGCCAAACTCGGTCCTACCGATTCTTCCTATCCGGCGCCACCGAGTCTCACATGTCATAAGCCACTGCCAAACCCTAGCAAATCGGTTCTACCGATAGGGATCTCGGTCTCATCGAGATGGGATTGCAATTTCTCTGTTTCCTTTTTGTAACTTTTCGGTCTCACCGAAAGAGCGGATCGGTCCCACCGAGATTGCAATGCAAACTCTCTGTTTCCTTTTTGTAACTTTTCGGTCTCACCGAAAGAGCAAATCGGTCCCACCGAGTTTGCCTGACCAACTCTCTGGTTAGCTTATTACCAAATCGGTCTCACCGAGTTTGTGTAATCGGTCTCACCGAGATTACGTTATGCCCTAACCCTAACCATATCGGTCCTACCGAGTTGCATATCAGTCCCACCGAAAATCTCTAACGGTCACTAGGTTTACTATTTCGGTCTGACCGAGTTTGTTGATTCGGTCCCACCGAGATTGGTAAATTGTGTGTAATGGTTGGATTTTGTGTGGATGCTATATATACCCCTCCACCTCCTCTTCACTCATGGAGAGAGCTATCAGAGTACATCTACACTTCCAACTCATATGTTCTGAGAGAGAACCACCTACCCTTGTGTTGAGGCCAAGATATTCCATTCCTACCATATGAATCTTGATCTCTAGCCTTCCCCAAGTTGCTTTCCACTCAAATCTTCTTTCCACCAAATCCAAATCCTGTGAGAGAGAGTTGAGTGTTGGGGAGACTATCATTTGAAGCACAAGAGCAAGGATTTCATCATCAACACACCATTTGTTACTTCTTGGAGAGTGGTGTCTCCTAGATTGGCTAGGTGTCACTTGGGAGCCTCCGACAAGATTGTGGAGTTGAACCAAGGAGTTTGTAAGGGCAAGGAGATCGCCTACTTCGTGAAGATCTACCGCTAGTGAGGCAAGTCCTTCGTGGGCGATGGCCATGATGGGATAGACAAGGTTGCTTCTTCATGGACCCTTTGTGGGTGGAGCCCTCCGTGGACTCGCGCAACCATTACCCTCCGTGGGTTGAAGTCTCCATCAACGTGGATGTAGGATAGCACCACCTATCCGAACCATGACAAAAACATCCTTGTCTCCAATTGCGTTTGAATTCTCCAAACCCTTCCCTTTACATTCTTGCAAGTTGCATGCTTTACTTTCCGCTGCCTATATACTCTTTGCATGCTTGCTTGAATTGTGTGATGGTTGTTGACTTCTCCTAAAGTAGCTAAAATCTGCCAAGAACTAAAATTGGGAAAAGGTTAAGTTTTTATTTGGTCAAGTAGTCTAATCACCCCCCTCTAGACATACTTCCGATCCTACAAGTGGTATAAGAGCTTTGGTCTCCATTTGATTTGATTTCCATAGCTTTTGGTGGTCATATCCTTGGTTTCACAACCTAGGAGAGTATGGCGTCTAGCGAGGGAAATTATCACCGTAGAGGTCCTTACTTTGATGGTACTAATTTTGCTAGTTGGAAGCATAAAATGAAAATGCATATTCTCGGACATAACCCCGCCGTTTGGGCTATTGTGTGTGTTGGTTTGCAAGGTGACTTCTTCGATGGGAAAGAACCAAACCGTGAAGCTACCGCGGATGAGTTGAAGATGTTGCAATACAACGCTCAAGCTTGTGATATTCTCTTCAACGGATTGTGCCCCGAAGAATTCAACAAAATCAGCCGTCTTGAGAATGCAAAGGAAATTTGGGATACTTTGATTGATATGCATGAAGGTACCGACTCCGTCAAGGAATCCAAATTGGATGTGCTTCAAAGTCAACTTGACAAGTTCAAAATGAAGGATGGTGAAGGTGTCGCTGAAATGTACTCTAGGCTTGCTCTCATCACAAACGAGATTGCCGGCTTAGGGAGTGAAGAGATGACCGATAGATTCATCATCAAGAAGATCCTAAGAGCCTTGTGTTGGGGATATTACTACTGAGTGTAAACCGGCCTATACGGGCCGGGTTAACTTCATCTGTAGTTCCAGAGTGGTAAAGCCCAGGAGGCTATGTAAAGGCCCGAGGCCGTAGTCGGTTTAACATCTGTAGCCGTAAACCGGCCTGTGTACAACTTGTATTGTAAGTTAGGGATAAGGAAGAGACCAACCCGGGTACGAGTATAAACCGGAGATTGGGACTCTATGAACCGGCGGGCGTCACCCGTGTATATAAGGGGACGACCCGATATCGGTTCAAGGACAGACAACAACAACTCGAGGCCTAGGCGAAGCTTATCTGCTCCCTAGTCATCGAGACTTCATCAATTCCACCACAAACTAGACGTAGGCTTTTACCTTCATCGAAGGGGCCGAACTAGTATAACTTTGTGTCCCTGTGTCCGCTTTAACCCCTTCGAGTTAACCCGTTGCGATGGCTCCACGACTAAGTCCTTTGGCTAGGACATCTGCCGTGACAAACCCACGACAGTTGGCGCCCACCGTGGGGCTGTCACACGATGGTTTCAAGTTCTTGGAGGGCCGCTTTGAAGGACTCAAGGGATATGCCGTGGGCCGGATGACCAAGAGTCGTCGCGGCAAGATCTACATCGACGACGCAAGCTGGGGCCCTGAGGCCGGCTCAATTGAGTACGGGTACCGGGTCCCCTTCGGCGGAATACACGTTTTCATTGGCAAGATTGGTGAACCGGGCCCTCAGCTGGACACCTGCACCGACCTCATCGAGACAGCTCAGCGTGGGCGACCTGCCCGGGTTAAGCCAGCCGTAAAGCGTGCCTTTGTGGGAGTCATCCACGGGCGAAACTATGAGGACGGATCAGAATCTGGTGGCGAAACCGTGGTTTATTCTGGTGATGAGTCGTCAACCGGGGAAGCTGAGTCCCTGTATCAAGTGCATGATGATCGGATTGGGGGCTGTTCCGATGGCAACAGTATTCCGGAGCCCTCCGATCTGCCTAGTCGGGTCGGCATATTCATGGCTGGCACCCAAGCAGCGCCTCATTCATCGACGGCCGCGGCAATAGTTTCCGGTCCAACGGTTGCCGGAGCAGGAGGTTCTGTGCGCCCACCGGTTCAAGTATTATCCGATCTGTTCGACGCACTGGCGGCGCTCTTGACAGAGGCTAATCCGGCGGATCGGGATGCTCATAATGCAGAGATTGCAAAGGTGAGAGAGCAGATTAGTCAGGCCAAGGCGGATCTGGCGGCCGAGGAGGTCAGGATGACTACGGAACGGGCCGCTTTGGACGCGCAAGCCTATAAGTTCATGCTGGATCAGAATGCTTCGCGGGAGGTCATGAGGAGGAAATATCGGTCCCGCCTGCCACCGGTTTTTGAGGGAAGGGATATTTTCAAAACTCCTGGAGCAGGGACCAGTAATCAACCAGTGGTAAATCGAGCAGAGGCGCCCGGGACAAGCGCGCCGGTTCAGCCTCGCATAGTAGATCTACCCCGTTATAACCCGGAGCCACGGATTGTGACCACACCCTCGGATCATTACTCCAACCGGCTGGATAATCTTGTTGCTGCGGCAGCACGTCTAGAGGCTATTCTGGTCGAGGGAGATTCGTTACAGGCCATAGAGACGCGCCGGGTCAAGGAGCTCCTCAGAACGGCGCTGGTCCAACAGGAGGCGTATTCATACAGCCGCGAGCGGATTCATTCTACTCCACGTCCAATCCGGAGTTACAACAGGCACCTGGAAGAACAGGCTGAGTCCAGCAATGCACGGCATGGAGGGCCCCGCGGCGACAATCCGGCTCCTGATGCTCAGGAGTTGGTAGACCGGGCCCGTGCACGCAGAGAAGCCGCATTGGCAGCACATCAGACTACGCCGGTTCGTCCCACCACTTCGGTCGAACCAGGGCTTGCTTTTAGCGCTTTGGGGGTGCCTTGCCTTATACCTGCTTTGCGAATGTGCGCCTGCCTAAGGACTTCAAGGGGCTGCGCAAGGTACCAAATTATACGGCAGATCAACCCTCGGAGGCGTGGGTGGAGAGTTATGAGATGGCCATGGAGATGCTTGACGTAGATGAAGCTGCATGTGCAAAATATTTATCTATGATGCTTGAAGGAACGGCCCGCACTTGGTTAAAAAGCCTGCCGCCCAATACCATCGGTTCATGGGCTCAATTGCGAGCACGGTTTATCAGTAATTTCAAAGATACGTGCAGGCAGCCCATGTCGATAGTGGACTTAGCCGCCTGCGTCCAGGCGGAAGGAGAATCAACCACTCATTGGGTGCACCGTGTTTCGCAGATCTTGCATTCATCAGACCGCATCAATGCTGACACTGCAGTTGTGACTTTGGAAAGCAATTGCCGGTTTGGACCCTTGAGATTGAAATTAGGACGAATGAAGCGCCATTGCACTGACATAGGGACGCTCATGGCCGCTTTGGTAAAGTATGCTGATTCTGATAGTACCAAGGATCCCGAGTCTGATGATGAAAAGGCAGGGAAGGGAAAGAAGAATGGCAATTTCAGAGGACAACAGCATCACCCAGGGAGCGGCGTTGGAGGCAAGCGTAAAGCGGATGGTTCCATGGATTTTGTGGCTAACACCAATGTGCAGAATAGGGGCCGGCCGCGTAGGGGCAAGGGCCGCGGTGGCGGACCCAGCCCCAATCTAGAGCGCTTGAATAGTTTGTTGAATGAGCCCTGCCCAAAGCATGGAACGACGGAGGAACCAGCAAACCATCTATGGAAGGATTGTTACATCATGCGAGAGTTCAAGAATTCCAATGCCTTCCGGTATGATCATAATCCCGGTGGCGGTTCAGGATCCGGGCCAAACCACGGTGGAGGAAACTCCGGTTCAGGGTTTAATGGTAATCCGAGCAGGGCTGGTAGTCCGGGCGGACATGGTAACCAACATAACCAGAATGATCAAGGGGGCTATAATCAGCAGCAGTCGGGATACCAGAGCAATCCGAAGCAGTTAAACAGTGGCCAGTACCATGTATTCACCACTAGCTTGGACAAGCGAGACCAGAAGGTCCGGAAGAGGGCAGTTAACTCTGTTGAACCGGCCGTGCCCCGATATCTACGATGGTCAGAGCAGCCGATCACCTGGAGTAGAGAGGATCACCCTCCTCGGGTGGATAATCCGGGTCAACTGGCTTTAGTGGTGGCGCCTCAGGTAGGAGGTTATAAGTTCACCAAGGTGCTCATGGATGGGGGCAGCAGTATTAACATCCTGTACTATGAGACCTTCCGACGGATGGGGGTCAAAGATAAAGATCTACGGCCTTCACACACGGTTTTTCATGGCGTGGTGCCAGGAAAGTCTGCGTATCCTGTGGGCAAGATAGCATTGGAGGTGGCTTTTGGTGATGATCACGATTCCCGGTCAGAAACACTGACTTTTGAGGTGGTGAAGATCCAAAGCCCGTACCATGCCTTGTTTGGTCGGCCGGCTTATGCCAAATTCATGGCACGGCCCTGTTATGTGTATCTGCAGCTCAAGATGCCAGGCCACAAGGGAACCATCACGGTTCACGGGAGCCGCAGGATCGCTTTGGAGTGTGAAGAGGGAGATGCCGCCTATGCGGAATCGGTTTGTGCTGCGGAGGAACTCAAATACTACAAGGATAATGTTGATCCAACGGATATGACTCCTTTGAAGAAGCCTACCACAGAGCATGATCCGGTTTTAAAATTCACGTCAGCCGCGGAGACCAAGCTTGTTGATTTCGTAGCTGGTGATTCGTCCAAGCAATTCAGCATCAGCACCAATTTGGATCCAAAGTAGGAAAGCGCGCTCATCGAGTTCCTCCGTGAGAATCGGGACATCTTTGCATGGAAGCCCTCTGACATGCCAGGTGTACCGAGGCGACTCTCTGAGCACACCCTTAATGTGGATCCTAAATACAAACCGGTGAAACAGTTCCTCCGTCGGTTCAATGAGGAGAGAAGAAAGGCTATTGGAGAAGAGGTGGCCAGGCTCTTAGCGGCCGGCTTCATCGTTGAAGTTTTTCACCCTGAATGGCTTGCTAATCCGGTGCTGGTCCTTAAGAAAAACGGCACTTGGCGTATGTGTGTGGACTATACAGATCTTAATAAGGCATGCCCTGCAGATCCTTTTGCCCTCCCCCGTATTGATCAAATCATTAATGCTACGGCAGGTTGCGAGCGTTTATGCTTTCTGGATGCATACTCTGGTTATCATCAGATTAAGATGGCGGTTAAGGACCAGGAGAAGACGGTGTTCATTACTCCCTTTGGAGCCTTCTGCTATGTATCTATGCCTTTTGGGCTCAAAAGTGCCCAGGCAACTTATCAACGGTGTGTGCAAAATTGTCTCCACAAGCAGATTGGCCGTAATGTGCACGCTTATGTGGACGACATTGTGGTCAAGTCAAGGAAGAAGGAAACGTTGGTCGATGATTTGAAGGAGACCTTTGATAACTTAAGGATATACAAGATGATGCTCAATCCAGCCAAGTGTGTCTTTGGTGTACCAGCTGGTAAGCTGTTGGGTTTCTTGGTGTCCAACAGGGGAATTGAGGCTAATCCGGACAAAATTACGGCTATCACCTCTCTAGCTAAACCGAAATGCATCAATGACGTCGAACGTCTGGCAGGCAGAATTGCTGCGTTAAGCCGGTTTATCAGCCGCCTTGGAGAGAAAGAAATTCCTCTGTATCAAATGTTGAAGAAGACAGATCAGTTTGTCTGGAATTCTGCTGCTGATCAGGCGTTCGAGGATTTAAAGCGACAGCTGGTCAATCCGCCCGTACTCGCTGCTCCCACTGATAAGGAACCATTGCTGTTGTATGTAGCTGCTAACGCTCGCGCGATCAGTGTGGCTATTGTGGTAGAACGGAAGGAGGCAGGCAAAGAATACCCGGTTCAGCATCCGTTTTATTACATCAGCGAGGTGCTGATTGAACCCAAACAACGATATCCGCATTGGCAAAAGCTAGTATATGGAGTCTTTATGGCAAGCCGGAAGCTGAAGCAGTATTTCCAAGGCCACCCTATTACGGTGGTCAGCTCTGCTCCTTTGGGTGATATCATCCAGAACCGGGAAGCGACTGGTCGGATTGCCAAGTGGGCTATAGAGCTTGGACCGCACGGTTTAAAGTATGCGCCTCGCACTGCGATAAAGTCTCAGGCATTGGTGGATTTTATCAATGATTGGACGGAGTTGCAAGTCCCTAAAGAGAAGCCGGATCACACTTACTGGACCATTCATTTTGACGGATCACGTCAATTAGAAGGATCGCGGGCTGGAGTCATACTAACTTCCCCACGAGGAGATAAGTTTTGTTATGTTCTCCGTTTAATGTTCCCTTGTACTAACAATGCAGCAGAATATGAGGCCTTGCTCCATGGTCTCCGGATAGCTAAGGAGATGAATTTAAGCCGGGTTAAGTGCTTTGGCGACTCTGATTTGGTGGCCCAGCAGGTGTCTGGTACATGGGATTCAAAAGATCCACTCATGGCTGCTTATCGTCATGAGGTTGATGTGGTCGCAGGTCACTTCAAAGGTTATCAGGTGGACCATGTGGACCGACGAAAGAATGAGGCGGCGGATGCTTTAAGTCGACTGGGGTCACAGCGTAAACCGGTACCACCTAATGTGTTCCTTGATGTGCTTTACAACCCGTCGGTTCAACTGCCTGGCGAAGCAGATTTGGCGGTTCCTGACCCAGAGGCTCAATTGGTCGCGGCATTACATGTCATCCTGGATTGGACGCTCCCTTACCTGGCGTACATGAACCGAGGGGAGTTGCCAGAGGATGAGGTTCTATCCAGGCAGATAGTACGGCGGTCCAAGTCCATGGTAGTGGAAAACGGCGAACTACATCATCGCAGTGTGACAGGAGCCTTTCAACGGTGTGTATCTCCTGAGGAAGGCCGTGAAATTTTGCGTGAGATCCACGAAGGAGATTGTGGTCACCACGCCGGTTCAAAGTCTTTAGTGGCAAAAGCTTTTCGTCACGGTTTTTATTGGCTGACTGCTCATGCGGATGCGGAGGATCTGGTCAGGCGGTGTGACGGTTGTCAAAAATTCTCAAGACGCGCTCACGTCCCGGCTCAAGAATTGAGGATGATTCCAATTACTTGGCCATTTGCAACCTGGGGGCTGGACATGGTTGGGCCTTTCAAACGGTCCAAGGACAAGAAGACCCACCTTCTGGTGGCGGTGGACAAATTTACAAAGTGGATAGAAGCAGAGCCCGTTAGCAAGTGTGATGCGGCCACCGCGGTTTGGTTCATCAAAAAAGTGATTTTCCGGTTTGGTTTTCCACACAGCATCATCACAGACAATGGTACCAATTTATCTAAAGGTGCCATGAAGGAGTTTTGCGAACGAGAGCACATCGGCCTTGATGTGTCTTCAGTGGCACACCCACAGTCCAATGGTCAAGCAGAAAGAGCTAATCAGGAGATCTTGAGAGGAATTAAGCCCAGGCTTATGGTTCCTTTGCAGCGGACGCCGGGTTGTTGGGTCGAAGAGTTGCCCTCTGTGTTATGGAGCATCAACACCACGCCTAACAGGTCAACTGGATATACGCCGTTCTTCATGGTTTATGGGGCAAAGGCAGTTCTTCCTAGTGACATACGACACGATTCACCTCGTGTGGCGGCTTACATTGAAGCAGACAACGAAAGTTCCAGACAGGACGCTTTGGACCGGCTAGATGAAGAACGAGACATAGCAGCTGCCCATTCAGCGATCTACCAACAGGATCTTCGTCGCTACCACAGTCGTCGGATCAGGACCAGAACCTTTCAAGAGGGAGATTTGGTGCTTCGACTTATTCAAGATCAAACCGAGATGCATAAATTGTCTCCGCCTTGGGAAGGGCCTTTCGTGGTCAGCAAGAATCTACACAATGGTTCATACTACCTGGTAGATGTTCGAGAGCACAAAGATTCACGCAAATCCGGACAAGAGACCGACAGACCATGGAATATAGCTCATCTTCGGCCTTACTATACCTGAGCCATGGGCTCTGCTTATGTATATATCATGAATATGTCTATATTATAATAAACCGAATCCTCAGCTAAAGCGGGGTATCTGTTCCTTTATATCATGTGTGGTTACACGGGGTTGTCTTTAAGCAACAGCCGGTTTACCCCTTGCAAATCTTAACGAGATCACTTGAGGCTTCCTGTTCAAACATAGGTCGTGTTCGAACCAAAGAGAACATGGCTATACTTATGAGTCATTTGGGGGCTCGGTCATGTTTGAACCGATGCAATACCTCTTGGCCGGCGAAAGCCACCAGAGTCATTTGGGGGCTCGGTCGTGTCCGAACCGATGCAATACCTCTTGGACGGCGAAAGCCACTAGAATCATTTGGGGACACGGTCACATCTGAACCGGTCACGCCTCTTGGTCGGCCTACGGGCCTTAGAGTCATTTGGGGGCTTGGTCGAACCCGAACCATAGCAATGCCACTTGGCCGGCATAATGCCACGCGTCATTTTGGGGTCCTGGCTGACTGGCACCATCGCTACACCTTAGGGGGGCTTGGTTGCGTCTGACCATGGTGATTCCGTCTGACCAAGCTCAATAGAGCTCTTCTTTTGCAAAAGGTTTTTGTCGCCGTATTTTGATCTCTTTCCTTTCTTGCAAAGAGTTGATAGTTTATTGCTTTTCTCTTAAACCAACAACATTCGGCACCGGTCCAACATAGCCAAGTTGGCAGGAACACGGCCCTCTTTTGCAAAAGTCTGAGATTGTTGGCTCGGTTTGAGTTTTTTCTGCTAAATATCCTCTTTTGAGCAACGAAAGGCTGCTGTTATTAAAAGACGGTTTACATTGTAAACCGGTGTTATATACACAAGGGTTCGATTCTCCCATGACGGTTTAAGAGTTATCAACTCCCGCTTCAATATTGGCTACGAACGCTTACTTCATGCCCATTATATGACAGGTATTTCGTATCACAAAAGTTTGATCATACTTGCACGTTTTCTTGCGTAACTATAATAATTCGCAAACTGGATGACGGTACAACCGCCCTGGAGGTTTAAAAATTTGTGATCGCAGGAGATATAAGTTGGCAATAATGATTTTCCAAAGGAGGATATCAGTGCTGATGCGCGAAGGCATCTCATGAAGCATAAGGTACGGTCTATCCTATTACAAGGCAACACGGTGCCCGAATAAGGTGATTGTTTCTTGACAAAGTATCAAAAGGAAAACAGTTAAAACTGCCCTCGGTTCACGCCTGCGTGCCGTTCCGGTTTGATGGTTCTAGATCATCCTGCTCCACTTCAGCGTCCTCCTCCCTACCCAGCGGCTGGAAGTCAACAGTGGTCCAATCGATCCCCATTAGTGCTTGAAAAACGGCTTCCTCATGTATCAGTGACGACGGTTCAATATCAGGGGCATACGTGTGCTTACGGATCGGAGGAATTAAGTTTTCCGCTTCAGGGATTGGCACAGCTACCCGCTTGTTCTGATCATCATACTTGGCTTGATAATGAGACAAGTTTGCTTCTTCTGCCAATTGGCAGGCCAGAGGGCGCACTGCCCGGTTTATCTTTCTCAATTCTTCTTCATCGAATTCGGAGCCATCTTCCTTTAAGCTAGGATAGCCTTGAGCCGCTTCAATGGGATCAAAATCAGGCACCCATGCTTTGGCCCGGATTAAGGCATTAATGGCTCCGGTTCGAGCAGCAGATCTTTTCAGCTCTTCAATCCGAGCAGGGAGCATCGGCAACCTCTTCAGGGTGTCCTGGATCAATGTGGGTGCCGGATTGTTGTGTGAAGCAGTGGTGATAATCCGCTGAGCGCCCGTGTACAGCTGCTCGACTAAGGTATAGACCGCTTTCAGCTTCATACACACGTCTGATCCCAAGTGATGGATGCGAGTGCCTGTAATACGATCAGCAGGTCGTAAACCGAGCTGTTTTGTAGAAGAGTCAAGGGCATTGCACATGTTATAGGAGGCTTACCAAAGATGGCTGCAGCCATTGCGTGCACCTGTCGCTTCACACTGGTCAACTCATCCGTTACCGTTTTAAGGGCAGCTTCTGCGGTTTCAATCTTCTTGGTTAAAGCGGCCTTTTCTGTAGCCCAGTCCGCCCGCTCCTTGTTAAAACCTTCCTTCAATTGTTCCATGCTGCCCAAAGCGCTGGTTAGTTCCTCCTTGGCTTTGGAAGATTCTGCTTGCTGGGACTTCACATTCTCTTGAAGATCAGCGATTTGGCTCTCTTTGACCTTCAGTTCAGCCTGCAGTCCGACAAGTTATACAGTTTAAACAAAGAAAGTACCAAGCACATAACAAGTTAGATACTTCCTACTTGGGGGCTAATGCTTATTTGATCTCAAGTTCTCAGGTCATTATCAAAGTCCCAAGCTCAATACAAATATTCAACTTGGCACTTGGGGGCTAATGGCTATTTGCTTTAATGATATTTCGGATGCTACGGTATGATGATTGCAAGTGTCGGTTCAATTATGATAAAGTTAAACCGACCCTTGGGGGCTACGGTGGTAAGAAGCAGGAGTGAGGGCATGGAAGTTACCTCGAATTTGTCTTTCATCATCTTCACAAGATTGGCTTCATAGTCGCGGCTAGTATATAGCCGGTTTAAATAGCCAGAGTGAATGTCTTGAGCGCCAAGAGTGGAGTACGTGGCCAGATCAACATCCCATTTACCTTTACTTAAAGCAGAAATTTCTTCTTTAGCAGTGTGCTTGGCCAAAGCGATGGGATTTCCCGGTTCAGTACGACCTATGCCAGTAATCATGACTTCATCATCGTTGTGGTCGTCGGTCTGGACTGGCACGGTCGGTTTCTCGACAGGCTTTGAGGAACTAATGGTTTTCTCAGCGTGAATCGGGCTGGCTGGTTGATCCGTTGGGCCGGAGGGGTTAACAGAGCCTTCTTCAGGAACAATGACTTCATCTCGGACTAATGGGTCATCAATTATATCTTCAGGGGTGGTCGTTTCAACATTCGGGGCAGTGTCCGGTTCAGGAGGAGCGTTTTCTTCTCCTGTTTTGTCTTGGCGAGCTTTTTTGCTCGGCCTTGGTTTAGCTCTGAAAGAAGCAGCAAAGTTGAAGACAGCATATGGTGAAGATTACAACAATGAACAACGTGATGAGAAAAGTAAGCTTACCCAAGCACGGTTTTGAGCGGAGGCAGCTGAGTACCAGTTGACTCACCAGAGGATGAGTGTGAGGTGACCTGATAATCGGAGTCACACGGATTAAGCGGTTGACGAAAACAGCCCGCTTTAGGACAAAATTTGAAAAGCAAGTTAGAGACCTCTGAACGACGTCTCCGAACCGGACTGTTCGGTAAACCGGCGGAGGTAACTACCTGACCGCTATGTCGGGTTGTACGGCGCACCTCGTGTTGACGGGTCTTCATAAGAAAGTTGGGATCCAAGTAAGCAAGAGGATGGGAAAATTTAACTTTACGGTTCGCTTGACGAATTTTGTGGAAAGGCAGAAGGCTTGAATCAGAAGAAATGGTAATTACCTCTGCATCATCAGCATGGCTCGCTTCGGCATCATCCTGACAAATTGCATCGTCAATAAGCTGTACGAACAACAAACCGAGGGAGTCAAGATCAGCTTCAAAACCCGGATTACCCACCTCATCATCGGCAGGATCGGAAGAGGCTGTGGTTTTCCTCTTGTGAGCAGACTTTTTGACGACTCTCGTCTTAGGCCGGGTCGATTGCTCCGGTTGATCCGCCTTTCCTTGAGGGAGTTTTTTGCTCCAGAACGGGTCATCACCCTGCGTCAACAGACATTAGAATCAGTCATACGCGCACAAAATAACATCAGACTTAATGAGAAGAAATTTTTACCGCTGGTGGTTTGTTGATGGCGCAGAAGGGAAGAAGGCCAGTTCGTGCACAGACGCGTTCCGGTTCATTTAAAATCTTCTTTACGGCTTCGGTGACCTCGTCATCCGTAAACTGGATGTTTACATGACGTAACGGATCATCAACGCTGCCTGTGTATTCACACATTAAACCGGAGCGTTGACTGAGTGGCAGTATACTCTAAGATATCCAGCAACGAGCGAGGTCGACTCCTGTTAAACCGTTGGCCATGAAGGCTCTGAGCTTGGACAGTTGGGGAGCGTATTTACTCCTCTCTTTAGCAGCCAGCCTCTGAGGAAGGGGGTGAGTGTTGCTGAGCCGTTCTGGACGAAAGCCGGGCAGGATATTCTCATTCTCTGGAGAGGTGTCTTTACAATAAAACCAGGAGTTATTCCACTCTTGGGGGTGACTATGCAGTTTCGCATGAGGGTAAGTGACCTCTTTCCTTTTCTGGATTGACACGCCACCCAGTTCCATGTTGGAGCCATCAGTAAATTCTGTGCGGCGGTTTAGGTGAAAGCAATCTCGGAACAACTCAACTGTAGGTTCCTCTTGAAAAAACACCTCACAGAGCACTTGAAAGTGGCATATGTTAGTGACAGAGTTGGGGCCAATATCTTGTGGATGGAGTTGGAAATTAGCCAAAACGTCGCGATAAAATTTTGAACTGGGCGGGTTGAAACCGCGGGCTAGGTGATCCGCAAAAACAACGACTTCGCCATCTCGGGGCGTAGGGGGGCACTCTTTGCCCGGCACCCTCCAATGAATGGTTTTTCTGCTGCTCAAAGCACCGGTCAGAACCAGATTATTCAGTTGAGTTTCCGTGACCCGAGAAGGAGCCCAGTTGCACCCATACACTTGCTTAGCCATGAGGAAATCTACAAAATGAAAATGATTCCGTTTCAGGACTGTGTGGTGCACAGGTTTTTCATGTTGATACTATCAATGTTAAACCGGAGGAAATCAATTACAAACCGACGTTGGTAAAGCGGTGCGGTCTATCAAGGGATTGCTGGCGGTTTAACAAGAGGACTAATGGTATGTACCGATTTGGTGATATTCTACAACAAGGTTAAACCGCTGGACCTAAGACCGTGAAACAATGGAAATTGCAAAAGAGCAAGTGTACGGAAACAGGTTTCACATTATCTCAGTATGATATTGGATCTGGGGCGATCTCGTAAAAGGGGTAAAATACTCATGATTTAAAGAAAATTGTGCAAGAACAGCAAGGTCAAGCTATGGATCAGATCTACGGTCCAGGTATATTGCAATGAAAACAGATGCCGAAAACTGCTACTGAACGGAGCAAAGGTCGCGGGGTCATCTGAAGATATATCCAGTTTGAACGCGAAGAACGCGAAGAACTCGAGGAACGGGAAGAACACGGCAAACCCTAGAGGCGGGTCTGAGTTGAGAAGATGGGATCTCACCGGAGCTCCGGGGGGTGCGGAGGAACGCCGCGGTTTTCTCTGGTCCGGTCAGGTTGATGCAGCGGCCCGAAGTGATGCAGAGGTCAGCGGCAGCGACGGAGCTTGGAGGCTGGCGGCGCGGAGAAGACGAAGAGGAAAGGGTGAAGGAGAGAAGAAATGACCTTTCACCCCTATTTATAAGGCAAAACACATGTGTCAAGCGCGCGAATCTAGGAGCCACAGATTTCGGAAGCAGAGCTGTCGCCTCGGTTATTGCGAATTGGTTAAACAAAGAAGGCATCATAAAAGCTAGCTTCATGATGATGTCATGCCGGTTTACGGCCACCGACGAAGATGACGACGTAGCGGTTTAGCGACGAAGGGAAGGTGCTGAATATGAAGATTTATGCTAAGGGTTGACATGAACTCATTCAAATCAACCTGGGGCCTAATGTTGGGGATATTACTACTGAGCGTAAACCGGCCTATACGGGCCGGGTTAACTTCATCTGTAGTTCTAGAGTGGTAAAGCCCAGGAGGCTATGTAAAGGCCCGAGGCCGTAGTCGGTTTAACATCTGTAGCCGTAAACCGGCCTGTGTACAACTTGTATTGTAAGTTAGGGATAAGGAAGAGACCAACCCGGGTACGAGTATAAACTGGAGATTGGGACTCTATGAACCGGCGGGCGTCACCCGTGTATATAAGGGGACGACCCGATATCGGTTAGAGGACAGACAACAACAACTCGAGGCCTAGGCGAAGCTTATCTGCTCCCTAGTCATCGAGACTTCATCAATTCCACCACAAACTAGACGTAGGCTTTTACCTTCATTGAAGGGGCTGAACTAGTATAACTCTGTGTCCCTGTGTCCGCTTTAACCCCTTCGAGTTAACCCGTTGCGATGGCTCCACGACTAAGTCCTTTGGCTAGGACATCTGCCGTGACAAACCCACGACACCTTGGATGGAAAATATGATACCGTGTGCACATTGATCCAAATGATGCCCAATTACAAAGATCTCAAGCCAACGGAGGTCATTGGAAGAATTGTTGCTCATGAGATGTCACTCAAGGATAAAGAGGAACTTCACAACAAATCAAGTGGTGCCTACAAAACCTCATGTGAAGCCCCCACATCATCAAGTGAGAAACAAAACTTCAATGAATAATTGAGCTTAATGGTGAAAAACTTCAACAAGTTCTACAAGAGTAGAAGCAAAGATAGAAGCTCCAAGTCAAGGTCCTACAATGACAAAAGATCTTCTAGTCGAGAGCGAAACTTCTACAATTGTGGAAGACCCGGACACTATTCCAATAAGTGTACGGCTCCCTACAAAAGAAGAGAAGATTCTCCAAAAAGAAGAAGCAAAAGAGAAGAATCACCTCCAAGAGAGAGAAGGAGTAGAGATGATCGTTATGAACAAAGATACTCACGGAGAAGCAAGGATTTGGAAAGAAAGGAAAAATCATCAAGGAGCTACAGAAAACAAAGACATCAAGCTCATGTTGGTGAATGGGTATCCGGCTCCGACTCCGACAACCACTCCGAGAGAAGTTATCACTCCGATTCCGAATATACTGAAGATGAAGGTATTGCCGGTCTAGCACTTGTATCAACCAACTCCTGCGACATATTTGACTCACCAAATGAAGGAATTGGAAGATGCTTCATGGCCAAAGGTCCTAAGGTAACACACCCCGAGTATGTTGATGAAGATGACTTGTTAGGTGATGATGATTTACTTGTTGACAACTCTAGTGATGAATACTATGATGAAACGTCAATAAATCATGCTAATCAAGATAAAACGAATGACAATGATAGGAAGAAAATTGAGGCTCTAACTAAAGAACTAAACACTCTTAAGTTAGCTCATGAAACTATCTTCGAAGATCATCGAGAACTTTTAAGAGCTCATGAGAAGTTACGCTTTGAAAAGCTCAATCTTGAGCAAGAGCATGAGTTTTTAAAGGCAATCAATGATGATCTCCGCAAGAAAAATTCTTCTTACATTGCCAAGCGTTTACTCTTATCCACTTACATGCCTCAAGTCAAGTCTAGTAACAAGAACAAGAAAGATTCTTCCTCTAGTAGTAACAATGATCATGTTAAATCCAATATTGTTGCTTCTAGTAGTTCTCTTGATTCCACTAATGATTCTCTTAGCCAAGTTACACTTGAGCAAGAAAATAGCCTATTGAAGGGAATTATAGAGAAAGGAGTGTACAAAAGCCTTGCCAGAAGTAAGCAATTTGAGGAAATTGTATGCAAGCAAGGAAGGCACCGGAAGAATCAAGGTGTTGGTTTTGAACGAAAGTTCAATGCCAATGGAGTTGAGTGGGAAGAAGATCAATACCCCAAGACAAAGTTTGTTCCAAAACAAGAGAAGTATGATCCTACTTCTTTCAAGGGGACACAAACTCAAGATAATCTTCCACCACAAGACTACAAGCAAAAAAGGCAAGGACAAGCTTCAAGAGGAAATTGATGCATTTGAAGAAGCTCCTAAGACCTTAGTCAAGTGGATTCCCAAGACTACTTCAAGTTCCACTTCATCAAGTACGACTACAACTCCAAGGATTCCCATCAAGATGGTGTGGATCAAAAAGAAGAAGAACTAGAAAGTTCTTGAGGGTGACTCCACCAACATACTTCACTCTTATCATTTTGGCAAGAACAAGTGCAATCAACTTCCCACATCTTGCACTAGTTCAAGGAGTCACAAACCCTCTTGTTGGTAAGTCAAGGGACAAGGTAACCTAAAAGCTTTCATGGACATCATCTTGTGTGTGCATCACTCTATGTCTATGGATATCCTTGTTTGTTCCTTATGGGACTAACCCATGTAGGTATTGAAAGTGCAATTCACTCAAATGGATAGCTCCAAGTGATCTACATCAACATTGAGGATCCACATCTTCAACATCTACATGAAGTCATCATCGACAAAACCCAAGGTTAGTTCATCCCTCTTAGGGGGGATATCACATCTAGGGGGAGCTTTAATCTAAGACTTGAGCTAAAGCAACTCTACTGATGTGAACACAACAATGCTTTATGTAAAAGTGGTAACCCCACTTGAGCTTAAACGATGAGTATGACCTATGATCAAGTGTTCTCATTTGACTCCTAAGTCAATATACTCATATATAGATGACCTAGTCATCGCCAATTGCTTGATAGATGCTAGAATTGGTTGTGCATGCCTTGTCACATATTTCAATTGCCATTTTATTGTGTGAGCATGTTGGTTGCATATTTTACTCATTCGAGGACATCCACTTGTTGTTTTGATTGTTTGGTTTTGTTTTCTTTTGCCAAGTGGATGGACAAGAATGCCTAAGAACCTTCTCCAGCTATCTATGCTTTTCTCGCCTCAAACTCTATTCATGCTACATCACAAAATTTGATCAAGTCAGATTCGAACCACTCTGTGTGAGGAGCACTCGGAGTCCCCGATTCGTCATAGACTTAAACTTCCAAAACTTCTTTGTGATTCTCAGTCTGACTGATACCTCCCTTTCGATCCTACCGAGATCATTAAGTCGATCTATGTTTTCGATCTTGGTGCAACCAATTTGAACCATTCGGTCACACCGAGTTGCAATAACTGTATACAGTTTTGCATCTCGGTGCCACCGAGTTGTTCCACTCGGTCACACCGACAGGGTCGGGCTATATATAGACACGGGCAAAAATTTGGAAATTTCTCCGAACCCTTTCGCCCGCGCGATAGCTTGCTCTGCCAACGTGGTCTCCGGATCGTCTCCTTGCCGCCAGCCGCCTCCAGTCGCTGGTCTCCGTCGCCGTCAACGGGATTCAACCCCGCCGTTGCCGCTGTAGCGAGTCTCCACCGAACTAGGGTATGGACTCGATCTTTGTGCTATTCCCCAATCTGATTCCTAGCACATTGTGATCGTATTGATTCTAGCCACGTTTGAAACACTCCTATCCAATCAATGCATTCGTAGAATAGGTTTGATTCGAAATTTTTAGGGTTAGGTTTCCGCCGAAACCATCTCGGACCCACCGAGTTGAAAAACTCGGTCCCACCGATTTGTCTCATGCCATTGCACAAGTGAGACTCGGTCTGACCGAGAATTACTAATCGGTGTGACCGATTTTGGAACTTTGTGAAACCCTATCAGTCTTGGTGCCACCGAACTGTGACTCGGTCCGACCGAGTTCACTAGTTTAGGTTCCAAAAACTGCTTCGGTATCACCGAGTTTAAAAATCGGTAGATCCGAAATGATTTCTATGGGAAACTAAAACTAAGATTTTGAATCATTCTTTTGCAAAAATCTCTGCATTTTGTGATGCTCATCCACTCTACCTCATCTATAAACTATTCACAGGGTCAGCAGTCAGCTAGTTCATCATGTCAGATCAGAGTGACAGCCAGAACGTGTCAGAACAGCAAGTGCACATGAGTGAGGGCACTAGTCCCTCCAGTTCTTCAGATGAAGGCAGCAGGAGCACCCCTAGTAACTTGCCAAAAGCTGCCACCAGACAAAGGAAGAAAAGAACCTCAGAATCAGAGGAGAGGACTATGTAGCAGAAGAGGAAGCCACTTCCAAGAAACTTGTTCTTAAGAAGGAGTATGGCTCAACTGTAGCCATCAAGCCAGGGATGAAAATCAAAAGGTCAGCAGGTAGGCAGCCTATGCCAAAGGCCAGAGCCTCAACTCAGATTCCTGAAAAGCCTGCACCCAAAGGGCCAGTTGCTGCTGAAGGAAAGAAGGAAAGAAAAAGGGGCAGATGGTGCAAGAAAGTTGATCCCATGGCTGAGTTTGAACAACATTCTTCTGAAGAAGAAGAAGAAGAGGTTGCTGCACCAGCACCTAAGATGCCAAAGCTGATGGGTGATGCTATCAAATCAGGGGCTACTGCATCCAAGCCCAAGGAAGCACCCAAGGCTGCATCAAAGGCCAAGACAGCTCCAAAGAGGAACACAAGGAGCATACCAGCTGCTGAGAAGAACAAGGCCCCAGTGCCTGACACTGCTGAAGAAGAGGAAGGACAAGTACTCAGAAAGTTGAAGCCCAAGATCCCAGACCACAATGATGCTCATCCTGTGGCTGAGGACATGAAGATCAGAAGAGACTCAGGGCTGAGAAAGTGGAGAGCAGAAGACCCATATGCTACCAGAAGAAGAACTGCTGTCGACTACAGGTTCCACACAAAGGAACATCAGGACTTCTATGAGACTGTGTTGCTTGATATGAAGCCCATTGTTTGTGACATGAGATGGGTTGACTGGGAATACATCAAGGACAATGAAGAGCACTTTTCTGGAGTGCAAGACAGCTTCAAGGCTTGTGGAGTAGCTGACTTTGTTGGGCAGAAGCTCACAAAGTGGAATGAAGAGCTGATCATGCAGTTCTACTCCACAGCACACTTCTATCCAGACGGAAGAATTGTGTGGATGTCAAAAGTTATGAGGTACCAATCAACAGTTGCTGAGTGGGCACAACTCATCAATGCCCCAGAGGAGCATGAGGATGACCTAGATATATATGCCAAGAAGAAGATGGACCACAACTCTATGTCAAACATGTACAAGGAGATCCCAGACAAGGCACTTGATACTTTCAAGTTTGGATCAATACATTATCTTCTGTCAGGGTTGCCAACCATAAATTGGATTCTGAGGCACACTCTATTGCCCAAGTCAGGTGATCACAAGATGATCAGAGGCCATGCAATCAACTTGATTCATATCTTTGATGTGCCACAAAAGTTCAAGGTGATGAGCCTCATGGTAGAAACTATCAAAAGGACTGCAGCAGATCAGAAAAGGAGCTGTGGTTATGCCCCTCAGATCCAAGAGCTGATCAACTCCAAGATGGGCATAGGCATATACTTATTGGACAAGGAACATTTGCCTCTTCATCCAGACTTTGAGGATAATCAAGTTGTGATGAACAGGGATGAACCATCATCAGCTCATGCACAAGCTAAGAAGGAGAAGGCAAGGAAGGAGAAAGCTGCCAAGATGCCAACTCAAGAGGAGGCATCTGAGTATTTCTTGAAAACCAAGCAAGAGCAGCTTAGTTACTTGATTGCATCCACACTGAGGATTGAGAAAGGACTGGCCACCCTCACTCAGAATCAGGAGAGCTTAGAGAGAATCGTAGAACAAAAGTTCTATGACTTGGATGTCAAAGTAACAGAGATTCAATCTGCAGTGGAGAAACTTCAAGATGACATGCAGGAGAGGAAAGGGAAGACTACAACTGATGCATTTGCCAGAGTGCCACGAGCTCAAAGGTCAACTGCAGTGCCAGTTCGTGACACCAGAGCCACCACCTCAGCTCCAGCCACAGCACAAGCCCAACCGGCTCCAGCATCTACTTCAGCTCCAGCTCCAACCACGTCTACAAAAGCCTTCGTCCTTGGAGTGATCCGGACTCCACCACCACCAGAAGATCAAGCCTGAGTGTCGATCTAGCACTATGCATTTTCTAGGAAATTTTTGGTAACTTGTTGCCAAAGGGGGAGAAAAATGTATAGATCATAGGCTTCGAGAGAGAGTGTTGCTTTTATTCTCTCTTGTTTTATTTGGTGGTTTTTCAAACTTTGTTTGCTTTTGGTTGAGATACTATGATATGCTTGTGAGACATTGATGATCATGTGTTTGATCATAAGCTACACTTATGCATGCTTGATATATCTTATCTATCTTTTGTGATCATTCACTTTTCTTGGTGATGAGTGCATGTATTTCATTCCTATCATTTTGAGCGCTCCACCAAGATGTATGTGACATGGAAGAGTAACCCATGATTCTAACTCTTTGTGCATTTGCAGTCCAAAGCAAATTTTAAATATGCACAAATTTAGGGGGAGCTCTTACTTATCACATACTTCTCAAAGCGACGATATATTTCATTCTTATTATCATTTGTCGAAGCTTTGATCTATATGTTGTCATCAATTACCAAAAAGGGGGAGATTGAAAGTGCAACTATCCCTAGGTGGTTTTGGTAATTCATAACAACATATAGCTCATTGAGCTAATGCTATTCCAAGATGATTATTTCAAGAAAGCTCAATGATTGGCATGGCATGGATGGTGAAAGTGGAACCCTCAAAATGCTAAGGACAAAGGATTGGCTCAAGCTCAAAAGCTCAAGACTCTTCATTTTACATTTTAGTGATCTAAGATCACATAAAGTCCATAGGAAAAGCCAATACTATCAAGGAGGGATGAGGTGCTGCTTAATGAGCCCTTTGCTTCATGTGCTTAATGATACGCTCCAAAATCCTCAGCTACTTTCTCATATCCACTCTTGACCTAAACCCAAAGCCAAACTCGGTCCTACCGATTCTTCCTATCCGGCGCCACCGAGTCTCACATGTCATAAGCCACTGCCAAACCCTAGCAAATCGGTTCTACCGATAGGGATCTCGGTCTCACCGAGATGGGATTGCAATTTCTCTGTTTCCTTTTCGTAACTTTTCGGTCTCACCGAAAGAGCGGATCGGTCCCACCGAGATTGCAATGCAAACTCTCTATTTCCTTTTTGTAACTTTTCGGTCTCACCGAAAGAGCAAATCGGTCCCACCGAGTTTGCCTGACCAACTCTCTGGTTAGCTTATTACCAAATCGGTCTCACCGAGTTTGTGTAATCGGTCTCACCGAGATTACGTTATGCCCTAACCCTAACCACATCGGTCCTACCGAGTTGCATATCAGTCCCACCGAAAATCTCTAACGGTCACTAGGTTTACTATTTCGGTCCGACCGAGTTTGTTGATTCGGTCCCACCGAGATTGGTAAATTGTGTGTAACGGTTGGATTTTGTGTGGAGGCTATATATACCCCTCCACCTCCTCTTCACTCGTGGAGAGAGCTATCAGAACACATCTACACTTCCAACTCATATGTTCTGAGAGAGAACCACCTACCCTTGTGTTGAGGCCAAGATATTCCATTCCTACCATATGAATCTTGATCTCTAGCCTTCCCCAAGTTGTTTTCCACTCAAATCTTCTTTCCACCAAATCCAAATCCTGTGAGAGAGAGTTGAGTGTTGGGGAGACTATCATTTGAAGCACAAGAGCAAGGAGTTCATCATCAACACACCATTTGTTACTTCTTGGAGAGTGGTGTCTCCTAGATTGGCTAGGTGTCACTTGGGAGCCTCCGACAAGATTGTGGAGTTGAACCAAGGAGTTTGTAAGGGCAAGCAGATCGCCTACTTCGTGAAGATCTACCGCTAGTGAGGCAAGTCATTTGTGGGCGATGGCCATGATGGGATAGACAAGGTTGCTTCTTCGTGGACCCTTCGTGGGTGGAGCCCTCCGTAGACTCGCGCAACCGTTACCCTCCGTGGATTGAAGTCTCCCTCAACGTGGATGTAGGATAGCACCACCTATCCGAACCACGACAAAAACATCCTTGTCTCCAATTGCGTTTGAATTATTCAAACCCTTCCCTTTACATTCTTGCAAGTTGCATGCTTTACTTTCCGCTGCCTATATACTCTTTGCATGCTTGCTTGAATTGTGTGATGATTGCTTGACTTGTCCTAAAGTAGCTAAAATCTGCCAAGAACTAAAATTGAGAAAAGGCTAAGTTTTTTTGGTCAAGTAGTCTAATCACCCCCCCTCTAGACATACTTCTGATCCTACAACGTCGCAGCCCTACCTAGGCACAATAGAGAGGTCAGCACGCCGGTCTAAATCCTATGGTGCAGGGGTCTGGCCCCATCGCCCATTGCACACCTGCACGTTGCAAGGGCGGCTGGAAGCGGAACTAGCCCCCTTAATACAAGAGCGGGCTTACGTTCCAATCCGGCGCACGCCGCTCAGTCGCAGACGTCACGAAGGCTTCGGCTGATACCACGACGTCGAGTGCCCATATCTTTCTCACGTAGTTGGTTAGTGCGTATAGGCCAGTAGCCAGACTCAGATCAAGTACCAAGATTTCGTTAAGCATGTTAAGTATCCGCGAACGCCGAACAGGGCCAGGCCCACCTCTCTCCTAGGTGGTCTCAACCTGCCCTGTCGCTCCGCCTCAAAGATCCACTCGCGGGTACTCCTACGAGCCGACCCGTCTTTTAGTCACCACAGGTATAAAGTATAAAGTATATAGTATATACCCGTGATCACCTCCCGAGTGATCACGGCCCGATAGTATAGCACAGCAGACGAACAAGAATGTAGGGCCACTGATGGAAAACTAGCATCCTATACTAGGCATGTAGGATTGCAGGTAAAGGTAACAACAGTAGTAGCAAGGACAGGCTATGCATCAGGATAGGATAAACTGAAAGCAGTAATAGGTTACACTACTCTAATGCAAGCAGTAGAGAGTAGAGTAGGCGATATTTGGTGATCAAGGGGGGGCTTGCCTGGTTGCTCTGGCAAGAAGGGGTCGTCGTCGACGTAGTCGACCACAGGGGCATCGGCATCGGTCTCGGGGTCTATCGGAGAGAAGAGGGGGAAGAAACAGTAAAACATAGCAAGCAAGTGCATATTAGGATAACATGCAGAGCTAGACGTGCTCTAACGCGGTGCTACACGATATCGGTGAAGGGGGGAAACATCGGAAAAGCTTTCCCGAAGTTTGGCATTTTTGGACAGATGAAACGGAGAGGGGCGGTTGCATGTTCTCTATGCTAGGTGCGTTTGGCGGACGAACGGATTGCATATTCGGATTCGTCTCGTCATTCTGAGCAACTTTCATGTACAAAACTTTTTCATCCGAGTTACGGATTATTTTATATGATTTTCCAAAGATTAAATGATTTTAGTAATTTCTGAATTATTATTAATTTCGAATTTAAACAATAAAATACTAAGTGCACCCAGCTGTGGACTAGCCACAAAGGCCGACTGGTGGGCCTGGTCAACTACTGACTCAGCAGTTGACTGGTCAATGTGTTGACTGGGTCCACCTGTCATTGACTAATATTTTAACAAATATGCTAAAAAGGTTTATTTAGCAAGGGGACCCACATGTCATACTCTAATTAGCATCTAAAGTTACCACTAATACCTAATTAGATTAATTAAATGGCCAGCCACATGTGGCAGTGGCGGTGGCACAACCAGCTATGCCCACGGCTGTGTTGCCATGGCCATCACGCACTTGGTTGTGCACACACACGCACAACACATGGTTGTGCACACGGCCATGGCCAGCACGCACACGAGGTGCATGGGTAGCAGCGAGCATGCGCTGGCGCGGGCAACAGAGCAGCAGCGGCAGCGGCTAGGAACAACAGCAGAGCAGTAGAAGAAGCGACGCAGCAGCATGCAAAGCAACAACGGCAGCAGCCATGCAGCAGCACCAGCAAGAGCAACTCCAGTTTAGAGCAGCAGCAGAGAGCCGCAGCAGCGGTGGGCAGCAACAGAGCGGCGGCAGCAGCGGCGCAGTAGCAGGAGGCGGGTGACGGGAACGCTAGGCGACAGCGGTGGCGGTTAGCGCGCAGGCTTATGGCGAGAGGCCAAGCGGGGCGCGTGTGGGTACTGGCGGAGGCAAGGGGTGGCGCCTGGGGTGGCCGAAGGGAGCAGCCGGACAAGGCGAGGCGCAGCCAGGGGCGCGCTCGCGCACAGAAGCAGAGCTTCAGGCATGACCTCGGGAGGACTTGGGCGGCAGCTACGTCGACGGGAACTAGGGGGAAAGGCGGGGGATCGGCGCTTCTCACCGCGGGAGGGCTGATGGTGAGCTCGTACGGTGCTAGGGTGGACGAGAAGACGCGGATCAACGGCGAGGACGCGACGGGCGTGGCGGAGAAAAACGATGATGGCGACACTGGCGTTGCTCCCCGAGCTCGATCAAGTGCGGTAGGCGATGGAGGCGACCATGGTGGAGCTCCAGAACACCAGGGGGTGGCTCGGGGTGGCCCCGGTCCGCGACAACGACAGTGGCGCGGCGACACATATGCTCAGGAGAGCTCGGGATCGAGAAGGAGACGCTAGGGGGAGAGGGTGAGGGGGGGAATGAAGCTATGGTTCACCAGTGGGTCCTGGGGGTCGCCTTATCCAACAGGGGGGCCGTGGGATGGCCGGCACGCGGCCATGGCGGCCGGATGCACGCCACGCCTCCCGTGCCTCCTGTAGAGAGGAAGGAGAAGGCCGGTGGTGGGCTGGCCTAGGTTACTGTAGCACTAGGCTTCTAGTGCACAGTAAGCACTTAGCCTTTTTACTTTTTTTTATTTTGCCTGTTTTATATTTTAGCTACGGCCTTGCATTTTAATTTTTGCTTCCAATGAATTGAGTTGCATACAAAACTTGTCACATAAATATTAGTCATCACATTGGAGAGGCCCACAAAGTGTTAAGCAGTTTGGAAAAACCTAAACATTTATTTAATTTTGAAAAGGCTATTTTGGTTGTTATTGAACCACTTTATATTTCCTAGGAATTAATTGGTTAGTCAAATGAAGTTGGTTTTAACATGACAAAGATCAGGGGGTTTATACTAAAATGCGAACATTTTAGTATTATAGTTTGGAGAAACAATATTTTGACTTGTCTTTTAATTTGAATTTGAGGTCGGTTTGGGACAAAGTGATGATTAGAAAATTTTAATTATGATGACGTGGCACCATTAACAGAAGTTTACTGTAGCTTGACACCCGGGATGTTACAAATCTCCTCCACTACAAGAAATCTCGTCCCAAAATTTAAGTGGGGAAGTAAAAAGTAACTTCAAGAGAACTGACCCTTATAGGGTTAATTATCCGGTGAATAATTCAGGGAATGAGGCAGAAGTATCTCTCGAGTTGAAACTTAATAAAACATTGAGAGAAAGTATGAAGGTACAATAGGAAGTTTCAAGCGAATGGACAAACGATTGATACCTGAAAAGAGTGTGAGAAAGGGGTTCAGAGCATCGGGAATAGATCATCTCTCAAAAGGTGGCTCGTGACACGATACGGAGCCAAATGCAAGAATATTCCGGAATCAAAGATATACAGGAGAGTCAGGTTTCGATCCTGTGGAACTGTGGGTTATGGTCCCACCTTGTGGTTCAAAAGTAGGAAGGACGTTGACATATTGCATGGTCATGGTAGCAAGGCATGTCGGAGGATAGCCTGTCAGTTATGTTGGCAACAACGTTGGTACCAAGGGCGAGGGACGAAGAAAACCATTTTCCTGCTCGTTAAGACGAGGTAGACCAATAGGCAAAGTTCTCATCCATCGGTGGCTACCGGAATATTATCAACAATAGTAACAAGGTCTTGCTGACAGAGTTGTACACCAAGGTGTTTACCTAAGCAGAAAATTAACTCTGCTCCGATAAGTTAGATTACTAGAATGTTTAAACAAACCAATGGAAAGGAAAATGTGATTATTACTTTAACCAAACCAATGGAAAGGAAAAGGTGCTTATACAAAAGTATTAGAGTATATGCTTCCCAAGAACAAACAGAGCAAGATATACATGACAGGACATCAAGTACTTATCCATTTAGTTAATGGGGCAATGAGAATCATGATATTACCCATACAACGGTGTTTGGATAATAGATCAAGAAACATTCGGCAATGTGCTTCCAATGTTCTTGTCGATATTCGGAATACCTCAGTCATGCTTTGAGGTAGCATTAACATGGTGTCCAAAGTAGTGGTTTGAGTTGAAGATCACAAGAAATACTCAAGGAATAGTTGCAGGAATAGCAAGTAGTCAAAGGTATAACCAAGACATGATCAAATATGTGTTGGAAAGAAGACAAGGGGTTGTCGATGACAACTCAAATCATCGAAGGTCAAGGATGGTATTTCTTATCCGAATTCGATTGATATGCTGGGAGAGCTCAGAATGTTGACGAGCACGACACAATTGTCGAGAGATTTTAGGAAGATGTAATCGATCGGCGATGACATCAAGTCAAAGGAATGATGAAGTGGAAAGTTATTGGAACCATGGGTACGACACAAACTCGAAAGCAAGCTTGATGTTCAAGGCGAAATGGTATGACGGGGAAGATCGACATAAGCTTAGCTCATCGTCGAAAATTCTGTTCCGGGAAGAAGGACCAGGTAGCACAGTTAAAATTTAGCACGATAATGACATAGCCGGCCAGGCTAGGAATGACCTGAAGGATTATTAAACTCGTAAGTAATGGAAATTACTTAGAGTTATAGAACCGGAGTGTGGAATCGGTTCAACCGATTCACTTACCGGTGTCTTTGAGTGACTAGTAACTCAGATCCCGGGGGAAATCTGAAATCAGTGAGAAGCAATACTAGATGAAGACTCATAGGAAGCAACACAGTTCTTTGATATTCTCGAGATACCAGAGGGTAATACTTGTAGGAAGATCAAAATAGAGGTTGTGGAGTTGCATTGATCTGCAGAAGACAAGTGCGTGAACTTGTTCGAGAAATGGAATCAAAGGGGAACAATCATGGTCAGAACCACGGTTTCAAAGGACCAAACATAGTTACCAAATGAACTTATAACAAGGGGATTATTATCATCTCAAGAAGCTTCCATGATAAGTTCCACATCGGGTCCATGGGCGTGAACACAAAGTTCAAGGTCGACTCCCACTTCTTCAATGCATAACCTCTCATTTACTTCTCGCTTTTGACAAAGTTGTAGTGTAGAAATTTTTTATCCGACGAAAAGCCAGTAGAGTATAACCCGCATAATTTTCGAGTTCACACGGATTAGGGAAGGCATATGTTCAACCCACTGGGCATCTTAGGAACATATAACACAAACTTCAGGAGTAAAATATACAAGCTCTAAAGTAGGGCATGGTTGCGAAAGCAGAGGATACGATTTACGAAAGGCAGTATGTATCCGAGGAAAGGCTCACAAGTTATTGAATACGAAGGACATTGTCGGATATTATCAACAAAGGATTTGGCGGTCCACAACGGAGCTAATGTGAGTATCAGTACTCAATCAGAGGAAGAAAGAATGTAAGGTATCAAATTATAGAAACACCTGCCTAATTCAAAGTTTAATTAGCAAAGGAATTATGATATCCAGACCGGTGTATCAAAATCAGATGCTCTGATTAAGTAGGAGTAAGTTGTATAGGATTAGATGGGTAATCAATCAAGGTTTGATTTATCAAGAACCAGCTCATGTCTAGAATGACGTCTGAGCTGGAAGGACAATTTACAAGGAACAACTGATGATTGCATGCATTCACACACATGTTGAATGAATAGGGTAAGGACAACAATCGCAAAGGATTTTAAGGAATATTGCTAGACATATGGACTTAACCATAATGCAAGCAGGTAAAGAAGAACAAGAGCAATAGGCTACTAAGGATTATCGAAAGATCGAATAGTATTCCAAAGAATTTGTGAAACACATGAACAATTGGGGATGAACGGATCCCCGGTAAGTGTGAAGAATTATTCGCAAGGGCTTTCATGCGGTAAGGAACTGCGGGGCAGTAAGCATAAAGGATTCTCGGAACATCGGCGAGTATCTCAAGGAATCATGTAATAACAAGAGCAACTGGGGATGAAGGTATGAACAACAATTGTAGGTCGTTATCCATTGGGGTTGACGGTGGAAGGGAATAAAAAAAGCGATGAGCACAAGTTCTCGAGTGAACATCAGAGAGTATCTTCGAAGTCTTCTGGTGAAGTAGGCGATCATATAGAATGAAGGGGCTCTCCGGGAGGAAGTAGTTGCGAGAACCTAGCGTTAGAGTTAGTAAAATTGTTTAACCCGAATAGAAGAGATATCAGAGTCCCAGAGCATAGACGAGGAATAAAAGATTCTAATACCACCCAATGGCGACGTGGGCCCGTAAGACACACAACCATGTTAGTAAAAGTTTTTTTTGACTAGACTCAACTTCGGCCAAGGAGTTGGAAAGAGCGCTACCTATAGGCAATCGGCTCTGATACCAACTTGTGACGCCCCCGATTCAATCGTACACTAATCATGCACGCAAATGTGTACGATCAAGATCAGGGACTCACGGGAAGATATCACAACACAACTATAAAACATAAATAAGTCATACAAGCATCATAATACAAGTCAGGGGCCTCGAGGGCTCGAATACAAGTGCTCGATCATAGACGAGTCAGGGAAAGCAACAATATCTGAGTACAGACATAAGTTAAACAACTCTGCCTTAAGAAGGCTAGCACAAACTGGGATACAGATCGAAAGAGGCGCATGCCTCCTGCCTGGGATCCTCCTAACTACTCATGGTCGTCGTCAGCGGGCTGCACATAGTAGTAGGCACCTCCGGTGTAGTAGGAGTCGTCGTCAACGGAGGCGTTTGGATCCTGAGCTCCAACATCTGGTTGCGACAACCAGGTAGAAGGGATAGAGGGAAAAGAAGGAGAAAGCAACCATGAGTACTCATCCAAAGTACTCGCAAGCAAGGAACTACACTACATATGCATGGGTATATGTGTAGGGGGCCATATCAGTGGACTGAACTGCAGAATGCCGGAATAAGAGGGGGATAGCTAATCATGTCGAAGACTACGCTTCTGGCAGCCTCTGTCTTGCAGCATGTAGAAGAGAGTATACTGAAGTCCTCCAAGTAGCATCTCATAGCATAATCCTACCCGGCGATCCCCTCCTCGTCGCCCTGTTAGAGAGCGACTACTGGGTTGTATCTGGCACTTGGAAGGGTGTGTTTTATCAAGTATCCAGTTCTAGTTGTCATAAGGTCAAGGTACAACTCCAAGCCGTCCTGTTACCAAAGATCACGACTATTCGAATAGATTAACTTCCCTGCAGGGGTGGACCACATAACCCAACACGCTTGATCCCATTTGGCCGGTCACACTTTTCTGGGTCATGTCCGGCCTCAAAAGATCAACACGTCACAGCCCTACCTAGGCACAACAGAGAGGTCAGCACGCCGGTCTAAATCCCATGGCGCAGGGGTCTGGCCCATCGCCCATTGCACACCTGCACGTTGCGAGGGCGGCCGGAAGCAGAACTAGCCCCCTTAATACAAGAGCAGGCTTACGTTCCAATCCGGCGCGCGCCGCTCAGTCGCTGACGTCACGAAGGCTTCGGCTGATACCACGATCCCGAGTGCCCATATCTTTCCCACGTAGTTGGTTAGTGCGTATAGGCCAGTAGCCAGACTCAGATCAAATACCAAGATCTTGTTAAGCGTGTTAAGTATCCGCGAACGCCGAACAGGGCCAGGCCCACCTCTCTCCTTGGTGGTCTCAACCTGCCCTGTCGCTCCGCCTAAAAGATCCACTCGCGGGTACTCCTACGAGCCGACCCGTCTTTTAGTCACCACAGGTATCATGTATAAAGTATATAGTATATACCCGTGATCACCTCTCGAGTGATCACGACCCGATAGTATAGCACAACAGATGGACAAGAATGTAGGACCACTGATGGAAAACTAGCATCCTATACTAGGCATGTAGGATTGCAGGTAAAGGTAACAACAGTAATAGCAACGGCGGGATATGCATCAGGATAGGATAAACTGAAAGCAGTAACAGGTTACACTACTCTAATGCAAGCAGTAGAGAGTAGAGTAGGCGATATCTGGTGATCAGGGGGGGGGGGCTTGCCTGCTTGCTCTGGCAAGAAGAGGTCGTCGTCGACGTAGTCCACCACAGGGGCATCGACATCGGTCTCGGGGTCTACCGGAGCGAAGAGGGGGAAGAAACAGTAAATACATAGCAAGCAAGTGCATAACAGGATAACATGCAGAGCTAGACGTGCTCTAACGCGGTGCTACACGATATCGGTGAAGGGGAAAACATCCGGGAAAGCTTTCCCGAAGTTTGGCATTTTCGGACAGATGAAACAGAGAGGGGCGGTTGCATGTTCTCTATGCTAGGGGCATGTGGCGGATGAACGGACTGCGTATTCGGATTCGTCTCGTCGTTCTGAGCAACTTTCATGTAGAAAACTTTTTCATTCGACTTACGGATTATTTTATATGATTTCCCAAAGATTAAATGATTTTAGTAATTTCTGAATTATAATTAATTTCGAATTTAAACAATAAAATACTAAGTGCACCCAGCTGTGGACTAGCCACAGAGGCTGACTGGTGGGCCTAGTCAACTGCTGACTCAGCAGTTGACTGGTCAAGGTGTTGACTGGGTCCACCTGTCATTGACTAATATTTTAACAAATATGCTAAAAAGGTTTATTTAGCAAGGGGACCCACATGTCATACTCTAATTAGCATCTAAAGTTCCCACCAATACCTAATTAGATTAATTAAACGGCCAGCCACATGTGGCAGTGGCAGTGGCACAACCAGCTATGCCCACGGCTGTGTTGCCATGGCCATCACGCACTTGGTTGTGCACACACACGCACAACACATGGTTGTGCACACGGCCATGGCCAGCACGCACACGAGGTGCATGGGCAGCAGTGAGCATGCGCTGGCGTGGGCAACAGAGCAGCAGTGGTAGCGGCTAGGAACAACAGCAGAGCAGTAGAAGACGCGACGCAGCAGCAGGCAAAGCAACAACGGCAGCAGCTATGCAGCGGCACCAGCAAGAGCAACTCCAGTTTAGAGCAGCAGCAGAGAGCCGCAGCAGCCGTGGGCAGCAACATAGCGGCGGCAGCGGCGGCGCAGTAGCAGGAGGCGGGCGACGGGAGCGCTAGGCGGCAGCGGCGGCGGTTAGCGCGCAGGCTTACGGCGAGAGGCCAAGCGGGGCACGTGTGGGTACTGGCGCGGGCAAGGGGCGGCGCCTGGGGTGGCCGAAGGGAGCAGCCGGACAAGGCAAGGCGCAGCCAGGGGCGCGCTCGCGCACAGAAGCAGAGCTTCAGGCATGACCTCGGGAGGACTTGGGCGGCGGCTACGTCGACGGGAACTAGGGGGAAAGGCGGGGGATCGGCGCTTCTCACCGCGGGAGGGCTGATGGTCAGCTCGTACGGTGCCGGGGTGGACGAGAAGACGCGGATCGATGGCGAGGACGCGGCGGCCATGGCAGAGAAAAACGATGAGGGCAACACCGGCGTTGCTCCCCGAGCTCGATCCAGTGCGGTAGGCGATGGAGGCGACCTTGGTGGAGCTCCAGAACACCAGGTGGCGGCTCGGGGTGGCCCCGGTCCGCGACAACGACGGTGGCGCGGCGACACATATGCTCAGGAGAGCTCGGGATGAGAGGGAGATGCGAGGGGGAGAGGGTGAAGGGGGGAATGAAGCTAGGGCTCACCAGTGGGTCGTGGGGGTCGCCTTATCCAACAGGGGGGCCGTGGGATGGCCGGCACGCGGCCATGGCGGCCGGATGCACGCCACGCCTCCCGTGCCTCCTGTAGCAAGGAAGGAGAAGGCCGGTGGTGGGCTGGCCCAGGTTACGGTAGCACTAGGCTTCTAGTGCACAGTAATATCCAACAGTGATTATTTATAAAATTTTAATTATAATGACGTGGCACCATTAACAGGAGTTTACTGTAGCTTGACACCCGGGATGTTACAATGTAGTTCCTCTCTCATAATAATTGCAAGTAGGAGCAGGAAGCACATGCATATTACATTCATCAAAATTATCATGTGGAACGGTAAAAGGCAACCCATCAACATAATCCTTGATAAGAGCAAACTTCTTCGATATACTGTAGTTTGGAGAATTCAAAAAGATAAGAGGACTATCATGTGTGGGTGCAATAGCAACAATTTCATTCTCAACATAAGGAAATATAGCAAGTTCATCTCCATAAACATAATTCATATTGGCATCTTGGCCACAAGCATAGCAATCATCAAGTCCATCAAAAAGGGATATTTCAAAAGAATCAATGGGATCATAGCAATTATCGTAGAATTCATCCTTCGGTAAGAACGAAGGGAAATTAAACAATGTATGAGTTGGAGGGTTACTCTCATTAGAAGGTGGGCACGGGTAGCTAATCTGCTCTTCCTCCTTTTGTTCTTCGCTCTCATCATCATCTTTTTCATCCAATGAGCTCACAGTTTCATCAATTTGTTCTTTAATAGACTCTTGCAAAATATTAGTCTCTTCTTGGACAGTGGAGATTTTCTTAATAAATTCATCAATATCAGAATTATATTTATAATGATCATAGCAATATTTAAGGATGGAAAAAATTTCAGGTCTATAAACATCATCATCAAAAGCTTCATACTTTAAAAACAAAGATTCAATTTCACAAGCACTCTTAAAAGCAACAAATTCTTCTATTCGTTCCACATCATAATAATCATATCTACCATTGGCATAAGAAGCCAAGGTTTCATTGTCATTAAATTTGCATGAAAAGGGAAGGTGTGGAGCGTTCATTCTAGAGCAACAAGTATAATCATATCTCTGGCATAAATTCCAAGCATATCAATGCAACATATCAATTTGATCCCATAAAATTTTTCCTTTTTGAGTCAAGCAATAATCCCTAAAGTATTCACGTTGATCCAACGTTACTCCCATTATTAAGTTGAATGGGGATTTCTCGGGATTATCAAAGTAGTGCATAATATTTTTCACATAACGAGCATCGAGGGTTTTAGGAGGTTCCCCATCTCCGTAAGTAGGAAGTACAACTATTTTTTTAGTGTTTCATATTCCATATCCATAACTAAAGATAGAGAACAACTTAGAACAGGAAATAAAAACTACTTAGTGATAAAGCAAACAAGCACACACGAGAATATTCACCCCACGCTATTGCTCCCCGGCAACGGCGCCAGAAAAAGGTCTTGATAACCCACAAGTGTAGGGGATCGTTTATAGCCTTCTTCGGTAAATAAGAGTGTTGAACCAAATGATGAGCTAAAGGTAGAACAAATATTCCCTCAAGTTGTATCGACCACCGATACAACTCTACGCACACCTGACGGTTGCTTTATCTAAAACAAGTATGAAACTATTTTGCAAGAATAAAACTACGAGTACTTTGCGAGAATAAAGCTATGAATAAATTGAAGGGTAATAAAAGTGGATAGCTTTTGTCAACAAGAAAGTCATTTGTCCCTAGGCAATCGATAACAAGTACCGGTAATCATTCTTGTAATTTTAAATGAGGGAGAGGCATGAGCTAACATACTTTCTCTACTTAGATCATATGCACTTATGATTGGACCCCTAGCAAGCATCCACAACTACTAAATATCATTAAGGTCGTGAAACCCAACCATAGCATTAAGTATCAAGTCATCTTTATCCCATATGCAACAACCCACCTACTCAGGTTTAAGCTTCTATCACCCTCGCAACCCACCATAAGCGAATCATGACCGTATTGCAACACCCTACAGTGGGGCCTCTCATGTTTGTGTGAGACGGAGGGCACCATAGGATAGAACCATAAATAAAATATACAATCATACCAACCAAGGTCACGATTAACCCACAGGAGAAAACGGATCTACTCAAACATCATAGGATAACCATAGATCATTGGGAAATAATATATGGAGTTGAGCACCATGTTTAAGTAGGGATTATATCGGGGAGAAGGGGTGTTACACCATTGCATAGAGGGGGATAAAGTTGGTGTTGATGGTAGCAAGATTGTTGATGTAGATCGCCGTCACGATCCTAGCCCGGGAGGCACTCCGGCGCCACCGGGAGAGAGGGGGAGAGAGCGCCCCTCCTCCTTCTTCTTCCTTGGCCTCCCCCCTTCCATGAGAGGAGAGTTCCCCCTCTGGTCCATGGCCTCCATGGCGGCGGAGGGGCAGGAGCCCCTCCGAGATTGGATCTCCCTCTATGTTCTCTTCTGTTTCGCGTTCCCATATCTGGCCGAAAACTGTTTCTTATATTCCAGAAGATCCGTAACTCCGATTGCGCTGAGATTTTAACATGATTTTTTTCGGATATAAGCTTCCTTGCGCCCGAAGTACATCTCCAACCGACGTACGAAGTGAGCACAACCCACCACCACGCGCCTGGCCCCTGGGGCGCGCCCTGGTGTCTTGTGGGCACTGTGGGCCCCCGTTTGTGATGATTCTTTTGGGGAACGTTGAATGGGAAACAAAAAAATTCCTATGCTCACCAAGATCAATCTAGGAGATGGACATCTACGAGAGGAGAGATTGCATCTACATACCCTTGTAGATAGCTAAGCGGAAGCGTTAAGAAATGCGGTTGATATAGTCGAACATCTTCAAGACCTAATCACGATCCGTCCCGCGAACTCCCAATCCAAGTGTTGAACGGAGGGCACCTACGTGTTCAACACACGTACGGCTTTATGACGCCTTCACCTCCACGATCCATCGAGCGATGGTGAAGTAGTAGCTCGAGTCCTCCGGCAGCACGATGGTGTGGTGGTGGTGGCGGAATCTCAGCATGGCTTCGCTAAGCACTACGGAGAGGAAGATGGCTACGAGGGAGAGGAGGGACAGCGTCGTGGCGTGGAGATGTGTTCTCTGGGGTGCGGCTGCCCTCTATCTACCTCTCTATATATAGGGGAAGGGAGGAGGGGGTGGCGGCCCTAGGATTTCCCCTAGGGGGTGGTAGCCAGGGCAGATGGGATCTCCCCTAGGGTGACTTGCCCCCAAGCCGGGAGGTGGGAACCCTCCTGGTTACGTGAGATGGGGTGAGCGGGGTGCTCAACCCCTTATTGGGTTGTTTTGCCCCCTTCCCTTGGCCCATGCCCCCCAACACTTGTCGCCCCCCCCCCCCCCCCGAAACCCCTTTTGGTGATGCTGGTCATCACCCGGTACCCCTGGAACAATTCCAGACTCCAATACCCTTCATCCAATATATCAACCTTCACCTTCGGACCATTCCGGAGTTGAGAGAATTCCTTATTTAACACTGTGTCTAAATTTTATGCCCTATTTGACATCGACAAATAATTTTTTCCCTATCTAGCGATGAGTCTAAATTTTATGCCTTTTATAACACTTTTGTCCATTTTTAGCCTAAATGACACTTGAAAAGACTATTTTACCCCTCATGTGGTATGTTTGCGCGCGTGTGATGTTCGATGATTTTTTATAATCTTTATTAATAATTATTATACTATTATTTGTTGGATTTTCTTAGGGAGCTCAACATAATCTATTTTGAATATCTGAGTTTTCTTTTAGGGGGCCAAGACCCCTGCCAGCACCCTCTGCCTCCTCCATTATATGTGTTGTTGTGTGTGTGTGCTCCTGCCGATGCGTGTTGGGTTTATAGCGCTAGATCGATTCACCAAAGAAAACACACGTACGTGCAAAACTGGCTTGTAAGCTAGCAAGCAAGCATGCAACTGGATGGATTTCCAGACGTACGTGGTCAAGCCAGTACGTACCTCGCGTACGTACGTGAGCTAGCTGATCGATTCTATCATGTCGATATGATCACGACGGAACAACTCGGCGGATCGGTAGACTTGTTTATGGCCAAAGGCCCGTATCGAGCCTTACTTTACTTTTGTATTGCTTCGACCTGGTGTCTCTTGTTGTGGTATATAATACACGGGTACATGTACTATTACTAACCTGGACCTAACCCAAACCGACTAGGAATATATATCCTACGTGGATACCTATATGGACACGGGATTAACTTTTACAATGCGTGTGTGTGTGCGCTACTGCCTCACTGATGTTGTGTGTGTACTACTGCCCCCTCCCCCCCCCCCCACACACAAACACACATATCACATGAGGGGCAAAAGGGTCTTTTCAGGTGTCATTTAGGCTCAAAATGGACGAAAGTGTCATAAAGGGTATAAAATTTTAACTCATTGTTAGATAGGGAAGAAAAAAAATTTGAGTGTTAAATAAGGAAACGAAATTTAAGACAGTGTTAAATAAGGAATTCTCTATCCGGAGTTCCTCGTCACGTCTGGGATCTCATCCGGGACTCCGAACAACTTCGGTAACCACCATAATGACCCAACTATACTTGTATCGTCACCAAACGTTAAGTCTATAGACCCCGCGGGGTCGAGAACTATGCAGACATGACCGATACACCTCTACTGTCAATAACCAATAGGGGGACCTCGATGCCCATATTGGTTCATGCATATTCTACGAATATCTTATCGGTCGAACCTCGATGTCAAAGATTCAGCTAATCCTATATGCAGTTCGCTTTGTCTATCAGTATGTTACTTGCCTGAGATTCGATCGTTGGCATCTCCATACCTAGTTCAATCTCGTTACCGGCAAGTCTCTTTACTCGTTCCTTAATACAAGATCCCGTGACTAACTCATTTGTCACATTGCTTGCAAGCTTACTGTGATGTTGTATTACCGAGTGGGCCCTGAGATACCTCTCCGTCATATGGAGTGACAAATCCCAGTCTTGATCCATGGCAACTCAACAGACACCCTCGGAGATACATGTAGATCATCTTTATAGTAACCCAATTATGTTGCAACGTTTGGTACACACAAGGCACTCCTCCGGTGTCATTGAGTTGCATGATCTCATGGTCATAGGAACATATACTTGACATGCAGAAAAACAATAGCAATAAACTTGATACGATCATATGCTGCGTTCATAGTTTAGGTCTTTTCCATCACATCACTCTCCTAATGATGTCATCCCATTATCAAATGACAACTCATGCCCATGGCTAGGAGACTATAGCCATCTTTGATCAACGAGCTAGTCCGGTAGAGGCTTACTAGGGACATGTTGTTGTCTATGTATCCACACATGTATTTGAGTTTCCGGTTAATACAATTATAGCATGGATAATAAATGATTATCATGAACAAGGAAATATAATAATAACAACTTTATTATTGCCTCTAGGGTATATTTCCAACAGTCTCCCACTTGCACTAGAGTCAATAATCTAGCATTACATGGTAATGAATCTAACACCAATAGAGTTCTGTTGTTGATCGTGCTTTGCCCGTGGAAGAGGTTTAGTCAACGGATCTGCAACATTCAGGTCCGTATGCACTTTGCAAATGTTTGTGTCTTCCTCCTTGATGTAATGTGGATGGGATTGAAGCGTCTCTTTATGTGTCTGGTCCTCTTGTGAAACCTCGGTTCCTTTGCTAGAGCAATGGCACCAGTGTTGTCATAGAACAGAGTCATCGGGTCCAGTGCACTGGGCACAACTCCAAGATCTGTCATGCACACACACCTTCCTTTGCTGCCTCCGAGGTAGCTATGTACTCCGCTTCACATGTAGAATTAGCTACCGTTCTTTGCTTGGAACTGCACCAGCTTACCGCTCCCCCATTTAGAATATATACGTATTCAGTTTGAGACTTAGAGTCATCTGGATCAGTGTCAAAACTTGCATCGCCGTAACCCTTTACGACGAGCTCTTGATCACCTCCATAAATGACAAACATTTCCTTAGTACTTTTTAGGTACTTAAGGATATTCTTCATCGCTGTCCAGTTATCCACTCCTGGATTACTTTGAAACCTTTCGGCCATACTTATGGCAAGGCTGACATCCGGTCTTGTGCACAACATCGCATACATGATAGAGCCTATGGAAGAGGCATAGGGGATGACACTCATCTTTTCTCTATCCTCTATAGTCGCTGGGCATTGAGTTTGACTCAACTTCACACCTTGCAAAACATGCAAGAACTCCTTCTTGGACTGATCCATTTTGAAATTCTTCAAAATCTTACTAAGGTATGTGCTCTGTGAAAGTCCTATCAAGCGTCTTGATCTATCTCTATAGATCTTGATGCCTAATATGAAAGCAGCTTCTCCGTCCTTCATTGAAAAACTCTTGTTCAAATATTCCTTCACCTTTTCCAAAAGTTCTACATTGTTTCCAATCAGTAGTATGTCATCCACATATAATACTAGAAATGCTATAGAGCTCCCACTCACTTTCTTGTAAATACAAGCTTCTCCATAAACTTGTATAAACCCAAACGCTTTGATCACCTCATCAAAGCAAATATTCCAACTCCGAGATGCTTGCACCAGCCCATAAATGGATCGCTGGAGCTTGCACACCTTGTTAGCATTCTCTGGATCGACAAAACCTTCCGGTTACATCATATACAACTCTTCCTTAAGGAAACCGTTAAGGAACGTTGTTTTGACATCCATCTGCCAGATTTCATAATCAAAAAATACAGCTATTGCCAACATAATTCTGACGGACTTAAGCATCGCTACGGGTGAGAAAGTCTCATCGTAGTCAACTCCTTGAACGTGTGAAAACCCCATTGCCACAAGTCGAGCTTTATAGATGGTGATATTACCGTCCGCGTCCGTCTTCTTCTTGAAGATCCATTTATTCTGAATGGCCTTTCGCCCTTCAGGTAATACTTCCAAAGTTCACACTTTCGTATCATACATGGATCTCACCTTGGGTTTCATGGCCTCCACACTATTTGTCAAAATCCAGGCCCACCATCGCTTCTCCATAGCTCATAGGTTCATCATCATCATTGTTGTTGTTCAACAACATGACCTCCAAGATAGGGTTATTTTACCACTCAGGAGTAGTATGTATCCTTGTCGACCTACAAGGTTCGATAGCAACTTGATCTGAAGCTTCATGATCACTGTCATTAGCTTCCTCTTCAACTGACGTAGGTGTCACAGAAACATCTTTCTGCGCCACACTACTCATTGGTTGAAGTAAAGGTTCAACGGCCTCATCAAGTTCTATCTTCCTCCCACTCAATTCTTTCGAGAGAAACTCTTTCTCGAGAAAGGACCCGTTCTTAGCGACAAAAACGTTGCCCTAGGATCTGAGATAGAAGGTACACCCAACCGTCTCTTTTGGGTATCCTATGAAGACGCATTTGTCCGCTTTGGGTTCGTTCTTTTCCGGCTGAAGCCTTTTGACATAAGCATCGCAGCCCCAAACTAAGAAACGACAACTTAGGTTTTTGCCAAACCACAGTTCATACGATGTCGTCTCCACAGACTTAGATGGTGCCCTATTTAAATTGAATGCAACTGCCTCTAACGCATAACCCCAAAATGATAGTGGCAGATCGGCAAGAGACATCATATAACGCACCATATCCAATAAGGTTTGATTATGACGTTTGGACACACCATTACGATGTGGTGTTCCAGGTGGCGTCAACTGTGAAACGATTCCACATTGTCTTAAGTGATTGCCAAAATCATAACTCGGATATTCTCCCCCTTGATCGAATCGTAGGAATTTAATCTTATTGTTACGATGATTATCAACTTCACTCTGAAATTGCTTGAACTTTTCAAACGTTTCAGACTTATGCTCCATTAAGTAAATATACCCATATCTACTCAAGTCATCGGTGAAGGTGAGAAAGTAACGATATCCACGGCGCACGTCAATGCTCATCGGACAACACACATCAGTATGTATGATTTCCAACAAGTCACTTGCCCCTTCCATTGTTCCGAAAAACGGGGTTTTAGTCATCTTGCCCATGAGGCATGGTTTGCATGTGTCAAGTGACTCCAAAAGTCCATCAACATGGAGTTTCTTCATGCGCTTTACACCAATATGACCTAAGCGGCAGAGCCACAACAAAGTGGTACTATCATTATCAACTCTATGATGTCTATTACACAACTTTATCCTTATAGACGTTGTTGGGCCTCCAAGTGCAGAGTTTTGTACGACAGTGATACGTCCATTTTGCATCATGTTTTCCTACTGTTATTTATGATGTTTTAATACATAATAATGTTTTTTGGAGTAATTCTAATGCCTTTTATCTCATAATTTGGAAGGTACACACAAAGAGGGAGAATTCCGGTAGATAGGAATCTGGACCTAGAAAAGCTATGTCAGGCTACCTATTCTGCACAACTCCAAATAGGCTCTTCACGGAGAATTTTTATGGAATATATGATGAATATTGGTGCAAATAAGTACCAGAGTAGGCCCACCAGGTGGGCACAATCCACCTGGGTGCGCCAGGGAGCCCATGCGCGCCCTGGTGGGTTGTGCTCACCCAGGCCCACCTCTGGTGCCCATATTCTGGTATATAAGTCATTTTGACCTAGAAAAAAAATAAGGAGAGGACTTTCGGGACGGAGTGCCACCGTGTCGAGTCGGAACTTGGGCAGGAGCACTTTTGCCCTCCGGCGGAGCGATTCCACCGGGGGAACTTCCCTCCCAAAGGAGAGAATCATCGTCCTCATCATCACCAACAACTCTCCCATCTTGGGGAGGGCAATCTCCATCAACATCTTCAACAGTACCATCTCATCTCAAACCCTATTTCATCTCTTGTGTTCAATCTTGTTACCGGGACTATAGATTGGTGCTTGTGGGTGACTAGTAGTGTTGATTACATATTGTAGTTGATTACTGTATGGTTTATTTGGTGGAATATTATATGTGTGGATCCAATATGCTATTTAATACCCCTATGATCTTGAGCATGACTATCATTTGTGAGTAGTTACTTTTGTTCTTGAGGTCACGGGAGAAATCATGTTGCAAGTACTCATGTGAACTTGATATGTGTTCGATATTTTGATAGTATGTATGTTGTGATTCCCTTAGTGGTGTCATGTGAACATCGACTACATGACACTTCACCATATTTGGGCCTAAGGGAATGCACTGTGGAGTAGCAATTAGATGATGGGTTGCAAGAGTGACAGAAGCTTAAACCCCAGTTTATGCGCTATTCTGGAAGGGGCCGATTGGATCCAAAAGTTTAATGTTATGGTTAGAATTTATTCTTAATACTTTTCTCGTAGTTGCGGATGCTTGCATGAGGATTAATCGTAAGTAGGAGGTTTGTTCAAGTAAGAACAACACCTAAGCACTGGTCCACCCACATATCAAATTATCAAAGTAGTGAACACAAATCGAACCAACATGGCGAAAATGACTAGATGAAATTCCCGTGTACCCTCAAGAACGCTTTGCTTATCATAAGAGACCGTTTTGGCTTGTTCTTTGCCTCGGAAGGATTGGGCTTCCTTGCTGCATTTTTTTACTACTATCGTTACTTGCTCGTTACAAATTATCATGCTATCAAACTGAAGGAAATATGCCCTAGAGGCAATAATAAAGTTATTATTTATTTCCTTACATATCATGATAAATGTTTATTATTCATGCTAGAATTGTATTGACCGGAAACATAATACATGTGTGGATACATAGACAAACAGAGTGTCACTAGTATGCCTCTACTTGACTAGCTTGTTAATCAAAGATGGTTAAGTTTCCTAACCATAGACAAAGGAGTTGTCATTTGATTAACAAGGTCACATCATTAGTTGAATGATCTGATTGACATGACCCATTCCATTAGCTTAGCACCCGATCGTTTTGTATGCTGCTATTGCTTTTATCCATGACTTATACATGTTCCTATGACTATGAGATTATGCAACTCCCGTTTACCGTAGGAACACTTTGTGTGCTACCAAACGTCACAACGTAACTGGGTGATTATAAAGGTGCTCTACAGGTGTCTCCGAAAGTATTTGCTGGGTTGGCGTATTTCAAGATTGGGATTTGTCACTCCGAATGTTGGAGAGGTATCTCAGGGCCTTCTCGGTAATGCACATCACATAAGCCATGCAAGCATTGCAACTAATGAGTTAATTGCGGGATGATGTATTACGGAACGAGTAAAGAGACTTGCCGGTAACGAGATTGAACTAGGTATTGGATACCGACGATCGAATCTCGGGCAAGTAACATACCGATGGACAAAGGGAACGACGTATGTTGTTATGCGGTCTGACCGATAAAGATCTTCGTAGAATATGTAGGAGCCAATATGGGCATCCAGGTCCCGCTATTGGTTATTGACCGGAGAGGTGTCTCGGTCATGTCTACATTGTTCTCGAACCGTAGGGTCCGCACGCTTAAGGTTACGATGATAATTATTATAAGTTTATATGTACCGAAGGAGTTCGGAGTCCCGGATGTGATCACGGACATGACGAGGAGTCTCGGAATGGTCGAGACGTAAAGATTGATATATTGGATGGCTATGTTTGGACATCGGAATGGTTCTGAGTGGTTTCGGATAATACCGGAGTGCCGGAGGGGTTACCGGAACCCCCCAGGGGAAGTATGGGCCTTATTGGGCCGCGAGGGGAGAGAGAGGGCCGCGCCAGGAGGTGGCGTGCGCCCCCCCATGGGCAGTCTGAATTGGACAAGGAGGGGGGGCGCGGCCCCCCTTTCCCTCTCCCTCTCCCTCTCTTTCCTTCCCCCTTCCTTCCTCCTAGTTGGACTAGGAAAGGGGAGTCCTACTCCTACTAGGAGGAGGACTCCCCCTCCCTTGGCGCGCCTCTAGGGCCGGCCGGCCCTCCCCCTTGCTCCTTTATATACGGGGGCAGGGGGCACCCCAAGACACACAAGTTGATCCTTGAGATCGTTCCTTAGCCATGTGCGGTGCCCCCCTCCACCATATTCCACCTCGGTCATATCGTTGCGGTTCTTAGGCGAAGCCCTGCATCGGTAGTTCATCAAGATCGTCACCACGCCGTCGTGCTAACGGAACTCATCCGCGGAGGTTTTGCTGGATCAAGACCCGGGGACGTCATCGAGCTGTACGTGTGTCAAGAACTCGGAGGCGCCGGAGTAACGGCGCTTGGATCGGTCGGATCGCGAGGAGGACGTACGACTACTTCCTCTACGTTGTGTCAACGCTTCCGCTTCAGTCTACGAGGGTACGTAGACAACACTCTCCCCTCTCGTTGCTATGCATCACCATGATCTTGCGTGTGCGTAGGAATTTTTTTGAAATTACTACATTCCCCAACAGTGGCATCCGAGCATAGGTTTTTATGGTTTGATGTTTTGCACGAGTAGAACACAAGTGAGTTGTGGACGATACAAGTCATACTGCCTACAAGCATGTCATACTTTGGTTCGGCGGTATTGTTGGATGAAGCGGCCCGGACCGACATTACGCGTACGCTTACGCGAGACTGGTTCTACCGCCGTGCTTTGCACACAGGTGGCTGGCGGGTGTCAGTTTCTCCAACTTTAGTTGAACCGAGTATGGCTACGCCTGGTTCTTGAGAAGGTTAAAACGGAGTCTATTTGACAAACTATCGTTGTGGTTTTGATGCGTAGGTGAGATTGGTTCTTGCTTAAGCCCGTAGCAGCCACGTAAAATTTGCAACAAACAAAGTAGAGGACGTCTAACTTGTTTTTGCAGGGCATGTTGTGATGTGATATGGTCAAGACATGATGCTATATTTTATTGTATGAGATGATCATGTTTTGTAACCGAGTTATCGGCAACCGGCAGGAGCCGTATGGTTGTCGCTTTATTGTATGCAATGCAATCGCTCTGTAATGCTTTACTTTATCACTAAGCGGCAGCGATAGTCGTAGAAGCATAAGATTGGCGAGACGACAACGATGCTACGATGGAGATCAAGGTGTCGCGCCGGTGACGATGGTAATCATGATGGTGCTGCGGAGATGGAGATCACAAGCACAAGATGATGATGACCATATCATATCACTTATATTGATTGCATGTGATGTTTATCTTTTTATGCATCTTATCTTGCTTTGATTGACGGTAGCATTATAAGATGATCTCTCACTAAAATTATCAAGAAGTGTTCTCCCCGAGAATGCACCGTTGCCAAAGTTCGTCGTGCCCAGACACCACGTGATGATCGGGTGTGATAAGCTCTACGTCCATCTACAACGGGTGCAAGCCAGTTTTGCACACGCAGAATACTCGGGTTATACTTGACGAGCCTAGCATATGCAGATATGGCCCGGAGACCGAAAGGTCGAGCATGAATCATATAGTAGATATGATCAACATGATGATGTTCACCATTGAGAAATAATCCATTTCACGTGATGATCGGTTATGGATTAGTTTTGATTTGGATCACGTGATCACTTAGAAGATTAGAGGGATATCTATCTAAGTGGGAGTTCTTAAGTAATATGATTAATTGAACTTAAACTTATCATGAACATAGTCCCTGATAGTATCTTGCTTGTTTATGTTGATTGTAGATAGATGGCTCGTGCTGTTGTTCCGTTGAATTTTAATGCGTTCCTTGAGAAAGCAAAGTTGAAAGATGATGGTAGCAATTACACGGACTGGGTCCGTAACTTGAGGATTATCCTCATTGCTGCACAGAAGAGTTACGTCCTGGATGCACCGCTAGGTGCCAGGCCTGCTGCTGGAGCAACACCAGATGTTATGAACGTCTGGCAGAGCAAAGATGATGACTACTCAATAGTTCAGTGTGCCATGCTTTACGGCTTAGAACCCGGACTTCAACGTCGGTTTGAAAACCATGGAGCATATGAGATGTTCCAGGAGTTGAAGTTGATATTCAAACAGAATGCCTGGATTGAGAGATATGAGGTCTCCAATAAGTTCTATAGCTGCAAGATGGAAGAGAATGGTTCTGTCAGTGAGCATATACTCAAGATGTCTGGGTATTATAATCACTTGAATCAGCTGGGAGTCAATCTTCCGGATGATTGTGTCATTGACAGAATTATCCAATCACTGCCACCAAGCTACAAAGGCTTCGTGATGAACTATAATATGCAAGGGATAGATAAGTCTATCACCGAGCTCTTCGCAATGCTAAAGGCTGCGAAGGTAGAAATCAAGAAGGAGCATCAAGTGTTGATGGTCAATAAGACCACTAGTTTCAAGAAAAAGGGCAAAGGGAAGAAGAAGGGGAACTTCAAAAAGAACAGCAAACAAGTTGCTGCTCAAGAGAAGAAACCCAAGTCTGGACCTAAGCCTGAAACTAAGTGCTTCTACTGCAAGCAGACTGGTCACTGGAAGTGGAACTGCCCCAAGTATCTGGCGGACAAGAAGGATGGCAAGGTGAACAAAGGTATATGTGATATACATGTTATTGATGTGTACCTTACTAGAGCTCGCAGTAGCACCTGGGTATTTGATACTGGTTCTGTTGCTAATATTTGCAACTCGAAACAGGGACTACGGATTAAGCGAAACTGGCAAAGGACGAGGTGACGATGCGCGTGGGAAATGGTTCCAAAGTCGATGTGATCGCGGTTGGCATGCTACCTCTACATCTACCTTCGGGATTAGTATTAGACCTAAATAATTGTTATTTGGTGCCAGTGTTGAGCATGAACATTATATCTGGATCTTGTTTGATGCGAGACGGTTATTCATTTAAATCAGAGAATAATGGTTGTTCTATTTATATGAGTAATATCTTTTATGGTCATGCACCCTTGAAGAGTGGTCTATTTTTGATGAATCTCGATAGTAGTGATACACATATTCATAATGTTGAAGCCAAAAGATGCAGAGTTGATAATGATAGTGCAACTTATTTGTGGCACTGCCGTTTAGGTCATATCGGTATAAAGCGCATGAAGAAACTCCATACTGATGGACTTTTGGAGTCACTTGATTATGAATCACTTGGCACTTGCGAACCGTGCCTCATGGGCAAGATGACTAAAACACCGTTCTCCGGTACTATGGAGAGAGCAACAGATTTGTTGGAAATCATACACACAGATGTATGTGGTCCGATGAATGTTGAGGCTCGTGGCGGATATCGTTATTTTCTCACCTTCACAGATGATTTAAGCAGATATGGGTATATCTACTTAATGAAACACAAGTCTGAAACATTTGAAAAGTTCAAAGAAATTCAGAGTGAAGTTGAAAATCATCGTAACAAGAAAATAAATTTTCTACGATCTGATCGTGGAGGAGAATATTTGAGTTATGAGTTTGGTCTACATTTGAAACAATGCGGAATAGTTTTGCAACACACACCGCCCGGAACACCACAGCGCAATGGTGTGTCCGAACGTCGTAATCGCACTTTACTAGATATGGTGCGATCTATGATGTATCTTACAGATTTACCGCTATCGTTTTGGGGTTATGCTCTATAGACGGCCGCATTCACGTTGAATAGGACACCATCAAAATCCATTGAGACGACACCTTATGAACTGTGGTTTAGCAAAAAACCAAAGTTGTCGTTTCTTAAAGTTTGGGGCTGCGATGCTTATGTGAAAAAGCTTCAACCTGATAAGCTAGAACCCAAATCGGAGAAATGTGTCTTCATAGGATACCCAAAGGAAACAGTTGGGTACACCTTCTATCACAGATCCGAATGCATGACATTTGTTGCTAAAAATGGATCCTTTCTAGAGAAGGAGTTTCTCTAGAAAGAAGTGAGTGGGAGGAAAGTAGAACTTCATGAGGTAACTGTACCTGCTTCCTTATTGGAAAGTAGTTCATCACAGGAACCGGTTTCTGTGACGTCTACACCAATCAGAGAAGAAGTTAATGATGATAATCATGAAAATTTAGATCAAGTTACTACAGAACCTCGTAGATCAACCAGAGTGAGATCCGCACCAGAGTGGTACGGCAATCCTATTCTGGAAATCATGCTACTAGATCATGACGAACCTACGAACTATGAAGAAGCGATGGTGAGCCCAGATTCCGCAAAATGGCTGGAAGCCATGAAATCTGAGATGGGATCCATGTATGAAAACAAAGTGTGGACTTTGGTTGACTTGCCCGAGGGTCGGCAAGCAATAGAGAACAAGTGGATCTATAAGAAGAAGACTGACGCCGACGGTAATGTTACTGTCTACAAAGCTCGACTTGTCGCAAAGGGGTTTCGACAGGTTCAAGGGATTGACTACGATGAGACCTTCTCACCCGTAGCGATGCTTAAGTCTGTCCGAATCATGTTAGCAATTGCCGCATTTTATGATTATGAAATTTGGCAAATGGATGTAAAGACTGCATTCCTGAATGGGTTTCTGGAAGAAGAGTTGTATATGATGCAACCAGAAGGTTTTATCAATCCAAAGGGAGCTAACAAAGTATGCAAGCTCCAGCGATCCATTTATGGACTGGTGCAAGCATCTCGGAGTTGGAATAAACGCTTTGATAGTGTGATTAAAGCATTTGGGTTTGTACAGACTTTTGGAGAAGCCTGTATTTACAAGAAAGTGAGTGGGAGCTCTATAGCATTTCTGATATTATATGTAGATGACATATTACTGATTGGAAATGATATAGAATTTCTGGATAGCAAAAAAGGATACTTGAATAAGAGTTTTTCAATGAAAGACCTCGGTGAAGCTGCTTACATATTGGGCATTAAGATCTATAGAGATAGATCAAGACGCTTAATTGGACTTTCACAAAGCACATACCTTGACAAGATTTTGAAGGAGTTCAAAATGGATCAAGCGAAGAAGGGGTTCTTGCCTATTTTGCAAGGTGTGAAGTTGAGTAAGACTCAATGTCCGACCACTGCAGAAGACAGGGAGAAGATGAAAGATGTTCCCTATGCTTCAGCCATAGGCTCTATCATGTATGCAATGCTGTGTACTAGACCTAATGTGTGCCTTGCTATAAGTTTAGCAGGGAGGTACCAAAGTAATCCAGGAGTGGATCACTGGACAGCGGTCAAGAATATCCTAAAGTACCTGAAAAAGGACTAAGGAAATGTTTCTCGTATATGGAGGTGACAAAGAGCTTGTCGTAAAGGGTTACATTGATGCAAGCTTTGACACTGATCCGGACGATTCTAAGTCGCAAACCGGATACGTATTTACATTAAACGGAGGAGCTGTCAGTTGGTGCAGTTCTAAACAAAGCATCGTAGCGGGATCTACATGTGAAGCGGAGTATATAGCTGCTTCGGAAGTAGCAAATGAAGGAGTCTGGATGAAGGAGTTCATATCCGATCTAGGTGTCATACCTAGTGCATCGGGTCCAATGAAAATCTTTTGTGACAATACTGGAGCAATTGCCTTGGCGAAGGAATCCAGATTTCACAAGAGAACAAAGCACATCAAGAGACGCTTCAATTCCATCCGGGACTTGGTCCAGGTGGGAGACATAGAGATTTGCAAGATACATACGGATCTGAATGTAGCAGACCCGTTGACTAAGCCTCTTCCACGGGCAAAACATGATCAGCACCAAGACTCCATGGGTGTTAGGATCATTACTGTGTAATCTAGATTATTGACTCTAGTGCAAGTGGGAGACTGAAGGAAATATGCCCTAGAGGCAATAATAAAGTTATTATTTATTTCCTTACATATCATGATAAATTTTTATTATTCATGCTAGAATTGTATTGACCGGAAACATAATACATGTGTGGATACATAGACAAACAGAGTGTCACTAGTATGCCTCTACTTGACTAGCTTGTTAATCAAAGATGGTTAAGTTTCCTAACCATAGACAAAGGAGTTGTCATTTGATTAACAAGGTCACATCATTAGTTGAATGATCTGATTGACATGACCCATTCCATTAGCTTAGCACCCGATCGTTTTGTATGCTGCTATTGCTTTTATCCATGACTTATACATGTTCCTATGACTATGAGATTATGCAACTCCCGTTTACCGTAGGAACACTTTGTGTGCTACCAAACGTCACAACATAACTGGGTGATTATAAAGGTGCTCTACAGGTGTCTCCGAAAGTATTTGTTGGGTTGGCGTATTTCAAGATTGGGATTTGTCACTCCGAATGTCGGAGAGGTATCTCAGGGCCTTCTCGGTAATGCACATCACATAAGCCTTGCAAGCATTGCAACTAATGAGTTAATTGCGGGATGATGTATTACGGAACGAGTAAAGAGACTTGCCGGTAACGAGATTGAACTAGGTATTGGATACCGACGATCGAATCTCGGGCAAGTAACATACCGATGGACAAAGGGAACGACGTATGTTGTTATGCTGTCTGACCGATAAAGATCTTCGTAGAATATGTAGGAGCCAATATGGGCATCCAGGTCCCTCTATTGGTTATTGACCGGAGAGGTGTCTCGGTCATGTCTACATTGTTCTCGAACCGTAGGGTCCGCACGCTTAAGGTTACGATGACAGTTATTATGAGTTTATATGTACCGAAGGATTTCAGAGTCCCGGATGTGATCACGGACATGACGAGGAGTCTCGGAATGGTCAAGACGTAGAGATTGATATATTGGACGGCTATGTTCGGACATCGGAATGGTTCTGAGTGGTTTTGGATAATACCGGAGTGCCGGAGGGGTTACCGGAGCCCCCCGGGGGAAGTATGGGCCTTATTGGGCCGCGAGGGGAGAGAAAGGGCCGCGCCAGGAGGTGGCGCGCGCCCCCCCCCATGGGCAGTCCGAATTGGACAAGGAGGGGGGGCGGCCCCCCTTTCCCTCTCCCTCTCCCTCTCTTTCCTTCCCCCTTCCTCACTCCTAGTTGGAATAGGAAAGGGGAGTCCTACTCCTACTAGGAGGAGGACTCCCCCTCCCTTGGCGCGCCTCTAGGGCCGGCCGGCCCTCCCCCCCTTGCTCCTTTATATACGGGGGCAGGGGGGCACCCCAAGACACACAAGTTGATCCTTGAGATCGTTCCTTAGCCGTGTGCGGTGCCCCCCTCCACCATATTCCACCTCGGTCATATCGTTGCGGTGCTTAGGCGAAGCCCTGCATCGATAGTTCATCAAGATCGTCACCACGCCATCGTGCTGACGGAACTCATCCCCGGAGGTTTTGCTGGATCAAGACCCGGGGACGTCATCGAGCTGTACGTGTGTCAAGAACTCGGAGGCGCCGGAGTAACGGCGCTTGGATCGGTCGGATCGCGAGGAGGACGTACGACTACTTCCTCTACGTTGTGTCAACGCTTCCGCTTCGGTCTACGAGGGTACATAGACAACACTCTCCCCTCTCGTTGCTATGCATCACCATGATCTTGCGTGTGCGTAGGAATTTTTTTGAAATTACTACATTCCCCAACACAAACTACTCTGCTACTTACAATTTCAGCACTTGTAGACATTACCTTGCTGAAAACCACTTGCCATTTCCTTGTACTCCTCGTTGGGTTCGACACTCTTACTTATCGAAAAGAGCTACAATTGATCCCATATACTTGTGGGGCATCAAGGCTATTTCCTGGCACCGTTGCCGGGGAGTGAAGCACCTTTGGTAATTGGAATTTGGTAAGGAAACATTTATCTAGTGTGCTGAAATTTACTGTCACTTGTTACTATGGAAAACAATCCTTTGAGGGGTTTGTTCGGGGTATCTTCACCTCGACCGGAACAACAATTAGCTACCCCTCAACCCACTGCACCTACTGAAAATATTGAATATGAAATCCCTTTGGGTATGATAGAACAACTGCTAGCTAATCATTATGCAGGAGATGGAACCGAACATCCTGATATGCACTTGATATATGTGGAACAAATTTGTGGATTGTTCAAGCTTGTAGGTTTACCCGGAGATGAAGTTATGAAGAAGGTTTTCCCTTTACCTTTGAAGGGAAAAGCATTGGCATGGTATAGGTTATGCGATGATATTGGATCTTGGAATTGGAATCGATTGAAATTGGAGTTCCACCAAAACAAATATCCTGTACATCTAGTTCATCGTGATCGGAATTACATATATAACTTTTGGACTCGTGAAGGAGAAAGTATCTCTCTAGCTTGGGGTAGGCTTAAGTCAATGCTATATTCATGCCCCAATCATGAGCTCTCAAGAGAAATTATTATACAAAATTTTTATGCTCGACTTTCTCATAATGATCGATCCATGCACGATACTTCTTGTGTTGGTTCTTTTATAAACAAGACTATTGAATTCCCATGGGATCTTTTGGAAATATTTAAACACAACTATGGAGATTGGGAACTCGACGAAGGTAAAGAGTCAGGTATTAAGCTATAGTATGATTGTGTTAAATATTTTATAATACCGATGCTTTTCAAAAGTTTAACACTAAATATGGACTTGACTCTGAGATAGTAGCCTCCTTTTGTGAATCATTTGCTACTCATGTTGATCTACCTAAAGAGAAGTGGTTTAAATATCACCCACCTATTAAAGAAGAAATTAAAGAACCGGTACTAGCTAAAGAAGAAACTATACTTTATAATGTTGATCCAGTTGTTCCTACTGCTTATACTGAGAAACCACCTTTCCCTGTTAGGATAAAGGAGCATGCTAAAGTTTCAACTGTGGTTAACAAAAGCTATATTAGAACACCTAAACCTGATGAACAAATCAAAGTAGAACCTAGTATTGCTATGTTTAAATATCTCCTAGAAGAAAATATAGATGGGCATTGTCGTGGATTTGTCACGGCAGATGTCCTAGTGAGAGGACTTAGTCGTGGAGCCATCACAACGGGTTAGCTTGAAGGGGTTAAAAGTGGACACGAGGACACGGTTTTTATACTAGTTCGGCCCCTTCGATGAAGGTAAAAGCCTACGTCTAGTTGTGATGGGATTGATGGGTTTCGAGGGCTTAGGGAGCGATAAGCTTCGCCTAAACCTCGAGTTCTTGTTCTCTGTCCTCAAACCGCCGCCGGGTCATCCCCTTATATACACGGGTGACGCCCGTCGGTCTGCAAAGTCCCAACCTCCGGCTTATAAACGTGCCCGGGTCGGTCTCTCTATTTCTAACTTACAATACAAGTTTACATCAGGCCGGTTTACACCATAACCCTTTAAACCGATTATGGGCCTTAGGCCCTTCTATCTCTCCTTGGGTTTTAACATCTCGGGTCTGTTGACGGAGGTAACCCGGGCCCTGCAGGCCGGTTTACCCCGGATAGCAACATCCCCAACATTAGGCCCCAGATTGATTTGAACAGGTTCATGTCAATCCTTAATAAGAATTTCTGTCTTCAAATGTCTTCCAGTGACTTGTTAAACCGTCGTTTCTCCGTCTCCTCTTGCTGTGGTAAACCGATATGTCGTCAGCGCAAGTCGCCGTCTCATTTTGCTAATCCGCAAGAATCAGGGCGACGGCTGGGCTTCCGAAATCTCCGGCCCCTGGATTCGCGCGCCTGACACGCGCACCGCGCCTTATAAATAGGACTTGAAGGCCATCTTCCTTTCCTCCCTTTCGTCCCCTTCTTCGTCTTCCTCGCGACCCAGACCTCAGAGCTCCGCCGCCGCCGTCAGCTGCTGCATCAACTCCGGCCGCTGCATCAACCTGATCGGATCAGAGCACCGCGGCGACTTTCCACATCTGTTTTGGATCCCGGTAAAGCCTCTGCTCTTCCGCTTTTAGATCTGTTCTAGGGTTCCAGGGTTTGTCGTCCTGTTACAGTTTCTTGTTCATCCCCGTAACAGCTTTGCGAACAGATGATGATACTTGTACCGTGATCTGTAGTCCCTCTTAGCAGTCGCCATAAATCTGCACTCATCTCCTTAGATCTCACTCTTGTTCCTGCTTGTCGAACTTATGTTGTTCTGCTGTGAGCCCGACTTCATATTACCTGTTTTTATTTCTTTTTCGCCCTAGCTGTAGATCCATTGCTTTGAAAGAATCCGTACGGGATCTGTTTCTGCTTTCATACTCACAACTGTTTAGATCTGGTCGGTTTAACTCTTAGCAAAGCGAACAAACCGATCTACACATCCATTAGTCCCCTTGATGAACCGCCGGTTGATATTATTGTAGATAACCTGACTCTATATAAGAGCATCTTCGGTTTACAATCATACTTGCTCTCAAACCGGAATACCTTTGCCTTGTAGATTTCCTCATGGCAAAACAGGTGTATGAATGCAACTGGGTTCCCTCTTGCATCACTGAGACCCAACTAAACAACTTAGTTCTGACCGGTGCTTTGAGTAGCAAAAGTACCATCCATTGGAGGGTTCCAGGAGACGAATGTCCTCCTACCCCGCAGGAGGGAGAAGTGGTGGTGTTTGCGGATCACCTGGCCCGGGGGTTTAATCCACCCGGTTCAAAATTTTATCGGGACGTCTTGGCTAATTTTAGGCTGCGCCCACAAGATGTTGGTCCAAATTCAGTCACGAATATCTGCCATTTTCAAGTACTTTGCGAGGCGTACTTTCAAGAAGAACCTACTGTAGAGCTGTTCCGGGACTTTTTCCATTTGAACCGACGTACTGAATTTACCGACGGCCCTAATATGGAACTGGGTGGTATGGCGATTCAGAAGAGGAAAGAGGTGACTTATCCTCACGCCAAGTTGCATAGTCATCCGCAAGAATGGAATTGCACTTGGTTCTATTGCAAGGATACTTCCCCTGCTGAAGAAAATCTACTGCCCGGTTTCCGTCCAGAGAGACTTAGCAACACTCACCCCTTCCCCCCACGGCTAACTGCCAAAGAGAGGAGTAAGTATGCCCCTCAGCTGTCCAAGCTCAGAGCCTTCATGGCTAATGGTTTAACGGGGGTTGATCTTGCTCGTTGCTGGATTTCATGGAGCATCCTGCCCCTTAGCATCCGCTCCGGTTTGATGTGCCAATACACGGGTCGGGTTGATGATCCTTTGAGGCACTGCAACATTCAGCTGACGGAGGACGAAGTCGCTGAAGCCGTGAAAAAGATGCTGAACGAACCGGAACATGTTTGCGCTCGAACCGGCCTGCTTCCATTTTGCGCCACAAACAAACCACCTGCGGTAAGTAACTCCTCCCTCTTTATAGAATTTTTGATCTCCTTATATATATTGCTAACTTCCAGTCCTTTCCGAAACAGGGAGATGATCCGTTTTGGAGCAAGAAGCTTCAGGAGCCAACCGAAAAGATAACCAGACCCAAGACAAGGGTGAAGAAGCCTGCTACAAAGAAAAGGCACACCGCTTCCTGTACCCCCGATTTACAGGAGGATGATGTGGGTAATCCGGACCTTGGGGTAGACCTTGATTCAGTTGGCTTACTTTTTGTACGTCTTATTGATGATGATATTTGTCAGGACGACGCTGAAGCAAGCAATGCTGAAGGCCCAGAGGTAACTATTCTTTCTTCTGATGCCGTTCCTTTGCCTTTGAAAAACCCTCGCCAAGCAAACCGGAAAATTAAATTTTCTCACCCTCTTGCTTATTTGGATCCCAAATTTCTTGTGAAGACCCAGCAACATGAAGCTCGACGCACCACTCGGCATAGCGGCCAGGTAGTCACCTCCGCCGGTTTACCGAACAGCCCGGTTCGGAAACGCCGCTCAGAGGTCTCCAATTTATGCGCTAGCTTTCCTCCTAAAGCAGGTTTAACTCGTCAGCCTCTAAATCCATCTGACTCCGATTATCAGGTCACTTCCCATTCATCTTCCGGTGAATCTTCAGCCACTCAACTGCCACCGTTGAAGACAGTTATTGGGTAAGTTGGACCGATCACAACATATCTCTGTATGGGTCTCTTAATCCATCTTATACCGTTTTTCCAATCTTTGGGCTTTTTCCAGGGCCAAACCTAGACCGAGCAAGAAGGCTCGTCTGGATAACCCGGCTGGAGGAACTGCCGCTCCTGAACCGGAGAAAACTCCTGGTGCTGACGCTCTGGGTCGTGAAGATACTCAGAGTTATCTATCTCCGCAAGATGACCCCTGCGCTGAAGAAAGGATTATCGAACCTGCCAGCCATACTGATCCGCCTGCCAGTCCTGTTCGGGTTGAGGAATCCATCCCCCCTTCTGGAACTGCTGATAAACCGACAAGGCCACTGCAGAGCAGCGATTCCAAGGATGATGATGTTGTGATTACCGGCATCGGTCACTCTGAACCGGGGAACACTGCTACCTTAGCCAAGCATACTGCCAAGGACGAAATCTCGGCCATGAAGGGCAAATGGGACCTTGACTCTTCTACGTACGCCGCTTTAAGCGCCCCGGATCTTTATTCTGGGTATCTGAACCGACTGTACACCAGTCGGGATTATGAAGCTGGCATGATCAAGATGATGAAGGGGAAACTTGAGGTAATTCCCTTGTGCTTCGTTCCATTGCAACTTAGCTTATCAATATTTCCAAACTGAGAGGGTAAACCGGATCAGGCTGTTTTAACAATTAAGGTCCGGTTTTAGAAAACCCAAGGCTTCAACATAGGTCATAACCAGAAAACATCATCAGATAACCATTAGCCCCCAAGTGCCAAGTTTAAATACTTGTATTAATCTTGGGACTTTTTGCAATGGAAACTTGTGTTAAAATCAAATATGCATTAGCCCCCAAGTATCGAGCACATAACTTGCTTGTGTGGTTGATACTTCCAAACCGTGCAATATTTTCTGAACACTGTTTTGACGACCTGCTGCAGGGGGATCTGAAGACCAAAGCGAAACAAGTCTCGGACCTTCAGGAAATCTTAAAAACCCAACAGGCTGAAACTGAAAAAACGAAGGACGAATTGGCCCATGCCTTAACCGTTATGGAACAGCTGAAAGAAAGCCACCAGAAAGAACAAGCTGATTGGGCTACTGAGAGAGCTCTTTTGACGAAGAGGGCTGAAAATGCCGAAGCTGCTCTTAAACCGGTGGTCGATGAATTATCCACCGTGAAGCGACAGATACACTCCATGACCTCTGCCGTCTTTGGTAAGCTTTTCGACACCCTTCTTCCAATTTGTAGCTTGTCTGTTACATCCTATGTCCGGTTTGTAATCCATCTTGAAACACTGCAGGCTCACGTATTGGACACTTGGGTTCTGATGTGCGGATGAAACTCAAAGCTGCTTATACTCTGATTGAACAGTTGTACACCGGAGCACAAAGGGCTATTACCACTGCGTCGCATAACAACCCTGCGCCGTCTCTGATTCAAGACACATTAAAGAGGCTGTCCATGCTTCCAGCCCGGATTGAAGAATTGAAAAGATCAGCTGCTCGAACTGGAGCCATTACTGCCTTGATCCGGGCCAAAGCATGGGTACCAGATTTCGATCCTGTCGAAGCGGCCCAAGGATACCCCAGCTTGAAGGAAGACGGTTCAGACTTTGGTGAAGACGATTTGAGGGCGATAAACCGGGCAGTGCGCCCCCTAGCTTGTCAATTGGCTGAGGAAGCAGATCTGTCACGTTACCAAGCCCAATACGACAACCAGAACAAACGAGTGGCTGCTCCGGTCCCTGAAGCGGGAAACCTTATTCCTCCAATCCGTAAGCATACTTACGCCCCTGACATTGAACCGTCTTTGCTGATTCACGAAGAAGCCGTCTTTCAAGCGCTAATGGGAATCGACTGGACCACTGCTGATTTCCAGCCAATGGGTAACCAAGATAGAGCTGAAGCGGCGCAAGACGATCCCCAGCCTTCGAACCGAGGCGGCGAACAGGCCTAATCAACGCTCCGGTTCACCTTACTTGGTGACGTTTTAATCCGTCAACGAACAATATATTCAGGCACCACGTTTGCCTTGTAATAAGATAGTTTAATACCTCTGCATTTGAATGTGCCTTCGCGCACGGGTACTGATGCTCTTTCCAATGACGTTTTCCAACTTTGTCTCCTGTCTTTATTGAGTACACAAGATCTTCCGGCCCTATGAACCGTGCTGCGCCCTTGCCAAACCGGGCAACTTGCCTCTGGGTTAAAAAACGGACCAGGCTATGTCAGCTGAATCGGTTTAAAAACACTTGACGTTCCGAAGAACAAAAAAGTACCACAATAAAGGCAGAAAACAAAAACCAAATATGAAAAGGCAACGCGATAGTAAAACGCATGCAAATAGTGGCTACTATGAACCGTTCAGAAGGCGTGACCATCGTCAAGACAAAACCGAGCCCCCAAGAGGTGTAGCTACGGTTCAGGTCGACTAGGTTCCTAACTGAATCGTGGCAAATATGCCGGCCAAATGGCATTGCATTGGTTCGTCAACCAAGCCCCCAAGTGACTCAATGGCCAAGGGCCGATCAAGTGGCATTGCGTTGGTTCGGACACGACCAAGCCCCCAAATGATTCATTGGCTAAAAAGCCGACCAGAAGGCATTACCATCATCAAGACATGACCGAGTTCCCATAAGGCGTAATCTACGGTTCAAGTCGATCAGGTCCCCAACTGATTCAATGGCAAATGTGCCAGCCAGAAGGCATTACCGTCGTCAAGACATGACCAAGCCCCCCGGAGGTGTAGCTACGGTTCAGGCCGACTAGGTCCCCAACTGACTTTATAGGGTTTAGCTATGTTCTCTTTGGTTCGAACCCGACCTATGTTTGAACAGGAAGCCCCATGTTTGAATAGCTATGTTCTCTTTGGTTCGAATACGACCTATGTTTGAACAGGAAGCCTCATGCTGAATGGCTATGTTCTCTTTGGCTCGAATACGGCCTATGTTTGAACAGTAAGCCTTATGCTTGAACCGGGATATTGAACCGGATATTAAGAGCTTCACAGCCTTATAGGAGACATCTTCCTTTGAACCGGCTTTTAAACCGGAATCTATAATTTGAACTTCTGTGAAACGACCTCCAGGGGTAAGCACACATGATGTGAAGAACAGTAGAGACCCCGTTTTACTCGAGGCTCCGGTTTATTGTATTAATCATAATATATACATGGTCATGATATGTACATAAACAGAGCCCAGGGCTCATGTATAATAAGGTCGAAGATGAGCTATGTTCCACGGCCTGCTGGTCTCCTCCTCTGATGTGCGTGAATCCTTGCGCTCTCGAATATCAATCAGGTAATATGACCCATTATTCAGATTTTTGCTAACCACAAAAGGCCCCTCCCAAGGCGGGGATAATTTATGCTGGTCAGACTGATCCTGGATGAGCCGAAGCACCAAATCCCCCTCCTGAAAGGTTCTGGTCCTAACCCGACGACTGTGGTAACGGCGAAGATCTTGCTGGTAAATCGCTGAACGGGCAGCTGCCAAGTCACGCTCCTCATCCAACAAGTCAAGGGCGTTCTGCCGTGCCTGCTCATTGTCCGCTTCAACATATGCTGCCACGCGAGGTGAGTCATGTCGTATATCACTTGGGAGAACCGCCTCGGCTCCATAGACCATAAAAAACGGCGTAAACCCCGTGGATCTGTTAGGCGTGGTGTTGATGCTCCATAATACAGACGGTAGCTCCTCCACCCAACAACCCGGTGTCCTTTGCAAAGGGACCAGAAGCCGGGGTTTGATACCTCTCAAGATCTCTTGGTTCGCTCGTTCTGCCTGACCATTAGACTGTGGGTGCGCTACCGAAGAAACATCAAGCCGTATATGCTCCCGTGCACAGAACTCTTTCATGGCCCCCTTGGATAGATTGGTACCATTATCTGTGATGATGCTGTGCGGAAATCCAAACCGGAAGATCACCTTCTTTATAAACCGAACCGCCGTGGCAGCATCACACTTACTGACAGGTTCTGCCTCCACCCACTTTGTAAATTTGTCAACCGCCACCAGTAGGTGGGTCTTCTTATCTTTGGAACGCTTAAAAGGCCCAACCATATCAAGCCCCCAAGTCGCGAACGGCCAAGTGATTGGAATCATCCTCAATTCTTGAGCCGGTATGTGCGCTCGTCTGGAAAATTTCTGGCAACCATCACATAACCGGACCAGGTCTTCCGCATCAGCATGAGCAGTTAACCAGTAGAAACCGTGGCGGAACGCTTTAGCCACCAATGATTTTGAACCGGCGTGGTGGCCGCAATCCCCTTCATGTATTTCTCGTAATATCTCGCACCCCTCCTTAGGGGATATGCACCGTTGCAGCGCTCCTGACACGCTGCGATGATGTAACTCTCCTTGGAAAATGGTCATAGACTTGGACCGTCGTACTATCTGTCGAGCCAAGCTTTCATCCTCTGGCAACTCACCCCGGTTCATATATGCCAGGTAAGGGAGCGTCCAATCCGGGGTGGCGTGAAGAGCCGCCACTAACTGAGCCTCCGGATCAGGAACAGCCAACTCCAGCTCACCGGGCAGCTGTACCGATGGGTGGTACAATACATCCAAGAAAACATTGGGTGGGACCGGTTTGCGCTGAGAGCCCAAGCGACTTAAAGCGTCCGCTGCCTCATTCTTTCTGCGGTCCACATGATCCACTTGATAGCCTTTGAAATGCCCAGCCACCATATCTACTTCACGTCGGTATGCAGCCATAAGCGGATCCTTAGAATCCCAGGTGCCAGATACCTGCTGAGCCACCAGATCCGAATCACCAAAGCACCTAACTCTGCTCAGATTCATCTCTTTAGCCACCCGAAGACCATGAAGCAAAGCTTCATACTCCGCCGCATTATTTGTACAGGGGAACATTAAACGGAGGACATAACAAAACTTATCTCCTCGTGGGGAAGTTAAAACGACTCCAGCCCCCGAGCCTTCCAATTGTCTTGACCCGTCAAAATGAACGGTCCAATAGGTGTTATCTGGCTTCTCCTCAGGCGCTTGTAACTCTGTCCAATCGTTTATGAAATCAACAAGTGCTTGTGATTTTATGGCCGTCCGGGGTACGTACCTTAAATCGTGCGGCCCGAGCTCGATAGCCCACTTGGCAATCCGACCGGTCGCCTCCCGGTTCTGTATAATGTCACCCAAAGGAGCAGAACTGACCACCGTGATTGGGTGTCCTTGGAAATATTGCCTCAGCTTCCGGCTTGCCATAAAAACGCCATATACCAGCTTCTGCCAATGCGGATACCTTTGTTTGGACTCGATAAGTACTTCACTGATATAGTAAACCGGTCGCTGAACCGGATGTTCCTTTCCAGCCTCCTTTCGTTCTACCACCATCGCCACACTGACCGCTCTGGCATTCGCTGCAACATATAACAGGAGTGGCTCTTTATCTACAGGGGCTGCTAATACTGGCGGATTGACTAGCTGTCGCTTCAAGTCCTCAAACGCTTTATCAGCCTCCGGACTCCAGACAAATTGATCCGTCTTCTTGAGCATTTGATACAAGGGGATCGCCTTTTCACCAAGGCGACTGATAAACCGGCTTAACGCCGCAATCCGCCCGGCCATGCGCTGAACATCATGGATGCATTTCGGTTTGGCCAGGGAGGTGATGGCTGTGATCTTTTCTGGATTGGCCTCAATTCCTCTATGGGACACTAAAAATCCCAACAACTTACCAGCAGGTACACCAAAAACACATTTAGCCGGGTTGAGCATCATCTGGTATACTCTCAAGTTATCGAAAGTCTCCTTCAAATCGTCAACCAGGGTCTCCTTCTTTCGTGACTTGACCACAATATCATCCACATAAGCATGCACATTACGACCAATCTGCTTGTGGAGGCAATTTTGCACACATCGTTGATAAGTAGCCTGCGCACTCTTAAGCCCAAAGGGCATAGACACATAGCAGAAGGCTCCAAAGGGAGTAATGAACGCTGTCTTCTCCTGGTCCTTAACTGCCATCTTGATCTGATGATAGCCCGAATAGGCATCCAAAAAACTTAAACGCTCGCAACCTGCCGTAGCATCAATGATCTGATCAATCCGGGGGAGAGCAAAAGGATCTGCTGGGCAAGCTTTATTCAAGTCTGTGTAGTCCACACACATGCGCCAGGTGCCGTTTTTCTTAAGAACTAGCACCGGATTAGCGAGCCATTCGGGATGAAAAACCTCAATGATAAACCCAGCTGCCAGGAGCCTGGCCACTTCCTCACCAATTGCTTTACGTCTTTCTTCGTTAAACCGCCGTAAGAACTGCTTTACCGGTTTATACTTAGGATCCACATTAAGGGTGTGCTCAGCGAGTTGCCTCGGTACACCAGGCATGTCAGACGGCTTCCATGCAAAGATGTCCCGATTCTCACGGATGAACTCGATGAGCGCGCTTTCCTATTTTGGATCCAAGTTTGCACTGATGCTGAACTGCTTGGATGAATCGCCAGGCACGAAGTCAACAAGCTTAGTTTCGGCCGCTGACTTGAACTTCAAGGCCGGATCGTGGTCCGTAGTTGGCCTTTTTAATGAAGTCATATCCTCCGGATCAACACTGTCTTTGTACTGCTTTAGCTCCTCCGTAGCACAAACCGATTCTGCATAAGTCGCATCTCCTTCCTCGCATTCCAAAGCGATTCGACGGCTCCCATGAACCGTTATAGTGCCCTTGTAACCTGGCATCTTAAGTTGCAGATACACGTAGCAGGGCCGTGCCATAAATTTTGCATAAGCTGGCCGTCCGAACAAAGCGTGGTACGGACTTTGGATTTTAACCACTTCGAACGTCAGCGTCTCTGATCTGGAATCGTGACTATCGCCAAATACCACTTCAAGGGCTATCTTACCAACCGGATATGCAGACTTGCCAGGCACCACCCCGTGGAACACTGTATTGGTCGGTTTGAGATCCTTATCTACCAGTCCCATACGACGGAAGGTCTCGTAATACAAGATGTTAATGCTGCTCCCTCCGTCCATGAGCACCTTGGTGAGCTTATAACCTCCCACCTGAGGCGCTACCACCAGAGCTAACTGACCCGGATTATACACCCTGGGAGGATGATCTTCTCGGCTCCATATGATAGGCTGTTCCGACCAACGCAGATAGTGAGGCGTGGCCGGTTCGACAGCACTGACTGCCCGCCTCTGAAGCTTTCTATCTCGTTTATCCAAGCTTGTAGTAAAGACATGATACTGTCCACCACTCAACTGTTTCGGGTTGTTCTGATAACCTGACTGCTGCTGTTCGTAACCACTTTGATTACTTTGATTATTTCGGCTGTCCTGTCCGCCCGGATTACCCTGGAACCCTGGACCGGAATTTCCGCCACCGTATCCTGATCCGGAACCTGAACCACCGCCGGAGCTGTGATCATATTGGAAAGTGTTTGAGCTTTTGAATTCCTTCATGATATAACAATCCTTCCAAAGATGGGCTGCTGGTTCCTCCTTTGTTCCGTGCTTCGGACAGGGCTGGTTTAAGAAAAAGTTCAAACGCTCCGGATTAGGACGGGGATGTGCGCGGAAACTTGGCTGTTTCCCCTTACGCCGCTGGCCTTTATCCTGTGCACTTGTGCTGGCCACCAAGTCCATGCTCCCGTCCGGTTTACGCTTTCCTCCGCCTCCATTACCTGCCGGCCGATGCTGCTGGCCTTTGGTGTTGCTATTCTTCTTTCCCTTCCCTGCTTTGTCATCACCAGAGTCAGGATCCTTGGTACTGTCAGAATCCGCATACTTCACTAAAGCGGTCATGAGCGTTCCTATATCTGTACAATCACGCTTCATCCGGCCCAGCTTTAGCTTCAAAGGGCCAAACCGACAGTTGCTCTCCAACAGCACCACGGCGGTGTCTGCGTTGATGCGATCTGACGAGTGCAAAACTTCTGATACCCGCCGTACCCAATGGGTAGTTGATTCCCCTTCTTGCTGAACGCAGGCTGCTAGGTCAACTATTGACATTGGCTGTTTGCACGTGTCCTTGAAATTCTTGATAAACCGGGCGCGCAATTGGGCCCATGAACTAATTGAATTAGGCGGTAAGCTCTTTAGCCAAGTCCGGGCCGTTCCTTCTAACATCATAGTGAAATACTTGGCACACGCCGTGTCATCCACATCCAGCATCTCCATAGCCATTTCATAGCTCTCCACCCATGTCTCCGGAGGCTGATCTGCCGTGTAGTTTGGTACCTTGCGGGGGCCTTTGAAGTCCTTGGGCAGGCGTACGTTGCGTAAAGCGGGAACAAGGCACGGTACTCCCAAAGAACTGGAAACCACCCCCGGTTCAACCGTAGCTGCTGGGAAGATAGGTGTAAACTGACGAGCCTGATGCTGCACTGCTAATCCGGCCTCCCGTGCACGGGTGCGATCCACATTCTCGTGAGCATTGTCAACGCCCGCCGGATTGTTGCCGCGGAGCGCTTCACGCATGGCGTTACTTGAAACGGCCGGCTCCTCCACGCGCCTACTATAGCTCCCGCTGGGGCGAGGGGTGGAGTGAATCCGATCACGGCTTTGCGAATATGCTTCTTGCTGGGCCAGCGCGGTCCTAAGGAGCTCCTTGACCCGGCGTGTCTCTTCATCCTGCGGTGAATCTCCTTCGATCGGAATGGCTTCCAACCGAGCCGCCGCCGCGACGAGGTTATCCATCGGGTTGGAATAATGACCTGACGGCGTTGGTATGGCCGGTGGTGTACCAGTGTTGTGACGAGGCAGGTCTATTACCCGGTGCTGAACCGGGGCGCCGGTTGTCGCCTCCGCCCGGTTTACCCCCGGGGTGTTGAAGAGATTTCGAGCGTCGAGGGCGGCGGGCAACCGAGACCGGGATTTTCTCTTCAGGACCTCCTGAGACGCCTTCTGGTCCATCATGAGCCTGTAAGCCTGTGCATCTAAAGCGGCGCGCTCCGCCGTCATCCTGATCTCTTCTGCTGCCAGCTCCGCTTTAGCCCGAGTGATCTGCTCTCTCACTTTGGCAATCTCAGCATTGTGAACCTCCTGATCCACCGGGTTGGCTTCCGCCATGAGCGCTGCTAGTGCGTCAAACAGGTCTGACAAAACTTGGGCTGGTGAACCCGTAGGGCCTCCTGCCCGCGCAGCCGTTGCTGCTGCCGATCCGGAGATCGCTGCTGCTGCAGTTGATGATCGTGGCGCCGCCTGTGTCCCAGCCATGAAGATCCCAACCCGATAGGGCAGATCAGAGGGGTCCGGAATACTATTGCCATCGGAGCCGCCCCCAACCCGATCATCTTGTAGCTGGTAAAGAGATTCGGTCTCCCCGGTCGACGTTTCATCGCCAGAGTAGATGGCGGTTTCGTCACCAGATTCGGATCCTTCCTCGTAGCTTCCCCCGTGGATGACTCCCACGAAGGCGTGCTTCCTGGTCGGTTTAGCCAGGGTCGATCTCGTGCACTGAGCTGTCTCGATGAGGTCGGCGCAGACGCCTAACTCGGGGCCCGGTTCTCCGATCTTGCCGGTGAAAACATGGATGCCGCCAAAGGGGACCCGGTATCCGTACTCGATCAAGCCGGCGTCGGGGCCCCAGCCTGTGCTGTCGATGTAGAGTTTTCCGCGGCGGCTCTTGGTCATCCGTCCCACAGCGTAACCCTCGAGTCCTTCAAAGCGGCCCTCCAAGAACCTGAAACCATCTCGCGATAGCCCCACGGTGGGCGCCAACTGTCGTGGATTTGTCACGGCAGATGTCCTAGTGAGAGGACTTAGTCGTGGAGCCATCACAACGGGTTAGCTTGAAGGGGTTAAAAGTGGACACGAGGACACGGTTTTTATACTAGTTCGGCCCCTTCGATGAAGGTAAAAGCCTACGTCTAGTTGTGATGGGATTGATGGGTTTCGAGGGCTTAGGGAGCGATAAGCTTCGCCTAAACCTCGAGTTCTTGTTCTCTGTCCTCAAACCGCCGTCGGGTCATCCCCTTATATACACGGGTGACGCCCGTCGGTCTGCAAAGTCCCAACCTCCGGCTTATAAACGTGCCCGGGTCGGTCTCTCTATTTCTAACTTACAATACAAGTTTACATCAGGCCGGTTTACACCATAACCCTTTAAACCGATTATGGGCCTTAGGCCCTTCTATCTCTCCTTGGGTTTTAACATCTCGGGTCTGTTGACGGAGGTAACCCGGGCCCTGCAGGCCGGTTTACCCCGGATAGCAACATCCCCAACAGGCATGCTATTTACTTCTGTAATGAAGCTACTAGAATTGCTAAACCTGATAAAGAAGATAAACATAGACCCGTTGTTTGCATGCATGTTGTCTCAGTTAAAATAGGAGATCACTGTTATCAAGGTTTATGTGACATAGGTGCTAGCATGAGTGCTATTCCCTTTACCCTTTATCAAGAAATTATGGATGACATAACACCCGCTGAAATAGAAGAAATAGATGCCACTATTAAACTTGCTAATAGAGATACCATCACACCACTTGGGATTGTTAGAGATGTTGAAGTCTTGTGTAGAAAAATAAAATACCCTACGGATTTTCTTGTTCTTGGTTCCCCACAAGATGACTTTTGTCCCATTATCTTTGGTAGACCTTTCTTGAACACCGTTAATGCTAAGATAGATTGTGAGAAACAAACTGTCGGTGTTAGTTTTGGTGATGAATCTCATGAGTTTAATTTTTCCAAGTTTAGTAGAAACCTTCATGAAAAAGAATTGCCTAGTGAGGATGAAATAATTGGTCTTGCTTCTATTGCTGTACCACCTACTGATCCTTTAGAATAGTATTTGCTAGACCATGAAAATGATTTACATATGCTTGAAAGAAATGAAAAAGATAAAATTTTCTTTGAAAACGTCCTTTGGTTAAACACAATTTGCCTATTGAAACTCTAGGAGGTCCTCCTCCACCTAAAGGTGATCCTGTGTTTGAATTAAAACAATTGCCAGACACTCTGAAATATGCTTATCTTGATGAAAAGAATATATATCCTGTTATTATTAGTGCTAACCTTTCAGAACATGAAGAAGAAAGATTATTGAAAGTTCTAAGGAACCACCAAGATGCTATTGGATATACTCTTGATGATTTAAAGGGCATTAGTCCCACTCTATGTCAGCACAAGACTAATATGGAACCTGATGCTAAAACCTTTGTTCATCACCAATGTCGGTTAAATCCCAAAAATGAAGGAAGTGGTAAGAACAGAAATTTTAAAACTTCTGGAAGCAGGTATAAGCTACCCTATAACTGATAGTAGATGGGTAAGTCTTCTTCATTGTGTCCCTAAGAAAGGAGGTATTACTGTTGTTCCTAATAATAAGAATGAACTTATTCCACAAAGTATTGTTACAGGTTATAGAATGGTAATTGATTTTTAGAAAATTAAATAAAGCAACTAGAAAATATCATTACCCTCTGCCTTTTATTGATCAAATTCTAGAAAGATTATCTAAACACATACATTTTTGCTTCCTTGATGGATATTCTGGTTTTTCACAAATACCTGTTTCTCAACCTGATCAAGAAAAGACCACTTTTACTTGTCCCTTTGGAACTTATGCTTATAGATGTATGCCTTTTGGTTTATGCAATGCACCTGCTACCTTTCAAAGATGTATGACTGCTATATTCCCTGACTTTTGTGAAAAGATTGTTGAGGTTTTCATGGAAGATTTCTCTATTTATGGGAAGTCTTTTGATGATTGTTTAAGCAATCTTGATCGAGTTTTGCAGAGATGTGAACAAACAGATCTTTTCTTGAATTGGGAGAAGTGCCACTTTATGGTTAATGAAGGCATTGTCTTGGGTCATAAAATTTCTGAAAGAGGTATTGAAGTGGATAAAGCTAAGGTTGATGCAATTGAGAAAATGCCATGTCCTAAAGATATCAAAGGTATTCGTAGTTTCCTAGGTCATGCTGGTTTCTATAGGAGATTTATCAAAGACTTTTCTAAAATTTCTAGGCCTCTTACAAATCTTCTCCAAAAGGATGTTCCTTTTGTTTTTGATGATGATTGTTTAGAAGCCTTCAAAACACTCAAGAAAGCCTTAATTTCTGCACCTATTGTTCAACCACCTGATTGGAACTTGCCTTTTGAAATTATGTGTGATGCTAGTGATTAAGCTGTTGGTGCTATTCTAGGACAAAGAGTTGGTAAGAAACTGAATGTAATTCATTATGCTAGTAAAACTCTAGACAATGCTCAACGAAATTATGCAACTACTAAAAAAGAATTCTTAGCAGTGGTGTTTGCTTGTGATAAATTTTGATCTTACATTGTTGATTCAAAAGTAATTGTTCACACTGATACGTCTCCGTCGTATCTACTTTTCCAAACACTTTTGCCCTTATTTTGGACTCTAACTTGTATGATTTGAATGGAACTAACCCGGACTGACGCTGTTTTCAGCAGAATTGCCATGATGTTGTTTTATGTGCAGAAAACAAAAGTTCTCGAAATGACCTGAAACTCCGCGGGATGTCTTATAGAAAATAATAAAAAATCCTCGCCAAAGATGAAGAGCAGGGGGCCCACACCCTGTCCACGAGGGTGGGGGCGCGCCCCCCTCCTAGGGCACGCCCCCTACCTTGTGGGCCCCCTCAAAACCCTCCGACGCCAACTCCAACTCTATATATTGGTTTTCGGGGAGAAAAAAATCAGAGCAAAGAAATCATCATGTTTTACGGTACGGAGCCGCCGCCAAGCCCTAAAACCTCTCAGGAGGGCTGATCTGGAGTCCGTTCAGGGCTCCGGAGAGGGGGATTCATCGCCATCGTCATCATCAACCATCCTCCATCACCAATTTCATGATGCTCACCGCCGTGCGTGAGTAATTCCATCGTAGGCTTGCTGGACGGTGATGGGTTGGATGAGATTTATCATGTAATCGAGTTAGTTTTGTTAGGGTTTGATCCCTAGTATCCACTATGTTCTGAGATTGATGTTGCTATGACTTTGCTATGCTTAATTCTTGTCACTAGGGCCCAAGTGCCATGATTTCAGATCTGAACCTATTATGTTTTCATGAATATATGTGAGTTCTTGATCCTATCTTGCAAGTCTATAGTCACCTATTATGTGTTATGATCCGACAACCCCGAAGTGACAATAATCGGGATACTTCTCGGTGATGACCATAGTTTGAGGAGTTCATGTATTCACTATGTGATAATGCTTTGCTCCGGTTCTCTATTAAAAGGAGGCCTTAATACCCCTTAGTTTCCAATAGGACCCCGCTGCCACGGGAGGGTAGGACGAAAGATGTCATGCAAGTTCTTTTCCATAAGCACATATGACTATATAAGGAATACATGCCTACATTACATTGATGAATTGGAGCTAGTTCTGTGTCACCCTATGTTATGACTGTTACATGATGAACCGCATCCGGCATAATTATCCATCATTGATCCGGTGCCTACGAGCTTTCCATATACTGGTTTACGCTTATTTACTTTCCCGTTGCTATTGTTACAATCACTACAAAACACAAAAAATATTACTTTTGCTGCCTTTACTTTTGTTGCCACTACCACCACTATCATATTACTTTGCTACTAAACACTTTGCTGCAGATACTAAGTTTCCAGGTGTGGTTGAATTGACAACTCAGCTGCTAATACTTGAGAATATTCTTTGGCTCCCCTTGTGTCAAATCAATAAATTTGGGTTGAATACTCTACCCTCGAAAGTTGTTGCGATCCCCTATACTTGTGGGTTATCACACACCTACCATGCTGCTATTAAATATCTTATGGAAAAGAAAGATGCTAAACTTAGACTTATTCGATGGGTTCTCCTGCTACAAGAATTTAATTTACATATCACTGATAGAAAAGGAGCTGAGAACCCCGTAGCAGATAATTTGTCTAGGCTTGAATATGTGCTTGATGACCCACTACCTATTGATGATAGTTTTCCTGATGAGAAGTTAGCTGCAATAAACTTTGCTCATAATACTCCTTGGTATGCTGACTATGCTAATTACATTGTGGCTAAATATTTACCACCTAGTTTCACATACCAACAAAAGGAAAAATTCTTCTATGATTTAAGACATTAATTTTAGGATGACCCACATCTTTATAAAGGAGTAGATGGTATTATCATATGTTGTGTACTTGAACATGAACAGGGAAAAATCCTATGGAAATGTCACTCTGAAGCTTATGGAGGGCATCATGCTGGAGATAGAACTGCTCGCAAGGTATTGCAATCTGGATTTTATTGGCCTACTCTCTTCAAGGATGCCCGTAAGTTCGTCTTATCTTGTGATGAATGTTAAAGAATAGGTAATATCAGTAAGCGTCAAGAAATGCCTATGAATTATTCACTTGCTGTTGAACCATTTGATGTTTGGGGATTTGATTACATGGGACATTTTCCTTCCTCTAATGGGTATACACATATTTTGGTTGCTGTTGATTATGTCACTAAATGGGTAGAAGCTATTCCAACCAGTAGTGCTGACCACTACACCTCTATTAAAATGCTTAAGGAAGTTATTTCCCCAAGGTTTGGAGTCCCTAGATATTTAATGATTGATGGTGGTTCACACTTTATTCACGGTGCTTTTCGTAAAATTCTTGCCAAGTATGATGTTAACCATAGAATTGCATCACCTTATCATCCTCAGTCTAGTGGTCAAGTTGAACTTAGTAATAGAGAAATAAAATTAATCTTGCAAAAGACTGTCAATAGGTCCTGGAAGAATTGGTCTAAGAAATTAGATGGTGCACTTTGGGCTTATAGAACAACATATAAAAATCCTATGGGCATGTCTCCTTATAAAATGGTTTATGGAAAAGCTTGTCATTTGCCTCTTGAGTTAGAACATAAAGCATATTGGGCAATCAAAGAACTAAACTATGATTTCAAACTTGCCGATGAAAAGAGGTTATTTGATATTAGCTCATTAGATGAAGGGAGAACCCAAGCTTATGAAAATGCCAAGTTGTTTAAAGAAAAAAGTCAAAAGATGGCATGATAAGAGAATCCAAAAGCATGAGTTTAAAGTCAGAGAACATGTTCTTTTGTACAACCCTCGTTTGAGATTCTTTGCAGGAAAACTCCTCTCAAAATGGGAAGGACCCTATGTCTGGAGCCATCAAAATAAATAATGCCGAAGGTACTAACCCGAAGGTTGTTAACGGGTGTCGGTGGGAACGACACCTATAGGATCACAAGAATCCCTACTACGGTTGCGGGGCGCGGGGTCGTGAGAAGAGCGGATCAAACAGATAGCACACGGTTTCTTTATCCAGGTTCGGGCCGCGAGGATGCGTAAAACCCTACTCCTGCTTTGGTGGATTGTTTATCTGTGTTCTTGAACTAGCAATGGGGCGTGAGGAGCTCCAAAAAGCCGAATCCCCCTCCTGGTCGCCTTGGGCGTCCTTTTATAGGGAAAGGGGTTTCCACAGTGGCACACAGGAGGTGGAAAGGGTACAGTGATGCGAGGTTATCCCTCGCATTACATGACAAGGCGCATTTAATGCGTCTTGCTTAGGTGTCCTTGTTTTATCGGGGACGGGGAGAGCCCTGTCTCGTCCGTCGCCGCTCCCTCTCGTGTCGACACGCGCCCTGGCTAGCGGTGCCCGCGGTGCCACGTAGGCAGGCAGGCAGCTGAGGTGGCGCAGTGGTGGGTCTCCACGAAGATCCGCATGCCACCACACAGGTGCCTGCACAGCTGGTTGGGTCGGCAGCTGCATGCGAACGGCGGTGGGGGTCCGATTGGCGTGGGCCTGATGGTGTCCCTACGGGTGTTCATGGCAAGGGCCTTGCTGGGGCCCCGGCAAGGGTCTTGCCGTGGCGCCTACTATCATCCCCGGCAAGGCTCTTGCCGGGGGCCTTGTGGTCCTCCTTGGCTGGGATCCCGCCGAGGATCATCATCTTCTAAAGTGTGTATATGATCTTGAATGTCTTCACAAAGATCTGCATGCCACCACGGGGATGTCTCCCGTATCCTTGCCCCATGGGGGAAGTGGAATCAAGGGTGACTCGCTCCGTAGGTGTGGGGCGAGCTGCCACGGGAAGGGTCTTGCCGGGTTTGCTAAAACTGCCTCCCGGCAAGGATCTTGCCGGGGGGTCCGCTTCGTCCCCTTTGCTCTTTGTTGTCTTGGTCTTGGCGTCGTTCTGCTTCTCTCGAGCTTCGGTCTTACCTTGGCTCACCTCCCTTACCTTGGTCAGTGTGGTGGTGCCCGTGGCTCAGACTGCCCGTGCACAGTTATAGGGGTACAAAAAGTGTACCCCTCTTTTTGTACACCGACTAGAGCCCCCGGGCCTGGGCCACACGTAAGCGCAATCGCGTCGTTGGGCTAGGCCCAAAAACGGTGCGCGGGTAGGCGGGGTGGTTTTTACCGCGGTAAGTCTCTTCACGCGATGCGCTTCCCACGCCTCCCGCGTGTGGCGCGGCGTGGGGAGGCGTGTGTGACGTGGGCGGCATGCGTGGGGCTGAGCTCTGCACGCATGCGTCACGTCGTAGTAAAGGGGGCGGTTCGTGCCTTCCCCATAAGCGGAGGGAGGCGTGGGGGCGTGGCCCATTTACTAAACGGGGCCGAGGCATGGTCTTCAAGGCATCCACTCCCCACGATCACGGGGTGAGGAGAGGTCGCCTCATCCGCCGGCTCGGTCCTGCACGCTCGCCACGTGGCTCTCTTGCGCTTGGGGTGGCGAATGGTGGAGGCGGGAAACTGGGCCGCCGCGGGCTGGGGCAGCGGGTCGGTCCCAATTCCCTGCGCCTTCCGCGTCTTGATTGGCTGAGCGGGGTGGCCGAGCCCCCACACCGTTCCTTTATAAAGAGCGGGAGGGGGATGGCATCCCGCATTCCTTCATCTCCTCCTTCCTTCAGCTTCTGCTCCCCCCTTCCATCCGCCATGGAGAGAGGGAACCCTAGTCCTTCAACGGTGGCGGCGAGGGTCGCCGCTCGACAACGCATCCCTCCTTCTCCTGCACCTGCGGTGGCAGAGCCAGCCGCAAGGGGAAGGGGGAGAGGGCGAGGCCGTGGGCAAGGCCGAGGCACTCGGGGAAGAGGAGGACGGGGTGGCGCGCCGGCCTCGCCTCCGCCAGCAGTTCCTCCTCCCACGGAGGTCCATGTTGGGGATGATCCTTGCGAGTTCTTCGTCAGGCTGCGCCAGCCGCCGCGCCGGCGCCTTCGCCTCCCGATCCCATTCACGCGGGAGATGGAGCTGGATCCGCCGGAGTCATTGCGGCTGCACATGAGGGGTTGTGGGATCAGCGGCACGCGGGTTCGCGTCGACTTCCCAGCCCCTCACGTGATGTATCTTCGTCGGGGATGGAAGACATTCGCTCATATCCACCGCTTGACAGAGGGGCTCACTCTCCATTTCAAGCTGGTGGAAGGCGCGCCAAAGATGTCGGTGGGAACGACACCTATGGGATCACAAGAATCCCTACTATGGTTGCTGGGCGCGGGGTCGTGAGAAGAGCGGATCAAACAGATAGCACACGGTTTATTTATCCAGGTTCGGGCCGCGAGGATGCGTAAAACCCTACTCCTGCTTTAGTGGATTGTTTATCTGTGTTCTTGAACTAGCAATGGAGCGTGAGGAGCTCAAAAAAGCCGAATCCCCCTCCTGGTCGCCTTGGGCCTCCTTTTATAGGGAAAGGGGTTGCCACAGTGGCACACATAAGGTGGAAAGGGTACAGTGATGCGAGGTTATCCCTCACGTTACATGACAAGGCGCATTTAATGCGTCTTGCTTAGGTGTCCTTGCTTCATCGGGGACGGGGGAGAGCCCTGTCTCGTCCGTCGCCGCTCCCTCTCGTGTCGACACGCACCCTTGCCAGCGGTGCCCGCGGTGCCACATAGGCAGGCAGGCAGCTGAGGTGGCATAGTGGTGGGTCTCCACGAAGATCCGCATGCCGCCACGCAGGTGCCTGCCCAGCTGGTTGGGTCGGCAGCTGCATGCGAACGGTGGTGGGGGTCCGATTGGCGTGGGCCTGATGGTGGCCCTACGGGTGTTCATGGCAAGGGCCTTGCCGGGGCCCCGGCAAGGGTCTTGCCGTGGCGCCTGCTGTCATCCCCGGCAAGGCTCTTGCCGGGGGCCTTGTGGTCCTCCTTGGCTGGGATCCCGCCAAGGATCATCATCTTCTAAAGTGTGTATCTGATCTTGAATGTCTTCACAAAGACCTGCATGCCACCACGGGGATGTCTCCCGAATCCTTGCCCCATGGGGGTAGTGGACTCAAGGGTGACTCGCTCCGTAGGTGTGGGGCGAGCTGCCACGGCAAGGGTCTTGCCGGGTTTGCGTAAACCGCCTCCCGGCAAGGATCTTGCCGGGGGGTCCGCTTCGTCCCCTTTGCTCTTTGTGGTCTTGGTCTTGGCGTCGTTCTGCTTCTCTCGAGCTTCGGTCTTACCTTGGCTCACCTCCCTTGCCTTGCTCAGTGTGGTGGTGCCCGTGGCTCAGACTGCCCGTGCACAGTTATAGGGGTACAAAAAGTGTACCCCTCTTTTTGTACACCGACAACGGGCAATGAATAAAACATTCTATCTCAGGTACGCCCATTATTGTTGAAAGTAATATTATCCAAACTTTGACACCAGAAGAACACATAAAAGAGTCCTTTAGGAACACTCTAGAATCGTGAAAATAAGGAGGTACGTGATAAGGTAAGTAAACGGGCTCTGAAAAATCCGCAAAAATATTTGCCACTTTTGGAATATTTAGAAAATTAGGAAAATAAGAAACTTCTAGGAAATGTACTCTGGTGCGCACAAGACACCAGGGCGCGCCAGGTGGGTTGTGCCCACCTGGGGTACCTTCTGGACTCCATTTTCTACAGCTTTCTTGCTTCCCAAGATAAAAAATCTTTATATACCCCCCGAACCTACTGACCACCGTATCACGGAGAAATCTTCTGTTTTCTTTTCTTGCTGTTTTACTGATAGATCTGAAAATATGTCATCCCAAGACTCTGAGGGTGGAGCTATGTTGCTAATTTCATCTCAAACCCCAAGTCCTATGGGGATGTGGAGCACTATGGCTGGACCATGGAGGAAGAGGAAGACAATTTTCCTAGGGAGAAGGGTGAGACGAGCTCAGATGAGGATGAACCTCCATTGCCTCAACCTGGGGACATGCATGTGGAATTCAAGAAGTCAAGTCTCCCAAACAAAGCAAAAAGGCCTAAGATTCAGTTCATACCCTTCCTCCTTTTGCAGGAAAATAAGCAAGATCTATGCAAAAAAGTACTATAGCTTGAGCAGGAAGTCGGTGAATTGAATGAGGAAAATTCCATCCTCAAGCGTAAGCTAAGGGAGAAGGGCAAACCCTATACTTCTTCATAACCACCACCTTTTTCTTAATCACCAAAAGAAAATTGAGTATCGGGTAGGGGCACTCCCCTTGGCTTCCGCCAAGCTTGGGGGATGTGCCCCGGTATCGTATCATCCCCACCATCTTTTGCCTTTACTTACTTTCGTTCGATCTTTTGCTTTAGATGAATAAAAGTTTAGTTCGATCCTTTCTTTTTGAGGTTTTGCTTAGTTATCTATCTTTGCAATCGTGTGCGAGATATATAATAAAGTTCAGTTTGAGTTTTTTCTTTCTTTACTTTGAAGTTGTAATAAAAAGAAAGGAAATAAATAAAAAGAAAGGAAATTAAATGAAAATGATCATATGATAATCTTATGGTAGGTGATGACACCACATAAGGAAAAGTATAAGTAGGAAATTCTATTAGAGATTGACAAACATAGCATCAGTCAATGATGCAACTCATGAAAGAATTAATAAGGGAAGAGAAGATTCACATATAAATATACTATCCTAGAAATCTTTTGTGATTGTGAGCCCCCATCAAAATATTATATGCCAAAATTGTTGACGTCGGACGAAGACAACTTAATGATTTATGTTTGTTCATATTCACATAGAATTCATATTGTCATACTTTAACATGTGGTGCTTGCCCCTATCTTTGCTAGCCAAAAATTCCGCACTAAGTAGAGATACTACTTGTGCATCCAAAAACCCTTAAACCCAAATCTTATTTTCAAGAGTCCACCATGCCTACCTAGGGATTGAGCAAGATCCCTCAAGTAAGTTGCCATCGGTGCAATAAGGCAATAAAAATTGCTTCTAAAAATGTGAGATCATTTAGTGTAAGAGAAAATTGAGCGTTGCACGAACTTGTGATGGTGAATAATAAAAGCGACAGACTGTATAATAAAGGTTGCCATCACAAGGGGCAATACAACATGATGTTCTTTTGCACTAAGGGGTTGAGCATACAAAAAAATAAGCGCATGGCAACCTCTACTTCCCTCTGCGAAGGGCCTATCTTTTACTTTTATGCAAAGAGTCAAAGTTTTCTCTCTATTCCTTTTTTATTTTCTCCTTTTGCAAGAATCACGTGGTGAGGAAAGATCTAGGCACTTACGCCCAATTGAATATGGGTAGCATGAGTTATTATTGTTGACATGTCCCTTGAGGTGAATACGTTGGGAGGTGAAACTATAAGCCCCTATCTTTCTATGTGTCTGGTTGAAACGTTTTGCTCATGTGTATGCGGTGAGTGTTAACAATCATAGAAGACTATATGATGGTTGAGTATGTGGACTTGCCTAAAGGCTCCGATACGTGACCCTTCCTGAAGATATGATGAACTGTAGTTGCAAAGTTGACTGAGAATATAGTTTGTTGGTTTCTAATAGAGTTTTTGCTTTATACTTCAATAGTGTGATGCATTGTCACTTATTCATGACAAGTCTATGATAAAAGTTCTATGATAGGAGTCTTATGTTTAAGTTTGTTGCTGTTGAAATAATGAACATGATGCTTCTATGTCCGTATTTTATTTTTATCGACACCTCTCTCTCTAAGCATGTGGACATGTTTTTCGATTTTGGTTTTCGCTTGAGGACAAGCTAGGTCTAAGCTAGGGGAGTTGATACGTCCATTTTGCATCATGTTTTCCTATTATTTATGATGTTTTTATACATAATAATGCTTTTTGGAGTAATTCTAATTCTTTTTATTTCATAATTTGCAAGGTACACACAAAGAGGGAGAATTCCGGCAACTGGAAATCTGGACCTGGAAAAGCTACGTCAGGCTACATATTCTACACAACTCTAAACAGGCTAAAACTTCACAGAGAATTTTTATCCAATATATGATGAATATGGAAGCAAATAAGTACCAGAGGAGGACCACCAGGTGGGCACAACCCACCTGGGCGCCCTAGGGAGCCCAGGCGCGCCCTGATGGGTTGTGCTCACCCAGGCCACCTACGGTGCCCATCTTCTGGTATATAAGTTATTTTGACCTAGAAAAAATGAGGAGAGGAATTTCGGGACGGAGTGCCGCCGTCTCGAGGTGGAACTTGGGCAGGAGCACTTTTGCCCTCTGGCAGAGCGATTCTGCTGGGGGAACTTCCCTCCCAGAGGGGGCAATCATCGTCCTCATCATCACCAATAACTCTCCCATCTTGGGGAGGTAAATCTCCATCAACATCTTCAATAGCACCATCTCATATCAAACCCTAGTTCATCTCTTGTGTTCAATCTTGTTACCGGAACTATAGATTGGTGCTTGTCGGTGACTAGTTGTGTTGATTACATCTTGTAGTTGATTACTATATGGTTTATTTGGTGGAAGATTATATGTTCAGATCCAATATGCTATTTAATACCCCTCTAATATTGAGCATGATTATCATTTGTGAGTAGTTACTTTTGTTCTTGAGGTCACGGGAGAAATCATGTTGCAAGTAATGATGTGAACTTGATATGTGTTCGATATTTTGATAGTATGTATGTTGTGATTCCCTTAGTGGTGTCAAGTGAACGTCGACTACATGACACTTCACCATATTTGGGCCTAAGGGAATGCATTGTGGAGTAGCAATTAGATGATGGGTTGCGAGAGTGACAGAAGCTTAAACCCCAGTTTATGCGCTATTCCGTAAGGGACCGATTGGATCCAAAATTTTAATGCTATGGTTAGAATTTATTCTTAATACTTTTCTCGTAGTTGTGGATGCTTGCGGGAGGGTTAATCATAAGTAGGAGATTTGTTCAAGTAAGAACAACACCTAAGCACCGGTCCACCCACATATCAAATTATCAAAGTAGCGAACACACAAATCGAACCAACATGGTGAAAGTGACTAGATGAAATTTCCGTGTACCCTCAAGAACGCTTTTCTTATCATAAGAGACTGTTTTGGCTTGTCCTTTGCCTCAAAAGGATTGGGCTACCTTGCTGCACTTTTGTTACTACTATCGTTACTTTTTCGTTACAAATTATCTTCCTATCAAACTACTCTGCTACTTATAATTTCAGCACTTGCAGACATGACCTTGCTGAAAACCACTTGTCATTTCCTTCTGCTCCTCGTTGGGTTCGACAAACTTACTTATCGAAAAGAGCTAAAATTGATCACATATATTTGTGGGTCATCAGACAGCAGCAAATTTCCCTCAAGTGGATGACCTAATGTTTATCAATTCGTGGGAGGCGTAGGATGAAGATGGTCTCTCTCAAACAATCATGCAACCAAATAACAAAGAGTCTCTTGTGTCCCCAACACACCCAATACAATGGTAAGTTGTATAGGTGCACTAGTTCAGCAAAGAGATGGTGATACAAGTGCAATATGGATGGTAGATATAGGTTTTTGTAATCTGAAAATATAAAAACAGCAAGGTAGCAAGTGGTAAAAGTGAGCGAAAATGGTATTGCAATGCTTGGAAATAAGGCCTAGGTGAAAGTGCAACTATCCCTAGGTGGTTTTGGTAATTCATAACAACATATAGCTCATTGAGCTAATGCTATTCCAAGACAATTATTTCAGGAAAGCTCAATGATTGGCATGGCATGGATGGTGAAAGTGGAACCCTCAAAATGCGAAGGACAAAGGATTGGCTAAAGCTCAAAAGCTCAAGACTCTTCATTTTACACTTTTAGTGATCCAAGATCACATTGAGTCCATAGGAAAAGCCAATACTATCAAGAAGGGATGAGGTGTTGCTTAATGAGCTCTTTGCCTTATGTGCTTCATGATATGCTCCAAAATCCTCAGCTACTTTCCCATATCCACTTTTGACCTAAACTCTAAGCCAAATTCGGTCATACCGATTCTTTCTATCCGGCGCCACCGAGTTTCATATGTCATAAGCCATAGCCAAAACCCTAGCAAATCGGTTTCACCGATAGGGATCTCGGTCTCACCGAGATGGGATTGTAACCTCTCTGTTTCCCTTTCATAACTTTTCGGTCTCACCGAAAGAGCGAACCGGTCCCACCGAGATTGCAATGCAAACTCTATGTTTCCCTTTTGTAACTTTTCGGTCTCACCGAAAAGAGCAAATCGGTCCCACCGAGTTTGCCTGACCAACTCTCTGGTTAGCCAATTACCAAATCGGTCTCACCGAGTTTGTGTAATCGGTCTCACCGAGATTACGTTATGCCCAAACCCTAACCACATCGGTCCTACCGAGATGCATGTCAGTCCCACCGAAAATCTCTAACGGTCACTAGGTTTACCTTTTCGGTCCGACCGAGTTTGTTGATTCGGTCGCACCGAGATTGGTAAATTGTGTGTAACGGTTGGATTTTGTGTGGAGGCTATATATACCCCTCCACCTCCTCTTCATTCGTGGAGAGAGCCATCAGAACACACCTACACTTCCAACTCATATGTTTTGAGAGAGAACCACCTACTCATGTGTTGAGACCAATATATTCCATTCCTACCATATGAATCTTGATCTCTAGCCTTCCCCAAGTTGCTTTCCACTCAAATCTTCTTTTCACCAAATCCAAATCCTGTGAGAGAGAGTTGAGTGTTGGGGAGACTATCATTCGAAGCACAAGAGCAAGGAGTTCATCATCAACACACCATTTGTTACTTCTTGGAGAGTGGTGTCTCCTAGATTGGCTAGGTGTCACTTGGGAGCCTCCGACAAGATTGTGGAGTTGAACCAAGGAGTTTGTAAGGGCAAGGAGATCGCCTACTTCGTGAAGATCTACCGCTAGTGAGGCAAGTCCTTCGTGGGCGATGGCCATGGTGGGATAGACAAGGTTGCTTCTTCGTGGACCCTTCGTGGGTGGAGCCCTCCGTGGACTCGCGCAACCGTTACCCTTCGTGGGTTGAAGTCTCCACTAACATGGATGTAGGATAGCACCACCTATCCGAACCACGCGAAAAACATCCGTGTCTCCAATAGCGTTTGAATTCTCCAAACCCTTCCCTTTACATTCTTGCAAGTTGCATGCTTTACTTTCCGCTGCCTATATACTCTTTGCATGCTTGCTTGAATTGTGTGATGATTGCTTGACTTGTCCTAAAGTAGCTAAAATCTGCCAAGAACTAAAATTGGGAAAAGCTTAAGTTTTTATTTGGTCAAGTAGTCTAATCACCCCCCCCCCCTCTAGACATACTTCCGATCCTACACTAGGGCTCATACTTGCACTAGTGCAAGTTCTCTCAACAATGATAACATAATTAGATCATATAAAAATCCCTCAACGTGCAACAAAGAGTCACTCCAAAGTCACTAATAGCGGAGAACAAACGAAGAGATTATTGTAGGGTACGAAACCACCTCAAAGGTATTCTTTCTGATCGATCTATTGGGCTATTCCTATAAGTATTAGAAATAGCCCTAGAGTTCATACTAAAATAACACCTTAAGACACACATCAACCAAAACCCTAATGTCACCTAGATACTCCAATGTCACCACAAGTATCCGCGGGTTTGATTATACGATATGCATCACACAATCTCAGATTCATCTATTCGAACCAACGCAAAGAACTTCAAAGAGTGTCCCAAAGTTTCTACTAGAGAGTCAAGACGAAAGTGTGTGCCAACCCCTATGCATAAGTTCACAAGGTCACAGTACCCGCAAGTTGATCACCAAAACATACATCAAGTAGATCACGTGAATATCCCATTGTCACCACAGATAAGCACATGCAAGACATATATCAAGTATTCTCAAATCCTTAAACACTCAATCCGATAAGATAACTTCAAAGGTAAAACTCAATCCATTACAAGAAGGTAGAGGGGGAGAAACATCCTAAGATCCAACTATAATAGCAAAGCTCGCGATACATCAAGATCGTGCCAAATCAAGAACACGAGAGAGAGAGAGAGAGAGAGAGAGAGAGAGAGAGAGAGACCAAACACATAGCTACTGGTACATACCCTTAGCCCCGAGGGTGAACTACTCCCTCCTCATCATGGAGAGTGCCGGGATGATGAAGATGGCCACCGGTGATGATTTCCCCCTCTGGCAGGGTGCCGAAACAGGGTCCCGATTGGTTTTTGGCGGCTATAGAGGCTTGCGGCGGTGGAACTCCTGATCTAGGTTCTGTTCTGGGGTTTTGGGGCTTTATAAGAGGCATTGGCGTCGGGAACAAGTCATTGGGGCCAATGAGGAGCCCACAAGGACGGAGGGTGCTCCCTCCACTCTTGTGGATCTCGTGTCTCTTCTCCGATATCTTTCTGTTCCGGTATTTTTTGATTTTCCAAAAATAATCTCCGTACATTTTCAGGTCAATTGGACTCTGTTTGATATACCTTTTGTGCTAAACTCAAAAACAAGGAAAAAATAGAAACTGGCACTAGGCTCTAGGTTAATAGGTTAGTCCCAAAAATATATAAAATAGCATATTAATGCATATAAAACATCCAAGATAGATAATATAATAGCATGGAACAATCAAAAATTATAGATACGTTGGAGACATATCAAGCATCCCCAAGCTTAATTCCTGCTCGTCCTCGAGTAGGTAAATGATAAAAACAGAATTTTTGATGTGGAATGCGACCTAACATATTTATCCATGTAATTCTCTTTATTGTGGCATGAATGTTCAGATCCGTATGATTCAAAACAAAAGTTTAATATTGACATAAAAACAATAATACTTCAAGCATACTAACAAAATAATTATGTCTTCTCAAAATAACATGGCCAAAGAAAGCTTATCCCTACAAAATCATATAGTATGGCTATGCTCCATCTTCATCACACAAAATATTTAAATCATGCATGCTACCTCTTGAGCATCCGTTGGTTTTCCCTTGAAGAGGAAAGGGTGATGCAGCAAAGTAGCTTAAGTATTTCTCTCAGTTTTTGAGAACCAGGGTATCAATCCAGTAGGAGACTACACACAAATCGCCTAGTACCTGCACAAACAATCAAGAACCTTGCAACCAACACGATAAAGGGGTTGTCAATCCCTTCACGGCCACTTGCAAAAGTGAGATTTGATAAGGATAATAAGATAAATATTTTTGGTATTTTTGTTGTGTAGATTGGAAAGTAAAGATTGCAAAATAAATGGCGACAGAAATAGCTAGTTGACGGGAAACTAATATGATGTAAAATAGACCCGGGGGACATAGGTTTCACTAGTGGCTTCTCTCATGATAGCATATATTACAGTGGGTGAACAAATTAATGTCGAGCAATTGATAGAAAAGTGCATAGTTATGAGAATATCTAGGCATGATCATGAACATAGGCATCACGTCCGTGGCAAGTAGACCGAAACAATTCTGCATCTACTACTATTACTCCACACATCGACCGCTATCCAGCATGCATCTAGAGTATTAAGTTCATAAGAACAAAGTAACACATTAGGCAAGATGACATGATGTAGAGGGATAAACTCAAGCAATATGATATAAACCCCATCTTTTTATCCTCGATGGAAACAATACAATACGTGCCTTGCTGCCCCTGCTGTCACTAGGAAAGGACACCGCAAGATTGAACCCAAAGCTAAGCACTTCTCCCATTGCAAGAAAGATCAATCTAGTAGGCCAAACTAAACCGATAATTCGAAGAGACTTGCAAAGATATCAAATCATGCATATAAGAATTCAGAGAAGAACCAAATATTGTTCATAGATAAACTTGATCATAAACCCACAATTCATCGAATTTCGGCAAACACACCACAAAAAGTATTACATCGAATAGATCTCCAAGAACATCAAGAAGAACTTTGTATTGAGAACCAAAGAGAGAGAAGAAGCCATCTAGCTAATAACTATGGGCCCGAAGGTGTGTGGTAAACTACTCACACATCATCGGAGAGGCTATGGTGTTGATGTAGAAGCCCTCCATAATCAAACCCCCCTCCGGCAGATTGCCGGTAAAGGCCCCAAGATGGGATCTCACGGGTACAGAAGGTTGCGGTGGTGGAAAAGTGGTTTCGTGGCTCTCCTCGATGTTTTCTGGGTATAAGAGTATATATAGGCGAAAGAAGTAGGTCGGTGGAGCTACGAGGGGACCATGAGGGTGGGGGCGCGCCCTCCTGCCTCGTGGCTGCCTCGTTGCATCTCTGACTTCCACTACAAGTCTCATGAAGGTTTCGTCCCGTTTGGATTCCGTTTGATATTCCTTTTTTGCAAACACAGAAATAAAAAAAACAACTGGCACTGGACCTCCAATTAATAGGTTAGTCCCAAAAATAATATAAAAGAGCATATTAAAGCCCATTAAACATCCAAAACAGATAATATAATAGCAAGGAACAATCAACAATTATAGATACGTTGGAGACGTATCAGCATCCCCAAGTTTAATTCCTGCTCGTCCTCGAGTAGGTAAATGATAAAAACAGAATTTTTGATGTGGAATGCTACCTAACATAATTTTCAAATTGATTTTCTTTATTGTGGCATGAATGTTCAGATCTGAAAGATTCAAGACAAAACTTCAGTATTGACATAAAAATAATAATACTTCAAGCATACTAACCAAGCAATTATGTCTTCTCAAAATAACATAGCCAAAGAAAGCTCATCCCTACAAAATCATATAGTTTGGCCATGCTTCATTTTCGTCACACAAAATGCTCCCATCATGCACAACCCCGATGACAAGCCAAGCAATTGTTTCATACTTTAGTATTCTCAAACTTTTTCAACTTTTACGCAATATATGAGCGCGAGCCATGGACATAACACTGTGGGTGGAATAGAATATGATGATGGAGGTTGTGTGGACAAGACAAAAAGTGAGAAAGTCTCACATCGACGCGGCTAATCAATGGGCTATGGAGATGCCCATCAATTGATGTCAATACGAGGAGTAGGGATTGCCATCCAATAGATGCACTAGAGTTATAAATGTATGAATGCTCAACAAAAGAAACTAAGTGGGCGTACATCCAACTTGCTTGCTCACGAAGACCTAGGGCATTTTGAGGAAGCCCATCATTGGAATATACAAGCCAAGTTTTATAATGGAAAATTCCCACTAGTATATGAAAGTGACAAAATAAGAGACTCTCTATCATGAAGATCATGGTGCTACTTTGAAGCACAAGTGTGGAAAAAGGATAGTAACATTGTCCCTTCTCTCTTTTCTCTCATCATTTTTTTGGTGGGCTTCTTTGGCCTCTTTTTTTATTTGGACTTCTTTCGCCTCTTCTATTTTTTTTCGTTCGGAGTCTCATCCCGACTTATGGGGGAATCATAGTCTACATCATCCTTTCCTCACTTGGGACAATGCTCTCATAATGAAGATCATCACACTTTTATTTACTTACAACTCAAGAATTACAACTCGATACTTAGAACAAAATATGACTCTATGTGAATGCCTCCGGCGGTGTACCGGGATATGCAATGAATCAAGAGTGACATGCGTGAAAATGAATGGTGGCCTTGCCACAAATACTATGTCAACTACATGATCATGCAAAGCAATATGACAATGATGGAACGTGTCATAATAAACAGAACGGTGGAAAGTTGCATGGCAATATATCTCGGAATGGCTGTGGAAATGCCATAATAGATAGGTATGGTGGCTGTTTTGAGGAAGATATAAGGAGGCTTATGTGTGATAGAGCATATCATATCATGGGGTTTGGATGCACTGGCAAAGTTTGCACCAACTCTCGAGGTGAGAAAGGTCAATGCACGGTACCGAAGAGGCTAGCAATGATGGAAGGGTGAGAGTGCATATAATCCATGGACACAACATTAGTCATAAAGAACTCACAAACTTATTGCAAAAATCTACAAGTCATCAAACCCAAAGCACTACGCGCATGCTCCTAGGGGATAGGTTGGTAGGAAAAGACCATCGCTCGTCCCCGACCACCACTCATAAGGAAAGCAATCAAAGAACACCTCATGCTTCAAATTAGTCACACAACGGTTACCATACGTGCATGCTACGGGACTTGCAAACCCCAACACAAGTATTTGTCAATTTCACAATTACTCAACTAGCACGACTCTAATATTACCATCTTTATTTCTCAAAACAATTATCAAGTATACAATTTCTCATAGTATTTAATGCACCCTATATGAAAATTTTATTATACCCATCTTGGATGCCTATCATATTAGGACTAATCTTATAGCCAAAGCAAATTACCATGCTGTTCTAAAAGACTCTCAAAATAATATAAGTGAATCATGAGAGATCAATAATTTCTATAAAATAAAACCACCACCGTGCTCTAAAATATATAAGTGAAGCACTAGAGCAAAGTTATCTAGCTCAAAAGATATAAGTGAAGCACATAGAGTATTCTAATAAATTCTGATTCATGTGGATGTCTCCAAAAGGTGTGTACGGCAAGGATGATTGTGGTAAACTAAAAAGAAAAGACTCAAATCATTCAAGACGCTCCAAGCAAAACACATATCATGTGGTGAATAAAATATAGCCTCAAGTAAAGTTACCGATAGACGAAGACGAAAGAGGGGATGCCTTCCGGGGCATCCCCATGCTTAGGATTTTGTTTGTCCTTGAGTTTTACCTTGGGGTGCCTTGGGCATCCCCAAGCTTAGTTTCTTGCCACTCCTTATTCCAAAATCCATCAAATCTTTACTCAAAACTTGAAAACTTCACAACACAAAACTCAAACAGAAAATCTCGTGAGCTCCATTAGTGTAAGAAAGCAAACCACCACTTTAAGGTACTGTAATGAAATCATTCTTTATTTATATTGGTGTTAAATCTACTGTATTCCAACTTCTCTATGGTTCATATCCCCCGATACTAGCCATAGATTCATCAAAATAAGCAAACAACACACGAAAAACAGAATCTGTCAAAAACAGAACAGTCTGTAGTAATCTGTATCAAACGAATACTTATGGAACTCCAAAAATTCTGAAATAAATAGGTGGACGTGAGGAATTTATCTATTAATCATCTTCAAAAATAATCAACCTAAAAGCACTCTCCAGTAAAAAATGGCAGCTAATCTCATGAGTGCTAAAGTTTTGTTTTTTACGGCAAGATCGCAAAGACTTCACCCAAGTCTTCCCAAAGGTTCTACTTGGCACAAACACTAATTAAAACATAAAACGACATCTAAATAGAGGCTAGATGAATTATTTATTACTAAACAGGAACAAAAAGCAAGGAACATAAATACAATTGGGTTGCCTCCCAACAAGCGCTATTGTTTAACGCCCCTAGCTAGGCATAAAGCAAGAATAGATCTAGATATTATCATCTTTGGTATGGGGAAAGAAAAGAGAAAATTCCTTATCTATAGCATTCATCTTTATATTTTGAGAAAGCACATGACCATTAATGGTGGAATAAAGAGTAAGCACGCTATAGAAATTTGCATCTAAGCTAGCCTTCATCTCTTTGATAATTTCATTTTGATAAAAGCACAAAAGAGAGGTGGATTCAACCTTCTCACTCATGGGGTGCCCAAATATAGTTTTCATAGGTATATATGGCATCCCCCTCAAGAAAACATTCTTCAAAAATATAATCTAAAACTTGCTTGAACGAAGAGGGTAAGCCAACATAAATGCTTTTTAGGTATATCTCAATTTGATATTGGGGCACATAGCTGGCTCGGATCCTTAATAGCCTATCCCAAGCATCTTTCAAAGACTCATCAAGCAAATAACAAAATATTCTGGGGTCATCCTCATAAAAATTATTCAAACTCTCATCGATAACCCCAGTAGGTCTTTCCATAGCATCATTATTTCTGAGCTTAGAAAGAGCAGAGGGACTATCCAAAGTATTAAAACCCGGGAGAGAACCCTTAGCCCATTTTGATTCGGCCATGGTGAAAGAAAGGCAAACAGGAAAAAGGCGAATAAAACGCCAAGGTGAACTGGGGGAGAGGAAAACAAGAGGCAAATGGCAAATAATGTAATGGGAGGGATAAGAGTTTGTGATGGGTACTTGGTATGTCTTGACTTGAGCGTAGATCTCCCCGACAATGGCGCCAGAAATCCTTCTTGCTACCTCTTGAGCATGCGTTAGTTTTCCCTTGAAGAGGAAAGGGTGATGCAGCAAAGTAGCGTAAGTATTTCCCTCGATTTTTGAGAACCAAGGTATCAATCCAGTAGGAGACTACACGCAAATCGCCTAGTACCTGCAAAACAATCAAGAACCTTGCAACCAACGCGATAAAGGGTTTGTCAATCCCTTCATGGCCACTTGCAAAAGTGAGATCTGATAAAGATAAGAAGATAAATATTTTGGTATTTTTGTTGTATAGATTGGAAAGTAAAGATTGCAAAATAAACGGCGACAGAAATATCTAGTTGACGGGAAACTAATTTGATGTAAAATAGACACGGGGGCCATAGGTCTCACTAGTGGCTTCTCTCATGATAGCACATATTATGGTGGGTGAACAAATTACTGCCGAGGAATTGATAGAAAAGCGCATAGTTATGAGAATATCTAGGCATGATCATGAACATAGCCATCACGTATGTGTTAAGTAGACCGAAACGATTCTGCATCTACTACTATTACTCCACACATCCACCGCTATCCAGCATGCATCTAGGGTATTAAGTTCATAAGAACAGAGTAACGCATTAGGCAAGATGACATGATGCAGAGGGATAAACTCAAGCAATATGATATAAACCCCATCTTTTTATCCTCGATGGCAACAATACAATACGTGCCTTGCTACCCCTGCTGTGACTGGGGAAGGACACCGCAAGATTGAACCCAAAGCTAAGCACTTCTCCCGTTGCAAGAAAGATCAATCTAGTAGGCCAAACTAAACCGATAATTCAAAGAGACTTGCAAAGATAACAAATCATGCATATAAGAATTCAGAGAAGAACCAAATATTGTTCATAGATAAACTTGATCATAAACCCACAATTCATCGGATCTCGGCAAACACACCGCAAAAAGTATTACGTCGAATAGATCTCCAAGAACATCGAGGAGAACTTTGTATTGAGAACCAAAGAGACAGAAGAAGCCATCTAGCTAATAACTATGGACCTGAAGGTCTGTGGTAAACTACTCACACATCATCGGAGAGGCTATGGTGTTGACGTAGAAGCCCTCCGTGATCGAATCCCCCTTTGGCAGATCGCCGGAAAAGGCCCCAAGATGGGATCTCACGGGTACAGAAGGTTGTAGTGGTGGAAAAGTGGTTTCGTGGCTCTCCTTGATGTTTTCAGTGTATAAGAGTATATATAGGCGAAAGAAGTAGGTCGGTGGAGCTATGAGGGGCCCACGAGGGTGGGGGGTGCGCCTACCCCCTGGGCGTGCCCTCCTGCCTCGTGGCCGCCTTGTTGCTTCTCTAACTTCCACTCCAAGTCTCCTGGATTGCGTTTGTTCCAAAAAAGATTCTCGCGAAGGTTTCGTTCCATTTGGATTCTGTTTGATATTCCTTTTCTGCGAAACACTGAAATAGGAAAAAACAAGCAATTGGCACTGGGCTCCGGTTAATAGGTTAGTCCCAGAAATAATATAAAAGATCATATTAAAGCCCATTAGACATCCAAAACAGATAATATAATAGCATCGAACGATCAAAGATTATAGATACGTTGGAGACGTATCAATGCACAGCCCCGATGACAAGCCAAGCAATTGTTTCATACTTTTGAGGTTCTCAAACTTTTCAAATTTCAAGCAATACATGAGCGTGAGCCATGGACATAGCACTATAGGTGGAATAGAATATGGTGGTTCTGGAAAAGACAAAAGGATGGAGATAGTATCACATCAACTAGGTGCATCAATGGGCTATGGAGATGCCCATCAATAGATAGCAATGTGAGTCAGTAGGGATTGCCATGCAACGGATGAACTAGAGCTATAAGTTTATGAAAGCTCAAAAAGAATACTAAGTGGGTGTGCATCCAACTGGCTTGCTCACGAAGACCTAGGGCAATTTGAGCAAGCCCATCATTGGAATATACAAGCCAAGTTCTATAATGAAAAATTCCCACTATTACAGGAAAGTGAGAACATAGGAGACTCTCTATCATGAAGATCATGGTGCTACTTTGAAGAAAAAGTGTGGCAAAAGGATAGTAGCATTGCCCCTTCTCTCTTTTCTCTCATTTTTTATTTTTTATTTGGGCCTTCTCTCATTTTTTGCCCTCTTTTTTTCGTCCGGAGTCTCATCCCGACTCTTGGGGGAATCATAGTCTCCATCATCCTTTCCTCACATGGGACACTGCTCTAATAATGATGATCATCACAATTTTATTTACTTACAACTCAAGAATTACAACTAGATACTTAGAACAAAATATGACTCTATATGAATGCATCCGGTGGTGTACCGGGATGTGCAATGAATCAAGAGTGACATGTATGAAAGAATTATGAATGGTGGCTTTGCCACAAATACGATGTCAACTACATGATCATGCAAAGCAATATGAAAATGATGGAGTGTGTCATAATAAACGGAATGGTGGAAAGTTGCATGGCAATATATCTCGGAATGGCTATGGAAATTCCATAATAGGTAGGTATGGTGGCTGTTTTGAGGAAGGTATATGGTGGGTTTATGGTACCATTATTCTCTGATTTAAATGAGTAACCGTCTCGCATTAAGCAAGATGCAGATATAATGTTCATGCTCAATGCAGGCACTAAATAACAATTATTCAGGTTCATCACTAATCCCGATGGTAATCAAAGAGCGAGCGTGCCGATGGCGATCACATCAACCTTGGAACCATTTCCCACGTGCATCGTCACTTCATCCTTCGCCAGCCTCCATCTAATCCGTAGTTCCAGCTTTGATTTGCAAATGTGAGCAACCCAACCGGTATCAAATACCCAGGCACTACAACGAGAGTTTGTAAGGTACACATCAATAACATGTATATCATATATACCTATGTTGACGTTGGCCCCCCTTCTTGTCGGCCAGATACTTGGGACAGTTCCGCTTCCAGTGGCCAGTTCCCTTGCAATAGAAGCACTCAGTCTCTGGCTCGGGTCCAGCCTTGGGTTTCTTCACAGGAGGAGCAACTGCTTTTCCACCTTTCTTGAAGTTTCCCTTCTTTCCCTTGCCTTTCTCGAAACTAATGGTTTTATTCACCATCAAAACTTGATGCTTGCTACCTCTTGAGCTTGCGTTGTTTTTCCCTTGAATAGGAAAGGGTGATGTAGCAAAGTAGCGTAAGTATTTCCCTTAGTTTTGAGAACCAAGGTATCCATCCAGTAGGAGACTATGCAGCAAGCCATCGAATACCTGCACAAACAAACACCGACGCGACAAAGGGTTTGTCAATCCCTTCACGGTTATTCGCAAAATGAGATCTGATAGAGATGGATAAACGGTAAAGTAATATTTTTGGTATTTTTGGTTTATGGAACGGAAAGTAAAAGATTGCAAAGTAAGGGAACGACGATAGAAATTGGCAAGTTGACGTGAAACTAATATGATGTAAAATAGACCCGGGGGCCATAGGTTTCACTAGAGGCTTCTCTCAAGATAGAAATTATTACGGTGGGTGAACAAATTAATACCGAGCAATTGATAGAAAAGCGCAAAGTTATGACGATATCTAAGGCAATGATCATGAATATAGGCATCACGTCCATGTCAAGTAGACCAAAACGATTCTACATCTACTATTATTACTCCACACATTGACCGTTATCCAGCATGCATCTAGAGTATTAAGTTCACAAGAACAGAGTAACGCCTTAATAAAGATGACCTGATGTAGAGGAATGAACTCAAGCAATATGATGAAAACCCCATCTTGTTATCCTCGATGGCAACAATACAATATGTGTGAGTTCCCCTTCTGTCACTAGGATCGAGCATCGCAAGATTGAACCCAAAGCTAAGCACTTCTCCCATTGCAAGAAAAATAAATCTAGTTGGCCAAACCAAATAGATAGTTCAAAGAGACTTGCAAAGATATCAAATCATGCATAAAAGAATTTAGAGGAGATTCAAATAATATTCATAGATAAGCTGATTATAAATCCACAATTCATCGGATCTCGGCAAACACACTTCAAAAGAGTATTACATCGAATAGATCTCCAAGAACATCGACGAGAACTTTGTATTGAGAATCAAAGAGAGAGAAGAATCCATCTAGCTACTAGCTATGGACCCGTAGGTCTGAAGTAAACTACTCACGCTTCATCGGAGAGGAAATGGTTGTTGGGGAACGTAGTAATTTCAAAAAAAATCCTACGCACACGCAAGATCATGGTGATGCATAGCAACGAGAGGGGAGAGTGTTGTCTACGTACCCTCGTAGACCGACAACGGAAGCATTATGACAACGCGGTTGATGTAGTCGTACGTCTTCACAGCCCGACCGATCAAGCACCGAAACTATGGCACCTCCGAGTTTTAGCACACGTTCAGCTCGATGACGATTCCCGGACTCCGATCCAGCAAAGTGTCGGGGATGAGTTCCGTCAGCACGACGGCGTGGTGACGATCTTGATGTTCTACCGTCGCAGGGCTTCGCCTAAGCACTGCTACAATATTATCGAGGATTATCGTGGAGGGGGGCACCGCACACGGCTAAGAGAACGATCACGAAGATCAACTTGTGTGTCTATGGGGTGCCCCCTGCCCCCGTATATAAAGGAGTGGAGGAGGGGAGGGCCGGCCCTCCCTATGGCGCGCCCCAGGGGAGTCCTACTCCCACCGGGAGTAGGATTCCCCCTTTCCTAATACAACTAGGAGTCCTTCCAAGTAGTAGGAGTAGGAGACAAGGAAGGGGAAGAGGGAAGAGAAGGAAGGAGGGGGCGCCGCCCCTCCCCCTAGTCCAATTCGGACTAGTTAATGGGGGGGCGTGCGGCCCGCCTCTTCCTCTGCCCTAAAGCCCAATAAGGCCCATATACTTCTTCCCCCGTATTCCCGTAACTCCCCGGTACTCTGAAAAATACCTGAACCACTCAGAACCTTTCCGATGTCCGAATATAGTCGTCCAATATATCGATCTTTACGTCTCAACCATTTCGAGACTCCTCGTCATGTCCCCGATCTCATCCGGGACTCCGAACTCCTTCGGTACATCAAAACTCATAAACTCATAATATAACTGTCATCGAAACCTTAAGCGTGCGGACCCTACAGGTTCGAGAACAATGTAGACATGACCGAGACACGTCTCCGGTCAATAACCAATAGCGGAACCTGGATGCTCATATTGGCTCCTACATATTCTACGAAGATCTTTATCGGTCAGACTGCATAACAACATACGTTGTTCCCTTTGTCATCGGTATGTTACTTGCCCGAGATTCGATCGTCGGTATCTCAATACCTAGTTCAATCTCATTACCGGCAAGTCTCTTTACTCGTTCTGTAATACATCATCTCGCAACTAACTCATTAGTTGCAATGCTTGCAAGGCTTAAGTGATGTGCATTACCGAGAGGTCCCAGAGATACCTCTCCGACAATTGGAGTGACAAATCCTAATCTCGAAATACACCAACCCAACATGTACCTTTGGAGACACCTGTAGAGCTCCTTTATAATCACCCAGTTACGTTGTGACGTTTCGTAGCACACAAAGTGTTCCTCCGGCAAAATGGAGTTGCATAATCTCATAGTCATAGGAACATGTATAAGTCATGAAGAAAGCAATAGCAACATACTAAACGATCGGGTGCTAAGCTAATGGAATGGGTCAAGTCAATCAGATCATTCTCCTAATGATGTGATCCCGTTAATCAAATGACAACTCATGTCTATGGTTAGGAATCTGAACCATCTTTGATCAACGAGCTAGTCAAGTAGAGGCATACTAGTGACATATTGTTTGTCTATGTATTCACACATGTATTATGTTTCCGGTTAATACAATTCTAGCATGAATAATAAACATTTATCATGATATAAGGAAATAAATAATAACTTTATTATTGCCTCTAGGGCATATTTCCTTCAATGTTGTTGATGTAGGAGCCCTCCATGATCGAATCCCCCTCCGGCAGGACGCCGGAAAAGGCCCCAAGATGGGATCTCACGGCTACAAAAGGTTGCAGCAGTGGAAAAGTGGTTTCGTGGCTCCCTTGGATGTATTTGGTGTATAAGAGTATATATAGGCGGAAGAATTAGGCCAGGAGAGCTAAGAGGGGCCCACAAGGTCGGGGGCGCGCACCACCCCCTGGGTGCGCCCTCCACCCTTGTGGCACCTTGAGGCTCCTCTGACTTGCACTCCAAGTCTCCTGGGTGTCTTCTGGTCCAAGAAAAATCATCGCGAAAGTTTTATTCCCTTTGGACTCCGTTTGGTATTCCTTTTCTGCGAAACTCTAAAACAAGGAAAAAACAGAAACTGGCACTGGGCTCTAGGTTAATAGGTTAGTCCCAAAAATCATATAAAATAGCATATTAATTCATATAAAACATCCAAAACAGATAATGTAATAGCATGGAACAATAAAAAATTATAGACAAGTTGGAGACGTATCAAGCATCCCCAAGCTTAATTCATGCTCGTCCTCGAGTAGGTAAATGATAAAAACATAATTTTTGATGTGGAATGCTACCTAACATATTTATCCATGTAATTCTCTTTATTGTGGCATGAATGTTCAGATCCGTAAGATTCAAAACAAAAGTTTAATATTGACATAAAAACAATAACACTTCAAGCATACTTACAAAATAATTATGTCTTCTCAAAATAACATGCCAAAGAAAGTATATCCCTACAAAATCATATAGTCTGGTTATGCTCCATCTTCATCACACAAAATGTTTAAATCATATTGTCCCTTCTCTCCTTTTCTCTCTTTTTTTGTTTGGGCCTTCTCTCATTTTTTTGGCCTCTTTTTTTGTCCGGAGTCTCATCCTGACTTGTGGGGGAATCATAGTCTCCATCATCCTTTCCTCACATGGTACAATGCTCTAATAATAAAGATCATCACACTTTTATTTACTTACAACTCAAGAATTACAACTCGATACTTAGAACAAAATATGACTATGTGAATGCCTCCGACGGTGTACCGGGATGTGCAATGAATCAAGAGAGACATGTATAAAGATGATGAATGGTGGCTTTGCCACAAATACGATGTCAACTACATGATCATGCAAAGCAATATGCAATGATGGAGCATGTCATAATAAATGGAACGATGGAAAGTTGCATGGCAATATATCTCGGAATGGCTATGGAAATGCAACAATAGGTAGGTATGGTGGCTGTTTTGAGGGAGGATATGTGGTGGGTTTATGGTACCGGCAAAACTTGCGCGGTACTAGAGAGGCTAGCAATGGCGGAAAGGTGAGAGTGCGTATAATCCATGGACTCAATATTAGTCATAAAGAACTCAAATACTTATTGCAAAAATCTATTAGTCATCGAAACAAAGTACTACGCGCATGCTCCTAGGGGGATAGATTGGTAGGAAAAGACCATCGCTCGTCCCCGACCACCACTCATAAGGAAGACAATCAAAAAATAAATCATGCTCTGACTTCATCACATAACGGTTCACCATACGTGCATGCTACGGGACTCATAAACTTTAACACAAGTATTTCTCAAATTCACAAATACTTACTAGAATGACTCTAATATCACCATCTTCATATCTCAAAACAATCTTAAGGAAACAAACTTCTCATAGTATTCAATGCACTTTATATGAAAGTTTTTATTATATCCCTTTTGGATGCCTATCATATTAGGACTAATTTTATAACCAAAGCAAATTACCATGCTGTTTGGAGACTCTCAAAATAATATAAGTGAAGTATGAGAGTTCATCAATTTCTATAAAATAAAACCACCGTCGTGCTCTAAAAAGATATAAGTGAAGCACTAGAGCATTCTAATAAATCACGATTCATGCGTGTCTCTCTCAAAAGGTGTGTGCAGAAAGGATGATTGTGGCAAACTAAAAAGCAAAGACTCAAATCATACAAGACGCTCCAAGCAAAACACATATCATGTGGTGAATAAAAATATAGCCTCAAGTAAAATAACCAATAGATGAAGATGGAAGAGGGGATGCCTTCCCGGGGCATCCCGAAGCTTAGGCTTTTCGACATCATTGAATATTACTTTGGGGTGTGAGGGAGTCCTGGATTAGGGGGTGTTCGGATAGCCGAACTATATCTTTAGCCGGACTCCAGGACTATGAAGATACAAGATTGAAGACTTCGTCCCATGTCCGGAAGGTTCTTTCCTTGGCGTGGAAGGCAAGCTAGGCGTGCGGATATTCAACATCTCCTACCAATGTAACCGACTCTGTGTAACCCTAACCCTATCCGGTGCCTATATAAACCGGAGGGTTGTAGTCCGTAGGACGAACACATCATAACCATCATCATACCCATAGGCTAGCTTCTAGGGTTTAGCCTCCTTGATCTCGTGGTAGATCTACTCTTGTACTACCCATATCATCAATATTAATCTAGCAGGAGTAGGGTTTTACCTCCATCGAGAGGGCCCGAACCTGGGTAAAATAAAGTGTCCCTTGTCTCCTGTTACCATCCGACCTTGACGCACAGATCGGGACCCCCTACCCGAGATCCGCCGGTTTTGACACCGACATTGGTGCTTTCATTGAGAGTTCCTCTGTGTCGTCGCCTTTAGGCCCGATGGCTCCTTTGATCATCAACAACGATGAGGTCCAGGGTGAGACTTTTCTCCCCGGACAGATCTTCGTCTTCGGCGACTTCGCTCTGCGGGCCAACTCGCTTGGCCATCTGGAGCAGATCGAGAGCTGCGCCCCTGGCTATCAAGTCAGGTTCGGAAGCCTAAACTACACGGCAGATATCCGAGGAGACTTGATCTTCGACGGATTCGAGCCACAGCCAAGCGCGCCGCACTATCTCGAGGGGCATGATATAACAATGCCTTCGAACAGTGTCCTGGAGGCCGCATACGCTCCTGCCCCGATCCTTGATTCGGAGCCCGCTGCGTTCTTTGAGGATGAACGGTTGGACGTCACCTCGGGGGCTGCGATCTTAAAATCCATTGAGCCAAACGCAAGCCCCGCGCTCCGCATGGCACATGACTCCAAGGAGCCGGACTCCTCTCCGAACTCCGAACCTCCCGCGCCCCTGCCAATCGAATCAGATTGGGCGCCTGTAATGGAGTTCACCGCCGCGGACATCTTTCAGTATTCACCTTTTGGCGATATTCTGAATTCTCTCAAGTCTCTCTCTTTGTCAGGAGAGCCCAGGCCGAACTATGGCCTGCGAGGTTGGGATTCGGACGACGAAGAAATTCAAAGCCCACCCACCGCCCACTTAATAGCCACTGTCGACGATATATCCGACATGCTCGACTTCGGCTCCAAAGACTTCGACGGTATGGACGACGAAGGAGGAGACGAGCAAGAACCAGCACCTATAGGGCGCTGGACCGCCACCTCGTCATACGACATATACATGGTGGATGCTCCAAAAGATGGAGATGGCAATGGAACAGCGGAGGATGGCACTTCGAAAAAGCCTCCAAAACGCCGACGTCAGTGGCGCCGCTCCAAATCCCGCCACAGCAGAAACGGTGATTCCGGCACGGGAGATAACACTACCCCGGACAGCGCCGAAGAACACCAAAACCAGCAGGATTCGGCACAGGAAGATGGAGAAGACCGCCCTCATGAGAGAGCGGCAGAGCGAGAGGTCGAGGACGATAACTACATGCCTCCCTCCGAAGACGAGGCAAGCCTCGGCGACGATGAATTCATCGTACCATCAGACCCCGCCGAACAAGAGCGCTTTCAACGCAGGCTTTTAGCCACGGCGAACAGCCTAAAGAAAAAGCAGCAACAGCTTAGAGCTGATCAAGATTTGCTAGCTGACAGATGGACTGAAGTCCTTGCGGCCGAAGAGCACGAGCTCGGACGCCCCTCCAAAAACTATCCTAAGCGCATGCCGCTACCCCAATCAGAGGAGGAAGCCCAAGACATGGCAGATCGGGCACCTCGCGGCCGCGACAGAGAAGCCTGTCGAATATCCAAACAAGCCATGCCCTGCAGCCGCTTTACCAAGGCACGGGAACACGAACCAGACCTGCGAGACGTCTCAGAGGACAAAGCAAGGCAAACAAGATCGATCTATGGATCGCGCGGACGCCCGACGGCACATGATAGTTTTCACTCCGGACACAATAAATCCGGCCGGGCCGAACACAACAGGCACAGCTCCTCCGAACTGTGTCGAGACATAGCCCAGTACAGGGGCGCCGCACACCCACTATGCTTCACAGACGAAGTAATGGATCATAGAATCCAGAGGGTTTTAAACCCGTCAACATCGAGTCGTACGATGGTACGACAGATCCGGCAGTATGGATTGAGGACTATCTCCTCCACATCCACATGGCACGTGCCGATGATTTGCACGCCATCAAATATTTACCCCTTAAGCTTAAGGGACCAGCCCAGCACTGGCTTAACAGCCTCCCCGCAGATTCGATCGGCTCTTGGGAGGACCTGGAGGCCGCATTCCTCGATAACTTGCAGGGGACCTACGTACGGCCACCGGACGCCGACGACCTAAGCCACATAATCTAGCAGCCAGAAGAATCGGCCAGGCAATTCTGGACACGGTTCCTAACAAAGAAAAATCAGATAGTCGATTGTCCGGATGCAGAGGCCTTAGCAGCCTTCAAGCGTAACATCCGTGACGAGTGGCTTGCCCGGCACCTGGGACAGGAAAAGCCGAAATCCATGGCAGCCCTCACGACACTCATGACCCGCTTTTGCGCGGGCGAAGATAGCTGGCTAGCTCGCAGCAACAACTTATCGAAGAAGCAAGGTAATTCAGATACCAAGGACAAAAGTGGAAGGTCGCGACGGAATAAACAGAAACGCCGCGTCAGCAGCGACAGCAATGAAGATACGGCAGTAAACGCCGGATTCAGAGGCCATAAATCCGGTCAGCGGAAAAAGCCATTCAAAAAGAATACCCAGGGCCCGTCCAGTTTGGACCGAATACTCGACCGCTCGTGCCAGATTCACGGCACCCCCGAAAGGCCAGCCAATCACACCAACAGGGATTGTTGGGTGTTCAAGCAGGCAGGCAAGTTAAGAGCCGAACACAAAAACAAGGGGCTAGACAGCGATGACGAAGAGGAGCCCAGGCCGCCGAACAACAACGGACAGAAGGGGTTTCCCCCACAAGTGCGGATGGTGAACATGATATACGCGACTCATATTCCCAAGCAGGAGAGGAAGCGTGCGCTACGGGACGTATACGCGATGGAGCCAGTCGCCCCAAAGTTCAACCCATGGTCCTCTTGCCCGATCACCTTCGATCGAAAGGACCACCCCACTAGCATCCGTCACGGCGGTTTCGCCGCATTGGTTCTTGACCCAATCGTTGACGGATTTCACCTTTCAAGAGTCCTCATGGACGGCGGCAGTAGCCTGAACCTGCTCTACCAGGATACAGTGCGGAAAATGGGCATAGATCCATCAAGGATCAAGCCCACAAGGACAACCTTTAAAGGCGTCATCCCAGGTATAGAGGCCAATTGCATAGGCTCCATAACACTTGATGTGGTCTTCGGATCTCCGGACAACTTCCGAAGCGAAGAGTTAATCTTCGACATAGTTCCGTTCCGCAGTGGCTATCATGCTCTGCTTGGACGAACCGCATTCGCTAAATTCAATGCGGTGCCGCACTACGCATATCTCAAGCTCAAGATGACAGGCCCTCGAGGTGTAATCACGGTCAGCGGAAACACCGAACGCTCCATCCGTACGGAGGAACACACGGCGGCCCTCGTAGCAGAGGTACAAAGCAGCCTGTTAAGGCAGCTCTCGAGTCCGGCCGCTACAAAGCCGGACAAAGCAAAACGCGCCCGGAGTAACCCGCAGCAAGACCGACTGGCGCGTTCAGAGCACGCGTAGCAATACGGCCCCAACCCCAGCCATCGCTACATAGTGGAGCTAGTACCTCGAGTACACAATTACGCCCTTACAATTCCATGGGCATAGGGGAAGGGGCAGATAAAACGGCATGCCAACAATACGGCGTCAAACGTACTAGGGGCTGCCGGATTCTTCTTTTCTTTCAGGACTCCATACTCTGGATACAGTGTTCGGCCTCGCTGCCGCACAGACGGTACAGGACCCAGGAAAGCAGACAAAACAACGCCGCATCATGGAACTCTCAGGTGGTCTCTATTTCAAGCGATATATCTGTTTCTAAATTCCGCGGCCTACGCCTGGTCAGGACATGTTAAATAGTCTAATTTTTTTTCTCGCACTACTTGTATCGTTCGGCTTGAATAAACAGCCTCCTCATAAATAATGCATAGCTTTTTGTCTATTTTTTGCATTATCTTCTTTTAATATACATATTGTTTACTCAAATAACATGATCGCACCCGTACACCATGGTACGGCAAACCACGCCAGGGGCTTTATTACCCTTCTATCTGGTGTGAGAAGTCCGTCCACTTTCACAAGTGCGGCACCCCGAACTTATAGTATTATATGCATCGGCTCCGAGTCATGATTTTGGTCATATGTTGGGTTTGCCCAGCTCCTATGTTTTGGTGCCTTACGTTCCGCTCTATCGGCTAAGGTAGCACTAGGAGAACCACTGCGATTGTGCCCCAAATCAGGTGGGTGAGCACCTCAGTGGAGAAAGCTAAAACAGACTGTCATGATAAGGCGCGAGACCGGTCGCTGTTCGAGAGGTTTTTCGAGTCCCTAAAGGCTTATGCCGCTTCGAGCGGAGAGCTGGTTAAGTCCGGCTAAAGGCGTGGATAGTGCCCCGAATTCGGCCTTCCGAACTAGGGGCTTCGCCGAAATTTAAAATTATAACGTTCTATGGCTAAGTGAGAGTGTTCAAGCTTTATAGTCCGATTGCCTGGTTCGCTGTGCTGAGCGCCTCCCTCGAAGGACCCAACTATGGGAGCAAGAGCCCTCAGGTTTATCCCGAACACCCCAGCACTAGTTGCATGGGGGCAGAAGCCGACGACTCGCCATCTCTCAGTTATTGATAAACGGCCGCACAGAAAATAATATTTTAAATTCAGAAAGCATTGCTTAAGCGCATATGAACAAGTTTTCAGCGCACAGGATACAAACGAGCGAGTTCATTGAAATATTACATCTTTGGCACACTCATCCGCGACAAGGCGAGCTCCAGCAAGAACTTCCTTGTAATAGTTCTCGGGCTTGCGATGCTCCTTCCCCTGCGGCAGCCCGTCCTTCACCAGTTTCTCTCCGTCCAGCTTACCCCAGTGTACCCTTACACGGGCAAGGGCCCTCCGGGCACCTTCTATGCAGACGGAGCGCTTGATGACCTCAAGCCGTGGACAGGCCTCCACCAGCCGCCGCACCAGCCCGAAGTGGCTCCCAGGCAGGGCCTCTCCAGTCCACAGCCGAACTAGTAAGCCCTTCATGGCCTGTTCGGCCGCCTTGTGGAGCTCGGCCAGCTGCTTCAGCTGATCGCTTAAGGGCACAGGGTGTCCGGCCTCAGAATACTGAGACCAGAACACACTCTCCGTCGAGCTGTCCTCTTCAGCTCGGTAGAATGCGGCGGCGGCGGCTGCGCTGCGGGGAAGATCGAAGAACGCCCCTGGAGAACTCCGGATTCTGGTAAGTAATAGGTATTTCACCTTTATATTCCTACTTTGCATTAAGAATGCCTTACCCGTTGCTATCTTTTTCACATCCTCCAACTCTTGGAGGGCCTTTTGGGCTTCGGCCTTGGCACTCTTGGTGGTCTCAACAGCCGACGCGAGCTCGGATGCTTGCGTTTTTGCCTCAAGCTCCAAACCCTCATGTTTCTTCATGAGAGCTTGCATCTCTTGCTGCACCTCGCCGACTTGGACCCCAAGCTTTTCTCGCTCGGCGCGCTCCTCGGCCGCTTTCTTCTCGGCCTCAGCCAGCGCCTGCTTCAGGGTTGCCACCTCAGTTGTGGCCCCTACAATAAGCAGTACAATCCTGTTATTTCTTTTTGCAATCAAGCCTCTCTATAGGCACCTTTTATTTTTTTAGGGGTATTTCTTACCTTCCTTTTCCACGAGCTGCCTTTTGGCAAGGCGAGCTCTTGCTCGGACCGCTCGAGGTCCTTTTTCAGGACTTCCACCTGCGCAGTCAGTGCGGCGGTGGACAGCAGGGAAGCCTGCATATGCATATTCGACTTTTTATTATTAGACTCCTGCGAAAATTATTAGATCCTCTATTCGGCTTTTCTTTCCGAACACCGAACAGAGCATCAGGGGCTACTGTCTATGCGGTAATGAATTTAGCATATTTTTTGCTTACCTGGAAGCCTGTTAGAAGGCTAGCGCAAGCTTCATTCGGTCCGCTCTTGGCGGACTGAACCCGTTGGACCACCGCACTCATAACAGTACGGTGCTCCTCGTCGATGGTGACGCCTTCAAGCGCCTCCAACAGACTATCCGGCGCCTCTGGTTGGACAGAGGTCGCCGGCTCAGATGGCTTACTCCTCTTGGAAGGAGTTCGCCCACTGTGAGCCAGGACGGTTGAGTCCGGCGCGGTGTCCGGCACAAAGCCGGACTGGGAGCCCTGGGGGGTTTCATCCCCTTTACTCCTGGGGTCCAGAGGATTGCCTTGCGGCTCCTCCAGGACCACCTCCTCCTGCCCCGTTCGGCGGGACGCCGCTTCGGCGTCGTCCGCCCCGCTGGGGGAGACTGTGGGCGGGACAGAGTTCATGTCCGACGAATCCAGGGAGCCGCTCGATGAATCATCGAGTGCGGCTCGGGGCGGGCTGCGCGAATAGCATTCGACATTAGAGTAAGCTGCGCACTTGAAGATACTATGAGTCATTCTGGTATGTGAATACTTACGATGTCGCCGGATGCTTGGTTCTGTCCGGCCACTCCTTTCCGCCCTCTTCGGCGTTGGGGGAGCAGTCCGGCGGAGGGGTCTTCCTTTTCCTCGACCCCTCGGCCTCCCCTGTTGGGGCGGCCTTCTTCTTTTTCGCTCCCCTCGCTGGAGGGGAGAGCTTCCTTGTTGCTCCTCCTTGTTTTCACGAGAGGAGGGCGTCGCAGACTCGCCAGATGACGAGCTCGACACCACCACATTGCAGGCACTCTTTCGAGTCCCGGTGGTCTTCTTCTTCTTGACCTTCTTCTCCGGCACCACATAGGGCGTCGGAGCCATTAGCTTCTCTAAGAGAGATGGGGCTGGGTCTTCGGGCAGAGGAGCCGGACAGTTGATTGGTCCGGCTATCTTCAGCCACGCCTGTCAAAGGCAAAGGGAGTTTTTAGATCCCACATAGAGTTAATCTATGTAGAAAAGCTTAACGAACCTGTGAAAGGTATAAATAGCTTACCTCGCCAGCATTGCGCTGCGAGCTGTATCCGTGGTCCTCGGAAGCGGATGTGGGGCACTCGGCGCCTTTGGTTAGCACCTTCCAAACGTCTTCATACGTCGTGTCGAAGAGCCTATTGAGGGTTTGGTGCTGCGCCGGGTCGAATTCCCACAAAGTGAAATCCCGTTCTTGGCACGGGAGGATCCGGCGAACGAACATGACGTGGATGATGTTGACATGCCAGATGGGCTTGTTCATCAGGGACCGGATGCAAGTTTGCAGTCCGGTCACTTCTTCTTCGTTGCCCCACGATAGGCCCGTCTCTTTCCAGGACATGAGCCGCGTGGGGGGTCCGGATCGGAACTCAGGGGCCGCGACCCATTTTGAGTCGCGTGGCTCGGTGATGTAAAACCACCCTGCCTGCCACCCCTTTAAGGACTCCACAAAGGAGCCATCGAACCAGAGTGCGTTGGCCATTTTGCCGGCCATAGCACCTCCACACTCCGCCTGGGTGCCAGACACCACCTTGGGCTTGACATTGAAGGTCTGGAGCCAGAGGCCGAAGTGGGGGCGGATGCGGAGAAAGGCCTCACACACGACGATAAACGCCGAGATATTGAGGATAAAGTTTGGGGCGAGATCGTGGAAGTCCAGGCCATAGTAGAACATGAGCCCCCGGACAAAAGGGTGAAGTGGAAAACCCAGTCCGCGGAGGAAATGGGGGAGAAAAACTACCCTCTCATGGGGCCTTGGGGCGGGAAGAAGCTGCCCCGCCTCGGGAAGCCGGTGCGGGATGTCCTTGGACAGATATCCGGCCTTCCTAAGCTTTTTGATTTGACCCTCTGTAACGGAGGAAGCCATCCACTTGCCACCCGCTCCGGACATCGCTGGAGCAGGTTGGGGAAGAAAGAGCGAACTTGGGCGTTGGAGCTTGAGTGCGCAGGAGATGGATGGGCAAAGGAGGAAGAAGGCGTAGGTGAAAGAGGTGGATCTTTATCCCCTTATATAGGCTGATGCCGTTATGCGTCCCCACCTACCTAATAAAACTCGCTTGCCGCTCACACGCCGTGGTAAGTGGCGCGGTTGGGTTACCCACGTCTGCATTAATGAGAATCCCGTTAAAAGGGGCACACGATCTCTACTTCGACAAGACGTGCCAAGGAAACCGCCTAGTTGAACGTGCTGCGGTGGAACAACAAAAAATAATCCATACAGAAGGCTTGGTCGCAGTGTTATGACGCACTGCGGAATATGTCAGCAGATTTGATTCGTGTTTGTATTATTCTCCATATGGCAATACGTGGAAACTTGTTTTGCAGAGCCGGACACTATTTTTTGGTGTTTATTATCTTCTTGAAGAATTTGGAGGAGGAACCCGCCTTGCAATGCCGAAGACAATTTGCGCGCCGGACTCGTCGTCATTGAAGCCTGGTTCAGGGGCTACTGAGGGAGTCCTGGATTAGGGGGTGTTCGGATAGCCGAACTATATCTTCAGCCGGACTCCAGGACTATGAAGATACAAGATTGAAGACTTCGTCTCGTGTCCGGAAGGTTCTTTCCTTGGCGTGGAAGGCAAGCTAGGCGTGCGGATATTCAAGATCTCCTACCAATGTAACCGACTCTGTGTAACCCTAACCCTATCCGGTGCCTATATAAACTGGAGGGTTGTAGTCCGTAGGACGAACACATCATAACCATCATCATACCCATAGGCTAGCTTCTAGGGTTTAGCCTCCTTGATCTCGTGGTAGATCTACTCTTGTACTACCCATATCATCAATATTAATCTAGCAGGAGTAGGGTTTTACCTCCATCGAGAGGGCCCAAACCTGGGTAAAATAAAATGTCCCTTGTCTCCTGTTACCATCCGACCTTGACGCACAGATCGGGACCCCCTACCCGAGATCCGCCGGTTTTGACACCGACAGGGTGCCTTGGGCATCTCCAAGCTTAGGCTCTTGCCACTCCTTAATCCATAGTCCATCAAATTCTTACCCAAAACTTGAGAACTTCACAACACAAAACTCCAACAAAAAATCTCATAAGCTCCTTTAGTATAAGAAAATAAATCACCACTTTTGGTACTGTTGTGAACTCATTCTTTATTTATATTGGTGTAATATCTACTGTATTCCAACTTTTCCATGGTTCATACCCCCCGATACTAGCCATAGATGCATCAAAATAAGCAAACAACACGCGAAAAATAAAATATGTCAAAAACAGAACAATCTGTAGAAATTTGGAGATTTCTAATACTTCTGTAAATCCAAAAATTCTGAGAAATTAGGAAGTCCTAGACAATTTTTTTATTAATCCTCTTTAGAAAGAATTAGTATTTTATAGCGCTTTTGTTAAAAATTAAAACTAATCTCCTGGGCACAAAAGTTTATGTTTTTCAGCAGGATCAAATTAACTATTACCATAGGCTATCCCAAAGGTCTTGGCACAAACACTAATTAAAACACAAAACCAAATCTAACCAGAGGCTAGATGATTTATTCAAAGCAAAACAGGACCTATAAAGGAAGAACAAAAATAAAATTGGGTTGCCTCCCAACAAGCGCTATTGTTTAACGTCCCTAGCTAGGTATAAAAATACGAATGGATCTAAGTATTCTCATCTTCGGTGTTCAATTCTTTTCTCATCAAGTCTTCCAAAACTTGTCTAAGTAATTCTATTCTTTTTTTATATTCCTCCTAGTCGATGAACTTAGATCATGAAAAGGACTTTGATTGGTAACCTTAACATTCATAAACCCGTAATCAGGATCATTCCCCGTAAATATCATCATATAAAATATGTAGCTCGTTTCTAATGGGTTCCTTCATCATTTTATTCAACCAATCCCTATTAAATCCTACATAAATTCCTCTAGTTATCCAATCAAATGCTTCAAAAGTTTCAATATACAAAGCTTGAGAGATCTCAGAATGGGGAACCATTTTCCTAAGATTTTCACTATAAGATTGATAATCCCTCGATTCCAAACTACGCATAGTTCCTTTATCATGAAGGATGTCTATGATTGGAGGGTGTTCAACAACCTTTTTATAGAAAGCAAACATATCCCTAGCCTCTTGGATAATAAAGTCAAATTCACGCATAAGAATAATAGTGGCAATCTTTTTAGCTATAGGGTGATTGATTTTAGGGAGTTCATAAAACACGGTTTGCAAAGCAGGATGAAGATGCACAAATTTTCTTTCTAATTTCTCAACAAGCATCACAATAGCATCAGCATAACAATTTGTCTTAAGAAGAATAGTTCTTTTATTAATAGGCTAGGATCTAGTACACTTAAAAAATTCTTGAATAATACTTTTCCCTATAATATTACCGTCTCCTATACGAAAGATTTTAGTTTTGTAATTAGGAGGCTTTTCAGCTCTGGGATCCAAAGAGCAAGTTTCAAGATTCTCCTCAAGATTTTCAGCGATAACATCCCCAGTTTCAGAGCAAACGAGTAAACGAAGAAGACGAACAGAAGAGGAGCGAAGAAAAGGCGAATATTTTCAAAAATAGTTTTAGAAGTGGGGGAGGGGAAAACGAGAGGCTAATGGTAAATAATGTAATGCGAGAGATGAGAGTTTATGATGGGAACTTGGCATGTCTTGGCTTGGTGTAGATCTCCCCGACAAAGGCGCCAGAAATCCTTCTTGCTACCTCTTGAGCTTGCGTTGATTTTTTTCGTTGAAGAGGAAAGGGTGATGCAGCAAAGTAGCGTAAGTATTTCCCTCAGTTTTGAGAACCAAATTATCAATCCAGTAGGAGACTACGCAAAAAGCCACCGAATACCTGCAAAAACAAACACCAACTTGCAACCAACGCGACAAAGGGGTTGTCAATCCCTTTACAGTTATTCGCAAAGTGAGATCTCATAGAGATGGATAAGCGGTAAAGTAATATTTTTGGTATTTTTGGTTTATGGAATAGAAAGTAAAAGATTGCAAAGTAAGGGAACAGCGACAGAAAATGGCAACTAGAGGGGAAACTAATATGATGTAAAATAGACCCGGGGCCATAGGTTTCACTAAAGGCTTCTCTCAAGATAGAAATTATTATCATGGGTGAACAAATTACTATTGAGCAATTGATAGAAAAGCGCAAAGTTATGATGAAATATAAGGCAATGCTCATGAATATAGGCATCATGTCCGTGTCAAGTAGACTGAAACGATTCTGCATCTACTACTATTACTCCACACATCGACCGCTATCTAGCATGCATCTAGAGTATTAAGTTCATAAGAATAGAGTAACGCCTTAAGCAAGATGACATGATGTAGAGGAATTAACTTAAGCAACATGATGAAAACCCCATCTTGTTATCCTCGATGGCAACAATACAATACGTGTCGGTTCCCCTTCTGTCACTAGGATCGAGCACCGCAAGATTGAACCCAAAGCTAAGCACTTCTCCCATTGCAAGAAAAACCAATCTAGTTGGCCAAACCAAATTCATAGTTCGAAGAGACTTGCAAAGATATCAAATCATGCATAAAAGAATACAGAGGAGATTCAAATAATATTCATAGATAAGCTGATCATAAATCAACAATTCATTGGATCTCGGCAAACACACCACAAAAGAGTATTACATCGAATAGATCTCCAAGAACATCGATGAGAACTTTGTATTGAGAATCAAAGAGAGAGAAGAAGCCATCTAGCTACTAGCTATGGACCCGTAGGTCTGAAGTAAACTACTCACGCTTCATCGTAGAGGCAATGGTGTTGATGTAGAAGCCCTCCATGATCGAATCCCCCTCCGGCAGGACGTCGGAAAAGGCCCCAAGATGGGATCTCACAGGTACAGAAGGTTGCGGCGGTGGAAAAGTGGTTTCGTGGCTCCCCTGGATGTTTTGGGGGTATAAGAGTATATATAGGAGGAAGAATTCGGTCAGGAGAGTTACGAGGGGCCCACAAGGTCAGGGGGCGCGCCCTCCACCCTTGTGGCCGCCTCGAGGCTCCTCTGACTTGCACTCCATGTCTCCTGGATGTCTTCTGGTCCAAGAAAAATCACAGAAAAGTTTTATTCCGTTTGGACTCCGTTTGGTATTCCTTTTCTGCGAAACTCTAAAACAACGAAAAAACAGAAACTGGCACTGGGCTCTAGGTTAATAGGTTTGTACCAAAAATGATATAAAATAGCATATTAATGCATATAACACATCCAAAACAGATAATATAATAGCATGGAATAATCAAAAATTATAGATGCGTTGGAGACGTATCAATGCTCCTTTTGGATGTCTGACTCAGCGACTTTCAGCATCGCGAACAACTCAGAGACTGAGTTGTTCATCCCTTGCATGTTTTAGTTCAACACAAAGCTATTCTAGCTATGTGGTAGCTACTGCGCGAGCCATTGATCTACAACATAAATTTGCAACGGCAACTTCGGACTATTGTTCATGATAATGAGTTCAATTAATCATATTACCTAAGAAATCCCACTCAAATCAACATCCCTCCGGTTGTTCGAGTGTAACACGATCCAAATTCACCAACCCAAGTCCGATCATCATGTGAGATGAGGTGGTTTCAATGGTGAACTTCTCCATGTTGATCATATCTACTATATGACTCGTGTTTGACTTTTCGGTCTCTTGTGTTCCGTGGCCATGTCTGTACATGCTAGGCTCGTCAAGTTTAACCCAAGTGTTCCGCATGTGCAACACTGGCTTGCACCCGTTGTATGTGAACGTAGAGTCTAACACCCGATCATCATGTGGTGCTTCGAAACGACGAACTTTCGCAATGGTGCACACTTGGGGAGAACGCAATTTTATCTTGAAATTTTAGTGAGGGATCACCTTATAATGCTACCATCGTCCTAAGAAAAATAAGATGCACGAAAGGATTAACATCACATGCAAATCATAAGTGACATGATATGGCCATCAACTTGTGCTTTTGATCTCCATCTCCAAATCACTGGCATGATCTCCATCGTTGCCGGCATGACACCATGATCTCTATCATCATGATCTCCATCATCATGTCGCCATCGGGGTTGTCACGCCAAACATGCTTCTACTACTATTGCTACTGCTTAGAGATAAAGTAAAGCATTACATAGCACTTAATGATTAACACACATGTCATACAATAATTAAAGACAACCCTATGGCTCCTACTGGTTTCCGTTTGCATCGACATGCAAGTCGATATAAACTATTACAAACATGATCATCTCATACATCAAATATATTTCACCATGTCTTTGGCCATATCATATCACAACATACCCTACAAAAACAAGTTAGACGTCCTCTACTTTGTTGTTGCATGTTTTACGCGGCTGCTATGGGTATCCAGCAAGCACGATTCTTACCTACGCAAAGCCACAAGGTGATATGCAAGTTGCTATTTAACCTTATACAAGGACCGCCTTCGTCGAATCCGATTCAACTAAGGTGGGAGAGACAGATACCCGCCAGCCATGTTTATGCAACAAAGTCACATGTCTGTCGATGGAACCAGTCTCATGTACGTGGACATGTAAGGTTGGTCCGGGCCGCTTCATCCCACAATACCGCTGAATCAAGAAAAGACCAAGGAAGGAAACAATATAAATATCAACACCCACAATCTCCTTTGTGTTCTACTCGTGATGTCATCTACGCATACACCTAGCTCTGATACCAATGTTGGGGAACGTTGCATGGGAAACAAAAAATTTCCTACGCTCACCAAGATCAATCTAGGAGATGGACATCTACGAGAGGAGAGATTGCATCTACATACCCTTGTAGATTTCTAAGCGGAAGTGTTAAGAAACACGGTTGATGTAGTCGAACGTCTTCGTGATCCAATCACGATCCGTCCCGCGAACTCCCGATCCAAGTGCCGAAAGGACGGCACCTCCGCGTTCAACACACGTACGGCTTGATGATGCCTTCACCTCCTAGATCAAGAGAGTGATGGTGAACTAGTAGCTCGAGTCCTCCGGCAGCAGGACGGCATGGTGGCGGTGGTGATGGAGGAATCTCAGCAGGGCTTCGCTAAGCACTACGGAGAGGAAGATGGCTACGAGGGAGAGGAGGGGCAGCGCCATGGCGTGGAGATGTGTTCTCTGGGGTGCGGCTGCCCTCTCTCTACCTCTCTATATATAGGGGAAGGGAGGAGGGGTGACGCCCCTAGGGTTTCCCCTAGGGGGTGGCGGCCAGGGTAGATGGGATCTCCCCTAGGGTGAATTGCCCCCCAAGCCGGGAGGTGGGAAGCCCTAGGCGGGCGCCCCCAACCCTCCTGGTTACGTGAGATGGGGTGAGGGGGCCTCTAAGCCCCTTAGTGGGCTGTTTTTTCCCTCCCCTTGGCCCACGGGCCCCCCAACACTTGTCGGGCCCCCGAAACCCCTTTCGGTGATGCTGGTCATCACCCGATACCCCCTGAACAATTCCGGGCTCCAATACCCTTCGTCTAATATATCAATCTTCACCTCCGGACCATTCTGGAGTTCCTCGTCACATCCGGGATCTCATCCGGATTCCGAACAACCTTCGGTAACCACCATAATGACTCAACTATACTTATGTCGTCACCAAAACGTTAAGTGTGTAGAACCTGCGGATTCGAGAACTATGCAGACATGACCGAGACACCTCTATGGTCAATAACCAATAGCAGGACCTGGATGCCCATATTGGTTCCTACATATTCTATGAAGATCTTATCGGAACCTCGATGTCAAGGATTCAACTAATCCCGTATGCAGTTCCCTTTGTCTATCGGTATGTTACTTGCCCGAGATTCGATTGTTGGTATCTCCATACCTAGTTCAATCTCGTCACCGGCAAGTCTCTTTACTCGTTCCGTAATACAAGATCCCGTAACTAACTCATTAGTCACATTGCTTGTAAGCTTACTGTGATGTTGTATTACCGAGTGAGCCCTGAGATACCTCTTCGTCATACGAAGTGACAAATCCCAGTCTTGATCCATGCCAACTCAACAGACACCCTCGGAGATACCTGTAGAGCACCTTTATAGTCACCCAGTTACGTTGCGATATTTGGTACACACAAGGCACTCCTCCGGTGTCGGTGAGTTGCATGATCTCATGGTCATAGGAACATATACTTGACATGCACAAAAACGATAGTAATAAACTTGATACGATCATATGCTACGTTCATAGTTTGGGTCTTGTCCATCACATCATTCTCCTAATGATGTGATCCCGTTATCAAATGACAACTCATGTCCATGACTAGGAAACCATAGCCATCTTTGATCAACGAGCTAGTCCGGTATAGGCTTACTAGGGGCATGTTGTTGCCTATGTATTCACACATGTATTTGAGTTTTCGGTTAATACAATTATAGCATGGATAATAAACGATTATCATGAACAAGGAAATATAAAAATAACAACTTTATTAATGCCTCTAGGGCATATTTCCAACAGATTCCAACTCCCAAAAATTACATATATTCCAAAATAATTATCCGTAACATTTTATTGCATTTGGACTTTGTTTGATATGTATTTTATGCGAAACAGAAAAATGCAACAAACAGGAACTCGCAGTGGGCACTGGATCAATAGTTTAGTCCAATAAATCATATAAAAAGTTGCCAAAATATGTGAAAGTTGTATAATATTCGCATGAAACAATAAAAAATTATAGACACGACGGAGACGTATCAAGGATCTTATTCAATCCATAGGTAGGTATGGTGGACATTCATGGCAGGAAACTGGGTTTAAAGGTTTTTGGACGCACAAGTAGTATTGCTACTTAGTATGATTTTTTGGCTAGCAAAAGATATTAGGGAAACACCACATGTTGGAGGATCCATGACAATATAACTTCTATGCAAATATACACAACCATAACTCATTACGTTGTTTTCCATGTCCACCTTCAACTAATTTGCTCAAGTTTTAAAATAATTAATGGGTATTCACAATCATAGAAGATGTCCAAGATAATGAATTTGTATGTGAAAGTTCTCTTCCTTATACTAATCATTCATGAATTGCTTGTATGACCAATATTGTGATTGTCAAGCTTCAAAAGATTTCACTTTCTAAACCAAATGTGAAGCTACTACTAGGCATGATATGAACATATAATTTCAACTTCAAGACATTCAATTCATTCAACAATTTACTCACAGGATATAAGTGAAGCACGAGAGTAAATGACAAACTACTCCAAAAAGATATAAGTGAAGATCAAACGAGTAGTCATGTAAATGGGTAGCTATTTGAGGAATCTCTTTTATTTAAAAACTTTTAGATCTAAGTATCTAATTAAAACATCAATTAAAACAAAATAAAATGACACTCCATGAATAGCACACATCATGTGAAGAAGCAAAAACTTAGGCTCAACCGAGGCTAACCGATAATTGTTGATGAAGAAAGGTGGGATGCCTACCGGGGCATCCTCAAGCTTAGATGCTTGAGACTTCTTGGAATATTAACTTGGGATGCCTTGGGCATCCCAAGCTTTATCTTTTGTGTCTCCTCAATTCCTTTTATATCACGGTTTCCCTAAATCTTAAAAACTTCATCCACACAAAACTCTACAAGAACTCGTCAGATAAATTAGTATAAATCAATGCAGTAACCTTATCATTCTCTACTATAGCAAATCACTAAAATTATTATTTAACATTGCATACTAAATTCCTCTGCATATTTAATACTTATATCCTCAAAATAGAATCATTAACCAAGCAAACATATGCAAACAATGCAAACATAACAGCAATCTACTAAAACAGGCTAGTCCATAAAGGATGCAAGAATATCAGTACTTCTTTAACTCAAAAAATTTAGAAAATTTATCACTCTGTAGAAAATTTTCCATATCTTACTTTGCAAAAAGTTTCAACATTTTATCACATTCTGAATTTTCTCAGGAATTCATGCACTACCGTGCAAGTGTCTGTTTTCAAACAGCCACATATAGACTTGCAAAATAAGCATGGTAAAGGCTATACTTGACATTCTTATTGAAATGAAAGATGCAAAACATTACTATAAATAACATCAAGAAAATCCTAAAAAAAATAAAATAATGCTCCAAGCTTCATATCATGTGATGAATGAAAATATAGCTCCAAGTGAGGTTACCGATAATATTGGATACGAAAAGGAGATGCCTTCCGGGGCATCCCCAAGCTTAGTTGCTTGGTTCTTCCTTGAATATTACCTTGGGATGCCTTGGGAATCCCCAAGATTAGGATCTTGCCACTCCTTATTCTCCTCATATCGACATCTCACCCAAAACTTGAAAACTTCAATCACACAAAACTTAACAGAACGTCGTGAGATGCGTTAGTATGATAAAGAGCAAATCATTCAATTTGGTACTGTCAAGACAAGATTCGTAATTGTTCTCACACAATTCCTACCGTACCTTATCATTTCCACAATTTATATAGAGCAATATAAGCCATAGAAACTAGGAAACAAGCAAACTATGCATTGAAAACAGAATCTGTCAAAAACAGAACAGCCTCTAACGATCTGAACAATGACCATACTTTTGCTACTCCAAAAATTCTGAAAAATTAGGAGAACTTATAGAATTTATATATAAATCATCTATTAAAAAATTAGATAAAAAGCACGTTCCAGTGAATTTCTAAAATGCATGCACTGAGTGCAAAAGTTTTTGTTTTTGCACAGAATCAATTCAACTATCATCCAGACTATCCCAAAGGCTTTACTTGGCACTTTATTGAAACAAAAGCTACAAAACATTATTACTACAGTAGCCTAATCATGTGAACATACAAAAACAGTAGGTAAAAGTGTTGGGTTGTCTCCCAACAAACACTTTTCTTTAATGTCTTTTTAGCTAGGCATGATTATTTCAATGATGCTCGCATAAAAGATAAGAATAGAAACATAACAGGAGCATCATAAATCACATGGAAATCACATTTAAGTCTAACCCACTTCCTATCCATAGGGATTTTGTGAGCAAACAATTTATGGGAACAAGAATCAACTAGCATAGGAAGGAAAAACAAGTGCAACTTCAAAACTTTCAACACATAGAGAGGAAACTTGATATTATTGAGATATGTAAAAGCAAATGTTCCTCCCTCATAATAATTTTCAATAGCATCATGAATGAACTCAACAATGTAGCTATCACATAAAGCATTCTTTTCATGATCCACAAGCATAATTTTTTTATTACTCTCCACATAAGCAAATTTATTCTCATCAATAGTAGTGGGAGCAAACTCAACAAAATATTTATCATGTGATACTTGATTGGGATAATCCAATTAAAAATAAAAATCATGATGACATGTTTCATGGTGATTATTATTCTTTGTAGCATACATGTCATCACCATAATCATCATAGATAGGAACTTTTTTATCATAGTCAATTGAAACCTCTTCCAAAATAGTGTATTCATCACTAAATAAAGTTATGACCGCTCCAAATCCACTTTCATAATTATTAGGATAAGATTTAACACCCTCCAAAATAGTGGGATCATCATTACCTAGAGTTGACACTCTTCCAAACACACTTTCATCATTATAATCAGCATAAGTAGGAGGCATGCAGTCATCATAATAAATATTCTCATTAAAACTTGGGGGACTAAAAATATCATCTTTATCAAACAAAGTGTAGCGACCAGACCTCAGACAATCTGATCTCTGTGCTCAGGTGTCATCCCTGGATCAGTAATGCTGACACCACACAGTACTTGAAGGATTTATAACAGAGTAGCAATCACACACTTATTACATCGAATGTCTCGAAAGAGAACTTATTACAATAAATATGGCTTAAGGCCATCTAATAACGATAACAGCGGAAGGCTTGGAAGATAAGCGAGTCCATCAACTCCAACAGCATCACTGAGTATAGAACCACGACCTAAAAGCACCTTACTCGTCGTCTGAAAAGTCTGCAACATGAAACGTTGCAGCCCGAAAACGGGTCAGCACATGGAATATGCTGGCAATGTAACACATAGAGAGTAATGAAAGACATAAGGCTATACTATATGCATATATGGCTGGTGGAAAGCTCTATGGTTACATTTTTGCGTAAAGCCAATTTTTCCCTACTGCAAAGGAATAAATTTTATTTAACTATCATGGTGGTTGTTAAACATTGAGAATGCTTGACAGCATCCTCAATCCCAATTAAGCATCATCATTAAAACCCCACAATATTAATTAAAGTAACATGATGAGATTCACATGATAATCCACGTACTAGATACTCAAAACGTCCATAACCGGGGACACGACTAACCATGATTAGTTTATACACTCTGCATAGGTTGCGCACTTTTCCCCACAAGACTCGATCTCCTCCGTTGGGATTCTCGCACTACATGGTGTTTGAGAAACGGATGACCGAGACATAGTCTTTCAGAAGCGCTAGCACCTTACGATGGGTAGACCGTTACACCTACTTTCCCCTACATCTGCTAGTCTACCACTGTAAGAGTTCGCACGACTTAGTCAACTATGCTAGAGCCCATAGTAGCTTGTGGCTACACATGGAAGTTTCTAGCATGAATAATCTCATGATCCCTTTGAGCCTGGGTGGCGGTCCATAAGAAAACAACAGGCAATCCTGGAATACCCAGGTACCTCAATCCACCCAGATGTGTGTTTCAGTTGCCACCTTAAATAAACCATTAATTAACAATCTCACATCTGTCATGGATATCACTCACCCAATCCACGTCTACTGGCATAGCATGGCATATAAGCAAACGTAGAAGTAACTCCCAAAGGTTTGATAATAGAACGGGAAATAGGTACTACCTCAACTACTTCCCATCCCACAATTTAATTAGATCCTAATCATGCAATGTTTGAGGATTGATCTAATGCAATAAAACTGGGTAGTAAAAAGGTATGATCAAAGTGTTACTTGCCTTGCTGATGATCCGCGAAACCTAGAGATTCGAAGTAACAGGCGGCACATTCCGGATACTCTATCGCAAACAAACAAATAAGCATACAATAAGTACTCATCTAATACAATAAGTACTCATCTAACAAACAGGCGGCACACTTCGTTTTACTAATATGGACCTAAGTCAAATTTTACAGAAGCAAAAACTTGTTTAAGTTGGTTATTCAGAAAGAGGGTTTCGAGACGAAACTCCGGGCGCTTGAATCGCCTGATTCCGATAAACGAGCGAAAAGTTATACTAAAACGAAAATCGGATCAAAAATCGCGATCAGAAATAATCGCGGAAAATCCGAGAAAAAGAAAAACGACGAACAGCTTAACGAACAAACGTTTGTTATCTGGATCTAAACGATGAACGCGTTCATTAAAACGAACGAACGAGCGAACGCTCGCTAATTAACCTAACCGGAAAAAAACGATCTAAATAAAAAAAGGATCTAAAAAAATAAACCACGGTTAAAAAAATTGGGCCGTTTTCTGAGGAAAACCGCCGGCGACGGCGGCTACCCCGGGCGGCGGGACGGCTGGGTCCGGCGGCGAGCTCCGGTGCTGGCGGGCGGCGACGGCGGCGGGATCCGGCGGCGAGACGGCGGGGCGGTGCGGCGCGGGCGGCGGCGGTGGCGGGGCGGCACGGGCGGCGCTAGGGTTCAGGGTGGCGGGGCGGCTCGGTGGGCTGCGTGGTCGGGCGCCCCGGCTTTAAAGGCCAGCCCCGGAGGAGTCCGGGCCTAACACGGCCCGTAGGTCGGTTCGCGTTTTTTTTAAAAAAATAAGTACGCTTAGAAAAAAACAAAAGGAATACTAAACGGACTCCAAAAATCCCGAAATAAATTCTTGCCGACTTCTAAAATCAAGTCGGACAAAGTGAACATTTATTTGGGGCCTAAATGCAATTTTGAAAAACGCACATTTTTCCTAAATTCAAATAAAATAGCGAAAAACTCCGAAATAAAATCTTATTTGATTTTTTTATTAAATCTTCATTATTCCTTTATTTTGGGAAAGTCATTTTATTCCTTCTCTTATATTCTGACAGTAGAAATAATTGAAGATAAAATAAATAAAATCAAATGATCCTATTTTCAAAATTTGAGAAAACTCAAATATGAAAATAACAAAATCTCCAACTCTCTCCGTGGGTCCTTGAGTTGCATGAAATTTCTAGGATCGAGCCAAAATGCAATAAAATATGATATGCAAGTGATGATCTATGTATAACATACCAAATTGAAAATTTGGGATGTTACACAAAGCATCCCAAGCTTATGGCTTTGCATATCATTAGCATCATGGATATTCAAAAAATTCATACTAACAACATTGCAATCATGCTCATCATTCAAATATTTTATGCCAACCATTTTATTGAATTCTTCTTCTATCAATTGAGCACAATTTCCTTCCCATCATTTTCAAGAAAGACATGATAAAGATGAATAATTTGAGGCCACCTCAAATCCATTTTTGTAGTTTTCTTTTTATAATCCAAACTAGTGATAAAACAAGAAACTAAAAGATTCAATTGCAAGATCTAAAGATATACCTTCAAGCACTCACCTCCCCGACAACGGTGCTAGAAAAGAGCTTGATGTCTACTACACAACTTGTTCTTGTAGACTCGTGTTGGGCCTCCAAGCGCAGAGTTTTGTAGGATAGTAGTAAATTTCCCTCAAGTGGACGACCTAAGGTTTATCAATCCATGGGAGGCGTAGGATGAAGATGGTCTCTCTCAAAACAACCCTGCAACCAAATAATAAAAAGTCTCTTGTGTCCCCAACACACCAAATACGATAGCAAATTGTATAGGTGCACTAGTTCGGCGAAGAGATGGTGATACAAGTGTAGTAATGATAGTAGATGTTGATTTTTGTAATAGGAACAACAGAAAACAACAATGTAGCAATTGATAAATTGCAGCACAAATGGTATTGCAATGCTTGAAAATGAGGCCTAGGGTCCGTACTTTCGCTAGTGCAATCTATCAACAATGCTAATCTAATTGGATCATATAACCATCCCTCAACGTGTGATGAAGAATCACTCCAAAGTTTAGCGGAGAACATAAGAAGAATTTTTTTGTAGGCTACAAAACCATCTAAAAGCTATTCTTTCCGATCAATCTATCCTAGAGTTTGTACTAAAATAACACCAAGATATTCTTTCTGCTCGATCTAACCAAGCGTTCGTACTAAAATAACACCATATGTTACACATCAACCAACTCTAATGTCACCTAGATACTCCAATGTCAACGTGAGTATCCTTGAGTTGATTATACGATATGCATCAAACAATTTCAGATTCATAATACTCAATGCAACACAAAGAACCTCAAAGAGTGCCCCAAGATTTCTACCGGAGAAACAAAGACGAGAGCGTGCATCAACCCATATGCATAGATTACCCCAATGTCACCTCAGGAATCCGCAAGTTGAGTGCCAAAACACATATCAAGTGAATCAATATGATACCCCATTGTCACCACGGGTATTCATAGTAATACATACATCAAGTGTTCTCAAATCCATAAAAGTATTCAATCCGATAAGAACAAAATCTCAAAGGGAAAACTCCATTCACAACAAGATAGAGAAGGGAAAACACCATATGATCCAACTATATTAACAAAGTCCGTGATACATCAAGATCGTGACATCTCATGAACACGAGAGAGAGAGAGAGAGAGAGAGAGAGAGAGAGATTAAACACATAGCTACTGGTACCACTACAAAAAAAGACACTTCCGTGATGGTACGTGTTTGTTACAGTAGGTCACGTTTTCTGTCATGCATGTACATCCATGACGATTTTAGGACATGATCAAGATAGTCATACCTGTGTTGTCGTAGAAGTGTTCCATGACATTACCAAAAATATCATCACGGAAGTGTCCACTTCCTTGATAATAAATCTCGCGTCATAGAAGTGCTTTCGTCAAGGGTGACCGACACGTGGCATCCACCGTAACAGCTCGCCGTTACGCTATCGGGTCCGGTTTTGGATCTGATAACCCGTTAACAGCCCCGACCAATGGGGATTTTCCACGTGTAAAATCATCATTGGCTGGAGGAAACACGTGTCGGCTCACTATTGGGAGAGATGTCATCCACTCATTGGACCAAAGGCGCCTATGATACATCAGCACGTGGCAGGGCCCAACAGAGGCCCATTCCTATGAAAAGGCTAGCCCGTTTGACTTGGTCAAAAGGTGGCGGTCCGGCCCATGGAAAGCTTGTTGACGGCCTGTTTGCATATAGCCCATTTACAGCCCGCTAACCCAGGGCCCATTACGACCTATCCGACTTAGGCCCAGTAGCGTCATCTGGGCCGTCCAATATGATTCCAGCCCATTTTAACTTCTCGCCCATGTATAGCCCATGAAGTCTTTTGTCCCATATGAGGCCCTTTGGAACTCTTGGCCCATTAACGGCCCATGGTGAAACTGGCCCATAATGAACAGTGTATCACTTTATACCCATTAACGACCCATTATACCGTTGGGCTCTTTCTAGCCCATGTTATCTTTCGGCCTTCTTAGGGCCCATTTATTCTTGGGCTCATTTCCAGCATTCGGTTACTTATGGCCCGTTACTGTCATTTTCTGCTTGTGGGCCAAATTGAGCCTGTGGTTACAGTCGGCCCGTTTGTGGCCCGTTAATACATTGGGCCATTTTCATAGCGTCATCAAATACGGCCGATTAATGACGGCCCGTTATGGTCGGCCCATGAACGGACGAATCCAACTCTAGCCCGTTTACGGCCATAATGACGTATGTTATTGGCCCATGTTTGGGCAATCGATCATACGGCCCGTAGAAGGCCCATTGATGATACGGCCCGTAGAAGGCCCATCGATGATACGGCCCGTAGAAGGCCCATTGTTTCTACGCCCCGTAGAAGGCCTATTATTTCTACGGCCTGTAGAAGGCCTAGTGTCACTACAATAAATATGTAGCCCATGGTTATTGTGGCCTAGTTTTAAAAAATAGGTTATTGCGGCCACTAGCAAACCACAGAAAAAGAACAGCACTGACTACAAGCAAACAAATAAACAAGACAACAAGGAAATAAATAAGCAAGCAACTTACTCTAGGCTATCACGGCTATTACACATATTACATCCACTGGGCATCAAAGTTCGCCACCAGTGCAAATATAGGGAACAAAGCAGCATATCATATACACTAGTTGTCAAAGTTGGCGACGAGTGCAAATAATCACCGCAGCAAAACAAGTCCAGAACTGAAACCACTTCAGAAGATAACAAGAAACAATATCCTCGGTACCCATAATGTTGGCAAGATGCTTAGCAAGCTCATTAACTTTCTCTTGTTTGGCGCTTAAATCCTCCAGCGCTTGCAGTTGCACCAGAAAGTATGCATCTGAATTCTGCAGGGACTTCCTCAGTCATTCAGCTTCCTGTCGCAGCACATCTGATCGATTTCTTTCAACTTGAAGTTGAGACTCAAGAAGACGAACTGATTCAGACAACAAGTTCGAAGAGCTTGTGCCAGTAGTAGTGTCCAGTAACTCGAACACTACATCAAGACAGGACTTTTGCGTTCTCTCACTGTCGTCAAGGTAGTTTTTATCAGCTTTCTTGGAGACCAACAGGGATGTCTCGCTATCTTGAACCTTATCTGCATTACTTCCTTTACCATTGCATAACGGGGTAGAGTTCTCCAATATTTTGTCCGCATTCTAAAAGAGAAACAAGCAGACACATCACAGGTTTACCATGTTGTATATGAAACTCATTTTCGTAAATCAGTTCAGTAGTAAAGTGCACAGGATAACAGCATGAAACAAACATATATCTATGTACCATGGTCACTTTACGGTCTAAATCATTCTAGTTTTTGTTGCCAAATCAAGATAGAGATACAGTTCAAATAATATTTGTTCAAGACAAAGCAGAATAGACAGAAACTATAAAGCAATAACAACACTTGTAATGTGCATGACATGAGAACATAATTGTTTATTCAATTGAAACTGAAATCAACATAGAGCAAGTTACAACAGCAAACCTGTTAAAGAAACAGGTTTAAAACATACCTGTTGCGCCATTGGAGTTTCAATTCCATCCTTCAAATTTGAAAATAGTTGGTCTGAGTAAATATAGTGATGCAAGAGCAAAGGAGTATGAACCATAGCTACAGAACCTGACCTGAGAACAATTCTTCTTCTCCTTTAAGCGTCGAGTTGGGATCCGGAGTGGTGGTCCTCGTGCTTTGGGCACTGCAGTTCCCTTACTAAGTGCTCGTGTTTGGGTGCTCTGTGGTGGAGACGATGTTGTGTCAACTGGAACTGGGTTACTATCTACTGGGGTTGGGGTTAGAAGGGGTGTAGCTGGTTCTCTATCCAACTGGGTAGGGGTATAATCTGCGAGAGTCTAGGTTATGTGTGGTGGGGCTGGTTCTTGGGCAAGTACAACCGTGGTTCTATCTGCATCAACTGGTAGCACTATCTTTTTTGAAGATCATGTTGTTACTCCCTTAGATACTGCCATCACCCTCTCCAATTCAAATGGCTGATAAACAAGAAAAGTAATTGAATGTACAGACATTGTATGATAGACAGGTGCAATGGATAGTGGGGAATAAAAGAAGGCATGAAATAATTCACATTTATGTTGTCTAACCAAACAGGATAGCATGACACAATTTCACATATATGATGGCTAACTAAATAGGATAGCATGACCCAATTTCACATTATGATGGCTAACTAAAAAAGATGGAAAGACATAGTTCAAAATATGATGACTATGTAAACAGGTTGACATGATATAACTATATAATGTGTTTATTAAATAGGTTGGCATGCCATAATTCACATACATGCCGCCTATGGAAACATGATAGCATGATATAATTCCCGGATAGAATGACATAATTCAAAACATGATGACTGTAAACACTAAACAGGATGAGATGATATAACTATATGATGTCGTTATTAAATGTGTTGCCATGCCATAATTTAGATAGATGTTGTGTATGTAAACATGATGGCATGATATAATTCAAATATATGATTTATATAGTAAGCAAGTAAGAAGATGGCAATCCATATATGATGTAAAAACTAAGCAATGCAAGACAACATGCATGACATGGGTAATATAACCCTGCCAAGTTTGAGCATAGACCTCACGGGGGAAATAGGACTGGTCATCAGTCTCTAAATCCTCCTCTGAGGAGCTCTCTGTATCCAGCAAGATGTCTACTTCAGCAGGTAGCATTGTCTGCTCTGAATACCTTGTTTTCACTCCAGATACTTCCATCACTTCTTCAAATGGCTGATGCACAGGACGAGTAGTTGAATGTACAAACGTTGTTGACAAATGGAACACGTAATACAAAAAATGATAACATGATATAATTCACATACATGATGATTGGCTCAACAGCATGGCGTTGCATAATTCACATATATAATGCCTTTGCAACAAGATAGCATTGCATAATTCACATATATAATGTCTTGTAACAAGATGGCAATGCATAATTCACATATATGATAATTAGACACTAAACAGGTGGCATTCACACAAAGCATGTATAAACTAATCAAATGACATAGCAATGCAAGACACCATACACATGATATGAGCAACATAACCCTGCCAAGTTAGAGCAAACACCTCGGGGGGGGGGGGGGGTAGGACTGGTCATCTGTCTCTGAATCCTCCTCTGAGGAGCTATCCGTAACCAGCGAGATATGCGCTTCGTCAGATAGCATAGTCTGCTCTAAAGACCTTGTTTTCACTCCAGAATTTTCCATCACCGTGTCAAATGGCTGATGCACACGAAGAGTAGTTGACTGTACTAACATTGTTGACAAATGTAATACGTAACAAAAAAAGGATGGCCTGATATATATAAGATGACTGGCTAAGCAGGATGGCATTGCAAAATTCACATATATGATGCCTGGCTAAACAAGATGGCGTTGCATAATTCACATAAACGATGAATAAACTAAACAAATGGCATTCACACAAAGCATGTCTAAACTAAGCAGTTGACATATTTGATGTATAAAGTAAGCAATGCAAGGCACCATATGCATGATATAACCAACATCAGCATCCCAAGTTAGAGCGAAGACCTCAGGGGGTAAATAGGAGTGACCTTATCCTTCTGAATCCCCCTCAGAACAGATATCTTCCTCTCGATTACAATCCAAAATGGGTGGAGGGGCTGCCTTTGCGCCTACCATGGAGCGACGTCTGCATGAAATTTTATTGACATGCAAGGCTCGTCTCTTTTGCTCTACATGTTCAGTTCCATTGTGTACAATAACTGACATGCATAGGAATAAAACATAGTGAGATTATGTAAGGAGTACATGCAGAAATCCAGAGTGATGGTAGCAACCTGTGGATAGACCCAAAACCAATGATAGCAGGCAGATAATGGCTTCAGTTAAAAAATACAGATAATGGCTTCTTTACTGTTTGTTTCCCACCCAACATGAAACTCATAGTAAACACCAGAGGTTAACCAGATAGTAGATAGATACTATTGATTGCGGACCCAATATGTACCCCACAACCATTTAAAAACTCAAGTTTGACCATTAGTTTGGAGCTGACTCAGAGTCTAATAGGTGAACAGGACGATAAAGTAGCATGTAATATTAAGCGATGCATAACGTAAGCAGACACGAAAGAGTGTGACCTCTCTTGCGGACCCGTGTAGTCCTCGAGGTCATCTGCTCGGTTGATGATGGTAATGCAGTTGTCATGGCTGCCGGCGGCGGGGAAGAAGATGTGAAGCGGCGAAAGACAGTCTGGAGGCCGGATCCCTGTTGTGCTGGACCCTTCTGTCGTTGGAGTAGCTGAGCTTGGATGGACGACGGTGCAGCAGGAGGGGGACACACCACACAAGGTTTTCTTTGAAAACTATCTGTAAGAGAAGTAATTCTGTAAGGGCTTGTTTGAATTGGAGGATTCTAACAACGCATGGATAGGAAATACACAGTAATAGGATAGGAATGCACGTCCAAAACAGAGAATTTAGAAACACAAGATTTCTACCAATCTGGGTGTTTGGTTCACAAGAAATGGAAGATCACAGGATGCAAAGAAGCATGGTGAGATTAAGTCAAACCACAAGAAAATGTACGATTATAATTCTATTATGCTACTATCTCTTAGTCTTGTGCTTCATGAATAGGAATTTGAAAAGGAGGACAAGTGGAAATTAAAATCCGTACGGTTTTTCTTTCAAGGAGACACTAAAGGAACAAATCCTATAGTTTTCCTTTGCTCCATTCCTTTGAACCAAATGCATGAATAGTAGTACCATAGGAAACTTTCCAATTCCTATGTTTTTCCTTCACTTTTCCTTTCAAGCACTGGCGATTCTAGTAGGTAGACTTGAGCAAGGAAAAGCTACACTCAAAAAATGTTTTTGTGCTACTTGCCTACTTCTACTACTTTGGACCCAGGCCACTGCCCTACTAGCTCAACTCCCAGGCCCATCGACAAATGCACAGCTCAAACACGCAGAGATAAATAATGATGGCGTTCAAGAGAGCCCATCACGGATAGCTAAGTTGCCTGATACCTCACTGCTTGTCATATAGTAGGAGAAACTAATCGTATTTCACGTTACTGCGTGTGCTCAGTGTACAATATATATAACATGTAGAGTGAAAAAGAGATGCAACAAGTCTACAACCTCTTTGGTGAAGCCATGTCGATCTCAGCGTGATTGGGTTGGTCGGTGAGGATGATTTGGCTGACTTGGCTATCGGAGGAGGGGAAGAAGATCTTAGGCATCTAGAGATGGAGCCCGGGGTACTGCTCCGCTGTGATGGAGGGTTTCGTCGTTGGAGCAGCTCCGGTGAGTTGTAAGACACCGAGGCTAAAGCAGGACAGGACAGACAACGTTAACCTGAGTGGAATTCTAATAGCATCTCCAATAGATGACGCAAAATACATAACCACAAAGTGCTAGATGTAAAAGACATCAGCCGCTCATCTCTGAACTTAACTGTCGAAACTGAATTTAACTGTCGAAACTGAACTTAACTATCGAAACTGAATTTTGTTGTCGAAACTGAATTTTACTGTCGAAACTGAACGCACTAGCTAGTAGCAGAAAACCAGTAGTAGCAGCAGCGCGTGCGAGAGCCGGTCGACTGGATTTTTCATCTCTGGTCAGTCGATTTTCCAGCCGTTGGATATGAAATCAAGGGCCTGCAGTTCAACTTCAACCTCCACCCTCCCTGAGCCGCCAACCACCACCGACCAACCCGCCTCCCTCTGCCGCCCCGCCCGCCCAAAACCACTCCCCACCCTCGGTCAGCCGCCGCCCCGGCCATCCCTCTACCCCCCCCCCCCCCCCGTGCCGAGCTTTTTCTCCGGCGAACCCCACGCCACCGCCCCCACCCTGAACCCTAAGATAGATAGTGGGGTACCTCTCCGGTGAGCCCCCTCCCCACTGCAGCTGGTTCTTCCATAACTCCGGCGTGCCCCCCCCACCCCCTGAAAATCGACTGACCCAAAAGTCGATTCAGTCGACTGAAGTGTAGCTAAATCGGAGCGGCATCACAAGCAAGAGCAAGAGTGAGAGCAAGAGCAAGAGAAATAGCATGAGCAGACCAAGCAGGGGACCGAGAGCAAGAGCAAAGCAGCAGAGCGAGCGAGAGTTAAAGCAGCAGCAGCTCCTACTGATGTGGACGACGCCGTGGAGGAAGTGGCCGGCGACGCCGCCGTGGATGGAGCCGTGCCGTGGAGGCTCGGGACTGAGCGCCGGCAACACCATGAGATCGAATTAAGAAGAAAATGTGGCGATTAGTGTACAACCTCTTTGGTGGCGCCGATTAGGCCTCAACTTCATCCGAGTAAATGGTGATGATGATGCTCTTCCAGTGGTGCAGGTGAAGACGGCGGTGTGGGAGTGGAGGTGGCGCGAAAGACAAGGGGAACATCGGGACAGCTCCTTGGAGGTGGAGGACGGGGTGGCTGAACCGGTGGGACGACGAGATCGACGACGGATCCTCATCCGATACGGTGGATGAGGGACGTCGAGGTGTTGCTGTGGACGACGTCGTCGGGGAAGAGGCTCCGGCTGGGTGGCGGACGGAGGAGGATGTGGGGCTTCGCGGGTTTTCGCGGCCTCGGTGTATGAATGGGGGGCAGATGGGATGGGAGTAGGGAACCATGGCTTAGGGACGCGCTTGTCCAAAATGTGGGGTAAGTTATGAAATTACCCCCACCGATTTGAGCTAGGCAGTTCTTTCGGTTCAGGGGTATCACGGGCACTTCGCGTGTCGGGATTTCACAGGAGGTGGGAGTTTTCGCGCACGTTGTAATTTTGGAATGGCAAGGAGCGGGTTGAGATGGAGGGAGTTGTCGGAGCACAACGAGACAAAGATATATCTTAAATATTTCGGGGTAACAAGGCGCGGGTTGAAATTTCCGGACAAGCCCAACGTGTACTGTACCAAATCAATTCGCACTTCCGTCGACAAAAAACAAAAAGGAATCAATTCGCAGCACACAAGAAAGTCTAGTCCTGTGTACTGTACCAAATCAATTCGCACTACAAATGTCATTCAAAACCTTGAATTCATGTTATGTTCAATTAAAATATTTTGCTACGTGTATAATGCATGCAACCTGCTACTCAAATGAACGTTTTAGTGCAGTCCAAATGTATATACTACTGCTTCAATATGAACTAAATTTGAATTCGTTTCTCTATTTGAATAAGATCTACAATAATGATTGTTGTGAAGTCAAACCATTCGAATTTGTTTCTCTATTTTAATGAGATCTACAATCATCATTATTGTCAAGTTAAACCATCGTTTGTGTATTATCTTCACAGCACACCACATGATTACTCTCGAGTTAGATATGAACTATGTGTACTATATGAACTCGAACTCAATTTTTTGGATCCAGTTTATGTTGATTTCAAATCACAGTACATTTCAACCTCTAGCTAGACCTTCATAATCTAAACCATGTCTCATATGTATAATGTGTTTATCACATAATGTATGGTGGCCCGCCCCCTACGCCTACAAGTATTTAGATGTGAGTTGCAAACACCACACATTACCACAAATTCAAATTAAATGTGAGATTGTTCGATATATAGTATTGTTTAGATTGTTCGACATTCAGCTGTGAGTTGCAAATGCCATTAATTATCACATTATGGTATAACGTGTGCAAAACCACAGCACGCGTATCACCGCTATATTCATGCATGCATATGTTTATAACACTATGATCTCCTATTCAAATATATGAATCCACTTTCATATCAAATTATGATCTTTGTTAGTCTATTACACCCACACAATCCTCTAACCTTTGTAGCTAGCACTAACTTTCTCTCATGCATGCACACGCCCTCCTCGCCCTCCCCTCCCTCAGCATTCTATCCATCGCGCACGTTTATTTTTTTCTTTAGGTCGTCCTCCCACAGTCTCCACAACTCCTTTCTGACACACACCGATCGATAAACCTCTCCAGCATCTGCCTACAACATACGTACACACGCACCTTCCATCTCCTCCTTTCTGTGTCCATGCCTCGTGTCTCTCATATGGTCCCACACATGTGTAAACTCTCGCCCCTCTTTTCATCGATATCACAACCGCACACTCCTACCCCTATCTAGCTAGTAGCTCGGCCTCTCGCACCACTTCCTAGCTCCATTCTCTCTATCTATCCATCTCGCTGGGCCTTATTTGCCTCTAACAAATGTATGTACACCGATCGATCTCCCGCTATACAAATAGCTAGCTAGGTCCTTATAACTCATTTTTTTCCCACGCGTCGATCGATCTACCTCATTAGTTATGTCTCTCCCTTCCTCCGACAAACAACAATTGATCTACCGATCTAGTTAGGTTTGCTTAGCAAACACATGGTTCCCCTTCACCATCCATGCATGCATTCCGACAGATCTATCACGCACAGGCACACACAGAAACACATCCCCACTCTTATTGATAATATTGCAGTTCTACCCTCAGTTTGTCTAGTAGGCCTCTCCCACCATCTTTGAGAAGCAACTCCATCACCCATCCAACACTCTACCCCTCTCCCTCCCTCTCTCCTCTCTCTCTCTCTCTCTCTCTCTCTCTCTCTCTCTACCAACCTATTTCCCGTCCTTCAGTTATGTATGGATGTCAACCATCTCCCTCAAGACATAGTTGGGTCTCTCCTTCTCAACACATATACGAGTCGTTCTACCTCTTTAGTTAGGCCTCTGCCTCCCCCCTCCCCCCCCCACACACCAATACATCGAGCACTCTAGTCATGTCTCCCTGCCACCCACAAACTTGCCCTGTGCCCTCTGACATTCTGGTAGGTCAGTCGCCCTATATCTTTGACTTGCAGACACACAATTTCGATGGCTCTCTTCATCCATCTCGCACCCACGCACTTGATCCTATCTTCGACTCTATCGATATCTATGACCCCTCCCTCTCTTCTCGTGGATCACACCCTCTGGCCCTCTCTATATGATATGGATATGCCTCTATTTCACACACATTGCATGCAAAATTTTGTTTGAGATGTCATCGACACATATTCCCACAAATACATTCACGAAATCACCACCCCCCCCCCAAAAAACAAAAAACACTCACGAACGCACATGCCATCTGTCTAGGTTTGCATCTCACACACACACACCCACATAGGTGGGGGACGTGCACGAAGAGAAGAGGTGCACGCATGGCGCACGTACTCCCGTCTCTTTACCAACCACACCCGCGTGGGTACACGGTGGAGCTCATTTCTATACGAAAAGGCAGCCCATGTGGTAATTTGACACATGTACTGGTTGTCTACTTGATGGAGGATCGTCTACCACGGGTGAACAAACAAATTGCGACTTGACGCGTTATGTTAAAAAAGAGACAAACCATGTGGGGCCTACCTTAGAGGCAAGGCTCTATACACTAGAGTACGTTTGACGTGTTCCATCAACTCGCAGAACGAGGAGAAGCTTGCTTAGTATGTCGTCTCCCCCGCCCACGGGCGCGGTGGATCGCAGGATGAGGTGAAGCTTGCTTACTAGTACGCCTTACGCCCGCTCCCTTGCCCACGCGCGCGGTGGCTCGCAGGACGAGGAGAAAAAATTACTAATCCCTCCGTTTACTCCTCGTCCCTACCTTGGTTAGAGAGATTATCATATTGTTTGGAATATATGTCCTTTAGTAGATTTCAATATGAACTACTAGTACATACTCCAAACACTGATGTGTATAGACGTATTTTAGAGTGTAGATTCACTCATTTTGCTCCGTATATAGTCCATATTGAAACGGACGTAATAGTGCGCACTCTCCCTCGCCCCTAGACCCTCGCCCACGTGGTGGACGTGCAGCAATTCATTCGGTTTCATATAGCCAGAACGATATATACTACAGTACCATTATTGCTCGACTTCCCAAAGAGGCGAAGAGCCAATCGCAACGTTAATATTTTGGAGATGCCAAGCGCAAGGTTTACAGGAGAACGAGTAGTAGGTGCCGCATCATTTATAAATAAAGTTTTTTTTCTTCACTGGCACGTACGCGATATAAATAGGTTCATATGGAGAGAAAAGGAAACCGCTCCACTATATACATAGGCAGGACGAGCCTACACGGTTGCTTGCTGGGGTTGCTCTCTTCAGTCTTCACAATCTCTTGCACAAAACGACTGTGGCCACATATCTAACATCCTGGCGGATCACGTCCGCTGGGGGAAGGGGTGGATGCTTAGTGTAGATGCGGTCACCGTCGCCGACGGCGAAAACCCATTGTTGGCACGTCCCGATCAGGGGTCCCCGCCGTTCTCTCTCACAAAGCCGGTGAGGTTGCCTTCGTCCATTGCTCACTGCTGCGACGTGGGCAGTTGCCTCCTCCCACCGCCCTCCTCTAGATTGAGCGACGTCCTGACATCCCTCAGGTACAACTCCCTTTACAGCCGGCTTGCACCACTGCTCCAACTGCCCACATCACTCCATGTGGATATTTCTCTACTTCTTTGCCCCGCACATACCTCTACTGGCTTCTACGTATTGTATTTGTGATGAGTTTATGTCTCATCAACTAGTCCCAGTAATCTTATTCTAATCACGCTTCATCAATTTCTTTACCACAGGGATGCTCATCTCGATTTTGGTGAAACTGCACAAAATGATCTGATGGTCAAAGGGTTGCAAACTTCATTTCTTCAGAAGCTCAAACGTTGCCAGCAAATTAAACCCTGGTTAGGATTTACGGTTCAAGGGCTAGGGATTGCATGGATCGTTTTTTTCTTTAGTTGTTCCAAAATAAGTGTCAACTTTAGTAGTAGTACAACTTTGTACTAAAGTTTGCATAAAGTTAAGTCGCTTATTTTGGAACTGAGGGAGTACATATTGGCTATGATCTGTCAATCATTGAGATGCAATAGCATGCATGTTAGTCTCATTTGTATTTGATGAAAAGTTGCAACTGGCAACCTTGGACGCAAGATACATGAAACAGAAGCTGGAAGCTTTATAGCATTGTACTAATTTATCTCGCTGATAAATTACAGTACATACTATACTAGTACTATGTAAAGAGCTAGGTGTCACAGGGTGTCCAGAAAATATGGTGATAGTGTGAGGTGGGCCATGTAATCACTGAGCCTGCGTGTTTTCACTGCTCTCGCACTCCTCCGCTGAGAATGGAAAAAACTGTAATCTAGTAGTACCTCCTTCCACCGAAAGCGTGGGACATCCAGCAGTCCTACCACCTCAGTAATAATGACCAATGAGCCGTCAAATCACATAGACCCAGCAGTAAGTTGGACGGACAAAGCAACCATCACTCTTGAATCCGCTTCTCCCTTCAACGCAGGCGCCAATGAGAGGTCGCGTCCGCTCTGCCCGGGCATGAATGCGGCACCAATTCTTTGGAGCGGCACTGACCGTTTCAGGCGGGAAGCGCGCGCGGGCGATGTAGGGGCTTTGGGTGGGCCAGGCTGGTCAGGAGCAGGCATGGCAATTGTCCCGCCTATCCCGACTGGACGCCCGGAAACGAGAGGATGCACCGACTCTCGCGGCTTAATCATAGACTACACACCATCTCTCTGTAGGAGTAGGTCGATGTGTCGCTCTCTCTAACACACACATGATGTTAAACACAGACACACACGCCGAGGTAAAATGAGTTTATATCTCAATTAATGAAGACTTGCATGTTACTATCCATATGTTACTACCTACTATGAAAGTAGTAACATAGACTAGTAACATATGCATGTTACTAGTCCAAGTTACTCACCACTATGACCAGCCTAGCAATGTAACCAAATGCTCCTTACTCTGCCTTGCTATCTCCACTGGAAACCCAATGCATGGAGCGCAACTACGCTTTGATGCATGCGAGTTAATACGTGGCCCTGCATGGTAGCTAAAACAACATCTCTTAGTTGTTGTGATTAATTGTTGCATTTAGAGACAGAAATCAGGGCTTTGATTGGAGGAAGGACCGGTCAAGTTTCTCCTTCTCCTCCAATCTGCTTGCACCTCGTTTCGAAAAAAAATCAGCTTGCACCTTGGTCCGGCTGCACCTAAACGGAGGGAGTAGTATGAGATACGGTGGCACACTGACTTAGGTCGAATACAAGTGCCCAAAAATGTGTGCATGTTATAATACGGATTCACTTAAAATAGTATGTGAGCGAACAGAGGGATCAATTGGACAGTGTTCACGAGCAGTAGCGAGATGTGTGAGGTAAGATACACCATTGGCGCTTTTAATTTTTCTTATTAATTTGTTTGTTTCACCCTCTGACTGGTGAGACCCAACATACTACATGGAGAAAAGTAAGGTGACTAAGGTTGCATTATTTTTGTATTACCAACACTGCTTTAAATCACAAAAGACCTTACCACCAAAGCCACATGACACGATTATGATTTAAATCCCAATGACTCCCACGCAAAAAAAAACACGGCATGCTTGTCACACGACTGCAGGAATGTATTAAAGGTTATTTTCCTCTCGTTAAACATAACGTAGGGGTGGTGTACCTAGTTAGCCTGTTCGCTTATCAAACTTGAGGTCTCGGGTCCGATAACTACAGTTGAGCATAATTTTGTTTTTGTTCGACTTCTTTCTTGCACCCAATGACAGGTAGGCCCCGCATGACACAGAGAGAAAGTGATCTGGGGCGGTGCCAGGAGGATTCTTTGACTGGTCAAAATGGATGGATACGGAGCTATACGATCACGTAGTGACCGTATAATCACCTCATCACGTATACGCTGCAGCCTCGGCGCTTGTTTTCTAGGGTTTGCACTCTTCACACTCTCTCTCTCCAGTATATATATACACGCTGGAGCCTCAGCGCTTGTAGTTGCTCTCTTCACACTCTCTCACCCTCTCCAGATCTAAACAAGACTTTGTTGGCCTCTCTCTCTCTCCCCTCACTGTTGGTCAAAGAGCCGGCAGGATCCGTCCGCCTGGAAGGGAAGCAGGCTTAACGCTGTCGCTGTCGGCGAGGGAGGGAATCCACTACCGGCGCATCTGTTCCCTTTCACCCAGCGATGGCTCCAACCCCTTCTTCCTCGCTGCCGTACATAGTGTGGGCCGAACGGCCTCCGGTCGCCCACCGAACCACACCCCAAGAACCTTAAGGTATAATTTACTTATTCCACATGCATTGCTATAGCTGCAAGTGGGCTTTTTCCGCTTCCGCACTCGAATCTAGGTGTTGGATCAAACAGGAAAGTAGTGGGGAAAGTTGTATAGCATGAATCTAGGACGTGGTTCAAAGAGGAAAGGAAGGGAGAGAGTACTAGTACAGACTGGCTATCCAGCACCTACGTTGGTAGAAAAGGGGAAACAATGGCAAACAAAGTACACACATCTGTAATGAACTGATCTTTTGTTTTGGGGGACAAGGCTGTAGAGTTTGAGCGGGACTAGATTTGTTGCGCTCACATAGGGAAAGGTGTCTAAAGATAACAAAACTGGGACCAACACAAATATGCTCCTTGGTTGTTTTTTCTTTGTTGCAACAGACTGTGTATCACCCCTTCATACATCGGTAGATGCACATGGTGCTGGTGCGTCCACTGTCCCGTGCAACTCTTTAGCTGTTGTTAATCTAAGGCCATGTTTGGTTAAAAACTCCCTAGTCCCTACCTCTTGGTTCCAGGGACTAAGCATGGACTAGAGGTTATTAAATGACATGCTAAAAGACCATGTTACCCCTAGTAATGAACTAATAGAGACAAGCTGCGATGCGGGGCAGGGGCAACTGTTGGAAAAAGTCCCAAAAAGACTCTCCCTCGGGGTCTTCTTTATTTAGTCCCTAAAAGTCCCTCCTGTTTGGTTTAGATGGGACTGACACGGACTTTTTTTAGTCCCTACACCAAAATGTCCCTATAAACAAACACCCTCTAATAATGCCGCTGGAAAATTGATGCAATGCCATAGTTAAAAGCAGATTACATGTTTAACGAATTTTATTGTTAATATAATCTCTCTGTTAATATTAATCAATGCCACCATTTGAGAAATGCTACTGTCTTGCTTTATTTCCCATTTAGATAAGTTAGATGCTTCTTTTTGTTGGCTTCTGTGTCATCCACCATTATTGACCACTAGTTGTTTCCTTTGCACCTCTGTGTAAACAGGGTTATCTACTTCACCTCGTTGCTATTGTGACCTTTTGTTGCACTGCACAAAACACTTTTGTTTTAAGAGTGTTTTGTGCAGTTCAACCAAAATGGCACACTGACAATGTTGCTTGATTGCTTGATCTTAGTGGAACTGCACAAGAGGAGATCTTACTTCCTATCTGTGTTGGCAAATTTGGTTCATATCTTCTTCTTGTGAGTTGTTTGAATTCCGCGTCATGAGAGGTCAGTACTAGCCTTCTTTCACATGATTGTGCAGTGTGCTTTCATATGTTGTGCTACTTGTACGCTAATGTTGCTTGATTTTAGGGAACTGCACAAATGGAGAAAAGACTTCCAATCTGTATATGCACCGTAATATCCCATTGAGGTAAGATAAGGATATTTCACAACTGTTGGCCTGTATTTTGCCACTTTCATATGAAAATTAACATCGTTGTGTAGTGCTATACTTGTGCTCCCTAATTGACATGCCAAATCTTACATCGATGGCGAAGCTTGTCTGTTATTGAACCAAGTGATGAAGGGGAAGAACAAGTGGAAGAAAAACAAAAATAAACTCCCGGTGCTGTAATGAAGCACTGGAACTGTGTTGACACAAGTAATGATATAGTTTTGCATCTTAATTTATTGCTATGGCTGGAACGAGCAATTGTTTTTCCACTGATTTGATGCCACTCTTAATGTAATATGTAATTATCTCTACTTGTGCAAACATGGATCTTCTTTGGAGATACCATATATTTTAGTGGAACTGCATAAGAAGATGTTGGAAACATTAAACTAATCAAGGAGTATATAGTAAGCATGGCAACCACAGTAGATAACAACAGATGGTTTCAGAGAAGTGCTTGATCTGTATGCTCTACACAATAAGCCTCCTGACAAAGGTTGGTACTCGCCCACGGATTTCATCCACATGATTGAGCTTTGTCACCTCTATTGGTGTTGTGCTACTGTTTAGATATTGTCATGAGAAAGTGGTATTGTCCTTGAGAAGTGCTTCATATTTGTTGTTTTAAATATTTCCTTTCCTTTTTTTCGAGCAAACAGGGATGCTAGCATTTAGTTGTCCTCTTGTCTTTGCACAACAGGATCATCCTCCTCTGAAGAAGAATATGGAGTACGTGAAGTGCCTAGTTCCGATTATGCCAGGATAAAGAAGCCAAGCCTCTCTTCTTAAGAAGGGAGCAGTTGAAGGATGGATACATTATTGCCCACAAGCACAAACTAACTTCAGCTCAGAAGGACTCACGGATCTCCATCTTTGTTGCTGTGATGGCCAGTACAATGTTGTTTTACGATTCCTTCCGGTGAGTTCCATTTTTTTAAATGTGTGCTCTGCATGGATCATGTAGGTTGACTGTTTAATCTATAAATTCATAGTACAGTTTGCTTTATACTAATCACTTTTTTGTATTTATGCAAACATGGGTGCTCAGCTTGATTTCAATGGGAACTGCACAAAATGTTCACGAATATTCTTGAATCATTCATTTCCACCACAAGAAAGGAGGTGTCGATATGTTCAAGGCGTTGCAACATATAAAGGCGAAATCATACAAGCTACGCACGAATTTGGTTGATTTTGGTGGAACTGCACAAAAACAACTGGTTTATTTAGCACGAGGTGCCATGTCAATGTTCGAACTGGTGGCAAACCCTGCCCATTCCACAATCGTAGGCATTTGATATTTTGGAATGGGAAAACCTTGTCAAAGTTTACTCATTGATGTACGCAAAACAACACGCATTTGACATTTTGGAATGGGACAACATTGTCAAATTTTGCTCATTGATGTTAGCAAGAAGACATGAGTTTGATATTTTTGAATGGGACGCCATTTGCTGTTAGCAGCATCGATCGATTTTTCTTTATTCTTTAGTTGTGAAGTAAATATTGGCTCTGACATGTGAATCGCTGAGATGCATAATCATCGATTGTTTTGAATGTTCTCTATGAATTGCCAGGCCTGTGTGTTGATTGCAATGTACAGGAATGCTAAATTTTGTACTCCCTCTGTTCCTTTTTACTTCGCATATTAATTTCTTTCAAGTCAGTTGATTTTACAATCTGAATGTTGATACTTTTTTCTATAAGATTGGTCAAAGTAGAGATACTTTGACTTCAGACAAAACTTATATGCAGACTAAAAAGGACCGGAGGGAGTACATGTGAAACTGCTACAAACGAGGTGATTGCCCTGGGAATAATGCTAGTACGTATTGTTTTGCATGTTCATCCAATGCCAGTGATACAAGAATTCAAACAAATCGAACCAAATTCATTCATACACTGCCGTATTTCATATAAACATGCCGAATTTCATTACATTTCATACATTCTTCAACTAAAAAGGGGTGCACTGGAGGTATAATTAATTAACCGTAGCACCCATGTCCGGCTGAGCCGAACAGAAGCTTCTTCTCCAGCGGACTGAGCTTCGGTGACATAATAGCAGGTATAGTTGCATCACTTACATGTTGGCCAGATGCCTCTTGGGCCCACATGCCAGTGACCCAACTGCACCTGCAGTTAAGTAACTGAAGTAGTGTCCTTCTCCAACATAGCTCTCCGACTCCACGTCGCCGCCAAGAAGCTAATCGGCCGTCAATGGTCAACCCGCCTAGCTTGGCTTCAATCGGAGGGTAGCAGCGGTGGCCTTACTTGGACCTGAGCGGCGGCGACCTACCGTGTTCTACTCTTCCTCGTTTTCTGTGTGGCGCGGCCTCGTTGGCAACGGGGCGGGGCCTCGACGAAGCCGGCGGTGTCCTCTGTCTCGTTGCCGGCGGGGCGGCGCCTCGGCGGAGCGGGGGAAATCACCCCCCCCCCCCTCATTGCCGGCAGGGTGGGGCCTCGGCTGAGCCGACGGTGTCCTATGCCTCGCTGTTGGCGCCGCAGGGCCTTGGCGGAGCCGACGGTGTCCTCTGCCTCGCTGTTGGCACCGCGAGGCCTTGGCGGAGCAGGGCCTCGTCGACGCCAGCGGAGCAGGGCTCGTCGGAGCCGGCATTGTCCTTTGCCTCATCCTTGGTCTCGCCAAAAAGCGCCTCACCCGCTTCATCGCCCTCTTTGTAGGCGGCCGCAGCCTCCGCCACCCGCATGCGGTACCGCCAGCGCTCGAGGCGGCCCTCGCGGGCAGAGCGGTACGAGTCGAGCAGCACCTCCTGAGCCTACTAAGTTGACGCGTACCAAGGGCTTTGTCAACTTAGTCAATATAAACGATTCTAACTGCAGTGACTGTACGATGTCCATCCAACGGCCGTTGTGATTCTTCAACCTCTGGTCTTCTTGATCTAGCCGCCCAAAGCAGCGCCGGTCGTGTCGCCTGCTCCTGCCTCCCGTGGCCGGCTGTGCTGCCGCGGAGGCCTCACCTCCTCGGACCACTCCCACCACTAGCCAGGCCCTGCGGCGGCGGCATCCTCACACCGCAGCCGAACCAGTGAACCCTCGTACTCCTTTCCGCGTGGGCATCCTGTCACGACCGATTTCCAATAAAATATTTATTGAGAAACCAATCTCTTAAGTCCAGTATGAGATAAAATCCTCCTCACTGGTTGACAAACTCTTGATACAATAAGCCAGTAGCATAGAATATATTACAGGGTTGAGCTAAGGGGTGCTCAACAATTTATTACAAGCGCGCCAATAATTATACATAAAGGCGGATATAACACAAGGGAGTGAGATAATATGGCTCTCAAACTAGCATCTCATCGAGCGTCGAGGTGAGGCTCGATGTACTTTATTCGGGTTGCGGAAGCGGATATATTATAGTGACCAAATCCAGGGTCGCACGAGACTGACTGGGATTCCTCTAGGCGTCGGACTCGCTATCGAACTCTTCATCCATGAGATCGCCTTCGTCAGCATCTGGCCAAATCAACAAGCCAGTGAGTACTTTGAAAGTACTCGCAAGACAGTTCGGATGTAAGATATAACAAACGCATGCATGAATGCGTCATGTTTAATTTACCAATGCATAATCAAAATATTAGCAGGCAAGGTAAGTAAAAAGGGAATCGGCGGTAGTCCGCCTGAAATCCCAACAAAGATAAAAGAAAACCGATCGGGTGTCTAAAGCGACGCCACGAAAGGTGAACGATTAAATAAAAGAAAAATCATACCACAGTCGGGCGTCTTAGCGACACCACATAAAAGGGCTTTTAAAAGAAATGCCACAGTCGGGCGTCTTAGCGATACCACATAAAGGGCTTTAAAAGAAATGCCACAGTCGGGCGTCTTAGCGACACCACATAAAGGGCTTTAAAAGAAGTGCCACAGTCGAGCATCTTAGCGACACCACATAAAGGGCTTTAAAAGAAATGCCACAGTCGGGCGTCTTAGCGACACCACACAAAGGGCTTTAAAAGAAATGCCACAGTCGGGCGTCTTAGCGACACCACATAAAGGGCTTTAAAAGAAATGCCACAGTCGGGCGTCTTAGCGACACCACATAAAGGGCTTTTAAAAGAAAGCAAGTGGTAACAATGCCTTAGTCGGACGTCTAAGCGACATCGCAGAAAGGGCTTTCTTCATGAAGGAAAAATTGAAACTTGGGGTAAGTAATCAACTCAAATAATCAACGGGTTAGTCCATCCATAGGAATAAACATTTAACCGGACATAGCACTCATGTGATTCACCGGAGTATCTGTCACCAAAACTGGCACTCGTTAGAATAAGATAGCACAGAACTTGAAAGATGATTTGAAGATTTAAGACTCTGCAGAGTTGTGTACTAAACTTTTCCACAGTTAACGGATTTCCGTAGTCACGAAGGACTAGTTCCGTTTACGGTATTTCAGAAGAAAACACTGCGATCCAGTACACACCCATCCAACCTCTCGATGCCAGGAATCACCCTAGACATCGTCCAAGAAAAACTTTGAGACGGGGAGATCACACTCTCGAATAGCATGGGATCAAATTTATATACGCGCGCTCTAAGGGGTGCCCCCCTCTCGGTCCCAACCGGAAACACCCATGCCCCCTGACCGGATGACTGGCTTTAATCCAGGGCCATGGAACCATCATCCCGGCCTCTCCTTTTGGTGTGTACCAGGAAAGCGGTTTACATCCTACTAAGCCATATTCCTTGCGGAAAACTTGTGGTAGTACGGGAAGGGAAATGGATTGGAACCGAACCGATACGGGCTGACTCTGAAGCAAAAAGGAATGACATAAGACTGGCATGCTACAACACTGCCATCTTACCCATCCTCATGCCAACACATGGCCATACATATCCACATCCAACAACGCTTGGATCATCGAACTCACTTACCTCAACAGTGCATGAAAATAACGTTTATCGATATGCTCTTCGATATGCCATGAAACTTGCTAAATGCAAAACATGCCAAGACACTCATCATATCAAAATTTCAAACATGCTTGCCTGGTTTAGAGTAGTCGGAGCCTAGCTCGGTGAAGTCTGCGGTCCCGTCACCTCCTTCGATATCTACGTTATAAAGAAAATATACGCGCTATCGTGAATAACAAGAGGTGCACAGAAATTATTCCAAATATTTTTCAAATAAATCTGATAAAAAACTAGACAAAATTTTGAAGAGAACAGAAAAAGAATCACTCAAAATATGCTTATGTTTAAAAGTTATAAAGGTTTTTGTCCAGGGACCTATCTGTAATGAAACAGGAACTTCCCAGGGTTTTTATTATAAAAACAGAAAACGCTTCAGTCCCGAATACGCCAGTTCAGAGGAGAAAGCGTATTTTGCCCGAAGGCATTTTCAGAAAACGGTTCAAAAAAGATTAAAACGCTGACGGGGTGGACCCACCCGTCAGGTTTGAAAACGGAGGCGGGGCTTTTGGCGCCAGAGGGCCACGGCGATCGCCGGCGGCGATCCACGGCGAGGCAGAGGGATCGGAGGGTACCTCCGTGCTCAGGGCGCCATTCCGCATTGGGTGGTGGTGGTGGTGGTCGCCGGCGAGCACTGTGTCGACGGCGGCCCTTGCTCCGGCGGACGACGGTTCGGGTGGTCGTGGATCTCGCCGGAGAGGGCTGCAAGGTGCAAATTGATGAGGGGGTTAGAGTACTAGGTGTGGAAGAAGGCTGCAGATGGGATTTGGGCGCCGGAGGTGGCCTCACCGCAGTGAACGTTGCCGGAGCCCGAGGCGGACGGAGGTGGCCGGAGTCGAGGAAGAAGGGCTCCTCGAGGCTCCTTCAGTGGCCAGGCAGGGTGTAGTGAGGTGGTGGAGCCGTGCGGGGGTGAGAGCAGGCTCGGGGGCGCTATATATAGCCGCCCCGAGGCGGTTGCCGAGAACGGGGTTCTCCGGCGAGGTGATTACAGCGACGCTGTGGTTGCACGGGGGGTTTAGAGGTTGAGCGTCGTCGTGGGTGTTCCCTGGTTCCGTTTAGGTGCTAACAGCGTCGGAATTTGGTTGCTTAGGGGGAGCTCGACGGAACGGGGCGGCGTGGGCCCGTCGGCGGCAGAGAGCATGCTCTGCACGTGCCGCGCCACGGCGACGGTGCTGCATGCGTGCGCTGGCAAAGAGATGGCCACGCGGAGCCACCAGGGGGTTTGGGCGGCGTTGAAAGGCGTTGTGCCGCCGTTCTGCTCCCTGTCGGCCGCTACGGTGGTTCGGCCGCCGCAAGACACGCCGGCGCAGGCGGGCCAGGGCGCCACCAACACCAGGAAGGTGCCAAGCGCGCGTGTGGAGCTCCGGACAAGCAGGCTAGGCGGCGAGCAACGTGCCAAGGGCACTGTGAGCATGTGACTGAATTTCTAACGAAGATCGACGCTGAACTCTGAACTTAACTGAAGATGAACTGAAACAGTGCATGCAAGGTGTTCGACAGAATGATCTAGGCATGTAGGGATTTTTCCTTGAGCTGATTTTTGGTGGAGTGGCTTCTCATTGCTCCAGTAGGCTGCCTGATTTTTGGTAGAATTTTTGGAGAGGTGGAAATATGAATTTCACCAAGTTTGGCAAATCTGGTCCAAACTTAAAGAGGCTGAAATTTGAAAATTTTGAAAAGAAGGGGAGTGGGTCAAGATGGTTCCAGGTTGAGGGTACCAAGGACTAACCAGGAGAGTTGGTTTGAGGTCCAAACACAAAAGCAATAGGGTACTTGCTTTGTAAATGACTTAGGTTCAAAATAAAAGCCAGAAAAGATTTGAGGAAAATATAATTGAAATAAAATCCAAAAACTTGTTTGGACTAGTTGGGATAGAGAACTTAGGTTGTTATCAAAGAGGAGGGGAGGTTTTGGAGGGGTTTTACCACAAGAAAGAAAAAATGCAAAGACATGGGTGGTTTTCAAGATATGAAAATCCCCAATTTTTCATGAAGTTTTCTTATTAAAAGAAAAGAATTAAACTCCAAAAATTTATAATTTGAGAAGGGAACCAACAGAGAAGAAGTTTTAAAGGATCAAACACCAAAGTTTGAAGAAGGATAAAATCCTTGCCAATGAAAAAGGAAGGTTTTAAAGAGGAAGGCTTCTCTGAAAAGAATTTTGAATGGCCTCTTTTCAAAACCAACAAAGATTTTTTTGCAAAAACCAAATGAAAAATTTTGGAGTGTCACAACACCTACCCCCTTAGGAAAAATCTCGTCCCTGAGATTTCAGCTGATCCTTAAATAAGTGTGGATGCTCTGCCCGAAGAAAATCCTCTCTTTCCCAAGTTGCTTCATTATCGGTGTGATTGCTCCACTGAACTCTGAAAATTTTGATGGTCTTCTGTCGGGTCCTCCTTTCAGACTCCTCTAATATTTTTACTGGACGTTCCCGATAGGTGAGGTCTGGTTGCACGTCAATGTTTTCATGGGACACTTGTTTCTCTGGGTTGCTCACGCACTTTCTTAACTGCGAAACGTGGAATACGTTGTGGATATCTGATAGTTCCTCAGGTAAGTCTAGCTGGTAGGCTACCGTGCCTCTTCGTGCCATTATACAGAATGGTCCGATGAATCTTGGTGCTAGCTTTCCTTTAATGTTGAATCGATGTAGTCCTCTGGGGATACTCGTAGGTACACAAACTCACCGGGTTCGAAGCTGACCCCATGATGCTTCTGATCGTAATAACTCTTCTGTCGGCTTTGGGCGGTCTTGAGTCGATCTCTGATTAACTTGACCTTTTCCTCGTCTTCTCTGAGCATGTCTGGTTCGAAGATGCGGCTGTCTCCGGTCTCTGACCAATTTAGCGGCGTACGACATCTCCGTCCGTATAAAGCCTCAAACGGTGCCATTTGCAGGCTTGCCTGGTAACTATTGTTGTACGCGAACTCGGCGTATGGCAGGCTTTCTTCCCAACTGGTTCCATATGTGAGGACACATGCTCTCAGCATGTCTTCTAAAATCTGGTTTACGCGTTCTGTTTGTCCATCTGTCTGGGGGTGGTAAGCTGTACTGAAGGCTAGTTGAGTTCCCAGAGCCTGTTGTAAGTGATCCCAAAATCTCGAAACAAACTGAGTGCCCCTGTCGGATATTATAGTCTTTGGGACACCGTGTAGACAGACTATGCGGGAGAGGTAAATCCGGGCAAGCTTCTGAGTGGTGTGGGTCGTCCTTACTGGAATAAAATGTGCCACCTTGGTTAACCTGTCGGTGATGACCCATATGGCATCATTCCCGTGTCGTGACCGAGGTAGTCCGACAATGAAATCCATCCCTATTTCATCCCATTTCCACTCAGGTATTTTGTTCGGTTGCAGTAGTCCGGCTGGTCTCTGATGCTCAGCTTTTATGCGTTGACATGAGTTGCAACATGCAATGAAGGTAGCTATGTCCCTCTTCATACCGTGCCACCAAAATCTTTCCTGAATATCTTTATACATTTTGGTCCCTCCAGGGTGGATTGAATATGGGGCGGTGTGGGCTTCAGCTAAAATTTGCTGTTTAAGGTCTTCTATGTTTGGCACGCAGAGTCTTTCTCCATACCATAATATCCCTCCATCGTCTACGACGAATTCCGAGGCCTTGCCCATACTCACCTTTCTTTTTATACCTTCTATGCTGGGGTGGCCAGGCTGAGCTTCTTTAATTTTTTCCACAAGGTCGGGTTGTATCTCCAAATTTGTTCTGGTGCTACCATCAACAAGTTGCGTTTGGTAAATTCTTGTTGGAATTTGGGTCTCAAACTTTGCAGACTGCTTTCGTCGGAGCTGGAGTTCCGACTAAGAGCATCGGCCACTACATTTGCTTTACCTGGATGGTAGTGGATACCAACATCATAATCTTTTACCAATTCCAACCAGCGTCGTTGCCGTAAATTTAGTTCTGGCTGGGTGAAAATATATTTGAGACTTTTATGGTCCGTATATATTTCACACCGATTTCCAAGTAAGAAATGCCTCCATTCCTTAAGCGCATGAATGACAGCTGCCATTTCTAAGTCATGAGTGGGATAATTCTCCTCATGCTTGCAAAGCTGCCTTGAAGCGTAGGCGACAACTTTGCCTTCTTGCATCAATACGCATCCGAGACCCTTTCTGGATGCGTCACAATATACTTCAAAAATTTTGTGTATGTCTGGCACAATTAATACTGGTGCTGTTGTTAACTTCCTCTTTAGCTCTTGGAAACTTTTCTCGCAGGCTTCTGTCCATTCAAACTTCTTGTCTTTCTTGAGTAACTGTGTCATAGGCTTGGCGATGGTGGAGAATCCTTCAATAAATCTGCGGTAATATCCTGCCATTCCCAAGAAACTCCGTATGTCCGTTACGCTGGCTGGTGACTTCCATCCAAGTACGGCCTTGACTTTTTCCGGGTCCACTGCGATACCGTCTTGGGTCAGCACGTGGCCTAGAAAGCCTACTCGTCTTAGCCAAAATTCGCACTTGCTGAACTTGGCATACAATTGATGTTTCCTGAGTTCGCCTAGCACAATTCTGAGGTGTTCTGCGTGCTCTTCTGGTGTCTTGGAGTATACCAGAATATCGTCGATGAATACCACAACGAACTTGTCCATAAACTTCATAAATACTTTGTTCATGAGGTGAACAAAATATGCGGGGGCATTCGTTAACCCAAATGGCATTATTGTGAACTCATATAGTCCATGTCTGGAGGTGAAGGTTGTCTTGGGGATATCTTCTGTTCGTACCTTCAGTTGATGGTATCCTGACCTCAGGTCAATTTTTGAGAATACCTTGGCCTGAGCGAGTTGATCAAACAAATCGTTTATCCTTGGCATTGGGTACTTGTTCTTGATTGTGACCATGTTAAGTGGTCGATAGTCAATACACAATCTCAGTGTTCCGTCTTTCTTTTTGGCAAATAAAATTGGTGATCCCCAAGGTGAAGAACTGGCTCGAATGTATCCTTTGTCCAGCAATTCCTTTATTTGTTTCTTCAATTCAACCAACTCGGATGGTGCCATTCTATATGGTTTCTTGTATATGGGGGTGGTTCCTGGTGCGAGCTCAATGCTGAACTCTATCTCTGGTCTGGTGGCATGCCTAGAAGCTCTTCGGGAAATACGTCTGGAAATTCACATACTACTGGAACCTTGTCTAACTCAGAGATGTCCACCTTATTTAATCTCGGTTGCCGGGGTATTTTTCTTTCCTTGGCAGATACCCTTATTGTCTTCCCTTGGTGATGTGTGAGAATTACGGTACGGTTGAAACAGTCAATGAAACCTTTGTTGGTGGTTAGCCAGTCCATCCCGAGGATGACATCCAGTCCTTTATTTTCCAACACAATAAGGTTTGCGTGGAACTTCAATCCTTTGAACTCAATAACCACATCTTGACAGTAACTCTGAGTGACTTGCTGAATCCTAGGGGACTTGATGATCATGGATTTCTCCAAAGGAAGCATCGAAAAAATATTTTGCAAAGCAAAACTCTTCGAAATAAAAGAGTGAGAAGCTCCAGAATCAAACAAAACCATTGCAGGTATTGTGTTGACAGGAAACGTACCGAGTACGATATCCGGAGCATTTTGTGCCTCCTCTTTGGTTACGTGGTTCAGATGACCCTTCATGTGGTTGTTGTTGGGATTGAAATTGTTTCGCTTGGGCGTTGAATTATTGCCGCCGTTGTTCGTCTTTGGTGCTGAGTTTCTAGGCTTGGGACACTGTTTAGCATAGTGCCCTTCCTCTCCACAGGCGTAACAAGTAATGCCGGGGCGATATGTGAACTCCTTGTCTCTTGCATGGAAATTCTTGATTGGGCGCGAGACGTTGGACGCGGACTTGTGTGTCCCACCCTTTTGAAAATCTGCCTTGCTTCGATGATTGCGAGCATGGTTGGTCTGGTCCCTTTTTCGCTTGCGGAAATCTTCCAAACTGCGCCTCTCATTTTCCAGAGTAATGGCTTTGTCCACTAGTGTCTTGAAGTCTGGAAAGGTGTGCACGACTAGTTGGCATTAAGCGCGGGCACTAGACCGTCAAGGAATTTCTCCATCTTCTTGCTCTCAGTCATACGATCTTCATTTGCGTAGCGAGATAATAGAGTAAATTGACCGTTGTAATCTGACACTGTCATGTTCCTTTGTTTGAGATCATCGAACTCTCTCTTCTTGATTTTCATGATACTCTTAGGAATGTGCACTCCACGGAAGCCTTCCTTGAAATCATCCCAGGTTATATCATTTTCGTTGGATTGCATGTGCAGGAAATTCTCCCACCAAGATGCGGCTGCTCCTGTGAGATAGTGTGGAGCATAAAGTACCTTTTCGGGGTCTGAACATTGTGCAATAATTAATTTCCTCTCCACATCTCGAAGCCAGTCTTCGGCCTCAAGAGGCTTATCAGAATGAGAAAATGTTGGGGGACGCGTCTTCTGTAGCTCAGATAACTTGGAATGCTGCTGATACTGCCCATGGTGATTTCTCATGTTGATGACTTGGTTCATCATTTCCCGATGTTGTTGCTGACTTTGTTCATAAAGGCGGCACATTTGGGAAAGTGCCGTTTCACTGCCCTGTTGGCTTGATTGACCTTGAGTGAAATTGTTGCCTGGTTGAGTATCATGATATTGACTAGACAGCCCTTGTGCAAAATTGTTGTCCTGTTGAGTGCCATAATTTTCCTCTGGCGGAGCTGGCATGGAGCGAGTCCAAGGACGAGACATTTTTCACTCTGGGGATATATTTTGTAAAACCCATAAGAAAAACAAAAAGGGGCGCAAAATAATCCCATAAATGCACAAGGTTGGCAAATAAATCAAATAGCCGAGATCGCTAGGGAAAACAAATCAATTTGCGCACGGAGAAGGACTGCTCATTACATATCTTACACACGGGTAATAATTATACAATACATCACTCAGGATATGCGTACATAATCCTGACATGTTATTTAGGCTAGTGCACTTCTCCACTTCCTACATGATGCGCAAACAGGCTACTTCCCATATCTTACATGGTGGTACACCGCGTGACGGCTAATCGTACTTAGTCGGAGATGTTGATGATGTCCTTGGCCCTGCCAAGGGTAAGGCGTAGCGAGGTTGGGGACTCGACTTCCTCCTCGCTAATAGGCTCCATACGAGTTGTGCTGCGCCGAGTTGATGGAGCGGGTGCCAGGGGCGGAATAACACGAATAGGAGTTGGCGTGAGGGGCGGTGCAGTGCTCGCTGGAGTGGGCGCAGTGACTTGGTTGAACTCCTCAGTAGAAGGCAGGCGACGAGCAGGTGCATAAGATGCTGATGATGAGGCAAAAGTCAGTGGCGGTGCGGTGGGCAGGAGCTCTCTCCTGTTGGCAGCACAGCCATGGACTGAGTCCATGCGGGCGGCCACGAAGTCGTCCACCAAGTTGTCGAAGGCGGCCTCCAGGGCCCGAAGATACTCAATAAGCATCTCAAAGGCCTCGTCTCGTTCTCCTCTGGGGTAGGAGTATGCGTAGTGACAGGTGTAGGGTACGTGGCATGGAAGATAGCGGTAACGACGAGCCTTCATCACGGGCAGGACATCCCTGAGGCGAGCTATCGACTCGCGGGCTGCCATTTGGATAGCATGCTTCTCCGTGGGCATGGCTCTTCCCACAAACCGGAAGCGGCGTAACTCACCACGCCCTCCCCTAAATTGCACCGAGGCCTGGTGCATGGTCAGACTGTCGTTGACTTTGTGCTGGCAGAGTGAGACGACTGGGCACACAGATGGCCCCATCGCAACCTGAACGATGAAGGATAGAAGCTTGATGAACCCATCGGGTACGTTGGCGAAGGACTAAGACTCGCAGCTGTTGTCGGCCATCTACAAAAGTAGGCAAAAATTCTGAATGGTCAGATCATAAATATATGCTGACTGTCAGAAAAATGACTACAATTGCAAAAATGCAAATTAGCTCTAACATGCTAATAACCAATTAGCGATCGCACCTAGTGGCTTCCTACAGTCAGCCTGGCTCTGGTACCAAGCTTGTCACGACCGGTTTTCCAATAAAATATTTATTGAGAAACCAATCTCTTAAGTCCAGTATGAGAGAAAATCCTCCTCACTGGTTGACAAACTCTTGATACAATAAGCCAGTAGCATAGAATATATTACAGGGTTGAGCTAAGGGGTGCTCAACAATTTATTACAAGCGCGCCAATAATTATACATAAAGGCGGATATAACACAAGGGAGTGAGATAATATGGCTCTCAAACTAGCATCTCATCGAGCGTCGAGGTGAGGCTCGATGTACTTTATTCGGGTTGCGGAAGCGGATATATTATAGTGACCAAATCCAGGGTCGCACGAGACTGACTGGGATTCCTCTAGGCGTTGGACTCGCTATCGAACTCTTCATCCATGAGATCGCCTTCGTCAGCATCTGGCCAAATCAACAAGCCAGTGAGTACTTTGAAAGTACTCGCAAGACAGTTCGGACGTAAGATATAACAAACGCATGCATGAATGCGTCATGTTTAATTTACCAATGCATAATCAAAATATTAGCAGGCAAGGTAAGTAAAAAGGGAATCGGTGGTAGTCCGCCTGAAATCCCAACAAAAACAAAAGAAAACCGATCAGGTGTCTGAAGCGACGCCACGAAAGGTGAACGATTAAATAAAAGAAAAATCATACCACAGTCGGGCGTCTTAGCGACACCACATAAAAGGGCTTTTAAAAGAAATGCCACAGTCGGGCGTCTTAGAGACACCACATAAAGGGCTTTAAAAGAAATGCCACAGTCGGGCGTCTTAGCGACACCACATAAAGGGCTTTAAAAGAAATGCCACAGTCGAGCGTCTTAGCGACACCACATAAAGGGCTTTAAAAGAAATGCCACAGTCCGGCGTCTTAGCGACACCACATAAAGGGCTTTAAAAGAAATGCCACAGTCGGGCGTCTTAGCGACACCACATAAAGGGCTTTAAAAGAAATGCCACAGTCGGGCGTCTTAGCGACACCACATAAAGGGCTTTTAAAAGAAAGCAAGTGGTAACAATGCCTCAGTCGGACGTCTAAGCGACATCGCAGAAAGGGCTTTCTTCATGAAGGAAAAATTGAAACTTGGGGTAAGTAATCAACTCAAATATCAACGGGTTAGTCCATCCACAGGAATAAACATTTAACCGGACATAGCACTCATGTGATTCAGCGGAGTATCTGTCACCAAAACTGGCACTCGTTAGAATAAGATAGCACAGAACTTGAAAGATGATTTAAAGATTTATGACTCTGCAGAGTTGTGTACTAAACTTTTCCACAGTTAACGGATTTCCGTAGTCACGAAGGACTAGTTCCGTTTACGGTATTTCAGAAGAAAACACTGCGATCCAATACACACCCATCCAACCTCTCGATGCCAGGAATCACCCTAGACATCGTCCAAGAAAAACTTTGAAACGGGGAGATCACACTCTCGAATAGCATGGGATCAAATTTATATACGCGCGCTCTAAGGGGTGCCCCCCTCTCGGTCCCAACCGGAAACACCCATGGCCCCTGACCGGATGACTGGCTTTAATCCAGGGCCATGGAACCATCATCCCGGCCTCTCCTTTTGGTGTGTACCAGGAAAGCGGTTTACATCCTACTAAGCCATATTCCTTGCGGAAAACTTGTGGTAGTACGGGAAGGGAAATGGATTGGAACCGAACCGATACGGGCTGACTCTGAAGCAAAAAGGCATGACATAAGACTGGCATGCTACAACACTGCCATCTTACCAATCCTCATGCCAACACATGGCCATACATATCCACATCCAACAACGCTTGGATCATCGAACTCACTTACCTCAACAGTGCATGAAAATAAAGTTTATCGATATGCTCTTCGATATGCCATGAAACTTGCTAAATGCAAAACATGCCAAGACACTCATCATATCAAAAGTTCAAACATGCTTGCCTGCTTCAGAGTAGTCGGAGCCTAGCTCGGTGAAGTCTGCGGTCCCGTCACCTCCTTCGGTATCTACGTTATAAAGAAAATATACGCGCTATCGTGAATACCGAGAGGTGCAGAGAAATTATTCCAAATATTTTTCAAATAAATCTGATAAAAAACTAGACAAAATTTTGAAGAGAACAGAAAAAGAATCACTCAAAAATATGCTTCTGTTTAAAAGTTATAAAGGTTTTTGTCCATGGACCTATCTGTAATGAAACAGAAACTTCCTAGGTTTTTATTATAAAAACAGAAAACGCTTCAGTCCCGAATACGCCAGTTCAGAGGAGAAAGCGTATTTTGCCCGAAGGCGTTTTCAGAAAACGGTTCAAAAAAGATTAAAACGCTGACGGGGTGGACCCACCCGTCAGGTTTGAAAACGGAAGCGGGGCTTTTGGCGCCAGAGGGCCGCGGCGATCGCCGGCGGCGATCCACGGCGAGGCAGAGGGATCGGAGGGTGCCTCCGTGCTCAGGGCGCCATTCCGCGTTGGGTGGTGGTGGTGGTCGCCGGCGAGCACTGTGTCGACGGCGGCCCTTGCTCCGGCGTACGGCGGTTCGGGTGGTCGTGGATCTTGCCGGAGAGGGCTGCAAGGTGCAAATTGATGAGGGGGTTAGAGTACTAGGTGTGGAAGAAGGCTGCAGATGGGATTTGGGCGCCGGAGGTGGCCTCACCGAAGTGAACGTTGCCGGAGCCCGAGGCGGACGGAGGTGGCCGGAGTCGAGGAAGAAGGGCTCCTCGAGGCTCCTTCAGTGGCCAGGCAGGGTGTAGTGAGGTGGTGGAGCCGTGCGGGGGTGAGAGCAGGCTCGGGGGCGCTATATATAGCCGCCCCGAGGCGGTTGCCGAGAACGGGGTTCTCCGGCGAGGTGATTACGGCGGCGCTGTGGTTGCACGGGGGGTTTAGAGGTTGAGCGTCGTCGTGGGTGTTCCCTGGTTCCGTTTAGGTGCTAACAGCGTCGGAATTTGGTTGCTTAGGGGGAGCTCGACGGAACGGGGCGGCGCGGGCCCGTCGGCGGCAGAGAGCATGCTCTGCGCGTGCCGCGCCACGGCGACGGTGCTGCATGCATGCGCTGGCAAAGAGATGGCCACGCGGAGCCACCAGGGGGTTTGGGCGGCGTTGAACGGCGTTGTGCCGCCGTTCTGCTCCCTGTCGGCCGCTACGGTGGTTCGGCCGCCGCAAGACACGCCGGTGCAGGCGGGCCAGGGCGCCACCGACACCAGGAAGGTGCCAAGCGCGCGTGTGGAGCTCCGGACAAGCAGGCCAGGCGGCGAGCAACGTGCCAAGGGCACTGTGAGCATGTGACTGAATTTCTGACGAAGATCGACGCTGAACTCTGAACTTAACTGAAGATGAACTGAAACAGTGCATGCAAGGTGTTCGACAGAATGATCTAGGCATGTAGGGATTTTTCCTTGAGCTGATTTTTGGTGGAGTGGCTTCTCATTGCTCCAGTAGGCTGCCTGATTTTTGGTAGAATTTTTGGAGAGGTGGAAATATGAATTTCACCAAGTTTGGCAAATCTGGTCCAAACTTAAAGAGGCTGAAATTTGAAAAATTTGAAAAGAAGGGGAGTGGGTCAAGATGGTTCCAGGTTGAGGGTACCAAGGACTAACCAGGAGAGTTGGTTTGAGGTCCAAACACAAAAGCAATAGGGTACTTGCTTTGTAAATGACTTAGGTTCAAAATAAAAGCCAGAAAAGATCTGAGGAAAATATAATTGAAATAAAATCCAAAAACTTGTTTGGACTAGTTGGGATAGAGAACTTAGGTTGTTATCAAAGAGGAGGGGAGGTTTTGGAGGGGTTTTACCACAAGAAAGAAAAAATGCAAAGACATGGGTGGTTTTCAAGATATGAAAATCCCCAATTTTTCATGAAGTTTTCTTATTAAAAGAAAAGAATTAAACTCCAAAAATTTATAATTTGAGAAGGGAACCAACAGAGAAGAAGTTTTAAAGGATCAAACACCAAAGTTTGAAGAAGGATAAAATCCTTGCCAATGAAAAAGGAAGGTTTTAAAGAGGAAGGCTTCTCTGAAAAGAATTTTAAATGGCCTCTTTTCGAAACCAACAAAGATTTTTTTGCAAAAACCAAATGAAAAATTTTGGAGTGTCACACATCCACTGCCGCGTCTTCCCCAGCTCCGCGTCGTCCCCTTCCTAGGCCTCGCCGTCGTCCACCGCCTTGGTGCTCTTGGCGCGGCGTGGTCAATGTGGTCAACGACCGACTTCCATCGGAAGAGTACTGTACGTGGAGAGGATGACAACTGGGTCCACGGCCGTAGCAAGGAAGTGCCTTCTTATTACGCAAAAAATAATTATTCCTCCACCTGACAGCAGGGACCCATCGGACGGGCTACCATATTTCGCGAAAAAACTTTTCCCCCCTGATTGCCGGAACCCACTAGTTACATCTTCGCACGCAAGGAAGTGTGTCCATATTATGGGCAAAAAATGATTTGCCCCCTGACTGTTGGGACCCACCAGCTACATCTTCGCACGCAAGAAAGTGCGTCCATATTACGGGAAAAAAACGATTCGCCCCCTGACTGCTGGGACCCACCAGCTACATCTTCACACACAAAGAAGTGCCTGACAGTCGGGACCCACCCGGTCGAAGCGTACATAGCGTTGTCATTCTGGTCGCGAACATGTACGTACATACTGGTCGATGTAGAGGCGCGTACGTGTGGTAGTAGAGGCACGCACGTAGCATGTACACGTACGTACAGCGGCCAGGGTGCAAGAAAGTAAATACGGCCACGTACGTATATACCAGCGGGGTCTCGAACGCCTACTCGCGCATACGTACGACCAGGGCTCGTGTACATGACTGGGTCGGAGCAAAGAAACTGCGTCGTCGTCGTGTTCATGGGGAGCCAACCGGCTGGGTCGGAACGGAATGCATCGTCGTGTTCATCGGGAGCCAACTGGCTTGGACAGAACAGGCGATGGAAACGAGGCATGGCGTACCGTGGAACGTAGGAAACGGCCTTGTGTTCAACTGGCCACAATGGAAACGGGATCCTGTTCATCGGGAGGGGGTCTGGCGTACCGCAAAACGGAGTAAACGGACCTCCTACGGTCGAAACGGGGTCCTGTTGACCGGGAGGGGTGTGGCGTACCGCAAAACGGAGGAAACGGACTTGTAGTGGAGCGCTACGGTCGAAACGGGGGTCCTGTTCATTGGGAGGGGTGTGGCGTACCGCAAAATGGGACTCCGCCGGATACTGTTTATCTCCACCGTCGACCTCCTCCAGCCTCCACGGGCTACTGTTCATCCACTGTCGACCTCCTCCAGCCTCCACCAGCTACTGTTCAACCAGCCCTCTCCACGGGGTACTGTTAAACCACCCCTCCACGGGCTACTGTTCATCCAGCCCTCCACCAGTTACTGTTCAACCAGCCCTCCACCGGCTACTGTTCAACCAACCCTCCACAGGGTCCTGTTCATCCAGCCCTCCACGGGGTCTTGTTCATCCACCGGCTCGTTCGATTGGGGTACTGTTCATCCAGCGGCAACGGCCTCTACTACCACGGAGTCCTGTTCATCCAAACCCCCCAACAACACTCACTGTTCATCCAGAGGCAGCATCGATTGGGTTCAGTTAGTAGCAGTAGCGAAGGAATCACTCGGCTTCATTTAACAGCAAGGGATCGATCGATCACTCGGGTTCAGTGTAACGCGTAGCCTGCAGTGCAATCGCTCGGGTTCAGTTAGAGCCCAATGCCTCGCTCAGGTTCAGTTAGAGCCCAACGCCTCACACCCACACGCGTACGTGTATGAGAGAAACGCGTATCGCTCGGCCCCCGACCACCCACCGTAATCGGGAACTCCCCGATATTTTCCGCGCCCTCGCTTCTACCATGATTTTTTCCGTCATGGACGGCCCAAATAATGTCATGCAGCTGCGTCTCTGACCCGCCCAAGACGAAAAGCCCATTTTCTGTCATGATTTTTGTCATAGAAGTAGGACCACACAACATTTATGATGATACCAGGTTTTGTCACAATTATCATCATAGAAGTGTCATAAGTATGACAGAAAAAAAATTGTTCGGCCCAAAATGTCACGGATGTGTTTTTTTTATAGTGTACACACTGGTACAACGAGGTGCTATACAAATACTTTTTAACCCCTTTCCGTGACGACGTTCTAAACCGTCGCCTAGTGAGTGACTGCGATAGGGGGGTCCTTCCCACACGACCCAAAAACCGTCGGGGTTATGCCTTCCCACACGACCCAAAAACAGCAACTGGCACTGGCAATATGTCAATAGGTTAGTTCCAAAAAATGATATAAAGTTGTTATAAAATGATTATAAAACATCCAAGAATGATAATATAACAGCATGAAGACTTCATAAATTATAGATACATTGGAGATGTATCAATGGCTTCATTTCCAACATGCTATTGGAGTGATAGATGGAACACACATTGAAGTGGTCATGCCCAAGGAGTTGGAGCCCCAACACATGAATAAGAAATGTTACACAAGTGAAAATGTATGGCAGTGTGTGATTTCGATGTTAGGTTCACGTTTTTGTTACTAGATGGCACAGATCTGATTGTGACACATGTGTGTGGAGCGATGCTATAGTTCGTTATGATCATTGTTCACAACCCCCCACAGGTAATCTCTTATATGTATGCATATTCTTATATACAGAATGGTTTGTTGTAAATTTCTAATGTCTTTCAATGTTTTTATGTAAATAATACTAGATGATGCCCTGCGCGTTGCTGTGGGAACCTTGGTAGATGCATAAATAGATCCTAAAAAACCAAAACTATTGCAAAAAAATTAAGAATGCTCATGGGATATATTTTAACAACAATAAAGTATATGAAGCATGTCACGAAATGTCGTATAAAAAGATAAATCTATTGGATTGAAGTCAAACGGGGTGCAAACTTTAACAAAAGGGTGTAACATGACCTACATATATTTGCTTCAAGTGTGCAACATATAAATATATGTAGGTCATGCTACAAAAAAGTGTAACATGATAATCTATGTTGCGCACAAAAATTAGTGAAACAAATTCATGCATGATTGCCAAGGTGGCATGGTTGCATGAATATATTAGTGCACAACTGTTACAACCATATACATGACTTGATGGTGTGACATAGTTGCATGAAGAGGAAAAATAGGTAGTGGGTTGCAACTATTTAAGAATAGAGGATTACCCTTTGGACTCAGGACATCTAGCACCATACAAAGGGCAATGATACAATGTATCAGAGTTCCAACAACACGCAATGATGGGGAGACATGAGACATTTAACCAACGCCATTCATCTCTGCGACATGCCGTCAAAAGATCATCTGGTGTTCCCAAGATGGAATGACGAATTGTTGGGGGCATACCATGGTACAAACTGGTGACCCAAAAGATGATTATCACTACATGCATGTGTCTCCACGAATACGATTCGTGATAGAAAGTTACACGATGAGCATTTTGACAAGTTGACAATGATGCATATGTGCAACCTCCATTACCGTTGACAGGTGCCAACGCTCTACCATAAGAACATGATGGTACCATGACCGCAACACGTGAGACTATTGCTACCAGTCTCGTACCTTGAATTATTCCTTCTATTTATAGTTGACCCCTTCTGTAAGGAAACAAACTTTATAACCATTCTAATTATAATATTTAGCACTATGATATTTGTAAATCTTTTTTGTGTTCATATTCGACAAGAAACTAAGTGCTAGCAATTCAACAGATATTTTTAGTTCAGGGACATTACAGACATTTCAGCATAAACTCATTGCACATTCTAAGACGACAATCTCGGAAAAGAACTCAACAACTGATTCTGTGGGCAGTTTCCAAGAATCCCATTCTGGAGAATCAAAAAATGAAAAGAACTTGGCCCAAGAAGGCCACCCGCAACTTCGATGAGGCGCAGGCCATCATCATAGTGAACAACGATAGGTGAAATGTAGGTGATGATGTTATCATCGTGATCAAGAAACAATTGCTTAAAATGATTACCATTTGTAACACATGACATCATGCTCTCTGTTATTGTATCATCCCCTCACTTAATCTGACCATTCATGTACATTATCATACCCATGGCACACCAATTCTCTCTTATTGTCCCCTCGTATTCATACTCAATCTCCCCAAGCAAACTCTCAATCACACTGGGTGTCCAATTATCCATGTCATACAAATCATGCTAGATTGAGTGTCCACTGCAATATTCTCTATGGTTGCTAATTCCGGCAAAATAACCACCATGATTGATCTCAACTGAGAAGTGATTATCGCATTTTTCGTACAACAACAAACATTAAGAACAAAAAATAGATAATTTATAGCCCTTCTGCATTTCCACAAGAACATTACTATCTAAAGCATGCCTATTTCCCCGACAAGTGTAAATGCCAATGTGCCAAAAGCATAATGATATAACGAAACATGCTCATGTGTTTTTATGTATACAAAGCATCATTTTCCTTACCCCACTGGCTTTTAATCGGTACCCCCATTTTCCAAGTCAGCAAACCCACAATTTTTTGAAAACACTATATCTGAAAACTTAGATTTCCCCCAAATTAACGTGCATGATGGATCAGTACATATCACATGCCCAAAGTCCATGAATCTGAAAACCTTAAACCAACCAAACCCCCAATTTGATGTCCTGCATAGCCCTCACCTCGAACACATCATTTGTGGCATGAATAGATAAGCCTGAAAAAGCCAATGACTCCCTCCCACCGCCGGGAAATTTTGTAAAATAGGGGCCTTTGGAATCAAACCATAAAGTCGTGATGAAGGTCCCTCCCTTCTTGGAGCAAGTGGCACATCGCCAAGCCCTCTCCCAAACGACGCATATAGGGGCGCATTAACATTTGAGGACAAACTCATCTCATTGTCGTTAGAGCAAGACGAGACGAGCTCCACCAACTTGATCGCGTCATGTTTCAACACCTCCCCAAGCAAAACGACAAAGGACATGGGTAGGAGTGGAATGGTTAATGTGCCAAGGGGACACTGGGTTTTATGCAAAACATTCACGCCATCCGGTCTCTGCCATGCTGTATAGTCAAGTGTCGCCCCATGTAGCGGTTTAAATAGTCCACTTTATGTCAAATTAGCATAATACTATAGACAAACGAGCGGAGTGACTATAGTGAACAACTTAGACTACCCATAGTGGGGAGTAATATAGAGAGTAACATAGATGACACCTAAGTAAAAAAAGATGATGTGATGGCTAATTAATGAGGAGAGAGACAAATTAAGTAACATAGGTAGTTACTCACACTATGAGTAACATCACATATACCAAGACAAGATGATTATACAACCTAATAAATAAAGTGTTACATGATACCACACATATGTTACTCCTCACTATAAAGGTAGTAACATGGACTAGTAACATATGCATGTTAGTACTAGTCTAAGTTACTCCTCACTATGACTAGTCTAAACCCCCTATGTACCACGCCGAAAAAGGGCCTCTGTAATGGTATTTAGGTAAGTTAAAAGGAATCGAGCGACCAAAGTAAGACGAGCTAAATACACTACAGGAGCCTTAACTTGTCCGGCGCGGTCAGTTTGGTGCCTAAACTTGAAAAATACACAAAAGTTGTGTCTTAACTTGTCTGGGCGTTTAAATACGGTGCCTCTGAACGTATGCCGCCGTATCGAGTGCCCGCGTGGCATGTCAGCATGTCGCTGGGCCACATGTCATGTGGTTGCAGGCGCTGGACGCGTGTTATGAGCTATGCGTGTAGTTTTTTTACAAGAATGCCCCTGGATTTTAATTAATTCTCACAAAAAGTACCCCTTGATTTTAATTTTAATACTCTCAAAAAATACCAAGAAGCGAGCGTGCAGGGAATTTGAACCAGGCGGCAACGCTTTGGTTTGCGCTTAATTATCAGCAAGCAGTTTATATAGATGATTGCACGTGCCGCTCTGTATATGCTTTTACTGGAGTAATTTTCTTTTTATTTATTTCCAAGTTACTATGTTGTTTTTCTTCGAGTGAAGTTTCTGTTTAGTTTTCATGATACATAAAATTTTCCATATGAAAAAATAAAACAATTATAAATATAAATTATTATTTATTTTATACCTCTATTCTATTTTCATTATTGTGTACTTTGAAGAGACAAACATTCTAAAATTGATGTGGATTTAAAAAGTTGAACGTATATTAAAAGCACGGTGAGCATTTTTTGAAATACACGCTCAAGTTCATTTTCATTTTTAGTTTTCATATTGTTTTAGAAAATGCTCACCATGTTCTTTGAAAATGTTGAATGTCTATTAAAAAACTATTGTGTAATATTATTTTTAAATTTCTATAAACACGCTTAACATGTTAGTATATTCTACAATTTATTATTGTCACACAATAATATTTAATGCATGTTGAACAGTTTTTAAAATACAATATTGTCAATTTTAAATAATTGTGCATTTTAAAATAGAATGAAGATACACAATAATGTGCGTGCTTATGGTCTTCAATGAAGATGCATAAATTTACACAATAACTTTTAATATACGTTCAACTTTTTATGTCCACATAAATTTTAGAAAAAAAACATGTTTATCTCTTCAAGGTACATAATAATGACAATAGAATAAAGATACAAAATAAACAACAATTTCATATTGATAATTATTTTATTTTATTCATATGAGAAAATTTATGTTTCATAAAAGTTAAACAGAAACTTCACTCGAAAGAAAAACAAAGCAGTACTTCAAAAAAAACTGTAGAAATTATATGCAAAGCGATACGTGGAATCGTCCATATAAATAGTTCAAAATCCCTCCATGCCAACTTGTGGTTATATTTTTGTGAGAATTAATTAAAGTACAGGCGCGTTCCCATAAAAAAAAGTGTGTGCCAGTGCCCGCAATGATTTTTTTGAGAATTAACTTAATCCAGGGGCTTTTTATAAAAAAAGACTACACTTATAGCCTACAACGCACCCGCAGGCACTGACATGTGCCTTAACGACACACTGGCATGCCACATGGGCACTTGATACGGCGGCATACCTCCAAAGGCACCGTATTTGGACGCCCAGATAAGTCATGGCACCATTTTTGTGTATTCTTTAAGTTTAGGCGTCAAACTGACCATGTCGGACAAGTTAGGGCATCTGTGGTGTATTTAACTTAAGTAAGACACAAGCTCAAGTTGAGGTACCGTTGATCAATTTTACTCTTATTTATTCGGCCTGCGGCGCCTATTGACCATTTCCGCATGCAGTGCGTTAAAAAAATTATATGATGTCAGATATTTCTCAATAAAAAAAAGTTATGTCATATCAGATAGACAGCTCCGGGCGAATAATGGTTGGATGTCTCACCATGTGCTCCCCGTCAACGAAGCTGCTGGTAAGGATGTGTCTTCCTTCCATTGCCGCTCTCTGGTCTCTGCGTTTCTTTTCTTGACATCTTCCGTCGATCACCAATCAATCCAAGTGCTCTGCTCAGACGCCAAAGGCGGTCCATCCAGGCAGCCGCCTCTAAGAGCATCTCCAGCCGTTGGCCTTCTAGGCGGCGATTTTACGCGTCCCTTGGAGACGAGTCGATGCTAAAATCGGCGTGGGGGCAAGCGGGTTCCCAGCCGCTCGGGCCAGGATTGCCCCCCAGACGCAGGTTTTTATTTTGAAAAAAATCAAATTTGGCAAAGTTCAGCTAAATTCGATAAACTTGATACAAATATTGGACATGTTCGGTATTAAATAAGTTATTTAAAAAAACCAACTACGGGGCGAAGAAGTCGCTGAGCGCGGCGAAGTCGCCTACGTCGCCGTCGTCCTCGTCGCCGGCCTTCTCCTTCTTGATGGCGCGGCCGCCCCTGCTGGACCCCTGCCCGGCGTCTCCATGGCAGACCGGTGGCGGCGGCACGTCGTCGTCGTCGTTGTCGTCGTCGCTGTCATCGAGGACGACCACGCCTCCCTCGTCCCGGCCCCGGCGCCGAGCTTCGAAGGCCTCGAAGGCGAGGCGCTAGAGCTGCAGCTCCGTCTGCGCCCAGTCTTCGTGCGCCCACTTCAGGGCCGCCGCATCGTCGAGCTCTTCCTCCAGGACGCCGTCGGCGAGCCCAGGCTCCGTCTTGATGGCGGCGAGCCCCGGCTCCGTCTTTGGCTTGACGTATCGCGGAGGAGCCGACGAGGGGGCGCGCCTGCCACCCTCGTTGACGACGATGCCGGCGCTGCGGGTGAGTCGGCCGAGCGGTGTCTCCGCGGCGGGCTCGGCCTTGACGCGGAACAGCGCCGGCGAGCCGGAAGAGTGGGAGGAGGAGCGGGAGGATGACTGAGAGGAGGAAGAGGAGCCAAACCTCCTAGGCGCCCATGACCCGGCACTCCGGCGGCGGGGGGGCAGGGTATGCGAGCGGTGGCTCATTGCCGCCCTCGAGGTACACCAGCACCTTGTGGAGTGTGCGGCCGGGGACACCCCACCAGACGCGGCGGCCGTCGCTGTTCTTGATGTCGCCCAGCATCGGCGCCCCGTTGGTGAACGCCCGCCGTTGCGCCTGCCGGTGCTGGAAGTAGTCCGCCCACGCCGCACGGCTGTCGGCGGCGTACTGGGGGAGGGCGCGTTGCGCGTCCGTCAGGGACGAACGCACGTGGTCGACCTCCACGGCAAAGATGTCGGGGCGCGCGTCGGCGTCGGGCACCGGCGGGATGGGGACGCCCCCGTTGCTGAGCTTCCACCCCGTCGGCCCGACGCGCATGTCCGGCGACGCTAGGATGTTGGCCTCGAACAGGAGCCACGCCTCCCACTCCTGGAGCGAGCAGCGGCTGAAGCCATTGGCCGCCGCGGCGTCGCCGGGGAAGCGTTCGGCCATGGAGAGGGAAAGGGGAAGGGGAGAGCGGCAGAGCTCGGCGGTGGGCGGAAGGGACGGCGAATGGTTTGGGCTCGGCGGCTCGGGCTGGTGTGGCCAGCGGCGAGGGGAAGCCTCTGGTTTTATAGCCCCAGGACGTGTGAACACGTGGCGAAAGGGGAGGCGTCGCCGCGCCTGCTAGCCCGTGACGCGCCGCCCGTGAGGAACTAATTGATTCCCCGTGGGAAACCGAGGCGTTCTGGGGAAGACGAGGCTCGTGCCGCTGACTCAGCAGTCCCGCGGTGCTTTCGCGTCAAAACCACTCGCCTCGGCGCCCCTAGCGCCCCGGGTTCGGCCTGGGGCCGCCGACGCCGATTTCGGCCCAAACCGATGAAAAACGGGCTCATGGGGGTGCGAGTGGTCCGATTTTTGGGCGCCGGCGCGAAAAAAACGTCTGGGGAGGGCCTGTTGGGGGCGCGGCTGGAGATGCTCTAAGCTTTGACTGCAGCAAGAATGACAATCTTTGCCGTTCTGCTGCTGCTGGCAGCGCTGCTGTTTCCACCGGCAGCAGTGCAGCAGCCGCCGGGGTGCCGGCGGCAGTGAGGCAACGTGACCGTCCCCTACCCCTTCGGAACCGGAGCGCGCTGCCACCGTGGCGAGGACCGTGGGTTCCGGCTAGAGTGCGACGACACATGCCACCCACCGTGCCTGACTGTGGTCGGGTACGGCCACGAGGTCGTCGCCATCTCGCTTGCCTCTGCCGAGGCCACCGTGCTGCTCAATGCGAGCCGCGCCTGCTATGACCGCACCTCCGGCTCCGGCCGCGTTCTTGGCCGGCGGGAGTACCCCATGGCCCTCAATGGCAACGCCTTCCTCTTCTCCTCCATGAAGAGCAAGTTCGTGGCCATCGGCTGCCCGGACCTGGCCTACTTCATGGACGACGGAGGGTACTACATGACCGGGTGCATGTCGGTGTGCCGGCCGCCAGAGCGTGTCGCGACCGGTTTTCCAGACATTAAATTCCAGAAAATGGCCGTCGAGCTCATCAGCCCCGGGATTTCTGTTAGCTAATGAGGCACCAACTTGTTACAGAAATTCGAAGCAAAGGTACAAAATATGCAGTACAAGACCATTGTGGCCTATGAGTACAACAAATGGTTTCTAGTGGTTGAGGGCGGAAGCGGTTTGTGGATCACCACGGCTATGGGACTCCATTTCCCACGGGAACAGCTGACCAGGTTAACTCCTATCTTCACGAGGCTGCTATCACCGTTGCTCAGGTTCCGAGGCGGTCGTCGCAACGCTCCTCCCCAAGCAATCAATCTGGCCAAGACAATAGCCAGGGACAAGCCAGTGAGTACTTTGAATGTACTCGCAAACATTAAGAACACAGGTATAATATAACCGTTGATGCTCATGCTTTGCAATATCCTTATACTCACTTAGTTAGTCATAAAATAAATATCTTGATGCATGCAAACAGGTTATTCATATGCAACCGGAAATTATGCAATGGCCACATAGAGGTAATAAATACTGGGTGCCAAGCGAGGGTCTGAATGACTCCTCGAGCGGAAAAATGCGGAATAATAGATACTGGTGCCAAACGAGTGTCTGAAAGACTCCTCGAGCGGAAAATGCAGAGTAATAATACTGGTACCAAACGAGTGTCTGAAAGACTCCTCGAGCGGAAAAATGCGGAATAATAAATACTGGTGCCAAACGAGTGTCTGAAAGACTCCTCGAGCGGAAAATGCAGAATAATAATACTGGTACCAAACGAGTGTCTGAAAGACTCCTCGAGCGGAAAAATGCGGAATAATAAATACTGGTGCCAAACGAGTGTCTGAAAGACTCCTCGAGCGGAAAATGCAGAATAATAATAATACCACAGTCGGGCGTCTGAGCGACACCACATAATGTGTTTTAAAAGAAATGATCATAGTGAATATCCCGGAGGTAGAACCATCCCAGAGATATTCGATGATAACAATAATATCACGGGTTAGTCAACAATGGTAATAATCATAATCATCACAAGTCACAAGTAGTAATTCCCATTCTGGTTTAACAATTTCACCTCCGAAGACCGACACTAAGACCGACGCTTGACCCATCCCAGACTGTAGTCCTTAACCATGGACACGGCTATTCGAATAGGTTTAATCTCTGCAGAGGGTGTACTCTTTACCCACGAGTAACGGATTCCTTTAGTCCATCGGGACTAATTCCGTCTACGGTCTTTTAGTTGAAAACACGCCTAACTTGCACACACCAGCTTAACTCATCGGTGTCTGGAATCACCCACGACACTTGTCAAGCAAAACTCTAAGTGGGGAGGCTACAACCTCGCGTAGCATGGGATCAAATTTATATCGCGCGCTCTAAGGGGTGGCCTCCCCTCTCGGTCCCAACCGGAAACACCCATGCCCCCTGACCAGGTGGCATGCCTACCGGCTACAACCGATATCTTCCACCATGGCCTCTCTGTGCGGTGTGTGCTGGAAAGGGGTTGACAACTTACTGAACCGTACCCTACTTGCGGCAGGGACGAGTGGTAGTACGAGGCAAGTATGGGGGTTACTGGAACAAGACTCGATCTGCGGTCGACTCAGGAGGTTATAAGTTCCTGCATGACATGTATATCAAATATAATACAATTGAAGAAATTACCACTCAATGTACCTTACCATGCCATACCGGACATAACCGTCCCGACGAGGACCGGCAACAAGCTCACGCCTACCCAAGGCCGAGGCTTTCCCGGATTCCTTTCCGGTATGCATGCAAGGCACTTGAGGATGATTACCATCACAATCATTTTCATTTCCAATAGCAAGGAAATCATTGATATGCTTCCATGCAAATGATCATGTCACATGAAATATCAAGTCCACTGAAATAAGGTGGTGTTATAAATGTGTCAACCAACACATCAAAAATATTATGCCAGGGTTCAAGATGTTTGCCTTGAAGTTGTGTAGGGGTGAGGTGCTCTCCAAAACTTTTGAAAGTTTCTTCCCTCTCTCCAAAATCCTATTTTTTTTTAAAATATTTGAATTAACACACATTTCAAAACAGTACAAAAAGTTGTTTTGGAAAATTTTCAAATAAATATTAAAATAAACTAGATCAAATTTTAGGAAGGTAGGAAAAAGAATCAACTCATTTGGAGTTGTATTTAAAAAGTTATAGGCAGTCAAAGTTGTGGTCAAAATCTGTTTTAAAACAAAACAGAAAAGAAAACGTTTCGGGGAAATACGCTTTCTAAGTAGGAGATACGTACTGGGCATTTTGCGCTTTCACTTATCCTGCATGGATAGGTGCTGGGTCACTGACAGTGGGTCCAGGGGCCCACTGGTCAGGTTTGACCAGTCACCGCGCCCCCTTCTCCCTCCTCTGCCCGAGCGGGGTGGGGCTCCGGCGATCGCCGCCGGCGATTGGCGGCTCCATTCGAGAAACCGAAGCCATCCACGGTCTCAGGGGGTCGAGGCGGTTCTGCCGGTGGGTGTTACGGTCTCGGGGGTGGGCGGGGTCGTCGGCGGTGAGTCTCGCGGCGGAGGGAGCTTCGGGAGCAGAGTGTGAATTGGGGCTACGGTGGTTCCCGATCAAAATCGAGTAGTGGAACGTGTTCACGGGAGGATGAGAAGGTTACTGGTGGAGAGAACGGAGAGGGGGAGGCCCTGGTGGCGCTGGAGTGGCCGGAGCAGTGGCGGCGGCTGCGGTTGTCGGAGTTGGGGAAGACGGTGCTTCCCCGACGATTGCGGGCTGTGGGGGTGCCATGGGGGTAGCCTGAGGTCGCCTGCGTGCTCTAATGGTCTTGGGACGTCCTTTTATAGGCGTGGCAAGGCGGTTCCGCGGCGGCCGTGGATAAGCTCTCCGGCGACCGCCATTCTATAGCTAGGGGCGTCGTGGCGGCGACGAGCGCTAGGCGACACCCTTGTGGATGAGCTTGCGTTGTTCCAGGGGCCAGGTGGCGAGCTGGGGTGGCTTGGGCGGCGCTGCACGGAGCAGAAGCTGTCGGCCGACGCCGGCGTGCCGCCAAAATTGCTCTGGTGGTGGCGCTGTAGGGTGCCAGGGTGGGCTGGCGTGTAGTGGTGAGGCGGTGAGCGTGTGGCGTGGCGCTGCAGAGTGGGCCAAAACCAGGGGGCCAGCGTGTCGGCTCGTGTGCGTGGCTGCAATATGCGCGCTCTGGGCGCGCCCAGCGCACGCCCACCAGATGCTCGGCGAAATGCCATGGCATGCTAGGTGGCTCGGTTGGAGCTAGGGTTTAGCAGGTCTAGGTTTAGGCTTGCAAGGAGATCAGTGGACAAGCTGGTTTGGTTAGGGGATCTGGTTCACAGTGCAAACCAAAGATTCATGCCAAAACAGATCATGCCCATAAGGTGTTTGACACAATGCCAAGGGCACTTAGGCAATTCTTGGAGTGGTCAATTTCTCCAGATCAGTGTCTCCTTGGATGTACAAGAGGGTGGTGAGGTCATTTGGATAAAATGAGGAACTTGCTAGTGCAAATTTTACAAAACTACAATTCTGGACAGAAAATAAATGGCATCATTTCATGAACCAAAATTGCCCCAAAGGGTGCATGCTCCTGGACTTAGGGGTTTGGTAGGGAGGACTATGAGCATGAGAAAACACAAGGTCACTGGAGCAAGAAATAATAGGGTTGCAGTAGAAAACACCAGTCTGGTCCAGAATGAAGATGATGCTGATTCACTCAAAATTTGCAAATAACATCACTGGGTTTTTGCATAAAGTTGAATCATATGATATTACTAACATCCCATAATTTTGGTAGAGGCTAGAAGAAAATATTTAAATGGGTTGTAGTGCAAAATTGCCCACTGGAGCAGAGAAGAAAAAAGGGGTGTAGAGCTCAAAATATTTCATGAAATAAAGATGTTTTTGCATAAAAGTTATTTAATAACATCACATGACATCTCCAAATTCTTGTGGGAATTTTAAGTGAATCTATCAAATGGTTGTAGTTCAAATATGGCCATTTAACCTTGAAAAACCATCTTCAAGAAAGTGAAGATCAAGCAAATTAATTGTGCAATTAGTTGTACTGATAAAAGTAAAGTTTTTCTAGAGAGGTTAAACAAGTCCAATAACATATTTGAAAAGTTCACACTTAGGGGAAAAACTCCATAATGACAAGGTTAAAGATCAAAAGGGAGCTCAGAAAATAAAGGTTTTAAGTCCTGGCAAAAATTTTAATTAATAAAACAAGGCCAAAAATTTTGGGGTGTCACAATACTACCCCCCTTAAGAAAAATCTCGTCCTCGAGATTTGTTAAAAGTTGTATAAGAAAAATTGCATGCAACAAAAATGTGGCTACAGTAAGAGGGCAATAAGTGATGAAAACCACAGTGTGAAATACTGGTGCTGTGCGGAGAAGGATCTACGGTCTGAGACAAAAACGTGAGATTTCTACGCTGGGTATAAATTTAGAATAAAGTCTAAATTTAAATATATGCTGGTCGTACCCGGGAGCACAGTGCTCTCTCTGGCCGACAGGTGGACCCGAGGCCCACAGTCAGCCTCTTCTTCTCCCTCTGGCTCTTCTTCTTCCTCTCTCCTGCGCGCTTTCCCGCGCTTTCTCCACCGGCGACGCCTAGCGCGTAGGGCATCTAGGCCGTACCGCGGTAGTGCGCGGCGTGCTAGCTGCCGGAGCAGCGTGCACTCACCTCGCAGGCCAGCGCGCTGTCGGCACTGCTCGCGGATTCGACTCCGAACACCGGCGATCGGGCGACGAGCGGCGTTGGTGGACTTCGCCCACCGTGCACCGAGCTCGAGCTATAAAACGGCCGAGGTGTTTCTCTCTTCTCCTCACCTCTGGCCTTGCTTCTCCCCCTACTTCCTCCTCCATTACTGCTTACAGAAGCTCGGGCGAGGCTCTAATGGCGGAGGCGATGCCGGACTGGTACGCGATCTTGATATGCGGAGGGCTGGCGACACTACTGGGGCTCTCCGTGCTCCTGTGTGCGATGATCCTCGATGATCGTCACGATGCTGCTGCTCGGGTGTTGGCTCTCCACGGCGGTGGTGATCACGAGGAGTAGGTGGGATGCCGGGTGCTAACCGTGGTTAGGAGAGGGGTTAGCCAGCTGCAACACTGTTGCAAAGTTTTGTAAATGGTGTACGTGTGTGTGTCCGAGTGTTTGCGGTTGTGGGTCAGCTGTTGTCGTTGTGCTTGTGTGAAATAAAATAATCCACGTCGTGAGAAAGTGCCGAAGTATCGACTCAGAAAAAGATGTCTCACTCCAGGATTATTCGCGGAAGAAAACAGTAATGCAATAGAATCACTCATATTAATCGAAATTAACAAAATAACACACTTAAAGCACACACTAAGCTCCACGCACAAGTTACAACACGCAAATAAAGGTTGCAATAAATAACGTAGCAGCGACGTCTATAATGCAAACGGTAACTGGATGGGGTCCCGAGAAAATGTTTCTGGTACTGAGACACATTCTTGCTCTATCGGAGAAAGCGGATTGACTAGTCGATGCATGTGTCTCTCCTGGTCGGGCCTCAGTGATCTGCCGATGGCGATCTGAGGATTTAAGTCTGCGAGGCTCTGGAGATAACCCATCACGTGTTGGATCAATATCTCTTGAGCGATGACATACTGGACAAGGTTGGCCAGGACGGGGTCTCTTTCGATTCGCACACCGGGAAACGATGTTACTCCTCCGGGCGTTGCACGGCTCGGGAAGTAATAATACCCACGTTCGCTGGCATAGGGTACCGCGAATCGAAGGCGAGCAAGTGCTTCGCAAGCCGCAGCTTCCACGGCCATCTGTGGGGTTGGCATAGATTTCCCCACGAAGGAGACCTCTGTTGGGTCTTGGTCTGAGTTCACGGGGGGGAATGTGCACTGCTGCCCAGTATCTCGAGGTGAAAGAGGTGATCCTCGATTTGAACAGCTCGTACTGGGGTGGCTGGGTAGCGCCCATGGTACTGCAGGTAAAATCCCACAATATCTTGACAAAACTACCCGGGGTTGCATCTGGGGTTCTCAGATGAATGCTGGGGCTCGGCATGGCAAGAAATGGTTGTGAGGGTGATGCACAAGGTGAGAGGTGCTTGGCAAGGTCACGCGGTGGCCCTTTTATAGCACTGGAGCTGGATCATTTTTACCGTGGTGAAGGGTAATGAAATTTCCAGCTCTGATCCGGGATTCGAAGTCAATGCCATGGATACACTTATTCCACCGAGGTGACATGTTACTATGGGGGCTGTCGGGAAGGTTTTTGGTAGCTGCGCCAGGGGTAGAAATCTCACACTGCGTACTGGGTGTTTAGTCAAGGTTATCATTAAAGCAGAGGTATGACAACAAGCAGCGTTTAAATACCAGGCCACACGATTACAAAGCGAGGGTACACTGGGACTCGATACAGCTCGGGTTACTAAGTCTACCTCGTTTACATCCATGCGGGCGTGCCTTGTGGATGTCGAGGCTTCTCCACGGGTCTCGCCGTCGGAATTGACTAGAGTGGGTTGAGGGGCTGCAGGCTCGGGGTAGCGATGGTGGCCATCTCGGGGATTGCTGGCCACAACTCCGTTGGAGTGTGTTCCCAAAATGCGACGTAGCACTTCTGGGGTTATCGCAACACCTTGGCCGATGGCTGGGGTAGACCTCAGGGGCTCGATCGGTTGTCCAAACAGCACGACTGGGTTGTCGGCGTTGGGCTCGTCCTCTTCTCTTGCCGGGGCTCGACGAACCAGCTCTCCACGAGCTGCGATAAGATCAATTGTGACCTGATCGCACAGTTCTTCTAGTGCACTTACATAGCGCACCGGGTGCAACAATGCAGGATCTGTCTCGTGATCTCCGTTGGCAACTTGGGGTGGTCTACCATACCCTTCACGCCTGGGGTAGTAGTGGAACGAGCGACAGTCAACTCTGGGCGACAAGTGCCGGAGATGAACTATAGCTTCTCGAGCAGCTAGTTGGATGGCTTGTGGCTCAAAGGAAGTTGTCCTTCCGGTGAACCTGTAGGGGCGTTCGGGTGCGAGACCCCTACCGTAGATGTGTACAGTGGCCCAGAATTGACGGCTTTCACCGCTTACGGGCCCTTGGTACACAACATATTCTGGGGGTTCTTCTAATGCATAGGCACGACGGGTGAGGTTTGCGAGTATGGTCACAAAACCTCCAAGGTTGGTCGTTGTGGTCTCATGGTGCACAATAGGACCAGGCATTGTGGCTTGGTTTAGGATAGCGGCCGGGCTGTGCTGGGTTGAGACTAGCGTGCCCTTTTTATAGGAAAAAGTGGTCGGAGTCTTCCTTCGCACGCTTGCGAGAAAGGACTATTTAGGGGGGCCGGTCACTGGCGCGTGATCGACGGCTAGGCTGGTAGGTTGGGCACCGACTGCCAAAAGGTGTCGGGTCACTGTGGGGCTATCTTGCAGGAGAAGCTTGGCTGTGGGTTTGGTTATGGCTCGCTGGTTTGGCATGCCTAAGTTTATTGACCTGGCTAGGATAGGATTAGCCAATGGTCAGCCTGGCTCTGATACCAAGTCTGTCGCGACCGGTTTTCCAGACATTAAATTCCAGAAAATGGCCGTCAAGCTCATCAGCCCCAGGATTTCTGTTAGCTGATGAGGCACCAACTTGTTACAGAAATTCCAAGCAAAGGTACAAAATATGCAGTACAAGACCATTGTGGCCTATGAGTACAACAAATGGTTTCTAGTGGTTGAGGGCGGAAGCGGTTTGTGGATCACCACGGCTATGGGACTCCATTTCTCATGGGAACAGCTGACCAGGTTAACTCCTATCTTCACGAGGCTGCTATCACCGTTGCTCAGGTTCCGAGGCGGTCGTCGCAACGCTCCTCCCCAAGCAATCAATCTGGCCAAGACAATAGCCAGGGACAAGCCAGTGAGTACTTTGAATGTACTCGCAAACATTAAGAACACAGGTATAATATAACCGTTGATGCTCATGCTTTGCAATATCCTTATACTCACTTAGTTAGTCATAAAATAAATATCTTGATGCATGCAAACAGGTTATTCATATGCAACCGGAAATTTATGCAATGGCCACATAGAGGTAATAAATACTGGGTGCCAAGCGAGGGTCTGAATGACTCCTCGAGCGGAAAAATGCGGAATAATAGATACTGGTGCCAAACGAGTGTCTGAAAGACTCCTCGAGCGGAAAATGCAGAGTAATAATACTGGTACCAAACGAGTGTCTGAAAGACTCCTCGAGCAGAAAAATGCGGAATAATAAATACTGGTGCCAAACGAGTGTCTGAAAGACTCCTCGAGCAGAAAATGCAGAATAATAATACTGGTACCAAACGAGTGTCTGAAAGACTCCTCGAGCGGAAAAATGCGGAATAATAAATACTGGTGCCAAACGAGTGTCTGAAAGACTCCTCGAGCGGAAAATGCATAATAAGAATAATACCACAGTCGGGCGTCTGAGCGACACGACATAATGTGCTTTAAAAGAAATGATCATAGTGAATATCCCGGAGGTAGAACCATCCCAGAGATATTCGATGATAACAATAATATCACGGGTTAGTCAACAATGGTAATAATCATAATCATCACAAGTCACAAGTAGTAATTCCCATTCTGGTTTAACAATTTCACCTCCGAAGACCGACACTAAGACCGACGCTTGACCCATCCCAGACTGTAGTCCTTAACCATGGACACGGCTATTCGAATAGGTTTAATCTCTGCAGAGGGTGTACTCTTTACCCACGAGTAACGGATTCCTTTAGTCCATCGGGACTAATTCCGTCTACGGTCTTTTAGTTGAAAACACGCCTAACTTGCACACACCAGCTTAACTCATCGGTGTCTGGAATCACCCACGACACTTGTCAAGCAAAACTCTAAGTGGGGAGGCTACAACCTCGCGTAGCATGGGATCAAATTTATATCGCGCGCTCTAAGGGGTGGCCTCCCCTCTCGGTCCCAACCGGAAACACCCATGCCCCCTGACCAGGTGGCATGCCTACCGGCTACAACCGATATCTTCCACCATGGCCTCTCTGTGCGGTGTGTGCTGGAAAGGGGTTGACAACTTACTGAACCGTACCCTACTTGCGGCAGGGACGAGTGGTAGTACGAGGCAAGTATGGGGGTTACTGGAACAAGACTCGATCTGCGGTCGACTCAGGAGGTTATAAGTTCCTGCATGACATGTATATCAAATATAATACAATTGAAGAAATTACCACTCAATGTACCTTACCATGCCATACCGGACATAACCGTCCCGACGAGGACCGGCAACAAGCTCACGCCTACCCAAGGCCGAGGCTTTCCCGGATTCCTTTCCGGTATGCATGCAAGGCACTTGAGGATGATTACCATCACAATCATTTTCATTTCCAATAGCAAGGAAATCATTGATATGCTTCCATGCAAATGATCATGTCACATGAAATATCAAGTCCACTGAAATAAGGTGGTGTTATAAATGTGTCAACCAACACATCAAAAATATTATGCCAGGGTTCAAGATGCTTGCCTTGAAGTTGTGTAGGGGTGAGGTGCTCTCCAAAACTTTTGAAAGTTTCTTCCCTCTCTCCAAAATCCTTTTTTTTTAAAAAATATTTGAATTAACACACATTTCAAAACAGTACAAAAAGTTGTTTTGGAAAATTTTCAAATAAATATTAAAATAAACTAGATCAAATTTTAGGAAGGTAGGAAAAAGAATCAACTCATTTGGAGTTGTATTTAAAAAGTTATAGGCAGTCAAAGTTGTGGTCAAAATCTGTTTTAAAACAAAACAGAAAAGAAAACGTTTCGGGGAAAATACGCTTTCTAAGTAGGAGATACGTACTGGGCATTTTGCGCTTTCACTTATCCTGCATGGATAGGTGCTGGGTCACTGACAGTGGGTCCAGGGGCCCACTGGTCAGGTTTGACCAGTCACCGCGCCCCCTTCTCCCTCCTCTGCCCGAGCGGGGTGGGGCTCCGGCGATCGCCGCCGGCGATTGGCGGCTCCATTCGAGAAACCGAAGCCATCCACGGTCTCAGGGGGTCGAGGCGGTTCTGCCGGTGGGTGTTACGGTCTCGGGGGTGGGCGGGGTCGTCGGCGGTGAGTCTCGCGGCGGATGGAGCTTCGGGAGCAGAGTGTGAATTGGGGCTACGGTGGTTCCCGATCAAAATCGAGTAGTGGAACGTGTTCACGGGAGGATGAGAAGGTTACTGGTGGAGAGAACGGAGAGGGGGAGGCCCTGGTGGCGCTGGAGTGGCCGGAGCAGTGGCGGCGGCTGCGGTTGTCGGAGTTGGGGAAGACGGTGCTTCCCCGACGATTGCGGGCTGTGGGGGTGCCATGGGGGTAGCCTGAGGTCGCCTGCGTGCTCTAATGGTCTTGGGACGTCCTTTTATAGGCGTGGCAAGGCGGTTCCGCGGCGGCCGTGGATAAGCTCTCCGGCGACCGCCATTCTATAGCTAGGGGCGTCGTGGCGGCGACGAGCGCTAGGCGACACCCTTGTGGATGAGCTTGCGTTGTTCCAGGGGCCAGGTGACGAGCCGGGGTGGCTTGGGCGGCGCTGCACGGAGCAGAAGCTGTCGGCCGACGCCGGCGTGCCGCCAAAATTGCTCTGGTGGTGGCGCTGTAGGGTGCCAGGGTGGGCTGGCGTGTAGTGGTGAGGCGGTGAGCGTGTGGCGTGGCGCTGCAGAGTGGGCCAAAACCAGGGGGCCAGCGTGTCGGCTCGTGTGCGTGGCTGCAATATGCGCGCTCTGGGCGCGCCCAGCGCACGCCCACCAGATGCTCGGCGAAATGCCATGGCATGCTAGGTGGCTCGGTTGGAGCTAGGGTTTAGCAGGTCTAGGTTTAGGCTTGCAAGGAGATCAGTGGACAAGCTGGTTTGGTTAGGGGATCTGGTTCACAGTGCAAACCAAAGATTCATGCCAAAACAGATCATGCCCATAAGGTGTTTGACACAATGCCAAGGGCACTTAGGCAATTCTTGGAGTGGTCAATTTCTCCAGATCAGTGTCTCCTTGGATGTACAAGAGGGTGGTGAGGTCATTTGGATAAAATGAGGAACTTGCTAGTGCAAATTTTACAAAACTACAATTCTGGACAGAAAATAAATGGCATCATTTCATGAACCAAAATTGCCCCAAAGGGTGCATGCTCCTGGACTTAGGGGTTTGGTAGGGAGGACTATGAGCATGAGAAAACACAAGGTCACTGGAGCAAGAAATAATAGGGTTGCAGTAGAAAACACCAGTCTGGTCCAGAATGAAGATGATGCTGATTCACTCAAAATTTGCAAATAACATCACTAGGTTTTTGCATAAAGTTGAATCATATGATATTACTAACATCCCATAATTTTGGTAGAGGCTAGAAGAAAATATTTAAATGGGTTGTAGTGCAAAATTACCCACTGGAGCAGAGAAGAAAAAAGGGGTGTAGAGCTCAAAATATTTCATGAAATAAAGATGTTTTTGCATAAAAGTTATTTAATAACATCACATGACATCTCCAAATTCTTGTGGGAATTTTAAGTGAATCTATCAAATGGTTGTAGTTCAAATATGGCCATTTAACCTTGAAAAACCATCTTCAAGAAAGTGAAGATCAAGCAAATTAATTGTGCAATTAGTTGTACTGATAAAAGTAAAGTTTTTCTAGAGAGGTTAAACAAGTCCAATAACATATTTGAAAAGTTCACACTTAGGGGAAAAACTCCATAATGACAAGGTTAAAGATCAAAAGGGAGCTCAGAAAATAAAGGTTTTAAGTCCTGGCAAAAAATTTAATTAATAAAACAAGGCCAAAAATTTTGGGGTGTCACAGAGCGCGCGCTGCCCGTGTCGTGTCGGGGCGGCGACGGGTGCTGCCAGAGCAACATCCCGTTGGGGCTGGCCTCCTACCGCCCGCACGTCCGCAGCTTCGGCTGGCGCCAGCAGCAGCAGGGAGGGACGTTCCTGGCCAACTCCACGGGCTGCGCCTACGCGTTCATGGTGGACGCCTGGTGGTTCTAGATACATCCTTTTTTATTCATTTTGATGACAAGTATTTTCGGACGGATGGAGTACCTTACTAAAAACCATAGCATAGAAGATCAATTACAACACTTAATAGCTTTGAAGATCCATTACAACACTTAATAGTATTGGATATCCATTACAACATACATAAGAACATAGCAAATAAGGTTCTTACATAAGAAACTAAAGTTCAAATGCATGGCCAAACACTAGGTTAACTTCACATTCCGTCGAAATGTACACCCATATAATCACTTCAGACAGTTAGGCCACATCTTTATATATAGGCCTTAGATGTACTTACTTTACCAACATATCACAACAACTTGATGACTCAAGGATGACCTTGATTTGCTCTAACTTCTCCTTGCTGCCATACCCATCTTTCAGCAGCTCAGCAACAACTTGCTCAAGCTTTGCCTTCTCCTTCTTAAGAACATCTCTGTCAACTTCAACATCCTTCTCCCACAAAAAAAAACTTCAACATCCTTCATAGCCTTCCTGGTGTTCTTGATGATATCAGCTTGGCTCTGCAAAATGCACCTCTGCTCATTTTCAAGTTTAAAATTTTCCATCTGCACCTCCAACCTAGCTTTCTCCTCTACCTCCTTCTTCTTCTTCTCAAGTTCTTCCTCCTCCACTTGTTTCTGGTTCACCTTCTCCACCCTACCATCCTGCCAATCAAACATCTTGGATACATCATCAACAAGCTCGGTGTACTCAATGCAAAGCTTGTCATTTTCAATCTTAAGCTTGGCCAACTCCCTTTCATGTTCACTCTTAACCTTGGTCAACTCAAACTTCTCCTTGTCAAGTACCCTTCCTAGGTTCTGCTCATGGAACATTACCCATAGCTTGCACAAACATCTCTGAAGAATAGGAGGCCAAGGCCCATCAACCCACTCTACAACACCACAATTCACACCATTTTCCTACATTTATAAATGTGATTAGTTATTACAAGTGGAGTAGTAGCTTATTTCATTGCCAATGCCATGAATAACTTGAAATTTTCTAACAATGAATAGCATAAATGAGATATGATAAGTTATTACAATGTCATGATTAAGTTTGCAAAGTAACAAAGAAAAACATAAGTGACTGTCATATCAGTAACTTACTGTTGCATCATGTGAGGCCAGTGAACATCCATATGTAACAAACTTAATTGACATCTAACCTGGTCTGGGCAGCCATAGAAACGCCTTCCTGTTACAATGCCTTCAAAAGCAACACGCTTAGGGCATCTCCAGCCACGCCCCCAACAGCCCCCCCAGGCCACTTTTTCGGCGTCGGCGCCGAAAAAACGGCCCAGTCGCGCCCCCAAGACGCTGAAAATCACCGGCTCGGACGTTTTTTCTGCCCGGCGTCACAGCCCGAACCCAGCGCGCTGGGGAGCCGTTGGGGGCTCCGGCGCTAGGGAAAAGCGCGCCTGGCCCACACCGACAGGGGAAAAGTCAAGGTTTTCTTCCCCCGACTCGCGTCGCACCCCCCGCGCCCCCGGCCAGCACTAGCTATATCCCGGCGACGGCCGCCGCCCTACTCCGCTAGATAGCCATTCCCGCCGGAAAATAGCAGCGCTTCGCCGCGGCATCCCCTCCCACAGCAGCTGGTTGTTTCCGGCCGCCGTTTTCGGCCGCGGAGGCGCGGTTTAACGGCGGGTACACGGCCACCGAGCGCAAGGTGCTCGGCATTTTGCCTGTCTCGGCGATGGACTCGGATGAGGAGGAAGAGCTCGCCGCGCTGCTGGAGGAGGAAGCCGCGGCCGACGTCCAGGAAGAAGAGCATCTGATGGTGCTCGCCGCCCTCGCCCAACTGCTGGCGAGCACTGAAAAGCCGCGGCGAGGTGGCTCGGCGCCGGGGCGGGTGAAAGCAAAGAACCGGCATCGTCTGCAAGGCTACTGCATGCTCTACTCCGACTACTTCGCCGATGCTCCACTTCATGGCGAGAGAACATTTCGGCGCCGTTATCGGATGAGCCGAAAGCTCTTCCTCGGGATTGTGAATTCCATCCGGGAGTTCGACAACTACTTCAAGTGCAAGATGGATTGCACTGGCGCTCTTGGATTCACCTCCATCCAGAAGTGCACGACAGCGATGAGGATGCTTGCATATGGAGCTCCCAGTGATTCACTCGACGACTATGGGCGCATGGCCGAGTCCACCAGCATAGAGTGTTTCTACAAGTTCTGTCAGGCAGTGGTGGCAGTGTTTGGGCCACAATACTTGAGAACACCCAACGCGGAAGACACCGCTCGGATCCTAGCCCAGAATGCAGCAAGAGGATTTCCTGGGATGCTTGGAAGCATCAACTGCATGCATTGGAAATGGAAGAACTGCCCATTTGGTTGGCAGGGGATGTACAAAGGCGCCAAAGGCGGTTGCAGTGTGGTGCTTGAGGCGGTAGCCACACAGGACCTCTGGATTTGGCACTCCTTCTTTGGTATGCCAGGAACTCACAATGACATCAACGTGCTGCAGTGCTCTCCTGTTTTTGCTAAGCTCGTTGAGGGCCATTCTCCTCCGGTGAACTTCGAGATCAATGGGCACCAATACAACAAGGGGTACTATCTAGCTGGCGGCATCTATCCGAGATGGTCGACATTTGTGAAGACGATCTCAAACCCTGTGGCAGGAGGCAAGAACGCCTGGTTTGCGAAGCTTCAGGAGGCTTGCAGGAAGGATGTCGAGCATGCATTTGGTGTGCTCCAATCTCGATTCGCTGTTGTTCGGTACCCCGCTCAGACCTGGTCGAAAGATCAAATGTGGGAGATCATGACTTGCTGTGTCATCTTGCACAACATGATCATCGAGAGCGAGCAAGAAGACCCAGTGTTTGACACTGACTACAGGCAGGGTCCTCTAGCCAAAGTTGATCACCAGCTACCGGCAACTTGGACTGCCTATCTTAGTATGCGTCAGGAGATCCGAGACCCACAGGTGCATCAGCAACTGCAGAAAGATCTGATTGAGCACCTATGGAGGCTCAAGGGGGACGCCGTGTGATGAAATACGAGTTTTTATTTGTTGAACTATATAATTTGTATTGAACTATTTGTTGTTGTACTATTTTGTTGAAGTATTTGATTTTTTTGTGATGAAATATGTGATAAGAAATAATTGTGTTGATAATTGAACGCCGAGACACGGCGAAACCACGCCGAATATGGGCCTATTCTCGCCCATATGGGCCGTTTATTCGCCGAAATTGGGCCGCAAAGTGGACCAATTTCGGCGCCTGGGGGCGACGACTGGGCGCAAAATCGCCCCCAGCGCCGAGTGTATCGCCGGCTCGCCCCCAGGGGGCGATTTTTATGCGTCCTGGGGGGGCCAACGGCTGGAGATGCCCTTAATAGGCCTCATTTGATGCAGAATGCACAGCAAGCTCAAGTTGGCCACAGAAAAGGGGCTCCACAATGGTGTCTGGTTCCTCCTGGAACCAAAATAACCAAAAGAACACTGGTTTCAATCAAAACCACAATCAACTTGCACTATTCATTAACCCTAAACACTCAACAAATCCCCAAATTGGTATGAACCCTAACATTGTATAGAGATGAACCCTAGGTTAGCTCAATCCTACAACCAACCCCCACCCTCACTAATCAAGAACCATATCACGGAGACAACAACAACACTAAACTAAGCAAGATCCATGGCTATAGCCTAGGCCTACTAGCATTTAACCCTAACCCTAGGTGGCAAGAAAAAACATACCATAAGTCCCATGTCCATGCTTACGACCTCGCAGTCCTCGTCGGAGCTCGTTTCCTCATCATTCCAGGAAGGCATGGCGGCAAGGAGGTCGACGGCCTCGAAGACGGCGAGCGGCGGCGAGCTCGTACTGGAGCAAGGGAGTGAGCGAGCAGGGTGTGGCCCGACCGACAGAGGGGTATTTACCCTGGTTCCGACCGGACCGGTCGGGCTAACGGCCGTCAACGTCTGCGCCGTGAGCGCACGTGGCCACGTGGCCTGGCCGGTGGGTCCAGCACGTCAGAATAACGGTTAAAACGCTGGTCACTGATGTTTTGGGTTTTTTGAAACAACCAACCACGCAATTGGTAGTTTTCTGAGAAAAAAAATAAAATGTGGTAGTTTTTTAGAACCCTACCCTGTAAACTAGTAGTTTTATGCTATTTACTTGATTTATTTGGATGTTGGAGTGTATCTAGGTCTTAAAATTAAGAGCATAAACGGCACATTTTTGGAGAAAAGTCGATCTTTCGTCGAAGAAGATCATGGGTACACAACTTCACGATTTGAAGTGGTGGTGATGTGAATTTAACATTGGTGTATTTCTACTAGGCATGCTATAGGGCCTATATGGGACATCTTTCCATCAAAATCAGTTTCACTTCACCAAATTCACTTAAGAGCAGTTCCATAGAGGAGTTGTGGCTTTACCAAAGATAATGTTTATATTCCATCTAGCTCCAGCTTCAAAAACGAATATTTGATTGGTATTCACTTGGCAGTGGTGGATAATTTTCCGCCAACTCCAGCTTCTAGAGTTTTTAAGAGCACCCCTGAAGAGCTTCACAAAAAACAAGGAGTTGTACCCAGATTCTCGTTCTTTTACGGAGCGGCATATTGTGGAGCTACCTCGTTTGGCTTGCGTTTTCTAAAGAGGGCATGTGATGGTGCGTGCGGGTGCCTTTTCATTGTAACAAAAAACTGTATATGATCAAGGTAACGTTGCATTGTATTTAGCGGAAACCACCCTGAAATCAATGTACTTTTCATCAGAACAGCCTCTTAATAATATCAACTTCAGATGACATCATGTAAATAGTACAAATAGTAACAAATAGTACATAAGTTGAAATGAGGTTTATCGTCTCAAAATTAAAAACAGTTCATTTGTTTTCAAAGAATTGTCATGCATTCATCAAACTTAAAAGCAAATAATCATGTGGAAACCACCCTGTCTATGAGAAGTCGGTGGATCAGTATTTGGAAGATATGAAACTGACACGCGGTGAAAGAAATACTGCATTTGTCCTTGTGTTCGAATTTCATTTTCAGGTTTACATACATAACACCTCCCCTAGATCCGGCATTTAGTTTTTAACAAGAATGTTCATAACTTCTAAACCTGCCTTACATCAAGTTTTCACATAGAGGTCTCATAACAGACAACCCATGAGGCTCATCTCCGGCCAAAAGAATCGTCATATGGAGAAACGTAGCCAGGATACCACACAATCCTGAATATTTCTTTTATTCCGCCTCTCATTTTCAATAGATTAACAAAAGAAATCAGAACTCGCCTTCCATACTTCTTCAATCCCGCCACGTCGAACATGAATGTGCCAACGTACAGAAAGAAAAGTGGCAACCTACCATGAAATACCATTTTAGTTAGAGCACTACTAGATAAATCAAAATATGGCGATATGGGTAAGAACAGTGAAAGAATGTAAAAGAATGGCTGTATAATAGCTACGAATTATTTAGGGAACATTAAAGTTAGTTCTAACTAAATCTTAGGTCCAATGTATATCATACTGATATTAGGGCTAGCTAAACAATTGAATATAAAGACTTTGATTGGATGGGAGTGGGCGTTCGGTTCCCCCGAACCGAACGGTTCGGTGCTTCGGTGTTTTTGCTTTCTCGGTTCCTAAAAAACGTGCCCCGGTCGGTCTCTGGCAATAAAAGAACAGTTTGTCTAATTCACATCTAGATGTTTTTTAAGGATGTCACATCTAACCTCCCACAAATATATAATGCAGCAACAAGAAACAAAAAAAACTAGGACAAAAAAAAAAGACTACAAACAGAGTGAAAATCAGCTTAATTCGGTTCAGGTTAATTCGGTTCGGTCGTTCGGTTTTCGGGTTATATGCCCACCCCTAGGTGTAGCAATTCTTATCTACCGAGGACTTCTAATATGATTCACAGTTCAAAACTGATCAGTGATTACCAGCCTCTAATAGATAAGATACCAATGGAGAACAGAAAACAGATATCTTTCTTGGGAAGGATTACAACTGCCAAGGATGTGCTGCCACTAACAAGAACAGTGTACTATGTATGTTCGTGTAAGCTCCTACAACAGGTAATCAAGATAGTGAACTATAACTAGGAGAAAATTCATGGGCATTGTTCCTGTAGATGAGTGCCTGCTTCAATGATTCAATGATAGGTCAAAGCCAAAGTGCTAACAAGCCATTTTCCTCCAAAAGTCCCAGTGCTTCTTTTGGTCCCCATGCAGCCTGAACTGTGATGCTCACTGAATTGATTCGAAATTCGGGAATAGGCCTTCAACACATCATTGCTATTTGACTAAGGTGATCAGACAAATCGAAGATGAAAATTCAAAAACGTGTTATAGCACCTTGGTCCTTTGTCTGCCATCATGAAGAGTACATCTTTTGGCCATAATTTTGACACTAGCTTCAGAACAGGCGTTCGGCATGGGATGTGATAGTTATGTCTCCCACTAGATGGTATGTATAACTGCAAAAATATTTCGGTAGCAGGTCTCTTACCAAACAATACAGACAAGTCACACTTTTAAATGAGATGGCCTAGGCTCAACAGTTGCAGCTTCAAGCCCTCTCATCAATGTGCCTATATCAAACCGCTGTAGATGTACCAACATGGATTTGGTGACAGCAATGAATGCTTGACAACCAGAATATTATGTTTTGAGCCTGATACAGTATGCATGGCCAAGGAGAAGCGATTGCTAACACAATGCTCTCATCTGGTTAGCTTTGTATGGTAGGATTTTGACGGCAAATATTTTACATTAGGGACTGGCCATACATGAAAGCATGCCCTTACTTAAGATCTAGCTCCAGAGACAACATCCTTGTTCCCACTGCAACTATGCCAACATAATGTTAACATGCAGGCAGTTTCTTGTGCCTGTGTTGTGATCCTTTTTCAAACCAACATAAACCAGCCTTGTAGGGGATGCAGCTACCAGATGAAGAAATCATATAATGGTTAATGTATTTCAAGTTCTTTTCATCCTTATTCTTATAAACCAGAATCTGCAATCTTATGTATTGAAAGGAGAAGCGACAGAGGAGAACAACATATTTCCAGAGCTCCTAGATTCTCGTGGTCAATACTGTTTCTGATAAACTTGTGTTCTCCTATTTTAGTTCATCACTGTTTACTATCTCATTAACTAGTTCTATAACGGCAGTTCACAATTAGTAGAGGATACCAAACAATTTAAAGCTGGTGCACTTAATTACCAAACAAAGTAGTCTTACAATGCATACTGACCTGATAATATCAAGAAGTACATATTTATTCTTGATATCCTTAAGGGCCATGAAAAGCAAGAACCCTGCATTGAAAAGTTTTCAATAAGCACCACATATGATGAGAAAAGGTAGCTTAAATCATTACAAACAACAAAGCAAAATGGCATGCGATCTGCAAAGGTGAAGATCTGTTCTGAATTTCGATAGACACGATTGAAGGTCAAAATTGATACTTAATGTTGTTGTTATTTTCTGTGGGAAAGCTGTTGAACAAGGAATCCAGAAGGTCAAATGATGATTATAGAACTAATAATTGGTGACTTTTACAATCGCAAGTTCTTAATCACGCTGTCTTATGGTACACCACACAGCTATCAGTTTGTTGTTTGGAAATTATTCATTAAATATAAGATCTTGAAGTGTTGTCTCTAGAAGTAGTAGGTAAGGATGGACATGCAAAAGTAATGGCACTACTTGAACCAATGATAGGATATGCATTATAATTTCAAAATGTTTGTATATTTGAGTTAATCGGATACTGATATATTCCATTATAGTGGCTACTGTTTGAAGAATCAAAATAAGCAGAAGTTACTATAGAACTTTTTGAACCGCAAGCTTCAAATGTGGAGACCTAGCTTCAACAAGAAAGATTAATACAGTAGTATATTTTTTTTCTTTCAGTTTGACTTTTGCTCACTACAGGAATACCAGGAATCCATTCATGCTACAAAGGATAACATTCTGCTGGTGCTTCGTAATGGATCAAGTTGAGTAACCATGAGATCTTGGTACAATGATCCAGCTTCTTTCTACATGTAACTACATTAGTATTTGTAAGATTCTAGGAGACTTATTATGTATAACAATTGACTTCAGGATTTTACTTGCAGCACAAAAGTACACTACATGAAAGATGTTACATTGCTGCATTTATGAATATTATTATAGGTCCAAGAATGGCATAACACATCAGGTTATTCCCCACCCACCCCCACCACAGAATGAGTCAGTCATGAGAAGAAAGAGAGCATTAGTTCAGTTAAAAGAGTAAATACCGAATTTCAGCCGGTTAATTAAACTGTTGGATTTGCGCAGCCGATGCAGTTCCGATGATACGACACTGAGCTTATATATGATGTAACCAAGAGCAGCATCAACAAAGATGGGAGGGGCCGCCCTCCACAGTTGGTAAACACCAACGAGTCCAGCAAAAGCACCTACAGGCAAAGATAACTCAGTATTAAGTAACAAAAGCAGGGTACAGAGACAGCATATCAGAATCGCCTGTAGGAACAACTGAAGCACACCAAAGAAAGAGCATGCCAATCTGGTAGTCTTCGAGGTCGTAAACTGTGTTGAGAGAGCGCATGTCGGAAATGTTGAGGAGCAGGGGCCGGAACATGTCGGCCGTCGCCGCCTTCAGCGCCTCCCATCCCTCAGTCATTCCCCTATTCTGGAAGCAATGTCCCCCGGTGCGACTACGACGAAAAACGGAGCAGCGCTGAAGAGTGAATGCCGTAGTTTAGGAGCCATCCGAATTAGTAATTCTCATGGAATTAACCAAAGTGAATCAGGGGGAAAATAGTTACTGTACGTCTCTACCACTGTCCGTGGAGACACCGAGGACGGTGACAAGGAAGCCCTCAGCGGAAGCTCCCTGATCCCGGCACGCATGGGAAGAATGGCGCTGCGGCCATCTCCGTTCCGAGGGGCCTTTATTCTATGCACCGCCATGTGTGCGGCGGCGCCTCCACTGCACCGTAGAGCCACCATGCTAGGGGAGGATGGATACAAACAATGGCGGCGGTGTGACGGCAATAAGCAGCTTCGATTGGGAGGATTTGTGGAGAATACGATGAAGGATAGGGTTGTGGAGGTCTGGGGAGGAGTGTGGGTGAAGGTTGCTGGGAGAAGCGGTGACGGCGCGCCGCCGCGGCGGGGAAGACGGGAGTGACGGGTTCGCTGCTCTCCCCTCTCCGTTCTTTACAGGATTCAGGAATCAGGATTGGGGAGCCTAGGAGAAGGATGGACGGGGCCGCGAGGTAGGGCGGGCTCGTGCGGGGAAGAGGGCGGCAGGGGACCGGCGATAACGGCGGGGGTGGCGGAGGAGCTCCGGCGGCGGAGGGACTGTCGGACGGGGACTCGGAGCTGGGCGAACGGGCCGAACAGGGCAGAGCGTGTCTTTTTAGGGTATTTTTGCCAGGGGCGATCCTGTCCTTTTCCATTTCCTAATTCCTGTAAAATTAACTAAAACTTGATTATTTTTTGTGGAGATTTCTTTTGCAAAAAGCATCATATCTAATACAGAAGTTTACCGGAAGTACTACAAAGTATCTCAATCATAATAAAATTTATATCGAGATTCTGAGAACACCGAAGAACCACTGTTGTTGCCGGCAAAACGGGTCGCCGACACGCTATCGCGGCCGCTCCTACCGGAGCCAACTTGACCTTGTCTATGTCAGTTGGGACTTGGGAAGTCTTCATGCGCATGCTCCTAAGGACTAGCACTCTCGAGCCGCAGTCGTCACAGTTGGCCCCTTGCATAGATGTGAAGCACCTTGCACAAAAATCTCACCACATGATGAGAAACAATAACCTCACCGCCCCAAAGAGACAGCAGGAATCTACGCCGGAGCTCCGTCGACTACGTGCAGATAGACGAACTCGAAGAGGAACGAAGCCCCGAAACCAAGGAGAAGCGTTGCCATCCGCCCGAGCGCCACACCTGCGAGGACTAAAAAAATCCTAACCTAAACTACTAATCAGAGAGGAGGCACCGGAATCCCCTCTTCGCCACCGGCCACCGGAGCGACGGGTAGAGGAGAGGCAAATCCAGGGCCTCGCAGGTGAATGCTCTTAAATCACTCTAGAGATATGTCAACATAGTCGAGAATCGAGTATTGAACACTCAGTATTTTCTGCAATTTGAGCTTAGTATTTAGTTGTTTGGCTTGAAATATAACTTATGAAATTACTAAGCTAAACGATCGACACCATACCTTAATTATCATTTAAATTTTTTGTGATCTTCTAGATCCTTGAAAGGGTAGGCACCAACCAACATCAGCGAAATGGTTACCCCACATCCACACATCGGCTATCTCCATTCGAAGACAAATTATTGGTGCTTGAGCAAAAAAACACAAGTATTTAGATGATAATTTTGTCGATAATGATGTCGGAGTTCCAATAATAGTTTTGTTGAGAATGACGAACTGATGACTGTACAACAGAAAAAAAAATAGGACTATAGATTGATTAAAATTTAGAATCCATCACAAGTTATGTTTGTTATACACTGGTAGAAAAAGAGGCTTCCATACGCCCCCATTAGTCCCCAAAACAACCGAACCGCGACCAAAGGGGTCTTTAGTCGCGGTTCGGGAGAAGACCCGCGACCAACTATCTGGGCCCAGCGCGCTCGGTCGACAGCTGGCGGACGGGAGGGGCTTTAGTCCCGGTTGGCCTGGCCAACCGGGACTAAAGGTCCCCGAAGGCCTTTAGTCACGGTTGGCCAGGCCAACCAGGACTAAAGGCCCATCCAGCTGGCGGACGGGAGGGGCTTTAGTCCCGGTTGGCCTGGCCAACCGCGACTAAAGGCTCATCCCTATATATAGGACTCAGCTCACTTCACTTCACTCAGCTCACTTCACAATTTTCAGAAGGTGGTGGTGGGTTTGCTTTTGGTTTCTCCTATGCACACAAGGTGTTTGATGAAATGCCCGAGAGCCTGAAACAAACATGATATGAAGTGTCCGAGCCACACTTGAGCTTTCTCATTTATTTTTCCTCCGCGATCGCGGTTAGCAACTTGAACCTTTCATGTGTCATTGATAAAATACGCATGTGTGTAGTTCATTGTTTAATTTGTATTATTTCTAGCTAGTTAGTTTAACAAATGCATGATGGTTAATTATATACTTTATATAATAATAATGTAGATGAATCGGCAATGGATGTACGGTCCCCGACTCTCCGGCGAGTTCACTACGGGTTTGAAAGATTTCCTCGTAGTGGCAAATGCGAACAAGCAGCAAGGTTTTATTATCTGTCCATGTGCTGTCTGTAAGAATCGGAAGGGTTACTCCTCCTCAAGAGACGTTCACATGCACCTGCTTCGGCATGGTTTTATGCCAAGCTATAATTGTTGGACCAAGCATGGAGAAAGAGGGGTTAGAATGGAAGAAGATGAAGAAGGGGATGATATCGATGACAACTATCATGATCATTTCGGTGATACTTTCATGGAGGATGATGCTGAAGGTGGGGAAGGGTTAGGTGAAGGTGAAGAAGAGGCACATGATGAGCCCGCTGATGATCTTGGTCGGACCATTGCTGATGCACGGAGACGCTGCGAAACTGACAAGGAGAGGGGGAATTTGGATCGCATGTTAGAGGATCACAAAAAGTCGTTGTATCCAGGATGCGATAATAGTCTGAAAAAGCTGGGCTGCACACTGGATTTGCTAAAATGGAAGGCACAGGAAGGTGTAGGTGACTCATCATTTGAAAATTTGCTGAAAATGTTGAAGAATATGTTCCCGAAGAATAACGAGTTGCCCGCCAGTACGTACGAAGCAAAGAAGGTTGTCTGCCCTCTAGGTTTAGAGGTTCTGAAGATACATGCATGCATTAATGACTGCATCCTCTACCGCGGTGAATACGAGAATTTGAATGAATGCCCTGTATGCACTGCATTGCGTTATAAGATCAGAGGCGATGACCCTGGTGACGATGTTGAGGGCGAGAAACCCAGGAAGAGGGTTCCCGCCAAGGTGATGTAGTATGCTCCTATAATACCACGGTTGAAACGTCTGTTCATGAACAAAAAGCATGCCAAGTCGTTGCGATGGCACAAAGAGGACCGTAAGTCCGACGGGGAGTTGAGACACACCGCTGATGGAACGCAATGGAGAAAGATCGACAGAGTTTTCAAAGATTTTGCAGCTGATGCAAGGAACATAAGATTTGGTCTAAATACTGATGGCATTAATCCTTTTGGCGAGCAGAGCTCCAGCCATAGCACCTGGCCCGTGACTCTATGCATCTACAACCTTCCTCCTTGGTTGTGCATGAAGCAGAAGTTCATTATGATGCCAATTCTCATCCAAGGCCCTAAGCAACCCGACAACGACATCGATGTGTACCTAAGGCCATTAGTTGAAGAACTTTTACAGTTGTGGGCCAGACCTGGTGTACGTGTCTGGGATGAGCACAAAGGAGAGGAATTTGACCTACGAGCGTTGCTTTTTGTAACCATCAACGATTGGTCTGCTCTCAGTAACCTTTCGGGACAGACAAATAAGGGATACAATGCATGCACGCACTGCTTACATGAGACTGAAAGTGTATGTTTGGTTAATTGTAAGAAGAACGTGTACCTGGGTCATCGTCGATTTCTTCCCCGAAATCATAACGTAAGAAAGAAAGGCAAGCATTTCAACGGGAAGGCAGATCACCGGCCGAAGCCTGCGGAACGTACTGGTGCTGAGATATTTGATATGGTCAAGGATTTGAAAGTCATCTTTGGAAAGGGTCCTGGCGGACAATCAGTTCCGCGGGGAGTTGACGGGCACGCACCCATGTGGAAGAAGAAATCTATATTTTGGGAGCTAGAATATTGGAAAGTCCTAGATGTCCGCTCTGCAATCGACGTGATGCATGTTACGAAGAATATTTGCGTGAACCTGCTAAGCTTCTTGGGCGTGTATGGGAAGACAAATGATACAAAGGAAGCACGGCAGGACCAGCAACTTTTGAAAGACCCAGATGACCGGCATCCGGAATGGTTTCAAGGTCGTGCCGGCTACGCTCTTACCAAAGAAGAGAAGGTCATTTTTTTTTGAATGCCTGAGCAGTATGAAGGTCCCGTCTGGCTTCTCGTCGAATATAAAGGGAATAATAAACATGTCGGAGAAAAAGTTCCAAAACCTGAAGTCTCACGACTGCCACGTGATTATGACGCAATTGCTTCCGATTGCTTTGAGGGGGCTCCTACCGGAAAATGTTCGAGTAGCCATTGTGAAGCTATGTGCATTCCTCAATGCAATCTCTCAGAAGGTAATCAATCCAGAAGATCTACCACGGTTACAGAACGATGTGGTCCAATGCCTTGTCAGTTTCGAGTTGGTGTTCCCACCATCCTTCTTCGATATTATGACGCACCTCCTGGTCCACCTAGTCGAAGAGATTTTCATTCTCGGTCCTGTATTTCTACACAATATGTTCCCCTTTGAGAGGTTCATGGGAGTATTAAAGAAATATGTTCGTAACCGTGCTAGGCCAGAAGGAAGCATCGTCAAGGGCTATGGAAATGAGGAGGTAATTGAGTTCTGTATTGACTATGTTCCTGACCTTAAGCCGATTGGTATTCCACAATCGCGGCACGGGGGGAGACTAAGTGGAAAAGGCAAGATCGGAAGGGAATCCACGATATGTATGGACGGTCATTCTATGACTGAAGCGCACCACACAGTTCTGCAAAATTCCAGCTTGGTGGCTCCGTACTTCGAGCAACACAAGAATATTTTACGCTCGGACAACCCGGGGAAGCCTGAATCCTGGATTAGAAAGGCCCACATGGAGACTTTCGGCAGTTGGTTGCGAAAACATTTAATGAATGACAATGATGTTGGAGATCAGTTGTACATGTTGGCCAAGAAACCATCTTCGACTATAACGACTTTCCAAGGGTACAAGATAAATGGGAATACAGTTTACACCATCGCCCAAGATAAAAAGAGCACCAACCAAAACAGTGGTGTCCGCTTTGATGCAGCAACCGAGAATGGGCAAAAGGTCACATATTATGGTTACATAGAGGAGATATGGGAACTTGACTATGGACCCTCCTTTAAGGTCCCTTTGTTCCGGTGCAAATGGTTCAAGCTAACAGGAGGTGGGGTAAAGGTGGACGAGCAATACGGAATGACAATGGTGGATTTCAACAATCTTGGTTACCTTGACGAACCATTCGTCCTTGCCAAAGATGTCGCTCAGGTTTTTTATTTGAAGGACATGAGTAGCAAACCGAGAAAACGGAAAGATAAGAAAACGATCAGTACATCATGCGATGATCCAAAGCGCCACATTGTTCTTTCAGGAAAAAAAACATCGTGGGAGTGGAGGACAAGACAGACATGTCAGAAGATTATAATATGTTTGGTGAAATTCCGCCCTTCAAAGTGAACACTGACCCAAGCATTAAGTTAAATGATGAGGATGCTCCATGGATACGGCACAATCGTAAGCAAGCAGAGACACAAGGGAAGAATTGATGTGTAATAATTTATTGTACCAAACTTTGTATTTGGTCGATGAACTGAATGATGTATCAAACCTTTTGTCAAACCTTCAAGGGATTTTAAAATGAATTAGTTTTATTTTTCTGATTTTTTTGATATATAATTGTATTTTTAAGATTTTAAAATGAATTAGTTTTATTTTTCTGATTTTAAAAGGAAAAAGGAAGAAGAAGAAAGAAGGAAAAAGGAAGAAAAAAACAGAAGAAAAAAGGAAAAACAGAAGAAAAAAACAAACAGAAGAAAAACAGAAGAAAAAAACAGAAGAAAAAACAGAAGAAAAAAGGAAAAAGGAAAAAAGGAAGAAAAAAAGAAGAAAAACAAAACAAAATAAATAAAGCACAGACCCTTTAGTCCCGGTTGGGGAGGCGGACCGCGACTAAAGGGCACCCTTTAGTCGCGGTTGTTGTCCCCAACCGCGACTAAAGGGTCTTTCTGCGCGGGAACGAAAGCGGCGCCAAAACCCTTTAGTCCCGGTTGGGGAGGCGGACCGCGACTAAAGGGTACCTTTAGTCGCGGTCCGCCTCCCCAACCGCGACTAAAGGTACCTTTAGTCGTGGTCCGCCTCCCCAACCGCGACTAAAGGTGCGTCCACTTAGCAGTTTTGCCACTTCCCATTCTCCTCTCTCTCGATGCCGAATCGCTGCCCCGGCGCCGATCGACGCCGACGCCGACGCCGAAGCCCTGCCCCGACGCCGAAGCCCTGCCCCGACGCCGAAGCCCTGCGCGCCGCCGCCCCCGTCCCCAGTGAGCGCCGCCTCCGCCCGTGCCTGCCCTTGCCCGCCGCCCGTGCCCTGCGCCCTTGCCCGCCGCCCGACGCCCTGCCGCCGCCCGCTGGCCTTGCCTGCCGTCCTCCGCGCGCCGGCAGAAGAAGAAGAAAGAAGAAGAAAAAGGAAGAAGAAGAAGAAAGAAAAAGGAAAAAGGAAGAAGAAGAAAGAAGGAAGAAGAAAACAAAGGAAGAAGAAAAAAAGAAAGAAGAAAAAAAAGGAAGAAGAAAAAAAGAAAGAAGAAAAAAAAAAGGAAAACACAAGAAAAACAAACAGAAGAAAAAAAACAAAAGAAAACAAAAAAAACAGAAGAAAAACAAAGGAAGAAAAAAAACAAAAGAAAACAAAAAAACAAACAGAAGAAAAAAAACAAAAAAAAGGAGGAAGAAAAACAAAGGAAGAAGAAAAAAGAAAGAAGAAAAACAAAGGAGGAAGAAAAAAAAAGGAAGAAGAAAAACAAAGGAAGAAAAAAAAAGAAAGAAGAAAAAAAGGAAGAAGAAAAAAAAGAAAGAAGAAAGAAAGAAGAAAGAAAAAGGAAGAAGAAAAAACAAGAAAGAAAAAAGGAAGAAGAAAAAGAAAGGAAGAAGAAAAACAAAGGAAGAAGAAAAAAGAAAGAAGAAAAAGGAAGAAGAAAAAAAGAAAGAAGAAAGAAAGAAGAAAGAAAAAGGAAGAAGAAAAAACAAGAAAGAAAAAGGAAGAAGAAAAAAATGAAAACCAAATGAAAACCAAATGAAAACCAAAAGAAAGAAGAAAGAAAAAGGAAGAAGAAAAAAAGAAGAAGAAAGGAAGAAGAAAGGAAGAAGAAGAAAGAAAGAAAAAAGAAAAAGGAAGAAGAAGAAAGAAAGAAGAAAGGAAGAAGAAGAAAGAAAGAAGAAGAAAGGAAAAAGGAAGAAGAAGAAAGGAAGAAGAAGAAAGAGGAAGAAGAAAGGAAGAAGAAGAAAAAAAGAATTTTTACTTAAAGAATCTTATTTTTAATTCCTCCTCCTCTATGTCCCCTTAATCTTATTTTTTAATTCCTTTATACTTAAAGAATTTTTACTACATGCAGGAGTGACATATGGCGGACGATAGAACCGAGCCGCTTAGGGATCCGGAGGCTGAACGTTATTTAATGGGCATCATCAACAACGAGATTCCTTATGTGCCGGGCTCAGAATATGAGCAACAAGAGGATGTAGTCTCTTCTTATCTGAACCTTGACGGTGGAACAGAGATTGTCGACGGAGGTCAACCGTCAACAACCGACGATCTCGAATTGCAAGTAGCAACCACCTCCGGCGAGGTATATATATACATTGAGAGCCTCTCGTGATACAAACTTACTGAAATGTGAATACACATGTATTAACGCGCGCGACTCTCTTTCTTTTTTTAGCCCTCCGGATCGAGTACGACAAAGCGTGGCAAATCCAAGGCGATGAAAACAGGAGAAACATATGCCATTGAGTTTGTTAGTGAAACCGGCAAGCCCCTACAGCACACCTCAAAGTTTGTCAACCAATGCGGAGTCGTTGTTAGAGACAACGTCCCGATCACCGTCCAGGAATGGAAGGAGCCAAAGAAGGCACGTCTTGGTTTCAGTTTTGTCGACAAGAGAACGAAAAAGGATTGCTGGAGAAAGCTTATGGAACATTTCATTCTACCTCCGGAATACAACAAAGTCGATGAATTCGGTAACGAGGTTCCGGGTGGACGTCAGAGGAGGAGGCTAGTTAAAGAGTTCGCTCTTCAGAAGATGGGCGAAGCATTCCGGAACTTCAAGAAAAATTTAACCCGTGACTATGTCAACAAGGGTAAGACTCCGGATTTCAATGGACAACATGAGAAACTGAAAGATGATTGGCCAGAATTTGTGAGGCAAAAGCAATCGGATCATTTCAAGGAAATGTCGAAAAAAAAATAAGGATAATGCGAGTAAGAAAAAGTACCATCATATTATGGGGCCAGGAGGATACCTCCTTTCGGAGCCTAGGTGGCAGAAGATGGAGGAGGACCTGAGGGTGCGAGGAATCCCTCTAGGTACAGAGGGATGGGACCCAAGGGCCAAAAGCTGGTGGTACGGGCATGGGGGATCGCTAGACCCGGAGACAGGGGTGTGTGTTCACCGGCAAAAAAAGTTTGCTCCCACCCAAGCCCTTATTGACGCAATGACCCAAGCTCAAGAGGGCTTGATCAAGTTCAACAGAGAGAAAGATGCACTGACAATAGCCCTCGGGAATGATGAACACGGAGGACGTGTACGAGGCAAAGGCAAAGTTTCGTGGAAAGTAGGGTTTTCCCAGGACAATGATCCGTACTGTTACAGAAGCCGTAAGAGAAAGACGGACCGGGATGCAGATCTTATGACGAAGTTTGCATCGGAACTCCATGAGTTGAAGCAGACCGTGCATGAACTAGTGAAAGAAAAATCGGCTGTAGGGCCGCATGAAGATCATGAAGCGGATCGCGGAAGCCAGCAGCGGAGAAGCAGCGTGGCTTCCACGGATGCCCCGCTTGGTGCTAGTGCACCGATGATCGAGATTCGTGCACCGGAGCCTCACTACCCCGTGGATGATGTAAAAGAGATGAAAGATTGTGATCTGCATTATCCCGTGGGGAACGTTTCCACGAAGGTAGCTAGCGGCAGTGCTTTACCCTGTACACCTGGAGCACTCCACCACAACAACCCCATTGCATATGGCTATGCTCGTGTCACGGTGGAAGACATAGTCCAAGGGTTTGAGGACCTGGAGATTGACAAACCTACACCCGAAGGGGAGAGAAGACTTGGATATGTCAAGCGTCAGTTCATTCTATGGAAAAAGAAGTACATAGTGTTTCCAGGCGAGGCGCCAAGGCTAGCAAGTCCACCCCCCTCCGATGGTGGTGGCGGTGGTGGCGGTGGTGGCGGTGGTGGTGGTCGTGGTGGTTCACCTACACCTCCTTCACGCCATTCGACGCCGTCCCCCGATCCACAACCTCCGGCGGGTACGACGCCCCCCAATCCTCCTCCGGCGGGTACGACGCCCCCCAATCCACCTCCGGCGAAGAAGCAGAAGCAGGCGGACAGCAAGGAAACCCGCTCCTGGACTATTAACCCGGACCCTTATGTACCTAAGACCACAAGGGTACCGGAGCCATCACTGAAGCCTCTCCTCCCAAGGCCTGGGGAACTTAGTGAAGCTGAAACCAAATTGGCCGCGTCTGCTGATTATGAGAAATGGAAGGCGGATATGAAGGCGAAAAAAGAGCCTGAGCCCAAGCAAGTATTCACTGAGAAGCAAAAAAAGTGGGCTAAGGATTTTTTGACGACACCATCCCAAGCCGAGCTGAATATGCCTGACGACTATGGACATGAACTTCGTAGGCAAGCAAAAATATTGAAGGAGGAGAAAGAAGAAAGTAAAAAAAGCGGGAAACAAGTTGACCAGCTTGGGATGCAGAAGAAACAATCGATCCCCCCGCTCATAGTGAAAGCCGGTCCGGAAGAGGACCCCGAGATCATAGCAGCTGCGGCAGCACTTGGATTGACTGTAGCGGGTGCCATGAAACAAGCGTCCGAGATGGGTTTGACTCTTCGTGCCTTCTTAGGCCTTGAGGATGCGCCAGTATGTGAGATAGCATTACAATATGTGCGGAATGGGCCTCTCGTCGAGCCTGCGCAGGAAAAGAGTCTACCACCACAAATGCGAAATCTGCTACGTTGGTACAAGCAATTCATAAAATGGGCCGACTAAGAATATGTTTATGCGGATGTTACAGATGAGCATCACACCAAACGGTACTCTGTAGAAGTTCATATGAGTGAATTGTTCCAGCTGTTCAATCTGCGCGACCTCGACAAATCTATGCTGAGTTGCTACGTTCTATAAGTGATTTATTTCTACCTCATCTCGTTCTTCATTGCCTGCACTATATATATATTGTCCTAACTATATTGTTGCGTACGCTATTATGCAGATTGAAGATTTGAGAATGCAAAATAAGAAACATCCATGATGTTGGGTTCATTGACCCACATATCGTTAATGGATATGTGTTACAACATCACCCCGAAGACGTGGAGAAAGACCTGTACAAGTTTCTTAGAAAGCATCAACTCAAAAGTAATATTCTATTTCCTTACCATTTTGGGTGAGTGTTTCTCTCTTGTGCCCATTCTCTTTTGTTTACTCCATGCATGGTATGTCTAATCGATGAGTTATGCATGACTGTGCATGTAACGTGTCCGCAGGTTCCACTGGATTCTGCTAAATATTGAACTTCACACCTCCAGAGTTCTAATCATGGACTCTATGGATTCAGATCCAAAGCGTTGGGCCGACATGAGAAAAATGCTGCAAAAGTAATTATTTTCAATCATTTGAGCTCTATATCGATCGGTCTCTTTCGTTCATTTCCTAATATCAAGTAACTAATAACTCCCTTATTCATTTAATTTTCTTTGCCCTGTAGGGTTTGGAGACGGTTCTCAGAAGAAATTGTCGGTGAATTCAAACATAAGTTAGATTTCAGAAAGTTAGTTAATGTGGATAAGCAGCCACCGGGGACCAATCTATGTGGATACTATGTTTGTGAGAACATTCGGAGACACACCACTGAGCGGAAGGCATCAGATAGCGTGCGGAACGCGACGGATAACTTGTGGAGGAGGCTTAGTCCAGAAGTTCGCTTCCGACCAATTCAAGAAGAATTAGCAGGATTTTTCATGAGGGAAGTCATCAATCCTAAAGGAGAACACTATACCGAGGACGAAGAAATTTATATGCATACCCGAGATTGAAACTTGTTCGAAGTTGTATATGGTCATCCATCCTAATTGTGTATGGAAACTTGTTCGAAGTTGTATATGGTCACCCGAGATTGAATATATATTATATATTCCTCTTGAATTCTTCTTGTTTGAAATTTCATATGCATGTATATAGTAGTGTAGAATATGTGTACTGAAACTTCATCAAAAATAAAATAAAACACAAAATAAAATATAAAACAAATAAAACACTACAAATTAAAAAAAACCAGGTTTAGGGGGGCTGAAACCCTAAACCTGCGGAGGAGGCCTTTGGTCCCGGTTGGCCACGAGAACCGGGACTAAAGGTCCTCCGCCCCGACGGACCACGGGTGCCCACGTGGACGGGCCTTTAGTCCCGGTCAGCCACAAGAACCGGGACTAAAGCCTTTAGTCGCGGTCCGTAAGATGCACGACTAAAAGGGGGGTCTTTAGTCGCGCATATTTAGTCCCGGTTGCACAGCCGGAACTAAAGGCTGTGGCGAACCGGGACTAAATCAGGGTACAGAGACAGCATATCAGAATCGCCTGTAGGAACAACTGAAGCACACCAAAGAAAGAGCATGCCAATCTGGTAGTCTTCGAGGTCGTAAACTGTGTTGAGAGAGCGCATGTCGGAAATGTTGAGGAGCAGGGGCCGGAACATGTCGGCCGTCGCCGCCTTCAGCGCCTCCCATCCCTCAGTCATTCCCCTATTCTGGAAGCAATGTCCCCCGGTGCGACTACGACGAAAAACGGAGCAGCGCTGAAGAGTGAATGCCGTAGTTTAGGAGCCATCCGAATTAGTAATTCTCATGGAATTAACCAAAGTGAATCAGGGGGAAAATAGTTACTGTACGTCTCTACCACTGTCCGTGGAGACACCGAGGACGGTGACAAGGAAGCCCTCAGCGGAAGCTCCCTGATCCCGGCACGCATGGGAAGAATGGCGCTGCGGCCATCTCCGTTCCGAGGGGCCTTTATTCTATGCACCGCCATGTGTGCGGCGGCGCCTCCACTGCACCGTAGAGCCACCATGCTAGGGGAGGATGGATACAAACAATGGCGGCGGTGTGACGGCAATAAGCAGCTTCGATTGGGAGGATTTGTGGAGAATACGATGAAGGATAGGGTTGTGGAGGTCTGGGGAGGAGTGTGGGTGAAGGTTGCTGGGAGAAGCGGTGACGGCGCGCCGCCGCGGCGGGGAAGACGGGAGTGACGGGTTCGCTGCTCTCCCCTCTCCGTTCTTTACAGGATTCAGGAATCAGGATTGGGGAGCCTAGGAGAAGGATGGACGGGGCCGCGAGGTAGGGCGGGCTCGTGCGGGGAAGAGGGCAGCAGGGGACCGGCGATAACGGCGGGGGTGGCGGAGGAGCTCCGGCGGCGGAGGGACTGTCGGACGGGGACTCGGAGCTGGGCGAACGGGCCGAACAGGGCAGAGCGTGTCTTTTTAGGGTATTTTTGCCAGGGGCGATCCTGTCCTTTTCCATTTCCTAATTCCTGTAAAATTAACTAAAACTTGATTATTTTTTGTGGAGATTTCTTTTGCAAAAAGCATCATATCTAATACAGAAGTTTACCGGAAGTACTACAAAGTATCTCAATCATAATAAAATTTATATCGAGATTCTGAGAACACCGAAGAACCACTGTTGTTGCCGGCAAAACGGGTCGCCGACACGCTATCGCGGCCGCTCCTACCGGAGCCAACTTGACCTTGTCTATGTCAGTTGGGACTTGGGAAGTCTTCATGCGCATGCTCCTAAGGACTAGCACTCTCGAGCCGCAGTCGTCACAGTTGGCCCCTTGCATAGATGTGAAGCACCTTGCACAAAAATCTCACCACATGATGAGAAACAGTAACCTCACCGCCCCAAAGAGACAGCAGGAATCTACGCCGGAGCTCCGTCGACTACGTGCAGATAGACGAACTCGAGGAGGAACGAAGCCCCGAAACCAAGGAGAAGCGTTGCCATCCGCCCGAGCGCCACACCTGCGAGGACTAAAAAAATCCTAACCTAAACTACTAATCAGAGAGGAGGCACCGGAATCCCCTCTTCGCCACCGGCCGCCGGAGCGACGGGTAGAGGAGAGGCAAATCCAGGGCCTCGCAGGTGAATGCTCTTAAATCAATCTAGAGATATGTCAACATAGTCGAGAATCGAGTATTGAACACCCAGTATTTTCTGCAATTTGAGCTTAGTATTTAGTTGTTTGGCTTGAAATATAACTTATGAAATTACTAAGCTAAACGATCGACACCATATCTTAATTATCATTTAAATTTTTTGTGATCTTCTAGATCCTTGAAAGGGTAGGCACCAACCAACATCAGCGAAATGGTTACCCCACATCCACACATCGGCTATCTCCATTCGAAGACAAATTATTGGTGCTTGAGCAAAAAAACACAAGTATTTAGATGATAATTTTGTCGATAATGATGTCGGAGTTCCAATAGTAGTTTTGTTGAGAATGACGAACTGATGACTGTACAACAGAAAAAAAAATAGGACTATAGATTGATTAAAATTTAGAATCCATCACAAGTTATGTTTGTTATAAGTTACTGCGGTAAGATGGTTCATTCTTGTTATCGAGATTCTAGAGATGATATATAAGAATATCAATCAAATAAGCAAACAATCTGATACCGGCCAAACAGATTAGCAGGAAGTAGCCTTGAATAACCAGTCGCATCATCAGGTGAGGAGGGGTACTTTCATCCAGCATAGTGTTGTTTCGCTTTCATAGAGCAATGAATCTACGTCTCCGTGGTCAAGTATAATTTTTCTTGTCAAAAGAAAATCGAATAGAGAAAACTTGCTCAAGAAAATAAATCAAAACATAAGCAAACAAGTCTTACTTAATTAGAGTCCAGTATATCATGCACGATAAACTTAGAAGACTCCCTTTTTGCAAGAAAACTTATACGCCTCATAATTTGCTAGATTTAAGTCAACACTTTCAGCTACTCCCTCCGTCCCATAATATAAAAACGTTTTTGACACTAGTGTAGTGTCAACAACTTTCTTATATTTTGGGACAGAGGGAGTAGAAAATAGTGTGCAATTTCTATGTGTGTGCCAAAACACATTGGTAAGAGCATCTCTAGTGGATGGTGTATATGGAGGTGGATGCTAAGTGCCTGTTCGGAAGCTCTCCCGTCCCTCAAACTCCGTTCCGCTCGAGAGCTGGTTTCAAGCCGCTCCCTGCTTTTGTGCTGGCGCTCCCTCCGCTCCGGGAGCTGCAGTGGGGGAGCGGAGAGGATCCGAACAGGGCCTAAATATACACGACCAAAATCAAAAAAGCTTTCCCAGTGGATCGTGTATCAGGTCGTGCACCTATACACGTCGCTCCCACGAGCGTACCTGGCGTGGGACTAAAGACGACCGAGCCACGCTCGTGGGCTCGCGCTCCCGCTCCCACGATCGAAAAAAGCCTCCCGCTCCCGCTCCCGTTCCTCTCCGGCCGCCTCCCCAAGGTCGTCGTCGCCCCTCTCCGGCCGCCGCCCAAGGTCGCCGTCGCGTCTCCTCTCCGGCCGCTGCCCAAGGTAACCATTTTTTCCTTTCTCGCGAGCGGGAGCAGAGGGGCGGCGGCAACACGCCCTGCAGCCCGATCTGGCGGCGGCGCCGGTGCCGGCGCGCGCCCTGGTGAGAATAGAGGGCGTGGACGGGGGGCTGGGCGACGAGTGGGGGCTGGGCGGCGGAGCGGTGGGGGGGAGGGGGGAGATGCAGGGGCGGCGGCCGGGCGCGCCTGTCTGCTGGGGCGGAGGGACGAGCGGCGCCGTGGGGAGATGCAGGGGCGGCGGCCGGGCGCGCCTGTCTGCTGGGGCGGCGGGACGAGTGGCGCCGTGGGGAGATGCAGGGACGAGCGGCGCCGGGAGGAGATGCAGGGGAGATGCATAGCTCTTTGGAAGGAGAAGAAAATAATGTTTGCTTGTCAATTTGATGCCAGATTGTGGTCTAAAATAGTTGTGCATTGGTTGCTTGCAGATGGATACTGACCAAAGCTTCTTGGACACCCTTGGTTTTGGTTGCAATCAAACACAACTAGAAAGTCCAATTGGAGAGCAGGCAACTCCATCAACTCAGCATCGTTCTGCAATAACAGAGAAAGGAAAATCCAACAAAGGCAAAAATTGGTCTAGTGATGAGGACAAGGTTCTCATAGCAGCATGGGCAAATACAAGTTTGGATATTGTTGGGACAGATCAAAACCGGGATGTTTATTGGGATAGAATTTCAGAGTACTACAACACACACAAGGAACCATCATGGCCGGAGCGTAATGCTAATGCAATCAATTGCCGTTACACAACGATTAACAGAGAGACCTCTAAATTTTGTGGTTGCCTTCAGCAGATTTTAAATAGGCAAGAAAGTGGAAGGACTATACAAGAAAAGGTATGCGCCTTTCTTGTAATTCTATATGTGATGTGCAATATTCTATATGTGTTGTGCTTATTTTAACAATATATTTATATGTGCAGACAAACGATGCACACATTTTGTTCAAGGAAATGGATCTTAAAAAAAGAAGCCTTTCACACTGATGCATTGCTATGTAGAGTTTTTGAAGTATCCAAAGTGGCAGACAAGAGAAGTTGAAACTTCTCTTAAGAAACAAAAGAAGACCATTGATGCAAGTCCGGGCACAGCCACCAATGATCCGGCTGATGCATCCTCCGTACGTACTGATGCTACCTCGATACACACTGATGCTCTTGAACATGAGAAAAGACCTGATGGTGTGAAGAGGGACAAGAGAGGTAAAGCTGATGACAGTGCTTGCAAGCTGTCATTAGAAACTGTGTGGGCAGCAAAGCTAGAGAAGGATGAGATCAAAGAGGCGGCAAGAAATGCTCGCTACGCACAGCAATTGGAATTGCGAAAAGAGGAGATTGCACTCAAAAAGAATGAGGATGCACGAAACGAGAGGGAGGATGCACGGAGACAGTTTGAATTAGATGAGAGGGTCATGCTCATCGACACAAGTGATATGACTGATGTTCAAAAGCAGTTCTACCAAGCTAAGCAGAAGGAGATCCTTGCTCGCGGCCTAGGGTAATGTGAGCTATATGTTGTAGTTGTAAGAACTATTTACTGCTTTCTGCTAGTTGAGGACATGGATTACATCACTCATTGCATAAATATTTTTATTGATAGCTGCATTACAAAGACATGGATTACTCGTTTCCAAACTTTTGCCACACATGGTCAATTAGATCAAGTTTAAGCTGATCATGTTCATCGAAATTTCTAATCCGATGAGTCATCTGAATAAAAGAGCTCAGTTCTTCCGCATGAGTACGAGAGACTGTGACTCTTTCTCCCACTGCCTCAAAAGTGCAGCTTTGCCGACCAGTTTGTTGCTCCTCTTCAACTATCATATTGTGCATTATGACACAAGCTTTCATGACATCAGTGATTTCTTTACGTTTTCATCCTTTAACAGGTCCACGAACAATGGCAAAACGGGATTGCAGAACTCCAAAGGCTCGTTCCACATCTTTCCTAGCCTCCTCTTGCTTCTTGGCAAAAGTTTTATGCTTTCTGCTAGTTGGAGCTGGTATGCTCTTCACAAATGTTGCCCACCGTGGATAGATACCATCTGCAAGGTAATACCCCATTCTGTACTGATGGCCATTGATGCTATAATTCACTGGAGGAGTTTGGCCTTCGGCTAGCTTTGTAAAAACAGGAGAACATTGAAGAACATTGATATCATTCAGAGACCCTAGTAAACCAAAATAAGCATGCCAAATCCAAAGATCTTGTGAAGCAACTGCTTTCAAGATCATAGTGGGCTCGCTCACATGGCCTTTAAACATGCCATGCCATTTTTTGGGGCAATTTTTCCACCCCTAGTGCATGCAATCTATGCTCCCTAACATACCGGGAAATCCTCTTTCCTCCCCTATTGCAAGTAACCTAGCAATGTCTTCTTCATTTGGAGATCTCAGGTACTTTTCCCCAAAAACTTCACAAATTTTGATCACAAATTTCTTGCAAGACTCTAAATTAGTAGACTCAGCGGACCGGATGTACTCATCAACATAATCAGCTGCTACTCCATATGTTAGTATCCGCATCGCTGCGGTCATCTTTTGCAAAGGATGTAACCCAAGAGCTCCAGAAGCACTTCTTTTTTGCGTAAAATAATCATCATAGTCATGCTCAAGTATACCATCAGCTATGCGGTTGAACAAAGTACGCGACATCCTAAATCTGCGCATAAAAATTAAATGAGACAGGGAATGAAAAAAGGACCAAAGCAGAGAAGTGTACTAATTACGAACCTTCGTCGAAAAAAATGTTCGGGAAAGCGAGGAACTTCTTTGAAGTAGTCGTCCCACAGAAGAAGAAATCCGGCATCTCTTCCTCGATCGATTGACTGACGTCCATGCTTGGAACCGCCATGGCGTCGAGCGTTCTTCCTCTCTTCCTCCTCGCGCTCGGCGAATGCTGCAAGTATGAGTTCATCGTCGCCAGATGAAGATGACGAAGAACTCATGTCCCAAGTGGATGTGTTCATTGTGTTGCGTGAGAAACGATAGAAAAATCTAGGTGAGGAGAGAAGTGTGCCGGAAGAGGTGGTAGGAGTGGTTTATATAGATCGGAATTATGGCCGTTGGAAATATAGCCGTTTGAAAATATAGCCGTTGGAATATACACGTCCTAATTTACACGTTCCACTGAAAAACTGGGAGGTGTATAATTTAGCAAGGTGTATATGGACGTGTATATGGAGATATACACGTCCAAATTTACACGTTCCACTAGAGATGCTCTAAGTAGTGACCTTTCCAAAGCTTGCGGGTTGACATGGACAGAAGTGCCCGTGTAACATCAGAGAGCTCCTCTCTTCCTAAGGAAAGATAGAAATTTCTTGCCAGAGCTTCAAAGTAAATGGTGGTTTGCCGGAAAACCAATGCACGAACTAAGACAATTCGATCTGTTAGCATCACACGTCTCAAATTGCACAAGGAGATTTTATTCTTCATCAATACCAATCATTGTCAGATCAGAAGGTGAAGGGCAGTGAATCCAACCTCCCCACACTCCGTTCGATCTATGAGAGTGTGACCACCATGGATTGCATCGGGAGGGGTGGGGTGGGGAAATTGTAGTAGGTGGCAGCAACGCCACCGAGGATGAACAGGGTGTAGGCACCGACGTATTTGAGGCAACGGAGGACACATACGTTGTTCTCGGAGTTGGGGTGCTGCTGCGGGAAAGAGATGAGGTAGCGGAGGCGTTGGTGTAGGAACGGCTTCGACTGCGAACTTTGTGGAGGCCGTCGTCGGAGGCGACTGCATCGGCATCATACTTGCCAAGGTAACTCAAGATGAATTGGAGGGGGCGGAGTAGATGGTGAGGAAGAGGGGATCGTGGTGGTGGTCGACGATGCGGCCTGAGATGCGTTGGGGGCAGACGGCGCCGACTGCAGGGACCTCTTTGGATCCTTCTTCTTTTTTTCCTGATATGGCAAGATGAGGTGAGAGGGAGAGATGGCTTAACGTGAGAGGCAGGGGTTATCTAAACGAGGAGTGGAGTGGTTTTTTTGGCAAAACTAACATAGTTTGTCTCAGATGCGTTAGATGTAAATCGAATGGTTGTAAATGAAAGATGACAGATACAACATCATCACCAACTCAGCTTTTTATAGGAGTGGAGATATCCGGGTATGCGCATACAAATTTAGCATCTCACGACGTAGCTAGCTAGCTTAGGCCAGTGCACAAGCAACAGCGGCGGGACGACATACGGGTTCGAACTTCGTGGTCGATCCGTACGTGGCGCGAACCAAGTGTCGTGCGTCACCGATCGATCCATGGCGTGCTGCGGCTTGTCCCCTGGTGCGGCTCTTGTTGCCGCCACGGTGCCGGCACCGTCCTCCCCTCGCCGCCTCGCGCCGGTCCACCTCCCGGCCCTCCGGACTGCTCGCTCTCTGACGCTGGTGAGCACCGCTCGCAATCCTTATTACATGCCCGTGCTTCCCTAGGCGCCATCGAGCTACGACCAGCGCTTCACCCGGGATCAGGACGCCGACAAGGACGCGGCGGCGGCGGCGCTGGTGGGCGCATTCCGGCCCCTCCCAAACAACCTGAAGCATGTGCTCTCCGCCCGGACTGTCTTCAACATGGAGGACTACCACGTCGGCATGCCTTTCGGTGCGTAGGAATACACGCGCATGATGATTATGTACTTATTTTGGTTTATATGGCTTATCTTAGAAATTTGTTTTTTTGTTTATAAGTCTTAATTTTATTGTTTTCCATCATATGTTCAGGTTTTGAGGTGCATTAAATCGTTGCATGCAAGATTAAAAAGAGAACTGTAGGATCGAAAGTATGTCTAGAGGGGGGTGATTAGACTACTTGACCAAATAAAAATCTAGCCTTTTCCCTATTTTAGTTCTTGGCAGATTTTAGCAACTTAGAACAAGTCAAGCAATCTTAACACAATTCAAGCAATCATGCAAATAGTATATGAGCAGTAGAAAGTAAAGCATGCAACTTGCAAGAATGTAAAGAGAAGGGTTTGGAGGATTCAAACGCAATTGGAGACACAGATGTTTTTGTCATGGTTCCGATAGGTGGTGCTATCGTACATCCACGTTGATGGAGACTTCAGCCCACGAAGGGTAACGGTTGCGCGAGTCCACGAAGGGCTCCACCCACGAAGGGTCCATGAAGAAGCAACCTTGTCTATCCCACCATGGCCATCGTCCACGAAGGACTTGCCTCACTAGCGGTAGATCTTCACGAAGTAGGCAATATCCTTGCCCTTACAAATTCCTTGGTTCAACCCCACAATCTTGTCGAAGGCTCCCAAGTGACACCTAGCCAATCTAGGAGACACCACTCTCCCAGAAGTAACAAATGGTGTGTTGATGATGAACTCCTTGCTCTTGTGCTTCAAATGATAGTCTCCCCAACACTCAACTCTCTCACACATGATTTGGATTTGGTGGAAAGAATATTTGAGTGGAAAGCAACTTGGGGAAGGCTAGATATCAAGATTCATATGGTAGGAACGGAATATCTTGGTCTCAACACAAGTGTAGGTGGTTCTCTCTCAGAAAATGTAGGTTGGAAGTGTAGGTTCATTCTGATAGCTCTCTCCACGAATGAAGAGGAGGTGGAGGGGTATTTATAGACTCCACACAAAATCTAACCGTTACACACAACTTGCCAAACTCGGTGAGACCGAATTGGTAAACTTGGTCGGACCGATTCAACAAATCTAGTGACCGTTAGGATTTTCGGTGGGACCGACATGCAACTCGGTAGGACCTATATGGTTAGGGTTAGGGCATAACGTATCTTGATGAGACCGATTACACAAACTCGGTGAGACCGATTTTGGTAATAAGCTAACCAGAGAGTTGGTCAGGTAAACTCGGTGGGACCGATTCGCTCATTTCGGTGAGACTGAAATGTTACAAAAGGGAAACAGAGAGTTTACATTGCAATCTCGGTGAGACCGATCGCTCATCTCGGTAGGACCGAAATGTTACGAAGGGAAACAGAGAGATTACAACCCCATCTCGGTGAGACCGAGATCCCTATCGGTGAGACCGATTTGCCTAGGGTTTGTGGCAGTGGCTATGACATCTGAACTCGGTGGCGCTGGATAGAAAGAATCTGTGGGGCCGAGTTTGACTTTTGGTTTTGGTCAAATGTGGATGTGAGAAAGTAGTTGAGGGCTTTGGAGCATATCACTAAGCATTTTGAGCAAGAGCCTCATTAAGCAACACCTCATCCCTCCTTGATAGTATTGGCTTTTCCTATAGACTCAATGTGATCTTGGATCACTAAAATAGAAAATGTAGAGTCTTGAACTTTTGAGCTTGAGCCAATCCATTTGTCCTTAGCATTTTGAGGGGTCCACTTTTCTCATCCATGCCATGCCAATCATTGAGCTTTCCTGAAATATTAGTCTTGAAATAGCATTAGCTCAATGAGCTATATGTTGTTAGGAATTACCAAAACCACCTAGGGATAGTTGCACTTTCAATCTCCCCCTTTTTGGTAATTGATGACAACATATAGATCAAAGCTTCGACAAATGATAATAAGAGTGAAAAACATTGTTGCTTTGAGAAGTATGTGAAAAGCAAGAGCTCCCCCTAAATTTGTGCATAGTTTAAGATTTGCTTTGGACTGCAAATGCACAAAGAGTTAGGATCATGGGTTACTCTTCCATGTCACATACATCTTGGTGGAGCGCTCAAAATGATAATACATGCACTCATCACCAAGCAAAGTGAGTGATCATATGGAATAAAAAAGGATAATGTCATCCAACAAGCATAAAGGTAGTATATGATCAAACACATGATCATCCAAGTATCACAAGCATAAAGTATCCCAAACGGGCAAATAACAAAGTTCAACCACCAAAGAAAAACGCAAGAGAGAACAAAAGCAACACTCTCTCTCGAAGCCTATGATTTATACATTTTCTCCCCCTTTGGCAACAAGTTACCAAAAAGTTCATAGAAAATGCATAGTGCTAGATCGACACTCAGGCTTGGTCTTCAGGTGGTGGTGTAGACAGAACTCCAAGGAAGAAGGTGTCAGTCGATGTAGATGGAGCTGGTGGAGTAGGTGCTGGAGCTGGTGGTACTGAAGATGTAGCTAGTGCAGATGAAGTTGCTCTGGTGTCTGTAACAGGCATAGCAGCAGATCTCTGACCTCTGGGCACTCTAGCAAAAGCATTGATACGTCTCCAACGTATCTATAATTTTTGGTTGCTTCATGCTATATTATCTACTGTTTTGGACTATATTGGGCTTTATTTTCCACTTTTATATTATTTTTGGAACTAACCTATTAACCAGAGGCCCAACCCAGAATTGCTGTTTTTTTTGCCTATTTCAGAGTTTCGGAGAAACAGAATATCAAACGGAGTCCAAACGGAATAAAACCTTCGGGAACGTGATTTTCTCACCGAATGTTATCCAGGAGACTTGGACCCTACTCCAAGGGACAAGAGAGGCGGTCACGAGGGTGGGGGGCGCACCCCCCCTCCTAGGGCGCGCCCCTGCCTCGTGGGCCCCCTGTTGCTCCACCGACGTACTCCTTCCTCCTATATATACCTACGTACCCCCAAACGATCTGATACGGAGCCAAAAACCTAATTCCACCACCGCAACCTTCTGTACCCACGAGATCCCATCTTGGGGCCTGTTCCGGAGCTCCGCCGGAGAGGGCCATCATCACGGAGGGCTTCTACATCATCCTAGCCCCTCCGATGAAGTGTGAGTAGTTCACCTCAGACCTACGGGTCCATAGTTATTAGCTAGATGGCTTCTTCTCTCTTTTTGGATCTCAATACAATTGTCTCCCCCTCTCTCGTGGAGATCTATTCGATGTAATCTTCTTTTTGCGGTGTGTTTGTTGAGACCGATGAATTGTGGGTTTATGATCAAGTCTATCTATGAATAATATATGAATCTTCTCCGAATTCTTTTATGTATGATTGGTTATCTTTGCAAGTCTCTTCGAGTTATTAGTTTGGTTTGGCCTACTAGATTGGTTTTTCTTGCCATGGGAGAAGTGCTTATCTTTGGGTTCAATCTTGCGGTGTCCTTTCCCAGTGACAGAAGGGGCAGCAAGGCACGTATTGTATTGTTGCCATCGAGGATAACAAGATGGGTTTTTTATCATATTGCATGAAACTATCCCTCTACATCATGTCATCTTGCTTAAGGCATTACTCTGTTTTTAACTTAATACTCTAGATGCATGCTGGATAGCGGTCGATGAGTGGAATAATAGTAGTAGATGCAGGCAGGAGTCGATCTACTTGTCTCGGACGTGATGCCTATATACATGATCATACCTAGGTACTCTCATAACTATGCTCAATTCTGTCAATTGCTCAACAGTAATTTGTTCACCCACCGTAGAATACTAATGCTCTTGAGAGAAGCCACTAGTGAAACCTATGGCCCCCGGGTCTATTCTCATCATATCAATCTCCATCACTTTAATATTGCTTTGCTTTTTTACTTTGATTTTTTACTTTTCACTTTGCATCTCTATACCAAAAATACCAAAAATATTATCTATCATCTCTATCAGATCTCACTCTCGTAAGTGACGCGAAGGGATTGACAACCCCTAATCGCGTTGGTTGCGAGTAGCTATCGTTTTGTGCAGGTACAAGGGACTTGAGCATAGCCTCCTACTGGATTGATACCTTGGTTCTCAAAAACTGAGGGAAATACTTATGCTACTTTGCTGCATCATCCTCTCCTCTTCGGGGAAATCCAATGCAGTGCTCAAGAGGTAGCAAGAAGAATTTCTGGCGCTGTTGCCGGGGAGGCTTACGCAAAAGTCAAAATTTGGACTCCCAACAACAAGCCATTTCTGGCGCCGTTGCCGGGGAGTCTACGCAAAAAGTCAACATACCAAGTACCCATCACAATCCCTATCTCTCGCATTACATTAGTTGCCATTTGCCTTTCATTTTCCTCTCCCCCACTTCACCCTTGCCGTTTTATTCACCCTCTGTTTCCCAATCTCCTTCTCTCTTTCCGTTTGCCTTTTTCTCGCTTGCTTTTTGTTTGCTCGTGTGTTGGATCACTTGTTTGTCGCTATGTCTAAAATTGGGGAAGTTATCGCTGATGTGGGCGATAACAATATCATAGAAAATTCTGATGCTCCTGCTGAAGAACCCCTACCTATCATACAAAAAGATTTCGAATCGGTAGTGGTAATATTATTGGAAAAGGAGTTATTCAAGATTTCTTTACTTGTGCCGGTGCTTTGCCCTCTATGGGCGGTTCTATTCTCCATAGAACTAGTAGTCTTGCAGACGCTATTGCCATGCTTATTGTTTAACTTGAAAGGCAATTCATGCATATGCACCCATCTATACAAAGAATTTTCTTAGAATTTTCTAATATCGAGCATTCTTTTGTTAACGCGCCGCTACTATCTTTTTGGCTCATGAATTCAAATTTATAATAAAAGAAGCCAAAGAAATCTTTGCGCACTATAGGGTGGACGCCGGTCGTCCTCCCATAGAATCTATCCTCTTTGATCAAGAAGAAATTATGCGCTTTCAATCTCTTGACTATGTTGCTTTCAATGAAAACCTTAGAAAAAAAGGTGCCAATCAATATCTTAATTGATAGAATCTCTGAACTTAATGATGATTTGTCTATTCGAAATAATGAGCTAGGATGCTCTCTTGAGTTTAGGCTCACAAGGTTCTGTCAAAAGAATGCTTACAATGATGAATTGGTTGTGCAATACGAAGGGCCGAAAGAGGAACCTATACCTCCTAAAATTGATCTTGGGGACTTTTGTCCTATTAAATTTAGCCATTTTGATTACTTTTTCTTGCCTCAAAGGAAACTTGCTGCCGAGCGTAGAGAATATGAAATGAGTTTCACCGATCTATCTTATTACTACGGCACTAACTAGATCTATCCTCGCTTTTATGCCTAGCTAGGGGCGTTAAACGATAGCGCTTGTTGGGAGGCAACTCAATTTTATTTTAGTTTTTTTGTTTTTGTTTCTGTTTAGGAATAAATAACCCATCTACCTTCTGTTTAGATGTGGTTTTGTGTTTTAATTAGTGTTCGTGCCAAGTTAAACCTATAGGATCTTCTTGGATGATAGTTATTTGATCTTGCTGAAATTTCCAGAAACTTTTTGTTCACGAAAACAATTGTTAAAAATCACCAGAACTTGATAAAATACTGATTCCAATTGATGCTGATCAATAAACAAATTGTATAGGTCTTCCTATTTTGGTAGATTTTTTGGAGTTCCAGAAGTTTGCGTTAGTTACAGATTACTACAGACTGTTCTGTTTTTGACAGATTCTGTTTTTCATGTGTTGTTTGCTTATTTTGATGAATCTATGGCTAGTAAAATAGTTTATAATCCATAGATAAATTGGAATACAGTAGGTTTAACACCAATATAAATAAAGAATGAGTTCATTACAGTACCTTGAAGTGGTCTTTTGTTTTCTTTCGCTAACGGAGCTCACGAGATTTCTATTGAGTTTTGTGTTGTGAAGTTTTTAAGTTTTGGGTAAATTCTTTTGATGGATTATGGAAGAAGGAGTGGCAAGATCCTAAGCTTGAGGATGACCATGGCACCCCCAAGATAATCTAAGGACACCAAAAAGTCAAAGCGGCATCCCCTCTTTCGTCTACTTCCATCGGTAATTCTACTTGGAGCTATATTTTTATTCACCACATGATATGTGTTTTGCTTGGAGCGTCTTGTATTATTTGTGTCTTTGTTTGTTAGTGTGCCACAATCATCCTTGCTGTACATACCTTTTGATAGAGCCATATATGAATTAAAATTTGATAGAATACTCTATGTGCTTCACTTATATCTTTTGAGCTATGTAGTTTTGCTCTATGTGCTTCACTTATATATTTTGAGCGTTACAATTTTGCTCTATGTGCTTCACTTAGATCTTTTAGAGCACGGTGGTGGATTTGTTTTAAAGAAACTATTGATCTCTCTTGCTTCACTTAGGTCATTTTGAGAGTCTTAATAGCATGGTAAATTGCTTAATAATAATATGCTTGGTATTCAAGATTTGTGAAACTTTCTTTTGAGTGCGTTGAATACTAAGAAAAGATTGAAGCATGATAATTGTTTTGAGATATGAAGATGGTGATATTAGAGTCATGCTAGTTGAGTAGTTGTGAATTTAAAGAATACTTGCGTTGAAGTTTGTGATTCCCGTAGCATGCACGTATGGTGAACCGTTATGTGATGAAGTCGGAGCATGATTTATTTATTGATTGTCTTCCTTATGAGTGGCGGTCGGGGACGAGCGATGGTCTTTTCCTACCAATCTATCCCCCTAGGAGCATGCGCGTAATACTTTGCTTTCATAACTTCTAAATTTTTGCAATAAGTATATGAGTTCTTTATGACTAATGTTGAGTCCATGGATTATATGCACTTTTTCCCATCCTTCCACCATTGCTAGCCTCTCTAATTGTAACACCCCCAGTGTCATGCTACAGTAACCCTCTGTGATTAAGCTAATCATTTTACTAAACAGTGCTTGATCACCTTTGATTCAAATATACTTTGAAATTTCCACTTTCAAATCAAATTCAATTTGCAAGTGAAATATGGAGTTGCACAAAAGTTGCTGCAAAATAGTTCATCATTTAGCAAAAATTCCATAACAAATGATTGTTAAGGAAAACAACATCACCTCCAAGCCAAGATGGACTATAGCAAATAAAACAGTGCCTTTTCAGCATTTTAAAATGCTATTTTTACTTGTGAAAAATGCAAATGGATTCCTCTTGCCTCCAAACTTTTTGTGACACTGCCTAAAAATGCAAACTATTTAATAGGCCAAGTCCCACTTTTTCTCAGCTCTTTTAGTTACCCTATATAATCCTTTCCTATCTCTGTTAAATAAACAAAAAAAATTATATAAAAAAGGGCCCCTTGCCCCCCTGGGTGCGGCCCACCAGGCCAGACCAGCCAACCCAACTCCCCCTCCCCGATCGTTTCTCCTGTTCCCGCGACCGCATCGCTACAGGGGCGAGACCCCGCTGGATCGCCTCGCCGGCATCGCCGCGAGAGGATAAGGCCTCCACTCCCTCGACGCCTCGGGCTCCTACCCCCCTACTCCACTCACCCACTCGCCCACTTGTCCCTGCTCTCTCTCTCTCTCTCTTGTCTGCGCTCGCCTCCCCGTCTCCAGATCCGCGGTGCCGACCGCACCGCCGCCATGGCTGCCGCCTTCTACGCGCTCTCCACCGCCCTCTTCATCTAGGATCGCTCCAAGGGCTCCGCCTCGACCTCCTCGACGCCTGCGCCAAGCCACGCGAGCCGGGACGGTCCCGCAGCATCGCCTCGACCACTCCTTCCCTTGGACATCGAGCTCGTCGTCGTCGTTCGCTCTGGCAAGTCCTCCCCGGGCCTTCTCAGCAACGTTGGTGAGGTTCCGCCCCTCCTCCGCCTTATTGTAGATCACCGTGCCCGCGCTGGTCGTCTCCCCCGTATGCTCTCGCAGCCCGCCATGGACGGAGCTCTGCTCCCGACGCTGCCGGTCCCGTGCGACCGCGGCCTCCCTCACGCGCTCGCTCTCGCACCCCCCTGCCTCGTGTCGAGCCGAGCCACACGCGCGCTCCGTGCCGTGCCTCATAAAAATAATTACCCCCTTGTTATAAGTTCATCTTGTAACGGTGGTTTGATCATTCATAATCGTGATTCCGACCCTAGTTTCTCCTTAGTTCCATTTCCCGGACAAGTTAAAATACTTCTCTCTTTTTAGTCATTTCAGCTGTCCAACCTCTAATTTGATCTACCTTCAAGTATTGCCTCATGTTATATCGATGATATTGTGTCATTGTGATACCTCTTGTAAATTCTTAATTGGAGTGATACTCCTTCACATCATTCCTAGCCTGATCGGCTATATCATTATCGTGCTAATTTAACTGAGCTACTTGGTCCTTCTTCCCAGAGCACAATTTCTGATGATGAGCTAAGCCTACGTCGATTTTCCTCGTCATATCTTTTCGCCTTGAACAACAAGCTTGATTTCAAGTTTGTGCCATACATGTGGTTCCAATAACCTTTTGCTTCATCATTCCTTTGACTTGATGTCATCGCCGATCGATTACATCTTCATGAAATCTCTCCACCATTGTGGTGATCATCATCAACATTCTGAAATCTTCCAGAATATCAATATTCATGATGAGAAATACCATGCTTGCCCCTCGATGATTTGTGTTATCATCGACAACATTTATGCCTTCGCCCCAACACAAACTTGTTCATATAATTTTGGAAATACATCCTTTATGACATGTTTATGGATTGTTGTGAACCCATCGGCCACCTTCTCATCTTTTACCTAATAAAATTGCATGAGATGCTCTAAAAATTCCTGATTGATCCTTTGTATTCCCAAGGTCCGATCTTTACCTGATGACCATGTCAATGCTATCCCTAAGCATGACAGTGGTACTCCGAACATCAATAAGAACATTGGGAGCACAACGCTAACTGTTCTTGATCAATTATCCAAACACCATTGTATGGGTAAACCTCATAAATTCATTACCCCTTTGTCTAAATGATTTAATACTTGGAGTCCAATCATGCTCTGCCTTTCCTTGGGAAAGTTATACTCTAATACTTGGGTATAACCATCTTTCCTTTCCATTGGTCTGATTATCATAATAATCACATTTTCCTTTCCATTGTTTTGTTTAACCTTTAATCAAACTTGTCTGAGCAGAGATAATTCCCTACTTATGTAAACACCTCGGTGTACAAGCTCTGTCAGTAAGACCTTATTTCTATTGTTGATGACATTCCGGTAACCACCGATGGACGAGAACTTTGCCTATTGGTCCGCCTCGTTTCAACGAGCAGGAAAATGGTTCTCTTTGTCCCACGCCCTTGGTACCAAACTTTGTTGCCAACATAACTGACAGGCTATCCTCTGACCTGCCTTGCTATCATTACCGTTCAAGATGTTAGCGCCTTCCTGCTTTTAACCCACATGGTGGGCCCATAACCCACAGTTCCACAGGATTGAAACCTGACTCTCGTGTACCTCCTTGATTTCGAAGTATCCTTTCCACTTGCCTTCGTATGTAAATCACGAGCCACCCTTCGAGAAATGATCTATACCCGATACTCTGAACCCCCTTCTCACCCATTGTTCAGGTATCGATCATTTGTCCATTCGGTTGTAACTTCTTATTGTACCTTCATACCTTGCTGCCGATGTTTTATTAAGTTTCAACTCGAGAGATACTTCTGCCTCATTCCCTGAATTGTTCACCAGATAATTAACACCCCCAGTGTCATGCTACAGTAACCCTCTGTGATTAAGCTAATCATTTTACTAAACAATGCTTGATCACCTTTGATTCAAATATACTTTGAAATTTCCACTTTCAAATCAAATTCAATTTGCAAGTGAAATATGGAGTTGCACAAAAGTTGCTGCAAAATAGTTCATCATTTAGCAAAAATTCCATAACAAATGATTGTTAAGGAAAACAACATCACCTCCAAGCCAAGATGGACTATAGCAAATAAAACAGTGCCTTTTCAGCATTTTAAAATGCTATTTTTACTTGTGAAAAATGCAAATGGATTCCTCTTGCCTCCAAACTTTTTGTGACACTGCCTAAAAATGCAAACTATTTAATAGGCTAAGTCCCACATTTTTCTCAGCTCTTTTAGTTACCCTATATAATCCTTTCCTATCTCTGTTAAATAAACAAAAGATTTTATAAAAAAAGGGCCCCTTGCCCCCCTGGGCGCGGCCCACCAGGCCAGACCAGCCAGCCCAACTTCCCCTCCCCGGTCGTTTCTCCTGTTCCCGCGACCGCATCGCTACAGGGGCGAGACCCCGCGGATCGCCTCGTCGGCATCGCCGCGAGAGGATAAGGCCTCCACTCCCTCGACGCCTCGGGCTCCTACCCCCCTACTCCACTCACCCACTCGCCCACTTGTCCCTGCTCTCTCTCTCTCTCTCTCGTCTGCGCTCGCCTCCCCGTCTCCAGATCCATGGTGCCGACCGCACCGCCGCCATGGCTGCCGCCTTCTACGCGCTCTCCACCACCCTCTTCGTCTAGGACCGCTCCAGGGGCTTCGCCTCGACCTCCTCGACGCCTCCGCCAAGCCACGCGAGCCGGGAAGGTCTTGCAGCATCGCCTCGACCACTCCTTCCCCTGGACGCCGAGCTCGTCGTCGTCATTCGCTCCGGCAAGTCCTCCCCGGGCCTTCTCAGCAACGTTGGTGAGGTTCCGCCCCTCCTCCGCCTTACCGTAGATCACTGTGCCCGCGCTGGTCGTCTCCCTCGTATGCTCTCGCAGCCCGCCATGGACGGAGCTCTGCTCCCCACGCTGCCGGTCCCGTGCGACCGCGGCCTCCCTCACGCGCTCGCTCTCGCACCCCCCTGCCTCGCGTCCAGCCGAGCCACACACGAGCTCCGTGCTGCGCCTTGCAGCTGTCTTCACCGTGCCGAACGGATCCCGTCGCGCTCACCTACCGCCCCGCCCGCGCGAGCCCGCTCCTGGCCACGCCCCGCCGCTGTCGCCGCTGCTATAACCGCTCTACTGCTGCCGTTCTGGTCAGCGCAGCCGCTGTGCCTCAGTCCGTGCTTCGCCTTGCCCGCACACACGCCCCCTCTGTGCCGGCCGCGTTCCTTGTCCCCGCGCCCTGCTTCGCTTGCCGCACCTCTGGCCTCAACGCCGGCGCCGCCATAGACCACCTCCGGCCATGCCCGCACCCAAGGCAGCCTCTCCTCGACGTGCACCGTCGCCCTCTCCCCGTAGCCGCTCTCGGCTGACCAAATGGTCGCTGGAGCCGTGCATCCGACGATCCCCGTCGCCTCTGTACGCCACCGCCGGCGCGCGCTGGTTAAACCAGCGGGTGGGCCCAGCTAGTTAGTTTAGGTGCTAACCCCCACTTATTTAACCCCTAACCCCCCACTGACAGCAGGCCCAGGGCCTCTAACTAAATCTTTTATTTTCTTTAATAAAATCTGTTAACCTGAGTCACTGACGTGCGGGTCCCACCAGACCCGCTGACTAGTCAAAGGTTGACCAGTCAACTGCTGCATCAGCAGTTGACTGACCCCACCTGTCGGCCACTGGTGTACCTCTGTGTGCAATGCACCTGGTGCACCTAGTCTTTCTGTTATGTTTTTTAATTAATAATATTCCAGGAAATTTGAAAAAAATGTTTAAACTTTGAAAATTCATATAAAATAATCTGTAACTCGGATGGAAAAGTTTTATACATGAAAGTTGCTTAGAACAACGAGAAGAATTCGGATACGCGGTCCGTTCGTCTACCACACGTCCCTAGCGTAGCGAACATGCAAACTTTCCCCTCCGGTTCATCTGTCTGACAAACGTCCGGGACCGGGAAAACTTTCCCGGATGTTTCCCCCTTCGCCAGTAATGCCTAGAACTGTGTTAGGACACCTCTAGCCCTGCTTGTAACCATGTTGTGCATATGTTTGCGTGTATTTACTGTTTCTTCCCCCTCTTCTGTCTGGTAGACCCCGAGACCGATGCTGCCCCTGTGATCGACTACGTCGACGACGACACTTCTTCCCTTTCAGCGAAGCTTCCAAGCAAGCCCCCCTTTTGATCATCCCAATATCGCCCATTCCATTCTCTCATGCTTGCATTAGATTTTGCTACTGTTATTGTTTGCTCCTATTCTGATGCATAGCCTGCTTTTGTATTTGATGTTGTACCTTACCTGCTTATCCTAAACTGCTTAGTATAGGTTGGTTAGTGATCCATCAGAGACCCCCACTTGTCCTTGTTGCCCCTGCTTCATCATCAATGACTCGATCTACGTGATCGAAGACCAGGCCCCGACACCACACACCGCTTCCCCTTAGTTGCTCGACACTACTGGGTTACTATCGAGTACCGAGGGTGAACCTCTTCAGCACTTCTAATGTTAACCCTGTAGTGTAGTCATTCGGTCGTGGTCATCGAGGGTGATTTCCTCCTTAACCACTTCCGATACGGCTCTGTCGTGCAACCCCTCAAGTGTGAACTTCGAGGGTGGTTCCTCTTACATTCACCTTGATGTTTACATCTAGTGGAATTCATCGGGGGTGATTCCTCGGGTTTTCCCCTTGATGTTTGGACACACGGATACTTGAACTTTACCACTGTTACTTGGAAAGACGGGTTGACCCTGAGGGGTACCCGCGCGAGCTTAATTGCGAGTGATGTGGAGTCGGGCAGACCTGGAAGGTGCCCGCGAGATAATTACGAGGTGTGGCCGGGCATTCCTAGCCCTTGCCGCAAGTCCTCGAGACGGGGCAACGGGGTCACATCTTCCGTGAGTCTCTGCTTGTTACCGCGCGATCCTAATCCACTATGATTTGGATATTTGATCTGAGGGGCCTCTGGCCTGATAGCACTAACCATCACGTGGGCATAGTATGGGCGTTCTGCGTCGTATACATCAGCCGAAGCTGAATAGACATCAGCGACTGAGCGGCGCGCGCCGGGTTGGACTGGTAAGCTGCTGCCTTTTTAGGGAGGTAGCTAGGTCTGCTCACCAGCCGCCCACGCAACGTGCAGGAGTTCCCGGGGCGATGGCCCATGACCCCTGGGGGCATAGGTTTAGTCTGGCGTGCTTGACCTCTCTATTAAGCCTAGGTCAGGTTGCGGCGTATTGTTTGGCCGAGGCCGGGCATGACCCAGGAAAGTGTGTCCGGCCGGAGTTAATCGAGCGTGGTGGGTAAGTTGGTGCACCCCTGCAGGGAAGAAAACATCTATCGATAGCCTGTCCTACGGTAACGGACACTTGGAGTTGTATCCCGATCGATACAACTAGAACTGGATACTTGTGATGAGAATTGGATGGTGATGAGAATTGGATTGTGATGATAACTGGATAGTATGGCTCTGGGATTGCTTTCTCGCAGGGAGTCGAGAAAGGATCTCTGGCCGAGGTTGATAACACTACTGCTACTTTACTTTATGCTACTCTACTCCCTCCTGTTGCTGGAAGATGGTGGTTTCCAGAAGATGCTAGTCTTCGATAGGACTAGGGCTTCTCTCTATTCTGGCATTTCTGCAGCCCAGTCCACATATACAGCCTTCCTTTGATAATGTTGCATATGTAGTGTAGATCCTTGCTTGCGAGTACTTTGGATGAGTACTCACGGTTGCTTTGCTTCCCTATTTCCCCCTTTCTTCTTCTTTCCGGTGGATGCAACCAGATGTCGGAGCCTAGGAGCCAGATGCCATCGTCGATGCCTACTACTAAGTGGAGACCACCGACGACCAGGAGTAGTTAGGAGGATCCTAGGCTGGAGGCCTTGCCTTTTCGATCGTTGCTACTTTTGTGCTAGCCTTCTTAAGTCAAACTTGTCTAACCTATGTCTGTACTCAGATATTGTTGCTTCCGCTGACTCTTGTGTAATCAAGCTTATGTATTCGAGCCCTCGAGGCCCCTGGCATGTAATATAAAGCTTGTATTATTTTAATTTGTGTCTAGAGTTGTGTTGTGATATCTTCCCGTGAGTCCTTGATCTTGATCATACACATTTGCGTGTATGATTAGTGTACGATTGAATCGAGGGCGTCACACTAATACCGCGCACTTTTCACCGGTATCATACACCCACAATATACCTTCCTCAAAACAGCCACCATACCTACCTATCATGGCATTTCCATAGCCATTCCGAGATATATTGCCATGCAACTTTCCACCGTTCCATTTATTATGAGATGCTCCATCATTGTCATATTGCTAGCATGATCATGTAGTTGACATCGTATTTGTGTCAAAGCCACCATTCATAATTCTTTCATACATGTCACTCTTGATTCATTGCATATCCCGGTACGCCGCCAGAGGCATTCATATAGAGTCATATTTTGTTCTAAGTATCGAGTTGTAATTGTTGAGTTGTAAGAAAAATAAAAGTGTGATGATCATCATTTTTAGAGCATTGTCCCAAGTGAGGAAAGGATGATGGAGACTATGATTCCCCCACAAGTCGGGATGAGACTCCGGACGAAAAAAATAGGCCATAAAAAAGGCCCAAATAAAAAAATGATGAGAGATTAAGAGAGAAGGGACAATGTTACTATCCTTATACCACACTTGTGCTTCAAAGTAGCACCATGATCTTCATGATAGAGAGTCTCCTATGATATCACTTTCATATACTAGTGGGAATTTTCATTATAGAACTTGGCTTGTATATTCCAATGATGGGCTTCCTCAAATTGCCCTAGGTCTTCATGAGCAAGCGAGTTGGGTGCACACCCACTTAGTATCTTTTCTTGAGCTTTCATATACTTATAGCTCTAGTGCATCCGTTGCATGGCAATCCCTACTCACTCACATTGATATCTATTAATGGGCATTTCCATAGCCCGTTGATACGCCTAGTTGATGTGAGACTATCTTCCCCTCTTTTTGTCTTCTCCACAACCACCATTCTATTCCACATATAGTGCTATATCCATGGCTCACGCTCATGTATTGCGTGAAGATTGAAAAAGTTTTGAAAATGTTAAAGTATGAAACAATTGCTTGGCTTGTCATCGGGGTTGTGCATGATTTAAATACTTTGTGTGGTGAAGATAGAGCATAGCCAGACTATATGATTTTGTAGGGATAACTTTCTTTGGCCATGTTATTTTGAGAAGACCTGATTGCTTTGTTAGTATGCTTGAAGTATTATTATTTTTATGTCAACATGAACTTTTGTCTTGAATCTTGTGGATCTGAATATTCATACCACAATTAAGAAGATTTACATTGAAATTATGCCAAGTAGCACTCCACATAAAAAATTCTCTTTTTATCATTTACCTACTCGAGGACGAGCAGGAATTAAGCTTGGGGATGCCTGATACGTCTCCAACGTATCTATAATTTTTGATTGCTCCATGCTATATTATCTACTGTTTTGGACTATATTGGGCTTTATTTTCCACTTTTATATTATTTTTGGGACTAACCTATTAACCGGAGGCCCAGCCCAAAATTGCTGTTTTTTTGCCTATTTCAGAGTTTCGGAGAAACAGAATATCAAACGGAGTCCAAACGGAATAAAACCTTCGGGAACGTGATTTTCTCACCGAACGTGATCCAAGAGACTTGGACCCTACTCCAAGGGACAAGAGAGGCGGTCATGAGGGTGGGGGCGTGCCCCCCTCCTAGGGCGCGCCCCCTGCCTCGTGGGCCCCCTGTTGCTCCACCGACGTACTCCTTCCTCCTATATATATACCTACGTACCCCCAAACGATCAGATACGGAGCCAAAAACCTAATTCCACCGCCGCAACCTTCTGTACCCACGAGATCCCATCTTGGGGCCTGTTCCGGAGCTCCGTCGGAGAGGGCCATCATCACAGAGGGCTTCTACATCATCCTAGCCCCTCCGATGAAGTGTGAGTAGTTCACCTCAGACCTTCGGGTCCATAGTTATTAGCTAGATGGCTTCTTCTCTCTTTTTGGATCTCAATACAATGTTCTCTTCCTCTCTCGTGGAGACCTATTCGATGTAATCTTCTTTTTGCGGTGTGTTTGTTGAGACCGATGAATTGTGGGTTTATGATCAAGTCTATCTATGAATAATATTTGAATCTTCTCTGAATTCTTTTATGTATGATTGCTTATCTTTGCAAGTCTCTTCGAATTACCAGTTTGGTTTGGCCTACTAGACTGGTTTTTTCTTGCCATGGGAGAAGTGCTTAGGTTTGGGTTCAATCTTGCGGTGTCCTTTCCTAGTGATAGAAGGGGCAGCAAGGCATGTATTGTATTGTTGCCATCGAGGATAACAAGATGGGGGTTTTATCATATTGCATGAAACTATCCCTCTACATCATGTCATCTTGCTTAAGGCGTTACTCTGTTTTTAACTTAATACTCTAGATGCATGCTGGATAGCGGTCGATGAGTGGAGTAATAGCATAGATGCAGGCAGGAGTCGGTCTACTTATCTCGGACGTGATGCCTATATACATGATCATACCTAGATATTCTCATAACTATGCTCAATTCTGTGAATTGCTCAACAGTAATTTGTTCACCCATCATAGAATACTTATGCTCTTGAGAGAAGCCACTAGTGAAACCTATGGCCCCCGGGTCTATTCTCATCATATCAATCTCCATCACTTTAATCTTGCTTTGCTTTTTTACTTTGCTTTTTACTTTTCACTTTGCATCTCTATACCAAAAATACCAAAAATATCATCTATCATCTCTATCAGATCTCACTCTCGTAAGTGACCGTGAAGGGATAGACAACCCCTAATCGCGTTGGTTGCGAGTAGCTATCGTTTTGTGCAGGTACGAGGGACTTGAGCGTAGCCTCCTACTGGATTGATACCTTGGTTCTCAAAAACTGAGGGAAATACTTACGCTACTTTGCTGCATCATCCTCTCCTCTTCGGGGAAATCCAACGCAGTACTCAAGAGGTAGCAAGCATCAGTGGTTGTCTTGCCCTTCTTCTCCAGCACTTCCTCCTAAAGTTGCTCAACAACAGACTGTATCTCAGTGAACTTCACATCTAAGTCATAGAACTTATGCTCCATGATCCTCTCCAAGCTCTCCTGGTTTCGAGTCAGGGTGGCCAGTCCCTTCTCAATCCTCAGAGTGGAGGCAATCAAGTAGCCAAGCTGATCTTGTTTGCTCTTCAGAAGATACTGAGATACCTCATCCATGGTTGGCATCTTTGCAGCTTTCTCAGTCCTTTCCTTCTCCCTCTTTGCTTGTGCTTGCACAGAAGATGGTTCATTTTCATCCATCACCACAGTGTTATCCTCAAAGTCTAGGTAGATGGGCAGGTGCTCCTTGTCCAGCAGATATGTGCCAGTGCCCATCTTGGAGTTGATCAGCTCTTGAATCTGTGGGGCATACCCACAACTCCTCTTCTGATCTGCAGCTGTCCTCTTTATGGTTTGCACAATTAGGCTCATGACCTTGAACTTCTGTGGAACATAAAAAATGTGCAGCAAGTTGATGGAGTGACCTCTGATCATTCTGTGATCACCAGACTTGGGCAGAAGTGTGTGCCTGAGGATCCAGTTGATTGTGGGTTGGCCTGACAGCAAGTGTTTCATAGATCCTAGCTGGTGAGTCTCAAGATCTGCATCAGGAATCTCCTTGTACATGCTAGCCATTGAGTTGTGATCCTTCTTCTTCTTGGCATAGACATCCAAGTCATCTTCACTCTCCTCGGGAGCATTGATCAATTTAGCCCACTCTTCAACAGTTCACTGGTACCTAGTGCCTTCAGACATCCAGACAATCCTTCCATCTGGGTAGAAGTGAGCTGTGGAGTAGAACTGCATGATAAGCTCATCATTCCACTTTGTGAGCTTCTGAGCCACAAACTCATCAACTCCACAAGCCTTGAAACTATCATTCACTCCAGGATAGTGCTCTTCATTCTACTTGATATAATCCCAGTCAACCCATCTCATATCACACACTATTGGCTTCTTGTCAAGCAACAATGTCTCATAGAAGTCCTGCTGTTCCTTGGTATGGAACCTGTAGTCCACAGCAGTTCTTGTTCTGGTGGCATATGGATCCGACTCTCTCCATAGCCTCAATCCTGAATCCTTCCTTATCTTCATGTTCTCAGCTACTGGATGAACATCATTGTGATATGGAATTTTTGGCTTCAACTTCCTCAAGACATGTGACTCATCGTCTTGTTCTTCCATTGCAGCTTCAGGCACTGGGCCTTGTTCTTCTCTACTACTGGGATGTTCCTGGTGCTCCTCTTGGGTGCAATTTTGGGGTTTGGAGCAGCTGGCCTGGGAGCTTCTTTGGGCTTAGATTGAGCAACCCCTGATCTTATGGCATCTCCCATGAGCTTCTGGGCTTTAGGTGCTGGTGCAGCAACCTCTTCCTCTTCCTCTTCAGAGTCTCTCATCATAGAGGGCTTGCCTAGAACTCTGGCAGTGGTCTTCTTGACCCTCTCTTTCCTCTTCTTGCCATCTCCAGCTTCCTTGGGTTCAAGAGTGAACACCATTGTCTCTCCAGTGGCAACTTTCCTTGGCTTAGACATTGGTTGTCTTCTTGCTGGAGCCTTTGTCTTCATTCCTGGCTTAGTTGCAGCAGCTGTGACTTTCTCCTTTTTGAGCACTTTCTTCTTTGAGGTGGCTTCTTCCTCCTCAGCCACATAGTCCTCATCCTCAGAATCTGAGGTTCTCTTCTTGCTGGCCCTTGTGGCAGCCTTTGGCAAGTTGCTGGGTGTGCTCCTGCTTCCATCATCTGAGCTGCTAGAGGGACTAGTGCTCTCACTCATGTGAACCTACTCCTTAGACTTGTTCTGACTGTCACTCTGATCTGACATGATGCAAACACTGACAGCTGACCCTGTGAATAGATTATAGATGAGGTAGAGTGGATGAGCATCACAAAGTGCAGAGGTTTTTGCAAAAGAATGAATCAAAAACTTAGTTTAGTTTTCCACAGAAAGCATCTCGGATCTACCGATTTGAAATCTCGGTGATACCGAAGCAGTTATTGGAACCTAAACTAGTGAACTCGGTCAGACCGAGTCACAGTTCGGTGGCACCGAGACTGCTAGGGTTTCACAAAGACTCGAACTCGGTCACACCGATTTGCAATTCTCGGTCAGACCGAGAATCACATGTGCAATGGCCTGAGCCAAATCGGTGGAACCGATTTCAACAACTCGGTCGGTCCGAGATGGTTTCGGCGGAAACCTAACCCTAAATTTTCAATCCACATCTAAACTACGGAGTGTTTTCATTGGATAGAGTGATCTCAATGTGGCAAGTTACATGGCAAAACAATGTGCTGGGGAATTGGAGTGAGAACAGCACAAGGATCAAGTCCATACCCTAGTGCGACGATGGACTTGCTACGGTGGCAACAACGGAGACGATCCCGTTGACGGCGGCGGAGACCAGCGACTGGAGGCGGCTGGCGACGAGGAGGACGATCCGGAGACCCAGGGAGGCAGAGCAGGCTTAGCGCGGGCGAAGAGGTTCGGAAAGTTTTCCAAATTTTGGCCCGTGGGTATATATAGCCTGACCCTGTCGGTGTGACCGAGTGGAACAACTCGGTGGCACCGAGATGCATAACTGCAAGTAGTTACTGCAACTCGGTGTGACCGAAAATTTTAAATCAGTTGCACCGAGATTGAAAACCTAGATCGACTTAGTGCTCTTGGTATGACCGAAATGGATGAATCGGTCAGACCGAAACGCACAAAGAAGTTTTGGAAGTTTAAGTCTATGACGAATCGGGGACTCCAAGTGCTCCTCACACAGAGTGGTTAGAATCTAACTTGATCAAACTTTGTGATGCAGCATCAATAGAGTTTGAGACGAGAAGAGCATAGATAGCTAGAGAAGGTTCTTAAGCATTCTTGTCCATCCACTTGGCAAGAGAAAAAGAAACCAATCAATCAAAACAACAAGTAGATGTCCTCAAATGAGTAAATCATGCAACCAACATGCTCCCACAATAAAATGGCAAATGAAATATGTGGCCAGGCATGCACAACCAATTCTAGCATCTATCAAGCAATTGGCGATGACTAGGTCATCTATATATGAGTATATTGACTTAGGAGTCAAATGAGAACATTTGATCATAGGTCATACTCATCGTTTAAGCACAAGTGGGGTTACCACTTTTACATAAAGCGTTGTTGTGTTCACTGTTGGGGAACATAATAATTTCAAAAAAAATCCTATGCACACGCAAGATGTAACTCCCTCGATGCGGCTATATCTCCCACGTGTCGAAGCATGACTTAGAGGCATAACCGCATTGAAAGCAATGTCGCAAGTGAGGTAATCTTCACACAACCCATGTAATACATAAGGGAAAGAGATACATAGTTGGCTTACAATCGCCACTTCACACAAATACATGAGTAAAACAATACATCATACAGATACAATCAAGGTCCGACTATGGAACCAAAATAAAAGAAGAACCCCAAAAGCGACAAAGGTCCCCGATCGACCCCAACTGGGCTCCACTACTGATCAACTGAAACGAAGCAACACCATGAACAAGGTCTTCATCGGGCTCCTCCTTGAGCTCGGGTGTGTCACCTACACGGTCTCATCAGCACCTGCAAACTGGTTTTGGAAGTATCTGTGAGTCACGAGGACTCAGCAATCTCACACCCGCGAGATCAAGACTATTTAAGCTTAAAGGTAGGACAGGGTAGTGAGGTGGAGCTGCAACAAGCGACTAGCATATATGGTGACTAACATACGCAAATGAGAGCGAGAAGAGAAGGCAAAGCACGGTCGAACAACTATGATCAATAAGTGATCCTGGTCTACTTACGTCAAACATAACTCCAACAACCGTGTTCACCTCCCGGACCCCGCCGAGAAGAGACCAACACGGTTACACACGCGGTTGGTGTATATTAATTAAGATCAACTTCGGGTTTTCTACGACCGGACATTAACAAATTCCCATCTGCCACATAACCGAGGGCACGGCTTTCGAAAGTTCAAACCCTGCAGGGGTGTCCCAACTTAGCCCATGATAAGCTCTCGCGATCAACGAAGGATATTCCTTCTCCCCGGGAAGACTCGATCAGTCTCGGAATCCCGGCTACAAGACATTTCGACAGTAATAAAACAAGTCCAGCAAAGCCGCCCGATGCGCGGACATCCTGATAGGAGCTGCAAATATCTCGTTCTCAGGGCAACACCGGATGAGCTGTCCGTACAACTAAAACCAGACCTCAAGTTTCCTTGAGGGGGCGCTGCAAAGCGCTCTAGTTCGGACCAACACTTAGACAAGCATTGGCCCGGGGGGAGGGGGGCTGAATAAAGATGACCCTTGGGTTAGCTACTCCTAAGGGAAAGGTATAGGTGGTAGGCAAATGGTAAAACCAATGTTGGGCCTTGCTGGAAAAGTCTTATTCAAAGCGAACTGTCAAGGGGGTCCCATAAATCACCCGACCGCGTTAGGGACGCAAAATCCGGGAACATAACACCGATATGACGGAAACTAGGGCGGCAAGAGTGGAACAAAACACCAGGCATAAGGCCGAGCCTTCCACCCTTCACCAAGTATATAGATGCATTAATTAAATAAGATATATTGTGATATCCCCAACAAGTGAACATGTTCTAACAAGGAACAATATCTCCATGTTCCAACAAGGAACAAACTTCATCTTCACCTGCAACTAACAACGCTATAAGAGGGGCTGAGCAAAGCGGTAACATAGCCAATCAATGGTTTGCTAGGACAAGGTGGGTTAGAGGCTTGGTTTGACAATATGGGAGGCATGAAAGCAAGTGGTAGGTATCGCAGCATAGGCATAGCAAAAGAGCGAGCAATCTAGCAAGAAAAGATAGAAGTGATTTCGAGGGTATGGTCATCTTGCCTGAGATCCCGCTAGGAAGAAGAACGAGTCCATGAAGAAGACAAACGGACGTAGTCGAACGAATCCTCACAACTCCGGAACGAAACCGAAGCTAACGAGAGAAGCAACCCGGAAACAAACAAACAACATAGTAAACAACCATCACATAAACATGGCATGATGCACAATCAAGTATGATGCACGTCCGGTTTAATGAGCATGGCATGGCAAAGTGCAACAAACAACACTACAAATTAAGTGGAGCACAATATGCAACAAGTTGCATATTGACGGAACACCACATTTAATATTTAGTTTCCTCTCGGTTTAGGTACCCATCAATATTAAATGTTGTTAAACATGGCAAGGGGTGAAGCAAATGAAAACTAAGTATTTAGGCAAGATTAAATGAGGCCGGAAACAACAACAACAATTCCGGAAAATCCTCATGAGCAATATTTTAGATTTGGTACTGTTCTGACCTAAAGCATATTTTATTGTTGTTAAGCAGTAAAACAAAGTGCACCAAGTTAATCTATGCATTTTTCCACCCCATTTACATATAAAGTTTATTTAAAACCGAGCTACGGTTATTTAGTTATGAATTAAAGCATTTTAACATGGCATTTGAGCAAATTTAAACAAACAACATTTTAAACATTTCAAACATGGATGAAAGTGGCATAATGTGAAACTAGATGAAATTCTAAGCATTTTACATGTTTAAATCATTTTAATCCGATGCACGGTTAATTAATTATTGATGCATGAACATTAAGGGGTTTTCTGAAAAACTGGCAAACCCTGGATAATTAGGAAATTTGCTGGACAGGAAAAAAAACATGAACGGGCCGCAACAGAGGCTGGCCCAACAGTGCACAGGGGGCGGGGCTACTCACCAGGCCTCATGGGCCGGTCGGTGGAGGAGGCCGAAGCAGGCCAGCTTGGCTTTGAGGTGCTGGCCGGAGAAGAGGAGGCCCAGGCGCGTGGACGAAGCAGGGGCGCGGTCAACGCGAGGCAGGGGTGCGGGCTTGCGGTCGTGGCGCTCGTCTCCCTCGAAAAGAAGACGCAGCAGCGGGACCGGTCAACGGATTCGACGACGCACTGGACTCCAGCGACGAGGCCTTGGCGGCGATGCAGGGAAGGGAAGCGGCGGGACTCCGGCGCGGCAGGGAGCTCGGCGGACGGGGTTGAGCTGGAGGAGCTCGGGGCCTCAGGCGCAGAAGCAGCGGCAATGACGAGGCATGGCGATGCAAGCGCGGGGAGACGAGGGCGGTGGAGAGGCGGCGGGGCGCCGGAATGACACGGCAGGGCAGATCCGGGCGTGGGGAGCTTGGATCCATCCATTCCCTGCACGAAACGACGGCGGCAAAGCTTGATGCAGCGGCCATGGTGGTCTCCTGTGAGCGAAAACAGAGAGAGGGAGAGGGAGATCGTGAGAAAGAGAGATAGAGAAGTAGGAGGGGAAAAGGAGCGGGGCTATCGAGGCACTCATCTCCGGCGAGGTTCCGGTCGCCGGTGTCGGCCAGACGACGAGGCGGGGTCGAGGGTGAATGGGGAGCTGCAGGAGGAGCTCGGGCAGAGACAGAGGGGAATTTTTGGATTGGGAGGGGATGGATCCCAAGGAAAAGGATCGATGGTGTCTGGTTGACTCAGCGCTGAAACCAAGGGAGAGAGTGGCGGCGGCTAGGAGGAATGAGGAGGATGGGACAAGCTGCCTCATTTCTAGGGTTGGATCCCGAGTATATATAGCAGGTGGATTTGGCTAGGGGCTAACTGGTCCCTCCGATCGAAATCCGACGGATGAGAATAAATAGGTTAGAGAGTCCAATTAACAAAACGGAGATGTTTTGCAGACGTTTGGGGATGATCTGAATGGAACGGTAATAACTGAGCGGTTCGGGTTCGGGGCAGTTTCGGACGCGCACGTGAGGGGTTCGATGCACTGTGCAGAGAGGGTTTCGGACCGCGCGGTCGCATCGGACAACTCCGGAAGCGAAGAGGGGAAGGAGGATGGACTAGGTGGGCTGTGGCGAGACTGCGAGGGGGAGAGGAGATAGGGAGGCCCCAGCATCTGTTTTCGGAGACCGATAATGTCCGACGTTAGACCGGCTATACTGCCGCTATAGTTTAACGGTTGGGCTATCAGACGAACTCCGAATGCGATAAAACTTGACAGGCGGTCTATCTACACTATAATAAGACCACACGTCAACTCTCATCCCATTCCGAGAACATTTTCTGGCCACTAATAAAATAATATTTCGGACGTGCCACGAACGCGTGCAAGTGTGTGGGCTCAGAACGGACAACGGAGAGAACAAAGAGACCGTGACGGATGCAAGTTTTGAAACCATGATGATGCAATGCGGATGATGACATGGCAAGATGCAACACGCAAGCGAATGACATGGCAACGACAACAAATAACTGGAAGACATCTGGCACATCGGTCTCGGGGCGTCACACAAGATCATGGTGATGCATAGCAACGAGAGGGGAGAGTGTTGTCCACGTACCCTCGTAGACCAAAAGCGGAAGCATTAGCACAACGCGGTTGATGTAGTCGTACGTCTTCATGATGCGACCGATCAAGTACCGAACGTACGGCACCTCCGAGTTCAGCACACGTTCAGCCCGATGACGTCCCTCGAACTCCGATCCAGCCGAGTGTTGAGGGAGAGTTTCGTCAGCACAATGGCGTGGTGACGATGTTGATTTTCTAGCGACGCAGGGCTTCGCCTAAGCAATGCTACAATATCATCGAGGTGGACTATGGTGGAGGGGGGCACCGCACACGGCTAAAAGATCAACTGATCAATTGTTGTGTCTCTACGGTGCCCCCTGCCCCTGTATATAAAGGAGCAAGGGGGGTGCGGCCGGCCAAGGGGAGAGGCGCGCCGGGAGGAGTCCTACTCCCACCGGGAGTAGGACTCCCCCCTTTCCTAGTTGGAATAGGATTCGGGAGGGGGGAAAGAGGAGAGAGAGAAGGAAGGGGGGGTGTCGGTGTGAAAACCGGCGGATCTCGGGTAGGGGGTCCTGAACTGTGCGTCTAGGCGGATGGTAATAGGAGACAAGGGACACAATGTTTTACCCAGGTTCATGCCCTCTTGATGGAGGTAAAACCCTACGTCCTGCTTGATTAATATTGATGATATGGGTAGTACAAGAGTAGATCTACCACGATATCAAGGAGGCTAAACCCTAGAAGCTAGCCTATGGTATGATTGTTGTATGTTGTATATTTTATCTCCTATCGACTAGCCTGGCCTCGGTTTATATAATGCACTAGAGGCCTAGGATAACAAGGTCCTAGCCGAATACGCCGGTGGGGAGGAGCCCTTGTCTTGATCGCCAAGTCTTGTGGAATCTTCCTTGTATGCGGCAGCTGTCCGAACTGGCCCATGAGTATACGGCCATGGGGGTCCTCGGCCCAATCTAACAGATCAGGAGATGACGTGGTAAGTACCCCCTAGTCCAGGACACCGTCAGTAGCCCCCTGAACTGGTCTTCAAGTAAGGGACGCTCCTCGATTCTTCCGAACTGTTCTTCATCTTCGGTCGTTGTTCTTGAAAACTGGTTCAACAAATCTTCTCATCTTCGATCTTGAGGATCGCCGAAATGCATTCGACGAGTTTACACGTCGGGTATCCGAGGAGCCCCTTTAATTTTCCGGCCTTTATCAATGCCTTGTTGTTTTTATGCCACACCTCGGGTTTGAAGTTGTTCCCGGGCGGCACCGTCCTCTTGCATCCGAGCTCTAACGCCGGACTGCATTCGAGGTATCTTTTGCAGCCGAGCACCAATGCCGGACCGCTTCCCAGCTCTAACGCCGGAATGTATCCGAGATCCAATGCCGGACCATGTATCCGAGCTCATACGCCGAACTATATCCGAGCTCCAACGTCGGACTATGTATCCGAGCTCCAACGCCGGACTGTATCCGAGGTGTCGTAAATCACCTTGGTTCAAAGAAGTTTGAAGGAGTTTAGCCGAGCTTAATGCCGAAAATGCCCTCTATGGAGCCAGCCACTAGCGCCCGAGTTTTATGCCGGACTGCTTCCGAGGTGGTGCACCACCCCGAATGTGGGCCGATTTTTATCAATATTTTTGATTGGTGCAATTTATTCTCTGCCGAGATATATAGCCAGTAGCCCTCAAGGTGGGTATCAGTCTAAAACCCGAGATGCACATGAAGGATGACATAAGACCGCTGATCCCAGTAGCCGCTGAGACTCAGGTTGATTTGCAAAATCGGCCTGAGGATCAAGTCCTAGCTCGGCAGAATACTTCGGGACACTAAAAGCGGCGTGCTCAGTCCTCGAGACTCAGGTTGGGTGCGGCCGACCAACCTGAGGATCAAAATCTCCTCGGAAACTATGTTGCACATAAAATTTTCTGCATTGGACAAGCAATGCAGTAGCCCCCGAGACATTGGTCGGGTGGCAACACCAGATCAGGGGATCGATGTGCCCCTTTAATATGTTTAAATAATAAGCCCGAAGCCCAGTAGCCCCCGAGCCTTAATGCGGGCACGGGTGGCCGAATTAAGGATCGATATCCATAGTAAAATCACAAATTGTGTGGAATGACTCTATGTATCCAAGTACTTTACGTCATTTAATGCTCGGATCCGCATTGTACAAAACTTTGTTGACCGACCATCGGCTTCCACCTCCTCGGCCAGTAGCCGAGGAGTGTTTGTCTTACTTTATAAAGCCTTTATGAGGGCAAAGATTTATGACAAACAAGGCAATCTGGCCATACGGTTTTATAAACAAAGGTACGCGGAGAGATATATTATATTACTGTTTAACAGAAGAAATGTCTTCCAAAGAAAATAGTCCCGCTATCGGTTCCTTTCTTTGGGTTGTCATGCTAAGCATGATCATAAAACCTCAGCTCCAATGTAAGAGCAAAATATCGAGGATTTAGTTTGGGAGGCTAGTTAATAGCCCCCGCTAGTGTTCAGCGACAGTCGAGGTCAAGCCGTAAACACTTCGGCCAATGTTATGAACGGCCTGTTATTTAACATAGTCATCGGATTGCTGACCAGTTTATGCTTATTGTGACAGTCAGTTTTCGGCTTTCTCCACTGAGGTGCTTAACCATGTGAGCTGGAAGCACAATCGCAGTGGTTCTCCCTTTGCACGCCTAGCCGAACAAAACGGAACATAGGAAGCAAGTGCAGGAGCCGGGCAACCCAACTATTGACCGAAGACACAATTCGAAACCGATGCATATGTAGCAATATCTGAGAGTGTTTTTGCCGAATCCCTAAAAGGTGTCCGGCGTTGCACTGCGAGACTAATGTTGGAAAAGCACAAATAGTTTAAAAGTGCCAAAAAGCTTGGAAAACCAAGAAACGTCAGTAAAAACATGACGTCCGAACAATATCAAGTGTTCGGTGGCAATCCGAAAATTGGTCTTAGAAAAAGGAAGTGCTTCTGTCGTGCTTTAACATGATACATCCTATCTCAAGACTTCGAGCGGGTCAGCCTACGGCTTCAACCTCCTAGCCCAAGGGCGGAGTACTTCTCATCAGGCCAGTTTAGCAAACTAAACTCTAGCGGCTTTGAGAGAGAAATTGGGCTCCCCGGCTAGTGACCGCACACTCGTGTTGAAAAAAGGAGTGATAAATAATAATAATAAAACTTTGCAACGACTAAGAAGAAGAACACTTATTATAAAACGTCTCAAATAAACTTAAGAGCCCCCAAGTGACTTGGGTAGGAGAATGATTGCATGAACCGAAGTACTTATATCATATCTATGTTCTACCGAACTTTAAACGCGTCTTAACCGACCATCGGCTTCTCCTTCTTCGGTCAAGGACCGAAAAGTGTTATGTACTCCATCGGTCGAGAATATCGACGGTGTTTCCAATAACCAGGCAATCAGGCCATAAGGCTGTAACAGACAAAGCGCGCTCAGGGAACTTATGCTATATTACTGCGAAGTGTAAGAAGCATCTTCGAAGAAAATAGTACCCCCACCGATACCTTTCTTCGGTGCTCATTGTTATTATGAGACTTGTGCAATAGATTTTTTGTACTCATGAGTTCCGTTGTGTGCCGACCATCATTGAAAACTATAAGAGCGCTAGCTTTCGGCTTCACCCAGTCTGAGGTCCGGCTCGGGCGATCCGATCGTGACAATCGTAGAGGTGCTCCCTTTAATCCCTAGCCGAACAATCGGGAACATAGGGGTAAACACAGGAGCGAGGCAACCCAGCTTGCAAATCACTTAAGTCAATATGGTGCATATTGTGGCGTAATACACGAACAAGGAACGAAGCCGTACAAGTATAATCATATGCAACAGGAAAAGCTTCATAAAGGAAGCCCCCAAGTAAACGGGGTATTTGAATTTATGCGTCACAAACAAAGTTTGGACAAGGAAAAAAATTTACAAGCAACTTTTTTCCAAAAAAGTATAACGCTTGGTCGAACCGAACACAAGTTAGAAATTAAAGCTTTGAGCATGAAAGCGACTTAGCTGGTTAATGTGTTCATAGTCCGAGCTTGATGCGGGACAAGGTTCTATCCCCCAAGCCGGTCCCGAGGTGGCGGAGAGGAGAGCTCGACACGCCGAAGTGGTGACATAGCACGGTCGATGCAGACCGGCAGAGTGACGCCGAAGTCCCCAGATCATTTTCCTGTGCACAAAAATAGTGCAAACGGGAGATAATAGTAATAATGATAATAAAAAAAATCATTGCATAATGGATAATTTATGCAAAGTGAGTAATAAAAGAAATATGGCCTGGCGCCGAAGTCAATGTCGATGTAGGGCGTCGGCGTGATGCGGTAAAGGCGTGACAAAGCCTGAATTCGCAGGTCGGTCCGAGCTCCGGATGCGGTGTTCGCCAGACTATGTACGGAAACTGACCGAACCACCATGCGACTGTCGTGAATGCGGCCACCATTTGATAGACCTGTGTACATATGATGGACAAACCAGAGTAATAATTCCTTGGTAAAAATGAACCCAAACAAGCAAAAAATATTAGGGATTGATAGCACCTGGTTTATTTGTTGTAGCAATCCGAAGGAAGGTGATTCCCGAAATTGGGGCTCGCTCCGCACACCCATTGCCTGATGGGTGATAAAACAACGGCATGGCGATGCCGGTAAAGGTTGGCTCGCCGAGGCAAAGCCCTCGGCCCAGCTAACGTGACGGAGTTGGTCGGCTAGTGACGCCGAAGTGTCCGGAGTAGGTTGATGAAGAGATGGCGAAGCCCCCGATCCAGCCGAGATGTCGAAGCCCCGATGTCGGCCGATGAGTCGAAGTAGGTAGGCGTGATGGACACCAGCTTGAAGAAGCGATAGTGCGGCCCTGTCAATGCAGGTCGTGACGTGGTCGATGCTGGCTTGATGAAGCAACCGTGCGGCGATGCCGGTATGCCCGCTTCGTGTAATCCGTGGGGCGGCGATGTTGGTGATGATTTATCCTTCGCGATGCCGGACTCTTGTTCGGCTTGCCGAGATGATGATCCGAAGAAGTTGAGCTCGGCTCAACAAAGTGACGCCGTATCTTAGCGCAGGTCGGCAGCCGTGGAGTAATATTGTCGGACTGGTTTGACACCAACATGATGTTGAAGATCATGTTCAAAAGATCTTAAAGTTAGTGGGATGTGTTCGGAAACAAAACACAATACCCCATACAAAACTTCCTTCAAAAGGGATGTCCGAAATCCTGTTCATAGAAAATATGAACTCGGGTCGGATTCGTTTTCACGTAGAAAATAGATCCGAAAAGTGATGCACTAATCGGAAGGTTCCCGGAGTTTGGACGGTCGGATCAAGCTGAAATTTTGAGAGGTGGTAGATACAGGAATTCCGCAGCCGATCAACGGTTGGATCTTCCAAAGGACGTCTGAGCTAGAAGCTGGACACCACGCTCTAAACACATCCAAATTCCCGTCCAGATTTGACAGGGCTCCGGTATATCGTGGATTGCCAGAGATTCCTCCATCGAACTCGACGAAATTTTACAGGGTTGTTGTAGACTCAATTCCACACAATTCCACCAAAGCGATCGTCAAAGCGATACTCGAGGAGGTGGTGGCAGCAGATACGAGTTTGCTGTCCAGAAAAACAGCACGATCGCTTGAGGGCAATGTTGACGTTGAGCCCCCAAGCTCCATGGATGATTCCTCCGTAATCTTGATAGAGATCGGAGTCGATGTTTGACGAGGGCCCTCGTCCGAACATGGTGATCCGAACACGGGGCGCAATTCTTGGTCGAACCAAGGTGACCAGTCGAGCTGATGACGAAGATGCCGAAGTCGTAGTTGATCTGCAGGCGAGCCATCGATCCTTTTGTCGATCACACAGCGGAACTCTCAATGAAAGCACCAATGTCGGTGTCAAAACCGGCGGATCTTGGGTAGGGGCTCCCGAACTGTGCGTCTAGGCGGATAGTAACATGAGACAAGGGACACAATGTTTTACCCAGGTTCGGGCCCTCTTGATGGAGGTAAAACCCTACGTCCTGCTTGATTAATATTGATGATATGGGTAGTACAAGAGTAAATCTACCACGAGATCAAGGAGGCTAAACCCTAGAAGCTAGCCTATGGTATGATTGTTGTATGTTGTATATTTTATCTCCTATCGACTAGCCTGGCCTCGGTTTATATAATGCACTAGAGGCCTAGGATAACAAGAGTCCTAGCTGAATACGCCGGTGGGGAGGAGTCCTTGTATTGATCACCAAGTCTTGTGGAATCTTCCTTGTATGCGGCAGCTGTTTGAACTGGCCCATGAGTATACGGCCATGGGGGTCCTCGGCCCAATCTAACAGATCAGAAGATGACGTGGTGAGTACCCCCTAGTCCAGGACACCGTCAGGGGGCGCCACCCCCCTCTCCTTGTCCTATTCGGACTAGGGGGAGGGGCGCGCGACCCAGCCCTAGCCGCCTCTCCTCTCTTCCACTAAAGCCCACCAAGGCCCATTAAGTCCCCGGGGGGTTTCGGTAACCCCTCGGTACTCCGGTAAAATCACTATTTCACCCGGACCACTTCCGATATCCAAACATAGGCTTCCAATATATCAATCTTCATGTCTCAACCATTTCGAGACTCCTTGTCATGTCCGTGATCACATCCGGGACTCCGAACAACCTTCGCTACATCTAAACATATAAACTCATAATATAACTGTCATCGTAACGTTAAGCGTGCGGACCCTACGGGTTCGAGAACTATGTAGACATGACCGAGACACGTCTCCTGTCAATAACCAATAGCGGAACCTTGATGCTCATATTGGCTCCCACATATTCTACGAAGATCTTTATCGGTCAAACCGCATAACAACATACGTTGTTCCCTTTGTCATCGGTATGTTACTTGCCCGAGATTCGATCGTCGGTATCTCAATACCTAGTTCAATCTCGTTACCGACAAGCCTCTTTACTCGTTCCGTAATACATCATCCCGCAACTATCTCATTAGTTGCAATGCTTGCAAGGCTTAAGTGATGTGCATTACCGAGAGGGCCTAGAGATACCTCTCCGACAATCGGAGTGACAAATCCTAATCTCAAAATATGCCAACCCAACAAGTACCTTCGGAGACACCTGTAGAGCACCTTTATAATCACCCAGTTACGTTGTGACGTTTGGTAGCACACAAAGTGTTCCTCCGGTAAACGGGAGTTGCATAATCTCATAGTCACAGGAACATGTGTAAGTCATGAAGAAAGCAATAGCAACATACTAAACGGTCGTGTGCTAAGCTAACGGAATGGGTCATGTCAATCACATCATTCTCCTAATGATGTGATCCCGTTAATCAAATGACAACTCATGTCTATGGTTAGGAAACATAACCATCTTCAATTAATGAGCTAGTCAAGTAGAGGCATACTAGTGACACTCTGTTTGTCTATGTATTCACACATGTATTATGTTTCCGGCTAACACAATTCTAGCATGAATAATAAACATTTATCATGATATAAGGAAATAAATAATAACTTTATTATTGCCTCTAGGGCATATTTCGTTCAGTCTCCCACTTGCACTAGAGTCAATAATCTAGATTACACAGTAATGATTCTAACACCCATGGAGCCTTGGTGCTGATCATGTTTTGCTCGTGGAAGAGGCTTAGTCAACGGGTCTGCAACATTCAGATCCATATGTATATTGCAAATTTCTATGTCTCCCACCTGGACTAGATCCCGGATGGAATTGAAGCGTCTTTTGAAGTGCTTGGTTCTCTTGTGAAATCTGGATTCCTTCGCTAAGGCAATTGCTCCAGTATTGTCACAAAAGATTTTCATTGGACCCGATGCACTAGGTATGACACCTAGATCGGATATGAACTCCTTCATCCAGACTCCTTCATTTGCTACTTCCGAAGCAGCTATGTACTCCATTTCACACGTAGATCCCGCCACGACGCTTTGTTTAGAACTGCACCAACTGACAGCTCCACCGTTCAAAGTAAACACGTATCCGGTTTGCGATTTAGAATCGTCCGGATCAGTGTCGAAGCTTGCATCAACGTAACCATTTACAATGAGCTCTTTGTCACCTCCATAAACGAGAAACATATCCTTAGTCCTTTTCAGGTACTTCAGGATGTTCTTGACCGCTGTCCAGTGATCCACTCCTGGATTACTTTGGTACCTACCTGCTAGACTTATAACAAGGCACACATCAGTTATGGTACACATCATTGCATACATGATAGAGCCTATGGCTGAAGCATAGGGAACATCTTTCATTTTCTCTCTATCTTCCGCAGTGGTCGGGCATTGAGTCTTACTCAACTTCACACCTTGTAACACAGGCAAGAACCCTTTCTTTGCTTGATCCATTTTGAACTTCTTCAAAACTTTGTCAACGTATGTGCTTTGTGAAAGTCCAATTAAATGTCTTGATCTATCTCTATAGATCTTGATGCCCAATAAGTAAGCAGCTTCACCGAGGTCTTTCATTGAAAAACTCTTATTCAAGTATCCCTTTATGCTATCCAGAAATTCTATATCATTTCCAATCAGTAATATGTCATCCACATATAATATCAGAAATGCTATAGAGCTCCCACTCACTTTGTTGTAAATACAGGCTTCTCCAAAAGTCTGTACAAAACCATATGCTTTAATCACACTATCAAAGCATTTATTCCAACTCCGAGAGGCTTGCACCAGTCCATAAATGGATCACTGGAGCTTGCACACTTTATTAGCTCCCTTTGGATCGACAAAACCTTCCGGTTACATCATATACAACTCTTCTTCTAGAAATCCATTCAGGAATGCAGTTTTGACATCCATCTGCCATATTTCATAATCATAAAACGCGCCAATCGCTAACATGATTCGGACAGACTTAAGCATCGCTACGGGTGAGAAGGTCTCATCGTAGTCAATCCCTTGAACTTGTCGAAAACCTTTTGCAACAAGTCGAGCTTTGTAGACAGTAACATTACCGTGAGCGTCAGTCTTCTTCTTGAAGATCCATTTATTATCAGTTGCTTGCCGATCATCGGGCAAGTCAACCAAAGTCCACACTTTGTTCTCATACATGGACCCCATCTCAGATTTCATGGCTTCAAGCCATTTTGCGGAATCTGCGCTCACCATCGCTTCTTCATAGTTCGTAGGTTCATCATGATCTAGTAGCATGACTTACAGAACAGGATTACCGTACCACTCTGGTGCGGATCTTACTCTGGTTGATCTACGAGGTTCAGTAACAACTTGATCTGAAGTTCCATGATCATCATCATTAACTTCCTCACTAATTGGTGTAGGTGTCACAGAAACCGATTTCTGTGATGAACTACTTTCCAATAAGGGAGCAGGTACAGTTACCTCATCAAGTTCTACTTTCCTCCCACTCACTTCTTTCGAGAGAAACTCCTTCTCTAGAAAGGATCCATTCTTAGCAACGAATGTCTTGCCTTCGGATCTGTGATAGAAGGTGTACCCAACAGTCTCCTTTGGGTATCCTATGAAGACACATTTCTCCGATTCGGGTTCGAGCTTATCAGGTTGAAGCTTTTTCACATAAGCATCGCAGCCCCAAACGTTAAGAAACGACAACTTTGGTTTCTTGCCAAACCATAGTTCGTAAGGTGTCGTCTTAACGGATTTTGATGGTGCCCTATTTAACGTGAATGCGACGTCTCTAAAGCATAACCCCAAAACGATAGCGGTAAATCAGTAAGAGACATCATAGATCGCACCATATCTAGTAAAAGTACGATTACGACATTCGGACACACCATTACGCTGTGGTGTTCCGGGTGGTGTGAGTTGCGAAACTATTCCGCATTGTTTCAAATGTAGACCAAACTCGTAACTCAAATATTCTCCTCCACGATCAGATCATAGAAACTTTATTTTCTTGTCACGATGATTTTCAACTTCACTCTGAAATTCTTTGAACTTTTCAAATGTTTCAGACTTATGCTTCATCAAGTAGATATACCCATATCTGCTTAAATCATCTGTGAAGGTGAGAAAATAATGATATCCGCTACAGGCCTCAACATTCATTGGACCACATACATATGTATGTATGATTTCCAATAAATCTGTTGCTCTCTCCATAGTACCGGAGAACGGCGTTTTAGTCATCTTGCCCATGAGGCACGGTTCGCAAGTACCAAGTGATTCATAATCAAGTGGCTCCAAAAGTACATCAGTATGGAGTTTCTTCATGCGCTTTACACGGATATAACCTAAACGGCAGTGCCACAAATAAGTTGCACTATCATTATCTGTGGCACCCTGGCTCAGAGAAATCGGAACACCCTGTATTCCAGCCCAGAGATCGAGGAGAAGTCTCTGGAATACGGCATTGCTTGACATAGAACAAATAAGCTCTTATTACAAAAATAATAATTACACGGGTCTGATGTTACAATGATCACATCAGCATGGCGACACTTCGCCTGCGATACTACACTTGCTCTATGCTAGCAGCGGAACATCTCGTAGCAGCGGAAAACTTTTAGCAGCGAAACAACGACGAAGGTGGTGAACTCCACTCCGCAGGGACTCTGGCTGGGACACGATCTAGCTCGCACGAACGGAAACCACGACAAGCAATCAAGCAATTACGGCATCACCTGCAATCTGGCATGACACGCCAGGTCAGTACATTGAATGTACTTGCAAGTTCACAACAACCAGAAGCATCAAGGCAAGACAATAACATACCATTTGCAGGTTAATTAATTAACAACTACCATGATGACACAACTACTAAGCATGATATGAACTAATACAATACTGATAAATCACCATATCATATCTCCATAACTATATCTCTCTTGGCTAACCGGCCAAGCAAAATACCATCTCGGTCACCTCGTGATAAAACCAAACTGTGATATTTCCGGCGATCACTACCATGACCAACACTTGGTCTCAAACTGTGATCTTTCCGGCGATCACAACCACGACCAATACTTTATCTCCAACATCATCATCAACATCCTGCCAATCTGTACTGCTCAACATATCAACATATAAATCACCTATAAGTCATTTCGTCATGTGAGTGTTGATCGAACGGTGGGACCTAATACGAACCCATGCCCATGACCGAGGACGCGGCTATCGATAGATTTAAATACACCCCGCAGAGGTAGCACACTGTACCCACACCACGGAACCCATGGCCTCGCACTCCCATTCGGGTGGACCAACGGCGTTCTGACAAAACCTATCTACTGCCGTGACAATCTCCCGGCCACTCCGACCCACTCCCAACTGGGCTGGTCCGGGGTGGCCCCGTGTCTACCAAAGACACCCCGACCACCGTCGTGGTCAAAACGCTCCCACTCGGGGACACTCCCACACAGGGACACACGCGCAATATCTAACTCGGGCACACAAGGTTATGTCCGCCTACCTGATCAGGGTAAGCACTCCCATAACCTTCCCTCGTGGGAGGCACCGACGAGATGCATGACAATAGACCCAGTTAGGACCTTCCCATAAAGGTAAGCATGGTTGCACTAGAAAAGCCCGGTTCGGCCGCACCTGACCAACTTAATGACGGAATTTATCCCCAAAAATATAACTGTGCTAACTGATACTTCCAATATCAACTATCAAACTATAATCTAAGTCATAGCAATATCCAACAAATAATCCAAGCATAACATCATCATCTCAAAATACTCCAAGGGTAGCACTACACTACTGTCATGATGAATCTGAAGAACATAATCCTAATACTCCCATAACAAGAATAAAGCTATTCGGCTAAGATCCACCTGTAAACATCATCTCCAAAAATAATACTCCAAGCAACAGAACATCAACTAGCATCATGAAAATAATCATACTAACCACTAATAATCCAAAGGCAGCATGATATCCAAAGTAATACTCCAAAATATAATAACAGATACCATCATGGAAATAATCATACTAACCACTAATAATCCAAAGGCAGCATGACATCCAAAGTAATACTCCAAAATATCATAACAGATACCATCATGGAAATAATCGTACTAACCACTAATAATCCAAAGGCAGCATGACATCCAAAGTAATACTCCAAAAATATCATAACAGATACCATCATGGAAATAATCATACTAACCACTAATAATCCAAAGGCAGCATGACATCCAAAGTAATACTCCAAAAATATCATATCCAATACCACCATGAAAATAATCATAACATAAGCCACTAGTAATCCAATGGCAACATGTCAACCACATAAGCTGCAAAATATAAGCCCTAGAACTCCAAGCCACATCATGGCAATAACAAGATCAAAATACAACTCCGAGAAATTGCCATGCACAAAGTCATGTAGCTAAAGAAATATTTTAAACAAGTTTCAAATAATTTAAACCATGTCACTGCATTACAGTGATGCAAATGGAGGGTGTGGCTTGCCTGGGGTGGAAGAAATCACCAGGACAAAGTGAGAGAAACTCGCGGAAAGGATCGCCGGAAAACGTACTCTCTCGGAGGGGGCTGAATAAGGGCAGGGGCAAAATGGTCATTTTCAGAATTTTAAAACATGGTGAAAATGGTTCCATCAGAACGGGCTCGATAAAACGAAGACGTGGGCTTTGGAATCACCTCATTTGGAGTTGTGATTAGAAAGATATGATAGTTTTTCTGCCAGGGACCTTTCTGCAATAAAATCATCACAAACAGGCCCTTGGCTGCAAAAACAGGACGCGCCTTTTGCCAGAATACGCTTTCCAACAGAGAAACTGTAAAATGGGTCAAAGCAGCTCCAAAGTATGCTTTTGGAAAGGGAAGACGTATTCTGTGGAATACGCTTCCACTTATCCTAGTCAGCAGAGGCGGGGCTGGGGCTTGGGGTCGCTAACGTGCGGGTCCCTGATAACCCACAAGTATAGGGGATCGCAACAGCTTTCGAGGGTAGAGTATTCAACCCAAATTTATTGATTCAACACAAGGGGAGCCAAAGAATATTCTCAAGTATTAGCAGCCGAGTTGTCAATTCAACCACACCTGGAAACTTAGTATCTGCAGCAAAGCGTTTAGTAGCAAAGTAGTATGATAGTGGTGGTAATGGTAACAAAAGAGTAATGAAAGCAAAGTAATATTTTTGGTGTGTTGTAGTGATTGTAATAGCAGCAACGGGAAAGTAAATAAGCGTAAACTAGTCTATGGAAAGCTCGTAGGCATCGGATCAGTGATGGATAATTATGCCGGATGCGGTTCATCACGTAACAGTCATAACATAGGGTGACACAAAACTAGCTCCAATTCATCAATGTAATGTAGGTATGTATTCCAAATATAGTCATACGTGCTTATGGAAAAGAACTTGCATGACATCTTTTGTGCTACCCTCCCGTGGCAGCGGGGTCCTATTGGAAACTAAGGGATATTAAGGCCTCCTTTTAATAGAGAACCGGAACAAAGCATTAGCATATAGTGAATACATGAACTCCTCAAACTATGATCATCACCGGGAGTGGTCCCAATTATTGTCACTTCGGGGTTGCCGGATCATAACACATAGTAGGTGACTATAGACTTGCAAGATAGGATCAAGAACTCACATATATTCATGAAAACATAATAGGTTCAGATCTGAAATCATGGCACTCGGGCGCTGGTGACAAGCATTAAGCATAGCAATGTCATAGCAATATCAATCTCAAAACATAGTGGATACTAGGGATCAAACCCTAACAAAACTAACTCGATTACATGGTAAATCTCATCCAACCCATCACCGTCCTGCAAGCCTACGATGGAATTACTCACGCACGGCGGTGAGCATCATGAAATTGGTGATGGAGGATGGTTGATGATGACGACGGCGACGAATCCCCCTCTCCGGAGCCCCGAACGGACTCCGGATCAGCCCTCCCGAGAGGTTTTAGGGCTTGGCGGCGGCTCCGTATTGTCAAACGCGATGATTTCTTCTTCTTTATTTTTTCTCTCCGAAAGCCAATATATAGAGTTGGAGCCCCCACCCTCGTGGACAGGGTGTGGGCCCCCTGGTCTTCATCTATGGCGAGGATTTTTTATTATTGATTCTAAGATATTCCGTGGAGTTTCAGGTCATTCCGAGAATTTTTGTTTTCTGCACATAAAACAACATCATGGCAATTCTGCTGAAAACAGCATCAGTCCGGGTTAGTTCCATTCAAATCATACAAGTTAGAGTCCAAAACAAGGGCTAAAGTGTTTGGAAAATAAAATACGACGGAGACGTATCAACTCCCCCAAGCTTAAACCCTTGCTTGTCCTCAAGCAATTCAGTTGACAAACTGAAAGAAATAAAGAAAAACTGTTACAAACTCTGTTTGCTCTTGTTGTTGTAAATATGTCAAGCTAGCATTCAGGTTTTCAGCAAATACTATAACTAACCACATTTGCAATAATTCTCAGGTCTCATAATTACTCATATCAATAGCATAATCAACGAGCGAGACATAATAATAAATCTCGGATGAAAACACTTTCTGAAAACAATCATATTATGATATAACAAGATGGTATCTTGCTAGCCCTTTCTGAGATCGCAAAACATAAATGCAGAGCACCCTTAAAGATCAAGGACTAACTAGACATTGTAATTCATGGTAAAAGAGATGCAATCATAGTCATACCCAATATAAATTTATAGTGATGAATGCAAATGACAGCTGTGCTCTCCAGCTAGTGCTCTTTAATAAGAGGGTGATGACTCAACATAAAAGTAAATAGATAGGCCCTTCGCAGAGGGAAGCAGGGATTTGTAGAGGTGTCAGAGCTCGGTTTTGAAATAGAGAATAAATAATATTCTGAGCGGTATACTTTCATTGTCAACATAGCAACTAAGAGATGGCGATATCTTCCATGTCACACACATTATAGGCGGTTCCCAAACAGAATGGTAAAGTTTATACTCCCCCTCCACCAACAAGCATCAATCCATGGCTTGCTCGAAACAACGAGTGCCTCCAACATACATCAGGTCCCAGGGGGGTTTTGTTTGCAAATAACTTTGATTTAGTTTGCATAAAGCATGGGACTAGGCATCCCGATGACCAGCCATTTTCTTGTGAGTGAGGAGCGGAGTCCACTCCTCTTGAGAATAACCCGCCTAACATGGAAGATAAGGGCAGCCTTGGTTGAGACATGAGCTATTCGAGCATACAAAACAGAATGTTTATTTGAAGGTTTAGGGTTTGGCACATACAAATTTACTTGGAACGGCAGGTAGATACCGTGTATAGGAAGGTATGGTGGACTCATCTGGAATAACTTTGGGGTTTAAGGGGTTGGATGCACAAGCAGTATTCCCGCTTAGTATAGGTGAAGGCTAGCAAAAGACTGGGAAGCGACCAACTAGAGAGCGACAACAGCCATGTACATGAATTAAAATTAATAAACATTGGATGCAAGCATGAGTAGGATATAATCCACCATGAACATAAATATCATGAAGGCTATGTTGATTTTGTTTCAACTACATGCGTGAACATGTGCCAAGTCAAGTCACTTAAATCATTCAAAGTAGGATACCACCCCATCATACGACATCATAACCATCTCAATAGCATGTTGGCACGCAAGGTAAATCATTATAACTCATAGCTAATCAAGCATGGCACAAGCAACTATGATCTCTAATTGTCATTGCAAACATGTTTATTCATAATAAGCTGAATCAAGAATGATGAACTCATCATATTTACAAAAACAAAAGAGGTCGAGTTCATACCAGCTTTTCTCATCTCAGTCGGTCCATCATATATCATCATAATTGCCTTTCACTTGCACGACCGAACAAGGTGAATAATAATAAGAGTGCACGTGCATTGGACTAAGCTAGAATCTGCGAGCATTCAATAAACAGGAGAAGACAAGGCAATATGGGCTCTGGGTTAAATCAACAATAATGCATATAAGAGCCGCTTCAACAATTTAATCATGGTCTTCTCCTATCGACCCCCAAAGAAAAGAAAAGAAATAAAAATTATTTACACGTGAAAGCTCCCAACAAGCAAAAGAAGAACATGAAATATTTTTGGGTTTTCTTTTTAATTACTACTACTACAGCAGGAAAGTAAACTACTACTAATTTTTTTGGTTTTTCTTAAGGTTTATCAAACACACAAGAAGAAAGCAGGAAAAAGAAAATAAACTAGCATGGATATTACAGTGGAAGAGTATGAGCACCGACATCTAGCAATGGGTGTGTGCGAATCATAAATGTAATGTCGGTGAGAAATACGTACTCCCCCAAGCTTAGGCTTTTGGCCTAAGTTGGTTTATGGCCAGGTATAGCCTGGCGGATACCCATAGGTGTAGCTGGGGTCGTACTGCGACAAAGAATAGTTGGGATTGTACTGTGATGAGGAAGACTCTGACTGCCATTGGCTGACAGCCATCTCCGGATCCCAAGAATAAACAGATTGTCGTGGAGGCTCCTCTTGTGGTTCCGGTTCCGGGGCTGGTGCAGGATTCTTGTAAGCTTGGATGGCAGCCCACGTAACGAGATAAGGTCCTAAAAAATTAAACAAAGAAGGAGCAGGCAATGTAATAGTTTCAGGATGATGTTTATGAAAGAATAATTTATATTTGAGCTCTCCTTCCCTGTCCTTAACAAGAAAATCATGCGCTATCATACTTTTATAGTCTAGATAAGCACTAGGCAGCAATTTTTATTCTTTCTCATGAAGCCTAATAGCTATGTTAAAATGTGCAGCGAGGCGTGAAGCATAAATGCCTCCAAAGATGGGACTTTTAGTACGGTTCATATCGTCTAGCAATAATTCCACCCATACTAACAGTGTTATCGCGGTATAAACCATGGAACAAAATAATAATATCAGGAACACTAAGGTTTCCACAGTTCCCATGACCAATCAAGCAACGACTAGCAAATAAGGCAAAATAGCGTAATACAGGAAAATGTATGCTAGTGATTCTTGCATCAGAAACCTTCCTGGTTTCTCCCACAGAGATAGTGTTAATAAACTCTTCCACCTCTTTATGGGGTGGTTCCTCTAAGGTACCCTCAGGGGGTATGTTGCAAACTTCGCAAAATTCAGCTAAAGGCATCTTTTTAACAACGTCATATAAATGAAACTCTACTGAAGGAGGTGATTCCTTAGGGAAAAAGTAGAAGTTTTGCACAAAAGTATTTGTGAGTAAGAAATACTGAGGATATTGGTCGCGGACGAAGTCGGTGAGGCCGGCATTCTCAATCAATGAATAGAAATCCTCATAAATCCCGGCATGTATCAAGAAATTATCGGAAGGCCATTCACACGGCCGGATCTCCACGGTACGAGGCAAATTATATTTGGGCCTCTGTGCTTCTTCATTTTGTTTTTCCTTTAAGCTTCGGCTAGATGAGCCCCTCAAAAGTCTCTTCATTATTTCTGAAATAATCTGAAATTTTTAGTAACTTCAAACAAAAGTTAACCAACTTCAATAAAACTGATAGCAACTACTCCTACAAGTGCCTAGAGCCTATATCAAGCATTAGAACTACTTGGAACCATATAAATTTGACATGCAAGCTCAAGAAAATGGTCACCTATGCAGCACAAATTTGCAAAGAATAAAGCACTAGAACAAAAACTAATTGGACCAATGGAGGAGTCACATACCAAGGAACAATCTCCCCAAGCAGTTTTGCGAGAGGTGCTTTGAGCAAGGAGATCGAAAATCACAGCAAAGAGGGCTGGAACTCGTGCTTGAGTTGGTTTTTCGTGTTTGTGTGAGGAATACGAAGAGGATGGGTGCTGGGATAAGTGGAGGAGGGCCACCATGGGCCCATGAGGCAGGGGGCGCACCCAGGGGGTAGAGCGCGCCCTCCACCCTCGTGGCCAGGTGGCAGCTCCCCCCACGGTGATTCTTGCACCATAAATCCTCAAATATTCCCAAAAAATCATATTAAATTGGCATGTCATTCTGAGGACTTCTATTTTCGGGATATTTTTATATTGCACGGATAAACCAAGAAACAGACAAAAAAAAATACTATTTTTACTTTATTTCTACTAAATAACAGAAAGTATAGAGAGGGTACAGAAGGTTGTGCTTCTAGTTTCATCCATCTCATGCTCATCAAAAGGAATCCACTAACAAGGTTGATCAAGTCTTGTTAACAAACTCATTCCGATTAACATGAAACCGGAGAAATTTCGAATAACACTATGTTACCTCAACTGGGATATGCACATCCCCAATAAAAGTATATCATATTTCTTTTTGACAGTAGGAAGAGGAAATTCAAAACCTCCAAATATAATCGATGGAACTTTTCCAATAGAGTTGATACTGTGGACTTGAGGTTGTTTCCTCGGAAAGTGTACCGTATGTTCATTACCATTAACATGAAAAGTGACATTGCCTTTGGTGCAATCAATAACAGCCCCTACAGTATTAAGAAAAGGTCTTCCAAGAATAATAGACATACTATCATCCTCGGGGATATCAAGAATAACAAAGTCTGTTAAAATAGTAACGTTTGCAACCACAACAGGCACATCCTCACAAATACCGACATGTATAGCAGTTGATTTATCAGCCATTTGCAAAGATATTTCAGTAGGTGTCAACTTATCCAAGTCAAGTCTATGATATAAAGAGAGAGGCATAACACTAACACCGGCTCCAAGATCACATAAAGCAGTTTTAACATAGTTTCTTTTAATGGAGCATGGTATAGTAGGTACTCCTGGATCTCCAAGTTTCTTTGGTATTCCACCCTTAAAAGTATAATTAGCAAGAATGGTGGAAATTTCAGCTTCCGGTATCTTTCTTTTATTAGTAACAATATCTTTCATATATTTAGCATAAGGATTCATGTTGAGCATATCAGTCAATCGCATACGCAAAAAGATAGGTCTAATCATTTCAGCGAAGCACTCAAAACCCTCATCATCCTTTTTCTTGGATGGTTTGGGAGGAAAAGGCATGGGTTTCTGAACCCAAGGTTCTCTTTCTTTACCATGTTTCCTAGCAACAAAGTCTCTCTTATCATAACGTCGATTCTTTGATTGTGGGTTATCAAGATCAACAACAGGTTCAACTTCTACATCATTATCATTACTAGGTTGAGCATCATCATGGACATCATCATTAACATTTTCATTAGGTTCATGTTCATTACCAGATTGTGTTTCAGCATCAGATATAGAGATATCATTTGGATTATCAGGTGGTTCAGCAATAGGTTCACTAGAAGTTTGCACAGTTCTATCATTTTTCTTTTTCTTCTTTCTAGAATAACTAGGTGCATCAATATTATTTCTCTGAGAATCTTGCTCAATTCTCTTAGGGTGGCCTTCAGGATACAAAGGTTCCTGAGTCATTCTACCAGTTCTAGTAGCCACTCTAATAGCATAATCATTTTTCTTACTATTCATTTCATCAAGCAATTCTTGTTGAGCCTTAAGTACTTGTTCTACTTGAGTGGTAACCATAGAAGCATGTTTGATAACAAGTTTAAGTTCACCTCTAATATTAGCCATATGATCACCCAAGTGTTTAATCATATTGGAATCGTAGTTCAATTGTCTACCAAAATAAGCATTGAAGTTTTCTTGTTTGACAATAAAGTTATCAAACTCTTCTAAGCATTGTCTAGCAGACTTATAGTGAGGAATATCACATTCATCAAATCTATAAAGATAATTTACCTTTACTACGTGTGTCGGGTTATCGGGATCAGGAGGTTCTTCAATAGGTAATGGATCAAGATCATATGTTTCTTCAACAGGCGGTAAATTAAGACCATGTATTTCTTCAATAGGAGGTAAATTCTTAACATCTTCAGCTTTAATACCTTTTTCTTTCATAGATTTCTTTGCCTCTTGCATATCTTCGGGACTGAGAAATAGAACACCTCTCTTCTTCGGAGTTGGTTTAGGAATAGGATCATTAATTGGAGCGGGAGCTGGCTCAGGAGGTGCCCAATTATTTTCATTTATCAACATATTATTCAATAGAATTTCAGCTTCATCCGATGTTCTTTCCCTAAAAAGAGAACCAACACAACTATCTAGGTAATCTCTGGACGCATCGGTTAGTCCATTATAAAAGATATCAAGTATTTCATTTTTCTTAAGAGGATGATCAGGCAAAGCATTAAGTAACTTAAGAAGCCTCCCCCAAGCTTGTGGGAGGCTCTCTTCTTCAATTTGCACAAAGTTGTATATTTCCTTTAAGGCAGCTTATTTCTTATGAGCGGGGAAATATTTAGCAGAGAAGTAATAAATCATATCCTGGGGAATACGCACACAACCAGGATCAAGAGAATTAAACCATATCTTAGCATCACCCTTTAATGAGAACGGAAATATTTTAAGTATATAAAAGTAGCGCGATCTCTCATCATTAGTGAACAGGGTGGCTATATCATTTAATTTAGTAAGATGTGCCACAACAGTTTCAGATTCATAACCATGGAAAGGATCAGATTCAACCAGAGTAATTATATCAGGATCAACAGAGAATTCATAATCCTTATCGGGAACACAGATAGGTGAAGTAGCAAAAGCAGGGTCAGGCCTCATTTTATCTCTAAGAGATTCTTTGTTCCATTTAACTAATAGCCTTTTAAGTTCATGATGATCTCTGCAAGCTAGAATAGCAGCAGCAGACTCCATATCAAAAACATAACCCTCAGGAATAATTGGCCTATCTTCATCACCACTTTCATCATTATAATATGATTCAATAATTTCTTTCTCTCTAGCCCTAGCAATTTGTTCATCAAGAAATTCACTTAGGGGCACAGTAGTATCAGGCATAGAAGTAGTTTCATCATAAGTATCATGCATAACAGAAGTGGCATCATCAATAACATGCGGCATATCAGAACGAATAGCAAAAGCAGGTTTAGGTGTCGCAAGCTTACTCATAACAGAAGGTGAATCAAGTATAGAGCTAGATGGCAGTTCCTTACCTCCCCTCGTAGTTGAGGGATAAATTGTTGTCTTAGCGTCTTTCAAGTTCTTCATAGTGTCCAGCAGATATAAATCCCAAGTGACTCAAAGAATAGAGCTATGCTCCCCGGCAACGGCGCCAGAAACTAGTCTTGATAACCCACAAGTATAGGGGATCGCAACAGCTTTCGAGGGTAGAGTATTCAACCCAAATTTATTGATTCGACACAAGGGGAGCCAAAGAATATTCTCAAGTATTAGCAGCTGAGTTGTCAATTCAACCACACCTGGAAACTTAGTATCTGCAGCAAAGTGTTTAGTAGCAAAGTAGTATGATAGTGGTGGTAATGGTAACCAAAGAGTAATGAAAGCAAAGTAATATTTTTGGTGTTTTGTAGTGATTGTAATAGCAGCAATGGGAAAGTAAATAAGTGTAAACCAGTATATGGAAATCTCGTAGGCATCGGATCAATGATGGATAATTCATCAATGTAATGTAGGCATGTATTCCGAATATAGTCATACGTGCTTATGGAAAAGAACTTGCATGACATCTTTTGTCCTACCCTCCCGTGGCAACGAGGTCCTATTGGAAACTAAGGGATATTAAGGCCTCCTTTTAATAGAGAACCGGAACAAAGCATTAGCACATAATGAATACATGAACTCCTCAAACTATGATCATCATCGGGAGTGGTCCCGATTATTGTCACTTCGGGGTTGCCGGATCATAACACATAGTAGGTGACTATAGACTTGCAAGATAGGATCAAGAACTCACATATATTCATGAAAACATAATAGGTTCAGATATGAAATCATGGCACTCGGGCCGTAGTGACAAGCATTAAGCATAGAAAAGTCATGGCAACATCAATCTCAGAACATAGTGAATACTAGGGATCAAACCCTAACAAAACTAACTCGATTACATGGTAAATCTCATCCAACCCATCAACGTCCAGCAAGCCTATGATGGAATTACTCACGCACGGCGGTGAGCATCATGAAATTGGTGATGGAGGATGGATGATGATGACGATAGCGACGAATCCCCCTCTCCGGAGCCCCGAACGGACTCCAGATCAGCCCTCCCGAGAGGTTTTAGGGCTTGGCAGCGGCTCCGTATCATAAAACGCGATGATTTCTTCTTATTTATTTTTTCTCTCCGAAAGCCAATATATAGAGTTGGAGTTGGCGTCGGAAGGTGTCCATGGGGCCCACGAGGTAGGGGGCGCGCCCTAGGGGGGGCGCGCCCCCAACCTCATGGACAGGGTGTAGGCCCCCTGGTCTTCATCTTTGGTGAGGATTTTTTATTATTTATTCTAAGATATTCCGTGGAGTTTTAGGTCATTCCGAGAATTTTTGTTTTCTGCACATAAAACAACATCATGGCAATTTTGCTGAAAACAGCGTCAGTCCGGGTTAGTTCCATTCAAATCATACAAGTTAGAGTGCAAAACAAGGGCAAAACTGTTTGGAAAAGTAGATACGACGGAGACGTATCAGTCCAGCGGGCTGTGGGGCCCGTCACTTATCCAGCTGGACCGGGCGGGTCAACGCGGGGCCGGCTTCGGTGTGGCTGACTGGTGGGGCCCGCCTTATCCACTCCCTCTCTCTCTCCTTGATCCTTCTTCTTCTTCGCGCGTGCCCGACGGAGCAGAGCAGGGGCGCGGCTCCGGCGACGAGCCCCAGCGACTCCGGGCACCGTTGCCGGCGCTCCGGGCACCGACGAGCTCGGGGAAGAGTGCCGCGTCCATCTTGGCTGGACACGGATGCCGAGGAGGACCGAAGCGATGAGGACATGGACTCCGGCGGAGATGGCTTCGGGTGGGGTTGGGCATCATGGCCAGGGTGGCTCCGGCGAGGAGGCGAGGGCATGGGGAGGATCGCCTGAGTGAGGGGGTCACACTGGTGGTGGAAGAACGACGAGGGAGGGCTCGAGTGGCCGGAATTTAGGCGCACCCGAACGGCGGCCATGGCGGCGATGGTGGAGCAGGAGAGCTCCAGAGGCTCAGGCGAGGGGCTGAAGAGGACTAGTGGAGTAAGGTGAGGAGCTTGGGATGCTCGGGAGGCTGCGGGGATGGCTATATATAGCCGCGGGCGAGGGGGCCGAGCTGGCACCGCCGCGGACGCGTGCCCTCGCTCGCGAGCTCGCGGGTAGGAGACGAGGGAGGTGCAGTGGAGGTCTCACGGGGCAGAGGAGGCCAAGGGGGAAGCAGAGGAAGAAGCCGAGCGCCATTAAAGCCTCGGTCGGCACTGTGTGCTCGTGGACGCGCGGCGGCTTGCGTCGGTGAGGATGCGAACAGAGGGGGAGAGGGGTCCATATGATTGGCGACGATGAGATGCAGGCACTGGACATGCTCACGCGCGCGAAGACGACGAGAGGAGGAGGGGTTCTAGGGGGTCTAGCACAAACAGTGTTCTGGCCGCGCACACTGCATGCCAAAGCGGTGGTCACCGCGCAGACTGGCATCAAGAAGAGCCAAATGGCTGGCAATTGTTGTCTAGGGGTTGGTCCTTCCTGGGGAGGTTGCAACCGAGGTGGTAGATCGGTGAAAGCTGCTCTGGTTAAAAGGTAAGCAACCTCTGAAGTTTACTACAATAAACTTGATCAACTAAGTGTGATCAACAGAGAGATGCTATAGGTCAAATGTTATGTCTGGGGTGTTTAGGGTAGGAAGTACTACAGTCCTGGAGAGTTTGGAGGGATTTGGACCAATAATTAATATAGTTTCTTTACAACTAAGTAATCTGGTCCAGAATGAAGATCACGATGATTCTCTCAAATGGAGAAGCCACTTGAGCTGAAGTTTGTCAAGGCTTCATGATTTGATCATATAAAGATGTTGTATAAGTTTCATACCAATTGGATTCACCAAAATGGTACTTGCTTCACAAACATCCTTGCTGACCAGAAACTTGCAAAAATTCTAGAGGAAAAATGGCATGATGAAACAGGCCCAAAATGGGTTGAGGTAGGTTATATGGATAATAGAAGGCCTAGAAAAATTGGCATCCATGATGGAGCAAGATAAAATAAACTTGCTTCACAAACTGAAATTTTGGGTAGAATCAAAGAATTGAAGGTGCTCTCATGGAGGCATGACATGAGCTCTACTTTGGTGGAGGGCTATGATATGATGATATGAGGGACCATGCAAAATGGCAACTCATTTGGATATGCCTAGCTTGTACTTCCTTCACAACCAGTTCCCTTAGACTGGAACTTTTGGAAAATCATAATTAAATAATTACTAGGCAAATGAGGTTGCATTTTGGCACGTGGCAATGATATGGACAGGAAAAGGTGTCCAAGGAGTTTGAGGTCAATTGGGCAGAGATAAATGGCACTTGCTTCACATTCTGCCATTCAGGACAGAATAGGAAATGCAGTATTTGAGCATGATGAGGAACATGGCAATTGAAATATTTTGCCATATTTGAGAAATATATGACCCAAAAAATTTATGATAATTATTTGGGATTTTTGGGAGTGACAGAAATATAGTTTGCTTCACAACCTACGGCAGACAACACTACTAGAAAAACCGCTACTAATGGCGCACCTAATTTGGCCATTAATGGCGCATCACTGGTGCGCCATTACTAGCACGCCATTAGTAATTTTTACTAATGGCGCACCACTGGTGCGCAATTAGTATCTGGTATACTAATGGCGCACCACTGGTGCGCCATTAGTATAGGCCACGGTGCGCCATTAGTATGCCTCCCAGGGGCCATGTATACCCAGGTGCTTTGGCATACTAATGGCGCACGACAACGGGATGCGCCATTAGTAACTTCGGCATACTAATGGCGCACTGTTTAGTGATGCGCCATTAGTGATGCGCCATTTTGAATCTAGATCTGGATCGTGATTTTTTGCCCTTTTTTGCTCGTTTTTTTTGCTCATTTTTTGGCACGACATTATTTCAAATTTTGTTCTTGTTTTTGGATCTTGTACGTTCTTTTGTCGTGTTCTTTTGCCGGAGAGGAGTTCGCCGGAGAGGAGTTCGCCGGAGAGGAGGAGGAGGAGGTCACCGGAGAGGCGCTCGCCTACATCGCCGGAGAGGAGGAGGAGGAGGTCGCTGGAGAGGAGTTCACTGGAGCATCGTAGAGGAGGAAGGAGAAACCATGAGAGGATGAGAGGAGAGGAGGGAGGAGGAGCTCACCGGAGAGGAGGGAGGAGGAGCTCACCGGAGAGAAGGGAGGAGGAGCTCACCGGAGAGGAGGGAGGAGGAGCTCACCGGAGAGGAGGGAGAAGAAACCGTGAGGGGAGGGGAGGGGAGGGGAGGAGAGGAGGGAGGAGGAGGTCGCCGGAGAGGAGGAGGAGGTCGCCGGAGAGGAGGAGGGTAGTATGGTGGAGGAGAGAAGGGAAGATGGAGTGGTGGAGAGGAGGAGATGGAGTGTAGGAGAGGTGAAATGAAGAGATAAGGAGGAGAGGACCACAGCCAGCCATATATACGGCATACTAATGGCGCACCGCGGGCAGGTGCGCCATTAGTAACTTTTATTTTTATTTTTTTGATTTATTTTGAATTTTGAAGGCGGGAAGATACTAATGGCGCACCAGCAGGTGCGCCATTAGTAACTTTTTTTTATTTTTTTGACTTATTTTGAATTTTGAAGGCGGGAAGATAGTAATGGCGCACCATGGGTAGGTGCGCCATTAGTAAGTTTGAATTTTTTTGATTTTTTTGCCTTTCCAGATCTTAAAAGCCCCGTATCTTTTTTTCTGTTAGGTTTTTGAGGATTTTGAAAATGTTTAACGGGGTTCCCCCAGTTAAATTTGGATGTAACTTTTCGAGTAGATGATTTTTCATATAAAAAACTTTTTCATCCGAGTTAGTATGCAAAAGTTATACCCATTTTTACAAATTCTCGCGAGATTTTGCAAATGAAGTCGAAATTCATAATTGCAAATTTTCCCAACAACTAGACCACATATCACATGGGAAACTTATTTTCTTTTATTTTTTTGACATTTTCATCATTTTCTTTTATTTTTTTAAACTGAAAAGGCGATCCACGGGGGGGGGGGGGGGGTGCATTCGGTGGAAGTGGTGGCCAAGTTACTAATGGTGCACCGTGGCATGGTGCGCCATTACTAGTTTGAACTAGTAATGGCGCACCACCCCACGGTGCGCCATTAGTAGTTTTGAAAAAAATCAAAAAAAAGTTTTACAAATTTTTTTTTTACTAATGGCGCACCGTGGATGTGGTGCGCCATTACTAGTTCAACTAGTAATGGCGCACCATGCCACGGTGCGCCATTAGTAGTTTTGAAAAAAAAATTAAAAAATTTTTTTTTACTAATGGCGCACCGTGGATGTGGTGCGCCATTAGTATTTGGACACTAATGGCGTACCAACACATGGTGCGCCATTAGTATATAGTAATGGCGCACCACATGTCTGGTGCGCCATTAGTGTCAATTCCATCTATAGCCCTTTTCCTAGTAGTGCAAGGTTATTCCTTTAATAGAAAAAGGAATATTCCCTAGAAAAATATTTTAGGGTTTGGTCAAGCAGTGAAGTGACAAGACCTTGGCAGGGTTTTGAGAATGATGAGCCACTTGGGAAGGAAAAAGAGGATGATTTCCCAGGTGACAAGGCCACAGAACCACTCCAAAAAGAAAAACCGAGCAAAAATCAATAAATCAAAAAGAAAAAGAAAAGGGCCAAAATCCAGGCTGACACAACTCTTACCCCCTTAAAGAAATCTCGTCCTCGAGATTTAGTTGCTCTGGGAACAAGTATGACTTGAGGATACTGTTTCCAACTCGGGCATCCTTTTTCATTTATTTATTGTTCCCCCAAGAATTTCAGATGATCCACTTACCTTGCTCTGGGGTGGTTTTCCCAAATTTTCATGGGTATTTGCTCATATACCAAATCCTTTTGCTGACGTTGATTTTCTTATATCTGCGGTGATGTCCGACGGATCTGAGCATAAATTTCCTTTTGGTCATAAAAACCTTTTTATTTCTGTCATGGGGTTGCTGCAAGCCTTCTGGGTTCAATAAATGCTTAGAACTAATCATGGCCATCTTCTGACGGGATCTGACTACTCATAGGTGCACTGATTTATCTTGATTTATTTCCTTTGGCTCGAGCATGTGGCATATACCAGAGATTTGACTGCCTTCTATTGTGAGTAATATAATGGTGTATGGAGTTATAGCTACGTCATACCTCAAATATTTATAGCTTGAGACTTTGCCCGACAGGGGCTGACGGACAAATGCTTTTCCTGACAGACTGACCGGGTACTTGATTCCATCGGCGAGTATACCGGGCCTAAGCTGATTATTCGGCTTTTGACTTTCTCATTTTGGTAGTACGTTGTGATATGTTTTAGCATTGCCGCTGAGGTCAAACTGTTGAGGTTGCAAAGGAATCTTGGAGCTGACAGAACAGACTTGGATATTCCATACTAACCATGTCAAGAGGGTCAGCGGGATATGAAAATCCTTGTAAATAGAGTAGGCCGCTGAAGATGTATGTCTTTATGGATCCATAAATTATGGCCTCCAACTGACTTGGGGTATCCGGACCCTGATGGTCGTGCAAAATCATCATACCTGTGTTGTCGGTCTCACCCTTTAATGGTCATGATTTTCTTTGTCGGGATACCTTGCTGAAATAACTTGGCCACACATGTCCTCGACTCTTCGTATGACCATGACTGTGGCTAGTGCAATATTGTTGGCATTATTCCTTCTGCTTATTTTCTGACATGCGTTCGCACATATATGACCTATACTCGGGGTTTGTACGGAGCTCATTGCTTTCTTAAGTATATCTGCTGGATCAGTGTCGTATCCCGTATAAGTGACCGATCTGACCTGGAATACATGCGTACCATATGTATAATAATCATATGCAACTGAATACCATATTATTGTGGTAGGCATATGTTTTGACTAAATTGTTCTTCTCACAAAATTATTGCAAATCTGATCCTTGAGATGTACTGCCATATACTGCCAACTCATCATATAATCTTTGAGGATGGTGCATAGTGTGGTACTGACGCGGACTGGGTGGCTTACGAGGGAAGCCATCCAAGTAGCTTGCTGAGGAAGACTCATTAGCTTCTGCTCGAAGCTTTTGTCTGGGTAGCGTGCAAAAGAAGCCTTGATAGCTTACACACGAAGCTTGACCTGAGTAGTGTGCAAGAGAAGCCGGGTTTCCATACTTGAGAAGCTTCTCCTCGAGTTTGCTTGTTGAGAAAAAATTCATTTCCGTATGTCAGAAGCTTTTACCGAGGTATCTTATTGAGAAAGACCGGGTACTGTGGGCCGGAAAATTTTCACATATCATGCTGAGGAAAAAAATTTGAGGAGCCTTGCCTCATAAATTTCTTCCGATAGCGTGTGGAATAATGTTGGGTTTCTTATATCCAAAACTTCATACTGATATGCAAACTGAAATCCATGCACACGTCCATAATTTTTTGCGGCTGATCATTTGCATGAGAAAATTTGTTTGACTGTCTTCGTTGAGCCTATCACATCCTGACTTTCTCTTGGAGTATAACATATTTCAAGTATCATTTATTGCTGAGCCAAAACGTTGCCTATGATCCATACCTTTGACTGAAAAATATACCGTTGGTCTTGCATCTGACTTGTCTTTCTACTGGTTGGATCATTACTGCTGTAGAATTGATGCGGATAATCAATCCAAGACACAATTGGTATTCTGGGCTGATATTCCTTATGTCATGCGGTTGACTGAGAAGGCCATAATGTTTAGCTGAGCTTCTTCCAAATATTTGAAATACTTATTACTTCTTCGAGTCCGGTGTCAGTTGATGAGCAACTCTTTATAGGGGGGAAATAATGTAACACCGGGGCCCAAAAAGAAAGAAGCAAAAGAAAACTCAACTAAACAAAAACACACAACAACAAGCAATTCACACAAAATCAATGTCACATATTACTTCTAGTCACACAATATGCATGCCTACTTAAGCACACAAATCTCGCGGGATCTCCGGCTCTACGATCTAGCATGTTGTGACGTTGTGCACGAGGACGAATAAATGTGTGGAAGAATTGGCGTAAACAGTGCTACACCAAGTGCTAGCTTGGCCAGGTAGCAACCTGGACTAGCTCGGAGGTGAGGACGCATTCGGTAATCATGTAGTGAGACATGAAGGTCGCAACCACATTATTATCAAGCGGACGGAAAAAGATCTATACACGTCCAAGAAATAGGATAGCGGGGAAAACCTAAGGCTGCTAACACTGCCCTTTCTTGATAACTACGATCATTAAGGGTTGCCAAAATGACAATAAAAAGGACGGTCCGTGATAGAAGCATGTCTACCACCGAAACAAAAGGTGGGGCTGAAGGAAATAATTCGGCGCGATACTTGAGCACCATTTTTGCAAATAGTGTCAGGATCACTTGGCATCACTCTGCTGGGACAGAAATGATGCCAAACACCGAAGAATGAGCAAGAAAAGAAACTGGAAGAAATGCAGGAGCTAAGAAATGACGCCAAACACCAAAGAATGAGCAAGAAAAGAAACTGGAAGAAATGCAGGAGCTGAGCTGTAGTGGATCCTAACCGATGCCATCTACACTCACCAGATAAAACTGTTAGTAAAAACATTAAGACTATATGCATGCTATGCAACAAACAAATGCAGCAACCAAATGCAATAAACAAGCCGAACTTTAAACTACCGATTTCTACCGGTTTCTACCGCTCGCGCTAACTAGGGCGTCCTACAGCCAGATCTACTCTGATAACAAGCCTGTGGCACCACGGCTCAGAGAAACTGGAACGCCCCGTATTCTAGCCCAGAGATCGAGGAGAAATCTCTGGAATACGGTACTGCTTGACATAGACAAATCAACTCTTATTACAAGAATAATAATTACACGGGTCTGATGTTACAATGATCACATCAGCATGGCGACACTGCGCCTGTGATACTACACTTGCTCTATGCTAGCAGCAGAACATCTCGTAGCAGCGGAAAACTTTTAGCAGCGGAACAACGACGAAGGTGGTGAACTCCACTCTGCAGGGACTCTGGCTGGGACACGATCTAGCTCGCACGAACGGAAACCACGACAAGCAATCAAGCAATTACGACATCACCTGCAATCTGGCATGACACGCCAGGTCAGTACATTGAATGTACTTGCAAGTTCACAAAAACCAGAAGCATCAAGGCAAGACAATAACATAGCATTTGCAGGTTAATTAATTAACAACTACCATGATGACACAACTACTAAGTATGAGATGAACTAATACAATACTGATAAATCACCATATCATATCTCCATAACTATATCTCTCTTAGCTAACCGGCCAAGCAAAATACCATCTCGATCACCTCGTGATAAAACCAAACTGTGATATTTCCGGCGATCACTACCATGACCAACACTTGGTCTCAAACTATGATCTTTCCGGCGATCACAACCACGACCAATACTTGATCTCCAACATCATCATCAACATCCTGCCAATCTGTACTGCTCAACATATCAACATATAAATCACCTATAAGTCATTCCGTCATGTGAGTGTTGATCGAACGGTGGGACCTAATACGAACCCATGCCCATGACCGAGGACGCGGCTATCGATAGATTTAAATACACCCCGCAGAGGTAGCACACTGTACCCACACCACGGAACCCATGGCCTCGCACTCCCATTCGGGTGGACCAACGGCGTTCTGACAAAACCTATCTACTGTCGTGACACTCTCCCGGCTACTCCGACCCACTCCCAACTGGGCTGGTCCTGGGTGGCCCCATGTCTACCAAAGACACCCCGACCACCGTCGTGGTCAAAACAATCCCACTCGGGGACACTCCCACACAGGGACACGCGCGCAATATCTGACTCGGGCACACAAGGTTATGTCCGCCTACCTGATCAGGGTAAGCACGCCCATAACCTTCCCTCGTGGGAGGCACCGGCGAGATGCACGACAATAGACCCAGTTAGGACCTTCCCATAAAGGTAAGTGTGGTTGCACTAGAAAAGCCCGGTTCGGTGGCACCTGACCAACTTAATGACGGAATTTATCCCCAAAAATATAACTGTGCTAACTGATACTTCCAATATCAACTATCAAACTATAATCCAAGTCATAGCAATATCCAACAAATAATCCAAGCATAACATCATCATCTCAAAATACTCCAAGAGTAGCACTACACTACTGTCATGATGAATCCGAAAAACATAATCCTAATACTCCCATAACAAGAATAAAGCTATTCGTCTAAGATCCACCTGTAAACATCATCTCCGAAAATAATACTCCAAGCAACAGAACATCAACTAGCATCATGAAAATAATCATACTAACCACTAATAATCCAAAGGCAGCATGATATCCAAAGTAATACTCCAAAATATAATAACATATACCATCATGGAAATAATCATACTAACCACTAATAATCCAAAGGCAGCATGACATCCAAAGTAATACTCCAAAATATCATAACAGATACCATCACGAAAATAATCATACTAACCACTAATAATCCAAAGGCAGCATGACATCCAAAGTAATACTCCAAAAATATCATAACAGATACCATCATGGAAATAATCATACTAACCACTAATAATCCAAAGGCAGCATGACATCCAAAGTAATACTCCAAAAATATCATATCCAACACCACCATGAAAATAAGCATAACATAAGCCACTAGTAATCCAATGGCAACATGTCAACCACATAAGCTGCAAAATATAAGCCCTAGAACTCCAAGCAACATCATGGCAATAATAAGATCAAAATACAACTCCGAGAAATTGTCATGCATAGAGTCATGTAGCTAAAGCAATATTTTAAACAAGTTTCAAATAATTTAAACCATGTCACTGCATTACAGTGATGCAAATGGAGGGTGAGGCTTGCCTGGGGTGGAAGAAATCACTGGGAAAAAGTGCGAGAAACTCGCGGAAAGGATCGCCAGAAAATGTACTCTCTTGGAGGGGGCTGAATAAGGGCAGGGGCAAAATGGTTATTTTCAGAATGTCAAAAACATGGTGAAAATGGTTCCATCAGAACGGGATCGATAAAACAAAGACGTGGGCTTTGGAATCACCTCATTTGGAGTTGTGGTTAGAACGATATGATAGTTTTTCTGCCAGGGACCTTTCTGCAATAAAATCATCACAAACAGGCCCTTGGCTGGAAAAACAGAACGCGCCTTTTGCCAGAATACGCTTTCCAACAGAGAAAACGTAAACAGGGTCGAAGCAGCGCCAAAGTACGCTTTTGGAAAGGGAAGACGTATTTCGTGGAATATGCTTCCACTTATCCTAGTCAGCAGAGGCGGGGCCGGGGCTTGGGGTCGCTGACGTGCGGGTCTCGGGCAAATTTGACTATTTTGACCTCTGGACGAAATCAATTCACAAAATGAACTGCTCGTGAAACTATTTCACAGCCCTAACCTTTTTGTGTGGCGCCCGCCACGACGGCGCCACACCCTACTGTGCAGCGCCTAGCACGGGGGCGTTGCGCCTCAGTCCACCGTGGCAGCCCCTGGGCCCGCACCCAGCAGTGCAACGCCCCCGAGCTAGGCGCCACACGTGTAATGTGCAACGCCACCAAGCTAGGCGCCACACATGTATAATGTGCAGCGCCCGGCTCGTAGGCGCTGCACTGTGACTTAGATCCCAGGCGCCCGCTCCCCCTCCCGCCACCCCACCCATTCGTTCCAGCAGTTACAGGGCGCGCCGGCGGCTTCCTCCTCTCCCCTTCTCAATCCCCTCCCCCAAATCCTTCAGATCCGACGATTTGGTCCGTGCATTTCTTCTCCAATTCATCCTAGAAGTTACTCTCTTCCGATCCCCTTCTTTCTATCCATAGAAAATATGGTATTTTGAAGATTTGAGGAACCCTTTTTAAATCTTGCATGTATTAGATTTGGGGAACTTTTGTTTAAATCTTGCATGTATTAGATTTGGTGAACCTTTGTTAGATTAGGATGTGGTTAGGATACATAGGTTGACATGTTATTTATATAGTTTGGATACATAGGTTGACATTTTATTTATATGGAAAATATATTTGTATTGAATCTTGCATGAGGTAGGCTTAGTTTAGTTTATTGAAATTACATTTCTATTGGCAAGAATGTTTTGGATACATATGCTTTGTATTTTGCATCTAGTTTTAGTACTTTACTTTTTCTGTATTCAAAAGATAATCGTGTTGACAAGAAAGCTTTCTTTCAAATTGTTAGGATGGTCTGGCTAATCAATGATCACTGGGACAAACAACACCGGTCGTACGCTATGTCGGTGGAGCAGCGGGTAATAATGAAAGTTGTCGGTGTTATGAATTTCGTGTTTTTTTCAAACACATACCCCCCATATGTAATGATTTGTTTGTTTGTTTGTAGGAGCTTGCACCTCTGAAGCTTCGGGCTCACGGGGTCAACCTGGGGGGGGATGCGCAATGACGAGCGGTACACACCGTATGTTAAGGAGACATGACTTCTCCCTTTCATTCAGTTGGTCAGCCGGTCGACGCCACCCAACAATGCTCCAGCACTCACCACGCTTATTGATCATTGGAGGCCGGAGACACACACTTTCCATCTTCGGACCGGGGAGATGACCGTGACGCTCCAGGATATAGCTATGATCACCGGTCTTCCTATCGATGGGAATCCTCTATGTATGAGCACCGATTCTGATGGGTGGCGCGAGCAGATGTTTGCCCTTATCGGTATGGTTCCTCCGGAGCCTCGGGAACCAGAAGTAGAAGGCAAGAAGAAGGAAGAGTCGCAGCCGGTGCTACTTTCACGTGGATTGTATCGAACTTCAGTACTTGCCCTGAGGATGCTAATGAGGACACGGTGAAGACATATGCTCGTGTCTACATGTGGTACGTGATATCCAGGACTATGTTTGCTGATGGCACAGGCAAGAATGCTCCATGGATGTGGCTCAAGGCGTTGACCGTCTTCGATAGCAAATGGAGTTGGGGTTCGGCAACACTAGCTTACTTGTATAGACAGGTATGAAGTTGTTTATGTTTCACTTCATTGGTACATTATGAATCCAATCTTGTTGTTAATTCAAACAAGTTCTTTTGTATGTGTAGTTGGACGAAGCCTCTTGTAGGCTATCTAGAGGTATTGGTGGTTGTTTGCTCGCACTCTCCATATGGAGCTAGGAGCGTTTGCCGGTTGGACGACCCAAGATCATGAAGTTCGAGGATTGGGACGACAAAGGCGACCCACTACGGCTCCCCACTTGGGCTTACAAGTGGGATGTGTTAAATGAGATGACGGATGATCCCTCGGTCATGTACAAGCTGTACAGGAGCGAGATGGACGCGATCACGCCTGAGCAGGTGAATCGACATTACATAAGTGATTTTGATGCTTCTATCGTAACTCGATATCAATTTTGCATTCTATCCCATTTTGTAGGTTGAATGGGAACCGTATGGAAAAGGAGATAGCTTTGGGAACCCTCTAGAGTTCAAGCTGAATCTGATGTGCCTTAGAGATAGGGATCTCTGGCACATGCGGTGTCCACTCATATGCAACTGGGTGGTTGAGATTCACTAGCCACATCGGGTGTTCCGTCAGTTTGGTTTGTTCCAGCCACACCCGCCAGAGTGGGAGGACACGGACATAATGCTACACGCGTAAGATATAATCAACCTTGAGCACTTAGCGGCTTCTCGGCGGTTTCGATGATGCTAATATTCTGTTTCTAACTTGCAGGTTGGATAAGAGAAAGCAGCGGAAGATCAAGGATTGGGCCAAGCATCACAGCAAGTACATCATACAGTTCAAGTATGCTGTGGAGCAAGCTCGGGCTGGAAAACGAGCCCAGCTTCGTGAGCACTGCCCGATCGCGTTCAACAACTATCTCACCTGGTTTCTTGCAAGCACCCGTGTGGAGGTATGCAAGCCGGCGTACGCCGAAGAGATTTTGGAAGAACCCACCGTTTTTGATGAGGTTGCCCAGCACCAGTACAACTCATTGATCAGGAAAGGCAACTCAGTTATCCCTTCAGCTCCAATGATGAACTTTGTGGTATTTGCCCTTTTTGCTTTTCCATTCGCACTACTCACATGTTCACTTGCCTAACACGTTAACACCGTTTCTGTTCATAGCGTGCCCAGATCAAGAAAGCAGCTGATGAGACCGACACTATTCTGCAAACGACCCCAGCTGGCAAAAGTGATGGGGAAGGTGCACTTCGAGCTTTCATTAAGGATCACATCTCCTTCAAACTAGCACTTAACATGTGTTGGCACTTTCGATGTCTCATTCACTTGTTCATGTTGCAGCGCCAGGGCCAAAAGTTAAGGCGGCTATCAAACCTTTTCGGTTGTCGTGACCCCGAGTATGTATCACCAGAACGTTCTAGGTCGGCGACACCATCAGATCCAACTTCTGGCAACGCTAATCCTTTGGATGATGAGGATGTGGGTGTGGTCACCCAAGAGGTATGGCATGAGGATATATCCAATTGTTGATGCATTGCTAACTATATCCTCACACACGGTCTTTCCATATCTTTTGTGCATGCGTAGGTTCCTGATGATATGGTCTTGGGGACCTACAAGGCTTGGTCTGCATACGAGTTAAAGCCTAGGAAGGCAATCAACAAATACACACCTGAGGACTTCACTCAAAGAGGCAAAAGGACGGTCCGCACCTCGCGGGTGCAAGTTTTGGATGACTATTTGGAGGACGAAATGGACGACGTGGAGGTACCAGAGCCGGAGCCGGAGCCGGAGCGGGTTCCTCGTCCTAGGAAGGTGAAGAAGATTACTGTCAAGAGGGGGGGAGGAACCAGCAAGCGCAGAAAGCACTAGCCATCCTTAGTAATGTTCAACCCAGAGTGATGGTAGCTCTTAGTAATGTGGAACTTGTTATGTCGTTGAAGTTAGAGTGATGGACTTAAACTTAATGTAGCTCTATGTTATGGTAGCTTTATGTTAAACTTGAATTTATTGTGATGGTCGTTCAACAGTGTAACGCCCAGTCTTTGGTAATGTTGAATTGTGGCTGAAAATGACACTATTTGAACACTATTTGGTAATGATGTCTTCGTTCAACACTATTTGAACCTTACTGAAAATGACAGTCTTTGGTAATGTTGAATTGTGGCTGGAAATGATAGTCTTAATGGCCAAAAACACTAAGTGTTAGTGCAGCGCCTAGCTGGGAGGCGCCACACACCACAGTGCAACGCCCACGCGCCAGCCGCTGCACTATGGAGTGTGGCGCCTCCAGGCTAGGCGCCACACTGGTCTGTAGCCTGTCCAAACTTCTGTTGCTCTCTGGATATGTACAGACCAGTGTGGCGCCTAGCCTGGAGGCGCCACACTCCACAGTGCAACGCCCACGCGCCAGGCGCTGCACTATGGAGTGTGGCGCCTCCAGGCTAGGCGCCACACTGGTCTGTAGCCTATCCAAACTTCTGTTGCTCTCTGGATAGGTACAGACCAGTGTGGCGCCTAGCCTGGAGGCGCCACACTCCACAGTGCAATGCCCACGCGCCAGGCGCTGCACTATGGAGTGTGGCGCCTCCAGGCTAGGCGCCACACTGGTCTGTAGCCTGTCCAAACTTCTGTTGCTCTCTGGATAGGTACAGACTAGTGTGGCGCCTAGCCTGGAGGCGCCACACTCCATAGTGCAACGCCCATCGGCCAGGCGCTGCACTATGGGGTGTGGCGCCTCCAGGCTAGGCGCCACACTGGTCTGTAGCCTGTCCAAACTTCTGTTGCTCTCTGGATAGGTACAGACCAGTGTGGCGCCTAGCCTGGAGGCGCCACACTCCATAGTGCAACGCCCATCGGCCAGGCGCTGCACTATGGGTTGTGGCGCCTGCAGGCTAGGTGCCACACTGGTCTGTAGCTATCCAGAGAGCAACAGAAGTTTGGACAGGCTACAGACCAGTGTGGCGCCTAGCCTGGAGACGCCACACCCCATAGTGCAGCGCCTAGCCTCTGGGCGTTGCACTATGGAGTGTGGCGCCTCCGGGCTGGGCGCCACCCTGGTCTGTAGCTATCCAGAGGGCAACATAAGTTTGGACAGGCTACAGGCCAGTGTGGCGCCTAGCCTGGAGGTGCCACACTCCATAGTGCAGCACCTGGCGCGTGGGTGTTGCACTTGTACTTAGTGATTTTTTCTGCATGTGCAAACATAGTAAGATGTTGTGAGGTAGGATTGATACATAGCTAAGATGATGTGAGGTAGGATTGATACATAGTACTTCACGACACATAGTACTTCACGACACATAGTTCTTCACGACACATAATCGTTCTTACAACCTAATCGACGAGGAGGAGACATAGTAGTTCGCGACACATAGTAGTTCTTACAACCAAATTGACGAGGAGGAGACATAATGGTTCACGACACATTGAGAAGGAGACATAGTTCATGACACATAGTAGCTCTATTGCGTGGAGCAAGGCCCCTTTCCCTTCTTCTTCTTCCTCTCTTCTTCCTCTTCCTCCTCCCTTTTCCTTATGAGGCGAGCCTCCTTAACCACCCTCTCCATGAATATCTGATTCTCCCTCTCTTCCTTTTCAGCTGCAATTGCCCAAAGCTTCATCGTTTTCTCTTGAAAATCCTTTAAACGCTTCTTCTGTGCCTCCTCACATTTCCTCACCAACGCTTGCTCCCTAGCGAACATCGCTTGTCTTCCTCTCTCTCTTCTCTTCCTCTCCATCTCAAGCTCCTCTTCCTTCTTCTTCTTTAGCTTGGCTGCATCCTCCTCTCTAAGCTTCTTGGCAGCCTTCTCCCACCATCCCGCCATCTCATCTTCGCCATCCTCCTTCATCGTTGGTTTGTTGGGTTGGGAAGCCGCATACCTACAATGAGTGAAACATAATGGTTAGTAGGGACAATAAGAACAAATGGAAGCACATATGAAAAAGAAGAACATATGAAAAAACAAGAACATATGAAAAAACAAAAGCATATGATACATTATAGTTAGTGAGGAACATACGGAAATGGTCCATCTAGGTATCCAACCATTCCTCTATAACGACCTTGCCCTTGTCCATCACCGCGGCCAAGTCCACCACCAAGGCCAAGACCATCACCAAGGCCTAGACCATCACCACGGCCATTACCACCTCCACGAGCTCTTCCACCACCACGGCCTAGACCACCACCACGAGCTCTACCACCACCACGGCCTCTTGTAAGTCCTAGTTGCCGACCTCTTTGTTGCCTAGATCCTCTTTGGCTAACGCTTGGTTGGCTACCACTTGGTTGCCTTGGCACTTGTTGGCTACCACTAGGTTGGCTACCACTTGGTTGGCTTGGTACTTGTTGGCTACCACTAGGTTGGCTACCACTTGGTTGCCTTGGCACTTGTTGGCTACCACTTGGTTGCCTTGGCACTTGATGGCTACCGCGTGGTTGCCTTCGCACTTGTTGGCTACCTCTTGGTTGGCTTGGCACTTGTTGGCTACCACTTGGTTGGCTTGGCACTTGTTGGCTACCACTTGGTTGACTCCCTTGTGTACCCCCTTGTTGGCTTGTGCTTGCATCATTTGTCTTGGACCTTTTCCTTGGTTTCGTACATTTCCTTTTGTTGTGGCCTTGACCTTTGCACTCCCCACAACGGTACCTCTCACGAGGCTCTTGGAATTGGTCATTGCCCGCTTCGCGGCGGCCACCTTGGCCCCATCTGTCCATGTCGCCTCTAAGACGCTTTGTCTTACGTCTACCCTGTTTAACAACCTTCAACTCCGGATCCGGCCATAGTTGAACTCCATGATACTCCGGCCATTGTGATTGGTCAAAGTACGGGTGAAAGCGGGGAGCCCATGTTTTCTTGACTGTCATAATTGAGAACTCCGACTCCCTCACGGTGCGTGGGTGATTGATGTCCACATTCCTAACGCGACCGGCCGTATACAAGTGTGAGCACGGGAGATGAAGCAACAATGGCCTCCCGCAAGTGCAATCACACTGTGTTAACGACACCTTGGAAGCCTTCCCTCCATGTTGCCGGCCATCATTTGTGGTTCCTCCTGGCTCTTTCACTTCGTACTTCCACTCTTCGTTGTCATACAATATAGCTTCTTCTGAGTCCGCCTTCCGCGATTGAAATACCAACCATTCATCTACTTTGGGTGGGAACTTATACTTGTACTTCCGTGGGTTCTCACCCACTATCTACGCATCGGTTTCCATCGAGTACTTTACAAAGTACGCATTCATCTTGTCAAATGTGTATTGAACTATTGCCGTCACGGGTAATCCACGTGCACCTTTGAGCACCCTATTGAAGCATTCGGCCATATTGCTTGTCATTTGACCGTATCTCCGGCCATCTTCATCAAAAGCACGTGACCACTTGTCCCGGTATTAAAGGTGCCTATTGAGAAAGTCTTGACCCCCGGCATCAAGCTTTTTGTGTGCGAGCAATTTGTTGTACAAAGTGGCGAAGCGCCTTTCGGAGAAAGCGAGACAACAATCTTGAAGATCGTCGGCCAACTCCTTAACGCCACATGCCCTATAGAAGTTCGAACAAAAGTGCCTCATGCACCATCGATGATGCAACGGAGCATGCTCGGGAATGTCAATCTCCACCGCGTTAAGAATTCCTTGATTCCGATCCGATATGACACAAATTTCCCTTTGAGGGGGTAACACCTTCATCCTCAAAAGATAAAGAAACCACTCCCAGTTGTCATTGTTTTCCACCTCAACCAAAGCAAATGCCAATGGCAACACACGGTTATTGGCATCACTTGCTATCACAACCAACAAGGTGCCCTTGTATTGTCCGGTCAAGAACGTGCCATCAATTGCGATGACCGGTCTACAATGTTCGAAAGCCCTCACACATTGCTCGAACGCCCAAAAAGCACGGCCAAATACTCTGACTCTTCTTCCTTCGTGAACCGTTGTTTGGTGCCCATGAGGCTCGACCACATGAACCATGCCCGGGTTTGTCGCGGCCATGGCTAGCAACAACCTAGGGATTCGGTTGTATGCTTCCTCCCATGTACCATACAACATCTTAAATGCGGCTTGCTTCGCTTTCCATGCCTTGCCGTACTTCACCTTGTAATGAAAGATGGCTTTCACAAGGTCAATGACATGTTGGATGCTCATTGTTGGAAGTGTGGATATTGAGTTGGAGAGCCTGTAAGCGATGAACTCGGACGTGAGTTGTTTGTGGTTTTGAGACACGATCTTGCCATCCACCCTCTTGCCTTGGCACATGTGAGTTGGCACACAACTCACTACATGCCAACTTGGACCTCCTTTCCATGGTCATGCACGCACAATCCACGGACATTTTTCATCTTCTTCTTCTTCACATGCACATGCAACCGTGTAGCGCACGTTCATGTCCGAGTGCACCACCTTGTGTGGACGATAATGCGTAACCAAGTAGTTGTCGATCCACATTTTCAATTCCAACAAGGTGTCGAACTTAGAACCTTTAGCAATCCGGTTCCTGTCGTCTCCCAAATCACGGTGAGAGCATGGCCTAACCCCAAGAGGTGCACATTGGCCACCATCTACCACGGCTTCATCCGCGAGACTAACATCCTTGAACAATGTAGTCCGATGATCCCGACGAAATACCTTCTCAAAAGCTTCCGCCTCTGTCGGGGGGGAATCTGCCTCCACGAACACCTATGGGGATCGAGCCCCTTTCTGGTTCGGCGGGGAGCGGAGGCTGCACGAAGAGCGGATCGAGGCGATGCACACAAGGGGTTTACCCAGCTTCGGGCCGCACGGATGCGTAAAACCCTACTGCTGCTTTGCTGGATTGTATTGTGTTCTTGCTCGGGGGCGCAAGGTGCTACAGTAATCACGAGCCACTGGCGAGATGCTGCGTGAGAGAGTTCTTCTCCCTCCCCCCTACGTGCGCATGGGCCTCCTTCTATATGTTAAAGGGGTCACCGACAGGTGGCAACGTAGGTGAGGGCAAAAATGGCAAAGTGCTATGTTGGGTACAGCTGCTTGTACAGTGCTATCATACCTAACCCTGACGGCAGGGGACAAGGGCATTAAATGCCCGTCTGTGTCGCCCCAAACAGTGCGAAAAGTGGCCGTCAGGGGCGCCACCGTTTGCCACGATGGCTATCTTGTCAGCGTCGCTTCGCCACCGCATGCCCCTAGCTGCACAGCTTCTCGCCACGTATCCTGGAATGATCCCAGAGCGACACGTTGGTGGATGAGCTGGAGCGCGGGCAGCGGAGTAGTAGCTTGTCGCGGCAAGCGCCTTGCCGCGGTCGTCCCGGCAAGCTCCTCTTGCCGGGGCCTTGTCTCCTTGAATGGCTCCTCCGGCAAGCTCCTCTTGCCGGGGCCTTTGTGCTTCGGGCGGCCATCCCGGCAAACTCCTCTTGCCGGGGCCCTCCTGGCGAGCCCCTCTTGCCGGGGCTCGGTGCCTTAAATGGCCTTCCCGACAAGCCCCTCTTGTCGGGACCTTGTCTTCTTGGCTTGAATACTTTGTTCTTGAATGGCTCCAAAGGAACCATGATGATCTTTGGTGGTCACCTGGCAAGCCCTGCCGCGGGGTGTTACAACTGCCCGTGCACAAGTTCGGGGTACTAAGGTACCCTTACTTTAGTACACCGACAGGAGCCCCGGGCCTGGGCCATACATGGTGCCGAGCGCTGTTGGGCCAGGCCCAAAACAGTGCACGGGCACGCGTGGCCCGAGCTACACCGCATCTTGCTCCGTATCCAACACGCTCTCCCCGAACGGCGCGCGTCGAACGCGGCATAGTGGAGAGAGGCGTGGGTGACGTGGGCGGCATGCGCAGGGCAGAGCCCCGCATGCATGCGTCACGTCGTGGGTGGATTCTTTATTCTGAGAGGCGAAACATCCGCCCCTTCCCCCTTATAAACAGAGGAAACAGGGGCAGTTCGCCCATCCGCCAGTTGCTGTTCCTCGAAAATCTCCGCCACTTCCCGAAGAAAGCAGCGCCCCGCCCCCCATCGCCACCAGCGCCACCAACGCCGTCGACCTCCCTCCCTGCTTCCGCCATGGCTCCGAAGAGCGACAAGGGGAAAGGGAAGGCCGTGAAGTCGGCCGAGGCGCAGCGGCTTGAGGCGCTGCGAAAGGAGCGGGCGACCTTCCCCCCTCAGCTCGACGCGTTGGACCTGAGGGAGGAATTCTACCTCTTCTGGTCGACAGCGACGCGAGCGCATCCGCACACGAGGGTTCTTCCGGCCGCCGCCCAGAAGAAGTATCCGACTGGGTATCCCTTCTTTCCTTTGTTCTTCTATTGCGGGCACTGCCCGCCCTTTTCTGAGTTTTTCTGCGACATCATGAACACCTACGGGTTCCATCTCCTTGACTTCACCCCCAACGCTGTCCTGACCATGGCAGTTTTCGCACATCTTTGCGAAAACTTTGTCGGAGTCCATCCAAACATAGCCCTCTTCCGCCACTTCTTTACGCCTCGAGTTGAGAGAGGAGAGCCTCTTTCCGGCGGAATCGCCTGGATCTCGAAGCCAGGCAAGAAGGATGCTTATCTGGAGGGAGAGCTCCGCAGCAAATGGGAGGAGTGGAGAGCAGACTGGTGCCTGATCATCGAGGAGAACCCGCAGCCATTCACTGTCGTGCGCCGAACTTCTGTGGTGCGCGGCAGGGATTGGAGCGACGTGGCTCCGAACGACGACAAGCCGTAGATTGCCGTTACCCGGATCCTGCGGCTCAGGCTTGCCGGGCTCACAGTTGGCGCCGTTGGCGCAGATTTCCTCCGCCGCCGCATCGCTCCCCTGCAGGAGAAAGGGAGACCCGCCTGGGAGTTCCAGAATGCGGCGGACATCATGAGGCTGCGCCCTGGCCTCAACTTCAATTTCACTATCTTGGAACTTGACGGGACGCTCAGGGAGCTGTTCAAGCACGACCCCGATCACCCCGAATGGTTCAGGCTGCCGCAAGGCGTCGCTCCGTTGTGCAACAATTCGTCGCTCAGCCGCATCCTTGCAATGATGCCGCTGTGCGACTCGCACGGGATCGACTCCACTTGGCAGGAGCCCGCCGACGATGTCGTGCGGGCGTTCTTCGACGACTTGGTGGAGGTGACAGTCGACCCCGCCGAGCAGAAGGGCCTCACCCGGGACACCACCGACGAGGAGTTGGCGCGCATCGCCTCGAGGATGGAAGAGGCGGCGGCAGCCGCGGCCGCGGGCGAATTTGGATTCACCGTGGCGGAGGCAGACGCAGCGGAGGCGGCAAGCCTTGCCGATCGAGTGGAGTTTGTCGGCGAGGAAGAGCCTACCGGGCACGTCGTCGAGGCGGACAAGCCCACCGAGGACACGAGCGGCTTGCCGGAGACGGACGCCTCTTCCTCCCAACCTTTGGGCAGCTCGTCGCCAGCGGAGCCCCCGGCTCAACCACGGAGGCGCCTCCGCAAGGCTGGAGAAGTGGTGGGGCAGCAGACGAGCCAACAGCCGCAGTGCCGCGTGACACGCTCCGCTGTGGCAGCAGGAGCGGGGTCTTCGCAGGCCGCCGCTTCTGCTCCTGCCGCCCCTCGCGCCACGGCGGCAGCCGGGGCAAGGCCGTCTCAGGCTAGCGCCACCACTGCCTCCGCCAAGCGGCCGAGGGAGCCTACTCCTCCGCCTCCTCGCGCCAGAAGCGGGCCAGTCTTCGACTTCTCCGCGCTTAGCTCCCACGAGGAAGAGGAAAAGGAGTAAGATCCTTGTTGTATTTGTATTTCTTCAATTCTTGCAGTTGTGTCTCGCATCTCATTTGCTTTTCTCTGAATTTACTCCTTTTCAGGACTCTGGCTCAGAGGGCGGCAAAGAGAGCCAAGGTCCCGGTGGTCATCCTTGACGATGAGCCCACCGTGACGGCAGGGGGTGCGCCTGAGATGACCCTGACGGACCCACCGACTAATCCTCGGAGCAGCCCCCAGCGTAAGCATATGATTTGCTTCCTGCCGTTGGGCGTGCCTGGGTACTCTTCATTTTTTTGATATATGACTGTTTATTCGTGTAGGAGCAGAGCAGCCTCACCAGGAGCGTCCGGAGACCGCCCCCGATGCGCCACCTGCTACAACTACACCGCCAAGGGGGAGTTCCCCGGCAAGGGAGGAATCCCCGGCAAGGGAGCAGTCTCCGGCAAGGGACAGCACCGGCGACCCCTTGGCGACGGAGACCGTGACTGTAGACCCTGGCGCAGGTAACCTTCTTTCCTCGAAATTCCCCTGGGGTTCTTCTTTTCTTTTTTGAATATTTGCTTGACTTTACTTCCTTTTCCGGCTGTCAGTCCCATCCACTGCGGAGCTGATGGAGACCGAGGTCGCTGTCGACGACGCTATCGTCACCGAAGAAACGGTTGATGCTTACGGTCCTGCCGGCGAAGAGGTCGCCGAAGCAGCCGCCGCAGCGGCTGACGAGGGGTCTGGCGATCGCACCGACGGCCCTGGGGCCGCAGGAGCGACGGGCGCTACTCCGACCGCCGACCCACCTGCCGCTGTCGTGGCGCCGGGCTCCGAAGGGCCCCAGCCAGGCGTGTAGTTGAAGGCCGGCGACGACGTCTTCATCAAGCTCCCCTGGGAGTCGAGCTCCAGGGCGCCGGTCGAGGGAGAAACCTTCGACGAAGAAGTGCTCGCCTCCGCCGAGCTGACGCTGGTTGACGCGCCAAGCAGCAGCAGCGGCGAGTCTGAGGAGGAGCGGCTGCTCCGGAAGCTGGTGTTGCTCTACCGCGCCAGGCAGGCCAAGCTGGAGTCCCGCGAGGCGCTTGCCGCGAAGGTGGGAGAGGACCTTGAGAAGCGCGTGGAGGAGCTCCGTGGTCAGAGACAGGAAGCTCTCCGGGCCCTGGCGGAGGAGCGGGAGCAGCTCGCTGAGGCGCAGAAAGCCTTTATCCTTGAGAGGGCGGAAGTCGAAGAGCAGCAGCGGCTTGCCGCTGAAAAGCTGTCTGCGCAGGAGGGCGAGTTGGCACAGCGGAAGGTCGACCTCGACAGCCACGAGGAGGAGCTCGCCGCGCGTGAGCAAGCGCTTGGCGGGGCTCTCAAGGAAGCACAGAATGCTGCCGCAGCTGCCGAGGCCGCCAAGAAGGAGCTGGAGACGAAGGTGGCGCAGCTGGAGGCCGACCTCAAGGCGAGCGGCGGAGAGCTTGCCGCGCTCAAGGAGGAGAGCGAGAAGGGCGCCTACACCTTTGGCGAGCTGCAGGGCCGCCTCGCCGAGAAGGTCAAGGAGCTCGACGCCGCCAAGGACTCCAACGACGATCTTGAGTTGAAGCTGACCACTTTGACCAAGACGCTGGACAGCGCCAAGGAGCAAGAGGTGGCTCTGAAGAAGGAGATCGCGGCCAACGAGACGCTGCTGGAGAGTGCCGTTGCCGCCCAGAGCACTTTCAGGGAGACTGTGGAGCGATGGACGGAGGGCCTCGTGAATGCCGCCGCAGACATCGACAAGGAGTTGGCGCTGCTGGGGGTGGAGGATCTCGGGTATCCTTCCGACGAGAACCTCGCTCCCAGCGCCAAGCTCACTTTGTTCCTCAAAGGCGTGACGACGGTGCTCCGGCAACTCCGGGAGAGGATCCCGAAGCAGCTGGCCGACGAGTCGCGCGAGATCTGCGTGGGAACTCTCCGAAAGGTGCTGAGGAAGGTGGTCTTCCGCAACCCGGACCTCCGCCTTACCAACGTCCTCAGGTCCCTGCCGCCGGATGCTGATCTGGATGGGCTCGATGCCCTTATCGAGCCCATCGTGGAAAGGGTGAGCGGGATCAAGAGGATTGAGCGCGACCGCGTAGACTAGGCCGCCTGTCTTCTTCCTTTCTTGCCTCTGCGGGTCATGTTATGAAAACAGTTTATTAGAGCTGCGACAAGCTATCTTGTAACATAACTCTATTTTGGGTAGTAATTGCAACGTTATTTCCTTTACTTGATTCCTTCCTTTGTATGTTTTCACCCTACGCTTTTAGGGAACTTGCCGGCGTAGGCACACTTGCTGAGTGCGGGACGTTAGCAGCCTGCTGGCGGTGCCGTTGCCGACAAGAAACCTTGTCGCGACTAGTTGCAGCTTCGCTTAAGTTGTTGAGAAAACTCGAAACAAAGTAAGGGCGCGATTCTGGTCGCGGCTCGCTTAAGTTGTTGAGTAAGCTCGAAACAAAGTAAGGGCGCGATCCTGGTCGCAGCACACTTAAGTCGTTGAGCGGACTCGAAACGAAATAAGGGCGCAACTAGCCACGAGCTGGTTCCTCCGCGCACAGGTTTTCCATACAAAGGACGATCGTTCGAGGAAGATAACTTAAAAATCTAAAAGACTTGATTGCTCATGCTTTGGCAACTTATCTTTTCTGTGGTTTGCTTTCCGGGAAAGCTGTTCCCCGGCAAGGCGAAACTAGTAACTCGTTTCACCCGGCGACGGTCTCCCCACTTCGGCGTCAACTTGCTGAAATTCTTGGCGGACTGAGCGCGCCGAGGAGCAAGGTCGCCTTCCTCGAAACTTCTGGCTTTAACTTTGCGGCTATGGTAGCGGTGCAAAGCTTGCTGGTAGTGAGCAGCTCGCACAGCAGCCTGAAGACGGTCCCCCTCGAGGAGTAGCGCGTTCTCTCGCCGCAGCTGCTCTCACTCAAGCTCATCATAAGCGAGCACTCGAGGTGACCCGTATACGAGTTCCGTGGGGAGAACTGCCTCTGCTCCATAGGTTGGAGTGAAAGGTGTCTGGCCAGTGGCTCGACTTGACGTCGACTGGTGATGATGATGAAGATTCAGCTCGTGCGAACGCCGGATCGGGTTCGCGCAACCTCGACGCGGCCCTGCCTGGTGCGCCAAAGATGTCGGGGGGGAATCTGCCTCCACGAACACCTATGGGGACCGAGCCCCTTTCTGGTTCGGCGGGGAGCGGAGGCTGCACGAAGAGCGGATCGAGGCGATGCACACAAGGGGTTTACCCAGCTTCGGGCCGCACGGATGCGTAAAAACCTACTGCTGCTTTGGTGGATTGTATTGTGTTCTTGCTCGGGGGCGCAAGGTGCTACAGTACTCACGAGCCACTGGCGATATGCTGCGTGAGAGAGTTCTTCTCCCTCCCCCCTACGTGCGCATGGGCCTCCTTTTATATGTTAAAGGGGTCACCGACAGGTGGCAACGTAGGTGAGGGCAAAAATGGCAAAGTGCTGTGTTGGGTACAGCTGCTTGTACAGTGCTATCATACCTAACCCTGACGGCAGGGGACAAGGGCATTAAATGCCCGTCTGTGTCGCCCCAAACAGTGCGAAAAGTGGCCGTCAGGGGCGCCACCGTTTGCCACGATGGCTATCTTGTCAGCGTCGCTTTGCCACCGCATGCCCCTGGCTGCACAGCTTCTCGCCACGTATCCTGGAATGATCCCAGAGCGACACGTTGGTGGATGAGCTGGAGCGCGGGCAGCGGAGTAGTAGCTTGTCGCGGCAAGCGCCTTGCCGCGGTCGTCCCGGCAAGCTCCTCTTGCCGGGGCCTTGTCTCCTTGAGTGGCTCCTCCGGCAAGCTCCTCTTGCCGGGGCCTTTGTGCTTCGGGCGGCCATCCCGGCAAACTCCTCTTGCCGGGGCCCTCCTGGCGAGCCCCTCTTGCCGGGGCTCGGTGCCTTAAATGGCCTTCCCGACAAGCCCCTCTTGTCGGGACCTTGTCTTCTTGGCTTGAATACTTTGTTCTTGAATGGCTCCGAAGGAACCATGATGATCTTTGGTGGTCACCTGGCAAGCCCTGCCGCGGGGTGCTACAACTGCCCGTGCACAAGTTCGGGGTACTAAGGTACCCTTACTTTAGTACACCGACAGCCTCCTTCACCGTGAACCCATCCTCATCAACTTGTTCATCGGGACCATCCTCATCCGAGTCCGATGCATATGCACGGGAAAAAGGGATGGATTGGTCCATTGTCTCTTGCAAATGATATTTGTCAAGATCCCCCACATTGTTGTCATGGAGATCAACTTCATTGTCATCGTCCGCATACTCATCATTGTCCTCTTGCAAAACTTCATCTTGGTTGTTTGTAAACGGGCTCAATGTTGGCCTCACTTCTTGGGTCAAAAGAGGTTCAACAATTTCATCTCGCTTCAAGGGTGGGGGGCTACTAGCAACCAAAGGGGAGGGGTTCCGGTTCAAGTCCAAATGCAATCTTGAATCAACCTTCTTCGTTGCAAATAACTCAAGAGCCTTGTCTAGTGATTCGGCCACCGTCTCCTTGTATGCAACCCAATGTTGCTCCGAGTTGACACGCATTGTCTTCCAACGGACGTGCATTCCAAGACCAACATTATGCCTTCCCTCCAACTCAATGATATCATTAGGGTCCATCCAATTCAAATCTTTCCTAACTTGTTGCAAAAGCTCCGCATAGCTAGGACTACTATCAAACACCATGTCAATCTCATCCGGGTCCCGTTCTATATTGCCTCTCAAAAAGGCGTCTTTGTCCCCATGATGAACAAACACACATGTTCTTCCCATCCCTATAAGCATTCCAAGAAACACAAGGTAACATTGCTTCCATGAGTACTAATCCAAGGATTAACACGGAATAGAAACCCTAATATATATATCAAACAACAACCCTAACCCTAATCATAACCCTAACCCTAACCATAACCATAACCATAACCCTAGCCCTAAACCTAACCCTAGCACCAACATAAGAACACCCATAAGAATAACCCTAGCATACTAACAAAGCCTAATCATAGAAATTGGCAAACAAACATCTCACATCTCCATGCAAATCTTTAGATCCAAACAAAACTAGGGTTCCCCCAAACTAGCAAGAAATGAGCAATGGGACAACTTTACTTGGATCAAAACAAGGGGATCGGAGAAGATTACCTTGAGGAAGGGTTTGACTTCAAAATCCACGGAAAAATTCTTCGAATATGCAAGATTTGGGAGAGGATTTGAGAGGGGGAGAGAGTGGGAGAGGGGGGAAAGCTCGGGTTGGGTGTGTGGTGTGGGGGTGGGGGAGGGGGCCCAGCCGAGTGGGTGGATAAGTCACAGTGCAGCACCCCCGAGCTGGGTGTTGCACTTTAAATGTGTGGCGCCTACCTCAGAGGCCCTGCACATTACAAGTGTGGCGCCTAGCTCAGAGGCGCTGCACTGCTGGGTGCGGGCCCAGGGGCTGCCACGGTGGACTGAAGTGCAATGCCTCCGGGCTGGGCGCTGCACCGTAGGGTGTGGCGCCGTCGTGGCGGGCGCCACACAAAAAGGTTAGGGCTATGAAATAGTTTCACGAGCAGTTCATTTTGTGAATTGATTTCGTCCACATGTCAGAATAGTCAAATTTGCCCGGGTCTCGCGGGCTGTGGGGCACGTCACTTATCCAGCTGGACCGGGCGGGTCAACGCGGGGCCGGCTTCGGTGTGGCTGACTGGTGGGGCCCGCCTTATCCACTCCCCCTCTCTCCCCCGGCTCCTTCTTCTTCGCGTGTGCCCGACGGAGCAGAGCAGGGGCGCGGCTCCAGCGACGAACCCCGGCGACTCCGGCCACCGTTGCCGGCGCTCCGGGCACCGATGAGCTCAGGGAAGAGTGCCGCGTCCATCTTGGCTGGACACGGATGCTGAGGAGGTCCGAAGCGATGAGGACATGGACTCCAGTGGAGATGGCTTCGGGTGGGGTTGGGCAGCATGGCCAGGGTGGCTCCGGCGAGGAGCCGAAGGCATGGGGAGGATCGCCTGAGTGAGGGGGTCACACTTGTGGTGGAAGAACGATGAGGGAGGGCTCGGGTGGCCGGAATTTAGGTGCACCCGAACAGCGGCCATGGCGGCGATGGTGGAGCAGGAGAGCTCCAGAGGCTCGGGCGAGGGGCAGAGGAGGACTAGTGGAGTAAGGTGAGGAGCTTGGGATGCTCGGGAGGCCGCGGGGATGGCTAATATAGCCGCGGGCGAGGAGGCTGAGCTGGCACCGCCGCAGACGCGTGTCCGGCGCCGCGAATGCGTGCCCTCGCTCGCGAGCTCGCGGGTAGGAGACGAGGGAGGTGCAGTGGAGATCTCACGGGGCAGAGGAGGCCAGGGGGAAGCAGAGGAAGAAGCCGAACGCCATTAAAGCCTCGGTCGGCACTGTGTGCTCTTGGACGCGCGGCGGCTTGCGTCGGTGAGGATGCGGACGGAGGGGGAGAGGGGTCCAGATGATCGGCGACGACGAGATGCAGCCACTGGACATGCTCACGCGCGCGAAGACGACGAGAGGAGGAGGGGGTCCAGCACAAACAGCGTTCTGGCCGCGAACACTGCATGCCAAAGCGGCGGTCACCGCGCAGACTGGCATCAAGAAGAGCCAAATGGCTGGCAATTGTTGTCTAGGGGTTGGTCCATCCTGGGGAGGTTGCAACCAAGGTGGTAGATTGGTGAAAGCTGCTCTGGTTAAAAGGTAAGCAACCTCTGAAGTTTACTGCAATAAACTTGATCAACTAAGTGTGATCAACACAAAGATGCTATGGGTCAGATGTTATGTCAGGGGTGTTTAGGGTAGGAAGTACTACAGTCCTGGAGAGTTTGGAGGGATTTAGACCAATAATTAATATAGTTGCTTTACAACTAAGTAATTTGGTCCAGAATGAAGATCATGATGATGCTCTCAAATGGAGAAGCCTCTTGAGCTGAAGTTTGTCAAGGCTTCATGATTTGATCATATAAAGATGTTGTATAAGTTTCATACCAATTGGATTCACCAAAATGGTACTTGCTTCACGAACATCCTTGCTGACCAGAAACTTGCAAAAATTCTAGACGAAAAATGGCTTGATGAAACAGGCCCAAAATGGGTTGAGGTAGGTTATATGAATAATAGAAGGCCTAGAAAAATTGGCATCCAAGATGGAGCAAGATAAAATATACTTGCTTCACAAACTGAAATTTTGGGCAGAATCAAAGAATTGAAGGTGCTCTCATGGAGGCATGACATGAGCTCTACTTTGGTGGAGGGCTATGATATGATGATATGAGGGACCATGCAAAATGGCAACTCATTTGGATATGCCTAGCTTGTACTTCCTTCACAACCAGTTCCCTTAGACTGGAACTTTTGGAAAATCATAATTAAATAATTACTAGGCAAATGAGGTTGCATTTTGGCACGTGGCAATGATATGGACAGGAAAAGGTGTCCAAGGAGTTTGAGGTCAATTGGGCAGAGATAAATGGCACTTGCTTCACATTCTGCCATTCAGGACAGAATAGGAAATGCAGTATTTGAGCATGATGAGGAACATGGCAATTGAAATATTTTGCCATATTTGAGAAATATATGACCCAAAAAAATTATGATAATTATTTGGGATTTTTGGGAGTGACAGAAATATAGGTTGCTTCACAACCTAGGGCAGACAAGGTTATTCCTTTAATAGAAAAAGGAATATTCCCTAGAAAAATATTTTAGGGTTTGGTCAAGAAGTGAAGTGACAAGACCTTGGCAGGGTTTTGAGAATGATGAGCCACTTGGGAAGGAAAAAGAGGATGATTTCCCAGGTGACAAGGCCACAGAACCACTCCAAAAAGAAAAACCGAGCAAAAACCAATAAATCAAAAAGAAAAAGAAAAGGGCCAAAATCCAGGCTATCACATTATCAACTCTGCATCTTTTGGCTTCAACATTATGAATATGTGTATCACTACTATCGAGATTCATCAAAAATAGACCACTCTTCAAGGGTGCATGATCATAAAAGATATTACTCATATAAATAGAACAACCATTATTCTCTGTTTTAAATGAATAACCGTCTCGCATCAAACAAGATCCAGATATAATGTTCATGCTCAACGCTAGCACCAAATAACAATTATTTAGGTGTAATACTAATCCCGAAGGTAGATGTAGAGGTAGCGTGCCGACCGCGATCACATCGACTTTGGAACCATTTCCCACGCGCATCGTCACCTCGTCCTTGGCCAGTGTTCGCTTAATCCGTAGTCCCTGTTTCGAGTTGCAAATATTAGCAACAGAACCAGTATCAAATACCCAGGTGCTACTGCGAGCTCTAGTAAGGTATACATCAATAACATCTATATCACATATACCTTTGTTCACCTTGCCATCCTTCTTATCCGCCAAATACTTGGGGCAGTTCCGCTTCCAGTGACCAGTCCGCTTGCAGTAGAAGCACTCAGTTTCAGGCTTAGGTCCAGACCTGGATTTCTTCTCCTGAGCAGCAACTTGCTTGTTGTTCTTCTTGAAGTTCCCCTTCTTCTTCCCTTTGCCCTTTTTCTTGAAACTAGTGGTCTTGTTGACCATCAACACTTGATGCTCCTTCTTGATTTCTACCTTCGCAGCCTTTAGCATTGCGAAGAGCTCGGGAATCGTCTTATCCATACCTTGCATGTTATAGTTCATCACGAAGCTCTTATAGCTTGGTGGCAGTGATTGGAGAATTCTGTCAATGACGCTATCATCCGGAAGATTAACTCCCAGTTGAATCAAGTAATTATTATATCCAGACATCTTGAGTATATGCTCACTGACAGAACTATTCTCCTCCATCTTGCAGCTATAGAACTTATTGGAGACTTCATATCTCTCAGTTCGAGCATTTGCTTGAAATATTAACTTCAACTCCTGGAACATCTCATATGCTCCATGACGTTCAAAACGTCGTTGAAGTCCCGGTTCTAAGCCGTAAAGCATGGCACACTGAACTATTGAGTAGTCATCAGCTTTTCTCTGCCAGACGTTCATATCATCTGGTGTTGCTCCTGTGGCAGGCCTGGCACCCAACGGTGCTTCCAAGACGTAATTCTTCTGTGCAGCAATGAGGATAATCCTCAAGTTATGGACCCAGTCCGTGTAATTGCTACCATCATCTTTCAACTTTGCTTTCTCAAGGAACACATTAAAATTCAACGGAACAACAGCACGGGCCATCTATCTACAATCAACATAGACAAGCAAGATACTATCAGGTACTAAGTTCATGATAAATTTAAGTCCAATTAATCATATTACTTAAGAACTCCCACTTAGAAAGACATCCCTCTAATCCTCTAAGTGATCACGTGATCCAAATCAACTAAACCATAACTGATCATCACGTGAAATGGAGTAGCTTTCAATGGTGAACATCACTATGTTGATCATATCTACCATATGATTCACACTCGACCTTTCGGTCTCAGTGTTCCGAGGCCATATCTGCATATGCTAGGCTCGTCAAGTTTAACCTGAATATTCTGCGTGTGCAAAACTGGCTTGCACCCGTTGTAGATGGACGTAGAGCTTATCACACCCGATCATCACGTGGTGTCTGGGCACGACGAACTTTGGCAACGGTGCATACTCAGGGAGAACACTTTTATCTTGAAATTTAGTGAGAGATCATCTTATAATGCTACCGTCAATCAAAGCAAGATAAGATGCATAAAAGATAAACATCACATGCAATCAATATAAGTGATATGATATGGCCATCATCATCTTGTGCTTGTGATCTCCATCTCCGAAGCACCGTCATGATCACCATCGTTACCGGCGCGACACCTTGATCTCCATCGTAGCACCGTTGTCGTCTCGCCAATCTTATGCGTCCACGACTATCGCTGCCTCTTAGTGATAAAGTAAAGCATTACAGGGCGATTGCATTGCATACAATAAAGCAACAACCATATGACTCCTGCCAGTTGCTGATAACTCAGTTACAAAACATGATCATCTCATACAATAAAATTTAGCATCATGTCTTGACCATATCACATCACAACATGCCCTGCAAAAACAAGTTAGACGTCCTCTACTTTGTTTGTTGCAAGTTTTACGTGGCTGCTATGGGCTTAGCAAGAACCGTTCTTACCTATGCATCAAAACCACAACGATAGTTTGTGAAGTTGGTGTTGTTTTAACCTTCGCAAGGACCGGGCGTAGCCACACTCGGTTCAACTAAAGTTGGAGAAACTGACATCCGCCAGCCACCTGTGTACAAAGCACGTCGGTAGAACCAGTCTCGCGTAAGCGTACGCGTAATGTCGGTCCGGGCCGCTTCATCCAACAATACCGCCGAACCAAAGTATTATGACGTGCTGGTAAGCAGTATGACTTATATCGCCCACAACTCACTTGTGTTCTACTCGTGCATATAACATCAACGCATAAAACCTGGCTCGGATGCCACTGTTGGGGAAAGTAGTAATTTCAAAAAAATCCTACACACACGCAAGATCATGGTGATGCATAGCAACGAGAGGGGAGAGTGTTGTCCACGTACCCTCGTAGACCGAAAGCAGAAGCGTTAGCACAACGCGATTGATGTAGTCGTAGATCTTCACGATCCGACCGATCAAGTACCGAACGTACGACACCTCCGAGTTCAGCACACGTTCAGCCCGATGACGTCCCTCGAACTCCGATCCAGCCGAGCGTTGAGGGAGAGTTTTGTCAGCACGACGGCGTGGTGACGATGTTGATGTTCTAGCGACGCAGGGCTTCGCCTAAGCACTGCTACAGTATTATCGAGGTGGACTATGGTGGAGGGGGGCACTGCACACGGCTAAAAGATCAACTGATCAATTGTTGTGTCTCTAGGGTGCCCCCCTTCCCCCGTATATAAAGGAGCAAGAGGGTGCGGCCGGCCAAGGGGAGAGGTGCTACCTCTTGAGCACTGTGTTGGATTTCCCCGAAGAGGAGAGGATGATGCAGCAAAGTAGCGTAAGTATTTCCCTTAGTTTTTGAGAACCAAGGTATCAATCTAGTAGGAGGCTACGCGCAAGTCCCTCGTACCTGCACAAAACAATAGCTCAACGCAACCAACGCGATTAGGGGTTGTCAATCCCTTCACGGTCACTTACGGGAGTGAGATCTGATAGAGAATATTTTTGGTATTTTTGGTATAGAGATGCAAAGTGAAAAGTAAAAGGCAAAGTAAAAAAAGCAAGCAAGATTAAAGTGATGGAGATTGATATGATGAGAATAGACCCGGGGGCCATAGGTTTCACTAGTGGCTTCTCTCAAGAGCATAAGTATTCTACGGTGGGTGAATAAATTACTGTTGAGCAATTGACAGAATTGAGCATAGTTATGAGAGTATCTAGGTATGATCATGTATATAGGCATCACGCCCGAGACAAGTAGACCGACTCCTGCCTGCATCTACTACTATTACTCCACTCATCGACCGCTATCCAGCATGCATCTAGAGTATTAAGTTAAAAACAGAGTAACGCCTTAAGCAAGATGACATGATGTAGAGGGATAGTTTCATGCAATATGATAAAAACCCCATCTTGTTATCCTCGATGGCAACAATACAATACGTGCCTTGCTGCCCCTTCTGTCACTGGGAAAGGACACCGCAATATTGAATCCAAAGCTAAGCACTTCTCCCATGGTAAGAAAAACCAATCTAGTAGGCCAAACCAAACTGATAATTCGAAGAGACTTGCAAAGATAACCAATCATACATAAAAGAATTCGGAGAAGATTCAAATATTATTCATAGATAGACTTGATCATAAACCCACAATTCATCGGTCTCAACAAACACACCGCAAAAAGAAGATTACATCGAATAGATCTCCACGAGAGAGGAAGAGAAAATTGTATTGAGATCCAAAAAGAGAGAAGAAGCCATCTAGCTAATAACTATGGACCCGTAGGTCTGAGGTAAACTACTCACACTTCATCGGAGGGGCTAGGATGATGTAGAAGCCCTCCATGATGATGGCCCTCTCCGACGGAGCTCCGGAACAGGCCCCAAGATGGGATCTCGTGGGTACAGAAGGTTGCGGCGGTGGAATTAGGTTTTTGGCTCCGTATCAGATCGTTTGGGGGTACGTAGGTATATATAGGAGGAAGAAGTACATTGGTGGAGCTTCAAGGGGCCCACGAGGCAGGGGGGGCGCTCCCTAGGGGGTGGGCACACCCTAGGGGTGGGCGCGCCCCCCACCCTCGTGACCGCCTCGTGGCTTTCTTGACGGAGGGTCCAAGTCTCATGGGTCTTATCTGATGAGAAAATGACGTTCCCGAAGGTTTCTTTCCATTTGGACTCCGTTTGATATTCTGTTTCTCCAAAACTCTGAAATAGGCAAAAAAACAGCAATTCTGGGCTGGGCCACCGGTTAATAGGTTAGTCCCAAAAATAATATAAAAGTGGAAAATAAAGCCCAATATAGTCCAAAACAGTAGATAATATAGCATGGAGCAATCACAAATTATAGATACGTTGGAGACGTATCAAGAGGCGCGTCGGGAGGAATCCTACTCCCATCGGGAGTAGGACTTCCCCCCTTTCCTAGTTGGAATAGGATTCGGGAGGGGGGAAAGAGGAGAGAGAGAAGGAAGGGGGCGCCGCACCCCTCTCCTTGTCCTATTCGAACTAGGGGGAGGGGCGCGCGGCCCAGCCCTAGCCGCTTGTCCTCTCTTCCACTAAATCCCACCAAGGCCCATTAAGTCCCCGGGGGGTTCCGGTAACCCCTCGGTACTCCGGTAAAATCACTATTTCACCCGGACCACTTCCGATATCCAAACATAGGCTTCCAATATATCAATCTTCATGCCTCGACCATTTCGAGACTCCTCGTCATGTCCGTGATCACATCCGGGACTCCGAACAACCTTCGGTACATCAAAACATATAAACTCATAATATAATTATCATCGTAATGTTAAGCGTGCGGACCCTACGGGTTCGAGAACTATGTAGACATGACCGAGACACGTCTCCGGTCAATAACCAATAGCGGAACCTAGATGCTCATATTGGCTCCCACATATCCTACGAAGATCTTTATCGGTCAAACCGCATAACAACATACGTTGTTCCCTTTGTCATCGGTATGTTACTTGCCCGAGATTCGATCGTCGGTATCTCAATATCTAGTTCAATCTCGTTACCGGCAAGTCTCTTTACTCATTTCGTAATACATCATCCCGCAACTATCTCATTAGTTGCAATGCTTGCAAGGCTTAAGTGATGTGCATTACCAAGAGGGCCCAAAGATACCTCTCAGACAATCGAAATGACAAATCCTAATCTCGAAATACGCCAACCCAACAAGTACCTTTGGAGACACCTGTTGAGCACCTTTATAATCACCCAGTTACGTTGTGACGTTTGGTAGCACACAAAGTGTTCCTCTGGTAAACGGGAGTTGCATAATCTCATAGTCATAGGAACATGTATAAGTCACGAAGAAAGCAATAGCAACATACTAAACGACTGTGTGCTAAGCTAACGGAATGGGTCATGTCAATCACATCATTCTCCTAATGATGTGATCCCGTTAATCAAATGACAAGTCATGTCTATGGTTAGGAAACATAACCATCTTCAATTAACGAGCTAGTCAAGTAGAGGCATACTAGTGACACTCTGTTTGTCTATGTATTCACACATGTATTATGTTTCGGGTTAATACAATTCTAGCATGAATAATAAACATTTATCATGATATAAGGAAATAAATAATAACTTTATTATTGCCTCTAGGGCATATTTCCTTCATTCACACCATTAGAGTTTCTTTAGCTCAATTCTTAGAGTAAAGCTCCCCCTAGATGTGAGATCCCCCCTAACAGGGATGAACTAACCTTGGGTTTTGTTGATGATGACTTCATGTAGGTGTTGAAGATGTGGATGCTCTAAGTTGATGTAGATCATTCGGAGCTATCCTTTGGAGTGAGTTGCACTTTCAATACCTACACGGGTTAGTCCCACAAGGAACAAACAAGGATATCCATAGACATAGAGTGATGCACATACAAGATGATGTCTATGAGAGCATTAGGTTACCTTGTCCCTTATCTTACCAACAAGAGGGTTTGTGACTCCTTGAACTAGTGCAAGATGTGGAAGTTGATTGCACTTGTTCTTGCCAAAATGATAAGAGTGAAGTATGTTGGCGGAGTCACCCTCAAGAACTCTCTAGTTCTTCTTCTTCAGGATCCACACCATCTTGATGGGAATCCTCAGAGTTGTAGTTGTACTTGATGAAGTGGAACTTGATGTAGTCTTGGGAACCCACTTGACCAAGGCCTTAGGAGCTTCTTCAAATGCATCAATTTCCTCTTGAAGCTTGTCCTTGCCTTTTTCCTTGTGGTTTTGTGGTGGAAGATCATCTTGAGCTTGTGTCCCTTTGAAGGAAGTAGGATCATACTTCTCTTGTTGAGGAACAAACTTCGTCTTGGGGTATTGATCTTCTTCCCACTCAACTCCATTGGCATTGAACTTTCGTTCAAAACCAATACCTTGGTTCTTCCGGTGCCTTCCTTGCTTGCATACAATTTCCTCGAATTGCTTACTCCCGGCAAGGCTCTTGTAAACACCTTTCTCTATAATTCCCTTTAATAAGCTATTTTCTTGCTCAAGTGTAACTTGGCTAAGAGAATCATTAGTGGAATCAAGAGAACTACTAGAAGCAACAATAATGGATTTAGCATGATTATTGTTACTACTAGAGGAAGAATCCTTCTTGTTCTTGTTACTAGACATGACTTGAGGCATGTAAGTGGATAAGAGTAAACGCTTGGCAATGTAAGAAGAGCTTTTCTTGCGAACATCATCATTGATTGCCTTTAAGAACTCATGCTCTTGCTCAAGATTGAGCTTCTCAAAATGTAATTTCTCATGAGTCCTTAAAAGTTCTCGATGATCTCCTAAGATAGTTTCATGAGCTAACTTAAGAGTGTTTAGTTCTTTAGTTAGAGACTCGATCTTATCCTTATCATTGTCATTCATTTCATCTTGATTAGCATGAATAATTGACGTTTCATCATAGTATTCATCACTAGAGTTGTCAACAAGTAAATCATCATCACCTAACAAGTCATCTTCATCACTATTGAAATCAACATACTCGGGGTGTGATACCTTTGGACCTTTGGTCATGAGGCATCTTCCAATTCCTTCATTTGGTGAATCAAATATGTCGTAGGAGTTGGTTGACACAAGTGCTAGACCGCAACGCCTTCATCTTGAGTATATTCGGAGTCGGAGTGATTGTCGGAGTCGGAGCCGGATACCCATTCACCAACATGAGCTTGATGTCTTCGTTTTGTGTAGCTCCTTGATGACTTGTCCTTCCTTTCTGAATCCTTGCTTATCCGAGAGGGTCTTTGTTCATAACGATCATCCCTACTCCTTCTCTCCCTTGATGGTGATTCTTCTCTTCTACTTCTTTTGGGAGAATCTTCTCTTCTTTTGTAGGGGGGCGTACACTCATTGGAGTAGTGTCTGGGTCTTCCACAATTGTAGCAATTACGCTCTCAACTAGAACATCTTTTGTCATTGTAGGACCTTGACTTGGAATTTCTCTCTTTGCTTCTACTCTTGTAGAACTTGTTGAAGTTCTTCACCATTAGGCTCAATTCTTCATTGAAGGTTTGTTTCTCACTTGATGATGTGGGAGCTTCACATGAGGCTTTGTAAGCACCACTTGATTTGTTATGGAGCTCCTCCTTATCCTTGAGTGACATCTCATGAGCAACAATTCTTCCAATGACTTCCGTTGGCTTGAGATCTTTGTAATTGGGCATCATTTGGATCAATGTGCATACGGTATCATATTTTCCATTCAAAGCTCTTAGGATCTTCTTGATTATGAATTTGTCGGTCATCTCTTCACTTCCTAAGCCGGCAATCTCATTTGTGATAAGAGCAAGCCTAGAGTACATTTCAGTGAAACCTTCACCATCCTTCATTTTGAACTTGTCAAGTTGACTTTGAAGCACATCCAACTTGGATTCCTTGACGGAGTCGGTACCTTCGTGCATATCAATCAAAGTATCCCAAATTTCCTTTGCATTCTCAAGACGGCTGATTTTGTTGAATTCTTCGGGGCACAAACCGTTGAAGAGGATATCACAAGCTTGAGCATTGTATTGCAGCATCTTCAACTCTTCCGCGGTAGCTTCACGATTCGGTTCTCTCCCATCGAAGAATTCACCTTACAAGCTAATACACACAATAGCCCAAACGGCGGGGTTATGTCCAAGAATATGCATTTTCATCATATGCTTCTAACTAGCAAAATTAGTACCATCAAAGTAAGGACCTCTACGGTGGTAATTTCCCTCGCTAGATGCCATACTCTCCTAGGTTGTGAAACCAAGGCTATGACTACCAAAACCTATGGAAATCAAAGCAAATGGAGACCAAAGCTCTGATACCACTTGTAGGATCGAAAGTATGTCTAGAGGGGGGTGATTAGACTACTTGACCAAATAAAAATCTAGCCTTTTCCCAATTTTAGTTCTTGGCAGATTTTAGCAACTTAGAACAAGTCAAGCAATCTTAACACAGTTCAAGCAAGCATGCAAAGAGTATATGAGTAGCGGAAAGTAAAGCATGCAACTTGCAAGAATGTAAATAGAAGGATTTGGAGGATTCAAATGCAATTGGAGACACGGATGTTTTTGTCGCGGTTCCGATAGGTGGTGCTATCGTACATCCATGTTGATGGAGACTTCAACCCACGAAGGGTAACGGTTGCGCGAGTCCACGGAGGGCTCCACCCATGAAGGGTCCACGAAGAAGCAACCTTGTCTATCCCACCATGGCCATCGCCCACGAAGGACTTGCCTCATTAGCCGTAGATCTTCACGAAGTAGGCGATCTCCTTGCCCTTACAAACTCCTTGATTCAACTCCACAATCTTGTCGGAGGCTCCCAAGTGACACCTAGCCAATCCAGGAGACACCACTCTCCAAGAAGTAACAAATGGTGTGTTGATGATGAACTCCTTGCTCTTGTGCTTCAAATGATAGTCTCCCCAACACTCAACTCTCTCTCTCACACACAGGATTTGTATTTGGTGGAAAGAAGATTTGAGTGGAAAGCGACTTGGGGAAGGCTAGAGATCAAGATTCATATGGTAGGAATGGAATATCTTCGTCTCAACACAAGTGTAGGTGGTTCTCTCTCAGAAAATGTAGGTTGGAAGTGTAGGTTCGTTCTGATAGCTCTCTCCATGAATGAAGAGGAGGTGGAGGGGTATTTATAGCCTCCACACAAAATCTAACCGTTACACACAACTTGCCAAACTCGGTGAGACCGAATTGGTAAACTCGGTCGGACCGATTTAGCAAATCTAGTGACCGTTAGGATTTTCGGTGGGACCGACATGCAACTCGGTAGGACCGATATGGTTAGGGTTAGGGCATAACGTAATCTCGATGAGACCGATTACACAAACTCGGTGAGACCGATTTTGGTAATAAGCTAACCAGAGAGTTGGTCAGGTAAACTCGGTGGGACCGATTCGCTCATTTCGGTGAGACCGAAATGTTACAAAAGGGAAACAGAGAGTTTACATTGCAATCTCGGTGAGACCATCGCTCATCTCGGTAGGACCGAAACGTTACGAAGGGAAATAGAGAGATTACAACCCCATCTCGGTGAGACCGAGATCCCTATCAATGAGACCGATTTGCCTAGGGTTTGTGGCAGTGGCTATGACATCTGAACTCGGTGGCGCCGGATAGAAAGAATCGGTGGGGCCGAGTTTGACTTTTGATTTTGGTCAAATGTGGATGTGAGAAAGTAGTTGAGGGCTTCGGTGCATATCACTAAGCATTTTGAGCAAGAGCCTCATTAAGCAACACCTCATCCCTCCTTGATAGTATTGACTTTTCCTATAGACTCAATGTGATCTTGGATCACTAAAATAGAAAATGTAGAGTCTTGAACTTTTGAGTTTGAGCCAATCATTTTGTCCTTAGCATTTTGAGGGGTCCGTTTTTCTCATCCATGCCATGCCAATCATTGAGCTTTCCTGAAATATTAGTCTTGAAATAGCATTAGCTCAATGAGCTATATGTTGTTAGGAATTACCAAAACCACCTAGGGATAGTTGCACTTTCAAAAACTTACCAATTCCTCTAAAAAAACTCACCAATGCATATAAATGTTTTTGGTCATTAATTGGTCATGCATGCATGCATTGTAATTAATGCATTGATAACACACCATTTTTTTAAGAAAAAACGAGTGCATTAGTTGAGTTATTTTGTAACTACAAAAATTATTCTACCACTCATCATCTATCTTGGTTGGTGAGATTTCTCAATTGAGCCTATGGAGTAACTGCAACACAAGTGATTAACATTGGTGTGCGCGTGAGCAGGGGCCCTTTTGGCGTGCGTGGGGCTGTGGCAGGTGTGGAAGATGAATCCCTCAACGTGCCTGGACTTGGTGCTCGCCTACGCCTTCTACAAGCTCAGTGTCCTCGCGGCCGACATACGGAAACGGGGCTTTTGCAACGACCTTATCACCCGGGTCCAGCTCGGTTAGTCGCCACTTCCATTGATCCCTTATATTGTATAAGATCCTATGTGAAAACATGGCTTCCTCTTCTTTCTGAGCTGAACTGAACTGAACTTTTCGTGACGAACGCACAGTCATCGGCCTCACAATGGCCTTCAAGGATATCCACAAAAGCATTGTCCCCCTTGATTACATCAGGTGATTTTATTAATTTGTGCATTTCACTGAGCCTGGTTATGATTACAGTTCAAAAATGCCGATGTGTTAGCCAGGGAGCTGAGCTGATGTATGCGTGTGTCGTGCAGGGTTCCTGTTTTCTTCCTTTATACCGTGTCGGTACTTGTGGACTTGAGCGGCATGAAGAAGCTCGTGAGTCCTCTCCTCAACTTCCTGTTGGCGCTATCCAAGAGCAAGCCCGGGAGACGCAAGCTGATGCGCATCCTGGTATTTGATGACTTCAACTACATACGGGTGCTCATGCTATGTGGAGGTGGGCCAAAGACGGTGGGCGTATCGGATGCCCAACAGATGGAGGTGAACCAAACACTGGATCGGCTGCTTCGTCTAATTGATGAGCACATTGAGCGAGAGCCAGAGAAGGGCGTACTGGCTGCCGAATGGCTGATGTGCCAAATACTAGTTCTGCTGTCTCGTGTGAATGCTAAGATGCTTGGGCTAAAGATGGAGGGTGAACCCGATGCCCGACCAGTGGAGGTGGACCAAACCCTAGCTCTGGTGTCTCCTTTGGATCAAACCCTAGCTCTGGTGTCTCCTGTGAACGATGAGGTGATTGGGGTCAAAGATGGAGGGCATACCCGATGACCAGACAGTGGAGGTGCACCAAACACTAGCTCGGGTCCCTCGTGTGAATGATGAGATGATTGGTTCAAAGATGGAGGTCGTACCAAATGTCCAGCGGGTGGAGTTGGGCGAAACACTAGCTAAAATGCCTCATGTGAATGATGAGGTGACTGGGCCTAAGTCTGTCAACTAATCTGCTTTGTCTACGAATAAGGAAGATATAAGTAATGCTACTATGAATCTCAAGGAGAGTTTGATCATGGCTCAGAATGAACGATGGCGGCATGCTTAACACATGAAGTCGACCGAGAAGTGGTGTTTCTCGTGATGAACGAGTGAGTAACGCGTAAGAACCTGCCCTTAAAGGGGGGAAACAACTGAAAACGATTGCTAATACCCCGTGGGCTAAGGAGCAAAAGGAGAAATCCGCCGAAAGATATGTAGAATATCCTTGTTTTCATGTTTTTTCATTCATAACTAATACCTTTGTTTCTAAATATAAATCATTTTAGAGATTTCACTAGGGACCACATACGGATGTATATAGACATATTTCAGAGTGTGGGTTCATTCACTTTGCTCCATATGTAGTCCATATTGAACTCTCTAAAAGGAACGGAGGGAGTAACATGCATCTTTCTCTACTTCAGGATTTGCCAGTGAACGATTGGGCCTTCTGCCCCATTTCTTTTTAAACAAATCAACCCACTATTTCTCTTTCTTCTTCGTAGGAGGCCACATGTACATCGATCTCAGATAGTGTAGCTTTGTGGTGCTGTGATCCGTCGCATGTACTACATGCACGGTCACACACAATGTTGGATTGTACTCCAAACAAGCACACCTCGCACTTGCAAACGTCAGATACCAGCTGATGTATGTATAATAACCAGTTAACCACTACAGAATTTCAGTAAGATTTATAGGAAAAAGGGGGCAAATATATGTCTAAGATAAGTTTGATACTGGATTTATAAGAAAAGGAGGAACTATGTAGATATTCATCTAAGATAAGTTACTGCTAGACATATGGTGGCTTGTACAGATGAGAACTTATACGCACACATATTACAGACTGGGGCCTGGGGCTCCATATTCTACGCCCGAACAAAGGGCTTGTTTGGATGAGGCGTTACTGCACCGAATCACTTAAACTAAACAAAATTCCTTCCAAATCTCTACGAGTTTGATCCGATACATGCCCATCCAGAAAATACCCAAGGGGATGCAGTCCCATTCTCATGCATGCACATCAAGAACCTGAGCCTCATAACTAGTTCGCAGAATCGTCATAGGGAGAGACATAGCCAGGCAACCACATAATCCTGTATATCTCTTGAATCCCACCTCTGGTTTTCAGCAGATTAACAAAATAGATCAAGCCTTGCCTTCCATATTTCTTCACGCCAGCAACATCGAACAGGAATGCACAAATGTAGAGGAGGAGAACCGGCATCCTATGTCATGAAACTATATTCAGTTACTGATTGAATGAGCCATATCCAAAGAAATGCATGAGAGAGATAATTGTATTGTTTCATTTAACTGACAAAGGTCAGAGCCAACTCCAATCTATATCATATTGATACAGCAGATACAAAATTTAGATGCTTACATGAAGTATGGCTCGGGAATGCATGTTCTACACAGAGTTTAACCAAGACTTGGCAGACTACTGAAATCTGATTACAAACATGTATATATCTAGTAGATAAGATACATAAGAAAATTGACAGATAGAACAGAAAGAGTGCTATCCTATGTTGGGAGGATTGTACTTATCAAGACCATGGCACCGCCAACAAACACTAAGTTCATGTTAAAGCTCCAATATTAAACCACAAAGTTAATGATAAGCTTGGCAAAAATTCCAGCAGAGGCACATACGATTTAGACCAACCATGGTGAATGGCAACTCAATGACTGAATGAGATGGCATGACACGTTGAAAGGAAGCATTAGACAGTTTGTGGTTTGCACATTTGTACTCTTTGCATGCAGTGCAATGAGACGAATGCAGTTTAACAATACTTCATGCCTTCTTGGACAAACAGAATTATGAACTGCATTCTCAAGGGGGGGGGGGGGGGGGGAGAATGTGGCGATTAAAGATTTCCTGACCTACTGGACATGAAGCTAAGTTATCAGGGTTCATGTGGCTGTGAAAACATTGTACTATCTTGTTGCAGACCATTTATGCTAGGCTAACTGCCCACACCTCATGTGTTGATTAATGTGTGTGACTCATATGCAGTCTGAATACCTTTGCCCCCCTATTATTAGTATAAGACAAACACAGCCCTTAACACTTCTCTTAAGAAGCAAAGTTTAACTGGGGCAGCGGACATGCAGACAACGAAATCCAATAACTGCAAGAAAAATTCTACCTTCATCTTTCTCATCCGTCACTCATCTAGTATGTAAGCCTACTATTTCCACTTTGTATATGAATTAAACATCATGGATATATATTGTTCTAGTCCCCTTACACATATTATTTTCTAGGGCTATAATGTTTCCCTAAAAATCGCATTTCCAACACAAGGTTCTTGTGGACACCAAAAAGCATTAGCTACCGCTGTATGGTGTACCTATAGGTCCTGAAACATAACTCCTATGATGTTATACTGTTGGTATATCAGCTTGACAAGCTATCCAAGCTCTAAAATGTTAATGAAAAAAGATACATAAAAAACAGAATTATGTGATGTATAAACTAGAGGGTAAGTTGTCATTCTAGAGTTTGTAATTCAATGTTAGAAGAATGATATCTGTTGTTCCAAAAATGCAAGTAATGATTTGGAACAAAACTACCATACCTGACTACCAAATGATTTAATAATTAGACAATACATACTGACCTAATAACATCCAGGAGGACATAGTTTTTCTTGATGTCCTTCCAAACCATGATAAGTATGGTACCTACAATGAGAAGGAGATCCAATGAATATCCAATAATATGGCTACAAACTAGTATAACTGAAAACCAATTTAAAAAATAAATAAATACCAAATTTCAGCCGCGTAATCAGACTGTTGGACTTGTGGCTTCTATGTAGCTCCGAGGACACAACACTGAGCTTGTAGAAGATGAATGCGAGCATGGCATCAACAAATATGGAAGGCGCCGTCTTCCACAGTTGGTAACAGCCAACGCATCCAAGAAATGCACCTGCAACTAAACATAATCACTACAATGCGATGGGTTCGGCAGACAGCAAGTTAAAACAATGAACATACACCAGAGCAATTGAAATCAAACGAACCAAACAGGATGCCCAGCTGATAATCCTCAATGTCGTAGACACGGCAGAGGGAAAAGAGCTCCCCTAGATTGCGAAGCTGCGGGTAGAACATGCGTCCGAACTCCGTCTTCAACGCCTCCCATTCCTCGTTCCTGGTCTTCTTCTTACTGACGCGCGGCACCTCCAAATCAGGAGAAGGACAGGGGGAGCAACGCTGTAGAGGCAGTGCATTAGAGCTTATGCACCCGAATGAACAATGGAGTTTGGGAACCCGGAAGAAGATCTTACCACTGGCCACGGGCATGAAGCACCGACGCGGTGGGGGTGGGAGTTGGGCGAGAGGGAAACCCTAAGGCTCAGCTCCCTGGCCCCAGTTCCCGCAGCAAGAAGGGCGCTGCGGCCGTTGAAGGCTCCGCTCCGAGCAGCCGTTGTCCTCTGAGCCGTCGGGTAGGCACCGGCGCCACCGCAGCCGCCGCCGCCGCCGCACCGGACAGCCAACATCGCGACGGTGTCTCCTCTGCGCTCCCCGCTACCGCTTCAGTGGAGACGGACACGGGAGCCTTCAACACCGAATCTTCGATCTGGGCTCGCTGGAGGATCAAGTGGGCTTTATTCGCGAAGCCCATTAGCTGAACTGTTTCGTTTCGTTGGCTGTTCAGATTCGTTGGCTGTTTCCGTTCCGTTTCGTTGACCGTTCATTCTTGTAATCTTATTTAGCGACTTGACTGTTTCGATGGAATTTTTTAGCGACTCTACTGTTTCGAAGAAAGCAATTGTTGCAAAAAAAAAAAAACTCTCGCTTGCAAGTTATCTGGTGTAGCTGGGGAAAGACCTTGGAAGTGAGACATATGCTTAAAAACAAGAACACACTGCCACATGGTATAGTCTTTAGATATTTTTTGATCTATCTGAAAAGAAGGTTCAATTGCTTGATTACTGAAAAAATTGTGGCCTGTTTCTTAAAATAAAAATTGTTCAAAGACTTTTTAAAAAGTTTGTGGAATTGAAAAGAGTTCATTAATTTTAAGAAATAGTTCGCAAATTTGAAAATAGTTCACGAATTTGGACAAAAAAATTCATGAATTTGAAAAAACGTTCATATGAAAAAAGTTCATCTAATTTTTAGGAAATTCTTTGATTTTTTTAAAAAGTTAAAAAAAATTAAAACATTCATCTAATTTTAAAATCATCGATTTTCAAAAAAGTTCATTGGAAAATAAAAAAATCATCGATTTTCAAAAAGTTCATCAAAAAAATGAAAATGTTCATCAACTTTAAAAAAATAGTTCATGAATTAGAACAAAATTATCGAATAAGGAAGAAAAGAAAAATGATTTTTTTAAGAAGCGAAAAAGGACAAATAAAAGAAGAAAACAAAGGGCAATGATACCATGTACCAGAGTTCCAACAACACCCAACGATGGGGAGACATGAGACATTCAACCATTGCCATTCATTTGTGTGACATATCGTCAAATGATCAGTTCGTGTTCCCAAGATGAAATGAAAAAATAATATTCAAAAAAAAGATGAAATGGAAAATTCTCGGAGGCATACCACGGTACAAACCAGAGACCCAAAAGATGATTGTCACTGTATGCATGTGTCTCCACAATTGGATTCGTCGTACCAAGTTACACGATGAGCCTTTTGACAAGTTTGACAATGATGCGTATGTGCAACCTCCATTACCGTGAAAACTCTCTACTACCAAAAGATGACGACACCACAACAGCACACGTGAGGCTATTACTAGCAATCTCGTGCCTTGAATTATTCCTTCTATTTGTAGTTGTCCCCTTTTGTAACGAAGCAAACTTTATAACCATCCTAATTGTAATATTTGCCACTATGATATTCATAAATCATTTTTGTGATATTTGACGAGAAACTTTTTGAAACAACTAAGTGTTAGCAATTCAGCACACATTTTCAGTTCAGAGACATTACATAAATTTCATCACAAACTCATCGCACATTCTGAGACACCAATCTCGAAAAAGAACTCGACAACTAATTATGTGGACAGCTTCTCAGAATCTGATTCTGGAGAATCAAAAGCTGAAAAGAACTGGGCTCGAGAAGGGCATATCTCAACTTCGACGAGGCGTGGGTCATCATCATGATAGTGAACAACGACAAGTGAAATGTAGGAGATGAAGTTGTCATTGTGATCAAGAAACAATTGCTTAAAATAATTGCCATTTGTAACACATGGCATCATGCTCTCTGTTATTGTATCATCCCCTCTCTTAATCTCTCTAAGACCATTCGTGTACATTATCATACCCAGGGCACACATGTCCTCTCTTATTCTCCCCTCGTATTCATACTCAATCTCCCCAACCAAACTCTCAATCACACTCGGTGTCCAATTATCCATGTCATACTAATCATACCGGATTGTGTGTCCGTTGCACTATTCTCCATGGTTGCCAGTTCCAGCAAAATAACCACCATGATTCATCTCGATTGAGAAGTGATTATTGCATTTTTTCCTACAACAATAGGTCATTTATAGCCCTTTTGCATTTCCACAAAAACATTTCTCCCTCCGTCCCATAATATAAAAACGTTTTACAAGCTAACGTTCATATATTATGGGCCGGAGGGAGTAGTATCTAAAGCATGCCTATTTCCCTAACAAGTGTAAATGCCAATGTCCCAAAAGCATAATGATATAATGCAAACATGCTCATGTGTGTTTATGTATACAAAAACATCATTTTCCTTACCCCCATTGGCTTTTAATCAATACCCACATTTTCTCAAATCAGCAAACCCACAATTTCCGAAAACGCTGAATCCAAAAACTCATATTTCCCCCAAATTAATGTCCATGACGAGTCGATACATTTCACATGCCCCAAATCCATGAGTCTGCTAACCTTAAGCCCACCAAACCCCTAATTTGTTGTCCTGCATAGCCCTCACCTCGAGCACATCATTTGTGGCATGAATAGCTAAGGCAGCGAAAACCCTAACCTTGGGCCAATGTTTCCCTCCCGCCGTCAGGAAATCGTGTAAAAGAGGGGCCTTTGGGATCATAACATAAAGTGGTGATGAAGGTCCCTCCCTCCGATATTTTGGAGCAAGTGGCACATCGCCAAGCCCTCTCCCAAACGACGCATATGGGGGCGCAGCGACACTGGAAGACAAGCTCATCTCACTATCGTTGGAGCAAGTTGGGACGAGCTCCTCCATCTTGATGGCCTCATGTGCCGACACCTCCCCGAACAAAACGGCAAAGGACATGGGTAGGAGTGGAATGGTTAATGTGCGAAGGGGACAATGGGTTTTATGCAAAACGTTCACGCCATTCGGTCCACGCTGTCCAGCCAAGTGTCGCCCATGTATAGCGGTTAAAATATTCCACTTTATGCCAAGTTAGCATAATACTGTAGACAAACGAGCCGAGTGACCATAGTGAACAACTTAAACCCCCTCTGTCCGACGCAAGAATAAAAACCTATGTAATGGTATTTAGGGTAAGTTAAAATCGAGCGACCAAAGGAATAAGACACAAGCTCACGTTGAACTTGAAGTACCATTGAAGTATTGATCAATTTTACTCGTATTTATTCGGCCCGCAGCGCCTACTGACCATTTTCACACGCAGTGCGTTAAAAAGAAGTTGAGAGGTTATATCATGCCAGATATTTCTCAACAAAAAAAAGTTATGTCGTGTCAGATAGACAGCTCCGGGCGAATAATGGTTCGATTTCTCGCCGTGTGCTCCCCGTCAACGAGGCTGGTGGTAAGGACGTGCTATGAACACACACTTCGACCTATGCCTCCCTTCAAGATGTTTATAAAAAATAAACGAGCCGAAGGCGAGCCGGAGGTTTCCTTGCGCCGGAGGCGCCGTGTCACACGACGACGTACAACGCGCCGCACGAACCAACACGCCGCACGACCAACACACACTTCGACCTATGCCCCCCCCCCTTCAAGATGTTTATGAAAATTAAACGAGCCAGAGGTTCCCTCGCGCCGGAGGCGCCGTGTCACACGACGACGTACAACGCGCCGCACGAACTAGCACGCCGCACGACCAACACATACTTCGACCTATGCCCCCCTTCAAGATGTTTATGAAAATTAAACGAGCCGAAGGCGAGCCGGAGGTTCCCTCGCACCGAAGGCGCCGTGTCACACGACGACGTACAACACGCCTCACGAACCAGCACACCGCACGACCAACACACACTTCGACCTATGCCCCCCCCCCCCTTCAAGATGTTTATGAAAATTAAACGAGCCGAAGGCGAGCCGGAGGTTCCCTTGCGCCGAAGGCCCGTGTCACACGACGACGTACAACGCGCCGCACGATTGAATGATTCTGGAGAGTGCTTTTTTACATTAAAGAGTTACTTTTTTTCTTTACTTGAAAGTTGACATTTGATAGTGTTGGTAGTCCCCGCCCGTAACTACCCCATAAATCTTCATTACCCGGAAATATAATTGGAACAAAAAGGGAATCGGGAAAGGGAAACAGGGAACCAACCGCGCGAGCCGGTATTTTTTTGTGTTTTCGCGCAGAAAGGGAAAACGAAAAATTCAGGTAGTTCAAGGGTCAAACTGTAAAACGCACCAAACCACAAACCGGAAAGAAAAAACCGGAAACCAACCGCGCAACTGGTTTTCCCTTGCGGGAGCGCTCCGCGCGCGACACTTGTCACGCGCGAAGAGATCACGAACCGCTCAAAATCCATGAGTTGGAAAACCTTAAGCCCACCAAACCCCCAATTCGTTGTCCTACATAGCCCTCACCTCGAGCACCAATTAATTTTACTCATATTTATTCAGCCCGCAGCGTCTATTGACCATTTCCACACGCAGTGCGTTAAAAAGAAGTTAAGAAGTTATATGATGTCAGATATTTCTCAACAAAAAAAGTTATGTCGTGTCAGATAGACAGCTCCGGGCGAACAATGGTTGGATGTCTCGCCGTGTGCTCCCCGTCAACGAAGCTGGTGGTAAGGACGTGTCGTCCTTCCATTTCCGCTCTCTGGTCTCTGCGTTTCTTTTCTTGACATCTTCCGTCGATCACCAATCAAATCCAGGTGCTCTGCTCAGACGCCAAAGGCGGTCCATCCAGGCAGCCGCCGCTAAGCTTTGACTGCAGCAAGCATGGCAATGTTTGCCGTTCTGCTGCTGCTGGCAGCGCCGCTGCTTCCACCGGCAGCAGCGCAGCGGCCGCCGGGGTGCCGGCGGCAGTGCGGCAACGTGACCGTCCCCTACCCCTTCGGAATCGGAGCGCGCTGCCACCGTGCCGAGGGCCGTGGGTTCCGGCTGGAGTGCGACGACACGCGCCACCCACCGCGGCTGACCGTGGCCGGCTACGGCCACGAGGTCGTCGCCATCTCGCTCGCCTCTGCCGAGGCCACCGTGCTGCTCAACGCCAGCCGCGCCTGCTACGACCGCGCCTCCGGCTCCGGCCGCGTTCTTGGCCGGCGGGAGTACCCCATGGCCCTCAACGGCAGCGCCTTCCTCTTCTCCTCCATGAAGAGCAAGTTCGTGGCCATCGGCTGCCCGGACCTGGCCTACTTCGTGGACGACGGAGGGTACTACGTGACCGGGTGCATGTCGGTGTGCCGGCCGTCGGAGCGCGCGCTGCCCGGGTCGTGCCGGGGCGGCGACGGCTGCTGCCAGAGCAACATCCCGCTGGGGCTGGCCTCCTACCGCCCGCACGTCCGCAGCTTCGGCCGGCGCCAGCAGCAGCAGGGAGGGACGTTCCTGGCCAACTCCACGGGCTGCGCCTACGCGTTCATGGTGGACGCCTGGTGGTTCTGGTACGCCGGCTCCCACTTCAACAGGACGGGCGACTTCGCCGTGCCCGTCGTGCTGGACTGGGCCATCAGAGGCGCCGGCGCCGGGGGCTCCTGCGCCGCCGTGCGGGAGAACGCCACCGCCTACGCGTGCCGGAGCGCGCACAGCGTGTGCCTGGACTCGACCAACGGCCCGGGGTACGTCTGCAACTGCACCGGCGGCTACGAGGGGAACCCCTATGTCCTCGGCGGCTGCAAAGGTACTAGTCCGACTCCAGTATTACTCTGTTCCCGGAATTCTTGTCTCGTCGATCAGCTCTTGCTCATCGTACTGACGAATTCTATCACACTCGCTCAAACTGAAGATGTGGACGAATGCGCGCGACATGATTTGTACCCGTGCTACGGTGTGTGTACCAACACGCCAGGCAGCTACCTCTGCACATGCCCCAAGGGATGGAGTGGAAACGCTACCGTGCAGGATGGTTGCCACCAACAAGACAAATTCACATTGGCGCTGAAGGCCGTCACAGGTACAACGACATGCTCGAGTCGTCAAGTTTCGTTTCAAAACATGAATTTGACAGAAATTCATGGGTACTTGCAATTGTACATGTGTACTACTAATAAAACAGTTTGTACTAATTATGAACAATTTGTTCAGGTGTAAGCATAGGCGTGTTCCTAGTGATCCTGGTGTGCTTCTGGGGACACCTGAGTCTTCAGAAGAGGAGGATGCTCAGAGCAAAGCAGAGGTTCTTCGAGCAGAACGGTGGCCTCCTCCTGCAGCAGCACCTGGGTTCGCTGGCCAGCTCCGGCGTGGCATTCAAGATCTTTTCCGAGGAGGAGATCAAGAAGGCCACCGGCAATTTCGACGAAGCGCGGGTCCTCGGCCGAGGAGGCAACGGTGTGGTCTACAGGGGCGTCCTCCCCGGCGCCGGCGGCTCCACCACCGTTGCCATCAAGAGGTCTAGGGTGGCCGATGAGAAGCAGCTCAAGGAGTTCTCCAAGGAGATGCTGATCCTCTCGCAGATCAACCACAGGAACGTCGTGAAGCTGCTGGGATGCTGCCTCGAGGTCGAGGTGCCCATGCTCGTCTACGAGTACGTCCCCAACGGCAGCCTCCACCGCTACATCCACGGCGACGGCAAGGGCGAGGCGCCCATGCCGCCGGGGGAGCGCCTTCGCGTCGCCGCCGAGTCGGCGCACGCGCTCGCGTACATGCACTCGTCCGCCTCGCCCCCAATCCTGCACGGCGACGTCAAGTCCGCAAACATCCTGCTCGACGGCGAGCTCACCGCCAAGGTCTCCGACTTCGGCGCGTCAAGGCTCGCGCCCGCCGACGAGGCCCAGGTGGCCACGCTTGTCCAGGGAACCTGCGGGTACCTCGACCCGGAGTATCTGCTCACGTGCCAGCTCACCTGCAAGAGCGACGTGTATAGCTTCGCGGTGGTGCTGCTGGAGCTCCTCACCGGGAGGAAGGCGTTCTGCCCGGACGGCCCCGAGGAGGATGACACCAGCCTCGCATTCTCCTTCGTCATGGCTGTGCAGGGGGGACGACACCGGGAGATCATGGATGGAAATGTCAGGGAGGAGCTCGGGGACGAGGTGATAGACGACGCCGCGGAGCTGGTTATACGGTGCCTGAGCTTGACCGGTGAGGAGAGGCCGACCATGATGGAGGTTGCCGACAAGATCGAGAGGCTGAGAAACTGCGCATGCAGAAACGCAACCGTATAGAAAAAGTATTAGTGGGCAAATGTTTAACTATTCTCTGAATAGTTTTTTTCGAGTAAATAGTTGGGACTTGGGACTGACGGGAACTTGATGGGGTACCCGCGCACCCTATATACGCAAAAAAATTAGTAATTGAAAAAAATTCAAAAAATTCCAAATATTGTTTGGAATCAAAGATGATCAGGTATTGTACTTGTATAAAAAATTTGAACAAGAAATGATTCCGATTAACATCAGGGCAAAAAAGACAAGTTTATGACGGCAATATAGCGTGTATAGTATTTGTATATAGCGTTTTTTTTGCTAAATCTTTGACCCTGGATGCAACGAAGTCATTCTCCGACGAATCTTTTTGTACGACTACAATACTTGATCATGTTTGATACCAAAAAAGATTTGGAATTTTTTGAACTTTTTTGAATTACTAAATTTTTTTTGCATATAGGGTGCGCCGGTTCCCAGCTTCTCCTTCGTATTTTTCGAATTGGGACCAATTAGGCCTCGTTTGGTTCCAGGGTTTCTCGGGGGTTCCCCCGCAGTTTCCCCGGGCTGTAGAACCACGGGCCGAGCTGGCCCAGGGAAATTGAGTTGGTCATTTGGGGGCTGTTTGGTTAGTTCCCATGTCCGCCCTGCCAAATCCTGGGCGCTGTTGGCACGCCAAAAAATTGGCAAGGGATTCGGCCACCCACGTTTCTGCCAATGATTTGGCGCAAGAGCAGCGGGAGGGAGCTGAGGCGGGCCGGCACACCAAAATTTTGGAGGTGATCCAAACAGCCAGCCGAAGCCTGGTCAACGACTGATGTTTTGGCTGGGCAGCTCAAGGCTCCAAACCAAACAGCCTCTTGGACCGCATCTTTCTCGGGGTAACCCTGCCCGAGCCACGTCCTTTTGACACGGGGAGGAAACCCACGACCCCAGAGCTCTGGGAGGAAACCCACGGCTCGAGCGGGACGAGCGAACGACAGCGCCGTCGACCAAGATCCAGCGCCCCCGACCGACTCCGAGCTCCTCCGCCGGCAACAGAAGCGACGACCCTGACCCCTTCTCTCCGGTGCCGAGGATCCAAGCGCCGCTCCTCCTCGGCCTCCAAGCTCCGATCCCCTCATCTGACCCCCCCCCCCCCAAATACATTTTTCTTCAAATCATGCCTTCTTTACAGTGGATAAACTGAAACTAGAATAACCATCTTTTTGCTCTGATGGATCAATTTCTCATTGCTAATATTTATATACATTCTTCTACTCCCTCCGTCCCATAATATAAGAACGTTTTTAACACTAGTGTTAAAAACGTTCTTATATTTTTGGGACAGAGGGAGTAGGATTTACTAGCATAGCCCGCGCGGCGGCACGCCGCGCATGTCGATACGTTGTATCCATATATGGAGTGTGTTTACTATTTATAACTAATGTTACTTGATTAAGATAAAAGAACCATGCACTTAAGAAGATAAATTGAAAAGAGGCATATTTTTGGAAGCATGCATGCTACAATACACATTAATACATCTCTAATAAGTTTCATTTATTCTTGCTATGCCATTCTTTAAGACAAGGATATGCCATGATGGTAACTTCCTTTCATTAATTTCAGTATATGAAGGCACTTATTTAAAAAAAATATGACAAGGCACCATTAGCCGAGGGAGTGTTATATAAGTAGTTAACATGATAGAGTTCATACATGGGGCAAACAATGTGCATGAACCTATGCCTGAATCAGTAATTTATGAGCATATATATACTTAAGCTATACATCAAGTTAATGTTTGTGTATATTGGAGGCGCCAATTTTTATGTATACGAAAGAATACCAATAGGTACTCCCATCTGTTGCAGTTTTTTTGTTTGATTGGTGACTAACTTGTATTCATGACATAGCAATTGATAAACATTTTCTCAGCCTTAGCCAGGCAAAAGTAGACACATTTCACTGAGCTTTTAGACTGGTCATTATCTTATACAACATTAAGAGGAAAAAACATATACAACAATAAGAAACATAGCTAGTGCGATGGGAATACGCCACACAAAGAAAAAGCACAGTGATTGTAGTATAAACCAAGTAGACCGTGCATACAAATCTTCATTCATGAGCTAAGTTTTTTTCTCTCCAAAATATGCACTGGAATAGAAAAGTAAGCTTTCGAAATCATATACTGGGAGAAAAATGTAAGATGTCTGTGTAAAGTTGGTGTGCTGCAGAAAAGAATGAATACTGAAAATGACTACTCACAACAACACAATGCATTATCGTGTTGACATGGTAAGCATTTTAACAGCTAAAACATGACAGTACAAACTTTACATTTCTCATATGAGTAAAATCTGGCTCAACCTGAACCTAAAATATGCAGCAGGTCAAGAGAGCCATTAAAATACATCGTGTTGTTTAGCTTCACTAAAAATAGATTGTAAATACCTTGCCATTGCTTGCGTTTTTTAACCCTTAAGGTTCTTATTATGTAAGTTAATAGTGTGTCATTCAAATTCATCACAGATTGATGCCTGCATAAAACAAATATGAGAAGCGGATAAAACCATATCTTTAATTGATGCATGCATATAACAAATATGAGAAGGGGCAAACCCATATTGTTTAGTATTGATGCCGGCATACTACAAATATAAGAAGGGGGTAAAACCATACTGTTTAGTAAGTATACATAATTGGTGAAAAATAAGTTTACAATATAAATCTTGAAAATAAACAGTTTTCTCTGGAATTGCTCCATGGACCTTGAACCACAAATTGTTCTTAGGGAATACATTACTTTAAGAGATATATAACACCAATTGTAACTAATTCTCTTCCAATCCTGGTCATCTCAAAGAGCATATCATCACAAATCAACAAATGGTGCAACTGATTCTCTTCCAATCCTGGTCATCTCAAAGAGCATATCATCACAAATTAACAAATGGTGCAAGTGACACATGGAACCAAGAAAAATATAATCCACACCAGAGCAAAGCAATCAAAGTAGTTGTAGAATTGCACATAGAGAACATCTATACTGCATGGTTCAGTTATTAATTTAGTCAAGTGACACGTATGTTAGTAAAGCATAAAAGGCAACTACTATCAGAAAAGCATGTAAATTGTGGGCACATCAGAGGAAAACCACATATTGATCGATATCAAATTAAATGTAATACAATATAAGATAAAAGTTTACACTGTCTAGGTCCGGCCAGCATTGCTGCTTGCACTTGAATCACGGAGAAACAATACACGGTTTCAGGATGGATTGAACAATGCATCAGGGTTCAAAAGCTTGTTTTGTTGCCTGACGCTACGAGAGCCATTATGATGAGCTCTAGAGAACTTTAAAAAAATATTCTCCATGTTTGCGTGCCATGGCATACTTAGAAGGCAAATAGTACAAAGTATAGGCACATGTAATTATAGTTAATATGATTTAGTGATCTAAAAGGTCTTATATTTTTTTTACACAGGGAGTATATGTGTATGAATTATGAACACTTAGTAAAGTCCTTTAGAAGATCCACTGCAAAAAGAACATTTTCTAGAAGAGGCCATTCCATGATTAGCAATCCTATATAGAGTGAAACAGTAGGATAAAATTCAAACTATATAATGGATAGTAATTATTCTCTATAGAGCGTGGCATTAAGATGTAAAGTGGGAGATGATTTTTTCAGACGCAAACGTTCAAAGAGAAAGAAATATAACACATCGATAATCATTCCCATGAAAACTACCAATACATGACTGGGAGGGAGCCCGCTGGGCTACTTGTTTAGCATGGATTGAAAAGGACACCGATCCAAAAGTGTATTCTGTGCACTCGCGGTGAGCCAGACTAAATAATCATCTCTCCATCCAATAAAATACTGACTCTGACAACTAAGCAAAAACCCTACTCCTGCAAGGAAAGGGAGAAGCTAAACTGATGCGGAAAAAAAGCCAAACTGCCGACCAAAATTAGAGATGATCAGATCACAAACAGAGCACCCGCTGAACAAACCCAAAACTTACCACAGTGGCACCGTCTATATGTGGAAACGCTTTCCACACCGGCAACAAACATATCGCACTCCAGCTCCAGCTCCAGGTCCACAGTAATATGCAAGCTAGCATCCAGCTTTTGCCACGGTTACACTACATGCAAGCATCCAGCTCCAGCTCGCTCTTCTGCTCCTACATATCCTTTGGCCAGCGGTGACTACAGTGAGGTGCTTGTGTTGTGGTCTCTCTGCTCGCGTGCTCCTGATATTCTCTCCATGGTGCTCCATCTTCTTCATTCCGGCCGAGTGCACCACGCCCGAGGGTACTCCATTACCGCTGCTCGCCGTATTACAACCCTCTCAGCCGGTTGGAGGGGGCGGCGTATGGGGCGCGAGGATCAGCGCATGGGGTGTGGCCGTGGGGGAGCCGCGTGCAAGGAGCCTAGGCGGCGGCGGTGCGGCCCGGCCGTCGACGTTGTAGAGCGGCGAGGAGACTTCGGCAGACCCCGTAGGTGTTGACGGCAGCGGGCAGAATTCCAGTCGTAGCGGCATGGAGAGGGTCAAACTTACGTACTCTCGTGGTCGCCTGGACGCTCCTGTTCGAGCCGCTCCGCCGGCGACCGAACGCTTCAAGACGCATCCTCGAGCTTAGTTGACTCGCACCGTCTTGAACGGAGAAACGACGCAAGGCAATGACAGAGAGAGGTCGTGCCCATGCGGGCCTTGCGAGAGGTGGACCTCCAGTCGCCGCGGACGGAGGCAGCTTCCAGAGTGATGGTGGCGTGATTATTCCTACGGAGAGCCGCAGCTGCAACTCCAGCAAGCCACAGTGAAGACGTGCCGGGGACGACCGGTCGCAGCAGACGCCTACTCGGCTAGATAACATGCGGCTGCTCCGTCGTGCCTTCCCAGCTCTTGGAAGGATGAATCATGCACTTGATACAAACGGAAGAAGAGAAACAAACCCCGCAGATCACCTGGAAAATCAAGAGAAGGAGGGCCTATTTATAATGCGCAGATAGCTAGAAGAAGGAAACAGAGGTTTCTGCTCCGGTGCTCCCCCCCGGGCTGAACGCGAGGGGGAGAAACACAAGGACGGCTGGGATCTGTCAAAAACGATTCGTGAAGAGGGGCATGATTGTCTTTTTATGCCCGCGGAGAGCGCGGGTACAGCCCTGTACAAGCCCGCACCGGCCCGATTACTTTTGTACAGTGAGGTATACATGTATTGTACGTGGGCGTATCGTTTTCCCTTGTCACGTGCGGCGGTCGTATGCGTGGGCGTTTCGTTTTCCCTCATCACGTGCGGCGGTCGTGGGCTAGCCACGCGGCGCACGATAACTTCCAAAAACGTCACATCCTATAAAGAGGGAGGGGAACCACCACCGGCCGCATCGCCCCCACCATTTCCCCCCAAATCGGCTCACTCCCTCTCTCCTTGCCGCATCGTCTCCCCCTCGTCTCCATTGCCCCGCCACCGCACATACTCGCTCAACCCCACCGCCTCCCTCTCTCCGGTGGGTTCTCTTAGGCTTCGATGGCGCAAGGTGGTGGCGCTGCCGCCGCTGCGCACGGAGTTGCGGTCGAGGCCGCGAACACCGCGGCAGATGCCGTCCAAGAAGTGGCCGCCGTCGGCGGTGCGGGAGATGCTGCACCCGCAGTCGCTGGATCGGTCGCTGCGGCGGCGGATCTGGTGGAGCAGGGGGTGGTGGGCTCGGACTCCGTCGTGCCGGACCTGGTGGTGACGGCGTCTGGCGGCGCACTGGATGCAGGTGCGGAGGCGAGCGACAAGCAGGTGGTGGATGTGGTAATGCTTCTCGTTCCCCTCCTCTCATAGTTGTAGTTGATAAGCATAAGATTTAGTAGAAAGTTTTTTTTTTAATTGTAGATCTGTGATTGAATGCGGCACCCCCTTCTGCTTGTTAGGGTTTTTTGATTGAATGGGGAACCCCATTTGAGAGTTAGGGTTTTTTGTAGTTGATTCGTGGTTGAATGCTAGAGAGATCATAATGAGAATTAGGTATTTTATATTGGAATCTGAATTGCCTCATGTGTTCAGATTTTGTTATGTGCTGTATATGTTGTTAGATTTGATTTGCATATTCCCTAGTTGATATTGTACAAATGAGGTTAAAATCCTACTTCGTTCATTTGAAGTATATCAATTAATTGTTGAAATGAACGCAGTATGTTTAACTAGTGCACAATTTTAAAATAGTTAGGAGCTTCACTTCATTATCCATAAACTCAAATTGTAGGTAGGTTTATTTTTGATCTGTAGGATTCCTGTACTTATAAAGTGTACCATAAGTAGGTTTGCTAGACATGCAACTATGCCAGATGACCAACTCATATTAAATTGTTGCTGCATAACTCCATGCATGAATGTCATATGAATCATCCAGTAGATGTAGTAGATAGGGTTTTTTAATTAGATGTTTAGTTAGGGTATTCTTGTATTGGATTCATTTTTAGCCAGTTATATGGTGGACCTATGATTGAATCATCCAGTAGATGTAGTAGTTATGGTTTTTAAATTAGTTGATTAGTTAAGGTTTATTGTATTATTCATGTATAGACAGTTATATAGATTCTGTGATTGAATGTGTAGTAGATGTAATAGTTAGTGTTTCTTAATTAGATGTTTAGTTAGGTTTCTTCTGTATTAGATTCATATATAGGTAGAGATAAATGTAATTAAATGGTGTGACTTAATGATGCAGTAGAAGTAAGAGTTACGATATTTTAATTAGATGTATGAGTTAGTGTTATTTGTAGTGGATTCATTTATATCCAATGATATATGTAAGTAAATTTTGTGATTCAATGTTCCAGTGGATCTAGGAGTTAGTGTTTTTTAATTAGATGCTAGAGTTAGGGTATTATAATTAGATGTAGGAGTTAGGCTTCACCATTTCACTTATTCTGACTTATGAGTGATCATTGAGAACTGCTCTGAACTAAATATTTATTAAGATTTACAAATGAAATGAAAACCTGACATGTTTGTGAAGTTATATATAAAGGTCCTATTTGCATTGTCTGTCAAAAACTGCTATATCATGGGTTAATAAGAGAGGAATGATATTCATTTATACCTTCCTATGCATGTTCAAAAGCAAAAACTAAAGTTGTATGTCCATATGAATGAGCTTGTATTTTCATAAGCTAATTGTTTAGTATGTATATAGCTTCATATATAGTGTATGAAATATAGTTAGGAGCTTTCCATCATTATGCAAAATCAACTTGTTTGTCATGACATTAATTGAAGTGCAATTCAATTCCTTGTAAATGACTAGCTTGGTTGACAATATAGCAGAAGGAGGATCTAGTTGGCCAGAAGAGGAAGTGGGACTCATCTGGCTACTACCCTTATGACAGTGATGAGGATGAGCCGTACGAGGTAAGGCCTAGCTGAAATGTTATTTGTGCATTGACTTAGTGTTAGATGTTTATATTATTTGAATGCATAATGTATTAATGTCAGTCATTAATGTGTGCAGTATGAATCTGTAGATGATGTGGTCGAGGGGAACGTCAAGTCCTTTGAAGAGAAGGAGGTGCTGAAGATCAGGGCCCAAGGAGCTGCTAGGTACTACAACTGGAGGTCAGACAAGTACCGGTGCCCCTACTGCAGCAGACCCAAGCCCAGGTCTGGGTTGCTGGAGCATCTGATGGAGCATTGCCGGGCTACATCAATCTCCAGTCATGATTACAAGATCATTGGTCAGCATGCTGCCCTCCTGAAGGTCCTGAGAATGTAGAATGAAGTTGCCCTAGACCCTCGTTGTCGTATGATGTAGGAAGGCTGAGTCCTTTTGGTGAACTTTGTGTGGTATTCTGATGGTGGAAACTTGTAGTGGTAATTTAGTATGAACTTTATCTAAGTGCAGTACTGTGATGTGCGGTCCAAACATATCTAATATGGTAGTGGTCTGCATCAGCAAGTGTGCTGTGTGGATGCTGCTATCTATGGCAGTAGTATATATTTCTATCTATATTTGTGTCCCTTAAATTTGCCATTATGGTTGCTTAGATGTATGATTTTCTTGAATTTAGTTGCTGCAATGATCAGACATGCCGCATCAGTGTTGCTTCACTGATCACGCATGCTGCAAACACTTCCCATGATGTGGCAATGGTGCAATAAATTCCCATGGTGTGGCCATGTGCAACATGCTCTGCCCATAAGCAAATCGGACCAAATGTAAAACTTTGCGTTAAGTAAATTAATGTTTTGTATTGAAGTAAGTGGAAATTGTTCGTCGACACATATGACATCTTTCCTTCATTTGAGTAAGCAAAAATAGCAAATACTCCACCATGTATATGATCAAATATTCCAGTAACTGAACACATATTCCTTCATTTCATGAAATATTAGAAAAAGTAGTTAAAGATGGTGTGTGTGTGTGTGTGTGTGCAAAAAACAATTTTTTAATAAAGGTATAATGATTATTTTTAACATGAAGGAGTTTTTTCATGAATTTCAAGTTGATTATATGTAATATGAAAGATCTCCTTTCGTACAATTTATAGTGGCTCCGTGAAGCCGCATGTTTCGAACCGGCATTGGGCAGGGCATAAAAAATTCAGGAAAAATTCAAAAATTGTGACCCAAATTTTCTTGTAGATGGTGACCCAGATGTGCCAAACATGGCTATGAAAGAAAATTTGAGAAAATAATACTTTAGAATGCCCCCTTGAGGTATAGACCGATGGTTTGACCAGTCAGTCTAGAGGGCAGTATAAATTAATAAAAAAATTCAAAAAAATATAAAACCTTGGAAAACTATCTTTGTTTTTGCAAGAGATCATGTGTGCCAAAATATAGGTGATTTGGAGGTGGTCGAAAAAATCATCGCATTCCGGAGGGGCCATTTGGTCTAACTTAAGCCAGTTTTTGAACATACGTGATTTTCTCCACCACCTCCAAATCACCCAAATTTTCTTGTAGATGGTGACCCAGATGTGCCAAACCTGGCTATGAAAGAAAATTTGAGAAAATAATAATTTATAATGCCCCCTTGAGGTATAGACCGATGGTTTGACCAGTCAGTCTAGAGGGTAGTATAAATTAATAAAAAATTCAAAAAAAATATAAAACCTTGGAAAACTAGCTTTGTTTGTGCAAGAGATCATGTGTGCCAAAATATAGGTGATTTGGAGGTGGTCGAAAAAATCATCGCATTCCGGAGGGGCCATTTGGTCTAACTTAAGCCAGTTTTTGAACATACGTGATTTTTTCCACCACCTCCAAATCACCCAAATTTTCTTGTAGATGGTGACCCAGATGTGCCAAACATGGCTATAAAAGAAAATTTGAGAAAATAATACTTTAGAATGCCCCCTTGAGGTAAAGACCGATGGTTTGACCAGTCAGTCTAGAGGGCAGTATAAATTAATAAAAAATTCAAAAAAATATAAAACCTTGGAAAACTAGCTTTGTTTGTGCAAGAGATCATGTGTGCAAAATATAGGTGATTTGGAGGTGGTCGAAAAAATCATCGCATTCCGGAGGGGCCATTTGGTCTTAACTTAAGCCAGTTTTTGAACATACGTGATTTTTTCCACCACCTCCAAATCACCCAAATTTTCTTGTAGATGGTGACCCAGATGTGCCAAACATGGCTATGAATTTTTTTTTGAGAAAATAATACTTTAGAATGCCCCCTTGAGGTATAGACCGATGGTTTGACCAATCAGTCTAGAGGGCAGTATAAATTAATAAAAAATTCAAAAAAATATAAAACCTTGGAAAACTAGCTTTTTTTGTGCAAGAGATCATGTGTGCCAAAATATAGGTGATTTGGAGGTGGTCGAAAAAATCATCGCATTCCGGAGGGGCCATTTGGTCTAACTTAAGCCAGTTTTTGAACATACGTGATTTTTTCCACCACCTCCAAATCACCCAAATCTTCTTGTAGATGGTGACCTAGATGTGCCAAACATGGCTATGAAAGAAAATTTGAGAAAATAATACTTTAGAATGCCCCCTTGAGGTATAGACCGATGGTTTGACCAGTCAGTTTAGAGGGCAGTATAAATTAATAAAAAATTCAAAAAAATATAAAACCTTGGAAAACTAGATTTGTTTGTGCAAGAGATCATGTGTGCCAAAATATAGGTGATTTGGAGGTGGTCGAAAAAATCATCGCATTCCGGAGGGGCCATTTGGTCTAACTTGTTTGCAAAATTTGACATGTGACATATGCAAAAAAATTGACATGTATATATATATTTTAGTTTTATCTTTGAATTTTTTTTAAATCGCATATATATATTTCTGTATTAATTGTTCTGACAGTTAGAAAATTCATGAATGTGCGAAAAATTGTTGTGTTATATTCTTTTATGAGGTGATTTGAAGAACAACAAATAATGGTGACAAATGCAAAAAGTGAAATATGACCTAAAAAAGCCCGCCTACTAGCTGCATACTACACAATTCAACGGCCAGCATAGAGGACTAGCAAACCGAATCATTTATTGGGCCAGGATGGAGGCCCGCCAGATTGTGACAATAGGCAGCTAGTAGGCCCCACTGGGCAGGGACGGACGGGATTAGGCATGTGCTGCCCGCTTTAGAAAGGAACTCGAAAGGGGAAGCTCAGCCTGGTATATAAACCGGTGCGAACTCCCCTCGCTTGGCGAGGTGGGACTAAACTCCCAGCACCGCTGGGATGTGCCAGGCGCGACGCTCGCTTGGGCCTAATTCGGGTGGGCCGTCGCAGGCCAGCCTCACCCGCGCGCAGATTATTACCACATTTAAAACCGAGCTGCTTCAATGTGTTATATTTCACTTATTCAATGTGTATGAAAAATTAATGTCTTATATTTCACTTATTCATTTAAATATTTATTTTCTTTTCATCTATACAATAATTTAAAATCTAATATATTTTTACTCCTTCAGTTATTCTCGCACTATTAAAATTCAAAAAATGCAATATAATATGTTTCATCTTTATTATTATATATCTTTTCTGTTTTCTATTTCAAAAAAGGTATATCAAATATATTTTTTCTTTGTTATTTCTTCTTAGAGTTTTAAAATTGAATTATATGTTTTGTATTTTATTTCTTATTATAGTTGTAAAAATCAAAATTCCATGAATGTATGTTGTCTTCTATTTCACTTCTTAAATATAATTTTCATTCTATTTTCAAAATTACATTCGGTTGAGTCCAGAAAAACAACGTCCTTCGGGCTCCCCCTCCGGCAGACCCGAATGATGGTGATTGCACATGTGGTATTTGCTGAGCTGCATGAAATGACACCAAACTTTGGCACCATGTGAGGATGCCCAATGTAGGCCCCCATGCAACATGTGAGCCATTCCTGACACCGAACGAACGTTGCGTCACGTCCGGGCAGTGTTTGGGGTTCTTTTCGCCGGCAAAATCCTAGTAAATGCACCGAGTGTCAGAAATCGATGAGAATTGGCGTGCATGATGTCCATGGTCATCCCATTGTGTGGAAAAAATTTAGGGCCATTTGGTTGAGTCCAGAAAAACAACGTCCTTCGGGCTCCCCCTCCGGCAGACCCGAATGATGGTGATTGCACATGTGGTATGTGCTGAGCTGCATGAAATGACACCAAACTTTGGCACCATGTGAGGATGACCAATGTAGGCCCCCATGCAACATGTGAGCCATTCCTGACACCGAACGAACGTTGCGTCACGTCCGGGCAGCGTTTCGGGTTCTTTTCACCGGCAAAATCCTAGTAAATGCATCGAGTGTCGGAAATCGATGAGAATTGGCGTGCATGATGTCCATGGTCATCCCATTGTGTGGAAAAAATTTAGGGCCATTTGGTTGAGCCAAGAAAAACAACGTCCTTCGGGCTCCCCCTCCGGCAGACCCGAATGATGGTGATTGCACATGTGGTATGTGCTGAGCTGCATGAAATGACACCAAACTTTGGCACCATGTGAGGATGCCCAATGTAGGCCCCCATGCAACATGTGAGCCATTCCTGACACCGAACGAACGTTGCGTCACGTCCGGGCAGCGTTTCGGGTTCTTTTCGCCGGCAAAATCCTAGTAAATGCATCGAGTGTCGGAAATCGATGAGAATTGGCATGCATGATGTCCATGGTCATCCCATTGTGTGAAAAAATTTAGGGCCATTTGGTTGACTTCAAATAATTATTTGCTATCAAAATTTTGTAATATGAAAAAGAAAAGAAAAAAAAGTACATGAAACGAGCCCCTCGTCGCTCAAAGAGAGGAGCACCTGCGATTTGTTACACAATTCCCGGATCGGACTCTACAAAAAAACTCGAGCGTGGGAAGCCTATCCCTTTAATTTAGGAGCACGTACTGCCTCTCCTCAACCAAGGAAGGCAAAGATCACGGACGTACTTTCCCTGGTGGTTACGACGACCTAGGAGATCCTCCTCCTCCTATATAGTCTCGGCATCGTCTTTCATGTCGTCTACGACGGCTCCTACCGCTGAGTCGACGACAGCTGCGTCCCTAGCATCGGCCCAACTCCACCAAGATCGTCGAGAACATCCAGATCGTCAGCGCGTGCTGGCCGTCGTGGACGAACTGCGTCCACGTTACAACGCCGACAACTTCCATCTTCATCGACCGATCCAGTATGTTGGCAACCGCACCGCATCCATGATGCTTTTCTTTGTGCGTGTGTTAGATTCGATAAGACTAAGATTAATTAGCGCATAATCTTCGCATTACATCTGTTGGAGTAGATGTATTTTGTTTGTGCGTGTATTAGATTAGATAAGCCTATGACACTAGATTTGTTTGTGTGTGTATTAGATTAGATAGCCCTACGATTGCAAATTAGTTTCTGCATGTTGTTTGTTGTCTTTCACTTGTAGGTTGGATTGATGAATAAACAATAATTTTAAATCAGTGTTAGTTATAGCATAGTCACTTTAAGTTATAGCAATCCCCTAAGACATCCATGTTTCAACTATGAGACGCCCACTAATAATGTATGTGTTGCATCTTTATTTGATGCATGTTCCAGTATGCATAATTTGGTTTTTTCTTCTCGATTTACTGTTAATTAGGCACTGTCACCGATTCTTATATCTAATTGTACAGTAACATATGAAAATAAATGATTAGATAAATAATGTTACTTTTGATTATGAAACTAATTGGTTAAATAAGTACTTGTTAAACTGTCATTTTATGTGTTGCACGTGTCTCTGCTGATTGTTTCAGTATGGATAAATTATGTTCTATAGTTTTCTATATAATGTGGGATAGTGTATTCCATTATTATGTTTTATTCAATAATATGTTAGGAAAAAAGTTGATTACATAATTTATGGTACTGTAACCATGTATGCTTTTTTAACAGGATGGATGAACTAAACGGTGAAATTGTTTGCGCCATAGAAAAATGGTGCAAACTTATTGCCGGTCTATCTTCCGGTCAACGTGCCGCACTTGCCGAAACACCACTCCGTAGCATGCTTCAGATACCTTCGTTGAAGATGCGCACACTGCTGATCCGGTACATGGTTGAGATTTTTTATCCTAGCAAGGGCAGATTTATTGTACAAGACTTGGTTGGCGAAGTGTCTCTCGGTCCCGTGGATGTTGAGTGCATCTTGGCCTTGGAGAACCACAGACTGTCGGCAGAAGGTATTCTCGATGAGGAAGGTGAGGATGTTAAAGATCGAGTGCCGCCTCAATTCCTGAGCAAGACCACAGGTAACATAGTCATCGACGATCTGATTGTGGACATCACAAAAACAAAATCTGTCGACGACGATTTCCTCCGGAGAGTTGTCCTCGTGTTGCTTGGAACAGTTCTTGCTCCCCTGTCGAGCAAGACTGTACCAAAGCAATATTACGCATTGGTGGAGGATGTGAAGCGTATATCCAAGATTAATTGGAATGCATTCACCCTCCGGGTTCTGCTGGACTGCCTTCGCAACGTGAGGAAAGGCAAACACCTCCGCCAATGGCCGAGAGGGAACTTGGCTCTCCTGCAGGTACACCTTTCAGACTTGTACCATTGCAAAAAAAATATGATTGCTAATTTAACTGTTGTATAGTACTAACTGTAATTTTTCATATTCATGCAGTACCTGTACTGGGAGAAGGTTCAGCCTCTGGAAGGTGAATGCGCATTCAATCCTAGCTTGTCATTGGAACCTCTAATGAGAAATTGGACTGAAGCTGCAGCCTCAAGGAGAGACAAGTTAATTTGATTATGACCACGGACGTGGCCGTGGTAACATCAAGGTAATTCATTACGTTGGGTACTTATTAAATCTTTTATTTAACATAATTAGTTGTATTAATATTTGTATTGATCACATAAACTTTTATTTCACATGCAGATTGAAGACAACATAACCAAGGAGTATAGGGCGTAGGAGCGCAAAGTACCCGAACCAGAAAAGCCAAAAATGAAGCCCGCCGTTGGTGCGGCAAAGAAGTCCAAGTTAGCCTCAAACGCGGACGAGATGATGAACCTCATCATGAAGCGTTGTATGGATTACATACGCAGCCAAATGAAGGAAATACCGGAACAAGTAGCTGAGGTGACACACCCTTAATTCTATGTTTACAACATTTTCGAAGTTGCAAAACCATGCCGACATTAATTAATATTTTTTATGTAATGCAGAGATTGTTAGAGAAGTTGAACCAAAATGGTGTGATGTACAAGCCAGCGGCTGCTGCGGCTTCCGGCAACAACGATGCAGACCTAGAAGTGGATTCCTTTGAGAATGGTCCGCCAGAAAAAAAAAAGAATTCGTGTACAAGGATGACTCTGACGGTCTAGAGCCGGTGATTGATTTGACACAGCCTGACGAGCCTGTTGTCAACAAGAACAACAATGATGAGGTAGTATGTTTTCATTTATTTGTCTTCATTTATCTCAATTATGCATCTTCATTTTCGTTAACTGAACCTATCACATTATTTCTTTGTTAACCAGAAAACACCTGCCAAGTTAAATGTTGACAAGACAACGGAGTGCGGCGCAACACCGGAGAACCCTTGGATTGTAGGTAATTCTCCTCGAGCAGAATCGTCCGACATTGACATTTCTGCAAGTTCTATCGACAGGTGGTGGGTAGGAGCAAGGGTAAAAAGTCTGCAGCAACCGCAAAAGAAGACGATGTTATATCCGGGAAGCGCCGACGGACTGTTTCCAAGAAATTTGAATCCACCTTTAAACTTGACAAGCCCAGCAAGCGAAGCGCTCGTGGTACTAAGCCATCTGGCAACACTACCACAACTAGAGGTACCGTTAGTAGCTATCTTAGTGCTTAATTTACTACCATTTCATGTACTCACCGTTCGTGATGTTCGTAATTTATCATGCAGCTCTGTTTAGTAACAATGACGTGGAAGGCTCTGGTAAGGACGATCTCACACCGGAACTCATTGATGCTGCTATTACGTTTGTGGAGGCAGCTGCTCGGTCTGAGAAGAATATGAATAAAAGAGTTTACTACAATGAACGTGGGACCTCTGTGACTGTGGAGAGTATACGACCGGTACTTGAGCATACATGGCTGGCGGATGACGTAAGATCTATTACCATGTCCTGCTATTTAAGTGCATAATCTAGGTGTCACCTATCAAAATAAGATGTTCTATTATTTTACGCAGATTATCGATGCTTATCAGACACATTTGGCTCTGCGGGTTGGTCATGATCGGCACCTCTGTCCAGCCTGGAGGTCCAAATACCTTGTTGATCGTGCTAAGGCACGAGACAACCCTGAACCGTCGACATACAACATGGATAGTGCGTTGAGCAGAGCTGGAGCGGTACGTAGGGTTCTGGACGAGTATACCGTCCGTGATAAGGTACGATATGTTCTTACTAGTTCATTAACACTCATTTCAACAAGCATAATTGCATCTGATTACAAATGTGTTCCAAATTTTAGTCGTTTATCTTGTTGAACGTCGGCAATACACACTGGATCACCGTGGTGATGCACAACCGCAAGAAAGAATTCCGAGTTTTTGATTCGCTCTATCCTCTCAAGTTCTCTCTCGACACTGTGAAAGCACTGGTACTGTACCCAACATTGAGCATATTCTTCATATGAAATGTCATATGGTTTCTCACTACTAATTTATTTCAAATAGCGACTAGCAATAGCAATTGATATGGGAGAGGCAAACCGTATTACACCTGGCAAATATCCAGACGTCACTAAGTGGCCTATCTTACCTCAGATCGACATGCCACAACAAGAGGACGGGTGAGTTACGGTTCATCATTTTCTACTTACGAAATACATGTTGGTGTGCATGGTGACTAATGTTTGCATATATATTAGGAACTCTTGTGGCCTTTTTGTGATTGAAGTTATGGAGCATTGGGACGGGGATCGATGGACCACCTATTTTACCCAGGTAATTTATCCTCTCTTTTCGTACACTTGTACAATTGTCGTATAATACCAACTTCTATTCATTAAACATTGTTCTCAAAATTGCAAGCCACGGTTAATGCAAGGAGAAGGCGTCTCGTCGCCGAGTTGGTTCTCTCACCTACCAACACGCTCGAATGTGTGAAGAACAAAATCCGCGACATCGCAAAGAAAAGCAAGGCGTGAAGACATCATACATGATTCAAGATTCTAGTTTTAGTCGTTTGTTTTAAGTCCGGAAGCACGTTTCCCGGCATGGAGAACTTTGATTTTCAATCATTCATGTAATAAGTACGATACCATGGATTTTGTGTGGATTTTTGGTCGCTCACACATACTTGTGTATGTGTAATACAGTCAAACTATACGTTTCATACCAATAAATTTTTGCTTCCCTTCATTTATTCTACCTTAATGTATTTTGCTGCTGTGTTCATTCTTTTCTTCCATGATAAATTCCTTTTTGTTTGCCTGAGAATCAACCTCGGCTGTCGTGCCATCCGGTGTGGGATCCCGCGCCCGAGACAATGACAGATCCGGTCCCCGCGCGGGCGACCCAGTCGACGAGCGCCACTTGGCGCGGGGCGACGCGCCAGGTCCGGACCCGCCCGACCGCTCGGTGGAGACAGCCCGCGTGTCGGACGCAGACGGGCCACCCGTGGATCCTGCGGTTGGTGGAGTAGGCAGATCCGCCTGGGATCCCGTGCGCATGATTGCCGCTGGATCTCTCGGGATCGGCGTCCGCAGGTGGATCTTCCTCCTCTCTTGAGACTCCCTCGGCGTTATCTGTTGCTTCAAATCATGTTGCACAGTTCTTTTTTGCTATATTTTGGTTAGCCGTTTCCTTTTCTACATCAGGAAGATCAGGATCATTAGCACCATCAATCACATGATCAACTACTCTTTCGCCCCCTTGATCAGTACGATTTAGATGCAGGTTAAACAACTAGCCACCAACGTCATTCAACATGTATGAAGAAATGGTGGGTTTCTACTCTAAACAACTAGCCACCACTAACCTATTTCTCTTAACATGCAAGTTTGCTACCTCGTCATTCAACATGTATGAAGAAAGGTCCACTACAACATGCAAACAAAAGATTCCCGCAACAACATGTACATGTTACACGTAACCATTTCTCTATGAATATATTGCAAAACATTCCCGCAACAACATGCCGGGTATCGTCTAGTTTTCTAATATAATATCATGTATCATGTATGCAGTAACACATTGTAAACACCTCACTATTAGATCACTGGATTCATCCAAACATAACTCTAGCAACTGTTCTACTCTTCTTCGCCCACAACGCTTCTGCACACGATAACAGGATAAGTTAATGAATGACAAATTAAAAACAATTTCAACCTATAATGCGTACAAAAACTTACTTCTGATTTAGTTTGCATTTCTTGCTGCGTTTAGTGTGCCCTAGCAATTTGCATGCACCGCACCTGATTCTGATCTCGTCGTACGAAAGTGGCCTACCATTTTTCGACATAGGGCGGTTCTCATCTACCTTAGTTGCACCTTTCGTTGATACTTTAATATGATCTTGAACTTGAACTATGTTGCCTTCACCGTCGTCTACATATTCAATTGCACAAGTACTAAGATCAGCCGTTTTCTTACTCAAATTTTCCTTTAGCTGATCATACTCATGGCTCTTAGCTATCACGGACTTCAAACTCTCCTGTAACTGATCCCACAAAGCTGGGTGTTTGCATGCTGCATGCATAGCTTCTGAAGCCAGCACACTGACCTGGCTATATTTCATTATTTCAGCTGCTCCAGTCCATCCAAATCCCAACAGATCACTTGTGCGCCTCGCGGGCAGTCCCAACCTTGCAGCCGCCAATTTTCTTAAGATCAGCTTGCAACATATAGAAGTTTGCTGGAGTGAAGACGTGAGAAGCAGCTATCTCAAGTTCCCTCGAGCTAGTAACTGCCACAGGTACACTCTGTGAGGCCGTGCAATCATCTCGTGCCTCATTCTCACGGATACGTACAACGGCGTTCTCATAGTGCAAAATCATATCCACCAGGGTCATTTCACCGTCTAGGTGGAGGTGAAGGCATGAGTTTAGACTTTCACTCCTCTGGTTGCTTTTCATGCCAAGCCAAAAACCCTCTGTCAGATAAGCCGCGGCCCACAGTCTCCTCTTCTTATACATCCGTCTCAACCATGTTACTGTTTTTTCCGACTGCCATCTTTTGGAAAACGCATGCCATCTCTCCTCAAACGTGGCCGTGGACGTGATGTAGTACAGAAGAGTTCGGAACTCCTTCAAGGACTTGTGACTGAGGTGAACCTTCATATTTTTTTATATGCCACGTACATATACGGTGCCACACGTCTGGCAAGACTTGGCGAATTGCCTTGATCATCGCAGCGTCGGCATCCGTGATAACACTCTTCGGCATCTTTTGACACATAGACCTCAAAAAAGTCTCCAGCAGCCACACATATGTCTCTTCGGTCTTGTCCGAAACTATGGCACAAGCAAAAACAGTGGTCTTCCGGTGATGGTTAAGACCAACAAAGGGTATGAATGGCATACCATACCGGTTCATCTTGTACGTGCTGTCAAATACAAGCACGTCGCCGAAGTCCTCATAGTCATGACGAGACTGGGAGTCACACCAGAACATCCTATTCATATGTCCTTTCTTGTCTAGCTTGTACTCGAAAAAAAGCTAGGATCCCTCTGTTTCCTACTGGCCATGATGCCTATGACTGTGGCAGCATCACCTTTTGAAAGCAGCTTCCTCTTCTCCCTGGCACAAAGGTTGTATATTTCACGCCTCGTAAAACCAACACCGCCATACCATACATGTTTGCTGATGCACGAATCCATCATGTTGTGAATTCTAATCCCTGCAGCTCCCATGGACAGTATCTCAGCTCTCTGGTACTCTCTGATTTTTCTGTGGGACCAAAGAAAAGGTATCTCGTCCGGTCCTGCCAAGATATGGCTATGCTTGTCCTCAAAACTATCAACATACCAAACCCCACGCTTTTGGTCAAGCTTCACGCTCAGGTGTGCTTCGCAGTGGCAGCGTGTCTCGGGTCTGAGCCTACGGCTGTGTCCTTCCTCGGTTAGCAACCTGCTATCACGTTTTCCTTGTCTGGAACAAACAAACCGCCTATAACGCATAAGACGTGACTTGGTTTTGGTATACATGATCTTATTCTTTCTAATGCTGAAACCATTTTCTCTAGCATAGCTGTTGTAGAAATCATACGCAGCTTCATGAGACGTAAAAGTCTTTTGTATTATTTGCATGAACATATCCCTTTTATCATCTGCACTAGCAGTATCTTGGACATTCTTTTTCCCCTCAACTTCCGTCGCCTACACAATCATAACATAGCCATGAAAACAGTTTTCTATGGTATAACATTACTTCCATACAACATTCATTACATACATACCTCACTCATGACGACTGACGATTGCGACTCCCCAGAATCAGGTGCAGCTAATGATTCGACATAAAGACCTGTCTCTGCGTCGGATTCACCGTAATAGTCGTACGCATTATGGCATTCGGAAATGAGCTGAAAAATATAACAAAAATACATAAGTACTTATAATATAATATTCCAGGATTTATTCAACTTGCATGAATGCCAACAAAAAATTCCACTTCCATACGTGACTAATATAATCCTCATTCGAGATCTCAGAGTTGTTTTCCTCATCATCATCATGCTCATTGTTTTCCTGACCATCATCATGTTCATCCATCTATAAAATTTCAAAATATAATATTGTCGGATGCCACCAAAAAATTACAACATGATAATGCGACTCAATTAAGATCTTCCAATACGTACCCATTCTCTGACCTATCTCCGCGATCTGAATTTTCATCATCTGACCAATCTTCTATCCAGTCTTTCATCATTTCTCCAAACTCCATGTCATACATCATATCAGTTAACTCATCGTCCGCCATTTCCTACAACAATTAATATGTATCATCGCATGTGCAAACATTATCAATGCTGACATATACAACACCTAGCGCACGATCACGGATGTTAAATAAACTACCCCAACCGGAGAGCGCCCCAACTGAGGGCGTTCAGATCGTGCACACAACCGACGCCAACGACCACTGATCAGCCATGGATCCTCCCCCTCTCCATACCTAGCGGCGTTAAGGTACGTCACACGAATCCAGTACGTGATCACTTTGGATCGCGACAAGCTGCGCTACCCGTGATAACATGCGCCGCCGGATTCCTAGCCCACGGCAGCAGTCGTGATTACTTTGGATCGCCGGATACCTAGTTAAGCCGCCGCATCAAATAACGGATCCGTCGTGCACACAACCGACGGCAACCGACGCTAGGTTAACCCTAGAAAGAAGAAACCCACTTTAGCCCGCGTGATCACTGTGTATATCACGACGAGGAGCACTACGAGAACAAGATCTGCGATGGCCTGGACCGCCAGAAAGCTAGGTTACCCGCCCCGCTAGGTTAACCACTACGACGAAAACAGCGGCAGTTCGCTTGATGCTGCCGCGAGCGAGACAAACGTCAGGAAACGAGATGCGGTACCTGCGAGCGCTGGAGGTTGACGACGGTGCCGCGCGCGCTCTCGGACGAGATCAATGGCGATAAGATCGCCGCCGCCGATATTCCTAAAGAACCTCACCAGAATGATGGAGGAGCCGCGTGAATGATGGAGCTGCGTGATTGATTGAGCTGCGTGATTGATGGATCGGCCGTCAGCAGGTCCTACCTGGTCGTGGGGTCGTGTTATCCTTTTTTTGGATGTCACCGTATACATACGTATGTGTCATACGGGTTATACGAGGCTTGGATGTGGGCTACGGGGCTTGGATATGGGCAGTGGCGGGCCGGACAAAAAAATAAATGACGGGGGTCAAGAATACCCCTAGAAAATTGAGTTAGGGGGTGCACCGGAGCAAGGCTCGGAAACAGAAACAAACACGACTAAGCCAGCAGCGACGCTTCGAGATCGACCGAACTAAGCGGTTCAGCGGCAACCAGATGGAACGAATTAATGAGCGACCATGGAACCAACGTATGAGACACCAAAGAAGACCTGATGCGATAACATGGCAAGGAAGGCAACCTATTTATAGCCCTAGCATGGAACGTGGATGTATATAACATGGCAAGAACGACAGCAATAGTCGGCGAGAACTCCAAAAACCGCGACAACAGCGGCAAGATGGCAGGCTCTTGAATCGACGATAAAAGCGGCAGCAACGGGACACACCAGTAACATCTGGACAGGGCGGTCAAAGCGGCATTGCTGGTTGGAGGAGTACGAACGGGGACACGTGCGCCGACCGAAAACGATTGGAAGCCTAGGGAAGCACCAAACCCCAGAGAGGATGTTGGGATGCGAAGTCAACCAGCCCTGCGGGCCCACGTACAACTTAAAACGCTAGTCGCCCCAAACTAACCTGCGCACACGTTCAAAAAATTTCAAACAAAAAACTGAACACACTACTACTTTCTACCCCGCCATGTACCAAATTAATACCACGCGGCACATAAGCTATTCACCGCGGGTCACTTTCAACCAAATGGCTGATTCTCGCGACGAAAAGCTTGCCTGGAATAGATGTTTGGGTATACTTTCACGTTCAAGATAAATCACTAGACAGACAAAAAGTACAAGATGGTTCTGTTTTCTTCACCCATTCCATACTGTATCACATTCACACTATGTCTGAATCCTACTACCCATTTCCGTACAATATCAAGATTGTCTGTTTGTGTACCCCTATATACTTCTTGTCTATTTGTTTTATGCAAGCCTGCATTCCTAGAGTCTTAATTTTCAACTGATGATGGAACTGAATAATGTGCAACATCTACTGTGTTCTTTTCTTGGATATAATGTGCAACATCTGTTTGTGTACCCCTATATACTTACCATTGCTTGTTACTTGTACAACTGATGCAAAGTGGTCTCTAATACTTGATACTAGATCATTGATGGCGCGCGTTGCCGCACCCGTATATTTGTACAATAAATATACGGCCCCATGAAACATATTAAATTTTGCATAAACATAGATCGATATTAGTTAGTAAGCAAGGAAAATATCACAGGTACAAACTGGCTTTGGTATGATAACAGATGAAACAACATACACTTAGTAAATATAGAGTATTGTCAAGACAAATAATAAGCAGCAGCACAAACAAACATGTAGTTGTTAACTTAAATTGTCATAGTAGATTTTATACATGGCGCATTGATGAAATCTTCAGATCTCCAAATGTAACATAATGCGCGACAACCAAGAAGAATTAGGCAATCCTGATGCACCTGGCCATTTGTGAAAAGTGAGCATTAATTATACATGGATTGCCACATGTATAAAATGGGGAAATCCCTTCAAGAAAAAGTAAGCATGTCGGATGTTGATGTAACTGAAGCATGAGGTTTACCTGGAGTGAGTTGTAGAAACAATTAATAGACATTGTCAATACCTTCTGAAGCAAACCCCATAGATTTTGCAATGAAAGAAAGCGTATATCACTCAGATTTGAGATGAACTTTGAGGAAAGGATTGTACTATCAATATTAAGCAAACATCACATGTTACTACCAAAATTGGAGGTATTATAAAGGTTAGATGAACATAAGGTTCAGAACCTATGAAAATAACTTGGATTCACATATAAATCATCCAACAAACAACCAAAATGTTTCGGTGGATAGCTAAAAAATATTCCCAAAAAGAGAAAAAATTCCTTCGGAGTTGCTGAACATATCAAAAATAATATAACTACTGATCCCTGTTCACTACATAATTGAATTGATGACTCATAGTTACCAGAAGAAATGGAAGGTGCGACCATGGGCTTTGATGAAACCCAAGATCTATAACAGGTGAGCCTCATAAGCCAATTTCAAGATTAACAAACAAAGAAGGTCATCCATGAATCAATATCTCCTACCATGTATGCACCAGCAGATTCTCCGGCCAGTCCTAAGCGAAAGTTGTGACAGGAGAGAACTCAGGTCTCACGCATAGGAACTTTTGTGAAATTATCCAATGATGGCCGCTGCATCGATAGGCGGAGCAGGCTGGTCTTCTAGCTTGCTTTCACCATTGGTGGCTGGGCGACCCTGAGGCACCTCCAATGGACTCTATCTCCTTGTGTCCGCAGGCAAAGTTCATGCCTTTGGTTGGCTACACCACAACCACCACATAATTTCATTTTTTTGCCACATCAAAAATTGAGATATGGTATGAAAAATAATAATTTCAAATATTAAATTAAAATTTGAAAATCTAACTAAGTAAACTTCCATGTATGTCATTTTTTCTCGGATGAATATTTTAACATATAGGGGCAAGAAACACATCCATGGAGTTGAATAAAATAGTTAAGCATACATCCATTATATCTTCAAACCAGTGCCAGCTAGCAAGCACAAAACCAATAGGAGTATAGGTACATTTAGTGACCTGGCCATTAGCTATTGGAGATCGAAAACTATAGGATTCCTTCAGCCAACCGAGTAGAACCAGTTGCCACTTCGTACACAAACACCACCTGCATCAAATTGGGAAGAAACTATAACAAAAGTCAGAACCCATAATTAACTGGGCGAAAGATGTAAGGAACATAGGAATAAGGGAAATCTGAGGCAAGGGAGAAGCCAACCAAATTGAACTGGGCACGAATAATAACAATATCTAAGGCATTGATTCCGTATGTGTACAGGTGGGCATGGGTAATTGAGTTGATAAGCATCAGCTACAAGCCTACAACTGAAACCAAAACTTCTGTGTGCACAGTTACACCCAAACAAAAGCGATCTGGAAACATAGTACATAATCTGAACCACAAAACTACACGCAGCCATACTCAATTCCGGTCAACCATCTTTACTTAAACATGCCACTACTTCCACACAGACAATTGTTATATCATAAACAAATCAAGGGCCACCAACGCAACCCCCATGACAACCCGGGGTATATCCGCCTCAGAACATCCAAATTTGTGTATGTAATCACAAGCCTGTAGCAGCAAGTCACAGTGAACTCAGTAAAAAACCAGGAATCAAAGAATTGGGGGTAGAAGTGTTCCTAAATTCTTTATTTTACGGAGTAGAAGTGTTTCTAAATTCCATAGAGAAAGAATTGAGTTAAAAGGGTAGGTAGAAGGGAGGGGAGACAAGCATAGCTCACAAGATGGAGTGGTGACCTAAGCATGAACTATGTCTGTCAGAGACTCTGACAGAATTAACGAGTCAAGGAGGGGAGTGGGGAACGAACAGCGAGACAACACACGGGAGAGACGATATAGACACGCACGGAGTGAAGTAGGAACACAAAGCGACATGGTAACTGACTTGCAATAATCAGCCACCGGTGAGTTAGTGCATATCGATCACCGTTGAAGGTGTGTAGCAACGGGATTTATTTTCTCAATATTCAGCTAGTCGACTCCAATCGACAGGACATGATTCGTTGCAATCTCCCTGATACATCTTCTGAAGGTTCCTTTTTGCCATCTTCAAACTTGTTGTCCCCATCTTGTCCATACTCTATATAGCTATGCCATCTAATCATGTACATTTACACTGATCTTTTTTACACACGAACGAGCTTAACTCGTTTCGCCTGATACAACAGATCAAACCAAGTTATAATTGAACATGTAATCAAGAAAAACATTTAGAATTACAATTAGACGCCTGATGCAACAAATCAAGCTAAAAAAGACTTTCAGAACCAATCTGTAGTACTGACCTTGCAGTGCAATCTATGTTGGAAATCATGAAGCAAACATACCTAAGTACTCTACATGATAGAGGCGTTCTCCTCCTGTCCTCCTACTTTCTCCTCCTCACGAATCCAGGGGAAGATATCGTTGATGTAGGGCGGAAGCGCAGAGGCTGTCGTGAACAGCAGCGTGCCTGAGACACTGGTTGAATCGTCATGTAACCGGCGAGCTGACCAGTTGCGTCACTCGAGGTCGAGGTCGTGCAAGGTCCCTGTTCCTCAAGGACGAGATGAAGGGAGCCCTAATGCCTGTGTGATTTGGAGCAATAGATTGCAATTGGCATACCAGATCCTCTCATCTCCTCTTCTCCTCTTCTGAAATCCGACCAATTTCTGAAATCCGACCCTCTCATCTCCTCTTCCACCAACACGGATACCAGATCGATTAAGTGAACCTATCAAAAAATAGGGGATGCATGGAAGGGGGAGAGACACATACCTATAGAGGATAGGCCTAACATCGTTGGTGAGATTTTGTGCCTTGATCGCAGGGACATCCGATGTTGCCATCGCCATGATCTCTAATTTTTTGGTGCGAGATTTGGAATTTGTAGCGATCCGGGCGGCTCGACTTCGACAGAGATGTGCTAATTGGCGAATTACTCCAGCGGCAAGCACATGCTTGCCATTTTCCATCGTCTCTCTCTGTACGGCGGTGACCTCACCCGGCAATCCACATCTCAAGGCCTAGGCCGAGATTGGGAGAGGTTGGCATGGAGAGAGCGAGAGAGGTGGGATACGGGTCGCGGTGGGGAGGGGAGGGGGCGGGGCGCGATGGTGAACAGAGAGCAGTATCGCGACTGTCCGTTTGGCATCAGACCTCAACCCGCATCAATAACCAAGAGACCTCCGATTTTGTTCTCAGAATAGCGGCCCACACAGGGGTGCATCGCACGGCCAATAACGACCAATCTATGCCATCAGACGGCCGAAATCAATGAAGGCGTGAGAGGGCTGGAAAAGTGCTCGGTTATAATGTCTTTAAACGAGAACAACTACTCACTATCGGTCTAGACCTTAGTGATCAATTGATGTTACCACTGATGCAAAGTGGTCCATGCCATTCTATGGCACCAACTTTGCTGTTAGTAGCAGCTAATTTCATTCTAAAAAAGTATGTTTGTTAGATGATATTTCAAAATTAATGACCCCAATGAAAGCAGCAGTAGTATAATGTTAACTGTTCAATTTAACTTGACAATCGCCATAGTTAAAATTAATTCCATTAATCTAGCATGTATATCTTTCAGTAGCATATTACTTGATATAGCTAGCTGATTTCACTTGTGTGATCATGTTTCTCGGTTGATACGTGATAGCTGAAATTGCCTCTCGTTAAAGTCTTGTACAATCTACTCCTAATGCTGTATGTAGGTCAATACTTTATTGTAGAATTTTCGAGACGAGGTAGCAACGGTTGGCGTCAGCTCACATTTTGTGTCACTATGCTCAAAGTGCCATCTGCACCTTCACTCGGCACAAAATATGGAATGCTTGTCCAGATTATAAACAACATTGCTGGATAATGATCCGAGGTTGGTTCTCGGTTGAAATAAATTTGAAGCTTTGTGTTTTTCTTATAGCTGGTTGATATACTTTTTTATTTTTATAAGGTATATATCTTTTACATTCTGCAATACCTTGCCTATAGTGTGAAAATGTCTGTCGAAAGATGCTTTATTTGCCAAGTTACATGAGCTTATTCACAGTTCTTATCTGAAAAAGATAAGCGAACTGGCAGGTGGATCAGCAGCATTTTTCTATGCTCGAATAACCCTCTTGGGTTGCTATGTGTGGCTTTCTTTCTATTCAGTAGAGAAGGGCCAGATGTCAGATTTGTGTAACCACTAGGACAGAAAACTTCATGCTTATACTGATGCTTGAAAATTCAATACTTATTTGTGATGCAGGTTCCTTACCATAAATCGATGGAAATGTTCAAAAGGCTGACGGTGGAAGTTATTCCTAGTTCAGTATGGATATAGTTCACACAATTGTGATGTTTTTACTTCTTAGTGGAACAAAGTATTGTTTCTTGCTGAGCATGTAACCATAATTACCATTTTCTCTTTTGAGACATAGTTAGCAAATTATATTTATCATTGGTGTTGCACTATTTGTCGGACTTTGACATGTAAGGTTATATGCATGTGTGGATGCAAGTTGAATATTTGTATCTTTTGCGAACTATGTATTTAGATTTTTTTTCATTCAAATTTTTGTATTAAATTTTAGTCCCAAATTTCCTGAACTTTTTTTAGAAATGAGGGACAAACATTATTCTGGTGTTTATATGACAATATTGTGAGAAAAATGAAGTTATTTGTGGTGATTTTTTATTGTAATGATATTTTACTTTTACACATTCTGTCCTATTGGATGGGCATGTTCCCTTCTGGTATTGCTTGCGGGGATTTCTCTTCCCTCCCACTTGGTGTCCAAATGGTAAAGTGTATTTTCACGTAGTGGGAGGGGATCCTGTATGGGCAGGGAAATCCCACTTCGGGGGTTTACCACCCAGGATTTTTCATCCCCAACAACCAAACTAGCCCTTATAGTATAACTTTCCTATTCTCACAGCCCGACCACAACAGCAAGTCAGGCTGCCACGTCACGAGCATGCACGAAACCTCACTAACGAGTACTCCCTCCATCAATATCTGTCCTTAATTACTTGTCATAAAAATTAGAAATTGATGTACCTAGAATTAAGAATATATCTAGATATATTCATTTGTGTGACGAAGTAAGACTCTTATATTTTAGGACAGAGGTAGTGCAAGCATACGATTTACTATTTCAACATATCAACATAACCATGGATGTTTGATCTATACACTAAGAACATCTCTAGTTCTCTGACATCCATCATGTACTAGTACATTCCAAGTGAATCTCATTGTATTAATAAATGCCGGAGAGCGGAGCCTTAAAAAAACATAAGCCAAACCTAATTGATCATGTAGCCGATTGATATCCTGAATAAGGACGGGGGCATGCGCTTGGTTGGTTACGAAGTCTAAGCCCTGATCCGGCTTTGCATCGATCGTTCGAGCTCGCTCGTGATGGCGCCGCCGGCCTTGCTTCCTAGGGCGAGCGCCGTGCGGCCTCTTGTCCCAGCCTCTTCTTCTCCCCTCCGCGCGCACGTCGTTGCGGCCGCCCGAACGCCCCGCGCGCCGCCACGCACAGCGCGTCCCGTGTCGCTGGTGAGGGCCGTCGACCGATCAGTCGGTCGCCCTGCAGGTCTCGCTCGATCGTTGCCGTGACTAACGTGTGCCGTCGATCGCAGCTCTGCACCCCGCGCAGCAACGAGGACACCGCCGCCACCGCCGCCGCCGGTGGCCCCGACAAGGAACCTTACCGGTGGCCGTGGGGATACGAGGACCCTCCCGCGTACGTGGAGGAGGACATCGTGGAAACCCAACTCAGGTTCGTGCGCGAGTCCGGGGAGGCGGTGGCTGCGCTCAAGGCCGCGGCCGCCGACGCGTGCCGCGCGCTCGTCGACAACTTCGGCGACATCCGCTCTCTCAAGACCGTCTACGACGTCGAGGACTACCACATCGGCATGCCATTCGGTATGTATAGCTTGATCGGTTTTTATATACAGTAAAAAATCTTGGTTCAAAGTTCAAACACTGTTAATCGTTCAGCAAAAAATCTTGGAATTCACCTTAACATAGATGGGAGAACAAAAGCGGTATAGGAGGAGAGGAATTGGGTGAGGGGAGATGCCACGTACAGCGGGAGGCGTCGGGACTTGGAAGGGGATCATTGTTGTTTCACATGTAGGTTTGCATGGTCCCACTTGTTACATTAGATGAAGAAAAAATATTACTACCTCCAATCCATCCATATTAATTGTCGCTGATTTAGTAGAGTCGACGGACGATCGCTAAGTCAACTCCTTATAATGCCCCCGAATTTCAGTTATGCCCTGATTAAAGGATAATGTTGTTATATATTACTATTTGATCGCAAAAGTGAGCTTGAACTGAAAAAAGAACATTATAAAGAGCAAAAATACAATAAAACACAGTGTCAATGTATAATTGAGTACAAGTAGGCATCAATCAAATATATAACACATATACACTCATTGTTCACAATGGTGTTGCTATTGTTGTGATACTGTCTGATCATGACATGTGCCCAACCTTTGAATTGTGCAAGCGTCCTACCCAAAAACAAACATAAAAAGCTCAGGGGATTTAAGAATGCAAACATGGACCAACCAACTAATATTGTCCTCTGAAAAGACTGATCCAGCTTAAAATAGAGCAAACAATAACTTGGGTTGGATCTGGAGATATTGCTACCGACCTGCGCTGGTGAACGATGCTAGAGGATGGAGGATGGTGGGAAGAAAGAGAAAAGGTGGACCAGATGTCAGGGGCTAGAAGAAGTTGACCTGGTGTCTGCTTGATGATGGTGTGAACAAAGCCGGTGGCAGCGAGAGCTAGACGTGGAGGAGGTTGTGGTTGTCCATGAGAAAACCAGGATGCCATTTGGTGAACAAGGTCGGCGCCATCATCGATAACATCAGGAGGCGGAGAATCTCGAGGCAAGACAAACCCGTCGGCGGTGGTGTAAGCGACCATGGCAGGATTACGGGGAGGGGATGGGCTGAGAGATCTAGGTGTGGGTAGGTGGCGGCAACCGACACTGGTAGGTGGTGGCACCGGGGAAGCCCTAGGGGATGGAGGTGAGAGAGAATGAGAGGGGGCGAAGGTGGTGCCGGAGTAGGTGTCGGCGGTGAGAAAGAACTATGGGACACATGGGGCAAGAGCACGAGGGGGGAGCCAGGAAAAAAGAGAGAACAATAAGGGAGCGACGCGAGAATAGAGAATGAGAGGGGAGCGAGAAGAAGAGAGAGAATGAGGGAAAAGAGCTACTCAAGAACGGGATTAGGATATTGTGGGTACGCAATGGTAGTGTAGCATAATTTTGTGGGAAGTTTTGGGGCACCCTTATTTGGGCCTCTCAAAGAATCTCGGGATATTGCTCCTGGGCAGCTTTCATAGATACATGCAAATCCAAGCCAGCCATGGAAATAAGTGGGCCACAATTTTTTCATTCTTTTTCGCATGTGAGCCCTTGGGCCTTGCCGATGTTGTATAAGCCCAAAATAGGTGCCCCTTAGTCAGTGGCGGATCTTGAGAAAAAATTAGGACCCTAGTATCTACCGGATGTCAGGTCTGGAGGCGGACAACCCGAAGAGAAACGTGCGGTGGGAGGCAACATCGACCGGATGATTTCATTCGATCGGAAATGCCCCCAGCGCGAAAGCCTCGTTCTGTACTTGGGAGGGGGGGCATCAATCGTTCAAAAACATTCGGGACTAGGAAAGCCCCGGAGCGAACACCATCCCCCAGGGCCTACATGTCTTTTTTTTATGTCAATAATTAAAAGAAAGAAAAAACAGATTGGGCCAAAAAATTATTGTGAATAAAAAGGCCCACTTTTGGTTGTGCCATTCGATCCACACAAACAATATTGTAAAACTATGCCATTTTTTAACTAAAAACATGAATGTCCATGGCAAAAAATATATGGTTTGTGCATGAAAAGAAAATGAAAACTTGCCATGATCACACCACTTTGCCATGGCAACAAAATTTTAGAAAAAATGTCATGGCAAAACAGACTACCTAACATGGCATGATGCCTTAGAAGTTTGTGATAATTTTAACTACATGGCATAAATTTACAAAACAGACATTGGAAAAAATGTTGTATATCCATGGAAAAACTATTGAACTATAGCATCTCTTTACTAAACACAAAATGTCCATGGCAAAACCTATATAATTTTTGCATATGAAAAGGCAAAAAGTTTGCTATGATAGAAGTACTTGCCATGGTAAAAGATTTGTTTTTGGAAAATGACATGGCAAATGCAATATGATTAACATGGCATGATTTTTTATTGTTAGTTAGATTTTTTATGTCATTGTCAATCACTAAATTTATGATGGTTAATCCTAAAAACGTCGTCATAAGAAAACTAAAATTGCCATGGTCAACTAATAAAAATTGTCGTGATTAGTTTACTAAATTTGCCATGGTCTACTTAATAAAATAGTTTTGCCATGGCAATACCACCTGTTCTTTGCCATGCTGTGAAACTAAAATTGCCATGGCAATAAAAATAAAAGTTGCCATGTAAAATAAATTTGCCATGGGAATAGAAGGTAAATTTGCCATTGAAAAATTAGAAATTTAAATTTGCTATGAAAAAATTAGACATATAAATTTGCCATGGTCAATTACTAAATTTGCCGTGATCGATAAACTAAATTTGTCGTGATCCGTTAACTAAATTTGCCATGGTATATGTAATAAGTTTGCCATGGTCTAGTTAATAAAATTGTTTTGTCATGGCAAGACTAGCTGTTCTTTGCCATGCCATGATACTAAAATTTCCATGGCAATAAAACTTAAAATTGCCATCTATGTTATGTAAATTTGCCATGGGGACAGAAGGTAAATTTGCCATGGCAAAATTGGAAATTTAAATTTGCCATTCCAAAATTAGAAATTTAAATTTGCTGTGTTCGGTAAACTAAATTTGTTTTGATCGATAAACTAAATTTGTCATGATCGGTAAACTAAAATTGCCGTGATAGATAAACTAAAATTTTCATGATCCATTAACTAAATTTGCCATGGTATACGCAATAAGTTTGCCATGGTCTAGTTAAATAAAATAGTTTTGCCATGGCAAGACTAGTTGTTTGTCATGCTATGAAACTAAAACTGCCATTGCAATAAAACTAAATTTGCCACACAAAAAGTTCGATTTTACGCGGAAAAATCCTGAATGTTCGGGACTTATCAACATCCAAAAAAGTTGCTTAAATTTGCCATCATGTGGAACACAAAAAAAGTGGACTATGGCAATTTTTCTAAAACAAATCCATGGCAAATTTGTCAAGAAATTTGCCATGGAAAACAAAAAAATAATTTGCCCTGGCACATGATGTAAAAATTGCCATGGGGCAAAAGTAAATTCACGTATGATAAAGTAGAAATGCCATGGCAAAAAATAATAATTTGTCCTGTATATTAAAGTAAAATTGCTAAGGCAATGAAGGTATAATTGCCATATGAGAAAAGTAAAAATTGCATGGCATTTTTTATAATAGCCATGGAAAAATAAATCTTAAATTGCCAGGTATGTTAAATTAAGATTGCCATGTCAGGGAAGGTAAAATTGCCATGGCAATAAAAAGTACAATTTTAGTGGCAAAAATAATTGCCATGGAAAAATAAAATAAATACATTTTGCCATGGCAACATAATAAATAAATTTTTCCAAGTTGTTTTTAAACTAAAAACATGCTAATTTTTCTGTGGCAGAAAAATTGAAGACACGGTGGAAAAACATACCTTCTTTTAGTTCCATGGCAACACATCATGGCAAACCCTATACTTTTACATTGACAAAGTGATCACACAAAAAATTGTTGTACATTCATCTGTTGAGGCGTGGAAAATTGAAGAAATGACATGGCTAACATTCTAATTTGCCATGGCGAAATATCATCTTTTAGAAAATTGCATGTGGGAGAAAAGATCTAAAATTGTCATGGCAATACATCTTAACAGCTGCCATGGCAACACTTCATGGCAAAACATATGATTTTAGTAGCCATGCATTTACTGATACGAAGTTAATTAGAATTACAATGAATCTGGCACATACATGAGGATCACCTAGGATATGAAATGATGACACATAGTTGCTCCAAATGAAAAATGGCAATCTCTAAGATGCTACAAAAACTAACTACACACGTAAGGTGAAGTTCCAGGAGCAAAAAACACAGCAAAAAGTTGAAATCTAAACTAGTTGTCATGGCAACACTTCATCACAAAAACATACGTGTAATTTCTCAGGATAAAAAAATCTAGTTAAAAAGAGTTGACATCTAAAACTAGTGACTAGTAGCAAAAAAACACTTCATGGCTGGAGAAGAGGATTGTAAAAGATGAATGATGTGGGAGAAGAACTGAAATCATACATTGGCGTTGAGCTGGGCCATGATCTCCATTATGAGCACGTCGACAGTGTTGTTGTTCTTCAGCGACTCTAGCACCTCTTACGACTGCAACACCTTCCATGACGACCCCATCCTCCTCCTCTACCCCCACAATCACTAAATTGCCCACCATCGCCTCCTCCTCTACGCTCACACTTCAGATTTCCATCAGAATCACTCCAGGAGAGCTCGCGAGGCCGCACAACGGTGCTGCTGAAGGGTCGCCGGAGATGCGACCGGGGCCGAGGCGGAAGTCGCCAAGGTGGAAATGGAGCGGCGGTGGCCGTACCTTGTCCTCACGCAACCATCTCCAGAATCTACCGTCCTCCTCCCCGAGGCTGCCGCGGGATCTGCGGGGCTCCTCCTCGCGCAGGTGCCGCAAGCCTGCCATCCTCCACGCGAGGCCCCCACAGGAACTGCGTCTCCTCGCCGCGCAGCGGAGGCAGTGGCCGCTGGGCATGAGATGATGAACGAAGGCGGTGTCGCCGAGCTGCGCTGCAGTGTTTGGGCATGGAGAGAGTGGGCGGCGGCTATGGTGTCAATTTGTGTGGGAGCCGAGCGAGATCAGATGGTGTGGGGAGGGGAAAAGATAAGGTTGCTGAGAGAGTGAGAGGGAGGGGCGTTCGGGCCGAGTTTCCTTAGAGCGAACGGTGGTAGCAGCCTGAAGTGGCACTATACGCGGCTTTAAAAATCGGGACATGAGATGGACGTCTACGAGGGCATTCGGCCCAAGTTGTTTCGTGCCACATGTGTGGCACTTATCATTTGGGAAAATTTAAGAGGGGTTATGACTGTAAGGGGAACAAATTAGTAGGGAAGGAGGGGCTAATCTCTAGTTGAAACACTAGTTAGGCGTAAAATCTAGCATGCTCTTCAATGAATGCAAAAATTAAGGGGGGTGGGGCATTGCCCCTGTTGGTCTACACTAAGCTCCGCAATTGCCCCCAGTGGTCTTTTTCTTTCTCATTGATGCCTTATATACCTTCATTGTTAGTTTCATTTACTCTCTCCAATAAGCTTCATATATCAAACCATAGGGATCGAACCCAAACGCTTGCTAGTACGCTTGTCATCGGACATAGGGAGAAGGGAGAAGAGGAAAAGAGGAATATAGAGGATCATGGGAAAGGCAACGGGAAAGGGAGGCAACCTAACTGGAATGTCAAGGTGAGAAGGTGGAAGGAGAACGATAGTGATGTGCATTATAAAAAACATGAGATGCGCAAGGGAGTGGGAAAGAAGATGGATGAAAAGGGGTGTTTGTACTCTAACCTCTAGAGTTGTTAGTCCTTGCCAATATCATTAGTACTCCCTCTGTAAACTAATATAAGACATTTTAGACTTTAATTATCTAAAAGGTCTCATATTAGTTTACAAAGGAAGCACATATTATTAGTTGATATATATATATATATATATATATATATTTATATTTATATATATATAATGTTTTTTTTGCATATGTATTATGTTTTGCTGCTCTAATCTCATTCAATTGTCGGTTGTTGTCGTCTCATCCCAAAATTTTGGAATTTATTTCTTCCTTCTTCAGGTGTGCTCATTGCATGCATTGGTTGCTATCAACTGTGGAAGCTAGATCCCTCGACATTCCTAGATGTTGTACTGGGCTACGCATTCTACAGGCTCAGTGTCTTGGGTTCACACATTCGGAAACAGGGGTTCTCGAATGATCTGTTCGGGCGCCTCAAGTTTGGTCAGTTGCTATACTACACAGTTGGTAATTGGAACTTGTATGTATGATGTATCAAGCCATGTAAAATGCTATACTTTTCTTTGTATGCAGTTATTGTTATAATCATGGCCGTGAAAGATTTCAGGAAAAATCTCGCTCCCATTGATTTTATCAGGTATGAGTACTCGCTTCACTTTATACTGCAACTTTTTCCGCGAGAGCATTTCTATCTTGCATTGAGTACCTAATTATTTTCTTGTCGAGATTACTAGAAGCAAATATTTTAGATGTGTAATTGCATTGCAATCAACAAAGTAGTATATACTATATCCATTCCAAAATATACATGATGTCCTCCAGTAGTTGCAGTCAAACTCTTGAACCTAATTTGGGTATTGATGTATACAACATTATTAAGATTGGTCAAATAATGAGGGAACACATTATTGTATACAAAATATTATTCACATGTTTCTACAATAGTTAAATTTGCGTCTTGAACACACGTATCCTTGCTTATAAGAGACTAAAGCATTTAATTTGGTCCAATGACTACAATTTGTCCTTTTTCACACATGTATGTATGCACACATAATATTTGTTTTCCATAATGGCCATAGATCTGCAGTTCTGCCTTATCGAAGTCGTGAGTTTCCAACATACAAAAGGAATATTTGCATCCCACAAATTTGTATGGAAACATTATATGAGAAAAATAGTGCTCACGCCCGACACTTTGACTCTTTGAGTATTGCACTCCACTCTAATGATGCAACAGCGTCAGTACATTTGCACTAGTACGTTTTTTAGCTGGTATTACTTTTTTTAGTACGATCTGGTATTACTTGTATGTCACATAATTATATGTTCAAGTTAAGGTAAATTCTGGGTAAATAAAGGTATCTTTATTATGAAAATGCATTGATAATATACCTACATTTCACATCCAAGTAATATTTACTTATCTTAGTGAAGAGGGTTTAGAAGGACAATTATGTGCTTTACACAAAAATAAAAAACTACGAAGAGTGCACACCAAATGTTACTCAACAAAAAGTAGTTAGAATGTTGGGACGTGGTTCCATTCGGTTGTCCCATTCGGCAGAACGGAAACAACAATGTACCTGAATTTGATTTTATAAATTAATAAAGGATGCAAGCTGCTACATTGCCAATATATTTTGATATATGCACCAAAATGAAGCAATTTAAAAACTTCTGTTAGTGATACTATGCATGCGGCTACCATTGAAATATATGTTTATTTATGCACCAAAATAAAGTAGAATCAACACTTTAAGAGATACTCCTTAGTGCTACCATGCCAGTATATGTTGATTTATGCACTACGGAGTGTTATTTAACATTGTGTAAAAAAGTTGAGTTGTCTGGTGCCTAAAAAAAAAGAGAGTGAGCCAAATGCAGTGCTTTCCATTTAATAGGTAGAGCATGTATTCGGGCTCCATGGAGCCCGGAGCCAAAAATGTACACTCACTATCTCTTAATAATGTCTCCGTTGGTTAAAGCTTATTATTTTGTGCTCACAGGACACCGGTTTATGCCCTCTATTTCATATCCTTCCTTCATGACATAATTGGTCTGAAGAAGTATGGCAAATATTATTTCGCTGTGACCATCGAACTACTAAAAACTCAGGAGGGCAGATGCAAGCTAGCGAGTTTTTTCTAAATGTTCATCTTGCTAGTGGAGTGGCCATTTTTCTCTCTAGCATAATCCATATTATAAGTTCTCCATATTCCATATGATTATTAGATCAAACAATGTATATTTGTTATCGAGTTATTTATAGATATTTGTGCCTTACAAAATCATCACTCCAAAATACTGTTGGAAACGACATTTTTTTAGCATCGATTTTGTTTTTTAGCCACGGCTTCTGCAAATGTCATTTCATGATGAAATTTCGCAAGCGTTGAAAACTTTTGTCCATGTTTGTCGCTAAAAAAATCAGAATTTGTTGAATATTTTTTTCAATATTTTTTCATTCTACCGTTCATCCAAGCTGATATGAGCTCGGGCTAAGAAACTCCATGTCTGTTTGTCTTCTCTTATGTGTAGGGATGATCCCTCGGCGTATAAGAGGCTAAATAGTAGGAGTATTTTGTTATGCACAATTTTCTAGTTAAAAATAAATCACTGTATATAATAAGTTGAGAGCATGCAAGTATTAATTGCTAAGGAGTAAATTGCACGGCTGACCTGGTCGTGTGTGTACACCCCAAAATAATTTCTCGCTAGATTGTCACTATGCGAGAGGAAATTAGGAGCACGCAGGGGCACACACACACACTTTGTTGGCCGCACCTTTGCGGAGCAATTCATGAAATTGGTTTCGCACGTCCCATACATCTTCGTCTTTGCTATAAGTTATGTGTTGCGGAATTTACATCGTAGGTGATTATAGTTAGTTGATTCATAAGTTGTTAAGTTCTGCTATATAATAAAACTTATAAGGTGAACAGGAAGTTGGTGCAGGATGTGACCACGCGACGCAGATGTGCGGTCAATGGAAAGCTTACATGTGCCTTTGTGTGCCCCTGAAAATTTCTTGTCGCTATGCCCACTTTCATGCTTTTGCCTCGTTCCACTGCTTCCTCATGCACACTCGCTAGTGTCACATTCCCAATGATAGGATAGTGTTCAATGTGTGTTCGCGCACGAACACGTCACCGTGTGCCTCCGGCGCCGAGCGCGATATGATGGACACACCAACGAGGTCTTTGGAGACCCGAAACTCCACACACCCGGGAGGGATCCCGCCGGGGCACACGATGGCTATAGGCTGCCCTAGGTCGACCTGATCTTCCTAAGGCCGTGTGGACCGCTGCCATCAATCATGAAGAACAGGGAAAAAAACTAGGGAAACAAAGAAAAGATAGAATATAAAAGTGCTAGACTGATTTGTCAATTGTGTGTTGTCCAATCTGCCATCACATCACATCTATTTATGAGGCAGCGAGACTTCCCGTTCAAGAAAAAGAACTCCAAATGTTACCATGACTACCTTAACTCCAAACCGGAATGGAACGGGAAGGCTCCTCCACCGGAATCGACCCCCCCCCCCCCCCCCCGCGCCTCCCGCGCCAAGGAAGAGGTTGGGGACAAAAAAAACTTGGTGCTCGCCGCCGGGCTGATAGCAAAGGTCGGTGGCAAGGCCGCAGGTAGCCCCCGATGACGGTTGGTCGACCTTCCCTTGCGCGATGAAGGCACTGAAAGGAGGGCGTTGAAGAATAAGAAGAAAAAGGCATCGACATTGAATGTGAAGGCTCGTCCTCGTCCAATGAGTCGTAGCCCGTCTCTGACCAGCCCTTCGCCTCCTCGTCTGACGCGTTCGTCTGTCGCAGCCTCAGCCGAGAGCCATGGCCACCAAGTGCTCGATAGTTGCCGATGAGGTAACTTTTTTTGCCTTTTCATTTGGGTCCATACATTGGTGATGGCTTGTGGCACGGCTATTCATACATATAGTGATACTATTTATCATCTAGGGTGCATAATAAGTTATTCTTCACCCGAGGTAATCTTACGATCATTTCATAATTAAATTACATTTGAAATTCAAATATTTACCTTTTTATTGATTCACTACATAAAATTTGGAATAAGAAAATAAAAATATAGGTCATAAGACAAGAAAATTTGCAGTTTATGTGTATTTTACACTATGTTTTTACGTTTGTAATTTTACATAATATAAAATATTTTTTACGACGATTATATATTTTCTTACGGTCTCTTTTTACGTCGGAAATAAAATAAAACTTACGGAACGTAAAATTATGATGCATTGATGGTAAAATAGAGGGGGTGAAGAATAACTATTCCTCACCCAGGGTGACGAATAGTCAATCCCATGGTGTCACCATTTGCGTCGTATGAGAAATCGTCATTATGAGATTAGCCACCCCTGGGGAGTTTATAAACAAAAAATTGTATGTGTGATGAGCAATTTGTGTAACAATTTGATTTTATGGATTGATGAACAATTTGTTTGTGATTCATTTGAGATGAGTTTGGTATGCATATATTCAATATGTACGCAATTGTCGTGCCGAATATAGGGTATCTGTTGGAATGAAAATGTCGCAGATGATCTAAAATACACTTTTGATGATGCAAAAAAATATATTATTATTTTTGCTCAAGATGCATCACCGGTTGGAGATTCTCTTAGGATTTGGGTAATTTAATTTCTTGGGACGAGAGGAGCGAAGGCTGACCAAACCCAACGTAAGCCAAACCTAATTGATCTCGTAGCCGATCGATATCCTGAATAAGCCCGGGCGCATGCGCTTGGTTGGTTACGAAGTCTAAGCCCTGATCCGGCTTTGCGTCGATCGTTCGAGCTCGCGCGTCATGGCGCCGCCGGCCTTGCTTCCTAGGGCGAGCGCCGTGCGACCTCTTGCCCCAGCCTGTTCTTTCCCCCTCCGCGCGCACGTCGTCGCGGCCGCCCAAACGCCCCGCGCGCCGCCACGCACAGCGCGTCCCGTGTCGCTGGTGAGCGCCGTCGATCGACCAGTCGGTCGCCCTGCACCGTTCATATGCCTGCACGTCTCGCTCGTTGCGGTGACTAACTTGTGCCGTCGATCGCAGCTCTGCACCCCGCGTAGCAACGTGGACACCGCCGCCGCCGCCTCCGGCGGTGGCGCTGACCCAAAATCTTACTGGTGGCCGTGGGGGGACGAGGACCCTCCCAAGTACGTGGAGGAGGGCATCGTGGAAACCCACCGCAGGTTCGTGCGCGAGTCCAGGGAGGCGGTGGCTGCGCTCAAGGCGGCGGCCGCCGACGCGTGCCGCGCGCTCGTCGACAACTTCGGCCACATCCGCTCTCTCAAGACCGTCTACGACGTCGAGGACTACCACATCGGCATGCCATTCGGTATGTATTGCTTGATCGGTTTTTTATACAGTAAAAGCAGCTTGATTCAAACATTGCCAATCGTTCAGCAGAAGCAGCGAAATTGAATCTGGTGACACAAGCGCTGGTGGGTTGCAACTTGCAACGACCTCTAGCTAGGACATCCGCCACAAAGTTGCTTACCAAAAAGACTCTTTATAGATAAAGCAACAACAACCATACAACCAAACCGTGCGAACGGAGGTCCACCAAAGATAAACTCCCGCCCTTCTGAAATATAAGTCGTTGGGGGAGTGTAAACTGAACTCTCCCAACCACTTATATTTCGAAACAGAGGTAATACATGGGTAAACAAGAGAAGAGAAAGGGGTCTACGCTACGGGCACAACAAAACACGGGCGAACAAGAAAATGAGATACATCCTTAAGGAGGGCATAATACAAATGCTGCATTTACAAACAATAGACAAAATAAGCGTGGAGGTGATCTCGGCCGATGCTCGTAGTTGCCATGTTTCCGGTACGGTGGGAACGAGGAACGGGAACGAGGGACGAGAGTCGGTGGCTGAAAAAAATAGGGTACAACGAGGGTATACATCTCTCGAACGATTTTTTTATAGCGGGGACGTGATCCAATCCGTTTGGGTACGATGAACCCGGTACGGTACCATGGGTCGAGGAACGCAGTTCCTGAAGAACGACGACTCCCTGACGGTCAACATTCCTTGCTGTTAATGGATCCCTTGCAATTATGGACTGGAGGAAGAACGAGGAGTTCTTGAGAAAAGAAACAACGGCGTGAGTAAATTATGCCTCGCGTTTTGGCTGTTGGATCCTCGAACCTGAATCGAGGAGCAGGCTGCGGGGACGCCGAATCTTCATCGAATCGTACTGAAGCCGACCTCGTTCCGAATCCGATTCCGGGTCGATGAATCGGGATCGAGGGACGGCCTACCGTTCCCCGTTTCCGGCTACTATACTCCCATGCCTGAAGAATGGGGATTATTGGACTTTAATCTTGAACAGACTTTAACATATAGATTGGAGAACAAAAGCGGTAGTAGGAGAAGAATTGGGTGCGGTGAGATGCCACAGCGGGAGTCGTGGGCATTTTGGGTCACTTCTTGTTGACATGTAGGTTTGCCTGGCCTCGCTTGTTATTTTTTAGATGAAGAAAAATGTTAGAGTGGAAGGATGATCGCTAACTGAAATCTTTATATAATAGCCATAAGTTGTGCCCTGATTAAAGGATAATGTCATTATATATCACTAATTGACTTCAGAAGTGAGCCTGAATTGAAAGAACATCATAAAGAGCAAAATTACAATAAAACACAGTATCAATGTATAATTGAGTAATTACAAGTGGCATAAAATACATAACACATATACACTCATTATTCACAATGGTGTCCAATATTCGAATTGTGCAATCATCCTACCTGAAAACAAACATAAAAAGCTCAAGAGATTCACTTCACTTTGGACAAAATTTAAGAACGCAAACGCGGACCAACCAGCTAATATTGTTCTCTTACACGATTGATCCAACCTAATAGAGCAAAAAATAGCTTGGGTTGGATCTGGAGATACTGCTACCAGGTCACACGATTTCGGCGTGGAATAATTTCGTGGGGAAGTTTGGGGCGCACCCTTGTTTGGGTCTCAAGGAGAATCTCAGGATACTGCTCCTGGGCAGCTTACGCAGAAACACACAAAACCAAACAAGCCAAGGAGATAAGTAGGCCACAAATTTTCCATTCTTTTCGGCAATGTGATTCCTTTGGCCTCGAGGCTGATGTATAAGCCCAAAACATGTGGCCCTTAGTGTTTTTTTGCTTTCTCATTGATGTCTTGTATACCTTCATTGTTTGTTCCATTTACTCCATCCAATAAGCCTCATATATCAAACGTAGGGACTGAATTCAAATGCTTGCTAGTTCCCTTGCCATCGGATGTAGGGAGAAGGGGGAAGAGGACAATCGGTATATAGAAGATCAAGGAAAAGGCGAGGGGAAAGGGGGAGGCGACCTAACTGGTGATGGTAAGGTGAAAAGGTGGAAGGAGTTCGATAGTGATGGGCACTATAACAGATAGAATGTGCACAAGGGGGTGGGAATGACGATTGAGGGGAGGGGATGTTCATACTACCTCTGTATCATTAGTCATTACCAGTATCATTAGTACATAGTTTTAGTTGATATATACAAAATGGTTTGCTGCTCTAATCTCATTCAGTTGTTGGTCGTTATCGTCTCATCCCAAAATTTAGGAATTTATTTCTTCCTTCTTCAGGTGTGCTTGTTGCATGCATCGGTTGCTATCAACTCTGGAAGCTAGACCCCTCAACATTTCTAGACATTGTACTGGGTTACGCATTCTACAGGCTAAGCGTCTTAGGGTCTCACGTCCGGAGACAGGGGTTCTCGAATGACCTGTTCGGGCGGCTCAAGTTCGGTCAGTTATCGTACTACACAGTTTAAAATCGAAACTTGTATGTCTGATGTATGAAGCCATGTGATATACTATACTTTTCTTTCTATGCAGTTATTGTCATAATCATGGCCGTGAAAGATTTCAGGAAAAATCTTGCTCTCATTGATGCTATCAGGTATGAGTATCGGCTTCACTAATTACTGCAATTGTTTCCGCAAGGGCATTTCTATACTGCATTGAGTACCTAGTTATTTTCTTGTTGAGATTACTAGAAGCAAAGCTTTTAGATGTTTAATTGTGTTGCAATCAACAAGTAATGTATACTATATCCATTCTAGAATATACATGCTGTCTTGGTGTAGTTTTAGTTGTAATCAAACTCGAAATTAATTTGGATATTGATGCATACATCATTATTGAGATTGGCTAAATAATTTGGTAACACATTATACTGTACAAAAGATTACTCACATGTTTCTACAGAGAAATATCAGTCAAATTTGTATCTTGAACACATGTATCTACGCCCAAGAGATTAAGCATTTAATTTGGTCCAACGACTACAATGTGTTGTTTTCCGCTCATGTATGTATGAACACATATTTTTTTTTCCAAAATGGCCATGGCTCTGCAGTTCTACTTGAACTTTAGATGGCATGAGTTTCAAACATACAAAAGGAATATTTGCATCCCTCAAATTTGTTTGGAGACATCTAAAGAACCATCATATTTCAGTGACACAATTATATGTTGTGAATGCAGAAAAATAGTGTTCACACCCTTTACACAGAGCATTGCATTCCACCTTGACGATGCAACGTTCTAGGCATATTTGCGCTAGTACGTTGTTGATATAGTATTACTTATACGTCGTATAATTATATGTTCAAGTCAAGGTAAATTTAATAGATGTACAGGTCAAATCCAAGTAATATTTATTATCTTAGGGTAAAAATAGCTTGATGCACCGGGTGTTGGTGCGCCTGATAAGGATTTTTTTTTCATTACTTACATATAAGTCAAAAAATCTTGAAACTTTTTTGGATATAAAGTTGACCTACTTTTGTACCCGTATAAAAAGTTTATCACATGAATAAACTTCTGTTGACCTCAGGCAGAAAACAAATCCTAGTACAAACCTCATGAACAGTAACTTATATATAGTATTGATGTTTTCTGTTGCCCCTGGATGGTATTCCTTCGTGAAACTTTTTATACGGGCACAACTTTTGGTCATGTATGTTTGCAGACATTTTCAAGATTTTTTGACTTTCCTTCATTATTAAATTATTTTTGCATGTCGGGTGCACAAGCACTCGAGTGCACCAAGTTCCCTCACATTACATTGTTCCTAAAAAAAGATGTATTTAGAGGCTGGCTTGGAATGTGGTTTCATTGGGTTGTCCCATTCAGGCAGAACAGAAACAATAATGTACTCCTTTCCATCCATATTACTTGTCACTCAAACAAATGTATCTAACACTAAAATACGTCTAGTTACGCCCGTTTGAGCGAAAGGTAATATGAATTAGAGGGAGTACCTGAATTTGATTTAATGAATTAATAAAGTATGCAAGGTGCTATACCTTGTCAATATTTTAATTTATGCACCTAAATGAAGCAACGTTGACACTTCTTTTTGGGATACTATATGCATGGTGCTACCATTCCAATTTACTGTTGATTTATGCACCAAAATAAACTACTCCCTCTGTAAAGAATTTTAAGAGCGTTTTGATCACTATTTTAATGATCTAAAAACTCGTATATTTCTTTACGGAGGGAGTAGAAGCTAACACTTTAAAGATACACTTAGTGCTAACATGCAAGTATATGTCGACTTTTATGCACCGCAGAGTGTTATTTAACATCGTGTAAAAATATTGAGTTGTCTGGTGACTAGAAAAAAGAGAGTGAATATTCGCCAAATGCAATGCGCTTACCCTTTGATAGATAGAATATGTATTCGGTCTCCATGGAGACTAGGTGCCAAAAATCTACACTCAGTATCTCTTCTTAATGTCTTTGTTGGTTAACATTTTATTAATTCTATGCTCATAGGACACCCGTTTATGCCTTCTATGTCATATCATTCCTCCAAGACATAAGTGGTCAGAAGAAGTATAGCAAATATTATTTGGCTGTGGTTATAGAACTACTAAAAACTGAGGAGGGCAGAGGCAAGCTAGTGAGTTGTTTCTAAACGTTTATCCTGCTAGTGGAGTGGCCGTCTTTTCTCCAAGATCATCGATGATAAGTGCTCCATACTCCATATGATTATCAGATCGAACAATGTACTTGTTATGGAGTTATTTCTAAATGTTTTCGACATGTATTTAGTGAAGTGATCTCAGCCTTCTCTCAAGGATGCTACATAGGATCGACAGAGAGGAGTTTGTTTCTCTTATGTTATGTGTAGAGATGATCTCTGGATGTCTAAGAGGAGAAGTATTTTATTATGCACAATTTTCTAACTAAAACTCAATCACCATATATAATATCTTGAGAGCATACAAGTATTAATTGCTAAGGGCATCTCCAACACTGCCCCGCAAATTCTCTCCCCAACCCGTCCAAGAAGCGGGGGAACCAGTTCGCTGACACGGATGAGGGAGACGGCCATCCAACGCTATCTTCATACATTTTGAACCACATTTCAACAGACCGGACGAAAGCTCATGCAAACATCATGGTTTTTCATATAAACCGAAGCACATTCATTACAATTCAGACAATTTTCATATAAACCAGACCAAATTCATTACATTTTGGACAATTTTAAACTAAACCCTATTCTAAAACTAATCTAAATGTTCGACGGTGCCCGTTCCTCATGTTTGTCCATGAGTCCCGAGAACTGAAGCTTCGGCTGTTGCCCCTCTGCATCTATAGCCTTTGCCATCGCAACAAGAGCGGCTAATCGGTCGGTGATTTTCAGCCTGCCAAGCTTGGATTCAGGGGGAGGGGAAGAGCGATGGCCTTCTTGGGACTCGGGCGGCGGCGACCTACCATGACACTATGCTTCCTCGCTGCCGGCATCGCCCCCTGACGTGTCAACTTCGTGGTCGTGTTGGCGGGCGTGGCCTTGGCGGAGCTGGTGATGTCCTCCTCCTCGTCTCTCTTGCCGAACACCTCGTCCTCCGCCTCGTCCATCTCCTTGTAGGCGGTCTATAGTTCTGCCTGGTATTGGTGGTACAGCTAGCGGTCGTGGCGGATGTCACGGGCGGAACAGTAGGACTTGAGCGTCTGCACCCGATGCGGTGGCCGTGACGGCGGCGAGTTGCTCCTCCACTTGTCGATGCTCATCAAGGAGATGGAGGTTGTAGGCCTGGTCGGCCCGTGCCTCCCGGAACTTGGCCTTCTGCTCCTCCCGCATCATGTTCATATAGTTGGCACGGGCCTCACCGATGGTGATGCCAACATGTACCCGTGAGGAGGGTGGCGCTGGCTCGTCCTCGGCTGCATCCTCCATTGGGACATCGACAACCTCCATCTGCCTGCCGGCATGCTAGCCAGTAGCAATGGCGGCCATCTCCTTCTTCTCGATGGACGAGAGGTCGTCCGAGAGGGCTTTGGAACGCGATGAGGCTATGGTGGGCGTGGTGGGGAGAAGAGAAAGTAGCCGAAGATGACTATGGCTACGGCCTGGGCTGAAGTTTATATAGCGGGCGGCAGACAGACAGGCGGGTGGCGCCGGAGTAGGTTCCTCGACAACTGCACATCATTAATGTGGACCATCGTGGAGTCGTTTGAACACGGAGCAGTCACATGCACCAGGAAGCGGCACGAGAAGCGCGCCACTTCAATGCTGACAACAATGAGAGGTCGCCTCCGCTCTGACCGGGCATGAATGCGACACTTACGCTTTGGAGCGGCGTTGTCCGTTTTGAAAGGGAAGCACGCGCGGGTGAGGGAGGGGGTTTGGGTGGGCCGGGGCAGCCACAAGCGGACGTGGCAGTGGTCCGGACGCCCGCAAACACCCCCCAACTTTGTCTCTGGTTTACGGCGGAAAACGCGTCCGGATAACCAGCGGACCAATACAAACCCGCACTGGATGGCAAAACACGTCTGGACCGTGTGTTCCGGACGTATGCGGGTGGTTTGAGGGGTCGCCGTTGGAGATGCCCTAAGAGCATCTACAGTTGGACTTACCCCTCAAACGCCCGCGGATGCGCCTGGGCACGTCTGCGGACACTGACTTGTCAAGCCTCATATTTCCCTTCTCACAACCGAACACCTTAATTAGCATACCTCAAATCCATACAAACTCATGCAACTACATAATGATCCATTGCACACATCGTTCGGCTACTACATTAAAACATGCCATCAAACTACCAAAATTTGGCCTGTTTGGTTATGGTGGACAAAATCCGCGGCTGCCCTTGCCCTTCTCGGCGCCATTGCCGTCCTTCTCGCGAAAGTATCGTTCGAAGACATAGTAGGGATCGAGTCAGATCTGCTCGTTGCCTTAGCTGTCTGACCCGTCGCTGTCCTCCTCCTCCTTGGTGGTAGTCCGATCATGGCAAAGACCGCCCGATTCTGCTCTCGGGCGATGGCGCGCGTGTTCATCCGCTACCGGTTATTTATAATGTAGGCGCGGAAGGCTTCCCTCCTCTGCGGCCACCCGCGCCTCCGCCTCCGCCACTGCCATGTCGGTAGCAAGGTGGGCCTCCGCCGCCTTATCCTCTCTTCCCACGGCGGGCACACCGGTCCCGGTGGGACTCATAGTCCGCCGGACTGGTGACGGGGAAGGGGAGATTTGAAGGCTCCCGGAACTGCGATGATATAGGCCCGGAGGATCTGAGTGCCCGATGCATCGACGCTATGGATTCACACCGGACAGATCCTGCCGTCGGCTGGGCGCTTTCTTCCTGGGAGCGACGGAGTGCAATGTGGACGACCATTGCCTCCTCCAACCCGCACGGGATAACACCCAGTCGACGGATCCGGACTAGTCGAAGTCAGATCCGCTGTCTGCCATGCCAGAGAAGGCTGGAGATCGCCAGAGTGAGCTTGGGTGGCGGAGGGAAGCGAAGTAAAGTGGCTAGGGTTTGGTCCAACGAGCGAATGGGGAGGAATACATGTGGGGTCCAATAGGCCAGCTTGCGCCGGGAACGACGTGGCGGGCACACCCATATTCGTCTCATATTTGAGCTGGATACGAGGGGTGTCGGTCAGCCGTGACGTTTAAGTCATGTTTGAGACGTTCGTCTGAATCGCATTTTCATGACCGGTCAATGACCGAGCCGAACGTTTGAGGCGGGTTTGAACGCCCGGGTGTAGATGCTCTAAGGAGTAAATTGCACAGCCGGCACCGTCGCATGTGTGCGCCCTCAAAATTACTTTGTCTCGTTGGATTGTCGCGAAGCGAGAAGAGATTTGGAGCACGCAGGTGGTGTGCGCACGCACTTTCTGGGCCGCACATCTGTGGTGCAATTTGAAGAACATCGATGGAGTGGACGGCCGATGGACGTACGATGATGATTGCTGTTTTTCGGACATCGCCGCGCTCAGCGCCGAACTGCCGATGGAAACTTGGAGAGGCAACTCCTCTCGCGTGGCCTCCTTGCTCTCTGGACAGGCCGCAGTCGCGCTGCCGCTGCAGACCGCGTTGTTGACGCCGCGTCAGACGCAACCCGCAGTGGCGCCCAGCCGCCGTGCCGCTACATGTCGCTGCGCAGACGGGCCGTACCTACTATCGCGTGCTGTTGCCGACGGCTCGCGCCGCCACGGTCGACGCCGTCTCGATGCGCCGCGCCATGGAGGCGTCGCCGGGGCGTGCTCCATCTTGCATGGCAATGCATCGCATGCCAATTCGTTGGTGGCACGGTCGCAGAGTTCTTTGCCAAGGTGTACTGGAGTTCGCAGTCTGCAGTTGTGCACAAGTGATCTGGTCGACTGTATTTGGTGGCTCTAAATGCTCGCTGTGCCTGTGCCTAACGATGCCGATCAGATCGCTTTGCTACCATCTACTCCCTCCGTCCCATGAGCGTAGCTAGCAGCTTGGCATACGTACCAGTCGATGGCGTCGGCTACAGGCCGAGGCCAAGGCCAGCAGGGAGCACAATGCCGCGTGACCGTGGACGACACGCTGAGGCTGTACTCCGGCGGTGGCGATGATAAGGACGACCAAGAGCGAGATGTGGAGCCTGGCGTGTGCGTGGCGCCGAGGGGCATGGAGGAGCTGCTGCTGCCCGATCCCGCCGACTGCCGTGCAGCAAGACGAGGAGCACTAGAGCGCCGACGCCTCGGAATTCAAGCCGGCACCGGTTTGGCAACGACCGGCCGCGGCGGCAGCAGGAGCAAATGGCGTTCTTGCCGTCGTTCGGCGGCATCCCCAGGAAGGCTCACGACGCCACCACGCACATATCATCAAACACAATCCGGGTGAACAAAGTGATTTTCTTTGGGAAAAAGCACCATAAACTCTATATTACGCAACAGGTTCGGACAAATCGCCCGTTATATCAACAGAAATTACAGCTGGCAGTTCATACTACCACTCCCGGGAAACGCAGGTACCCCACGTCGCCGAACTGAGCAAACACAGTGATAATTTGGTAATACTGATAACCAATAATTCTGTGCGTATGTTGGGTATATGGGGGGGGGGGGGTGTGCAAATTGTGCAGACGATGGATATATGCGGAGTAGAAAAAATAACAGCGCAGAACAATTAGGGCATTGTTCCTATGTTATCGGATTTGCCCGGCCACTTCAGGTAGGGCACAACAGTTGAAGTCTCCAGTATCTTCTATGCTCTATATCTGATATCTGTATCTGACCCTTGTAGCGCCTTTCTTCAGGTTCCAAGGAAATCACACTGTCACCCATCACCTGCAGTTGACACAATAACGACGTTGTTTAATCATTCATCACAGTTTATATATGGGGAAGCAGAGCTGATTTATACTATACCCACCGCAAAATAGATTTGTGAAACAAAGCTTTAACATGTGACTTATACTATTATATGAAATCGCCACCATATGCTATGCTTTAACATGTATTCATCACACTTCAGTAGGAATCTATGCACACAATTCCATTTCATTGTCATATGGTTACATACTGCTCCATCCGTCTGAATATTTAAGTCATATGAGGAAACACAATGACGAACAATTTTATTTAAGTATTATATAATTGACAGCATTACTGGTTCACATAAAACCTGCAAACTAATATAAGGTGATTCCTGAGTCAGGCTTTGTTTCAGCAAAACAAAATATACCCTACAAACAGAGCCAGAGGGAGAAAGAAGCGTGCAAATAGGATCTGATCGCCAAATAGTACTCCATCCGTTCATAAATATAAGATGTTTTGGATATGATATTTCAATAGGGACTACACGCGGACCGAAATTAGTAACAAACACACCAAAACGTGTTTATATATATCCGATTCATAGAAAAGTTAGAACATCTTATATTTGTGAATGGAGGGTATGGCGTATTGTGGCTACCACATTCATATATACGCCAAATAATTACAGCTGACCAAATTCAACTAATAATATGCAGATAGAAGGAACAACAGACATATCCAGTTAGCAATCTACTTTCTAATTATCATGTATAATGGTTGAACACCAAGTTCCAGAAGTTTATGTGCCAACACTACAAGTTAATCCCAAGAAGGAACATCAGTAAACTAATAAGTCAGTACGATCAGACACAATATATCAACACTACAAATTAAGCAAGCAGCTGCTTTATGTATTAGTGCCAACGTTTCACTTCCACTATCAGAGATAATTTGGAGTAAACAAAATGCACAGGTCGATTTCTCGTATTTTTCAGTAACACTACCATCAGGTTGCAGTGATGAGCAATATATAATACACACACATTTGGCAACTAATTAAGTTCAGTTCAGTATGCGAAATAACAGTAACACACACATTTGACAACTAATTCAATTCAGTTCAGTAGGCGAAATAACAGTAACACACACGCATTTGGCAACTAATTCAATTCAGTTCAGTAGGCAAAATAACCGTAACACACACACATTTGGCAAGTAATTTGAAGTACTAAGTCCACTCAGTTCAGTAGGCGACATAGCAGTAACAGTGTAACACCACGCATTGTTCAAATACAGCAAGCTAAAGCACGTGTGAAGAAATGAACATCAGATTACCTCTTCGATCCAGAACCTGGAAAGAACAGCTTCTTCAAGATAAGTACAACGTCACAAAGGAACTTGTAGACCTCGGCTGCATCCTTCGATGTCGTGACCATCAAGGCTGCCCTTGGATCACCCTTTGCGGACAAGAAGCACAGCCCGAGACACAGCACTACGGTGACCAACTTGAAGAAGGAGGTGCATCTTGGGTATGCTTCCATCAACTCATCCACTGTTCTTGGTTCCTTGTGGCCATTCCTGTCAGACTCCGACGGAGCACCATTGCTCTCCCCCTGAGCATACACGCGCCGGCCTTGGGGAGGCACGCCAGCGTAGGGGTTGGCAAAGCCACCGGATCGGCCGCGTCGTCCCACCGCAGCCGCCGCCATCAGCCAGCGGGGTTCAGCTCCGAGTCCCACGGCCGCAGCTGAACGGCGGGAGGAGTGAGTGCGACGAGCTCCTGCACGGGATTGTTCACAAGGGACACATGTAGATGATGACAAAGCATCTTACGGCGGCGTGTATGATTCAAACGAGAGGATCGACTCGAGTTCTGGACACACCTCGGAGCGGGAGCAGGGACACCGGGCGGCCGCAGCCAAGGTGCTCGTAGCATGGTCCCGCCGGGGCCATGGAGGAGGGACGGGTCGCGGGTACCCCCACCAGGTGCGAATCGATGGTCAGAGCCGAATCAAACTCCGTCACGACGCGGCCGAACTCCAGCCGTGGCGGCCGACGAGGCTCCGCTGCAAGTAAGCCCACGGAGTTGTCTAAGCATCTCCCAAGCAAGGTACATTGCAAGGTCCCTGCGGAGTTTCATGATCGGTTCTCACCTCCGTACGCCGCGTAGAGGGTCGACGGCGCCGTGGCGAAGGGGAGGTGGCCGCCGCGGGGGCCCGCTGCGGGCATGGGGATGGCCCGCCGGGGTCGTCGCACGCCTCCGGCCGCCGCCTGGAGGTCGAGCCCGAAGGTACGGGCCGCGGCTGCGCCCCGCGCGCCGGTTGCGAATCCGGCTGCGGCAACCTCCATCCTCGGCGGGGGCGGAGAGGGCGCGGGCGCGCGGCGCAGGACAAGCGTGTGACAGAGAGGGGAGAGCTTTCGTGGTGAAGAGTCTCACCGAGTCGCCGTCCGGGTGGCTATTTACACTTCTCTCTGTTGCGGGCTTGCGGGCCGTGGGGCGTCGGACGTGCGCCTCCGTTGGCCCATGTGTGCCTCTTATGTCATTCACAGTGTGTATTCCACTAAACATGAAGATTATTGGCTAAAAAAAAAACCTGAACATGAAGATTACAAGGTACAAGGACAGGGAAACTATACAAGACATCCAGAGAAACTGATGTCAAGAAGTTACGCCCAAATGAACCTGTAAAAGAAAAACACACATTCTGAACATCGGATCCCCTTGTACCTAGGGGTGGAAACGGATCGGATAGTGCTCTTACCACTTCCATTTTCATATTTTCAAAACGAATACGAATCCAAATACAGATGTTATTGGATACGGATGCGGCTCGGATAGTATTCGAATACGGATACATATCGGATATTTTCTTGATTCGGAACGGATACGAATAATATCAACATATTTCTTAAATAAATTAGTCGATAGCTATGTGACCTGAATAATCAATTTGTGACATACAATAAGTCAATGATAGATAGGTTTGTGAATGAATACCATTGTAATGCATAATAATTTATAAGTTTAATCATATAAAGAGTAAAATTTGACCCCTTATGTCGCTTTTATGTTGGATAATTGGAATATTGGGTCTAGAATTTTGAAATTTACCTCCATAATCTTATTCGGATACGGATATATCCACTTCCATATCCATATTTGTGTCAAAATCTCCTACCATATTTTATTTTTTATTTGTTTAATAAATTCGGATATGGAAAATTTCCATTTTCATTTTGGTTCGGATGCGGATGTTTCGGATACGAATAGGCATTTTCTCGAATACGAATATCGGATATTTCAAATTATCCGCTACCACTTTCCACCCCTACTTGTACCTTGTCGGACTGCCACCCGTCCATCACCACCGTCGTCGTAGCGCCGCTAAGACAAAGCGGATCATCCTTCAAAGCCAGATCAGGAGGAGCACCATCATAGACTATGCTGTTTTTTGAGCCGATTAAACGATCCGTCGCAAGCGACAAGATCGAGTCGTTGTGGCACGTCGACCAAGGATCTTCCCTATGTCCATCTGATCCCGACACCGTCGTCTTCACCCGATGTAGTCGAGGAAGAAGAGCGACGCCTCCAACATGCATCCGCTCAGCCAACTTCAAGCCATCAAATTCATCTGTAGAGGTCGACCACGCCGCCATCGAGAATAACAGGCGCCAACCACCAGAACCTCAGTTCGTCGGAACCGTAGACTGACGAGATGACCGAGCCGACTGCTCCCCAGCGTCACCGATTGGAGACCCACAAAGTTGGAGAAAGAACAACGGCTCCACTGAAACAACGCCTCCAGGAAACACTAACCCTACCCTAACTACACACCGGATTCGAAACGCCGGGGTCCCCTCCCCCTCTCGTCGCCGGAGTGGCAGACAGAGGAGGCGGGGACCCGCAGCCTCACCTTCGGAGGGAGGGGTAAAGCTTTTCGCCTCTCAGATTGCCACAAGAACAGTTGGGAGCGAAGCCAGTGTGTACCCTTTAGGTGAACAGATAGCGACACCTAAAAAAAAGGCGATCGGATAGCTAAATCCAAATGCCCCTAAAAATAGCTAAATTCAAATTTACCCCCAAAATTAAAAGCTAAATCAAAATTTGAAACCTCCCCTCAACTGTTTTCGTCTCTCTTGCTGCCTAACCTAGCAGTGCTTGATTTTGCACAATAGTCAAACTAGTTTTGCATTTTTCTTCCATTTTGTCTTGCCGCATGATTCCAATCAAGTATAATATGACAACCGTTGAGTACGCTCTATCAAGTACTACAAAGTCCCAAGTGTCACTTTGTATTGGTCTTAAAATATACTGCTAAGTATTAATTAGGCAAATTTTCTCTTCTACCCACCCCAAACACTACATCTAACTGTAATCCTACTATTTCCACTCCAGTGGTTGATAAAACTGAGGGCATCTCCAACGCCTATTACGCCCTTATAAGTCCGGACGGACAACTTTGACACTTTTAGTATTGGGAATGTAGTAATTTCAAAAAAAATCCTACGCACGTGCAAGATCATGGTGATGCATAGCAACGAGAGGGGAGAGTGTTGTCCATGTACCCACGTAGACCGAAAGCGGAAGCGTTATGACAACGCGGTTGATGCAGTCGTACGTCTTCACGATCGACCGATCCTAGTACCGAACATACGGCACCTCCGCGATCTGCACACGTTCAGTTCGGTGACATCCCACGAACTCACGATCCAGCAGAGTGTCGAGGGAGAGCTTCGTCAGTACGACGACGTGATGGCGGTGATGATGAAGCTACCGGCGCAGAGTTTCGCCTAAGCACTACGACGATATGACCGAGGTGGATTATGGTGAAGGGGGGCACCGCATACGGCTAAGAGATCAATGATCAACTTGTGTGTCTATGGGGTGCCCCCTGGCCACGTATATAAAAGATGGAGGGAGGAGGAGGCCGGTCCTCATAGGGCATGCCCAAAGTGTGGAGTCCTACTAGGACTCTCTAGTCCTAGTAGGATTCCACCTCCCACATGGAATAGGAAAAAGGGAAGGGAGAAGGAGAAGGAAGGAAGGGACGCCCCTTTTCCCTAGTCCAATTCGGACCAGTCCATGGGGAAGGGGGCGGCCACCCTTGAGGCCTTTCTCTCCTTTCCCATATGGCCCATTAAGGCCCAATACGAATTCCCGTAACTCTCCGGTACTCCGAAAAATACCCGAATCACTCGGAACCTTTCCGATGTCCGAATATAGCCTTCCAATATATCGATCTTTACGTCTCGACCATTTCAAAACTCCTCGTCATGTCCCCGATCTCATCCGGGACTCCTAACAAATTTCGGTCATCAAATCACATAACTCATAATACAAATCGTCACAGAACGTTAAGCGTGCAGACCCTACGGGTTCGAGAACTATCTAGACATGATCGAGACTCATCTCCGGTCAATAACCAATAGCGGAACCTGGATGCTCATATTGGTTCCTACATATTCTACGAAGGTCTTTATCGGTCAAACCGCATAACAACATACGTTGTTCCCTTTGTCACCGGTATGTTACTTGTCTGAGATTCGATCGTTTGTATCTCAATACCTAGTTCAATCTCGTTACCGGCAAGTCTCTTTACTCGTTCCGTAATGCATCATCCCGCAACTAACTCATTAGTCACAATGCTTGCAAGGCTTATAGTGATGTGCATTACTGAGAGGGCCCAAAGATACCTCTCCGATACACGGAGTGACAAATCCTAATCTCGATCTATGCCAACTCAACAAACACCATCGGAGACACCTGTAGGGCATATTTATAATCACCCAGTTACGTTGTGACGTTTGATAGCACACAAGGTGTTTCTCCGGTATTCGGGAGTTGCATAACCTCGTAGTCTAAGGAACATGTATAAGTCATGAAGAAATCAGTAGCAATGAAAGTGTAACGATCATAATGCTAAGCTAACGAATGGGTCTTCTCCATCACATCATTATCCTAATGATGTGATCCCGTTCATCAAATGACAACACATGTCTATGGTTAGGAAACATAACCATCTTTGATAAATGAACTAGTCAAGTAGAGGCATACTAGGGACATTTTGTTTTGTCTATGTATTCACACATGTACTAAGTTTTCGGTTAATACAATTCTAGCATGAATAATAAACATTTATCATGAAATAAGGAAATAAATAATAACTTTATTATTGCCTCTAGGGCATATTTCCTTCAGTCTCCCACTTGCACTAGATTCATAATCTAGTTCACATCGCTATGTGATTTAACACCAATAGTTCACATCACCATGACTAACACCCATATTTCACATCGCCATGTGACCAACACTCAAAGGGTTTACTAGAGTCAGTAATCTTAGTTCACATCGCCATGTGATTAACACCCAAAGAGTACTAAGGTGTGATCATGTTTTGTTTGGTGAGAGAAGTTTAGTCAACGTGTCTGCCATATTCAGATCCGTATGTATTTTGCATATTTCTATGTCAACAATGCTCTACACGAAGCTACTCTAGCTAATTGCTCACACTTTCAATATGTATCCAGATGAGACTTAGAGTCATCTGGATCAGTGTCAAAACTTGCATCGACGTAACCCTTTACGACGAAACTTTTGTCACCTCCATAATCGAGAAACACATCCTTTTACCACTAAGGGTAATTTTGACCGTTGTCCAGTGATCTACTCCTAGATCACTATTGTACTCCCTTGCCAAACTCAGTGTAGGGTATACAATAGATTTGGTACACAACATGACATACTTTATAGAACCTATGGCTGAGTGATACGTCTTCAATGTATCTATAATTTTTGATTACTCCATGCTATATTATCTACTGTTTTGGGCAATATTGGGCTTTATTATCCACTTTTGTATTATTTTTGGGACTAACCTATTAACCGGAGGCCCAGCCCAGATTTGCTGTTTTTTTTGCCTATTTCAGTGTTTTGAAGAAAAGGAATATCAGACGGAGTCGAAACGGAACAAAATCAACTGGAGAAGTTATTTTTGGAAGGAAAGCTACTGGATGGACTTGGACCCCACGTCAGGAGAGAAGGGAGGTGCCCACGAGGGTGGGGGGCGCGCCCACCCCCCTAGGGCGCGCCCCCTGCCTCGTGGGGCCCCCGAAGCTCCACCGACGTACTTCCTGCACCCATATATACCTACGTACCCTAAAACTTCCAGAACGGAGATTAGATCGGGAGTTCCGCCACCGCAAGCCTCTGTAGCCACCAAAAGTCAATCGGGACCCTGTTCCGGCACCCTGCCGGAGGGGGGAACCCTCACCGGTGGCCATCTTCATCATCCCGACGCTCTTCATGACGAGGAGGGAGTAGTTCACCCTCGGGGCTAAGGGTATGTACCAGTAGCTATGTGTTTGATCTCTCTCTCTCTCGTGTTCTTGATTTGGCACGATCTTGATGTATCGCGAGCTTTGCTATTATAGTTGGATCTTATGTTTCTTCTCCCCCTCTTCTCTCTTGTAATGGATTGAGTTTTCCCTTTGAAGTAATCTTATCGGATTGAGTCTTTAAAGATTTGAGAACACTTGATGTATGTCTTGCGTGGGATAGCAGTGGTGACAATGGGTTATTCTATTGATTCACTTGATGTATGTTTTGGGGATCAACTTGCAGGTTCCACCCATGAACCTATGCATAGGGGTTGGCACACGTTTTCGTCATGATTCTCCGGTAGAAACTTTGGGCAATCTTTGAAGTACTTTGTGTTGGATTGAGTAGATGAATCTGAGGTTGTGTGATGCATATCGTATGATCATACCCATGGATACTTGAGGTGACATTGGGGTATCTAGGTGACATTAGGGTTTTGGTTGATTTGTGTCTTAAGGTGTTATTCTAGTACGAACTCTAGGACTGTTTGTGACACTTACAGGAATAGCCCAATGGATTGATTGGAAAGAATAACTTTGAGGTGGTTTCGTACCCTACCATAATCTCTTCGTTTGTTCTCCGCTATTAGTGTCTTTGGAGTGACTCTTTGTTGCATGTTAAGGGATAGTTATATGATCCAACTATGTTATTATTGTTGAGAGGACTTGCACTAGTGAAAGTATGAACCCTAGGCCTTGTTTCCTATCATTGCAATACCGTTTACGCTCACTTTTACCGCTCGCTACCTTGCTGTTTTTATATTTTCAGTTTACAAAAACCCCTATTTACCATCCATATTGCACTTGTATCACCATCTCTTCGCCGAACTAGTGCACCTATACAATTTACCATTGTATTGGCTGTGTTGGGGACACAAGAGACTCTTTGTTATTTGGTTGCAGGGTTGCTTGAGAGAGACTCTCTTTTTTTTTGCGGGGTGAGAGAGACTCTCTTCATCCTACGCCTCCCACGGATTGATAAACCTTAGGTCATCCACTTGAGGGAAATTTGCTACTGTCCTACAAACCTCTGCACTTGGAGGCCCAACAATGTCTACAAGGAGAAGGTTGCGTAGTAGACATCAAGCTCTTTTCTGGCGCCGTTGCCGGGGAGGTTAGTTCTTGAAGGTATATCTTTAGCTCTTGCAATCGAATCTTTTTGTTTCTTGTTTTAGCACTAGTCTAGTTTATAAAAGAAAACTACCAAAAAAATGGAATTGAGTTTGTCTCATACGCTTCACCTCTTTAATATCTTTCGTGAGTATGATGGAAAGGAAAATTGTGCCAAAGTGTTAGAAGAAGAATGCATTAAAATGTTTGGCACTAAATCTTTGAATGATGAGCATGATTGCAATGTTATAAGTATGAACTCCTTGAATATCCATGATACTAATGATGATTGCACTAGTTATGATGAAAATGTCTCCTATAAACATGTCAATTTTTGTGGAGTGCATTGGGTTTGCAAGGACATACCAAATAGGGAAGATAGATATTGCAAGAGGCATAAATATTTAGAAACCAAATTGTTGCAAGAAGAGCTAGATGAATGTGCTGAAAGATTCAATATTTTTCGCGCCCCTTGTGAACTTTGCAATGAACATGGTCATTTAAAGCTCCAATGCTATTTGTTTCATGATCAAGTCATGTCCAAATATTGTGATAATTTTATTACCCTTGAGAATCATAAAGAGCTTAGTATTCTTTTGGGTTATGAAGAAATGAAACGTATAACTGAGGGTATTCCAAAATTTAATCTCGATAAATTTCTTGATTTTGATCTAGAGAAGATTTATATGTATTGTGCGGTGAATTGTATTGAAAATCCTTATATTGCCAATTACATAAAGAAAAGAAAACAAATAGAAGATGAAGAGAATACTAATGAAAGGGAAGAGACTTCCCAATATCCTCCTATTATTTCTTATGATGAATCAGGTAACGAGGAGGAGCCTTATATTCAACCAATATCATTGATAAGGAGCTCCAAAAAGAGGATTGAACCCACACATGATGTGGTGAAGAAGAAGAAACGAAAAAGGAAGAGAGGTAAAAAGGTATCTCTCCCAAATAAGGTTGCTCCTATTATTGTTGTGCCTAATGAAAATGAAGATGATACACTTGATGATGATCTCGTTATGCCTATTGCTTGTTGTGATAATTATGATTGGGAAGATAATGATACTTCTTACGATCTTGAAAATCTTTTTGGCCCTTGCTTGGAAGAATATAATAATTGCTATACTATTGGTGCTACCCATGCTATTAATGATGAGAGTGATTATGCTTATGATACGAAAAGGCCCAAGCTTGGGGAAGCTATGTTTGATGAGGATGACATATTTGAGAATATATTTGCTGTAATTAATGTTTGTCCCGAGCTTGGGGATGCTATGTTTAATAATGATAATATTTTAGCCTCCCAAGTTTTGATATGCAAAGTTATGATGATAGCATGCCTTCTACCTATAATGATTATATTGATGAAAGTGGGTTTGGAAGAGTGTCAACTTTAGGAAGTAGTGATACCACAATATTGGAGGATGTTGAATCTTATAATATTTATGAAAGTGGATTTGGAGAGGTCATGACTTTATTTAGTGATGTATCCACTATTTCGGAAGAGGTTTCAATCGATTATGATGAGAACAAAGTTGCTACTTATGATGATTATTGTGATAAAACTTATGCTGTAAAGAGTAGTGGTAATTATATTTATAAAACCTGTCATGATTATGAGTACCCTTTCTCTTAACATTACTCTTTTAATGTGGAAACAATTTATAATATTCAAGTCTCTTATGATACTCCCACTATTCCGTATGAGAAGAATTTTTCTTATGTGGAGAGTAATAAAATTTCTATGCTTGTAGATCATGAAAAGAATCCTTTATGTGATGGTTATATTGTTGAATTCATTCATGATGCTACTGAAAATTATTATGAGATATGATCATATGCTTTTACATATTGCAATAATGCCAAATTTCCTCTCTATGTGCATAAAGTTTTGAAGTTATGCTTGTTTTACCTTCCTATGCAGGTTGATTCTTGTTTCCATAAGTTGTTTGCTCACAAAATCCATATGCATAGGAAGTGGGTTAGACTTAAATGTGCTAGTCATATTCTTCATGATGCTCTCTTTATGTTTCAATTCTTATGTTTTATGTGAGCATCATTGAAATCATCATGCCTAGCTAGGGGCGTTAAACGATAGCGCTTGTTGGGAGGCAACCCAACTTTATTTTAGTTTCTTGCTTTTTGGTTCTGTTTAGGAATAAATAACCCATCTAGCTTCTGTTAAGATGTGGTTTTATGTTTTAATTAGTGTTTGTGCCAAGTAGAACCTTTGGGAAGACTTGGGTGAAGTCTTTATGATCATGCTGTAAAAAATCAGAAACTTTAGCGCTCACGAGATTAGCTTCAAATTTTTACTGGAGAGTGCTATTTAGTTGATTCTTTTTGCAGATGATTACTAGACAAATTCCTCAGGTCCACCAATTTATTTTAGAATTTTTGGAGTTCCAGAAGTTTGCGTTAGTTACAGATTACTACAGACTGTTCTGTTTTTGACAGATTCTGTTTTCATTGTGTTGCTTGCTTATTTTGATGAATCTATGGATAGTAAAATAGTTTATAAACCATAGAGAAGTTGGAATAAAGTAGGTTTAATACCAATATAAATAAGGTATGAGTTCATTACAGTACCTTGAAGTGGTGTTTTGTTTTCTTTCGCTAACGGAGCTCACGAGTTTTCTATTAAGTTTTGTGTTGTAAAGTTTTCAAGTTTTGGGTAAAGATTCGATGGACTATGGAATAAAGAGTGGCAAGAGCCTAAGCTTGGGGATGCCCAAGGCACCCCAAGGTAATATTCAAGGACAACCAAGCGTCTAAGCTTGGGGATGCCCCGGAAGGCATCCCCTCTTTCGTCTTCGTTCATCGGTAACTTTACTTGGAGCTATATTTTTATTCACCACATGATATGTGTTTTGCTTGGAGCGTCATTTTATTTTATTTAGCTTTCCTTGCTGTTTGAATAAAGTACCAAGGTCAGAAATTCTTAAATGTTAGAGAGTCTTCACATAGTTGCATAATTATTCGGCTACTCATTGATCTTCACTTATATCTTTCGGAGTAGTTTGTCATTTGATCTAGTGCTTCACTTATATCTTTTTAGAGCATGGTGGTGGATTTGTTTTATAGAAACTATTGATCTGTCATGCTTCACTTAGATTATTTTTAGAGTCTTAAATAACATGGTAATTTTCTTAAAAAATCATAATATGCTAAGCATACAAGATTTGTAAGAATTCTTATGAGTGTGTTGAATACTAAGAAAAGTTTGATGCTTGATAATTGTTTTGAGATATGGAGGTGATAATATCAAAGTCGTGCTAGTTGATTAGTTGTGAATTTGAGAAATGCTTGAGTTGAAGTTTGCAAGTCCCATAGCATGCACGTATGGTAAACGTTATGTAACAAATTTGAAACATGAGGTGTTATTTGATTGTCCTCTTTATGAGTGGCGGTCGGGGACGAGCGATGGTCTTTTCCTACCAATCTATCCCCCTAGGAGCATGCGCGTAGTACTTTGGTTTTTGATGGCTTGTAGATTTTTGCAATAAGTATATGAGTTCTTTATGACTAATGTTGAGTCCATGGATTATACGCACTCTCACCCTTCCATCATTGCTAGCCTCTTCGGTACCGTGCATTGCCCTTTCTCACATTGAGAGTTGGTGCAAACTTCATCGGTGCATCCAAACCCCGTGATATGATACGCTCTTTCACACATAAACCTCCTTATATCTTCCTCAAAACAGCCACCATACCTACCTATTATGGCATTTCCATAGCCATTCCGAGATATATTGCCATGCAACTTTCCACCATTCCGTTCATCATGACACATCCATCATTGTCATATTGCTTAGCATGATCATGTAGTTGACATAGTATTAGTGGCAAAGCCACCACTCATAATTCTTTCATACATGTCACTCTTGGTTCATTGCATATCCCGGTACACCGCCGGAGGCATTCATATAGAGTCATATCTTTGTTCTAGTATCGAGTTGTAATCATTGAGTTGTAAATAAATAGAAGTGTGATGATCATCATTTAATAAAGCATTGTCCCAAAAAAAAGAGAAAGGCCAAAAAAATAAAAAAATAAAAAAGGGGCAATGCTAGTATCTTTTTTTACCACACTTGTGCTTCAAAGTAGCACCATAATCTTCATGATATAGAGTCTCTTGTTTTGTCATTTTCATATACTAGTGGGAATCTTTCATTATAGAACTTGGCTTGTATAGTCCAACGATGGGCTTCCTCAAAATGCCCTAGGTCTTCGTGAGCAAGCAAGGTGGATGCACAGCCACTTAGTTTCTTTTGTTGAGCTTTCATACATTTATAGCCCTAGTGCATCCGTTGCATGGCAATCCCTACTCCTTGCATTAACATCAATCGATGGGCATCTCCATAGCCCGTTGATTATCCTCGTTGATGTGAGACTTTCGCCTTTTTTGTCTTCTCCACATAACCCCCACCATCATATTCTATTCCACCCATAGTGCTATATCCATGGCTCACGCTCATGTATTGAGTGAAGGTTTATAAAGTTTGAGATTATTAAAGTATGAAACAATTGCTTGGCTTGTCATCGGGGTTATGCATGATGAGAGCATTCTTGTGTGACGAAAATGGAGCATGACTAAACTATATGATTTTGAAGGGATGAACTTTCTTTGGCCATGTCATTTTGAGAGGACATAATTGCTTAGTTAGTATGCTTGAAGTATTATTGTTTTTATGTCAATATGAACTTTTGTCTTGAATCTTTCGGATTTGAATATTCTTATCACAAGTAAGAAGAATTACATTGAAATTATGCCAACTAGCATTCCACGTCTAAAATTATCTTTTTTTATCATTTAGCTACTCGAGGACAAACATGAATTAAGCTTGGGGATGCTTGATACGTCTCCAACGTATATATAATTTTTGATTGCTCCATGCTATATTATCTACTGTTTTGGGCAATATTGGGCTTTATTATCCACTTTTATATTATTTTTGGCACTAACCTATTAACCGGAGGCCCAACCCAGATTTGTTGTTTTTTTGCCTATTTCAGTGTTTTGAAGAAAAGGAATATCAGACGGAGTCGAAACGGAACGAAATCAACTGGAGAAGTTATTTTTGGAAGGAAAGCTACCGGATGGACTTGGACCCCACGTCAGGAGAGAAGGGAGGTGCCCACGAGGGTGGGGGCGCGCCCCCTGCCTCGTGGGCCCCCCGAAGCTCCACTGACGTACTTCCTGCACCCATATATACCTACGTACCCTAAAACTTCCAGAATGGAGATTAGATCGGGAGTTCCGCCGCCGCAAGCCTCTGTAGCCACCAAAAGTCAATCGGGACCCTATTCCGGCACCCTGCCGGAGGGGGGAACCCTCACCGGTGGCCATCTTCATCATCCCGGCGCTCTCCATGACGAGGAGGGAGTAGTTCACCCTCGGGGCTGAGGGTATGTACCAGTAGCTATGTGTTTGATCTCTCTCTCTCTCTCGTGTTCTTGAAAGTGCGTTATATCGACTAGAGGGGGGTGAATAGGCGATTTTTATGAATTCTTCACTGAGGAATTTGCTAGTGAGGAAATTCCTTAGCGAAGAACTACTTGCAGCGGAATAAGTACTCAGAAGTAAACATGACAGAGTACATGTATGCTCATCATGATGAAATGAAGGCAAACACAGAGTGCAGAAAGCGTAAGCACATGATAGCACAAGATGAAGACAAACAGACTGAAGAAATTGAACTGAGGAAATTGAGAAAGTCTTCAGTCAAAGTCTTCAAGCACAAATATGATAAACGAACAACACAATACTGAGGAAATGAAAGAGTTGAGGAAATGGAACTAGTTAGCTTGGTGAAGACAATGATTTGGTAGACCAATTCCAACTGATGTCTCAGTTGTACATCTGGTTGGAGCGGCTGAGTATTTAAACTCGAGGACACACAGTCCCGGACACCCAGTCCTGAGCACGCAGCTCGGGACACCAAGTCCTCATCGTATTCTCCTTGAACTAAGGTCACACAGACCTCGTACAATCACTCGTGGTAAGTCTTCAGGTGACTTCCGAACCTTGACAAACTCGGTCACTCGGCGATCCACAATTCCTCTTGGATGCTCTAGACCATGACGCCTAACCGTCTGGAAGAAGCACAGTCTTCAAAGGTAACAAGCGTCGGATCCACGCAGTATCAATCTCTTCAGTGATGCTCAATCACTTTGGGTTTGTAGGTTTTTGGGTTTGGGTTTTGGATTTTCCTCACTTGATGATTTTCGCTCAAAGTCCTCGGAGGATGGGTTGCTCTCAAATGACAAGTGTCAGTTTCTCTCGGAGCAGCCAACCAGCTAGTGGTTGTAGGGGGGTGGCTATTTATAGCCTAGGGAGCAGCCCGACATGATAAGACATAAATGCCCTTCAATGATATGTCCGTTAGGTGGATAAGATATTTTGGGACAGCTGGCGCGTAACACAACAACGGTTGGAAATTTGAGGTACAAATTCCTCAGGGCTATCATGTTCCTCACTATGTAGGCAATCCGCACTGGCGAATTCCTAACTCCTCAGTCAGAACAAATTCCTCAGCGACCAGAAGAACTTCGTCTCTGTCACTGAAGAAATTGACTGAACTGTATGAGATTTCCAATGGCTTCACTCGAAGGGATTGGTAAGTTTAGGATTTGAGTTGAGCATCACATGGAAATTTTTCCTTAGTATTTCGTCGACCCCCTTTAATAGTACGGTGTTTCCCATGAATCAAGAAATAGAAAATGAAACTACGAAAACAAAGTCTTCACGCTTCATGTTCCTCGAATGAATACCAAGTCTTCAAGGTCACACCAATTTCTTCACTTTCAAAGTCTTCAGAAAGTCTTCAGTATGTCAAAGTCTTCAGTCGAAGAACTTCTTTTTTAGGGGTCGACTTTCTCTGTAAATATCAAACTCCTGATAGACTTATAGACCTGTGTACACTCATAAACATATTAGATCCTTAACCTATAAGTCTTCAATACACCAAAATCACTAAGGGGCACTAGATGCACTTACAATCTCCCCCTTTTTGGTGATTGATGACAACATAGGTTAAGTTTTCAACGGGGATAAACATATGAAGTGTAAATACTGATATTGAGGAATTTGATTGCAAGATATAGAAGAACTTCCCCTGAATATGTGCATAGTGAGGAATTTGCTTTTGAAGCAATGCACACTTGAAGAGTTGAATCATGGAGATCTCACCCTATATCTTGTAATTCATACACGCATTTGATATATAATATGAAGAATTTGAAATGCATGATGAAAAATGGTGACTGACGAATTTCAGCATGCGTGCGATAATATTAACGAGGAATAAGCATGCAGAAAAACGTAACAAAAGTATCAGACCACCATCGGGTTTAAGTTTACAACTCGATCCAATAAAAGTTTCGAAAGAATGAGAGTTGTAACTTAGCAAGAAAAAAACGCCCATATAGTAGACCCGCTTGAAGACTAACTCAAATTTCTCCCCCTTTGTCATCGAATGACCAAAAGGATCAAAACTGAGGACTAACGCCCCTAAAGATAATCAAGTTGATGAAGGAGCGCCAGCGTTGTCGGGGTCGGTTGTTGAAGTAGGGCCTACCGCTGTGTCGTCCAAGTCTTCATGTTCATCAGTGTCACGCGATGAAGAATATGAGCTGGCCACCAGAGAAGGAACCTTGACGTTCTTGAATTTCTTCGGAGGAGGTGCAGACCAGTCAAAGTCTTCCTTGAGACCCATTTTCTTCAGATCTTCAGCGCTGTAGACATGAGACAGAACATCCCAGGTGCGATTGAGGGTTTCATGGAGGTAGTAGTGGTTTTTCTTCACTGCATTGTGTGTTGAAGTCATGTTGTGAAGAATTGAACCAAACTGACGCTTGACCCATTTATGATTGCGATCAACCTTCTGATGAAGACTGAGGAGTAACTCACGATCAGTCATCACCCTGGGTGCTGTGGCTTGAGGATTTTGCTTGGCATTGTTGGCGGCAGAGTCATGTGTGGCAGAGTCATCATTGGTGGAGTAGGATGCAGCCTTGCGAAACTGACCATCCAATGGACGAATGCCTTCATCGATCACAGCAGCGGCCTTGCCTTTGTCATCAGTTGAGGAAAATGTCCTTTTGAGGACTTCAATTGGAGGCAAGTAGCTGCAGTGGTTCAGAGTGTCAGCTTTGTAGTTGAGTGAAGACCTTGTCCTGATGAATCTCATAATCCATGGCGCATAAGGCTTTAGCTCAAATGGTGACATCGCAATATTGGCCAGAGTCCTCATGAAGATATCATGGAAGTTGACGGGAACGCCATGAATGATATTGAAAAGCAGATTCTTCATGATGCCAACGACTTCTTCATCATTTGAGTCATGGGCTTTGATAGGACTCATTGTCTTTGCCAAAATGCGATAGACAGTCCGAGGCACATACTGTAATTCCTTGACGAGGAAATTGGCACGAGGGGCCTGCCCTGGCTTCAAGGGCTTCATCAAAACTTGCATGTAGTGATTTGAAAGCTCAGGTTCACTATAGACACAACGTGCATCTTCAAGGGGAGGACCGAGTGGTAGGGCACGAAGCAATTCAGTTGCTGGTGCCTTGTAGTGAGTGTTCTCTGTCATCCAGTCTAGAACCCATGAACTCACATCTTCAGAGTCGCCTGTGATGTGCAACGTTGCATAGAACTGAAGAATGAGTTCTTCATTCCAATCACATATGTCAGTGCAGAAGTTTATTAGCCCAGCGTCGTGAAGAACACTGAGGACTGGCTCGAAGCACGACAGAGACTCCATATCCACGTGAGGAATATGTGCATGATCGAAGACTTTGTCTTTGTTGAACAGTACTGAGGAATAGAAGTTGGCTTGAATAGCAGTCCGGAAACGCCTCTTCCTTATGCAAGCAGAGTCATAAGGGTTGTAGTCAGTGAAGAATACGTGTTCGCCAAAGAAGTCTTCAGCCTTGAACTTTTACTTCCTTGAGAACGGATCCTTTGGCTTTGGCAGAGGGGTGTCAGTGAGTTGCATCACGACCTCAGGAATCGCGATCTCAGGTTCATCAGGCTGAGGAATTTCTGGTTCCTCTTCAGTTGCAGTCTTAGGATCAGCAGCAGCAGTTTCTTCAGCACTAGTGGTTGGAATTTCTTCATGCACAGATGCAGTGGGATGAGTTTCTTCAGAGCCCATTTGAACTGTTGGTGCAGGGGACTGAGGAATTTGTTGTAGCGGTGTGAAGAGTGGAGAATTGGGGTGCTGACTTTCCCAAAAGTCATCATTCATTACTGGCGTTGTACTTCCAATATCCACGTCTTCATCTTCCAATTCTTCAACACTAGCCTCTTCAGCTGTGAACTGAGGCATTGGTGAGGATACAACATGTGTAGAGGGAATCGCATCCACTTCAATTTCTTCATCAATCTGCTCTGACGAAGCAGCAGATTGAGTTTCTTCATCAGATTCGCTTGGGATCTCATATTCTTCACCAAAAGGAACAAGGTACTTTGATGGCATGGTTGAAATCGGAACAACATCGATAGGATTTTCATAAGAGCTGGTCATAGGGTTCATCTTCTTTGGAGCTGAAGATTCTGAGGCACTTGATGCTTTCCTTTTCTTCACTGCAGCTCGCTCTGCAGCCTTGGTTGTTAGGACCCCGATCCTAAGCCACATCGATCTAGCATGTACCACATCATATCACTTTGCGGCCTCACGCACGGTATTCCCACGGGTGCCACCTTACCTGGCCCAGGACCGTTTGCACCTTTTGGCTCACGTATATGATAGTGTCGCTAGCATCCATATGATAGAGAACCCGGGCCTACATGGCTAGTCATGAACCCAAAGCGGCACTAACCCATGGAGACAGGCATACATGAATCAACTTCAAGCATGTCGGTCAGCAGCGTGTGAATCCGGGCTGTAGCACTGGGCTAACAGGACTCCGGAAACCCGGGCTGTAGCAGGCTAGGCAGGACTCCGGATGTCACCGCGTGACATTTCCCCGAAGGGACAGACACAGGAACAAAGTGAAACACATGCCGGCTAGTCAAGTGTCCTGAGCAGTAGTGCTGGGCTAGCAGGACTCCGGTGAACCGGGCTGTTGCGGACTACTATGGCTCATGGAAGCACAAGACTACATTTCCCCATAAGAGAGGCTGCCAAGGATAAACAACTAGATTGTCGGATCCCACACATACCAAGCATTTCAATCATACACACAATATGCTCGATATGTGTAATACAACATGGCATCACAACATAACTCTACGACTCAGTATTTATTCATTAGGCTCCGAGGAGCAAGATATTACAAACATGGGTCTCATGACCCAACACTCAGAGCATACAAGTCAAAGCACATGCGGAATCTTAACATGTCTGAGTACAGACATCTACAAATGAAAAAGGCTGAGAAGCCTAACTATCTACCAGATCCTGTCGAGGGCACAAGATCGTAGCTGAGGTAACAAGCTAAACGTCGAAGTCCAAGCGGAACTACTAGCGAGACTGACGTCTCTCTACAAAACATAAAATAGGCAAACGTGAGTACAAATGTACCCAGCAATACTTACATCAGAACTATCTACATATGCATCGGTATCAATAAAGGGGTGGTGGAGTTTGACTGCAGCAAGCCAGCTTTGACTCGGTGGCTATCCTGAACTACGATTGCAAGTAACTCTTTTGAGGTGGCGCACACGAGTCCACATATTCACCATATCAATACATCACTATGGATCCGCTCCCGTCTCCCTATGAGAACGCCATCCATAGCACTCACGCTTATCTTGCGCATTTTAGAGTATCCACTTTCACTTGTCTATGAACTATGCAAGGGGTCCAAGTTTCCATATCCGAGGAATCCGGCTATTCAAATAGATAATGATAACCCTGCATGGGTGTACTTCTTCACACACGCTCTCTCCACTTACCACCATGTACACGTCATGTACCTCGGCAACCTTCAAGCGGAAGCCTGGCGAGGGAGTCGGCCATGACCTGACTAACCACACAAGTCTCTAGTCCAGGTTTATCGCCTATTCGGGTTCCATCCGCAAGGAGATCCGGCTGGGGTGTCGCTCATGGCCCCAAACGATGTGAGCAGGGTTCCCAAGCCCACCAACCAGGTGCCACTTGGTACACCGTGCCACTGTGCCTAGTCTGTCCCAAGCCCACCTGTACCGGGTGCCACTTGGTAGACTACTAACACTACCTACAAACACCAGAAACTAGTTGCAACTCCTGGACAGAGATCAAGTTGATTAATAAGTCGAGAGGGGTCGAGTTACCGGAACCCAATGTGTGGTAGTAACTGTTCATGGATCACAAACACAGAACTCAGATCCTGAGGACGGCTGCAATGAGACAACCCACCATGTACTCCTACATGGCCTCTCACCGCTACCTTTACCAAATCGTGTTCACACACTTAGCTCTCAATGGTATGACATGTTCACCACGTTCCAATTCATTCCCGATGAATCAGACCCGACTCAACTCTAAGCAGTAGCAGGCATGACAAACAAGCATGAATGAGTAGGCACAGCAGGGCTCAAACAACTCCTACTCATGCTAGTGGGTTTCATCTATTTATTGTGGCAATGACAGGTCATGCAGAGGAAAGGGGTTCAACTACCGCAGCGTGTAACAGTTGAATCGTTGTTGTCCTAATGCAGTAAAAGAGAGCAGGAGCGAGAGAGTGGGATTGTATCGGAATGAACAAGGGGGTTTTGCTTGCCTGGCACTTCTGAAGATAATATAGTTCTTCATCGGTGTCATCGATCACGTCGTCGGAACAACGTCTACCGAGGGGGAACAACACCGGCAACTGAGAAAGAACACAATCAATGCAATGCAACAATATGATGCATGATCATGACATTGGTCTTCTTCACATCTGATGCAGATGGAAGGATAGGAGTTGGTGTAGGCGCGGGAGGAGCTGAGGAATCTGTTTGAATTTCCTCAGGCGCAACTGATGCAGTTGCCCTGACTTCTTCAGTTTCTTCAGGTGCACCACTAGTGGATGCCCTGGCAATTTCTTCAGCGGCTGGAATGGAGTCATCAGCCCTGGAACTAGCATTTTCTTCAGCAGCCTGAAAATCATCAGCGGTGCTGGCATGTTCTTTAGTTGGCTGAGCTGAAGCTTCGACCTGAGGAACTACTTGTTGCGATGGGGCTGCAACAGTTTTGAACTTCGCAGTCAGTTTCACAAACCTGGCTTTAGCTCCTTTCCAATTAGCATAGTAAGCATCAAATTCATCGCTGAGGGTTTTGATGTCAGCCTGCATCTTGATGAGTTCTTCAGGTGTCATCTTGACAACATTTTTCTTCAGTAGTTTCTCTTTTCTGTACTGTGATTTCTTGATCTGGCTGGCCCTATCATACTTCCATTTTTCTTCTTGAATGAAAGCAGTCAAGACATGACTTTGACCAGGAGTGAGGTTCATCTCCGGCACAGGCGTATTGGGGTCTTTGTGCCATAGATCAATGAAATCGAGGATCAACCTTGGATCAAAAAGCATTGGCACATTGCTTCCTTTGGCACTAGCGGCCTTAGCTTGCCTATCTTTGATGATTTCGGCAAGTTCTTCTTCATCAGCCTCATCATCGTCAGAGGGCACTTGGAAAGCCACCTGCTTTTTCTTCAGACTAGGGCGAGGACCTCGTCCAGCAGTAGACTTTTTCTTCAGCAGAGAGGGCCCAACTGAGGAACTTGGTGCAGCTGAGGAACTTGCAGAGACACTAGAGGAAATGGAGATGCCTGTAGTCCTTTGGCATGAGGCCAGATGCGCAGGTGCTGAGGATTTTGAAGGAGCAGGAGCAACTTGAGGAATTGGTCGTGAAGATTTTGAAGTTCCTGGCCGTGAGGGCGTAGCTGAGGAACTTGGCCGTGAGGGCACTGTTGGTGAAGCACTTGGTTTAAGAGCAGGCTTCTTAGGCATAGATTTCCTCGGCTTGACAAAGGCCTCAGTGGCAGCAGAATCTTCGTTGAATTTCCTCACTGCTTCTTTGGCTTGTCTTGCCAATTTGGCTTGGCGCTTCGCCCATTCTTCAGGAAAATCCTCACCGCGTTTGATGCTAGTGGGATCTGCCTCTTGGCCAGGTGCCAATGGGGCTCTTGGGCATGGAGGATTTAGTGCGAATTTCTTCATATACTTTGGAGTAACATATTTGTAATCCCTCCATTCTCTTACCCATCTCCGTTCTATCCTCTGCATGCGCACCTTGCGCTGATTTTTGTTTTCTTTGCCAAACTTGGCTTCATCAGGTGTGCAGTACTCTTTGTAAATGTCCTCAGGGATCTGAAACGCAGTCATAACCTCAGGTTTCTTTCCTCCTTTCTGCGGCTTCTTACCATTTGCCATATTCTTCAGCTGAGGAATTTGAACAATTGAGTTTTCTTAAGAAGTATGCAGTTTTTCTTCAAGGAACGCTGCAAATGAGTTAAGTTGATGAGAACCTAGTGATTCAGCAGCGGACATGTGTACCTGTGGACAGAGTATAGTTGCGAGGAATTTGGAGAGGTCGTATGCGTTCTCAGAGGGTTTTTCAAAAAGAACAAGTTTGAGGAATTTGACCAGATGTGTCTTGAAGAATTTCACTAAGCGTGCTTTGTCTTAGGTTCCAGAGTTGTATAGATCGAAGATCCACACAATTGAGGAATCTTGAAGAAAATGATGCTTAGAGAAATGAGTCAAGAACAGATGACTTTTAAGGTGTTTTGTGTGTGAGGATTTGAAGAATAAAACACCTTTGAAGATTTTGTAGAAAACTTTCGAATCAAGGAGGGCAGTAAAAGTAACTTTTAATTACCCTGAATGAAGAACACGACGAACACAGAGATGGAGAAGTGAAGTTCGTCGATGTAGATCTTCCACGCCCTAACTTAGTGGAGGAAGACGGCTATGGCGGCGGCGGAGGTGAAGATATCCGTGGTAGACGCGAGTACGACGACGACGAGGTCGAGGCAGTGAAGCTCTTCCTCACCGGCGACGATGGAGTAGCGGCGGTGCTAGGGTTTGGGAAGCTCGAGCAGGAGAGAGAGAGATCGAGCGGAGTAAAGGAAGTGAGGAAGGGGTGAGGGGGTATTTATAGTGGCAGTGAAAAACTGTTCGCCCGAAGATTTGGGACGAACGTGCCCCTGACCCTTCTCCTTCGCACGACATGTGTCACCCACTAACTGAGAGGTGGAGATCATGTAAGATCGTGGGTGAATAAAAAATGCATCATGGGATGCGGAACGATTTGAGCGGCAAAACCGAAAATTTGGATTAGATTAGTTTTAAAGTTCCGTTCGCAATTTCTTCAGCTGACAAGGACACAGTGAAGATTTTGAACGAGTTTCAAATAGAACGCACATGAAGAATTTGTGAATAGATTGGATTGAGTATAACATAGAGGGGGAAGGGTCCGATCACATTCACTTAGCAGAAAAACTAACTTGAAGAAATAGCCATAAGTGAATGCTGTAGAGGACATATATATAGCCAATGAAGAAAAACAACGAAACAAGTGAAGATTTTGCATAGTTGAAGAATTTGAACAACTGAGGAAATTTAAAAATGAGGAAAAACTCAAATTGAAGATTTTCAACTTTTGTGGTGGCGTGACCCACCGTATAAGAATGCTGATTTCAGACACCGTGTACAATTATCGTAGGATTCTGAGAACCAAATTTTTCGTTAATTTCTTCACACTTAGAGGGTTATTCTTCATTGATTGAAGAAAAACGTTTCTTCATGTGTTGCACATCTAAGTCATCAATCTTGCATAAGTGTTAGGATGAGTGCCTTTTCAAAGTACATTCGAAGACTCTAAGATATTTAGCTCACACCGCAACTTGCTAAATCTCTTCTCATCCAAGGGCTTAGTGAAGATATCGGCTAGCTGTTCTTCAGTCTTCACATGCTCAATAGAAATGTCGCCCTTCAACACATGATCATGAAGAAAATGATGACGAATCTGAATGTGCTTTGTCTTCGAGTGCTGAACTGGGTTGTGAGCAATCTTGATAGCTCTCTCATTGTCACAGAGGAGAGGCACATTCTTCACGTTGACGCCATAGTCCTTGAGTGTTTGCTTCATCCATAGCAGTTGAGCACAGCAAGAACCAGCAACAATGTACTCATCTTCAGCAGTAGACAATGATACGCAGTTATGTTTCTTTGAGGACCAACAGACCAAGGATCGTCCGAGGAAATGACATCTACCAGATGTTGACTTGCGGTCCACACGATCACCAGCATAGTCAGAGTCAGAATATCCAATGAGATCAAAATCCGAGCCCTTGGGATACCATAATCCTAGTGTTGGTGTGTGAGCTAGATATCGAAGAATATGCTTCACAGCCGGTGTGATTCCTTCGGTGCAGCTTGAAATCGGGCATACATGCAAACACTAAGCATTATATCTGTCCTAGATGCACATAAGTACAATAAAGAGACAATCATGGAGCGGTATACCTTATGACCGAAGTCAATACCATTTTCATCAGTACATAGATGACCATTTGTGGGCATAGGAATTTTGATGCCTTTGCAATCTTGCATGCCGAATTTCTTCAGGACATCCTTGAGGTATTTCTCCTGAGATATGAATATGCCATTGCGTTGTTGAAGAATTTGAAGACCCAAGAAGAATTTCAACTCTCCCATCATAGACATTTGATATTCTTCACTCATCATATAGGCAAATTCATCACTATAACGTTGGTCAGAGCAGCCAAAGATAATATCATCAACATATATTTGGCACACAAATAGTTCACCATCATAAGATTTAGTAAAGAGAGTAGGATCGAGTGAACCGGGTGTGAAGCCATTCTTCATGAAGAATTCCTTCAAAGTATCATACCACGCCCGTGGGGCCTGCTTGAGGCCATAGAGGGCCTTATTGAGTCTGAAGACTTTGTCAGGATTCTATGGATCTTCAAAACCTGGGGGTTGTGGAACATATACTTCTTCCTCGAGCTTACCATTGAGGAATGGACTTTTCACATCCATTTGATATAAGATGATATCATGATGGTTAGCATAAGCAAGTAATATGCGAATAGCCTCAAGTCTAGCAACAGGTGCAAAAGTTTCATCAAAATCAATTCCTTCAACCTCTGTGTAGCCTTGAGCTACTAGTCGTGCCTTATTTCTCACCACAAGGCCATTTTCATCTTGCTTGTTGCGGTAGATCCACTTTGTGCCAATGATATTATGCTTGCGAGGATCTGGACGATTGACCAGTTCCCAGACGTTGTTGAGCTTGAACTGATGCAATTCTTCTTGCATGGCCTGAATCCACTCAGGCTCCAGAAATGCTTCATCTACCTTAGTGGGCTCTGTGATAAAGACAAAAGCAAAGTGCCCACAAAAGTTAGATAGATGTGAAGCTTTTGAGCGGGTGAGAGGACCTGGTGCTCTAATGTCATCGATGATCTTCTCCACTTGCACTTCTTTTGCAACGCGGGGGTGAGCTGGTTGTCGGTGAGGAATTTGATCAGCATTTTCTTCAGCATCAATTTCCTCAGCATTTTCTTCAGGTGCGTCAGCTCGACGTTCTTCACGTTCTGGAATGAATTCTTCAGCAGATTCTTCAGTAGGAATGACATCTTCTGTAGCCTTGTGCTTGATAGAATCCTCAGGTGTTGGTTCATCTATCACAGAAGGTAGGTGCTCTCTTTGCGAGCCATTAGTTTCATTGAACCGCACATCTACAGTTTCAACAATCTTGTGAAGAACATTGTTGAAGACTCTGTAGGTGTGCGAGTCCTTACCGTAACCTAGCATAAAACCTTCATGTGCTTTCAGTGCAAATTTAGAGTTGTGATGAGGATGTCTTATCCAACATTTAGCATCGAAGACTTTGAAATAACTCACATTGGGTTTCTTGTCAGTAAGGAGTTCATAGGAAGTCTTCTTGAAGAATTTGTGAAGATATACTCTATTGATGATGTGGCACGCAGTATCAACCCAGAAACGACGAGGTGTTTTGTACTCATCAAGCATATTGCGAGCCATCTCAGCAAGAGTCCTGTTCTTGCGCTCCACGACGCCATTATATTAAGGAGTATAAGGAGCAGATAACTCATGAGTAATACCAAGTTCATCAATATAGTCATCGAGACCCGAATTCTTGAACTCAATGCCATTGTCACTTCTGATGTGCTTGATCTTCACACCAAAGTTGGTTGAAGCCCTCGAGGAAAACCGTTTGAAGACTTCCTGCACTTCATGTTTGTAAGTAACAAGGTGTACCCATGTGTAACGAGAGTAATCATCAACAATAACAAAGCCATATTGAAATGCTTCATTTGAAATGGCGGAATAATGATTAGGACCAAAGAGATCCATGTGAAGCAATTCAAATGGGTGAGTAGTAGTCATGATGGTCTTAGCTGGATGCTTGGCCTTGGTCATTTTTCCAGCTTCATAGGCACCGCATAAGTGATCCTTGAGGAATTTGACATTCTCAATGCCAATGACATGCTTCTTCTTTGCAAGCGTGTGCAAATTCCTCATGCCTGCATGACCAAGTCGTCGATGCCATAGCCATCCTTCTGAAGATTTTGCAAGTAGGCACACGACTGGTTGTGAATCTGTAGAGAAATCAACAATATACAAGTCTCCTCTCCTAAAGCCTTCGAAGACTTTGGAATTGTCAGCTTCCATAATCACAACACAACGGTACTTGCTAAAGACAACAACCATATCAAGATCACAAAGCATTGAGACAGACATAAGGTTGTATCCTAAGGACTCAACAAGCATGACTTTGTCCATGTGTCGATCCTTTGCGATAGCAACCTTACCTAGACCCAATACCTGACTTTTGCTTTTGTCAGCGAAGATGATATGCTTCAGATGTGATGATGATAAGGGAGCATCCATCAATAGATTCTTGTCACCAGTCATGTGATTTGTACATCCACTATCGAGGACCCACTCAGTGGCTTTGGGTTGATCATCCTGCAGATGAATTAGTGCAACTTACGAACTCATATACTTCATCAGTGAAGAATATGATATCAAATTCATCAGATCAATTTCATCAAGCAGTAAGACAGATAAAACTGTAGAAGGACGTGTGAAATGAATATTCATTTCTTCATGATTAGCCTGTGTCCTTTCAGGCACATTGTCAGGTCCCCAGCAAATTCTTCAAACGTTTGAGCACGCCTGGAGACCTGACCCTACAGAAAAGATTAGTTCTTTTTCTTCACCACCCACATCTGAAGGGGTGGCAAAGAGTTCATCACTCTGCGAGCTCCATATGAGAATGGTGGCATAGAGGCCAATCCACTTCGTTTCACATAAGAGTGGTTAGGGTAAGCATATGAATAAGCAGAGAAATTCTTCGAGGACTTATGAACATAATAATTATAAGAATAATGCTCATATTCATAGCCCTTGGCTCTTCCCTGCGGAACAGAGTTGTTAGCACGATGATGTTCATATGAGGACTTTGATCCTTTTGAGGAATTTGATCCATGTGAGGAATTTGGTCCGTATGAGGACTTGGATCCATATGACGAATTTGGTCCATATGAAGAATTTGATCTAGGGTTCCTATTCTTCACAGGTGGTGTCATGAGGACATTCACCTGAAGACTTTCAAGGCACTTTTTGGGAACCCAGATTTTCTTCATTGGGGAACCATTCCTGCAGTTAGTGCCAACATATCTAGCAAATACTTCACCATTCTGATTTTTGAACAGTTTATAGTTGGAGTCAAATGACTAATCAGAAGAATGAGAAGATTCACATGTATAACCAGATAAATTAGATGGATCAACTGGAGGTCCCTTTGCAGCAACCCATGAGGTTTTGGGGTACTGCTCAGGCTTCCAATATGTACCATCAGCATTGAGTTTCCTCTCAAAGGCAATACCCTCTTTCCTAGGGTTCCTGTTGAGGATCTGCTTTTTAAGCACATCACAAAGAGTCTGATGCCCTTTGAGGCTTTTGTACATGCCTGTCATGTACAATTCCTTCAGCCCTGCATTGTCAGTGATACTTGCAATGTCCTCATATGAGGAATTAGTGATAGCAGAGGCGGGTGAAGAATTTGTAACGTTAGAATCATTTGAACATTCAGGTGAGGAATTAGCAGATTCTCGTTCAATGCATTTTAAACATGGAGGAATAAATTCTTCTTGAGCAGCGCTGATTTGTTGAACAAGTAATGAATCGCGCTCCTTCTGAAGATCTTCATAACTCACTCTTAGCTTCTCAAGATCTTGCTTTCTTTAAAGAAATTCATAAGAAAGATTCTCATGATCAGACAAGATAGTGTTATGATGACCTTGAAGGTTGTCAAACCTGGTCTGAAGTCTCTGAAGATTTTCAGTTAAGGCTTTAGTGCGATCCATTTCTTCACCCAACATATCATCACTTTTGTCTAGCATGTTTTGAACCTTTTCAAAAGCCTTTTGTTGTTTCACAGCAATCTTAGCAAGTTTTGAGTAGCTGGGCTTGAGATTTTCATCAGATTCATATTCACTAGACTCAGAGGAGGTATACTTAGGTACCTTGGCACCCTTGGCCATGAAGCAATAGGTGGGAGCGTAGTCATCACTACCTTCATCAGCCTCGTTGGTGCGGTCATTTTCTTCAGAGTTGAAGATGGGCTTGCTGACGAATGCAGTAGCGAGGGCTAGGCTCACCACACCAGACTCAGAATCTTCAGATTCCTCTTCTTCCTCATTTTCTTCAGATTCAGCCTCAGAGTCCATTTCCTTGCCAATGAATGCCCGAGCCTTCTTGGAGCTGCTCTTCTTGTGAGACGAAGACTTCGAGGATTTTGATGATGAAGATTTTGAGGATTTCTTCTTTTTCTTCGCATCATTAGAACTGTAATCCTTGTATTTCTTCTTCTTTGATTCCTCTTCCCACTTAGGACAATCTTGAATGTAGTGTCCAGGCTTCTTGCACTTGTGACAAAGCCTTCTCTTGTAGTCACTGGATGAGGAATCATTGCTCTTTGAGGGTCTTCCAAAGCGACCACGTCTTGAGAAATTTTGAAATTTCTTCACGAGCAGTGCTAGATCATGACTCAGTTCTTCAGGGTCGCCAAGGCTGCTACCAGAGTCTTCATCTTCGGACTTAGATACTGCCTTGGCCTTCAGTGCACGTGATCTGCCATAGCTCGAACCATAGAGATCTCTCTTTTCAGCAAGCTGGAACTCATGAGTATTTAGCCTCTCGAGGATATCAGCGGGATCAAGTGACTTGTAATCAGCACGCTCTTGTATCATCAATGCCAGAGTATCAAATGAGGAATCAAGCGATCTCAGCAATTTCTTCACCACCTCATGGTCGGTGATGTCAGTGGCACCAAGTGCTTGAAGTTCATTTGAGATGTCAGTGAGGCGATCGAAGGTTTGCTGAACATTTTCATTGCCGAGTCTTTTGAAGCGGTTGAAGAGATTGTGAAGAACATCAACTCGAGAGTCACGCTGAGTTGAAACTCCTTCGTTGACTTTGGACAGCCTATCCCAGATAAGCTTAGCAGTCTCCAAAGCACTCACTCTTCCATACTGTCCTTTGCTCAGATGGCCACATATGGTATTCTTCACTTGAGAATCAAGTTGCTTGAATCTCTTCACATCAGCAGCATTCAGAGAAGGTGTGACTGAGGGAACACCATTTTCCACAACATACCAGAGATCGTTATCAATTGCCTCAAGATGCATTCGCATCTTATTCTTCCAGTAGGGGTGGTCCGTCCCATCGAAGGTAGGACACCCAGCAGAGACCTTGATCATACCTACGGTCGACATAACTAAAACTCCAGGCGGTTAAACAAAAATCACACAGAACAAGGGAGTACCTTGCTCTGATACCAATTGAAAGTGCGTTATATCGACTAAAGGGGGGGTGAATAGGTGATTTTTATGAATTCTTCACTGAGGAATTTGCTAGTGAGGAAATTCCTTAGCGAAGAAATACTTGCAGCGGAATAAGTACTCAGAAGTAAACATGACAGAGTACATGTATGCTCATCATGATGAAATGAAGACAAACATAGAGTACAGAAAGCGTAAGCATAGGATAGCACAAGATGAAGACAAACAGACTAAAGAAATTGAACTGAGGAAATTGAGAAAGTCTTCCGTCAAAGTCTTCAAGCACAGATATGATAAACTAACAGCACAATACTGAGGAAATGAAAGAGTTGAGGAAATGGAACCAGTTGGCTTGGTGAAGACAATGATTTGGTAGACCAGTTCCAACTGATGTCTCAGTTGTACATCTAGTTGGAGCGGCTGAGTATTTAAACTCGAGGACACACAGTCCCGGACACCCAGTCCTGAGCACGCAGCTCGGGACACCAAGTCCTCACCGTATTCTCCTTGAACTAAGGTCACACAGACCTCGTCCAATCACTCGTGGTAAGTCTTCAGGTGACTTTCCGAACCTTGACAAACTCGGTCACTCGGCGATCCACAATTCCTCTTGGATGCTCTAGACCATGACGCCTAAACGTCTGGAAGAAGCACAGTCTTCAAAGGTAACAAGCATCGGATCCACGCAGTATCAATCTCTTCAGTGATGCTCAATCACTTTGGGTTTGTAGGTGTTTGGGTTTGGGTTTTGGATTTTCCTCACTTGATGATTTTCGCTCAAAGTCCTCGGAGGATGGGTTGCTCTCAAATGACAAGTGTCAGTTTCTCTCGGAGCAGCCAACCAGCTAGTGGTTGTAGGGGGCGGCTATTTATAGCCTAGGGAGCAGCCTGACATGATAAGACATAAATGCCCTTCAATGATATGACCGTTAGGTGGATAAGATATTTTGGGACAGCTGGCGCATAGCACAGCAACGGTTGGAAATTTGAGGTACAAATTCCTTAGGGCTATCATGTTCCTCACTGTGTAGGCAATCCGCACTGGCGAATTCCTAACTCCTCAGGCAAAACAAATTCCTCAACGACCAGAAGAACTTCGTCTCTGTCACTGAAGAAATTGACTGAACTGTATGAGATTTCCAATGGCTTCACTTGAAGGGATTGGTAAGTGTAGGATTTGAGTTGAGCATCACATGGAAATTTTTCTTAGTATTTCCTCGACCCCCTTTAACAGTACGGTGTTTCCTATGACTCAAGAAAGAGGAAATGAAACTACGAAAACAAAGTCTTCACACTTCATGTTCCTCGAATGAATACCAAGTCTTCAAGGTCACACCAATTTCTTCACTTTCAAAGTCTTCAGAAAGTCTTCAGTATGTCAAAGTCTTCAGTCAAAGAACTTCATTTTCAGGGGTCGACTTTCTCTGTAAATATCAAAATCCTCATAGACTTATAGACCTGTGTACACTCATAAACACATTAGATCCTTAACCTATAAGTCTTCAATACACCAAAATCACTAAGGGGCACTAGATGCACTTACAGTTCTTGATTTCGCACGATCTTGATGTATCGCGAGCGTTGCTATTATAGTTGGATCTTATGTTTCTTCTTCCCCTCTTCTCTCTTGTAATGGATTGAGTTTTCCCTTTGAAGTAATCTTATCGGATTGAGTCTTTAAAGATTTGAGAACACTTGATGTATGTCTTGCGTGGGATAGCCGTGGTGACAATGGGTTATTCTATTGATTCACTTGATGTATGTTTTGGTGATCAACTTGCGGGTTCCGCCCATGAACCTATGCATAGGGGTTGGCACACATTTTCATCGTGATTCTCCGGTAGAAACTTTGGGCACTCTTTGAAGTACTTTGTGTTGGATTGAGTAGATGAATCTGAGATTGTGTGATGCATATCATATGATCATACCCACAGATACTTGAGGTGACATTGGAGTATCTAGGTGACATTAGGGTTTTGGTTGATTTGTGTCTTAAGGTGTTATTCTAGTACGAACTCTAGGACTGTTTGTGACACTTACAGGAATAGCCCAATGGATTGATTGGAAAGAATAACTTTGAGGTGGTTTCGTACCCTACCATAATATCTTTGTTTGTTCTCCGCTATTAGTGTCTTTGGAGTGACTCTTTGTTGCATGTTGAGGGATAGTTATATGATCCAACTATGTTATTATTGTTGAGAGGACTTGCACTAGTGAAAGTATGAACCCTAGGCCTTGTTTCTTATCATTGCAATACCGTTTACACTCACTTTTACCGCTCGCTACCTTGTTGTTTTTATATTTTCAGTTTACAAAAACCCCTATCTACCATCCATATTGCACTTGTATCACCATCTCTTCGCCGAACTAGTGCACCTATACAATTTACCATTGTATTGGGTGTGTTGGGGACACAAGAGACTCTTTGTTATTTGGTTGCAGGGTTGCTTGAGAGAGACTATCTTCATCCTACGCCTCCCACGGATTGATAAACCTTAGGTCATCCACTTGAGGGAAATTTTCTACTGTCCTACAAACCTCTGCACTTGGAGGCCCAACAACGTCTACAAGGAGAAGGTTGCGCAGTAGACATCACTGAGGCATAGGGAATGACTTTCATTCTCTTTCTATCTTCTGTCGTGGTCGGGCATTGAGTCTTACTCAATTTCACACCTTGCAATACAGGCAAGAACTCCTTCTTTGAATGTTCCATTTTGAACTACTTCAAAAATCTTGTCAAGGTATGTACTCATTGAAAAATCTTATCAAGCGTCTTGATCTATCTCTATAGATCTTGATGCCCAATATGTAAGTAGCTTCACCGAGGTCTTTCTTTGAAAAACTCCTTTCAAACGCTCATTTATGCTTTCTAGAAAAATTATACATTATTTCCAATCAACAATATGTCATTCACATATACTTATCAGAAAAGCTGTAGCGCTCCCACTCACTTTCTTGTAAATACAGGCTTCACCCAAGTCTGTATAAAACTATATGCTTTGATCAACTTATCAAAGCGTATATTCCAACTCTGAGATGCTTGCACTAGTCCATAGATGGAACGCTGGAGCTTGCACGCTTTGTTAGCACCTTTAGGATCGACAAAACCTTCTGGTTGCATCATATACAACTCTTCTTCAAGAAATCCATTAAGGAATGCAGTTTTGATATCCATTTGCCAAATTTCATAAAATGCGGCAATTGCTAACATGATTTAGACAGACTTTAAGCATAGATACGAGTGAGAAACTCTCATCGTAGTCAACACCTTGAACTTGTCGAAAACCTTTTGCGACAATTCTAGCTTTGTAGATAGTAACACTACTATCAGCGTCCGTCTTCCTCTTGAAGATCCATTTAATCTCAATGGCCCGCCGATCATCGAGTAAGTCAATCAAAGTCCATACTTTGTTCTCATACATGGATCCCATCTCAGATTTCATGGCCTCAAGCCATTTCGCGAAATCTGGGCTCATCATCGCTCCCTCATAGTTCGTAGGTTTGTCATGGTCAAGTAACATGACTTCCAGAACAGGATTATTGTACCACTCTGGTGCAGATCTTTACTCTGGTTGACCTACGAGGTTCAGTAGTAACTTGATCCGAAGTTTCATGATCATCATCGTTAACTTCCTTACTAATTGGTGTAGGAATCACTGGAACTGACTTCTGTGATATACTACTTTCCAACTCGTGAGAAGGTACAATTACCTCATCAAGTTCTACTTTCCTCCCACTCACTACTTTCGAGAGAAACTCCTTCTCTAGAAAGGATCCATTCTTAGCAGCAAAGATCTTGCCTTCGGATCTGTGATAGAAGGTGTACCCAACATTTTCTTTTGGGAACCCTATGAACACGCACTTTTCTGATTTGGGTTCGAGCTTATCAGGTTGAAACTTTTTCACATAAGCATCGCAACCCCAAACTTTAAGAAACGATAGCTTATGTTTCTTGCCAAACTACAGTTCATACGGTGTCATCTCAACGGATTTAGATGGTTCCCTATTTAACGTGAATGTAGTTGTCTCTAATGCATAACCCCAAAAATGATAGTGGTAAATCGGTAAGAGACATCATAGATTGTAGTATATCCAATAAAGTACGGTTATGACGTTAGGACACACCATTACGCTGTGGTGTTCCAGGTGGCATGAATTTGTGAAACTATTCAACATTGTTTTAATTGAAGACCAAACTCCTAACTCAAATATTCTCCGCGATCAGATCGTAGAAACTTTATTTTCTTGTTACGATGATTTTCCACTTCACTCTGAAATTCTTTGAACTTTTCAAATGTTTCAGACTTACGTTTCATTAAGTAGATATACCCATATCTGCTCAAATCATCTGTGAAGGTCAGAAAATAACGATACCCGCCACGAGCCTCAACACTCATCGGACTGCATACATCAGTATGTATTATTTCCAACAAGTCTGTTGCTCGCTCCATAGTTCCGGAGAACGGAGTCTTAGTCATCTTGCCCATGAGGCATGGTTCGCAAGCATCAACTGATTCATAATCAAGTGATTCCAAAAGCCTATCAGCATGGATTTTCTTCATGCGCTTTACACCAATATGACCTAAACGGCAGTGCCACAAATAAGTTGCACTATCATTATTAACTTTGCATCTTTTGGCTTCAATATTATGAATATGTGTATCACTATGATCGAGATTCAATAAACCATTCACCTTGGGTGTATGACCACAGAAGGTTTTATTCACGTAAACAGAATAACAATTGTTCTTTGACTTAAATGAATAATTGTATTGCTATAAACATGATCCAATCATATTATGCTCAACGCAAACACCAAATAACATTTATTTTAGGTTCAACACTAATCCCGAAGGTAAAGGGAGCGTGCTATGGTGATCTTATCAACCTTGGAATCACTTCCAACACACATCATCACCTCGCCGTTAACTAGTCTCTGTTTATTTTGCAACTCCCGTTTCAAGTTACTACTCTTAGCAACTGAACCTGTATCAAATACCGAGGGGTTGCTATAAACACTAGTAAAGCACACATCAATAACATGTACATCCAATATACTTTTGTTTACTTTGCCATCCTTCTTATCCGCCAAGTATCTAGGGCGGTTCCACTTTCAGTGACCATTTCCTTTACAGTAGAAGCACTCAGTTTCAGGCTTGGGTCGAGCTTTGGGCTTCTTCATGGAAGTGACAACTTGCTTGTCATTCTTATTGAAGTTCCCTTTCTATCATTTGCCCTTTTCTTGAAACTAGTGGTCTTGTTAACCATCAACACTTGATGCTCTTTCTTGATTTCTACCTTCACCAATTTCAGCATCGCGAAGAGCTCGGGAATTACTTTCGTCATACCTTGCATATTATTGTTCATCATGAAGTTCTACTAACTTGGTGATAGTGACTAGAGAACTTTGTCAATTACTATCTTATCTGGAAGATTAACTCCCACTTGAATCAAGCAATTGTAGTACCCAGACAATCTGAGCACATGCTCACTGATTGAGCTAGTCTCCTCCATCTTGTAGGCAAAGTACTGTCAGAGGTCTCATACCTCTCGACACGGGCATGAGTATGAAATACCAATTTCAACTCTTGGAACATCTCATATGCTCCATGTCGTTCAAAACATTTTCGAAGTCCCGGTTCTAAGCCGTAAAGCATGGTGCACTAAACTATCAAGTAGTCATCATACTGAGCATTGTCAAACATTCATAACGTCTGCATCTGCTCCTGCAATAGGTCTGTCAACTAGTGGTGCATCAAGGACATAATACTTCTGTGCATCAATAAGGATAATCCTCAGATCACGAAGCTAGTATGCATCATTGCTACTAACATTTTTCAACTTATTTTTCTCTACGAACATATCAAAAATAAACGGGAAACTACATCCCGAGCTATTGATCTACAACATAGATATGCGAAATCTATGAGGACTAAGTTCATGATAAATTAAAGTTCAATTAATCATATTACTAAGAACTCCCACTTAGATAGACATCCCTCTAATCATCTACGTGATCACGTGATCCATATCAACTAAACCATGTCCGATCATCACGTGAGATGGAGTAGTTTTCAATGGTGAACATCACTATGTTGATCATATCTAATATATGATTCACGCTCGACCTTTCGGTCTCAGTGTTTCGAGGCCATGTCTGCATATGCTAGGCTCGTCAAGTTTAACCCGAGTATTCTGCGTGTGCAAAACTGGCTTGCACCCGTTGTATGTGAACGTAGAGCTTATCACACCCGATCATCACGTGGTGTCTCGGCACAACGAACTTTCGCAACGGTGCATACTCAGGGAGAACACTTGTACCTTGAAATTTAGTGAGAGATCATATTATAATGCTACCGTCGAACTAAGAAAAATAAGATGCATAAAGGATAAACATCACATGCAATCAATATAAGTGATATGATATGGCCATCATCATCTTATGCCTTATATCTCCATCTCCAAAGCACCGTCATGATCACCATCATCACCGGCGTGACACCTTGATCTCCATCGTAGCATCGTTGTCATCTCGCCAACTATTGCTTCTACAACTATCGCTACCATTTAGCGATAAAGTGCAATTACATGGCGATTGCATTTCATTCAATAAAGCGACAACCATATGGCTCCTGCCAATTACCGATAACTCCGTTACAAAACATGATCATCTCATACAATAAAATTTAGCATCATGTCTTGATCATATCACATCACAACATGCCCTGCAAAAACAAGTTAGAAGTCCTCTACTTTGTTGTTGCAAGTTTTACATGGCTGCTACGGGCTGAGCAAGAACCATTCTTACCTACGCATCAAAACCACAATAATTTTTCGTCAAGTATGTGTTGTTTTAACCTTCAACAAGGACCGTATGTAGCCACACTCGATTCAACTATAAAGTTGGAAAAACTACATCCGCCAGCCACCTGTGTGCGAAGCACGTCGGTAGAACCAGTCTCGCGTAAGAGTATGCGTAATGTCGGTCCGGGCCGCTTCATCCAACAATACCGCCGAATCAAAATATGGCATGCTGGTAAGTAGTATGACTATATATCACTCACAACTCAGTTGTGTTCTACTCGTGCATATAACATCTACGCATAAACCTGGCTCAGATGCCACTGTTGGGGAACGTAGTAATTTCAAAAAAAATCCTACGCACACGCAAGATCATGGTGATGCATAGCAACGAGAGGGGAGAGTGTTGTCCACGTTGTTGGGGAACGTAGTAATTTCAAAAAAATTCCTACGCACACGCAAGATCATGGTGATGCATAGCAACGAGAGGGGAGAGTGTTGTCCACGTACCCACGTAGACCGAAGCGGAAGCGTTGACGCAACGTAGAGGAAGTAGTCGTACGTCTTCCCGATCCGACCGATCCAAGCGCCGTTACTCCGGCGTCTCGGAGTTCTTAGCACACGTTCAGCTCGATGACGATCCCCGGGCTCCGATCCAGCAAAGCTTCGGGGAGGAGTTCCGTCAGCACGACGGCGTGGTGATGATCTTGATGTACTACCGACGCAGGGCTTCGCCTAAGCACCGCGACAATATGACCGAGGTGGAATATGGTGGAGGGGGGCACCGCACACGGCTAAGGAACGATCATGTTGATCAATTGTGTGTTCTAGGGTGCCCCCTGCCCCCGTATATAAAGGAGCAAGGGGAAGGCCGGCCGGCCCTTGGGGCGTGCGCCAGGAGGAGGAGTCCTCCTCCTAGTAGGAGTAGGACTCCCCTCTTTCCTACTCCTACTAGGAGGGGGAAAGGAAGGGGGAGAGGGAGAGGGAAAGGGGGGCGCCGCCCCCCCCTCTCCTAGTCCAATTCGGACCAAAGGGGGAGGGGGCGCGCGGCCCACCCTGGCCGCCCCTCTCTCTCTCCACTAAGGCCCATATGGCCCAATACTCCTCCCGGGGGGTTCCGGTAACCCCTCCGGCACTCCGGTTTTCTCCGAAACCACTCGGAACCATTCCGATGTCTGAATATAGTCGTCCAATATATCAATCTTTACGTCTCGACCATTTCGAGACTCCTCGTCATGTCCGTGATCTCATCCGGGACTCCGAACTAACTTCGGTACATCAAAATGCATAAACTCATAATATAATTGTCATCGAAACCTTAAGCGTGCGGACCCTACGGTTCGAGAACAATGTAGACAAGACCGAGACACGTCTCCGGTCAATAACCAATAGCGGGACCTGGATGCCCATATTGGTTCCCACATATTCTACGAAGATCTTTATCGGTCAGACCGCATAACAACATACGTTGTTCCCTTTGTCATCGGTATGTTACTTGCCCGAGATTCGATCGTCGGTATCCAATACCTAGTTCAATCTCGTTACCGGCAAGTCTCTTTACTCGTTCCGTAATACATCATCTCGCAACTAACTCATTGGTTGCAATGCTTGCAAGGCTTATGTGATGTGCATTACCGAGAAGGCCCAGAGATACCTCTCCGACATTCGGAGTGACAAATCCTAATCTCAAAATACACCAACTCAACAAATACTTTCGGAGACACCTGTAGAGCACCTTTATAATCACCCAGTTACGTTGTGACGTTTGGTAGCACACAAAGTGTTCCTACGGTAAACGGGAGTTGCATAATCTCATAGTCATAGCAACATGTATAAGTCATGAAGAAAGCAATAGCAACATGTATAAGTCATGAAGAAAGCAATAGCAACATACTAAACGATCGGGTGCTAAGCTAATGGAATGGGTCATGTCAATCAGATCATTCAACTAATGATGTGACCTTGTTAATCAAATGACAACTCCTTTGTCTATGGTTAGGAAACTTAACCATCTTTGATTAACAAGCTAGTCAAGTAGAGGCATACTAATGACACTCTGTTTGTCTATGTATCCACACATGTATTATGTTTCCGGTTAATACAATTCTAGCATGAATAATAAACATTTATCATGATATATAAGGAAATAAATAATAACTTTATTATTGCCTCTAGGGCATATTTCCTTCAGTCTCCCACTTGCACTAGAGTCAATAATCTAGATTATACAATAATGATTCTAACACCCATGGAGTTTTGGTGCCGATCATGTTTTGCTCGTGGAAGAGGCTTAGTCAACGGGTCTGCCACATTCAGATCCGTATGTATCTTGCAAATCTCTATGTCTCCCACCTGGACTAAATCTCGGATGGAATTGAAGCGTCTCTTGATGTGCTTGGTTCTCTTGTGAAATCTGGATTCCTTTGCTAAGGCAATTGCACCAGTATTGTCACAAAAGATTTTCATTGGACCCGATGCACTAGGTATGACACCTAGATCGGATATGAAGTCCTTCATCCAGAATCCTTCATTCGCTGCTTCCGAAGCAGCTATGTACTCCGCTTCACATGTAGATCCCGCTACGACGCTTTGTTTAGAACCGCACCAACTTACAGCTCCACCGTTCAATGTAAATACGTATCCGGTTTGCGATTTAGAATCGTTCGGATCAGTGTCAAAGCTTGCATCAACGTAACCGTTTACGACGAGCTCTTTGTCACCTCCATACACAAGAAACATCTCCTTAGTCCTTTTCAGGTACTTCAGGATATTCTTGACCGCTGTTCAGTGATCCACTCCTGGATTACTTTGGTACCTCCCTGCCAAACTTATAGCAAGGCACACATCGGGTCTGGTACACAGCATTGCATACATGATAGAGCCTATGGCTGAAGCATAGGGAACATCTTTCATCTTCTCTCTATCTTCTGCAGTGGTCGGGCATTGAGTCTTACTCAACTTCACACCTTGTAATACAGGCAAGAACCCTTTCTTTGCTTGATCCATTTTGAACTTTTTCAAAACTTTGTCAAGGTATGTGCTTTGTGAAAGTCCAATTAAGCGTCTTGATCTATCTCTATAGATCTTAATGCCCAATATGTAAGCAGCTTCACCGAGGTCTTTCATTGAAAAACTTTTATTCAAGTATCCCTTTATGCTATCCAGAAATTCTATATCATTTCCAATCAATAATATGTCATCTACATATAATATCAGAAATGCTACAGAGCTCCCACTCACTTTCTTGTAAATACAGGCTTCTCCAAAAGTCTGTACAAACCCAAATGCTTTGATCACACTAGCAAAGCGTTTATTCCAACTCCGAGAGGCTTGCACCAGTCCATAAATGGATCGCTGGAGCTTGCACACTTTGTTAGCTCCCTTTGGATCGATAAAACCTTCCGGTTGCATCATATACAACTCTTCTTCCAAAAATCCATTCAGGAATGCAGTCTTTACATCCATTTGCCAAATTTCATAATCATAAAATGCAGCAATTGCTAACATGATTCGGACAGACTTAAGCATCGCTACGGGTGAGAAGGTCTCATCATAGTCAATCCCTTGAACTTGTCGAAAACCTTTTGCGACAAGTCGAGCTTTGTAGACAGTATCATTACCATCAGCGTCAGTCTTCTTCTTGAAGATCCATTTATTCTCTATTGCTTGCCGACCATCGGGCAAGTCAACCAAAGTCCATACTTTGTTTTCATACATGGATCCCATCTCAGATTTCATGGCTTCAAGCCATTTTGCGGAATCTGGGCTCACCATCGCTTCTTCATAGTTCGTAGGTTCACCATGATCTAGTAGCATGATTTCCAGAATAGGATTGTCGTACCACTCTGGCGCGGATCTTACTCTGGTTGATCTACGAGGTTCTGTAGTAACTTGATCTGAAGTTGCATGATCATCATCATTAACTTCCTCACTAATTGGTGTAGGTGCTTCAGAAACAGATTTCTGTGATGTACTACTTTCCAATAAGGGAGCAGGTACAGTTACCTCATCAAGTTCTACTTTCCTCCCACTCACTTCTTTCGAGAGAAACTCCTTCTCTAGAAAGGATCCATTTTTAGCAACAAATGTCTTGCCTTCGGATCTGTGATAGAAGGTGTACCCAACAGTTTATTTTGGGTATCCTATGAAGACACATTTCTCCGATTTGGGTTCGAGCTTATCAGGTTGAAGCTTTTTCACATAAGCATCGCAGTCCCAAACTTTAAGAAACGACAACTTTGGTTTCTTGCTAAACCATAGTTCATAAGGCGTCGTCTCAACGGATTTCGATGGCGTCCTATTTAATGTGAATGCGGCCGTCTCTAGAGGATAACCCCAAAACGATAGCGGTAAATCTGTAAGAGACATCATAGATCGCACCATATCAAGTAAAGTGCGATTACGACGTTCTGACACACCATTGCGTTGTGGTGTTCCGGGTGGCGTGAGTTGCGAAACTATTCCGCATTGTTTCAAATGTAGACCAAACTCGTAACTCAAATATTCTCCTCCACGATCAGATCGTAGAAACTTTATTTTCTTGTTACGATGATTTTCAACTTCACTCTGAAATTCTTTGAACTTTTCAAATGTTTCAGACTTGTGTTTCATTAAGTAGATATACCCATATCTGCTTAAATCATCTGTGAAGGTGAGAAAATAACGATATCCGCCACGAGCCTCAATATTCATCGGACCACATACATCTGTATGTATGATTTCCAACAAATCTGTTGCTCTCTCCATAGTACCGGAGAACGGTGTTTTAGTCATCTTGCCCATGAGGCACGGTTCGCAAGTACCAAGTGATTCATAATCAAGTGGTTCCAAAAGTCCATCAGTATGGAGTTTCTTCATGCGCTTTATACCGATATGACCTAAACGGCAGTGCCACAAATAAGTTGCACTATCATTATCAACTCTGCATCTTTTGGTTTCAACATTATGAACTATCGAGATCCAACAAACCATTTTCGTTGGTGTGTATGACCATAGAAGGTTTTATTCATGTAAATAGAACAACAATTGTTCTCTAACTTAAATGAATAACCGTATTACAATAAACATGATCAAATCATATTCATGCTCAACGCAAACACCAAATAACACTTATTTAGGTTCAACACTAATCCCGAAAGTATAGGGAGTGTACGATGATGATCATATCAATCTTGGAACCACTTCCAACACACATCGTCACTTCACCTTTAACTAGTCTCTGTTTATTCTGCAACTCCCTGTTTCGAGTTACTAATCTTAGCAACTGAACTAGTATCAAATATTGAGGGGTTGCTATAAACACTTAGTAAAGTACACATCAATAACATGTATATCAAATATACTTATGTTCACTTTGCCATCCTTCTTATCCGCCAATCACTTGGGGTAGTTCCGCTTCTAGTGACCAGTCCCTTTGCAGTAGAAGCACTTAGTCTCAGGCTTAGGACCAGACTTGGGCTTCTTTACTTGAGCAGCAACTTGCTTGCCGTTCTTCTTGAAGTTCCCCTTCTTCCTCCCTTTGCCCTTTTTCTTGAAACTCGTGGTTTTGTTAACCATCAACACTTGATGCTCCTTTTTGATTTCTACCTCCGCAGCCTTTAGCATTGCGAAGAGCTCGGGCATTGTCTTATCCATCCCTTGCATATTATAGTTCATCACGAAGCCTTTGTAGCTTGGTGGAAGTGATTGGAGAATTCTGTCAATGACGCAATCATCCGGAAGATTAACCCCCAGTTGAATCAAGTGATTATAATACCCAGACATTTTGAGTATATGTTCACTGACAGAACTATTCTCCTCCATCTTGCAGCTATAGAACTTATTGGAGACTTCATATCTCTCAATCCGGGCATTCTGTTGGAATATTGACTTCAACTCTTGGAACATCTCATATGCTCCATGATGTTCAAAACGTCGTTGAAGTCCCGGTTCTAAGCCGTAAAGCATGGCACACTGAACTATCGAGTAGTCATCAGCTTTGCTCTGCCAGACGTTCACAACATCTGGCGTTGCTCCAGCAGCAGGCCTGGCACCTAGCGGTGCTTCCAGGACGTAACTCTTCTGTGCAGCAATGAGGATAATCCTCAAGTTACGGACCCAGTCCGTGTAATTGCTACCATCATCTTTCAACTTTGCTTTCTCAAGGAACGCATTAAAATTCAACGGAACAACAACACGAGCCATCTATCTACAATCAACATAAACAAGCAAGATACTATCAGGGACTAAGTTCATGATAAATTTAAGTTCAATTAATCATATTACTTAAGAACTCCCACTTAGATAGACATCCCTCTAATCTTCTAAGTGATCACGTGATCCAAATCAAACTAAACCATAACCGATCATCACGTGAAATGAATTAGTTTTCAATGGTGAACATCATTATGTTGATCATATCTACTATATGATTCACGCTCGACCTTTCGGTCTTCGTGTTCTGAGGCCATATCTGCATATGCTAGGCTCGTCAAGTATAACCCGAGTATTCTGCGTGTGCAAAACTGGTTTGCACCCGTTGTAGATGGACGTAGAGCTTATCACACCCGATCATCACGTGGTGTCTGGGCACGACGAACTTTGGCAATGGTGCATACTCGGGGAGAACACTTCTTGATAATTTAGTGAGAGATCATCTTATAATGCTACCGTCAATCAAAGCAAGATAAGATGCATAAAAAAGATAAACATCACATGCAATCAATATAAGTGATATGATATGGCCATCATCATCTTGTGCTTGTGATCTCCATCTTCGAAGCACCGCCATGATCACCATCGTCACCGGCGCGACACCTTGATCTCCATCATAGCATCGTTGTCGTCTCGCCAATCTTATGCTTCTACGACTATCGCTACCGCTTAGTGATAAAGTAAAGCATTACAGGGCGATTGCATTGCATACAATAAAGCGACAATCATACGGCTCCTGCCGGTTGCCGATAACTTGGTTACAAAACATGATCATCTCATACAATAAAATTTAGCATCATGTCTTGACCATATCACATCACAACATGCCCTGCAAAAACAAGTTAGACGTCCTCTACTTTGTTTGTTGCAAGTTTTACGTGGCTGCTACGGGCTTAAGCAAGAACCAATCTCACCTACGCATCAAAACCACAACGATAGTTTGTCAAATAGACTCCGTTTTAACCTTCTCAAGGACCGGGCGTAGCCATACTCGGTTCAACTAAAGTTGGAGAAACTGACACCCGCCAGCCACCTGTGTGCAAAGCACGGCGGTAGAACCAGTCTCGCGTAAGCGTACGCGTAATGTCGGTCCGGGCCGCTTCATCCAACAATATGGACGAACCAAAGTATGACATGCTGGTAGGCAGTATGACTTGTATCGTCCACAACTCACTTGTGTTCTACTCGTGCAAAAACATCAAACCATAAAAACCAGGCTCGGATGCCACTGTTGGGAACGTAGTAATTTCAAAAAAAAATCCTACGCACACGCAAGATCATGGTGATGCATAGCAACGAGAGGGGAGAGTTTTGTCTACGTACCCACGTAGACCGAAGCGGAAGCATTGACGCAACATAGAGGAAGTAGTCGTACATCTTCCCGATCCGACCGATCCAAGCGCCGTTACTCCGGCGTCTCCGAGTTCTTAGCACACGTTCAGCTCGATGACGATCCCCGGGCTCCGATCCAGCAAAGCTTCGAGGAGGAGTTCCGTCAGCACGACGGCGTGGTGATGATCTTGATGTACTACCGACGCAGGGCTTCGCCTAAGCACCGCGACAATATGACCGAGGTGGAATATGGTGGAGGGGGGCACCGCACACGGCTAAGGAACGATCACGTTGATCAATTGTGTGTTCTAGGGTGCCCCCCTGCCCCCGTATATAAAGGAGCAAGGGGGAAGGCCGGCCAGCCCTTGGGGCGTGCGCCAGGAGGAGGAGTCCTCCTCCTAGTAGGAGTAGGACTCCCCTCTTTCCTACTCCTACTGGGAGGAGGAAAGGAAGGGGGAGAGGGAGAGGGAAAGGGGGGCGCCGCCCCCCTCTCCTAGTCCAATTCGGACCAGAGGGGGAGGGGGCGCGCGGCCCACCCTGGCCGCCCCTCTCTCTCTCCACTAAGGCCCATATGGCCCAATACTCCTCCCGAGGGGTTCCGGTAACCCCTCCGGCACTCCGGTTTTCTCCGAAACCACTCGGAACCATTCTGATGTCTGAATGTAGTCGTCCAATATATCAATCTTTACGTCTCGGCCATTTCGAGACTCCTCGTCATGTCCGTGATCTCATCCGGGACTCCGAACTAACTTCGGTACATCAAAATGCATAAACTCATAATATAATTGTCATCGAAACCTTAAGCGTGCGGACCCTACGGTTCGAGAACAATGTAGACATGACGGGGACACGTCTCCGGTCAATAACCAATAGCGGGACTTGGATTCCCATATTGGTTCCCACATATTCTACGAAGATCTTTATCGGTCAGACCGCATAACAACATACGTTGTTCCCTTTGTCATCGGTATGTTACTTGACCGAGATTCGATCGTCGGTATCCAATACCTAGTTCAATCTCGTTACCGGCAAGTCTCTTTACTCGTTCCGTAATACATCATATCGCAACTAACTCATTGGTTGCAATGCTTGCAAGGCTTATGTGATGTGCATTACCGAGAAGGCCCAGAGATACCTCTCCGACATTCGGAGTGACAAATCCTAATCTCGAAATACACCAACTCAACAAATACTTTCGGAGACACCTGTAGAGCACCTTTATAATCACCCAGTTACGTTGTGACGTTTGGTAGCACACAAAGTGTTCCTACGGTAAACAGGAGTTGCATAATCTCATAGTCATAGCAACATGTATAAGTCATGAAGAAAGCAATAGCAACATACTAAACGATCGGGTGCTAAGCTAATGGAATGGGTCATGTCAATCAGATCATTCAACTAATGATGTGACCTTGTTAATCAAATGACAACTCCTTTGTCTATGGTTAGGAAACTTAACCATCTTTGATTAACAAGCTAGTCAAGTAGAGGCATACTAGTGACACTCTGTTTGTCTATGTATCCGCACATGTATTATGTTTCCGGTTAATACAATTCTAGCATGAATAATAAACATTTATCATGATATATAAGGAAATAAATAATAACTTTATTATTGCCTCTAGGGCATATTTCCTTCACACGTACCCTCGTAGACCGAAAGCGGAAGCATTATGACAACGCATTTGATGTAGTCGTACGTCTTCACGATCGACCGATCCTAGTACCGAATGTACGGCACCTCCGCGATCTGCACACGTTCAGGTCGGTGATGTCCCACGAACTCACGATCCAGCAGAGTGTCGAGGGAGAGCTTCGTCAGCACGACGGCGTGATGACGGTGATGATGAAGCTATCGGCGCAGAGCTTCGCCTAAGCACTACAACGATATGACCAAGATGGATTATGGTGGAGGGGGACACCGCATACGGCTAAGAGATCAATGATCAACTTGTGTGTCTATGGGGTGCCCCTGGCCACGTATATAAAGGATGGAGGGAGGAGTAGGACGGCCCTCATAGGGCGCGCCCAAAGTGTGGAGTCCTACTAGGACTCCCTAGTCCTAGTAGGGTTCCACCTCCCACATGGAATAGGAAAAAGGGAAGGGAGAAGGAGAAGGAAGGAAGGGGGCGCCCCCTTTCCCTAGTCCAATTTGGACCAGTCCATGGGGAAGGGGCGGGGCCACCCTTGAGGCCTTTCTCTCCTTTCCCATATGGCCCATTAAGGCCCAATACGAATTCCCGTAACTCTCCGGTACTCCGAAAAATACCCGAATCACTTGGAACTTTTCCGATGTCCGAATATAGCCTTCCCATATATCGATCTTTATGTCTCGATAATTTCAAGACTCCTCGTCATGTCCCCGATCTCATCCGGGACTCCGAACAAATTTCGATCATCAAATCACATAACTCATAATACAAATCGTCACAGAATGTTAAGCGTGCGAACCGTACAAGTTCGAGAACTATGTAGACATGACCGAGACTCATCTCCGGTCAATAACCAATAGGGGAGCCTGGATGCTCATATTGGTTCCTACATATTCTACGAAGATCTTTATCGGTCAAACCGCATAACAACATATGGTGTTCCCTTTGTCATCGGTATGTTACTTGCCCGAGATTCGATCGTCTGTATCTCAATACCTAGTTCAATCTCGTTACCGGCAAGTCTCTTTACTCGTTCTGTAATGCATCATCCCTCAACTAACTCATTAGTCACAATGCTTGCAAGGCTTATAGTGTTGTGCATTATCGAGAGGGCCCAGAGATACCTCTCCGATACACAGAGTGACAAATCCTAATCTCGATCTATGCCAACTCAACAAACACCATCGGAGACACCTGTAGAGCATCTTTATAATCATCCAGTTATGTTATGGCGTTTGATAGCACACAAGGTGTTCCTCCGGTATTCGGGAGTTGCATAATCTCATAGTCTGAGGAACATGCATGTATAAGTCATGAAGAAAGCAGTAGCATTGAAACTATAACGATCATAATTGAAAGGACATGCGGTGCCCCCATGTTTGGTTTTGGTAATTTATGACATTCTCTATGGACTAATGGTTGCATTGAGTTATATTTGAAGGATTTGTCCATAGGCATTTCTTGAAGTCCATGTGTTGGTTTCAAGGAGTTTATGTGTTGACCAAGGTGCTATTTAGGAATTATCCAAAGATTGGTCGTGTGAGTGTTGTGCTTATTGCAAGCATGTCTTGAAGAAGAAGATTGTGTTATCATTCATGTTTACCTTCAAGACATCATCCAAACGAAGAGAGTTGGAGAGATTCAAGGTTGATCAAGACTAAGTCAAGAGTGAATCAAGTTGATCAATTCACAAAGCGTAAAAGATGTACCGAGAGGGATCAAGTGATCCCACGGTATGGTAAGCATTGTCCATTGCACTTTGTGTACTAACCCATGGTCTTTGTGAGAGTTCTATGTGGGGTTAGGTACGTGTCCATGGGCTTGTGTCAAGAGGAAGATATCATACAACCCATGGAAAGGATGACATCAAGTGGTGATCGTAATCAAGGTTGTGTTGTGCAAGTTCAAATGGAGCATCACGAAGAAATCATGATTGTATCTTGCCGTCCATTGTGGTGACAATGGACTTGTGAAGGTGTACTGAAGAGTGACTCGCCCATAGTGGGGTATGGGGGAGCAATCATCTAGTCTTCATCGAGCCAACACAATCAAGAAAGGTGGTCCAACTTGAGGGAGTCAAGATCGTCATCATCTAGCTCAAGTGGACCATGTGCAAGGCAAAGGTTTGCCCTTGATAGGTTTTCTATTTTACCGGTCTCATGGTGGTAGTTGGGAGACCGGGTTATAGGATCGTTTGCCGTACTATCAAG